>OY856412.1:798105467-799470467 GCA_963693085.1 Alisma plantago-aquatica
TCGAGTTCTTTGACAGTCAGACATTGTATCGATGTAATGCACGTTGAGAAAAATGTCTGTGATAGCATCATTGGTACTCTGTTAAATATACCAAGTAAGACTAAAGATGGGATAAAATCTAGACTGGACCTATGTGAAATGGGAATAAGGTCAGAATTAACAGAAATATGTGAAATGGGTAGTAAAAGAACATACTTACCTCCCGCATGTTACACGTTGTCTAGAAAAGAGAAGAAAGTTTTTTGTGAATGCTTGATAAATGTTAAGGTGCCACATGGTTACTCATCCAACATCCGTAGATTGGTATCAATGAAAGATCTGAAGTTGATAGGAATTAAATCTCATGATTGTCACACTCTAATGCAACAAATATTGCCCGTGGCAATTCGATCTATATTGCCGAAGCATGTAAGGTTTGCAATCACCAGAATTTGTTTCTTTTTCAACAGTCTTTGCAGCAAAGTTATTGACCCTGAGACTCTCGATAATTTGCAAAGAGAAGTGGTTGTTACCCTATGTCAGCTTGAGATGTATTTCCCTCCTTCGTTCTTTGATATCATGGTACATCTTGTTGTCCACTTGACTAGGGAAGTGAAAATCTTGGGCCCGGTTTTCTTGCATTGGATGTATCCCTTTGAACGATACATGAGCATTTTTAAAGGTGATGTTCGAAACCGTTATCGGCCTGAAGGGAGTATTATTGAAGGTTATGTGGCGAGAGAGGTTATGGATTTCTGCAATGACTTTCTCAGTGGTAATGACACTCCTGATAATGATAAGAATATTGACGAGCTATTTGGCAAAGGAATTTTGGGATCACGTGTGAAAGTAATCAGCCGTGAGCAGTTGGAACAAGGTCATTTGTATATTTTACACAACATGGACGAAGTGAATGTTTATATCGAGGAACATACCAATTTCATCAAAAGACAATATCCTCGAGCCAATACAATGTGGCTTGCTAGAGAGCATAACAAGACTTTTATTAAGTGGTTTGAAGATAAAGTCTTACATCAACTATCTCAAACACCAGATGATATTATTGAAACTATCAAATGCCTCGCCTTTAAACCAAAGTTGACTGTTATGTCTTATGAAGGGTATGACATTAATGGATTCACATATTACACAAAGCGCAAAGATGATAAGAGTGTCGTCCAAAACAGTGGGGTCACCCTTCAAGCATCGACTATGTTTTTTGCAAGTGCAAAGGATAAGAGTCCACGTGAAGCTAAAATGTCATATTACGGTGTCATTGAAGAAATATGGGAATTTGACTACATAGGTTTCAGAATTCCGCTCTTCAAATGTAATTGGGTTGATAACACCAAAGGAGTTATAGTGGATGAATTGGGTTTCACTTTAGTGAACTTTGAAAAGATTGGCGAGAAGGCTGAACCATTCATATTGGCATCACATGCAAAACAAGTATTTTATATCGATGATCCTGCAAATGATAAATGGTCGGTTGTTCTTCATGGTAAAAGACAGTTCATTGAAGATCCTATAGATGAAGAAGAGTACTATGATAAATATGATGACTCCAGTCCATTCTCAGTTGGGTTGCCAACTCCAGAAAATATTGAAGCTAATGATGACTTATATGTGCGCGGAGATCACAATGAAGGATTGTTAATTGATAAAAGATCACAATTTTAGAGGCATGCATGTTTATATTTTTTTATTGAAGCTAAATGTTTACTTTTTTAATATCAATATCATTTTCTGATTTGATGTTTCATTATCTTCTAGTTAATACAAATGCTAAACATTGTGGGAGGGTGCTAAAGAACTATAGGACCAATCTCACCTGAGATTACATATGCGATGCTGAGAGTAGGTTCTTGATCTATTCCAATTCTAGACATTGATCAGTATTTCACTAACTCTACACTAATAATTTTTATTTGTATTCTCTTTGAAAAATAAATATAGGAAGAAGGCTATGCAGGACGAACATGACATAGCTATGCAGGATATGCAGGAAGAAGCCCCAATGAAGAGAAGCAGGATACAGATACAATACATAAAGTGCAGCACACACAAGTGGTTCAGATTCATATAACAACATGACAGACTAACACATATATAGTGCATAACAACAGCAACGCCGAATTTACATACAACACTAACTTAGTACATATATAGTGGGACTAAGGTGACGATACCACCTGCTAAAACAGGTTACCAACTACATGTTACGACTGGGAGGTCGTGATTCAGCAACATATGCATTAGCAGGAGGACAAACAGATCACCATATGAGGACAAACATATGGTGATCTGTTTGTCCTCCTGCTAATGTATACTGTTGCTGAATCACGACCTCCCAGTCATAACATGTAGTTGTCGGTAACCTGTTTTACCAGGTGGGATCGTCACCTTATAAGTCCCACTATATATGTACTAAGCTAGTGTTGTATGTAAATTCGACGCTGCTGTTGTTATGTACTATATATGTGTTAGTCTGTCATGTTGTATGGACATCGATTGTATTGCTCAGGTATTATATAGTCTCATTAGATAATATGAAATATATCAATCTTATTTATAGCTCATTAATTATATATATACATCATTCTCTTTACAGGTGTTTAAAGCTGACCCCACTACAGGAACGGACTTACCAGATGTACATGCTCCCTATACGATGGGAGAATTAAATGAATAAGAGAAGAATGGGCAACAACCATACAAATAGTGGGGATTTTGTAAATGAATTTCTGAATTATAATATGTGTGAATGTTTCTACATGTCTAGATGTTTCTAAATGTGTCTGAGTGAAAATGAATGAAAGTGTTGGTTACTATATGAATGTTTCTACATGTGTGAATGTGAATGAATGGAACTACAGATTGCAAGCTACATGAATGTTTCTAAATGTGTGAAAATAAAATGGAACTGCAGGTTGTATTGCTAAATGCATGTGTGAATATTTTTGTTGTTAAATTTGCAGGTTTGTGGCCTGTTGTTGGCTGATATCAATGGATGTCGTAAAACCTGCAGTTCAGTTAACTGAACTGCAGGTTTCTCATCCTATGACCAGCCACAACAGGTCTGCATACTGACAAAAAAAACAATAGGCATCGGTTATTTGTAAAAAACTGACACACAATGATATAATGTCGGTTTTTTAGATATAACCGGCGCCTATTTCCTGTGGCGTGAACATATATGGTGTCGGTTTCTTACTAAAAACCGACACTGATAGTGCCCAAGCTGGCGCCAATAACAGGCGTCGGTAATTGTAAATAACTAACACATAACGTTACAGTGTCGGTTATTTAAATGTAACCGACACATATTCTTTTGGCGCGAAGACATATTTCGTTGGTTTTTGGCTTATACCCGACACTGATAGCACCCAAGATGGCGCCCTTTCTGTGGCGCAAAGGGTTTGGGCGTCAGTTTCTTATCTAATAACCGACGCCTATTGTCCCCTGATGGAGCGCTTCTGATGGCGCGCGAAGAGTTTGGGCGTCGGTTTTGGAACCGACGCCTAATGGGTGGACTTTTAGTGTCACCCACATAGGTGTCGCTTATAAACTGACACTAAAGGCTTTAAATAACCGACACTAAAGGTAGGTTCTGTAGTAGTGGCCATTATGAAATTTTTTGTCAAGAAAACAGAAGTTAGAGATCTGAAATTTGAATTTAAACAAGTTTATTAGAATAGAACAGTATTTTTGAGGTTTGGTTGGATCCAAACGGGTTCAAGACCGTTTGGTTCCAAACGGGTTCGAGACCGTTTGTTCCAAACGGGTTCGAGACCGTTTGGTTCCAAACGGGTTCGAGACCGTTTGGTTCCAAACGGATTCGAGACCGTTTGGGGCCAAACGGTCCGTCGTCCAAGCGCGTGCAAGGTCGTTTGGCACCAAACGGTTTGGAGACCGTTTGGGGCCAAACGGTCCTTCATCCAAACGGGTGCAAGGTCGTTTGGCACCAAATGGTTTGGAGACCGTTTGGGGCCAAACGGTCCTTCGTCCAAACGGGTGCAAGGTCGTTTGGCACCAAACTGTTTTGGAGACCGTTTGGGGCCAAACGGTCCTTTGTCCAAATGGGTGCAAGGTCATTTGGCACCAAACGGTTTGGAGACCGTTTGGGGCCAAACGGTCCTTCGTCCAAACAGGTGCAAGGTCGTTTGGAGCAGACCGTCAGGAAGACGAAGAGCCAGGTCATTTGGCGGCGAGGGACGGTGGGAGGGAAGCCGAAAAATGCTCGTCAGCTGTGGTGACGGCGACGGCGATAGCGAGAACCACGAGAGAAAACTCTACCTGTTAGGTGACGACGGCAGAGGAAGAAGGGCCAGAAGGAAGCGACGATGAGCGAGCAGAAGAACGGAGCCTCGCACAGACGATGGCGAAGCGTCAGTCGGAGATGAGAACGGCGGTGGAAGACGGAGGTGATAATGGTAAGCTCGAAAAAGCAAAAGCGCGCGCGGAAACTGGAGTGAAACGGCAGTGGAACAGAAAAAGCGAGAAGTTCTAGAAGAAAGAAAGGAGGGTGTGGGATGTTATTTATAGGATTGGGGGGGGCATCCTTACAAATTCCCGAAGTCAAACGGGTGCGAGACCATTTGAACTCCAAACGGGTGCGAGACCGTTTGAACTCCAAATGGGTGCGAGACCGTTTGAACTCCAAATAGGTGCGAGACCGTTTGAACTCGAAACGGGTGCGAGACCGTTTGGACTCCAAACGGGTACGAGACCGTTTGAACTCCAAATGGGTGCGAGACCGTTTGAACTCCAAACGGGTATGAGACCGTTTGGGGAGGTTTAGGTTTTTGGTGTTTTTGATTTTTATGTTATTTTGTTTATGTGAAATAAATTTCAGAAGAAAACTAAACTAAAAAGAAGAAGAGGGAAGACGAAAAACGATGATACTAAGATCTTGGGTTGCCTCCCAAGTAGCGCCTGGGTTTAATGTCGCTGGCTCGACGAAATGCTGATCTGGCTATGCTGATGTTATAGGATCTTGGATCTCTATAGTTTGTCTTAGCAATTTGTCTGCTGGAATGTAATATTTCTTTAACCTATGACCGTTGACGGTTCTTTCTCCCCCGTTATCATCAAGGATAATAACTGCTCCTGTCGGGTAGATATGTTTGATAGTGAAAGGCCCCGACCATTTTGTGCACAGTTTTCCCAGAAACAATTTTAGTCTGGAATTGAATAAGAGAACCTTATCTCCGACGATTATATCCTTTCTTTTTATGTGTCCATCATGCCACATCTTGGTTTGTTCTTCGTAAATTCTGGCATTTTGGTATGTTGTCATTCGTAACTCTTCCAATTCTTGCAATTGAAGTTGTCTAAAATCACTGACACTCTTGAGATCAAAGTTCAATTGCTTGATAGCCCACCAAGCTTTATGCTCTAATTCGACTGGTAGATGACACGACTTCCCATACACCAATCGAAATGATGTTGTTCCAATTGGTGTTTTGAAAGCTGTGTGATAGGCCCATAGAGCGTCAGGAAGTTTGGTAGACCAGTCTGTTTGGTGCCTATTAACAGTTTTTTCCAAAATGGCCTTGAGTTGCCTGTTGGAGACTTCGACCTGTCCACAAGTCTGTGGGTGATAAGGTGTGGAAACTTTATGTTTGACTCCATATTTTCTTAATAGTGCTTCGAAACTCCGCTCGAGAAAATGAGATCCGCCATCGGATATTATTGTTCTTGGAATGCTAAATCTGGGGAATATTATTTCTTTAAACATTTTGATGACTGGTTTGGAATCACAAGAAGTGGTCGGTAGAGCTTCTACCCATTTCGAAACGTAATCCACAGCTACTAGAATGTACATGAATCCGTAAGATGGGGGGAAAGGACCCATGTAATCCACTCCCCAAACATCAAAGAGTTCAACTTCTTGCCACATATTCAAAGGCATTTCATTTCGTTTAGTTATTCCTCCAGATAGTTGGCATTTGTCACATGATCGCACATATTCATGTGCATCCTTTGCGATAGTTGGCCAGTAGAAACCAGATTGAAGAATTTTAAGAGCGGTTTTCTTAGAGCTCATGTGCCCCCCAGTAGGGCCTGAGTGACAGTGTTCTAAAACTGGGGTGATTTCTGTTTCTGGAATGCATCGACGAAAAAGTCCATCTGTGCATAAGCGGAATAGGTAGGGCTCATCCCAGAAGTACTGCTTAGCATCATGAATGAATTTCTTTTTGTCATGGTATGATGTCGACAGATGGATGATTCCTGTTGCCAAATAATTAATAATATCGGCATACTAAGGGAATCCTGTAGTAATCTTCATTAGTTGATAATCCAGTAAAGAGTCTTGAATGGGTATTTTATCGGAGTCTTTAGCTTCAATACGACTGAGGTGATCCGCGACGACATTTTCAACCCCACTTTTGTCTTTAATCTCTAAATCAAACTCCTGAAGCATTAATACCCATATGATAAGTCAAGGTTTAGCATCTTGTTTTTGGACCAAATATCGTATTGCAGAATGGTCAGTATATACTATGACTTTTGACCCGATTAGGTAAGACCGAAATTTTTCAAAAGCATAGATAACTGCTAGGAACTCTTTTTCAGTGGTAGTATAGTTCTTTTGTGCCTCATAAAGCGTCTTGGAGGCGTAATATATGACGTAAGGCTTTTTGTCAATCCTTTGTCCAAGGACTGCCCCTATAGCATAATCGCTAGCGTCACACATAATTTCAAACGGTTGTGACCAGTCAGGAGCTCTTAGAATAGGGGCAGAGATAAGGGCATTCTTCAGAGTTGTGAAGCTATTAATGCATTCTTGATCAAATATAAAATATGCTTCTTTGGTCAGTAGGTGAGTCATTGGCTTTGCTATCTTTGAAAAATCTTTTATAAATCTTCTGTAGAATCCTGCATGACCAAGGAATGCCCTGACTCCTCTGATGTCTTTAGGTGGAGTTAGTTTTGAGATGACATCGACCTTTGCTTTATCCACTTCAATCCCTTTTTCACTTACTCGATGTCCTAGGACCACACCTTCAGTCACCATAAAGTGACATTTTTCCCAATTCAAGATTAGGTTGGTGTCTTCACATCTTTGTAGGACTTTTCCTAGATTGAGTAAACAGTCGTCGAAAGAATTTCCGTATACAGAAAAATCACCCATGAAGACTTCCATAATAGATTCTGTTAATCCGGCAAAGATAGCAGTCATACATCTTTGGAAGGTTGCGGGTGCATTGCATAACCCGAAAGGCATCCTTCTAAAGGCATATGTTCCAAAAGGACAAGTAAAGGTAGTTTTTTCTTGATCTTCAGGATGGATTGGAATTTGGTAAAATCATGAATATCCATCAAGGTAACAGAAGAATTTTTTGTGAGTGAGTCATTCGAGAACCTCATCCAAAAAGGGCAAGGGGAAATGATCTTTCCTTGTTGCTTTGTTAAGTTTTCGATAGTCTATACACATTCGCCACCCAGTTACTGTTCTAGTAGGTACTAGTTCATTTTTATCATTAAGAACAACAGTGGTTCCCCCTTTTTTTGGGACCACCTGCACGGGACTTACCCATTGAGAATCCGAGATTGGGTAGATGATACCTGCTTTCAGAAGTTTGAGAACCTCGAGGCGAACTACCTCCTTGAGATTAGGGTTCAAATTTCTTTGATGTTCCCTTGATGGTTTGAATTCTTCCATCATAGGCAATCTGTGCATGCATAAAGCTGGATTTATACCCGTCAAGTCAGTCATCTTGTATCCGATAGCTTTCTTGTGTCTCTTTAGTTCATCAAGAAGTCTGCTTTCTTGGTCCACCTCCAGGGTGGAGCTGATAATCACTGGAAAAAGTTTCTTGTTGTCAAGAAAGGCATGTTTGAGTCCCTCAGGTAGAGCTTTCATTTTAGGAGCCTTAGGTGGCTCAGTTGCTTCTATAATGGTGACGGCCTTGATTTCTTCAAAGGTGGCCGTTGGGGCTTCTTCAGCTTTTTCTAAGTATTGAAGGCATTCTTGCACAAGTTCATTTGCTGAGAATTCTACTTCCGGATTTATCAAGATATCTTCCAAATCATCGGAGGGTTCAGACATTTCTAATTGGGACATTTGATATATAGCGTCCAGGAGAAAGACTTCCTATTGAATGCTTGGACCTTTCATGCTATTAAGGACTCTGAACTGGAAAGCTTCCTTCCCAAGTCTCAAGATAATAGTTCCTGCTTCTACATCAATAAGCGCTCGGGCAGTAGCTAGGAAAGGTCTGCCGAAGATTATCGGGTATCTTAGGTCTTCTTGTACGTCCATGATAACAAAATCGCACGGAACATAAGAATTCGTTCCTATCCTGACAGGTATATCTTCAATGATGTCAAGGGGAGCAGTTATGGTAGAGTCGGCTAACTGAATTGTCATTGTCGTAGGTAACAAATCAGTGAAGCCTAATCTTTTGCACATAGAATAGGGCATAATGGATATACTTGCTCCTAAATCTGCTAATCCCTTCTTGCTGGAGCCATTTCCAATTGAACACTGAATACCGAAGGAACTTGGGTCCTTTTTTTCTTTGGCATTTTGTTAAGCAGAATGTCTGAAGTGGTCTGAGCTAGTTTCACTGTTTCATGCTCTTCTGTCATATATTTTTTTGACAGAAGAGTTTTCAGGTATTTGGCCCATGCAGGCACTTCGGAAAGAGCATCGAGGAATGGTATATCAATGTATAGTTTCTTCATAGCTTCTTTGAATTTCTGGAACCTAGTGTCCATTTTGGTTCCTTTCAGCCTGTCCGGATAAGGGATTCTGGGTGGAACTTCTGGCATTGGTTCCTTTCCTTTTTCTCTTTTAGTGGTTTTAGTAGATTTTTCCTTTTCCTGGGTTGAGCTTTCTGTTGGGGAAAGAATAGCTAAATCCTTATCATCATCATGGATGATCCTAGTGGTATCAGGAAGGACACGACCAGACCTTGTGGTGACAACATTTAGTTGCTCAGGTCTATTTTGGTCATGCCTTGGGTTTGCCTCTGGTTGCCCAGCAAAGGTACCTGCTGGTGGTTTCAACTGAGCAGCAATCTGTGCTAATTGGGCCTCTACAGCCTTTTGTTGAGCCTGTTGGTTCGCAAGCATAGTTTGCTGAGATTGAAGCATCTGTCTAATCAAAGAAATTTCATCAGATGGTTGGGAAGGGGCACTCCTCTGTTGATATTGAGTGACTTGCTGCCCTTGTGGTTGCTGTGGAGGTGCGGTTAACTGCGGTTGTTGTGGCTGCTGCAACTGAGGTTGTTGCAGCTGTGGGTGCAGTCCTGGATGGGTATATTGGTAAGAGGGATTCCTAGGATAATTGGATCTTTGGAAACCATTTCTATAATTCCCCTGATTTTGGTTGAAGTTATTCTGAAATCCTGGTGGTTGTCTATTGAAAGATCCGCCTTATGTCTGTTGTTGTGGATTGGCAGTCCCTGCAGGATTCCCATATTGAAAACCAGGGTGGTTTCTAGGTTTATCAGGATTGTAATACACCTGGCCAGGTATTGAGTGAATGGAGTTGACTTGCTCTGGCATTTGGTCCTCGGGATGTTCAATAATGGGTTCATATTGCGGCACTGGTGGTTGTAGATCCATCATAACATTGTATAGCAGACCACATGATAGTGTGGGATGATCAGATGCATGACAAGCTTCGCAAATTCCAGTAGCTGCTTTTACTTGTTGAACCTGGGAGCCTTTCTTCTTGTCGTATTCTCCGAAAGAAGTTTCGAGAGCTTGTTGCTTGCTAGCAATAGTCTTCAAGGCCTTTGCAATGGCCTTGAGTTCCATAGATTCTTCAGCCTTGTAGACTTTAAGAACTCCCTTGGATTGGTTAGACGACCTTCCCCAATTGGATTGGTTCTCGGCCCCTAACGTAACTATATTCCAAGCATCTTCATAGTTCTTTCTCATGAAGTTTCCTCCAGATGAGGAGTCTAAAAACTGCTTGATATCATCACTTACTCCTCTATAGAATGTTTCAATCAGTTGATTTTGCGATATGCCATGGTGAGGGCACTTTCTCAGGAGTTCCTTGAATCTTTCCCAAGCTTCCGCAAGTGTTTCTCCGGGTAGTTGGGCAAAATGGTTGATCTGCCCCCTAATCTCATAGGTTAGTGAAGGTGGAAAGAATTTCTCAAGAAACTTTTCTTCTAAGGGAGTCCAAGTAGTGATGATAGGGTGCCTATCTAAAGCATTGTACCAACTTAGTGCTCTTCCAGATAAGGTGAAGTGGAAGAGGTGTAACATTATTGCTTCCAAGGCAACTCCTGCTTGAGGTACAAGTCGGCAGAGTGACTTGAATCTCTTAAGATGATCCATGCAATCGTCTCCAGATCCTCCAGAGAAAGAGATGCCTTGCATGATCTGGATCCATTACGTCCGGATTTCAAAGTTTGGTATGTTAATAATCGGTGGTCAGACTGGGTGATCATCTTCATAATTCTTTGGGACTGCGTAGTCCCGAAGTTGCTTGTTCCTTAATGCTAATTGAGCAGCGACATTCTCTGCTTGGATGCGGGCTTGTTCCTCAGCTCGAATCTCGGCCTGCACTTGAGCACGAATGTTAGCGATAAGTTGTGCTCGTTGTGCAGCTATGGCGGCGTTAACTCTTTCTGCAACGAGGCATTGCTCTTCAGCCATCTGTCTGGCTCTTTGGCGGTTAAGTCTAATCCTTCAGTGGAAACTTCTTTCTACCTCAGAGTCATACTCTGGTTCAGGGGAGAATCCGATGTGATGTGGGGTTAGCATACACGTTTTCTACCTCAGTAGGAAGAAATTCGCACGGTTAGATGATGAAAGGAAGCAAAGAGGTCAAGAAAATTTGAAGTAGTTATCAAGGAAAAGTGTAAAACCCTAATCAACCAAGAAGTTGTTAAGTAAAAACTAAAACGTTCCGTTGTCCCCGGCAACGGCGCCAATTTTTGATGGAGTTTTGCAACGCCACTAAAAATCCCAGAGATGATGAATCTCTAGGTTTTTCCTTGCTTGTACTATGGTAAGATCTCCACCCACGTGTGCTAGGACACACAGAAGTCTTATCGTAGTATAGTTAAGGGTCGAATCCTCGGGACAACGGTCTTGATTAGAATTAATCAAGATGGAAAACATTTTAGTCGTACCTAATTACTTAACGGTTGATATTTAGATCAAAAGTTTGATTTGGTTGTTTAAACTAAGTGCGAGGAAAGTAAAAGCAAGAAAGTAGAAATTAGGGTTGTAAACAATGATTAAAAACCACTAGGATGTTATCGAGTTTCACGCCACTACACATGGATCAAAACATGCAACATAATAAATCAACCTGCAAAGAGATTCTAATCAGTTAGTATCTTGTAGACTTAGTTTCTTTTCGGATAACTAACTACGAGAAGTGTGAAGTATTGCAACGCCAACCATCCTAAAATGAATGGTCACTTACTTTGCATTACTTCTTCATGAAGTGTGTTCCTCGACCTTGCTAAGGTTGCACTTTCATACGTCAACTGATTCCATTTCATAGTATGAAAGTGCAACGATGGGAGTGAGTTTACTCCACTCATGAAAGCAATCCTAGATACCGAAACAGACGTATGGTGACTACATACATCCAGAAACAACTTTCAATCGATATTCAGATCTAAGGGTACAAACGTAGACAATTCATACCGAAAGACAATAGGTAATACAAGTTGATGATCAAGCAACAAGCATTCATTTAACGATTGATGTTGAACTGAAAAGGAGAGTATCTCTATTGCAAATAGTTGAATTACATTGCATGAAATGAAAACATGGGTAGTGGGGCTACTCCCCGCACCCTAGTGAATGAGACTACTCGCTCATATCAAGGACAAAGAAGGAGGCGAGAAGAGAGAGAAAGAACGTCATCTCCACGGAGGAGGGAAGGATGAACCCTTGGTGAAGAGAGCAACGATCTTCACACTTCGTGGATGCTTTGATGATGGATCTTCTCTTCCCACCTTCTTTGTTGTTGAGAGAGAAGGTAGCTTGAAGATGGAGCGTGGATCTCAAAGTGGCAGCCTTGGGGTGATGGATGAAAGATGGGAGTGCTCTGGAACTGGAGAGGCAACCTTTGGGCGTCTGAGCGTCCCCCTTTTGAGGACCCCTTTGGATCTTATTTATAGGCTTAAGTGGAGCCCAAACGGTCTTGAACCCATTTGGGTGCTGAACACGTTTGGCCGCTGAACCCGTTTGGTCCTTGAACCCGTTTGTTCCTTGAACCCGTTTGGGCGCTGAACTCGTTTGAGCGCTGGACCCGTTTGAGCACTGGACTCGTTTGGGCGCCGAACTCGTTTGGGCGCTGGACCCGTTTGGGCGCTGAACTCGTTTGAGCGCTGGACCCGTTTGAGCACTGGACCCATTTGGGCGCCGAACTCGTTTGGGCGCTGGACCCGTTTGAGCACTGGACCCGTTTGAGCACTGGACCCGTTTGGGCGCCGAACTCGTTTGGGCTTATGCGGTCTCGGGTCCGTTTAGAGTTGATGCGGTCTTGAGACCGTTTGGCCTTAAACGGTCTTGGGACCATTTGGCCTTAAACGGTCTTGGGACCGTTTGGGTTTTTGTAATTTTTTTGTGTTTTTCTGCAAGGAAAAAGAAGAGAAAAGTTAATCTATTGATGCGTCAGCAATAAGGTAAAAATTCAATGATCCTTTCTAATTTATTTAAGAAAGAGTATGGAAAACAAGGGGAAAACTAATAAAATAGCATCACAAAGTGAGAGGTTATCACCGAACTCCTATGATCTCCCACACACTCAGTCAGTTCAAGTCTGCCGCAGTGACATATAAAGTCCAACTGCAAAATAGCCTAGTCTGCCTTGGTATATAGGCACAACACTAGTGAAAACTGAGCTACGACCACACTTGCACTCCTACCGAGGTATGACCGCAACCATCCTTAAATCATATCATATATGTATACCAAATTACATCACTGAGATACGACCTCTACCCTTCTCCTGCCAAGGTATGACCGCAACCAATCCTATGAAATGCATATACTCAACAATATACAACTCCAAGCTTCCACTAAGGGAGACCCCATTTCACAATCCAACAAGTACTGACACTGAAGATGGATCTATGGCATAGAGCAACTACATGATTAGGGTTTCACTTGATTATTTAAGCCAATTGAGTATCTTTTAGCATCAATCAAGTTACAATGTATAATCCTAAACAAACTCTACAAAGATAAGGGTGTGTTACAACTCCAGAAGATGTAAAATGTATGAAGTATAAACTTGTCACACCATCTCTTGATAATTCTGCCGTACAAGGCCATCAACATAATCACATCACTAGAGGATAACAGTCCCTCATTTCATCACTAGAGGATATCACCTCACATTAGGCATAAATCCTCTAACAGGTCATAAGACCCAAATCACATAGTTCCTGCACAGCATCACTATCTCATCATGCCTCGTAAAGCCTCACAATCATTACCCTGTGTCATGTCAAAAACACCATAACAATCACTAGCTATGATACTCATTCCACCTATAAGGTTAGGATTACACAAGTAGGGGAGAGAAAACATAATCACATGTTATTCATTCAAGAAGGCTCATCAAGTACATCATACAATTGAGAATTAGGGTTAGGGTTTCTCATATAGCCAATTAGGGTTTCCAATTCAGTACTAGACATTAAAACCTAGGTACATCATCTCCCACATTCTTGGATTGCATTAGAGTTAAGAATCATACATATCATGCTTAGTCAATCACCCCAAATAACGTTATGTATCGGCCATCTCTTATATATCCAGGTGTAGCGACCAAACAACCAAGCGCATGTTATTGCGACCATAAGAGATCACTTATTGCGGCCAAACTGAGATCAAGGTGTAGGGACCAACCCACTAGAACATGTGTTGCCACCATAATACATCACCAAGCAAGCCTTGACCTATTCCAAACAATACACTTCGACCACAACAAAGGACAACATGGGTAGCGACCCCAAAACAAGATCTCATGTAACGACCAACTCAACCACTAGGGTTAGGGTTTTGCCTTGCGACCACAACAACTATATACATGTGGCGACCGCAAGGTAACCCATCACAAACCACCATTGTGACCAAAGCAACTAGATGAAGTGTTGCGACCCAAAGAACCCAAGTGTAGCAACCACTATGATCAAGGCTAAGGTTCTTGCACCCGCAACACAAAAACAACTATGAAACGACCAAGACAAACCATTGTACTTCGACCACGACAAGGTAAACATGGGTTGTGACCCAAAACATATTCATGTGTAGCGGCCTCAAGCTAAACCAAGATCAACATGTGACCAACTTCAAACTAGAAAAGAGCCATGATCAAAATAGATGGTAACCATCAAGAAATTAAACTTCATTAAGGGGAAACTCCATACAAAGATGATCATTAAAACCCTAAAACCAACGCCACACTATAAATATGGAAGTCCATGATCATAGAAGGAAAATCATGTGTCAAACTCATGTATCCAAAGATCAAAATATCCAGCATCATATGATGGCCAAGAAATAACATGGTGATAAACCCAAGATCATGTTACATCTAAGGAACATCAACAACTCATCACTTAGAATTCGGGGCATGAAAATAGGGTTTAGGAGAAAGAGTAATCCTCGCAATAATATTTCAAAACCATAAATCCTAGATGATGATAACATCATCTAACATATTGGTATCACATTTTAGATATAGAACAACAACATGCAAGCAATTTAATGGTGCAATAATAGAAGAGGGGGAAGTTATATAACCCGCCTTAAGATGAAGATCAAGATCCAATTCTACGAGCTCCAAAGAGAGAAGAGAAAGCTACAAAATTAGATCCAGCCACAAAGTCACCTCAAGAAGAAGAACGCATACCAAGGTCAAAGGAAAGATGTGGAAGAAACTCAAACCCTAGGTCAAATAAGAGAGAAGAAGGAATAATAAAAATAAAGCATCACCTCACTTAGGTATTACCATGGTCAAACCATAGTCTCCGACCTTTGTGAAGAGAGGATACTCAAGACAGCCACCATGGTGATCCATAGTCTGATGACCAAGAAAGGAGAAGAACGAAGAGGTAGGGTTCCAAATGAAAATGAGATCAAAGGTATGAAACACACTTACCAAGAAGGAATATCACCAAGGATCACCACAAGGAAGATGATCAAGCTCAAGATCACCACATGCAAGGGTGATTGGCCACCAAAGATCCAAGATCAGCCCTTCTTTAACACCACCAAGCTCCAAGGTCAGCAAAACCAAGAGAAAGGAGAAGAGATGGCTCAAAGGATTGCTTACATGTAAAAGAGAGATATTATATACTCAAGGGGTAGGAGGGAGGTGATGATATGAGGTGTCAAGCCATAAGAGAACTAAATGGACACTTCTCCGCCAAAGGATCGGCCATGAAACCGCTCTAGACTTGCATGCAATAAAGGGTGTTAAGAACACAGTAGTATAGCGACCACTTAGGTCCACTACACACCAAGGTCGCAATAAAACATCAAGGTATCGACCAAAACACACAACCACCCAAGGTAGCTCGCAACACAGGTCAACACAAAACAACACAAGAGAAACCCTAGAGACCTCAACAAGCCTAAACACTTATGTCCTACAAACACCTACAAGACAAGGTGTAGTGATTGAAACACACTCAAGACACCACACATATGGTTGCTACACCATCAACTGAAGCAACCATGCAAACCTTAACATCAACATATGATGCCACATCATCAACCAAGGTCTAACAAGGTGCCTTGATGCGATGATTTTGAGTCACATTTATAGACCTTTTTCATATGTGTTTTATGCTCTAATTAGTCATTTTTATGGATAATATTGCATAATTCACTCATTTCGGTCTTTGCCATCATTTTATGTCAAATCCCCTTAGTTGTATCATTTTGAGCATTATTTATCATATTATCATAATTTGTGTGGATTTATTTGGTCTTGTCTTGGAATTTCAGGAAAAACAAGTATCTGCTTCCGTCGATACCATCGACGGAAGTCGATACCATCGACCAAGCCACAGGTTGCCAGCCGAGAGGAGCAGCACAAAGTCGATACCATCGACACTCAAGTCGATGGCATCGAGATCCCTTTAGGTTGCTGGCGAGGAATCAGTCGATACCATCGACCCAAGTCGATGCCATCGACACATGGAGGCTACAACGTTGCTAAACGACAACAACTGACGCTACAGAGAGTCGATACCATCGACCCTCGTCGATGGTATCGAGATGATCACAGGAACTCAGACAAAAAGAAAAGAAGGCTGCCACTAATACACTGGGTCGATACCATCGACCCGCGTTGATGGTATCGACGCCGGCAGATATGCGTTGGATTCGTTTTGATCTCAATCGGACAGCTGGAGTTATTTGACGACCTAATTAGGGACTTATACCTAATGACGGCCGCCTAGACGAGGGGACAATCTATTTTTTTTTGCACGAGTGCCGAGGAAGGAGAGAAAGGAGAATGGAGGCCTGAAGCTCATCCCTGTCGATCCGGACGCTGCCGAAGACAAATTTCACCACCGAGAGGCGGGAAAGCTCGTGTTCTACACAAAGGATCTACCGGTTCTCCTCCGTTCAGGGGTTTTCCCACTTAATTCACGTTTTTCTTATGAATTCCCCTATTTCTACCATGTATTTGTGCAAGATGAACATGCGGGGCTAATCCCCTCCATCTTTAGGACCGAGAGTAGCCCGGGAATGCATTGTATGATAGTTTTATATTAATAATTCATATTTTCTCTCTTAAATCCGTGGTATAGTTTTGTTTTCTCCATATATTGTTATGCTTGATCACCATAATAATAACTTAATGCCCTTAATCACTTTGACAGAAGGATTAATAGTTGAAAAGAGACGAAACCTACATTAATCGATAAATCCCTTGACAAAGGAGGTGTAAAATTAATGGTGGAAACTGAGAGATCGGTTGTAATGCGCTTAGTTTAGGGGAATGATTACTACGACGGTGGAATCAACCTAAACCTAAGTAGTGAATTACACCACGACAGTGGGTAATTCTGTTTTCAGGCCACTACCCAGATAGAGAGAGAAGATTGAGGAGTTATATGAAACCTAATGCAATGTTGACCCGCGGTGAAACCGAAATCCTAAAGATATCCTTTTGAATTGATTAAATTAACCTTTAATCGATTGTTTGCTTTGTTTTATTTTATTTTCTTCTAATTTCGACAACAAACCCTACTTTGTTATCCGGCTTAGCTGATCACAAATAGTTAGTAGAAGTCTCCAATAATTCAACGTATCCCTATGTTCGACTCGGGCCTCACAAAGGCCTATATTACTCGACGCGTACACTTGCGTTTTTAGCGCGTAGTAAAATACACGTCAAGTTTTTGGCACCGTTGCCGGGGATACGGCGAATTGTTGGCACTTCGAGTGCTAAGAGCGGCCACTCTAGGCCACATTTTATTTTATTTTATTTTATTTTGAAACAACTTTAAATATTCCTAAATTTCTTTATAATTGTATTTACTCGTTCAAGCATAATATTGAACTCGAATTTTCTCATTTCAGGTACTGTGTATGGTGCATACACATAGTACAGACTACGACAATCGCACACCTGAGGTTCCACCTCCGGGACCTGAGGACGAGCAGCATTACGAGCAAGAGAACCAAGAAGGAAATAAATTCTGAATCTGAAGCAGAAGAAATGGCCGAGCCACATACCATATGGGAGAAGATCAAATCCTCTTCTTCATCAGCTTCAAAGGGGCCTATAAAGAAGCAGGCGGTCAACATACCAACATATAAGATCGATCCGGCATTGATCAACTTGGTAAAATCAAATGCATTTCACGGGCTGAAGAATGAGGACCCAGTTGCACACATCAGCCAGTTCGTGGAGAACTGTGGCATGGTGAAGATCGATCGATTCCCACAAGATGCTTTGTACCTCAAGCTATTCCCAAGTTCCTTGGCAGGAGCAGCAAGAGAGTGGTTACATAACCTCGATGATGAGTTCGTTGAATCATGGGATCATATGGTGGAGGTTTTCTTCGAGAGGTTTTTCCCTCCTGAGAAGACCAACGACATGATTAGGAAGATTCACAATTTCACCCAACAGGCGGGTGAAACATATTCTAAGACATGGGAGCGATTTCAGGTCATGTTGAGGAGATGTCCGCATCATGGGTTGGACAAGGAGACACAGGTGAAGATCTTCTATTTTGCTCTCTCTGAGCATGATAGGAGTAATTTGGACTCAGCCGGTTCAGAATTTTTCCTGAATAACACTGACACGAGATGCTGGGAAATACTGAAGAACATGGCACGAAAGCAATCCTGGGGAGAAAGAGAGAGAGGCCCACTTGAGAAAGCTAGAGTTGCCAGTGAATCAAAGGCAATAAAAGAGCTTAATGAGAAGATGGATCTTCTTGCAAAGAAGTTACTGCAAAAGGAAGGCAATGAGTCCGAAGATGAGGCTCAAGTCAAGTACATCAGGCAACAGCAAGGGTACAGGAACAATGACTATTCATGGCGAAAGGACAAAAAGTTCTCATGGAAGGATCCAAACAATTTTCTACAGGATCCGGAGGCGAAGCCACAGCCTAGAGCTGAAGATAAGAACACCGAATTACTGAGTCAAATGGTGCAGCAGAATCAGGAGATGATGGCTATGTTTGGTAAACAATTGCAATCTCAAGGTGATATTCTAACCAAATTTGGGCAGACGCTACAAAGCCATGGAGCACAGATGCGGGCATTAGAAACCACCGTGGCTCAGATTTCAAGTGAAGTGGTGGCCATCAAGCACGCCAACCAGCAGAAACCGGCCGAGAGTGCAAATGTGGCCCAAGCACACCATCAAGTGAAGTACATGTCTGTGGTAAGCAATGAGGAGGAATCTCAGGTGCAAGAAGCTAAAGAAGAAAGAAAAATGACTTTTAATACGCATGCGTCACCGGCGATACCGTATCCACGCACTTACTATGGACTGCCGGGCGGAAACCCGTTCTTCAGAAAATCACAGCGAGTTATGAATATTGCATCTCCATCTAGGCAGGAAGAACAATTGAAGGCTGTTTGTGCACGTGTGGAAACATCTAATGTGAGAGAGAAACCACAACAAGCTATTGTTGTTGATGATGTCTCACCCAAGCCCACGTCAGAGGGAGTGATTGAAGAAAGCTTAGGGGAGTTGGCCCCGAAAAGCTCATATGTGCCACCTCACAGGCGTGTGAGTGCAACAGTTGTGTCAAGTCCAGGAAATCCAGGGCCAAAGAAAGAGCATCGTCATTTTAGGAAATTCTTGGAAATATTCCAAAAACTCCACATCAATATTCCATTAGTGGAGATGATCGAGAAGGTTCCCGCCTATGGGAGGTTCATCAAAGAAATCATCAATAAGAAGAGGCGGATAAAAGACGATGATATTTGTCGGATGAATGAGACGGTGAGTTCTATGATTCACGGGAGTTCGCCAAAGAAGAGAAAAGACCCAGGAGGTTTCTACATTCCATGCTCGATAGGTGATCAACATTTTCCTAAAGCGTAATGTGATTCAGACGCCAGCATAAATCTCATGCCTCTGGCGACATTTCAGAAACTTGGGTTAAAAGAAATCAAGAAGTCGGCCGCGACAATTGAATTGGCAGATGGGTCCATTGTAAGGCCATTGGAGTGTGCGAGGATGTACTCGTCAAGGTAGACAGGTTCATCTTCCCGGTAGATTTTGTTGTCATGGACATGCCACAGCTCCAAAGTTGCGAGATGCTATTGGGAAGGCCGTTCCAAGCTACGGCTGATGTCATCACTGCCATTGGGAGAGGTACATTGACCTTGGGGATTGGACAGGATCGAGTTCAATTCAAATTGCCACATGACTCATTGGAGACATCTCTTGACAACCCAGGTTAAAGGTATCTTTATGTCAAGCCTAGGACATTAAACAAGGGCGCTTGTTGGGAGGCAACCCAACTTTAGGTTCAATTTTATGTTTGGTTATGTTCTTTTATATTTATGTACTTAGTTTTTGCTTAGGTTTTGATAATTTTTGTAAAAATGGTACCCTAACTCGTGTTTTGAAGTGTGCAGAATGTTAAGGTCGATACTATCGACACCCATGTCGATAGTATTGAGTTTGGAGAAGTAAACACTGAAGAAAAGTCGATACCATCGACCCTAGGGTCGATAGTATCGAGATTCCTGAAGATTTACAGAAAAATTGGTGCCAGTAAAGTCGATACCATCGACCCTAGGGTCGATAGTATCAACACTTTTGAGTTCCCAGGCTTTTAGATGCTTCGATTCAACAAAATCGCTGAGTCTGGGTCGATACCATCGACCTTGGTCGATGGTATCGACACCTGCAGGACAGCTACATAAAACAGGCCGTAAAAGGTATCGAAACGAGATTTTTTCAAACCGTTTTTTGCAGAGGAAAGATGGATGAAGCAAGTCAAGTCTTAGAACCACTAAGACACAAAAATGGGCCACAAAAAGGAGGGAGATAGCAAGCATCACTTGGTCTACTTGAGCATCTGACCATCCTTCTTCACCACACTTCAAAGCGAACGGTACCGTTGTTCCACCTCTTAAGTGAGAATGTTGACTATGAGGCCATAGTCATATTCAAGCTTAGGGGGGTAGTTGGAACAGCGCTATCTTTTCTTTTATTGTTTTTAATTTTTAGCAGTGTTTATTGTTTCTTGCATTTTTAGTTTTTGTAGGATCCACGTGCTATCTAGTGTAACTGTGGATGTCGTAAATGTGTGTTATCTTGCTGTTAAATTCATGGGAAATTCAAGGGAAATTTAAAAATTTTTGTGTCCTTGGATAGCTTGACTTGGTTGTCCTTGGGGAACTTATCCTACGAAATGATTGATTATGTCAACTTTAAAACAACATTTCACACCTATACTCCTATTGACTCATGAAAAGTGGATAGTAACGGTTGTTTGAGCCTAACCTAACCAAATGGTAATGAGACTTTAATTGGATGTAAGAGAGAGAACCCTCTAAACTACTACACAGGTCAGTAAGGAGGGACACATAATATTTTTCTAAGGTTCAGTCATCTAATCTTGTGATCATTCCACTTCATTTTTCCATAATCCACCTAAGAATTGGAAGTAAAGTGCAGTTTTAATTCCTTCTTGTGTGCATAGCATTTAGATAGGACTTGCATTAATATTTTCCATACTTTTGCATAAAAAGAACAAATATAGGGATTCATGTCATGTAGTTGCACTCATGGTTTTCATGCATAAAGTACACCATGTATCTCAAATTTTTCCTCAAAAGTGATCTAAACTGTTCCATACCTTCGAAATATTGTAAAGATTTCCAAGCATGAAGGAAGTAGCCCAACACATGTATCTCTAAGCAATTATGGATATGTGGGCTAAAGAATGAAAAAAACTTTTCTGAAAAAAAAAATTCTGAAAATCTGAAAGAAAAAAAAAGAATTTAGAAGAAAGTGGAAAGAGGGAGAAAGGAACATGATATCACTCGCATAACAGGAAATTGAGTACATGATGTAATTTGATTAAGATGTCCATCTCATTTTGAGGTGGAAGGTTAGTGCATGCATCATTTCACCCAATTTTAGGCATTAGGGCATTTTCAATGTGCATTGGCATCATTTAGGACATTTTTGTTTTATGCATGTTGAATTTGTACAATACTTCCAAGTTCTTCCATGAAACACCCATTTCCATCCACCCGTTGCTCGGATTGGTAGGCCACCGTGAATTCCTCCTCACTAATGATTATCAGGAGAACTGCTTCCATGTAGATGGTAGTTAGGGCGAGCAACGTAGTATAGGCGATCACAAGATGCACCAATGCTGAATCGACGAATTTTATTATGTTAACTGCCTTATGTGATAGTGTTCATCGGTTTTAAGGATAATTTCTCTTATGGATGATTATTGTCGCCTTTAGGGTAATTACTGTTCTGTGGTTAGAGAAGGCCGGTTTGAGAACGTTCAGTGGGAGTCACATGGGATGTTGGGTTGGTGTGTTGATCTTTAGTTGACATCTGCAATTCTATTCTAAGGATTAGTTGCTCGAGGGCGAGCAATGTTTAAGCTTAGGGGAGTTTGATGCGATGATTTTGAGTCGCATTTATAGACCTTTTTCATATGTGTTTTATGCTCTAATTAGTCATTTTTATGGATAATATTGCATAATTCACTCATTTCGGTCTTTGCCATCATTTTATGTCAAATCCCCTTAGTTGTATCATTTTGAGCATTATTTATCATATTATCATAATTTGTGTGGATTTATTTGGTCTTGTCTTGGAATTTCAGGAAAAACAAGTATCTGCTTCCGTCGATACCATCGACGGAAGTCGATACCATCGACCAAGCCACAGGTTGCCAGCCGAGAGGAGCAGCACAGAGTCGATACCATCGACACTCAAGTCGATGGCATCGAGATCCCTTCAGGTTGCTGGCGAGGAATCAGTCGATACCATCGACCCAAGTCGATGCCATCGATGCATGGAGGCTACAGCGTCGCTAAACGACAACAACCGATGCTACAGAGAGTCGATACCATCGACCCTCGTCGATGGTATCGAGATGATCACAGGCATTCAGACAAAAAGAAAAGAAGGTTGCCGCTAATACGCTGGGTCGATACCATCGACCCGCGTCGATGGTATCGACGTCGGCAGATATGAGTTGGATTCGTTTTGATCTCAATCGGATGACTGGAGTTATTTGACGACCTAATTAGGGACTTATACCTAATGACGGCCGCCTAGACGAGGGGACGATCTAATGTTTTTTTGCACGAGTGTCGAGGAAGGAGAGAAAGGAGAACGGAGGCCTGAAGCTCATCCCTGTCGATCCAGACGCTGCCGAAGACGAATTTCACCACCGAGAGGCGGGAAAGCTCGTGTTCTACGCAAAGGATCTACCGGTTCTCCTCCGTTCAGGGGTTTTCCCACTTAATTCACGTTTTTCTTATGAATTCCCCTATTTCTACCATGTATTTGTGCAAGATGAACATGCGGGGCTAATCCCCTCCATCTTTAGGACCGAGAGTAGCCGGGGAATGCATTGTATGACAGTTTTATATTAATAATTCATATTTTCTCTCTTAAATCTGTGGTATAGTTTCGTTTTCTCCATATATTGTTATGCTTGATCACCATAATAATAACTTAATGCCCTTAATCACTTCGACAGAAGGATTAACGGTCGAAAAGAGACGAAACCTACATTAATCGATAAATCCCTTGACAAAGGAGGTGTAAAATTAATGGTGGAAACTGAGAGATCGGTTGTAATGCGCTTAGTTTAGGGGAATGATTACTACGACGGTGGAATCAACCTAAACCTAAGTAGTGAATTACACCACGACAGTGGGTAATTCTGTTTTCAGGCCACTACCCAGATAGAGAGAGAAGATTGAGGAGTTATATGAAACCTAATGCAATGTTGACCCGTGGTGAAACCGAAATCCTAAAGATATCCTTTTGAATTGATTAAATTAACCTTTAATCGATTGTTTGCTTTGTTTTATTTTTATTTTATTTTAATTTTGACAACAAACCCTACTTTGTTATCCGGCTTAGCTGATCGCAAATAGTTAGTAGAAGTCTCCAATAATTCAACGTATCCCTGTGTTCGACTCGGGCCTCACAAAGGCCTATATTACTCGACGCGTACACTTGCGTTTTTAGCGCGTAGTAAAATACACGTCATGCCTCTAAGCACCATTCTCTCTCTCATGATGCCAAGGCATAAAAGGCACAACTTACATGTGACAAATTGCAAGATAGACCCTCATCACGGGTAAATTGCAACTTGGTACAAAATAAGCATAACTAGCTCAAATATCAACCAAGCATGACCAAACTGCAAACATAGCATGTCACATGTTATTAAGGCATCTTAAGGGATTAGATTAAGGTTTAAGCATCTTATTATCAAAGCAATCACAATCAAGCACTGAGCTAGGTCAGGGGCGTTACAGTTAGTGGCTTAAATTGTAATAATAATTCTAAGTTTGGAAAATCTAGGTAAATATATTACCAACCCCCAAAAGGGGGACAAAGAGTGCAAGCCACATCCATACATGTAGCCTACTTACAAAGCTTACTAAGGAGTCAAAGAACCTTTAGTCATGATTACATAATAGCTTAGCAGAATACATATGAGTCTTTATGTTAGTCTCTCTACATGAATTCCCAATTTCTACAAATAATGATGGAAATACCTTTAAGTTTGTTCTTGGTGATATCGATCAACTTAACTTCTTTTCAAGCTTGTTGGAGATATTAAGGATATCACTATCCTTTCCTCCATGCCTCCTCTCATTCCGTTCCATTCAGATGAATTAAACACAGCCAATAATCACCCATAGTTCCACCACTCCATTGTCCTCCCCCCTACTCCCCACCTCAACAAGGCATTGTCGAAGAGAGGAAGATCTCCTAGTGTAAATCTTCAACTGGGAACAATCCCATATGTACTAGACTTTACATTTTCTGAAAAGATGTTCACCTAAATACTCACCCACACAACATATGTATCATTATGAAGGTTCACATGGATTACATTTATATACTTAGTCCAAGATATGTAGATATGCTTTGAGAGATCTCTGTAGGTAGTAAAAATCCATCTCAAATTAAGCATAAATATTCAAAGATGTTCAAAAGATTTGTTGCACTGTTGGATATGTTTGCATGTTTCCCACAGAATGCAATCATCTCTCCAACATATATTGATTATAACATATTAATTAACAGTAAATAAATTGATCAATTAGGGTATTGAATAAGCAATATGAATAGATTGAACAGTTTAAGCATACTAACCAGTTAAGAAAATAAGTTGTAACATCAAGTAGAATTGTACAATTTTCATAAGTTTGCATCATGTAAGAACTATGTAGTGTAAAGACAATACAAGGGTTAATAAACCAATGTGACGCGTATTAAAACGTAGCAATTATACTACACGGTTGGTATCACTTCTTTTATTACATTGCCCTGAGGGATTTGAGAAATACCACTCAAATCCCAACTGACCACTACTAATTCGAAATCAGTGCCATGCAAGATCTAGGAAGATCCGGACTCCTAAGAACTTCTCCGCCCCTAGTCAGTACGATTCCACCACAACGACACATAAGGTCAAGCTGCTAACAGCCCAGTCCGTCCTTGGTACAGGTCACAACACTAGTGAAAGGAGGTGGGTATGCATACCCTACCATCTGAGGTACAACCACAGTTGTCCTCCAATCTCATCATCATATATATATAATCATCGAGACACAACCACAACTGTTCTCAAACTGAGGGCTAGGTATGACCACTGTCATCCTCCCTAACACTTGAATTTAGGATGACAAGCACCCCGCATACTCATCAATATGCGCTCTGAGTATCCCTTAGGAATACTCGTTTCACTATTTGGCAATTTCTGACACTCAGATAGATCTATGGTGCATGACACTACATGATTAGAGTTTCACTTAATTAGTTATGCCAATTGGGTGAATTAAGGCTAAATCATACAAATGGACATTCAAACCCTAATTCTTTTCTAACAAGAGTATATGTATAACAACTTCAAAAGATATAAAACATTTGAGATATAAATCTTAATCACATTACCACATGCTATCATTCATTACAAAATAATGGACCACACTTATCATCATACTTTTACAAGATACCAATATCTTATCATAAGTTCCAGGGTTTTGACCCTTAGTGGAACATGAAGAAGATTTCACATCAATCATGGCTTCAAACATGCCCAAAGGTCGTTAATACCATCACATTATTCATAGTAAGGTTATCATCATCATTCCATGCTTAAACAAGGCTCAAAATATCATTAGCACGTATGTTTCCATAGATATTAACATGGCAAGGCACTATGATATTCAAATAGTACTACATTGTGGTTTCAACACAAGAAGAGTGTAATTCATTATCACATTAATCATTCAAGAGGTCTGATTATAACCAATCAACATCATATAATTACATTAAGGTTAACTATAACAAGCTAGATCACATGGGAGTTACACATCCACTTATTATAGTGATTTATCAAATATAACTATATAATGGAAAAGGTAAGACTACAAATTAATGGCATTGAACCATCCAAATATCATCACTAGGACCCACAAATAATACCATGTGATTTATTCTAATCCATTGGATGTTGAAGCATCCAATATTATTCATTGGATCAGGTTCATTGTTCAAGGTTATTCAATTATTTTGTACATAGCACCATAGGTTGTTGCTATCAACCTATCCCATATCATGTTACACCTTAGAAAGGTCATAGAAATGTTTAAACGTTCATATAGAACTGGGAAAAAATAGGGAACACCACAAAAATTCGTAATTCTAAACAAGCATTGTTTCTCTATGCTTAATTCAACACATTAAGGCATAAACATGAACTAACAAGCTTCTAGTAAGCAATATATGTGAAGAATGTTATATAACTCACCTCTATAGAGTAGATCAGATCCCAAACAGAATGAATCTCGAGCAAGTAGGGCAATAAAACCTTGTATTTAGATCTAAACTTGGTCAAATAAGCACTTCTCTCCACAAGGAAGCAAAATCCTAGAAAAAGAAACAAGAAGGATAGATTTTTGAGTTCTATAGCCACTTTCACCATGGAACAGCAGGGTTCCGACATGTAGGAAGGTCTAAGGAAGGATAAGAGTAAGAAAAATAGAGAAGGAAGAAATAAAACAACTTGCCTTGGTCGAATTCCCTAGAAGATGACCTTAGAAACCCTAGGTAGGGCTAAATGGAGCTCTAGGAGACCTTCTTCTCCAAAAAGGGGTTGTCTTCTACCTTAGAGCACTTGGATCTGCATAAAATAGAGTGGATTCATTGGTCTAGGTTATAGGAAAGAGAAATCAAGCATAGTTTCATACTTGGGAAAGGAAGGGGTAAATATAGCCCATGGATAAGGATAGAAGCAAGCATGAGGTGTAAAAATAGCTTCCCTCATGTGTCTATGGCCTTAAATTATTAAGAATATACAAGCACACACACAAGCAGCTCGCCCACTGTCCCTATTGACCTGCTTAGATTTCCTTTGTCGAATTTCCCAGCCAATCACATTATTCGTTAGTTGGTAGCTACTAAAGGCAGCTCATCCATGAAGGGGTAAATCCTAAAATACCCTTGATGAAAATGCCTTCAAACCATGGCTCAAATAGGATCACCATGGCTCAAAAATCTCAAGAATGATAATATAACATCTAAGGAACATAATGTATGTGATAAATTGCAAAGAAAACCCCTCAATTGAGTAAATTGCATAAAAGTCCAAAATGTACAAAAAATTGCATAACTTGCTCAAACAGTGTCCAAATTGGACCAAATTTGAAACTTAAGCTTGTCTTATGATTTCAAAATATCAAAAGGTTCGATTAGGGTTATAAGCATTCAACTATGGTAATTAAGCTCATTCAACTCATTAAGCAAGTTTAGGGCCCTTACAATTTGTGCTTTGGTTGTTGGCTAAGTTCATGCCATATCTCTTGAACATCCATGTAATCCACATTGGTCGTTCACGGAGTAGATTATGTATTCTATACATGGTATGGAAGTCTACAAAGTCAGATAGGTTCTTTAGATTCATGCCTCCTTCTTATATGAGATAAGCTAATCTCCTCTAGCTCTCCGGGTGGATATGACTCCCCCCATATAAAATCTGACATAAGGATTTCCATACGGGACAAAACATATTTAGTGACATCACCTTGATTTAATCAATAGCCAATCAAGCCCATAACATAATTTTAAACTAGAATAATTCTACCTACTATAGATAAATTAGGACCTGGCTATTTATTAATCATATCTTTCAGTTGATCAAGGCATTTGTGAAAGTTCTTCCTTCTCATCTCCCCATGCCATAGGAAAGCCTAAGTACTTTGTAGGCCACCCAAACTTTTGGATACCCACTGTATCAATTATAAGTTCTTTTATGCATCTGTCATGGAACCATTTATTACTCAAATCCAACCTCCAAAATGACTAGAAAGCCAATGGTTGAAGGACCTAAACATCCATCCCTATCATGGTAACATCAAAGAGTGAATGCAGAAGTGTAAAATCTTAGCATACATTAACAAATAACAAGATGAAATCACGAACATAAGTTAAACATTCAACAAGTATTATTAAGCAACATCAATTTATTACAAGATTTCAGTTACATATTAAAAAGTCAAATTATTCAAGTTTGCTCATGTACACAAAGGATCGTATAACAAGTACACTTAAACACCAACTCTCAAGCCACAAATTCCCAAGCTATCTATAAACCCAAAAAATACATGAAACAAGCAGGTAACACACATGGTGTTGAGTACATGGAAGAAAGATACATATATTAGCTTTGCATAATTTGAAAATATTTTATAAGTAAATAAACAAGAATAAACATGTTATGTACTTAGCAAGATGATAACCCATTTTTTATGTCATTTTGCTCCAATTATACCAACAATGTCATTTATCATAAGGCCTTTGACTAGCTTCCCATCAGAAGAGTCTGTGAGAGTGTTGAAGATTAACTAGCCCAATTTCTACAAAAGGGATCTCAATGACCCAAAGTCATTGAGCAAAACCTTGTTCCAAATGTTTATAATGGTTATATATATATATATATATATATGTGTGTGTGTGTGTGTGTGTGTGTGTGTTCAAGTTATAAAAGCAATGAGACAAGGCATCAATGTACTATATTGCATGGCAATATGTGTAAGTAAGAAAGCTTACATACATATGTATTGATATGTATGCCTAGAGAGCCAATCATATGATGATTGCAATGGGGGCATTAGGTACCTGGTTTGATAATGATAAATGTAACTCTAACTATTATGTTTGCCTCAATCATGAGATGGTGGCACATACATAAGTTGATGTCTAAAGAATGATGTTACTTGTTGACATGTATCTTTAGGTTGAGGACCTAAAGAATGAGATCATACATATAATAAGAGTACATACATTCTTGTTATGTCCCTAGTTGGATATTACTGTGAATGAAAAATAGACGACAATAATACATAAGACTAGTGTGTGTGTTGACTGATGACAAAGTCTCATTACTCATGATATGTGATATCAAGTCAAGCACACAAGTACACATTAGAGAATAGTGTATCGGACAGACCCACCATGAGAGTGATACATGAAGAACATGGAATGGTAGTCAGAAACAACTCTCATAGTGATAGTGGTTCTTAGACCTGAAGTCACTACATTCATCACATGTTGTTCGTTATATTTAGACATCATCCAGCGTGACCTTGAATAAGGGTTGCCATAAAGGTGATGCTCAGGTGCATTGTGACACATGGGGATTGAGTGTGAGTAATGTAGATTGGATTTATCCCTCCTATAAGAGTTTGATATCCATGCCACTTGATAAGAAAGACTGAGAAATGTATGGCCATACTCATGTGATTCAATATGTGATATGTGAACTCACATGCATCTCAGAAAGTCTGCTCTAGTTCAAGGAACATGGATTGAATGTTGATGAGGATGACGATTCCATGCCTGGACTCTGATTTGGATATCAGAGACAAAGGAACTATACAATCACGATAACAATGATCATGGACTGTAGGTTGAAGTTCTTCTCCAACATTTCCAAACTACTTAGGTAGCAATGATGTGTTTCTAGACACCGCTCATTGCTTGTGATTTCATAAGTTGGTTATGGACATTCACTGCCAACATTATTTGGGACCTAGACGGTCACATGCATAGGATACACTTGTCATAGGAGTATATTAATGAATGATGTTTAGTTTACTAAAGGAGTTTAGGTATTCAATTAAACAACTGAGGTTTAAAATTGATTGATTGGACTCTGAACCGACCAGTTCAAGTGTTGAACCAATCAGTTGGAGTGTCAGGTCAATTAGAAACACAATTGGTTGAATATTTACCTGACCTGGACATGTGAAATGACCATTTCACATATGAAATGACCGTTTCATGATGTCAAACTACTGTTTCATTATATGAACTATCCAGTTAATCATCTAGGTTGTCCAGGTCAATGCTTAATTTGATGGGATCAAGGATTGATGTTGATTCATGATTTTGGATTAATCAAATATTGAAAGCCAATTTGATTCTGAATAGAAAGCACATGAACCGATCGATTCATGAGATGAACCAATCGGTTCATGCATGAGAGGACCGGTTGGCTAGGTGAACCGACTGGTTCACTGTTTGAAGTTTCCAAAAAATTCATGAATCCATCCTTTCAACTCCTGTATATATTGGGAACCTTAACCCTAGCCTCTCCTATAAATAATGGGGTACTGGGGGCTTCCCAAAAACAACAATGATCTCTGATAATTGTTTTCCTCTCTAGTTTTGGTAACCAATAGAGAGCTCGAGAAAGTCCTATATGATAAAGGGAGGGATAGAAAGGGAGAGACAATTGTGGGAGAGTTAATCAATCCTAGAAGATTGATGTTCGAAGGGACAACTCCTTCTCATTGGCTCTAGTAGCGCAATGTGGAGTTCCTGGTGGTCCACTTAGACTACTCTAGAGGCAGGAGGTTGTTTCCTGTTGCTAGGAGAACACCATCAACCTTTGTCTGTGGTGCCAAACCAGGAGGCCTTTGTTGACGACTGTTTGAGTGTTACTAGATGAAGAAGAGGTGCACTGATTCTTAGAGAAGAAGCACAATACTTCATCAAGAGTTATCGTTGGACTTACTCCAGGACTAGGTATAGCTCTTATTACCTTTCTTCCTAGATGCATTGTTGTTGATGTAATCTTGGTGATGGGGGAATCAAGCTTTAAATTTTTGTTTCTGCTGCCATATTTTTCGCCTCAATTTCCTAATAGTGGTATCACAACCATGTCAATTTACGATATATCAGGGATTTAAATCAATGTGATCGGATTTATTTTATTGCATACGATGTGAATATTAAATTGGTTGATGTATCTTATTAATTACCACATATGATCCCACAAATTAATATATATATATATAAATATAAATATATATATATATAATATGTATATATATGTATATATACACATATATAAATATATATAAATATATAAATATATATATATATATATATATATATATATATATATATATATATATATAATATGTATATATATACACACACGCACACACACACACAGATATATATATATATACATATATATACATATATATATATATATATATATATATATATATGTTCAATTCACACACATCACCTTAAAATTGGTTTTTATGGTGGATGTTAGCATGGTTATGGACAATAACCCTAGATCTGTGTGTGCATGGTTGTGGTTGTTTATTCATGTTTATATCTTAGTTTTCATACCGAGCCTCTCTACTCTTTTTCGAATGTAAAAAAGGCTCATATTCCTATTTCCCCTCGAATGTAACTCGAAGTTTTCTCTTTTATAATGTAATATGAAATATGATAGTTTTAATTTATATTTCATCATTAAAAGATGTTCTACACCAAATGAACTGAGCAACTTGTAAGACGAACTGATCGACTGGAGGACTGAGGAGGCCAGATGACATGAGGATGAACCGATCAATTGGTGGCCCAACCGATCAGTTGGAGGAGTCTAGACATCAGTTGAACCTATGACCAGATGACCATTTCATAAGCCCAACTGAGTTTCCAGGAGGTGAGCTGATCGGTTCAAGTGTTGAACCAATCAACCCAGGTGGTTACAAAATGGATCTTCACCAACAATAGGTTGTTTCATATGTTGTAGACCTTAGGTGGTAGTTATTCTTTGTGGCTCCAAGGAATTACAATAGTATGGCCATAACCACTGCTTGTGTTTATAATTGCATGTTTTCATTTATAGTTGTAGCATGTATGTGATACATATTATAAGTATGTGGTGATTGGATATGTCTATGCATTTATATATAAAATCTCTCAACAAATATTAATTTTAAGATGCTTTATGTAAGCAGCACACATGAAAATCTTGATCGACCAAGCATGGGCACACCCCTAGCATCGTGCGTCGTCTATTTCGTGGAAGTGTGATGGTAGATATGTGAGTCTGCCCTAGCATGGTGCATATTCTATCATGTTGTCTTATGGGTCAAGCTTAACTAGGTGACCTTAATAGGATTAAGTGCCTAGAAACCTGCAGATGGATTGTGACAAGCAGTTTTGCACACCATCTATCCAAGAGTTGCATGAGATGTAATTAGCAAAAATTGCTTACCTTAATATTTGATCATGAGTACCACCATTGGTTGAGTATTGACTCCATTATTTTGAGTCTTGGCTCACTAAAAGATTGTATGCTACAATCTTTCATATTGATACATGTGGATTATCAATTTGAACAAAAAAGTGGGAGCAATAATTAATTAAAGGCCTAATTAATATCGCCAAACTTACCAAATTAAATTAATCAAAATTGTTTTGACTAAAGTTGCAGTATCTTTTGCAGAATCTAATGACAAACAATGTGGTTAGTCCTTACATAGAACAAACTAAATGGGATTAACTTCCACGTCGGGTTCAGGACTTTGAGAAACGTTCTCACCCAATGAGAGAAAGCTCTATGTCCTTGAATACCATAGCCATAGGAACCCGCTCCAAATGCACCTAAGACTGAAATGGATGCTTACTTGAAGTATGCCAATGATGCATAGACATTGAGTACCTTATGCTATGTTTTATGAACTATGAGTCACATCAGAAACATGAAAACATGGACATTCTTGAGATGGTAACACATCTTAAAGAATCATGTAAAGCAAGAAAGGTATAATGTCTCCAAAGAGTTATATGAGTGCAAATGGACAAAGGGAGATCTAGTAAAGCCTCATGTGCTCAATATGATTGGGCATGTGGAGTGATTGGGATTTCTTTTAGGTCAAGAGTTGGCCATGAAAATGATTATGCAAGCATTGTATGAGTCATATAGCCAATTTATCTAGTACTATCACAGTATCACTTGAGTAACTTGTCCAAACAACTGTCTGAATAGCTTGGCATATTGATTAATGCTGAAGCACGACTGAAGAAGGAAAAATTCGTGATGGTGATCATTGAAAGTGAGTCCAAGGACAAAGGCAAGGATGATAAGAGTTCTGAGGCTAAGCTGAAGTCTAAGTCTTCTGCACTCAAGATAAGGAGAGGGGTAAGTGCAAAAGGAATATGTCCTTTTCACTTAAATAATTAAGGGGAGGAAGTGCCACCACTGTCACCAATTGGACATTTGTAAAGGAACTGTCCTCTTTATATATCTTATATTGATGAAAACATTATGTATCTTGTATTGATGTTTCATGGCAATGCCTGATGTCTCATAATCTATACTTGATAAATGAAGAGACAAATATGTGTAATATATATAATGAATGACTCGATGACTCAAACAATGAATACCTATATCATTGTCATCTAAAGCACGTAGATAAGAATTGCATTTCTAGAATCCATAATGATGGTTCTCTAGACTCCTTTGGTTATTGAACCGATAGAGACATGCAAGTCTTATTTATTGGGTAATATGACAATAGAATCTTTACTAGATGTAGTGGGACATCTAGTATTCTATTAGGGCTAGTACATACTGATGTACATAGACCTTTTAGAATAAATGCTAAAGGTAGTTACCAGTACCTCATTATATTTATTGATGCTATAAGTATATATGGTAATTTGTATTTAATGAAATACAAGTATGATTCTCTTGAAGTGTTCAAAGAGATTGTGAATGAAGTACATAACTAACTTAGTAAAAGTATTAAGACACTTTGATGTGATTGATGTTGAAATATTTTAAACTAAGAGTTTGAGGACCTTCTAGAGAGACTATGATAGTGTATCACAATGAACTCTACCTGAAACATAATGATGTATCAAAAAGAAGGAATCACACCCTGATATCCATGGTGTGATTATCAATAAATCTAGCTAATCTTCCAATTTCCTTTTGGCACATGCTTTACACTAAAACAATGTACCGTCTAAGTTGGTTCAAAAGACAACATATGATATATGGCATGGAAGTGTCCCGATATGTATTTGATAGTGATTAGGGATGAATTCTTAAATAAGAAAATAGTTTCTTGAAAAGCTTTGTCCACAAATCACATAAATGTTATTTTGTTAAAATACTACTCTTATCCCAATCCGACGACAAAGTGTTTGTTGCCAGGATGGTTGTATTCCTATAAGAAATTTAATTCCAAAAGAATGAGTGGGAGAAAAGTAACTCAAAAAGTTTGATACAAATAAGAAAATATTGAACCTAAAGGGGTTCAGTGGGAACAATGAGAATCACAAATTGTTGTGGAATCTCAAGTTCCTTATGTAACACAAAACCTCATAGTTCTATTAGAGCACACCTTGAGTTTGAAAGATTATGATATCTTATAACTTAGAAAGGTGATGAGTTGATCATTAATGATGAGTCAACAACCTACTTAGAAGCTATTGAGAAACCAGAGTCTGAGATATGGCTTGAGGCCATGAGATCAAAGATGAACTCCATGTACACTAATAAGGTATGACCTTGGTGGATCCACCTAAAGGGGTAAAACCCATAGGATGCAATTGGGTCTTTAGGAAAAGACCAACATGGAAGTGTAGATTTGTTACAAAGAGTTTCAAACAAGTTCAAGGTGTTGAACATGATGAAATCTTTTCACTAGTTGCCATGGTTAAATTCCATCAGGATCATGCTTGCCATTGCAACTTAGTATGACTATGATATTTGAAAAAATGGATGTTAAAAACACATTCCTTAACAAGAATATCACAGAGGATGTGTATGTGACACAACTTAAAGGTTTTATAAATTCATATAATGTAAATAGAGACTGTGAGCTACAAAGGTCAATCAATGTGATTGAAGCAAGCATCTCAGAACTGGAATCTTCAACTTGACAAGATAGTCAAATTGTTTTACTTGAGTCAGAATGAAGATAAAACATGTGATTATAAAAGATTTAGTGGGATCATATTTATATTCCACATAATGATGGGTTATAACATCCTTATACTGCATATGTTAAAACCTTGCTGGAAAGTACCTTCTCTATGAAGGGTTTAGGCAAAGCATCCTATATGATGGGAATTGAGATATATAGAGATAGATCTGGAAAGCTTCTTGACCGAAGAAAGAGCACATACATTGAGAAGATGTTAAAGGTCTTCAACATGCCAGACTCAATGAGAGAAAATGTATCCATGTTCCATGGAGTTAGTCTCTCAAGAGCCTAGTATCCCAATTCTTGTGAAGAGTGGGAAGACATGAATGAGATTCCATATGCATTCACAATCATATCTATCATGGATTCAATGTTATGTAGTCATCTTGTGTCTCGTATGTATTGGACATGATGAGAGGATATGTAATCAAATAGTTGTCTCATATGTGTTGGACATGACGAGAGGACATCTGTCAGATCCCAGTGAAAGTCACTAGACTACCATAAATAACATCCTTAATACTTGATAAGCACTAAAAGGATCAATTTTTTGGTCATGGTAATAAGGAATAGTTGGTTGTAAGGGGTTACACCGATGCAAGATTTCAAAAATGACAAATAAAATTAATGATCGCAATCTAAATTTGTATTTGACTTTAAAACAAGAACTGTAAGTTGGAAAAGGTTTTGAGCTGGAGACAATTGTTTAAATTCTACAATAGAAGTTGAGTATCTTGGTATTATGTGAAAAACAAAGGATACGATATAGATCAAGAAGTTCATATAGATGAACTTGTGGGGTTCCAACCATTGATGGCACAGTAAAAATACAATGACAACAATGGATCTAGTGGTTAGGAAAATGAATCTCAGATAGCATACTATGACACTTCCATCTCATATGAGACGTCATACAACAAAGAGATGTAAAACTTACAATATACCGAGTAAAGCAAATGTTGCTCACCCACTATAAAAGCACCAATGCAGCAGAAACATGATGGACATGTTAAGATCAGTTGGAATAAGATTCGTGGGTGATTGGCTCTAAGTGCAAGTGGGAGTTTGTTGGTATGTATGCCCACAGATCCAATCATATGATGATTGCAATGGGGCATTAAATACCTGATTTTATAATGATAAAGGTAATTTGTCGATTATGTTTGTCTCAATCATAAGATGGTAACATAGACATAAGTAGATGTCTAAAGAATGATGATTGAAATGGGGCATTAGGTACCTAATTTGATAATGATAAAGGTAATTCCGTCGATTATGTTTGTCTCAATCATGAGATGGTAACACAGACATAAGTAGATGTATAAGAATGATGTTACTTGATGACATATGTCTTTAGGTTGAGGACATGAACAATGAGATCATATGTATAATAAGAGTACATACACTCTTGTTATGTCCCTAGTCAGATATTATTATGGAAGAAAAATAGTCAATAGTAATACATAAGACTATAATGTTCGTTGACTGATGACAAAGTCTCATTCTTCATGATATGCGATATCAAGTCAAACACACATGTACATGTTAGAGAATAGTGTATCAAACAAGCTCACCATGAGAGTGATATATGGAGACCATGGAATGGTAGTCAGTACATCTCTTGTAGTGAAAGTGATGGTTTTAGTTCTTATATCTCAAGTCACTACACTAATCACATGTTGTTCATTGTATTTAGACATCATCTAACGTGACCTTGAATAAGGGTTGCCATAAAGGTGATGGTCATGTGCATTGTGACACATAGGTATTGAGTGTGAGTGATGTAGATGATATTTTTCCCTCCTACAGGAGTTTGATATCCATGACACTTGATAAGTGAGACTGGTAAATGTATGGCCATACTCATGTGATTCAATATGTAATATATGAACTCACATGCATCTCAAAAATTTTGCTCTAGTTCAAGGAAAATGGATTGAATGTTAACGGGGATGACGATTTCATTCCTCAAGTTCAATTCGGTTATCAGAGACAAAGGGACTATACGATCATGGTGACACTGATCATGGATTGTAGGTTGAAGTTGTTCTCCAACTTTACAAACTACTTGTGTAGAAATGATGTATTTCTAGATACTGCTAATTGCTTGTGATATCATAAGTTGGTTATAGCTATTCATTGCCAATGTTATTTGGGACCTATAGGGTCACAAGCATAGGATACACTTGGAATAGGAGCACATTCATGAATGTTGTTTAAATTGATTACTAAAGGAGTTTAGGTATTAAATTAAACAACTAAGGTTCAAAATTGACTGATTGGACTATGAACCGATCACTTCAAGTGTTGAAGAGATCACTTGAAGTGTCATGTCAATTGGAAACACAATTGGTTGAATACTTTCTAGACATGGACATGTGAAACGACCATTTCACATATGAAACAACCGTTTCATGATGTGAATCATCTGGTTCATCATTTGGGTTGTCCAGATCAATGATCTATTCAATTGGATCAAGGATTGATGTTGATGTCATGATTTTGCATTAATTAAATATTGAATGCTAATTTGATTCTAAACAAGAAACACATGAACTGACCAGTTCATTCATGAGACGACAGATTTACTAGGTGAACCGATTGGTTCACCGTCCTAAGTTTCCAAAAAATCTGTGAATCTGTCCTTTCGACTCTCACACAAATTGGGAACCCTGACCCTAACCTCTCCTATAAACAAAGGGGTATTGAGGACTTCCCAGAAACAACATTTAGCTCTAAAAATTATTGTCTTCTCTGGTTGTAGTAACCAATAGAGAGCATGAGCAAGTCCTACCCGATAAAGGAAGGGATAGCAAGGGAGAGACAATTGTGGGAGAGTGAATCAATCCTAGCAGATTGACATTTGAAGGGACAACTCCTTCCAATTGGCTCTGGTAGCTCAATGTGGAGTTCCTGATGGTCTGTATGGAATACTCTAGAGGCAGGAGGTTGTTTCCTATTGCTAGGAGGACACTGTCAATTGATTGCTAGACCATCAGGCCGTTGTTGATGACTGTTCGAGCGTTGCTTCCTGAAGAAGAAGCACACTGCTGCTTGGAGAAGAAGCACAATACTTCATTAAGAGTTGTCATTGGACTTGCTCTAGGACCAGGTATAAATCTTGTTACCTTCCTTCCTACATACATTGTGAGATCTTTCTGATTGGGGAATCATGCTTTAAATTTTTGTTTCCGCTTCCTTATCCGTCACCCCGATTTCCCAACAATATCATCTTACAAGCAAGAAAATCATAGTTATATAATTATTAAAGCATGTAGCTGATTAAGAGATTCACAACCTAACTTATCCTTGATCATGTAGACACAAGCCACACCTAATTAAGAACAAGATTACATACACATATTAGATTCTCATCATTGACCCTAACTAGTTCCATATTAGGGTTTTAGCCAAGTTAGGTTCCAATTTGGCTAAGTACATGTTTGATAATATTTTATTGATTTAGGGTCCATCATAAAGGTATGGTTCAAGTTTTGTGTCAATATGAGGTTCCATCTATTTTATATGACTATATCAAGATTCATGCCACTAAGGCACATTTTAGGGTTAAAAGACTCACAATAAGGCAAACATGGATATGATTCGTAAAGACATGAAAAACAAACATAGATGATGACTTAGATTACAAATCTTAGGATGTAAGAAACATATTCAAAGTTGGGTGGATGTCCCCTAGGGTCTAAGCAACAAAAGTCCATCATTGAGTTCAACATATTCAAATGTATGACTTATGACTTATATTGTTAGGGTCAACATATGGCCTAAGTGGGACATACACATCCAAGGGGGTAGATAATAGTGGAATAAACCTTGATTGGAGAGGGGATAACATAATATTTAAGCTCACATCAAGAATTAGAACACAAGAGCATAAATTAAGTCACATAAGTCACATAAGAGCTTAAAAAGGGTGAAAAGTGTCACATATACCATTACATCTCAAAGAGGGTTGTCCCTAGACAAAGAGGTCACTACCACCATTCAATAATTGAATTCATAGAAAAACCATAGATATATGCATTAGGTAGGTTAAAACCTCACATGGACAAAGGTAACCAAACAAACACATAAAAGGGAGACACAAATGCATTAAGTGTCATATGAGGTGACAAACAAGAAAAGTGTGATCTTGGACATACATGTTACATAGATACATGAGGTTACTAATCTTGAAGTTATGGTGAGATCCAAGGTCATTTTGAGTCAATATTATCAAAAAAAGTACTATGTTCATAATTACATTCCCAAACTAGTCATAACCATGCATAAAGGTGAAGCGAGTGCAAGAATGGTGATTAGGGGCGTCCACATACTCAAACATGTATAAAAGCTACTATTCAAGAAATGGGAAGTATATTCAACATCTAGATCCAAGTTTTAATCATAATCATGCATTAAATACAGTCAAAGTAGTCAAAGATCATATATTTATCTTAATAAGAGATCTAGAAAAGATCTAAGGCATGTAAACACATTCATTATGTAGGCCTCGTCGAGCTGATCAATTACCCTCAGAGTGAGGGAAATATGCTTTTTGGAAAATCTTGCATTGGAACTATACAGAAATGGGGAAGGGGTGTTACATTTTATTTATACAAGGCTTGGGTCGTCGATGATGTAATCATCATGAACCACCTCGATCATGTAGCTGGAATGGAGGGGCTCCACTAACTAGGGTAGGAGAAAGGCTAACAACATGGCCTCCATTGGGTTGTTAGATTCATGGTACTCTGTGGACCCATACAGGGATCCAGTGGCTAAAAGACACCATGCCACACATAGACTCCCACAAACCACACCCTGAGGTCGTCCTTCTCCACAATAGCACTAGCTTTAAAGCTTGTTGGAGCCACAACATTAGTCGGCTCCTGGATGGCATGTCCAGATGAATATGTCAGTTGGACTCCTAGGGGAGTCACAGAGTTGAAGGTGTGAAGACAAAGGCTTGAGGAGGGCCAGGGGAAAAAGCTCCAACCTAACCCCACGGCGGCGGTGCCATGGGTAGGGGAGAAGAGGGGTGAAGGAAAAAGGTGCTAAAGAGTGTGAAAATGAATAAGAATAAAGAGGAAATGAAGGGGAAAAAGATTCATAGAGTTTTTACTATACAATTGCACCATATAAAACTATGACTCTATGGGTTGGAGGGTGCAAAAGCACTACTACATTAGTAGGCACCTTGTACGCACCAAGGAAGAAGAAGGCTCTCGAGTCCTTAAATTTGTGATATACAATCCAACAGTTAGGATAAAACATGCATTTGCATTTGGGCATTAAGAGGTGGTGGCTAGATCACAACCCTCTCATGGTCCTGACCGACCCACTAGAAGAAACATGATTAAAAAGGGTTAATAGATTAAAATGAGGGAATTTCAAAAAGTCACAACTTGGGCTATGAAGGTCTGATTGAGGAAAATTTTGTGCCACTGGATTTGCAATTGAATTATCTACCTCATGATATATATATAGAGAAAAAATAATAGTGATAAGGTTCAATTTATCTTGCAATATGGTAGGATATTAAAATGTGGAACTTAGTTCAAAAAGGAAAATTAGTGTCACACATTGTAAAATTGTTTGTTATTGTGACCAAATTGGAGTACCACCATAGTCTAGATATGAAATCAACATTCAATTAGTAAGATGTCACTTGATGAGAGAGGAGTATAATAGAGGAGAGACTAGAAGATGAAGGAATATGACTAGATGTATGAGAATTAATAATGTTCTGTACTGTGATGAGGATTAACTAAGTAATCACATTGAATATATCAATGCATTTTTTTTATCTTCAAAGAATGATTCAAATTTTCAATGGAATGATGAGGTACGAGTACTAAAACTTACCAATTATTAATTTGATTCTCTTTTATCTCTTGTTACCGATGAGGTGACTTAATATTATCAAATATGCTAATGGTGATCAAGCCCCATACTCTTATGGGTTCAGATATATAAGTCTTGTTATCATATTGTTGGTCTAGACGTCGACAATGGTATTAAAGAATTTTTTCTTATGATTATTTCCTCGAAGATGTTAATGATTTTCATCACCCTCACTTGTAAAACTATGGAGGTTGTTGAAGTGAATGAATGGAGGTCTATTGCACTCTGTAACATGCTATTATCTCAAATGTTGTTTCTAATATGATAAAAAATATCTTGCGTGATTTTATTTATCATGCCAAATCTACCTTTGTTAAGGGGATATCGATTACAAATGCTATTCTTTTGGAGAATGAAGCTATCAATATCAAGATGAAAAGTAGTTCTCCTAACTTTGCCTCAAAATAGATATCATGAAGGCATGTGAGTCCATTGAGTGCATGTATATCAATTGTGCTCTTAGAAGAATGAACTTCTTCAATTTCTTTATTCATTGGACACATTACATTTTTTTGGTTGTTAATTTTAAGGTTCTTTTTAATGGATTACTTTCTAGAAGTTTTCTCCCACCATGGGATTCACACAAGGGGACCACCAACATATTATCTCTTTGTCTTAGATATGGAGGGTTTTTCATCTACCATCAAGAAATATGAAAGGAATGGTATGTTCAATGCTATATATGCCTTGCATGTATACAAATCTCTCTCACACATTTTGTAGATGATGTCGTGGTTTTCTCTTATGTTGACGATCATCCTGTTGAGGATGTAGGATTTCTTATTACTAAATTTGGTAGATCCTTGGCCATGGAGGCCATCTCCATCAAAGTCTGTTTTAGTAGCCTATATGTTAATATAGTGAAGTTGGAATTTTCAAATAAAGATTGAAGAATTACCTCAGAAGTATCTGGGACTACCATTGTTCAAAGGCAAAATCATGAAAGTCTACGTTCCTCAATTATTGACAAGATCAAGAATAGACACAAAGGTTGGAAATCAAAGGTATTTGTCCTATGTTGGTAGGCTAGAATTCATTATTTTCACCCTTTCTTCTTCCCCCATATATTGGGAAACTTTATTTCCACTTACTATAAGTTTTACAATAATATTGATAAGCTATGTTGAGATTTATCATGGGAAACATGGAGTGGGTGTGAACATGGATAACCATAACCAATCTTTTTCCTCAAGCAAAGTATGTACCCAAAGAAAGAAGGGGGTCTGGGTATCAAGCATACTAGAGATATCAATAGAGCTTTTATGATAGAATATATGTGACATTACTTCAAAAAAGGACTCTTATGAATAGGATGGATCCATGAAAGGTACCTTTAAGGGGATTCTTTTTAGAAAGTAAATCCAAGGTCACATGTGACTTGGATGTTGAACCAACTTTTGATTCTTCTTAGTGAATTGCTTCCTAAAGGCGAAATTAAGATATGCAATGTAAATAACACTCTCCTACAAAGAGGTCCATGGACCCAGAAAAGATATTTCTTGATGACTTTTTCAATGAAACATAGATGGTTAATGAAGGTAAAGGTAGATTAGAAAAAGTTAATTGTTGTTTGAATCATGTTGAGTGGAATCTCTTGCAAATATAAACATATTAATTATATTAGAATCTTTCTGGAGGAGCACTACAAACCTACATATAAAATACAAGAAGTTCTTTTATTAGATGGAAAAGAGGTTGGAAAGCTGAAGAAGTTTTAGATTCCATTCTTAGAAAGAATGCTACTATAGATTAAACTGACTAGATCTACCTTGATGATTCTCTATAGCAATGTAGTTTTATATTGTGGAATTAGTTTAGGAATAGACTTTCAACCCAAGATTATCCAGAAGAGAAAGGGTATCAACTTCCTTTCCTATTGTTACCTTTATAAAATAGTAAGGAAGATGTTGCACCTGTTCTAAAATTGCCACTATATCAAAAGTCTTTAGGAGTTGCCTCTGTTAATTTGTACATTCTCAAGTAGTCCATAAGTATTGCTAACTTATGTAAAATATAAGATGGAAGGCCAATGAGAGATTACTTATTGATAGACGGAAAGCTACCCTTCTATATATAGGAGACAAGGAAAGTACAAGGAATAGGACCTAATCCCAATGAAGTAAGACAATTAGGTTCATATTACAAATAAATTAATAATTCGAACACTCCCCCTCAAGCTAAAACATGGATGAAACACATGCACAACTTGCCAAGACATGTAAAAGATAAAATAGCCCATATAAAAATTGATCTCACTAGTTAGAAATAATATTCGATTGAATGTAATAATACAACAATTAAATCACTCTAACACTCCCCCCTGAAGAAGATAGTTTGTAACGACAAACAAGTCTTCTCCCCTTAATGAAGGTGGCACTAATATAGAAGCAATAACAACAAAATAGACTTCCCTAGAAATTGATAATTTTTAGACAAATGAGAGCTATCATGTTAGGAAATCAGAATCTTGAGCGAGCATTCAAAGAAGTAGATGGTGATAAACGTGTGTAGAATCCATTTGAGTTTTCATTAGTAGTCCCATACAAGAAGTACCAACATCAGAATAATGCACAATAGTTGGGATATAATTTTTTTTGTAGGAATACTACAATATAGTAGGTTGGCACATGTTTGAGACGTACTAATATAGGAAAGATGCCTTATAGTAGGTGTGAAGAACATGGATGAATATGCAAAAACTCGACAACATTTTTGCATGACATGACTTCTTCTCTCCATCTTATCTCCTCCTTCTCATCTCTCCCCTCTACTCATCTTCTACTATTCTCACCCTCATGCCAAGCATGAAAAGGATCATGTGATGGAAGTCATAATCACTAGTAAAGGAATAGATATGTAAAGGATGACACAAAAATAAAACACTATCAGTATAAAGGTATGGTAGGAAGAACAAAACACTAGTGGTATATAGACATGATAGGAAAAAAGAAATCATGTTGAATATATACACTATGATATGCAACATAGAAGATCTTAGTTTCAAACAAAGATCTCAGCTATGTTGGTTAGGGACCCACATGAGCAAGGAAAAAATAATATAGTGCCTCTTGTTTTAATTTTTAGTGCTTTATATACTAGCATGAGGGTATTTTGTTTCCAATGTGCTGCTTATATATCTAATAATACGTGTCAATGTGCTACATGACCCAACTAAAAAATAAATAGATCTTTGTGGGATTCAAAAAGACACATTTGTCCACCCCTTAGGCCTAAAAGTGTAGGAGGTGAAATTAGCAATAAATATAGTGCATAGAGGTAAGTTACAAAAAAAAACTAAGGGGAGGGTGCAACTCTTGATGTACACAACTATGAGGTTGAAGAGGACAAATAGCCTTCTCGTGATGGATATTCATATGCATGGCCTTATTTGATGGCCTGAAGGTGTCATATAGGGTCAAGGTCATGACTTGGGTTATTGGTGAGCATGCACCCTCCAATTGCTCAAATGTCTCCACAAGCCTTACATAGCAGGGATGTAATATCTAAGTGGTGATGAAGTGCATAACAACCTCGGTGTAATGATTTCCTATTATGTGTGGCAACGACGTGGCCAAAGCAGTAGTCTGTGATAAAGGGTTGGACATTGTGTGTGGATGAGGCCATGTCAACAAGGGAGTATCGGTCATGCCCGATGGTGGAGGAGTTGTGCAACCACTCTTTGGTTCACTATTCGGGGTTGGTTTAGTTGGGATTAGTCAAAATATCTAGATAAGTTTGATCTCGATCCACTTCAATTTTGTCTGGCAACCTAATTGTCACTTGGATTGGACTGGTCTCATTTTTAGTGTTGCATATAAAAAAATAGCATATAATGCATAGCTAAATCTAGATTGGGACTTCTAATCCCGCTAAAAATAGGTTTGAGTTGGTTTGGTCTATAGGGTTATGGAATCCCAAAATGGGGTCATTTTACCAATGTCATCTAAACACCCTACTTGTTCAACTCAGATCAAACTAACGTCAGGTGGTACAAATAGAAAAGTGGAAATCTAGATTGCATAACTTACCAAACATAGCCATAGGGATAGGAGGCTTAGGGCTTGCCAAAGACGTTGGATATGAGGCCTAGGCCCCTAAGTGGCTAAAGTGTGTCCTCCTAGTATATGGTGGTGATTTCGATGCTCTCTCGTCCTTATACTAGAGCACATGTCAAGGGATTGGAAGGACATGACAGGGTGAAAATGTTTAAAGATATGGAAATAAAAGCAATAAGGGATATCAATGAAAAAGTTTTATTGCTACAAAGAGGTTGATTTGGATAAATTCAAACAGAAAAGAAAATCTATCATAGAGATGTTTGTGGCGGTACATGCATTACTAATATTTAAAAAGTAGAATTGTTTGTTGTAGATTGGGGTAGACAAGACAATGGTCCCGCAATGTTGCCCATGAGTTTCTCTTGAGGATTGCATGGATGATGGATTTTTTGTGAACAAAGAGGAAGATATGATACAGTTATGGAGGTTCGAAATATGTTTGGCATGCAACGAAGTCAAGAAGAGATGGGGCCACTCGTAGATATAAGCTTTCTCTTTATTTCTCTAGGGTTAGGATTAATGCTCTGATACCATGTCAAAAATAAGATGAGAGGATAATAAGGGATTATTTATTGGTACAACAAACTTTCCTTCCTATATATAAGAGAGGAGACAAGTACAAGGAAGCAAACTTAACCCTAATGGGTCAACACAATTAGGCCCCTATTATAAACAAACTAATAAGTCTAAAAACATCATTGAGTTTAAACTAAAAAAAGGCATTTATCACTTCTATGTTGATAGTGTATGAGATCTGGAGAGAGCACAACTAAGATTTTAGAAGAGAAAGATGAGAATTTTGATGATATTTGGCAAATTGTGAAGATAAATTCAAAGAGTTTCATTAGTTATTAGTTTGATATTTTTATATAGTATTTCCTCATGGTCCTCATAGATTAGATTTCTTGATTTTTTTCTTTCTCTTGATGCATTGTACAAGAATTTTTTAGTAAATTTTTAGAAAAAAGGGGAGCATGTTTTGGGAGATAAAAAAGAGATGTATCTTTTCCTAGTTTATTATGAATTAAATATGGAATGTATATTTCTACATTTGCATGTTTATAGATTTGTTATATTTTCTTTGACTAGAATTTTTCTTGGTTAATCATCAAATTAAGTACAACGCTCACCATATAATGATTTACTTTAATTTTTACAATTAAAGTCTCCATATTTTTTTATTCAGTGGTAAATTGTATCAATTGTTCCCCACCTGAAACCACTTAATTTATAATGATTGTCAGTGATGGACCTCAATTAGAGGAGGTCCTAACACAATTGGTGATGCAACCAAATCCCACTAGCTAGGACATAAGGTAGTCATGTTTATATTATTATAATCATTCTCTCCTAATTGCTAATAGAAAAGAAACCTTATCCCCCCCTTTAAATATGTGAAACTACTAGCACATCCATTTATGTTTGAAAGTAAACCCGACCACATATGAGTTTAGCTTTTACAAAACAAACGAGAACATAAGTAAAACTAATTGTATCCTTAAATATACATCATATACAACATTACATAATTTTTTTCTCATTCTCACTCTCACATTGCAAGGGCCAAAGGAAGAAAAAAAAGACTAAGTACTATCTAACTAACTACTTCTCTTAAATACCTCTACTAAATATTTCTACAAATGTCTTGTTCTTATGTCTTCCTGTTAATGGGTACATGTACATGAAAATTTGCTGAATAGAATGTGCATTGGCTCCTTGTGTGCAAAGTCACTACGTAGTCAGGATATCCAATTATGTTCTATTTGTTAAGCAGAGACTACAATATTGACTGTTAAAGTTATAAATCACACAACAAGGTAGTTGTACTAATAATAGTTGCAAAAATAAATCTCTTTCTTCATTTTATTATATCATGGATCCACATGAAATATACTCCAATATATAAAAGTATTACATCAAGTTAAGATCTTATCGTATTAAACATGGTATAAACTTGAGACTCTAAGTCTACTAAACCAACTTAAGGTTATCCATATCAAATGTCGATATTTTCTTGAATTATCTACATTAACCATATTTGTTTTTGTACACTTTAACGAGTCTAATTTCCAAAAATATTGATTTAATTTTAAAACATTATTTCTAATATTTTTTTGGGTCTCCCAAAGTGTCCCTCCTTTTTTATATTTTGAAAGAAATGTTTTTATACAATGTAGGAAAAGAAAGGAAAGACTAAAAGAAGATCAAGATATAATTGAGAGAAGAGAGAGGGGAGAATATATAAGGACTACAAAACTTACAAAAAGATAACAACACATATTTTCATAAACTTCTAGGGATCTTCATAATTCCTTTCTTTTCGTTCAAAATAAAAAAAATGTTTCTCTTCAAATATCATGGATCAAAATAATAATAGACTCTCTATAGGTTCTTTCATTAGATTCAATTATCTATAAGATAATCATGGGAAATTACTCCATGTATTGACTAAAGTATGCAAGATGTAATGTCCCATGTCTTGAGGCCTCAAATAAAATGATCTTAAAGGGAATGATTGGACTACCCATATCACCAAGGTGCAACTCCTTTTTAGAGAGCCCATCACTAAAGAACTATGTAATTAAGCATGCTCAGCCCATAGTGGTACTAGGATGAGCGAGCAATCGATAAGTTTATCTTGGTTTGCATATGAGTGAGGACAAAGCATACAGTTAAGGATAGTGTGGTCTATGGGGCCAGTCATCATTCTTGAAACTCTACTAGAGCCTTGGACAGTGGGCTCGGGTGTTATAGATGATATTAGAGCCCAAACCCCTCCAGTAGGTGGGACCCACATGGGCATGTGGTATGCCAATCTAGAGTCATGTGGTCCAGACATGTTGGAAAGGGTTGTCCATAGTGATGTATTCACCCATGCATGGCTATTATGTGAGTGGGAGCTGAGTGTCCATGGACCGTTTTGGGTCTGCACTAAAATGGGGATATATTATGAGGCCATGTAGTTGAACATTAATGAGGACATCAACGAGTCTAAGTGGCAGAGGTTGTAACACCCAGGTCTTGAGGCAATAAATAAAATGATCTTAAAAAGAATGATTGGATTACCCATTTCACCAAGGTGCACCTCTTTTTCAGGGAGCCCATCACTAAAGAACTTTATGGTTAAGTGTGATTATCCTAAAGTACAAGCGTGCAATTAAGGCTAGTGGTGGTTTGTGAGGCTAGTTGTCATTCTTGAAACTCTACTAGAGCCTTAGGGAATGGGCCTAGATGTTACACAAGATGCGAAAAAGAACAATCAATGTTACACTCATAGAAAAGGTGATGTGCACCCTCCCGACTATTTTTACATAACATATGAAGGAAAACATAAACCTAATCTTATGCAGAGTATCTTGAGTAGTGATCTTGTTTTAGAATTACTTCCATGCAATAACAAAGCATTTTTTATGAACCTTTACTTTTTAAACCCATATTGTCTAGATGATATCAAGCCCATTATCTCAGAAAACATCATAGAAATCTATAAGGTTTGGTACAATTTTTCCATAAAGTAGAATAGCATACTCTTTGTCATCAAAAGGATCAAAGTATTTATTGATGAACCCAATGACATGGGTAACACAACTTCATTTGAAATTTAACCACACGTAATTATGAGTATGGTCATTCACCTAGGGAAGCCTGCCTTTGCTACAACAAATAATGTGTGACTCTTTGTTTTAGTCATATGAAAAGAACTTATATTTTACCCATGAGGCCCTCTACAAGAAAGCCTTATCACCATAAACTACCTTCATACCAACTCCAAGAATCATATCTATAATGAAATGCAAGAGTTGTACATACAACCAAGACACATTGCAAGAGTTGTATCGACATCCACAACAAGTCACCTTTATGATACCTCTCATAGATCCACCTGACCCACAAAGAATCCTTCTATTGTCTATGCTCCAAATATTTCTAGCCATCCAAGTTTTACCATATCATAATCACCTCAATCCCAAGGCCTACTTCTGTTTTAGGAGAAAAGACCTTATCCCATTCCACCAAGTTAAGATATTTCTCAAGATTAGGAGCACTCTAAAGGAAATCCCTATAGGATTTGTCAATATCATCAAACATACTAAAATGGAGAGGGAAAGAGCATGCTCACTAAAAATGGAAAGAGCCAAGAGTTTCTATAATAATATCAAGCCTTCTTGTAAAAGATAAGTAGTTTGATTTCTCATTTTCAACCTTATTCTTAATTTCTTCTAGATTAAGAGAACACAAAAATTTTGAACTCCTTCCTTTAGAAAAAAGGAAGCCCCATATACTATCTAGGAAGTTGTTCAATATTTATTTGAAAGTAATGATCAATTAACTCCTTATTCACAGAGTTATTGCAAGAGATAGAACTTTTGTTGGCATTGACCTGCATACCTAATGATATTCCAAAATCATTAATATGATCATGAGGGAACTTGATAGAACTTTCATTTTCAGAGAAGATAACCACACCATCTAAAAGATTATATGAGAACATAAAGAGAATGTGAGGCTTTAATAGGCTTAAAGTCCATATTCCTCTCAACATATCTCAGAATAGAACAAAATTCTTCCATAGAAATCACAAATAAATAAGGGGTAAGATGATCCCTTTGTGCAATCCCTCTAAAAAAGAGTTTGTAGGCTTCCCACTAAGTAAAACTTAAAAACTAATAGTTGAGAAAACTTCATTATCCAATGAGTGAAACATACATGGAGATTTATTTTGTTGCAAATAAGTTGAAGATATTCCAATCTGTAGAGTCATACACCTTCATGATGTCCATCTTGAGAAAAATTCTTGAAGTATTTCTCTTCATTATACTATTAATGATTTCATCTATCAGAAGAGTATCTTCAGTGATCTATCTGTCCTTGATATTATGAAAACCAAGCATGATCTACAATCTATATGTAAGAATTATATATATAATTTTGTAAATAACATTACAGAGGGAAATTGGCCTCCTGTGTCTCACATCAACAAATGTTGTGTTCTTAGGAAGAAGAGTAATATAGCTCTTATTCACTTCTTTGAGTAGATGGTCACCTTGGAAAGGATATTTTCATTCTTCTAATGATATCACCTGTTATGATATTCTAACACACGTTAAATATATGATAGTTGAAAGCCATCTGACCCATGGGATCTATCCCAATCATATTCCTTAATCACTTTTTCAATTTCATAATTAGAAAAAAATGCTCATAAAGAATTATTATTTCTAATCAAGACTGAACACACACACACTTATCCACCTGTGCACTGATAACATCCAATTTTGTGGATGTTTAATGCCTATACCTTCACCTTATTAACTTTCATGCCTTATTCTTATATATCCTCCTTGTTTTGGCATTTCATGAATAACTTTCCTATTTGCCTTCATTGCACCTTTTTTGCCAGAAAACCACTAAAACCTAGCCCTGTCATGTGATGAAGGCTGACAACGTGCCCCGATGGATGGGGAGCCTGATGAATCTATGCAACCTCATTGCTCAATGGCATTGTCACACTCCACAGTAGGCATCTATCTGATGGATTTATACATCCCGTTAGACCAACAAGGATGTCAGTCAGTCCATTGACCACTGGAAAGATACACCCCGTCACCCAACAGGACCTCTGCTCCCATTTCCCGACGAGACCTCATCACATGATGGTGTTTCAGTGGGAAAATCCTAACAAGGGTGTTGCTTCCAAGTTTTTTCGACTGATGGGTTAGCCATTTGCTTGACGATTATTTAGCTCATCACCCAATGACTCAACATACCCTATTGATCGATGATCCACTTGTTGATATATACCTTGAGTAATATAAATACCCAACCCACTTCATAATGGGAGGGGGATAACTTCCACTCACCACACCAAGAGACTGTTGTGTTGTGCCCAGCCAAGGAATAAGACCGTTGACCAGAATTTTCACCGACCTCATCTGTGATGTCGTTGTGGTGCTACTATCTATTTCCACCACACCAATTCAACTTCCATCCACATAAGTGGTTAGACCTTCATCACCATCCCCATCCAATCATCTACTCCATGTTCTCCATTGGAATAGGCTTCATAAAAAAAGGAAGAGGCAAAAATCGAGACCATCGACCCCTATTCTAGATGTTCTCCTCTTCCCTCAAATGAGACAACCTCTTCATCAAGTAGAAGACTGTTATTCCACCAAGACATGATCATCTTCTCCATCATGATTGTGACTGAATCTTTCTTCTTCCATGTTTCCTCTATTTCTGTTATGAAGAGTGAGTAGTCCATCTCACCGGGGTATTGAGACTAGCCCCGCTTCCTGTTCTTACATGTTCATTTCTTAATGTTCCATGGCTTGTATATAATTCTTTGAATTCAATGTAATCATTTTATGCGTGTTTTGTGGATTGATCACCTACTCTATATGATATATTATATTCCTTTGTTGTTAGAAATTCAATACTTAGAATTTGAATATCTATTAACTTGGTTGATGCCTGGATGATAACTTCCAAGGGGATATCTCTGGAGCTATAGGTACATGACTCATGAGTAACGAGATATTAAACTCACAAAAATATCTATGCAATTTCCCACACCTAAAGGGTGGATCTTGATTTTGCTCTATTTGAATAGTTATATCTAGCATAGACATGTTATAGATGTACTTGTGCGTGTAGCAGAGGTGAAATATGATATCACCCCAGTGACCTTCATCATTAATGGAAACTCAATTTCAATCCCTCACTTATGCTTTACTTGCAATTAATTAACTCAACCCAAACTCTTGGTTCTAAGTATTAGTGTCAGTTCAACTAGATACAAGCTAACAAGATTCTTAAACATATTATCTCTTGGGATTCAATCCTTAACCATACTAAGATAATACATGTACACTTGTGAGTGGTATTATTGCACATTGTCTTGGTAAAAACTTAGGGATTTCAACCCTAGGTGAATTTGTTAGTGCAATAAAAGCCACGTAAAATGCTGGCACCTTTTCCGAGGACAATAGAACCGTCTAATTAAATCCACTTCTATTAAGACTAATCTAGGATTTTACTTTTACCATTGATACTATTGCATATACTCTTGAAATTAGTTCTTCGTTGTCCAACTGATTTGTAAAAGATCTTTCCATCTTAGGTGCCTCAAAACTAATGCATGCACCGCTCTAATAGCATCAAACTTGCATCAAGCTTTGACCCTGAAATTGAGCAAACCTTTCATCTTCAAAGCAAAGAGAATCAAGACAAAATGACTAAAGAGGAACTTAATCGAAGGGTATATCTGACCATTGTAGCACAGAGAGAGAGGCTTGTACAAGAGCTCGTGCTTCTATTCAATAGGAAATTCATGTAGCCCAGGATGCTACAAAAGAGGCTAATCGAAATAAGGAGCTTAGGGAATTCCCAATCCCTAAGGCTTCCGATGTCAATTACCTAGTACAATCACCTCCTATCGATGCCCCTAACTCCAAAACTAGGGCACATTGGATCATAGTCGTACAAAATAGTCCCTTCATGGGCAGACAAGGAGAGGACTATTAAGAACACATCTTAAAGTTTGTTGACTTATGTGCTATGAATAAAGAAAATGGAGTTTTTTGATGATGTAGTGAGACTCCACCTTTTCAAGTATTCGCTTGCAAATAGAGTAAGAAGTTGGTGCATTTCTTTGAAATTTGACCCCATCACCACTTCAGATCAACTTGAAAACAAATTCCTTGACCAATCAAATCCTCCCTCCCTTACATAAACCATTAGAGGTCAGATTACTCAGTTCACACACGTCCCTGGTGAGACTCTGACATAAGAATGGGAAAGATAGAATGAGCTTCTCCAAAAGTGTCACCATAGTATTTCTCAAAAATCAGTTCATCAAGTTCCTCTATAGAGGTGTGGATTATGAGATCAAAAAGATTCTAGAATCCTCATATGGAGGAATTTTTGTGCGCCAAAGTTATGATTGTGCATAGAAGGTAGTCACCCTTGGAGCTGAAAAACAAGCCAACTGGGGTAGATATGTAGGCAAGGGAGTGTTGAAGGTAGCTATGCAGAAAGAAATTATGAGTTAAAGTCTATTGTAGAATCTATAAAGCTATTGCCACTCAAGCAAGATAATATCTAGTCATCTTTCAATTCTCATGAGATAAGGAATTCAAATTCACCACCACGACAACAACAAGCACAACAACTCAAGGTGGTGATACATGAAGCATGCAAGGGTATTGGCCATTCTTCTCCGTGGTGCAATATTCTTAATGTTGTAATGAGTAGCATTGTAGTTCAAGGAGATGACAATCAAATGGAAGATCTGAATTCTATCAATACTATTCTTGGTCAAAGGTCCCAATAAAACTAGGATCCATCCTGGGTTTCAATATAATAATCCTTTTGGGGAAGAGAACTCTCAACAACTCGTATAAGATAGAAATAACAACAAGGCCCTCTAAGAGTCCAAAACAACCAACAAAAAGATGTATCTTCCAGAACAGGTTCTATAATCAATATATTAATCCCAACCAAGCCCCACAACAACAACAACAAGATAATGCCCCTTCACCTGATGACAAACTATTACCCATTAAAAAGATGTTGCAGAAACCACATGGAATGATTGTGAATCAACAAGCACATTAGAAAGCAATTGAATCTCAATTGGATCAACTTTTAGTAAGTATTCACCTGCCTGTAGGAGCATTCACAAGACAGCCATAAGATAATCCCAAACATCAAGAGCAACTGAAGGTCGTCACAACGTGGTCAGGAAGAGTCTTTGTTGATGCACCCACTAAACCCCCTGAGACTAACGCAAATGAAGATGATTTGTAATCATTCAATATTTTGAAGCACCTAATCTAGTTCCAAAAGCAGTGACGCAGAATGCATAAGTGTTAGATGATATACTCATTAGTAACACCGACAAAGCTAGTTTAGAAGTACCTATCATCATAGAGAAAAGTGCAACCAAATCAGTGGTATTGGTCTACAAGCCTCATCCCCATTCCAAGATTGATTATAGTAGACAAGGCTTGACACTCGCTTTATGAAGTTCATGGAGCAATGAAGAAGCTTCATGTGGATATTCCCTTCCTAGATGCTCTAGCAGAGATACTAACATGGTCAAAGTATTTGAAAAATGCTCCTCACAAGGAAGTAATAATTGAGAAATATGATCCATTTAAGCTCACTAGAACAACATCTGATATAGCCTAGAGTAAGATGCCAAAGAAGTAGAAGGATCCATGCTACTTCAAAATTTCATGCCACATTGGCGACTCCACATGCAAGAAGGTATTAGTTGATCTCAGAGCTAGCATCTCAGTTATGCCCTTTATCCTATTCAAAAGGCTAGGATTTACAAAACTAATCCCAATTGGTATGACAATATAATTCACCAATTCTTCAATGACACTTCCTATGGGAATCATTGAAGATGTCCCAGTCAAGATGGGTAAGGATTCCTATGTTCCATGTGATTTTGTTGTCATGGTCATAAAAGTAGACCTCAGATAACCTCTTATTTCTGGATGACCTTCCTTGCCATAGCAAGAGCATTGATTCATGCTGAGTAAGGAACCTTACTTATAAGGTTGGGGAGGGAAATCCTTGAATTCAATGGTTTTGACAGTATGAAAAGGCCAAGCATTCAAGAAGAAGTTTTCTTGTTAGATTGCATAAAGAAGATGTCACTTTTCTATCAAGAGGAATTTGAATATGAAGATCCTCTAGAGAATACTCTCACTAATCCCAATTCCAATTAGTCTATTGATGAACGAGGGAAAAAATGCACAGTTCAACTTGACTTAGCAGAAGAAGTCGCAAAAGCTAAATTTAAAGAGCTTAAGGCAATGTACCTTATTGAGGAGCCAGATGAAACACCTAAAACCCTTGATATGAAACCCCTTCTAGAGGGTTTGAAATAAGTTTTTTGGATGACCTAAAAGTTTGCCCAATGATAATCAATTTTGATCTAACACCTAGTAGGAAGGCAAGTTACTATCTGAACTAAGGGCTAAGTGAAAAGCCATAGGCTATAAGATGAGTGACCTCATCGGGGTGAGTCAAATATTATGCATTCACAATATCCTTATGGTGGAGTACCAAAAACCATCTATAGAACACCAACACAAATTGAACCCGAACATGAAGGAAGTGGTTCACCTAGAAGTCAAGAAGGTGCTCACTTTTGGAATCGTCTACCCTATTTCTAACTCACCATGGGTGAGCCCAGTACAAGTTATCCCAAAGAAAGGGGGAACCACAGTGGTAGGCAAAAAAATAATGAACTCATTGGCACTCAAACCTTCACTGGGTGGAGGATGTGCATTGACTATAGAAAGTTAAACAAAGCTAAGCACAAGGAGAATTTCCCCCTACCTTTCCTAGACCAAATCCTAGAATGCCCAGCTCATGAAGAGTACTTTTTCTATCTCGATGGTTATTCTGGATTCTATCAAATTCCAATCCACCCAAATAACTAGGAGAAGACAACTTTTACTTGCCCCTTTGGGACCCATGTCTTCAAAAGAATGCCATGTGGGCTCTATAATGCACCAACTATGTTCCAACATTGCATGACATCCATCTTCATCGGGCTAACAAAAACTATCATGGAAGTTTTCGTGGATGATTTCTTCATCTACGAGGATTCATTGGACTCATGCCTAATGCATCTCTTTCTAGTGCTCAAATGTTGTGAGGAAGCACATCTGGTGCTCAATTGGGAAAAATGCCATTTATGGTGAAAGAAGGTATTGTGCAAGGTCACAAGGTTTGTAAACAAGGAATTGAAGTAGACAAAGAAAAAATCAAAGTGATCGCAAAACTTAGAAACCCAACCACCATAAGAAAAATCAGAGCATTCTTGGGTCATGTAAGATTCTATAGAAGATCCATTAAGGATTTTTTTTCAGAGATAGCTAAACCAATGACAAACCTAATGCTCAAGGATGTTGAATTTTGCTTTGTTGAAGAATGTATGAAGAGCTTCAATAATACGAAACAGACCCTCACTACACGCCCCATTATCTGAGCGCCAGACTAGTCTCAACCTTTTGAGATTATGTGTGACATCAACAATTAGCAATGGGGAAAGTTTTAGGTCAACCCATAAACAAGAAACACCATGTTATCTATTATGTGTCAAAGACTCTTGATGAAGCTTAGAGAAATTATGTGACCACTGAGAAAGATCTCTTATCAGTTGTGTATCATCATCATCATCATCATCATCATCATCATCATCATCATCATCATCATCATCATCATCATCATCATCATCATCATCAACAACAACAACAACAACAAAGCCTCAATCCCAACTATGTTGGGGTCAGCTACACGAATCCTTCTTTTCCATTCAACTCTATCATGGGTCATATTCTATTTGATATGTAGAGATTCAAAATCTCTCCTTATAAGATCTTCCCATGTTAATTTAGGCCTTCCTCTTCTTCTATTAATTGTGCTTGCCTTAATAGTATTGCTTCATATAGGCACATTAGTCGGTCTGCATTGCACATGACCATACCATCTGAGTCGACCCTCGTACAACTTGTCCCCAATGCTCTCCACCCCCACTTTATTCCTGATATAGTCATTTCTCAAGTGATATTTTCTTGTCTTCCCACACATCCATCTCAACATACGCATTTCAGTCACATTCATCTTGTTGAGTCCTTGTTTCTTCACCGCCTGACATTCACTCCCATAGAGCATGGTTGGTTGTATAGAAGTTTTATAAAACTTGCTTTTTAGTCTGAGAGGGATCTTTTGATCACATAATACTCCAGTTGCACTCCTTCATTTCAACCATCCTGCAGTGATCCTATGACAAACATCATTTTAGACATCACCATCTGTTTGAATGATAGAGCCCAAGTAACAAAATTTATCACATTTTGGTGTATCTACTTCGCCCAACTTGGCTCTACCATTCACACTGCGAGATTGGCTGAAATTGCAATGCATATACTTAGTTTTACTCCTACTAATCATTAATCCATTTGATTATAGTGCCTTTCTCCAAAGTTCAACTTTATCATTCAAACCATCTTTAGTTTCGTCAATCAATACAATATCATCAACAAATAACATACACCAAGGAACATCATCCTGAACATTCTTTGTCAACTCATCCATAACAAGAATGAACATATATGGGCTGAGTATGGATCCTTGGTGTACCCAAATTGTGATGGGAAATGTTGGTGTCTCACCTCCAGGAGTCTTCAAACTTGCAATAGAGCTACCATACATGTATTTAATCAAGTCAATGTATTGGATTGACACACCCTTTTTCCTCAAAACCATCAAAAACACTTCGCTGGGTACTCGATCATAAGCCTTTTCCAAATCGATAAAAACCATATGAAGATCTCTTTTTCTTTCTCTATACTTCTCCATAAGCCTCCTTATCAGAAAAATAACATCTATTGTTGATCTACCAGGCATGAAACCAAATTGGTTGTTTGATATCTACCTTATAGATCTTAACCTCTACTCAATAATCCTCTCCCAAAGCTTCATTGTGTGACTCATCAACTTAATACCTCTATAGTTTGTGCAGATCTGAACATCACCTTTGTTCTTGTAGATGGGGACTATAGTACTATTTCTCCATTCATCCAACATCTTCTTTGTCTTCATGATCTTGTTAAATAAATTTGTTAACCACATAACTCTTTCATCCCCCATACTCTTCCATACATCAATGGGAATATAGTCTGGTCAGCATGCCTTTCTCATTTTCATATTTTTCAAGGCATTCTTAACCTCAAAATGTGAAACTCTTCATGTGTAAATGATATCTCTTGTATCCTCATCACACGAGTATCTAACATTATTTACAGTGTCTCCATTGAAAAGCTTATGGAAGTAATTTCTCCATTGGTTCTTGATATCATTGTCCTTTACCAACACTCTACCATCTTCATTATTGATGTATTTTACTTGACTCAAGTCTGTTCCTTTCCTTTCTCTTATACAAGCCATTTTATGTATATCTTTCTCCCCTTGTCTAGTGTCCAACTTCTTATAAATATCATCAAAGTATCTAGACCTAGCCTCTTGAACAACCTTTTTTCACTTCTTTCTTTGCTTGCTTGTATCTCTGAAATGTTGCATCCTCTCGAGATTTGGGCAAGCTCCTATAGATCTCTCTTTTCAATTTAATAGCCTTCTCTACTTCTTCATTCCACCACCAAGTCTCTTTTTGTGGAGGCCTACAACCTTTGGACTCCCCCAAAACCTCTCTGGCAATTTTTGTTATGTACGAGCTCATGTTATGCCACATAGTGTTGACATCAGACTCTAAGTTCCAAGTTCCCTCCTTGATGAGTTTATCATGAAAGGTCAATTTCTTTTCTCCTTTAAGATTCCACCACTTGATCTTGCTATCTTGATTTTTATTATGCTTGCCTTTATTAATCTTCATGTTAATATCCAAAACCACAAAACTATGTTAGGTCGTGAGTTCTTCGCCAGGAATCACTTTACAGTCCTTGCACACTTTATGATCCTCCCGCCTTGTAAGGAGGTAATCAATTTGTGTACAATTGTACCCACTCTTGAAAGTAATCTTATGAGATTCTTTTTTCTTGAAATGGGTGTTTGCCAAAATCATATCATATGCAACTGCAAAATTTAATATCCTCTCTCCTTCTCTGTTTCTACTGCCATATCCAAAAACACCATGAACTCTCTCATATCCATCATTGCTACTCCCCACATGGCCATTTAAATCACTCCCAATAATGATCTTCTCCTCTGTCGGTATTCCTTGCATCAATTCATCCATGTTATCCCAAAAATCCTTCTTAGCCTCCTCGCTAAGGCCAACTTGGGGGTATAAGCGCTAATAATGTTAAGAAACCCCCCCTAAGAACGACCTTGATAGCTATGATTCTATCACCCATCCTAGTGAATTTGACAACATCATCCTTCAACATCTTATCAACAATAATACCTACGCCATTCTATGTTTATCAATGCATGTATACCCGAATTTGTATCATGTATCTCCAATCTCTCTACAACGTTCCCCTATCCACTTAGTTTCCTCTAAGCAAGATATATTGACTTTTCTTCTCATCATAATATCTATTATCTCCAAATATTTTCCTGTCAAAGAGCCAATATTCCAAGATCCAACTCTAAACCTTTTTTCTTGGACTTGCTTCTTTACCTACCTTCGTTGAAAATGTTGCCCTTGCACATTATTCACTACATCAGGGCAATGATGTGGCGGGACTAGATTTTTTACCCACACTAATCCAAGATGTGAAAACCCTTGCCCATTTTTCACTACATCCGAGTGATGATGCAGCAGGACTAGATTCTTTACCCACACCCGTGCAAGATATGGAAACCCTTGCTTGCCCTTCAACACAATCGGACATCGCTGTGTCGAAACCCCTTGCATATTTATCACTGCACCCGGGTGCCGATGCAGTGCGTTGCTAGGTAGGAACACTCCAACAATTTTTTTATAAGGATCTATATCATAGAAAGAGTGACAAAGTTTTTATGTCTGGCTGTCAACCTACCACCAACCCTCCTCCTTTACCCGGGCTTGGGACCGACTACGTTTACATAAAATATGAAAACATAGGCGGAGTTTTATCAGTTGTGTATGCTTTTGATAAATTCTTTAGATCATATCTTATGGGATCACAAGTTATAGTTTATACTGATCACTCTACAATTGTTATCTATAAACAAAGAAGGACGCAAAACCAAGATTTATTAGATGGATTCTCCTTCTACAAGAATAAAATTTGGAGATACAAGACAATAAAGGTACAAAAAACTAGTTGCCAACCATCTGAGTAGCATTCACATTCATGACACATATGTATAACCCATCAATGACTCTCTACCATATGATCAGCTCATGAAAACTCTAGCATCCATTCCGTGGTATGCATATTTTGTCAATTATCTGATGTAGGCATTATTCATCCAAAGTGCATAGGTACTACAAGAAAGAAGTTCATGCATGACGTAGGACAATATCATTGGGATAAATCATACATGTTCAAACTATGTGTTCGTGACCTATATCGATGTTGTATTCCATAGGAGGAAGTTCCTTTATTTATAGAACAATGCCACTCATGCCCTCTAAGAAAACTGCACTAAAGGTCATGCAATGCAAATTATTTTGACCAATGATATCCTACAATTTTATAATTTTGTCTTATCTTGTGATAAATCTTAGGGTTCTGGTAATATCATCAAAATAAATAAATTTCCTTTGAAAATCTAACAAGAAGTTGAAATTTTTGATGAGTGGGGTGTTGACTATATGGGCCCATTCAACTCTTTGTATGGCTTTTGTTACATCCTAGTAGTGGTTGATTATGTCTCTAAATGGGTAGGGGATATCCCTACTGTGAAAAGTGACTCAAAGCTTGTTATCAAGCAATTCAAGTACATTATATTCCCTCATTTTTGAGTCCCCCAAATAGTCGTATCTAAAGGAAGGTCCCACTTTCTAGAACGAAGCCTTGAAGCACTCTTGAGGAAACATGGCATGTATCACAAAGTAGATTCGCCCTACCATCCACAAACAAGTGGACAGGTAGAAGTGTCAAACTGCCAACTCAAGGCCACACTTGAGAAGATGGTAGGACGAAATATGAAGGATTGGTTCAACAAAATCCATGATGCTCTATGGGCCTAGAAGACTACCTTCAAGACCCCTTTAGGCACCACGTTGTTTAGATTTATCTATTGAAATTTATGTCACCTAATCGTTAAACTAGAACATTAAGCTTGGTGGGCAATTAAGCATCTAAACTTTGATATGGAGAAAGATGGTCAGAACATACTGCTTCAATAGCAAGATCTCAAAGAACTCAGAATGACTGCATATGAGAATGCACAATACTATAAGGAACAAACAAATTATAGCATGCCAATCATATGAAAAGAAAAGAGATACATGTTGGAGATCAGTTTCAACTTATTACTTGAGATTGAGACTTTTCCCATGAAAGCTTTGTTCCTGATGGTATGGACCATACATCATCAAACACATCTATCAATATGGTGCATTCGTCTTGTGGAGCGAAAAGTCTGGCGAGTTAATGGTCAATGGTCAACATTTGAAAAGATATTTTACAATGGAATACATGAGCATTGAAACACCTCTCAAACTCTCTAAATTTGCACCTCCACCTACACCCAAAAATTGAAATCAACATGTCCAGCCCACCACGTAAAACACATGCACTTGTCGGGAGGCAACCTAATTTCTTATTTTAATTTTTGTTCTAAATCTTAGATTAGATAATCTTCCTTACACTAGAGAATGCATCACAAGATGCAATCTTATGTTTTGATATCTTTTAATATTATTTTGAGATTTCAGATGGAGGAAACAATGTTGATAGGAACACAACCACACTTAGTGGCCCAACTGTCATTACTTTCCTCTCCATCTCAGATTCAACATTTGCTCAAGACAAGCAAATTTCTAAGTTTAAAGTGGAGGGTGGTTTATATTATTCTACTTTCCATCCATATCTACATGCTTTAGATTCCATCATTGCATTTTTGATAAAAAAATCAAAAAATTTCCTTCTTCAAAGTAGGATTGCATATTCATTGATGAAATTATGATGCTATTCATACAAATTTTGTTGAAGTTCTTTTTTGTAAAACTTATGAATGCTAATACCATGTTCTTTAGAGTCGAAGTGATCTTTATGGACCTACTTTTATTTTGATCATGATTAGGACATTCTAAATAATCGAGATGTATGGATCCATGGATCTATGTGTCTATAGAGATCCTATTCATGGATTTAAAAAAAATGTGCAAAAGCTAGATTTGCCTCTGCTATTTTAATAGTCTCTTCCTTTTTGCGCATGGAATCACCACTACCTTTAGAAGACCATTAGGAGACACAACAACTAGCAAAATACTCATCGACCAACAAATTCCAAAATCTCATCGACTGTCAAGATTCAAAATTCCTACTGGACTGATGAATTAAGCGCTTCCAAGTTAGGAATTTTGTCAAGAGACGGAGTCTGAAATGTTGTCGACCACCAAGATGCAAGATTTTTGTCGAAATTTCCAAACTGTAATGACCCCACCCCTTGGTAACCCCCAATTAAGAGAGACCGAGAGGCTAGAGTCGTTATCCCAAACAGGATCAGTGGTTTTGTAAATAATAAAAAACAATTAATAAATTCTACTACTTCTAAGCTAAAATAGGATAAAAAAAATTTCTTTCCTCATACCTTGGAAAATATATGATCTGAGGGACTTTACCTAGATAAGAACTATCGACCTACAATCCTCCAATTCTTTATTAAGCTTTATTCCATCAATGTCACCTTAAAGGAATATCCATTTTCAGATAAACCTAAAACGGTGACAAACAAAATGGTGGTCAATATAATGAATTATACTGGTATGTGGGGGAACCAAAATCTTTCATTTAATTGTTACAACATATTGCAAGCAAATTATGATTTAACAAACAAACTTTACATTTTAAACATAATCACTCAATCCTTACATATCCTTGCCTCTGCACTATCCCTGCAGTGGATATGGATACTACCTCTCTCATATGGTAGATCTCAAATAACCCCCATGATCCTACCTTACAGGTAGATCACTACATAGGGTTGCGTAGTTGTATGGTCCTACCCAATGATAGACCAACACATCGACTCATGACAACCTGATGATCCTACCCCAAGGGTAGACCATGTACTAGGTCATCCATCTCATCATCAAAGCTATAGAGGAGGACTATGATCTGAGATAGTCGTGCACATATACTTATGGTGATAGTCATAGTCACTTTATAGTTGCATGAAATAAAAGTCAACCAAGCAATTATTTCCAAGCAACCGATAAAACCTCAGAAATCACCGTGAAACTAGAGAGATTTAAGCATAATCATAACCACATACCTATTTTGGAGATCTCAAAGAAGCAATATATCCAAATCCAACTAGATGTCCAATCAAGCAAGCCAATCAATCAATCAAGCAAACATTGATCCTAAAAACATGTATAACACCTAGTTGTTACCATCACATCCCAAACAAATCTTCATTGACTTGGGATACCTTTCTAAGGTTTCTAAGTCTCATTAGGATTCATTAAGGTTTCTTAGATCAATTTATCAAACTTTATCCTTTTTAGGTCAACAAACCCTAAAATAGCTTTTCTACTCATAAAAACCCTAATTACTCAACTTATCCACATTAAGGATCTTTTATACTCAAATTGATTTTTTAACAACACATCTCTGTCTAATTCATGCGTTTGCACAATCAAAACTACTAAAAGTCATAATTATCAAAATTAGGGTTTCTAGGCCCATTAATGCATATTCATATACATGGAACCCTAAATTAAGCCAATTATGCATAAAGATAATCTTTTTATATGTAAATATTCCTTTTTTATTATTAATAGCTTAATATTGTCTTAGATTATCCAAAGAACATTATTAAATTCACTAATCACCAAAACTTAGGGTTTTCCATTAATAACACCATTAAAGGTGATATCTTTAAGTACTTTTCGAATTGCAAGTAGAATTAGTCTTCAATTATATTTTTAATGGATTCCTTGCATTTTACTGAGCATATATTATATGCCATAATCGGAGCTACAAATAATTTGTAATCATTATTGTGAAATTATCTTTAAAGAGCCAATAGGAAGGTGACACGTAGACGATTGCCTTCTACCTTATTCATGCGGGTTTGGGCTCGACCAATGGGAATTTGCCCTGCTAGCACCCCGCACTTAGGTGGCTGAGACGGATAGCAAGGAGAAAGGTCAGCAATGCCCCTTTCTGCACAAAGGCGATGCGGGGGTATAATTGTAACTTCAACCTTCATCATCCCCTTCCTCCGTTCATCCCTCGGTTCTCAGCTCCTGGCTCACAGGTGCAATGGATGGTCAACCCACCCATTGACTTTCGTTCACACCGCACCAGACCACCACGCAAAGACTTCCAAGGCTCCGCCCTCCCTTACCGGACTCACAGTCCCTCCGATGACCCCCGCCGGTGGTCGGGGTTGGCTACTCCTCGAGCCGCCGCCACCTCTGGTCTCAGACACGCGACCAGGGATCCATGCCCCTTTCTACTCACCGGCCCCCTCGTAAGAACACGCCTTTGTGGACGAAGTGCCCCGAGGCCATGAGCCATCAAAACTCCTTTTATAGGCAAGGATTCCAATGTGTTTGCCCTCAACGGAACTCCTGTTCCTGGGCAGAGTGGGATTTGGGGAAATCCCAATCCCGCAGCACGACAACAAAGCAACCAGGCTGTGGAAAGGTCTGAGTCCATCTCCCAGTTTCAATGGGAGGCGTTCCAGAAACTGACATGCTTCGAGGGAGGAGGTAGAGTCCAGCGGTTCTCGGGTCTACTGTACCTCCTTTCCTAAAACAAGCTGAAGGTAGGAGACAAGTTCTCCACCATCGGATCCCCGTTCAAACGGCCAGAATACAATGTGACGTCATCATGGGCTGGGCCTAAGAATCCTAATTCATATGTAAATCGTGATATTTAAATCAATCCTCTTCACTTTAGGAAATATTACAAAAATCATATCTCCCACACCACATGTCCAATTAATACCAAATTTTAAAAGAAAGTCTTTAATGACTTAAACTACTTGTTTGCCAAATTTGGACTCAAATTCGAAAGTATGAGAGACTTTTCTTCATATGCAAGTTATCACTTATTAAGACATATTTTATGCATATTTTCTCTCTCCTTCTCTTTTATATTCCTTATTTGGATTCCTTTTACCAATAGAAACCTTGTGGATTTGAAATCTCATCCATGATGAGTCAATCATACCTCTTTCCCCATATTTCTCATATTTTCATTATTATCTCAATTTCTTTTCCTATTTATGCATTATTTGATTTCCTTCAATTTTCTTTCTGTTTTTATCATCTTGGACTCATTAACATATTATGATCCACGAAATCACATGCACAAAGAAAATATTGCAAAGGTAATCCATTCAATACATATAATTCATACAATTTCCATAATCATACATTTAGTGGGGAAATTGCATTTCCAACCATATGAACCCAAAAATTGAGGTTGTAACACAAACCCAATTTTCTCTTCAACTGTCAAAGCTTGGCTCAACCGACTAAGAAGTGTCACAGTATAAAAACCTCATCCACGGTCCAACAAACAAACTGAACTCATATATACCTATCACTAAACCCTGGCACCAAAGCTCCAATGTTTTGCAACCTTCAAGTCGGAGCAAGAAGCCCTTGCTATGTTGATTCTGCCCTCTGTAGACACTCTCACCCTCACCATCGCCCACCTCCACTGACACTCCCACCTCAACTGAAGCCTTGATTTTGTCATATACCCCTGACAAAAATCTTGTTGAGGTGCTTTCCTATTCATCTCAATATCAACCATGAAACACAAGCCTATACACTTTGCTCAACTAATTAAGTACAATTGATCCTTTACTACTAATAGTATACCCTTTCATCTAGTTAATAGGATGGCATAAGCTAGCTTAGACTCTCAGAACCTACAAGCCACATTGTTGGAGGGGATTGAAAAACCAATTAAAGAAATCACAAGCATTCTCAACTTGAACAAGGAGATACCTCTTGCTGATTGTCTGAAACTCTAATTAAGGAAGGAACAACTAATCTCTCTCTTGACTTCTTATGGGGAGAGATAGAGAAAAAAAAGAAGTTGCATATGATTTCTTGGATTCAAAAATTTAGACCAAAAAAAGAGGGAGTACTGGGTGTTAAGCATATAGAAAAGTGGATGGAACCTGGCCACATAAATAACCTTTACAATGTTGATCAGAACAAAAATTCATTATGGGTGAAATGTTTGCATAAAACATACTTACAACAATCCTCTGTTTGAAGAAGCAAGCCAAAGCAGGGTGTTCCTGGATCTTGAAGAAGCTTCTAGTTGTGAGGGACAAACATATTGAAATTTTTGAAATTAATATTGGTGATGGTCATGGTACCTTGTTGTGGATGGATCCTTGGTGCCTATGGGGTAAGTGACTTATATGTATTCTGGAAGCTTAGCTTGTGGCAAGATTTGGTAATAGGGAGCAGAGCAGGCTGAACAAGTGTATTGCTGTGGTGTGTGGAATTTCCATGATGTTCATGGGTCGGATGGTTCCTGTAGGTTCTTCAGTAGCCTTAATCCACTTGTTGGAGGGGGTGATGTTGTTCTTTTTAGAGGAGAAAAGGAGTCGAGTCTGAGAGATTCTTGGGAGGTCTACAAGGAGCACGACGAGGATGTTGTATGGGATAGATGAATCTGGTCAAAGAAGATGCCTAGAAAGATTACTATTGTTCTATGGAAGGGTTTTCTCAATCATTTACCTACTCAAGATGTTTTGAGAATCTTTGAAATACAGATTGTGTCTAGGTGCATCCTATGTTGTGAACAGGTGGAGGATTGGGAGCACCTATTCTTCTGCTATTTTTTTCTAAGAAGATTTGGATGCATTTTGATTGTAACTTTGGTAGGAAAGTTTATGGATGGCATGACCTTTTGAGACGGGCAGGTGAGGGAAGAATTATTACGACATTAATCATTGATATTATTTGGCATGAAAGGAAATATATATTGTTCTTCAATAAGTACAAAAACATTGATAGTATATGGGTGACTACTATAGCTGATAGGGTTTTGATCTGTAGATAAATAGATTTTTTTGCATAGATATATTATTTCCTTTATCTTCTTATCTTTCTTGCATTGTACATATTTCTTCCTATGGTAATAATAATAAAAAGGGAGGGGAGGTGAGCTTGGTGCAGCAAAAACAAACTAATCCCTCTGTTGGAATATGAATCTACAAAGCTTGAGGAAGAAGAGCAAGAATCAACAAATGTTTACTCGAAATACTTGCCATCAAAAGAGGAGGGTAAGCAGAAGATAAAAAGGAAAGCAAGAGAGGCACCTCAGAAGGGCCCAACACCAAAGAAAACTAGGGCAGGGAAGAAGGTTAACTCAGAGGGAAAGGCCAGAAAAATAGACTCACTTTCTATTCCGACTGCAGCCACACATAGCAAGACACCTACGACATCCACAAATGTCAATGACTCACCTTGATTCCCACAACTAGAAGGTGCACTTAAGCCTAGGGATGATGAACATTAGTCAAAATATGATTTGTTCCTCAAGAGCAAGACTTATAGGGCTACTCGATATGCTTTCCTAGAAACTCTAGAGAAGCTAGGGACTTACAAATGAGTTAAGGAATTTATGAAGGGAGCCAAACTCTTTCATGCTTGAATCTTTAACCAACCATCCTACACAAAGCTAACAGATGAATTCATCTCTTCACTAAAAAACTATCGGTAGAAGAGGGTGAGAACAAAACTACTAGAGGGGCTTTCAAGCTATCTGTTTGTATGTTTGATAAGAGCTTCATCCAATGGAACAGACACAAAATATTATCTTCTATGAAATACAAGAACATACCTCCACGTCCATGAAGGTAGGATATGATAGATATGTTAAAAAATTTAGCAGTAACAAGACATGGGAGAGGTTGACTGGGGAGTCAAAGCATAGGCAAGGTCCTTTAAAGGCTGCCCAAGTACCCTCTAGTTTCATTAGAGTGATGGAATAGATCATGACCAATGTCTTATTTGCAAGAGCACGCACATGGAACATGACCAAGGGATATATGTTCCTCATATGGAGTATGCTAGAAAAGAAATTTGTGAACATTGGAGACTACTCATAGACAAACTATCCGCTTCCACCATCCCTGAAGGCCTCATCATGTTGATCAATTTCTACTTACAATACCGTCGCCTACTGAAAAACTTTAAGGAGAGAAATAAAAGAAATCTTGTTGACCTCAAATACCTCCTTACGAAGGGAGTGATTGCACTGCAGGAAAAGAAATATTTCTATAAGTTTGCAAAGACACACGACCTACTCCCTTTCCCAAAGATGAGCAACTATGACTATCATAATCTCATTTTGTCTAGGGAATACATCAACAAAATGAAGCCCAACGCAATCACATGACCAACTGAGACTCCAACAACTACCACCGGTCAGAGGGAACATGAAGTAGAGAGAGTTGTCGAACCAACACCTAAGATAAAGTTTATCTTCAAGGTTCACAAGGAAATCATGAAAAGACCACAATATGTAATGAAAACTGTTACCTCTTAAGTAGCAAAAGTAGGAACAACATAACAAAATTAGGGGAAACTACCAGTATAATAAGTCCAAGTAGCGAAGGCTACCCAAGACAAAGATCAAAACGCCAATAATGCCCCATCTACAAAAGAATCAATGTCAAATTTGTAGCAGAAGAGTTCTAGACTTTCACCATTGAGCTCCTTGCAAAGAAAACATAAGAGACACCAAGAACCATTCTGGTACACATAGTGGCTCCAACCCAACTGAAAGAAGTAGTGCCAAATGGTGCAGATTCCACTAAACACATGGAGGTAGAACAAAATGCCCCATTACCACCACAGACCAACAAAGAACCTGCATAACAAATGGTGAATGCAGCAACCCTGACAACATATGTTCAGTCACAGAACCAGCAACGTCCACAAACTCTTAGAAAGGATCTAGGATGTCAATTTAAATTCATGTGTGAGAAAATTCATAACTCCTACTCAAACTCTTCATATATTTCATCTAGCCTACAATCACTAACCATGCAAGTAGAGCGCTTAGACTCAAAGGACCGCTGGCTTGCTAAAGTTCATGTAGGATATGATGGCAAGTCAGCAACATATGTTGAAGGCCATGACTGGGATGATAACCAAAATGATAGAGTAGAAATACAAGAGGGATAAAATGTGATGAGAACATGAAGGTGATGGAAGATGATCAACTGTGGTTCAAATAACAACAAGCAAAGAAGAAACAAAAGCACAACGCCAACCCATCCCTATATACCACTTTACTAATCCCATCAAACTGCCTATCTTAGGGAGGATCACAATAGTCACTCTCAGCTCAAAAGAAAGCAAACAATCATGAATCTCCCTTGAGAAATCAAAGAGATTCCATGAGAAAATGCAACGATCCAGCATCCAGCCTGGATATGAACACATCACCAGTGGAGTACAAAATTGTACCATATATGCAACAATAAGAGGGTAACCAAGCCCAAGTCCGATAAATCATAGAGAATCCTCCACATCAAGACACATTACTTCCTCCAAAAATAACAATAGCATACATAATAAGAGCAAATAACATAATGGTCAAAGAACCGTCTATAAATGTTGCAACCGCCATACAAGATGCAAATGAGATGAATGATGGTGACATCGATTTGTACTTACAAGAGGTATTTCGAGAAGTGTCCAGACTCATGGGGCGTAGATCTAGATGTCTATGATCTATATCTACAATTCAGCAAGCAAAATGAGAATGCTCCCGGTGACAACATTGTATATGATGGGGCAATCATAGACAAAGTGTCTTAATTTGAGGCTATGATCATAGAACCTATGAAACCAAAAGCCTCTATATTTGAGATGACATTACCACCATCATCTATGGAAGTTGAACAAGCTCCCAAATAAACAACTGTAGAGGGTACCTCAGATGAAGATTGAGAAGGACATAGTTCTTTCTTCCAAGACGCTCCTGCTAGAGAACCCCGACCCTCAAACCAGGAAGATATGCCAGAAGGGCCCATACCTCCTCCCCTTCCATGAAAAATTACTAGGATGGACATGGCATATGTGTCCATGATTTCATGCAGAGACGTCCATGTCCTTGAAGATACCCTAGATGACAATCTACTTGGTTCATACATCATGTACAACAATCTGATAAAGATATTGATGACAAAACACTTTAGGAGGGTCTTCAAGAAAAAGTCCAAGATACAACAATGTCTATACACAGTGTAGTGCAAAGCTGCACTTGAAGAACTCCTACATCCAAAAAAGGTCCAACCATTTTTAATGGGACTTCTGTCTTGGCAAAAAGATTGTACAAAAAGAAATATGAATCAACACACATGAGGGAACTTTAAGCTGTAGTAAATAGGTGAGTGGTGATCCCTCATTTAGGGCTTCATGTTGTGCCATTTTGTACTTTATTCACAAGTAAACACATTATAATTCACATTACTTCCATAAATATGCTTTTTTTCTATAGAATGCACTTATGGATGTTCTTTGCATGATTTTCAGGTACTTTGACCATGATTTAGATGGAAGGGAGAGAAGGAGTAGAATCTAAGGGATTATTTACCCTTAAAGGAGACTAATGAGAGTCCAAGGGATTTCCCAACCTACCACAAGTGGTCAAAGATCAACCCAAAGCAAGGAACATCAAAGATGAACAAGTTGAAGGTCAAAGTGCAAGGAAGAAGCTCCAACACGGCTGTGTCACAAATGCTCCATGTCACAGTTCAAGTGAAAATTTGAAGCTTATAGCCACTAGGCCAGTGGTGGCCACTAGGCCCATGGTGACCAAGATCCACCACGTCCATGGTGACCATAACCCACCACATCTGTGGTGACCACCACAACCGTGTTACCGACTGTAAGGCCCCTGACTTGGGTTTTGGGTTAACCCTATTTGTTTGGCTTAAGTAAGTTTCTTAGAACCTTTCTTTGATCTTTGAGATGTAATTAGTGTCTTTTGGAGAGCTTAAGTTTCAAGTTTGAGCTTGTTTAGATGCTGATTGTATTTTATGTGATGGTTTTGGTGCACATTGCAATTTACCCAAAGTAGGGGGTTGATGTGCAATTTGTCACCTTTTGAGTGTTCCTTCTATTTATTGACATCATCTAGAGGATATAGAAAGAAGTGGGTGCCCCATTTGAGTCTTGGTTGAGGAGTGTCACCCTTAGTGGTGATTAGGGTTTCTACGAGGGTTGAGTGTCTCGACCTATGTATATATAGTGTGTTGTCTCGACCTAGGTTGCGACCTAGGGTTGGTTTGGTGGGTGTCACGGTAGAGACACCCCTCTAGATGAGAGAGGTTGTGACCAAGGTGGTCTTGGGTCAATATGGTAGACCTCTTATAGGATGTCTTGACTTAGGGTTTGAGGTGGTCCCTTATCTCAACCAAGTGGTGATGGCGGTGTGTGTGTCACGACCATGGATGGTGAACCATGGGAGGGTTGCGACCATGACCATGTGGGTGACCAAGGTGGTCGAGACCCAACCTAGAGTGTATTAACATGTCTTGCATGTATGGGTAAGGTGGTTGCATGTGTGTTTCTTGGGTGTACAAGTGTCCCTTTGGTACCTTGGAATGTTGACACATCATCCCTAACCTTCTCTCTCATCTTCCACCTATATAACTCATTATCTCTCCATGTTTCAAACCATTTCATCTCTCCATCTTCTTCCTTCTCTTTTGCTTATTCTTGGAGCTTGGTGGAGAAAGGAAATCTGACCTTGTAGCTTGGTGATCGAACTTGTAACATCCCTGACCTGGGTTATGGCCTAACCCTAGAAGTTTTTCTTAAGTAAGTTATTTACAAAATTGTTTTAATCTTTTGAAAAGTAATTAAGACTCTTGTAGAGTTTAAATTTCAAGTTTGAGCTTTTTTGCAAACTGTTTGTGCACTATATGAAAGTTTGGGCATAAAGTGCAATTTACCCAAAATGTGGGGTTAATATAAAAATTACCACCTCTAGAGTGTTCCTACTCCCTCCTAGTATCATGGAGAGGAGAGAGAAAGAAGGGAACACCATGTTTAAATCAATTATAGGAAATGGAAATCTTGGTGATAAAATGACCAAGAAAAGGGGCTGAAAATGAGGCTCTAACTTGAGTTTTATCAAGTTGAAAAGCTTATATATGAAAGCCTATCGGCCATGGGGCCCAAGGAGGTGTCCCATATCGTTCTATGAACTCTTGGAAAAGGCCATATCGTGCAAAGCACCTCAAGGAGGTGAGTTGTGTCGTGCTACAACTTCCTTAATAAAGTTGTGATGGGTTGTGCATAAAGTGATGAATTAATCAATACATCTTATTCAAAAGGATATGTAATGGCCAAATCATTATCTCCAAATGATCCTCAACTGTTTTTCACGTCAAGATAAATTATTATGCATGCATGTACACGTGTCACCCATGCATGACACGTGGCACCTACTAGCTCAAAATGTTGACACCTCATTTTTACCTTTATTCATGTGCAACAAGTATATATACCCCTAGTTTCACCCCTTAGTGAAATTTTTCGACCCTTACCACCCTCCAACCTTAGAGTATCGTGCATATACTTCTTGTATCGTGCAGGAGTGAAAGGATATCGTTCATATGCCCTTGGATATCGTCCATGGCAATAGCACATGGGCCAAGTAGGTGAAATTGGCCATATAAGGTGATATCGGCCAATAGGGTGAAGTGTTGAGTGCCATATCGTGCAAGTGAGTTCCATATCGCCCATGAGGGTTGGCATATCGTGCAAGGACACTAGTGTATCGTGCAAAGGTGCTAAGGAGCAAGTAGGACCCCATACTTAACCCTAAGGTGAGGAAACAATCATCTTCAACCTTGGATTGAAGCCTGATTTTAGGGTTTTGATCTTCTTTTCTTTCTTCTTCACCAATTGCTCATATATGATGATTCTTTGCATATAGAGGAGTTGTGAAGTCTATCTTCAACCTTAGGAACGTGAAGCTTTGGAGCTTGGAGCTTTGAAGTTGTTCTTGAGGCGGGTTATATAACTTAAACCCAATTATATTATTATGCACCTTCAATTTTGTCATACTTGTTGAATTACTTGAAATTTCGAGTTCTCTTGGATAATTGTTGTTCCTTTGAGTTATAAAAGCTTCATGGGACTATTTTCCATGACTTAGAACAGTAAGGACAAGGATGTTAAGGTTGATGATGATAACATCATCCATATCGTGCAGGAGCACACATACATGCACCTCCAACCCGATATGGAAAAACAGCTCTAGCCTATTAGGAAATCGTTAGTGTGTGCCTTGGTTTGTGCAATAGGTTGATAATTAGAGGTTCAACCAGTTGTCTAGCCTGCCACCTAACCATGATCAATGGTGGTATCGGCCATAAGCAAGTAGACACACACCTCAATGGTGGTATCGGCCATAAGCAAGTAGACATACACCTCAATGGTGGTATCGGCCATAAGCAAGTAGACACACACCTCAAGGGTGGTATCGGCCATAAGCAAGCAACCAAGCACCTCTATGCCCTATATGGGCTAAGAAAGTAGGCATACACCTCTAAAACAATATGATGTGGAAGTATCTTAAATTGCAATGTACCTGATGGAGAAAAACATGGAGTGTTTTATATCAAGTTATACATTAGGAAGAATGGAGTTTAATGATTAATGATTGAGTAGGCTTAGGTATCATGAAGGAAAGGTTATGTCAACTTAATAAAGTTGGAGTAATCAACATCCTATAGAGGATGAGTGAGAAACTCATATTTGTGAACTAAACATGTAATGTACATATAATGATGTTTTTAATATTTGTAGAGAATGAATTAGAGTTTGATCCTTGATATTGTGATCCTAAAACCCTAATTGATAAAGAAGAGAAACCCTAATCCTAATTTAGGGAAATGGAATGTGAAACCCTAATCGATAAAGAAAGGGGAAACCCTAACCCGAATGAGGGAATAGGGGTATTGCTCTTATATTGCATGGTGCTGATATGTATTTAATATGGTTGTTATCATGTATACTAACCATGCAGGTATCATGAGATTATGAGCATAGCCATGTATGAGCTATGATGTTTTATTTGTTGGAAATATTTAATGGGCCTTGTGAGCCATGTGAGATGCTTGTATCATGTATACTTTGGTCAGATGACTAAGAGGTGTTAGTTACCTGATAAGTGGTAACAGTATTCAAAGATGAACTAAGGGTTTTAAATACCCAGATTTAGTAATCAAGATGATGATATTGTTGAGGGATAAGAATTCCCGGTAATGAAATAAGGGATTGAGATCCTAAAGGTTATATAAAGTTTTGAAAATCACTTGATAGATGTATTACACCTCTCTTTGTAGCATTAGTCATAATAATTCCTGTTTGAAAACTTGACTGATGCTAAAATAATATGGTAATGTACTTAATTAATCAAGTGGAATTTCATCATGTAGAGCCCTGGCCATAGATCCATCATCGTCAGTAGCTGGTGATGGTGAAACAGGTTTTCCTACGGGATCTCCTGATGAACGCATATTGTTGAATATGTGGGGGTGATGGGCGCAAATACCTTACGCCCTAATGAAGGGATTGACGTGAGATAAACATGAGATCTCTCAATCCTTCATTACAAAGGCCGAGATGGATGTATCACGAATCTCCCGATGATGATGAATGCCAGATGATGTGGAGATAAACATAAAATCTCTTGATTCCGATGATGAATGCCGGATGATGTGGAGATAAACATAAAATCTCTTGATTCCGAAGAGAGGCAGCTGATGCTGTAACTCTGTAGCAAGTTGCCAGTATACCCTGGATAGCTACGATAAGCAGCTGACATAGTCCTGCTTGTGGTCTCACACTGACCGAGACGTGGGAGGTCATGGAGTCCGGCTCTTCCATTGACCTATGTATGGTACTAATTTCGACTTCGTAGTGGTCGGTTGGAGTATGAGCGGTATACCTCATCTCCTCAGGGCATAAGTGTGATTGTAAAATGTAATCATCCGTGTAGCATAATTGCCTAAGGATTGAATACGGAAATTATTGGCTGATGATACATTTCTTTTATATATTTCAAATGGCTAAATGTTATACATGTTCTTCATATTCCTTGTTAAAATGAATAGATGATTTACTGCTTTATCATATACAACTGCAATGCTTTAGAAGATGATATTGCTCTACTCTGCTTAAACTGTGTTTGAATCTTGTTAATTAATGTAAATGAATCCTCTGCTCAGTTTTATACTATTTAACTGTGATAATAATATGGTCGGCGGAGAGTTATATCTCCCGCTGGGACAATTACAATTGTCTCACCCCCGTGGGATCCAAATTTTTAGGTGGACGCGGACGAGGAGGTAGGAACCATACAACAGAGGGAGGACAACAACATCAGGGGCAGTAGTAACATTTCAGGTTGAGTTACTATCTGTCATGTCATGTAGATATGAGTCCTATGTGTCGTCTCTGTACTCTCAGGTCCTTGGAGTCAGTACTTAGCGGTTTTATGAACGATCTGAGATTTTGGCTTGCATGCCTCGAGGTTTTATGTTTGCTCATGTATAGTTTGGAAAAGCAACTATTGTATATATTCTTCGAGATGAGACGGTACATGGTATGTACAGTGTGAACCATAATGTATGCAGTACTTTGGTTCTCTTCTTAAGAGTTTCCTAGAAATGGATCTCTTTGCAAATATTTTTAATTTTTAGTGATTTTTGTTAGCCCGCTGATTATGGTTATTCCACAATTATTTACTGGTGATGATTTGATTTGTGGTCGGATCGTCAAAGAACTCTTGTTGCATGTGATGCTTGTGGTGACCATAGCCCATGTTCAACCCTTGGTAAGCGTTTATCTTCCTTGATGGCATTTCTTTTGGTTTCTACCTCCATTTTCCTCTCTTTTATCAGCCCTAGACCATGGTTCCACCATGGTGGTCATTTTGGGATAGAAACTCCTCATCACAAGGGTCATAGACCATGCTTTGACAAGGTAGATCCAAATGTGACGAGGGTTTCTTCTCTCTTTATTCCTTTCTCTTTTGGCTTGGCCTAGAGCTTTTTGGCTCTCTTTTCTTGGATGATCTTTGAGTGTGGTGTCTTTTCCTTGTTGAGGCGATCTTGTGGCCGAGGGTGGATCTTTTGGTGGAGCTTCTTCAACCTTTGGATCATGTGCTTGGAGCCCTTCATCTTGGAGTTTGTAACCTTGGTGTTAAGCTTATTCAGGCATGTTTTATAACTCTCTACCCCCCTATATTATTAGCACTTTTAATATTATTTCATGTTGTTGTTTCTCACTATAAAATGTGCTCTTAATATGCTAGTACATGATATCATGATCTAGAGCCTAAGTGATGGTGGACATCATGCTTTATATGCTTGGAATCCAAAACCCTAAGGTTAGGTAACCGATTTTGGAGATGGGTGTGTAATAGTGGTTTACCTTCTATGTATTGATTTTTGTTTTGGCCACCTTCATGAGATTCACATCCCGTGATAAAATATGGAGTTTAAGTTTTGTTTTGGATGGGTTAAATTTGGGTTCACCACTTTTGCACAAGGTTCTTCTATGGTGGTTCTATAGTACGAGTTTTAGGGATTTTGGTGATAGTTTTTGTATGAAGTTTTCTCCTTGGAGATGATGGTCTTCCCTTGATGAAATCTTCTATTTTAATCTCTATACATGGTGTTAATGAGCTATATGATGTTATCATGAATTTAGGGTTCACTACTTTGAAGTATTCTCGTGTAGATTACCCTTTTTCTTAAACCTAAATTCATGTAACTGTTTGATTATTTTTCGATTGAGGAGATCTTAGCACATGCAGCATAAGCTTTAGTTTATGATCATGGTTTAAGTTCGCCCCTTATGTTTTTCTTAGTGGCTTGGATGTTTTTATCATGGGTTATGGTTCGTCCTTCTTTCTCTTGAGTGGTTTTGCTTGTTGTTCTCCATAGTGCTCATTTTAGGGTTTGATAATCTTGAACCTTGAGCTTGATCATGATAACGCATCATGTTCTTATTGTTGGTTTTTATCCTGGTCAAGACAGTGAGATTATTTTGTTGTTTGGGGTCAAATCATATGTGCTCTTGCTGTTTTAGGGGTTGAGACACCTTGTGTCCATCTGGTCGAGTTGCACCCCTTGTATACTGATTGTGAGGCCCTAGTTCTATTTTGGTCGCAACGTTGTGACGTGGGTGCATTGTTGTTTTGCTTGATCGTGAAGCTCTGGTTTGGCCTTGTTTCGGACCTGAGGTTTGTTTTTCCTTCCAACTAGGATGCCTCATTATGATCCTATGGTGTTATGATGCTTTTCGTGGGCACGATGTTGCGCCGTGAGGATGTTCACAACATCATGTTTGGTCACGAGCGAGACACTATGCACACTGGTGCTTGTGAAACCACGTTTGAGGGTGGTCATAACACCCTATTTCTGTGTTGGCTGTAACACCATGTTAATGTGAAGTCAAGACAATTATTGTGAGGTGGTCGAGGCACCTTGATGAGTGGGTGGTCACGACCCATAGGGTTGGTGGTCGCGACATGTACATGGTAGATGGTTGAAACCTATATGAGTGATGTGTTATGGTCATAACACATGGGTTATGTAGGTTGCTACACCTATGTTCCTTGAGTGGTCGTGACCTAGATGGTAGTGGGTCATATACACGTGAATAATGTGGTTTAATACCTATACATGATACACAGTAAGCACACATACTTGAAAAACATGATGATACATGTATGGTACTATTTTGATAACATAATGCTTGACCCTAAAAATGATGCTTAACCTTTATATGATCCAAGGAAGTGGGAAACTATGTACCTAGGGTTTGGTGATGATGTATGATACAAAACCCTAAATTGGATATAGTATGGAACTCTAAACCTAATATAAGAATGTATGATGTATTCACTTCTCTCTGGGATTGATTACTATGTTAGGATGCTTTCTCTATCTTGTTTATAAACCCCTAACCTTGCAGGTAAAATTTAATGGGATATCATTGTTAGTATGAGTATGATGTGACATAGGTTGAATAAGCCTTTATGAGGCATGCTGAGACATTGTGATACAGAGAGGATGTGAATGGATCCTATGAACTGGAAGAGGCATATTGCTTAGATTATTCCCAATGACGAGTTGTAAATTAATATCCCATAGTGATGTGTCATTGATGGTAGCCTTATGTGGTTGTGTGATAATGATAATGGCCTTGTGAATGACAGAGCTACAATGCTATATGATTTTGTGACAAGCTCACACCTTATATATTTTATATCTTCTGAAGTTGTACTATACCCTAATTCTTGTAGAGATTGTTATAATTTTATACATTTTAACTTCATTGATGTCAAAAGACATTTAATTGGTCTAAATAATTAAGTGAAACCTTAATCATGTAGTTTTCCCTAGCCATGGATCCATTACAGTGTCAGTCTTAGTGCTGGATGGTGAAACGAGTTCTCCCTCATGGAAGCTCAGAGACATATATTGTTGAGTATATGCATTCACAGGATTGGCTGCGGGCCATAGCCTGATAGGAGTGTGGTTGTGGGCCATAGCTTAATGATGTGACTCAGTGTATACTTTCAGAGGATTGACTGTGGGTCATACCCTAAAAAGAGTCTGACTGTGGTTTGTATCTCAGATCACTAGCATCGTGACCTGTACCAAGGCAGGCTAGGGTGTTTTTTATGGACGACCATAAGTGAGACGATCCTTTAGTTGACTATATGTCACTGTTACTCTTGTGCTGACCGAGAGGTGGTGGAGAGGTCGTGGAATCCATCTCTTCCATAGACCTTGTATGGCACCATCAGTTTCCCTTCACGCGGGGCAGTTGGATTTGGGTGGTACAACTTTAATCCTTGGGGCATAATAAAAGATGTAACACAACTGTGTAGTGTATTGTGTAGGATCAAATATGATAATATTGGTTGAAGCCTTGCCTTGCTTATGTATAGTTCTATGGATATAGAATATACATGTTCTTCATATTCCTTTTTAGATTATTAATTGTTCTTCTACTCAGTTATAAGTGCTTAATATTGTTTAATTTGCATTATATGCTAGATACATATCATTTAGCTGAATCTACTCATCCTGCTTAGTATTGTAACTACTTGCTTTAGTTTACTTGTGCTTTAATAGATGTTGGCTGGGAGTTATAACTCTCGCTGAGATGTTTGGTCTCACCCAATGGGTTTCCACATCTTTTAGGTGGATGTGGATGCTGGGATAGGGATCGTGTTACTAAGGCAAACATCCTGAGGTGTTGTAGCTACTGGATCATGGAGATGTAGCTAGTGGCTAGTAATAGAGTCCTATGTGTCGTCCCTGTACACTCGGGTCCTTGGGGGTATTTTGTAGACGTTGTACATCAGTTTGCATTTTTGGACATATATGATGAAGGTTCATATGTGATTTGTGTATGTGAACAAGTTGTCACATGTAACAGGTGGTGGCTAGATAGCCAATGAACTATTTCATGTAACAACTTTTGATATGAATGAAATACAAGTGGTTCTAGTTTATGGCTTCAGACATGATGAGTTCATCTTGATGCATGGTTATGAAATGGCTTTTAATTTCCTATTTTTTTTGGTAATTCACTTGCTTAGTGTTAATTCTGTATTTGGTTTTGAGTAATCTTGCTTTGTGAGACAAAGGGTGTCATAGAGACCCTCCAGAATTGCAAATTTATTTGTCTTTCTCATTCAACTTCCACCTTGCCCATTCCGCTCCACCACGACCATCATCTCCCACTCCATTACATATGTGGTGACCAAAATTGCCATGGTGGAAAGCAACCCTAACACAGTTCTTACACTGATCTACCCATTTTACCCCCACTTGACCTAGTGCTTCCCCACCACCCACATACACTTGAATGGTAACTGAAGCACAAGGTTATACACTCTTAGCTACATTTCATCCCCTCTTAGCCCCCTTTACTCCATTCCTACTCCATTTTACCTCCATTCCATCATCTTCCACCCGAAACCCCTCCTTTCTAGGGATTTTGGCCACTTTCCACCATACATCCATTCCATTCCACCTTAGAGGAGGGATGTTCTCAACCAGTTTCTGCTATGTAGTAGAGAAGGAGTCTCCAGCGATCTACATGGATTTCCACTCCTATACTCCTTCTTTCTTCTCTAATTTTGTATTTTCTTGTTCTACTAATAGTTAGGCCCCTTAGGTGGACTGTTTGGGGTCAAGAATGTTACTTTGATACCATGTTGGTTGAAATTGATATGTAAAATTGTAATTTTATTCGCTAATGATTATGTTCTACTTCTATCTCATCTCTCATAAATTGCTTTTTGATTTATGCTTGAAATGACCTAGTATTCTAGGAAAATTGCTTATATGTGTCTCTTTTGGGAATTGCACCTAGGTCCAATTAGTGGATCCCTAGATAACTATTTAGCTTTCTATATGATAATCACTTCTCCTACACCTAGGTGAGAGATCTAAGTAGCTAGTTTGGAAGAATTTAGTGTAATTGACTTAGATCTTCCTAAAGTCTAGTTGGTAGGTGATTTGAAGCCCAAAACCTCGTTTCCACCTCCCATCACTACCCTCGACCCCCAATTCCCTAGAAAATTATAAACTAGAAATGTAAAGAGTGGGATAAATCCATCCACCTCTCTACTAAAAACAATGGTAAACAAAATCCAATTGAAATAGCAGCGGAAGATAAAATTTTGACTATATTCAATTTCAAATAAAGTGTACATAAAAATTCTCCCAATATGGGTGTACATGCTTTATACAAAAAGAGGATCTAAGTAGAGGGAAACTAGACTACTCCATTTTTGTCTCCAAGCAACACATCCATCAGCCAAGTCCATGCCAAAACTACGATCTTCATGCCATATCCAACACCTTGCTCCACATCTGGGTGGTTGGGAAGGCACCCAGCGAAAAGGGAAGGAAAAATAAAAGTATGCGTCACTAAACTATTCTAAGACAGTAAGATAAGAAAAGTATGTAAAAGCAGGATAGGGTTCATCATAAGATGAGACATCAAGAGTATGAGGCTGTTATTAAGGAAACTTGCCAATAACAAAAGTAAATAAAGGATTTGCATGTAAATTAATATGTCTACCTAACTAAGTAGGGTTGAGGCACCTACCGGACCTCTAACCTTAGGTGAGGGGAGAATAAGACATTCCCAGTCACCTATAATTTTTATTATGGGGAGAATTATAAACATTCCCCTAGGGCGATTATATACATGCCCTCTATGGGTGGTTGTACATAAGTACCACTACTTAAACATTAAATATAACATTTAATTACATGCTAGCAAAGAGTTATGGCAAGATTAATCAAAAGAATATATAACATGGTAGTGGGGTATGAATACCCAATCAAGATAATACTACAACTACTTTTGAGGCAATAAACAATTTAGGTTTCAAGAATCAAGGATTAGTTCAGATTAAGCCTCATTAGGGAATATGGGTATTGGTATAAAATTTTCCCAACTGAAGGGGGTAGATGCACATACCTCTTTTCACACATAAAGGTTAACTTGAATAGTATACTTTGGTCCACAAAGTCAACTTTTCATCCTAGAAACACATTATGTATATTAGCCAAGTCAAAGTGAACATATTCATTCCTATTGTATTTTTATATAATAATTACCCAATTCCCGACCATGTAATGTCATGTTAGGGTTTATGATTTTAATCTTTGTTGAGATAATATGTGATGCTTTACATATCTATCTTAGTTCTAGTTACCAATATTTAGTCACATAAGTTTATGTAACTCATATATGTGGATAATAATATATATGTTGCCAAAATAGGTGTAATGGTGTGAGTCCATATTATTCCTAACATCATGCTTACCATGTTTATTGGTGTAAGTATATTCCATATGAATATTTATTAGGTTCACTAATATACACATGATTTGATCCAACTAACATGTCGTCTAGATATATGTTTATAAAAGTATATTCCTTTACACATTATTATCTTTTTTTTACATTATATCATTAGATAAATTCTTATACAGATTTCAAGTTCCCTTGAATTAATTTAGATGAGAGTGTTCCCTAGATCCATATGTATTTCTAATTATCATGTAATGCACCTATATATATATGATTTCTAATGTAAAGGTTACATTAACACAAGGATACACCATTAATGATTCTTAGAGTTCGATAAGTATACAATAAGCAATTAGGGTGATTCTTTAATCATTTTTGGATATCAATCTACCCGGGTCTTATACAACATCTTTTATTTAATATCAAGTTTCCACTTTAACGTATCATTACAGGTTTGATTTCATGCAATCTAATATTTACATTTGTATACAACAAAGTTGATAGGTAAGATATTTTTAAATAACTAGATTATCCTTACTCCATTCTTATCCCATCTTTATAATCTATTTTTTAAAACAAAACTATTGAAAATGAAATGAAGACTTACATGTCTAGAGTTACCATGGGGGTTGCATGTCTGGTTGATTCACAACAAGATGGGGATCCAAACACATCATCACGTTCTCTATGATCATGTGACCCAGGAAGAAGCAACATGTAATGAGTCACCATCGTCAGGTTGAATGGAGGTGTTTGCAAACATCATGGTCTTGCAGATCTAGCGGTTGCGAATGACAACGTCATTGTCAAGGTCGACGACGTTACACTTGGTGGCTACGATGCCCTGCTGTCATAGTGTGTTGGTGTCGGGGTTGCTCTGGAAGTGGTGTTGTCGGCGTCGGGGCGTCGCAGCATCAGGGCGTCGGGGCATCGCAGCATCAGGGCGTCAGAAGGGCAGGTGGTAGAGACGCTAACGCAGCGTCGAGGCGTCGGTTGGGCAGTTGTTAGTGACGCCGACGCAACGTCGGGGGCTGCAGGACGTCGAAGGTCAGATGTGAAGATGTTAACGATGCCGACGCAGCGTCGGGGTTGCTGGGCGTCGAGTTTCAGGCGTCGTTCGGGGAGAGAAAGAAGAAGAGGAGGAGGTGACGCTGCCCAATGATTCTCAACTCTATTTGGTGTTGCTCGCCATGGTTGGATGCAAGGTGAGAGTAGGCTGGGCGGCTAGGGCTTCATGTGTTTGAGGAGAAAAGGAATGAAGGGAGGAAGATATATAAATAGGATACGTAGAGGAATGGTTGGGCGTTGCCCATTTTGGAAGTGGGGAAACGTGAGGGAGAGGAAGCAACGCAACGTTGCTTTACGTTTGCTTTAAGAAAACTGTAATTTGTTTAATCAAATACCACTTTCAAAGCATATGATAATTAGGATTTTAAATACCAATTCAATTGGGAAAGCAATCATTATCCAGTTAGATATACAATTTGAACCCTTTACTTTTTAATACATGTAGATCCACATTAGTTTTCTTTTTTGGGATTCTAAGTATTTTATTTAATTCCTTTAAAGTAATTCATATTTTCTCTTTCTTAATATATTAGAGACTCATATAATTATCAATTAATGTGAAACTTCACTCTCAAGGAAAACAAAATATATGGAACATGAATTTTTTATTAACTTCATTTGTTTAGTTATTTTAATTAATGATTTGAATATTTTACACATGTTCTCTCTCCTAAATTCACGTTCTCACCAAATATTTTCCAAATTGATTCAAAATTCACCCAAAGGTCTATTTTAACCTATATAACACGAATTTGGAATTAATATATTTTTTTGAAGACTTTTATTATTTTATTTAATTCATTTACATTTTACCACTTATTTATCTTTTTAATTTATTAGTGGCATCTATAAACTTCCTAAAAATATAAAACTTGGTCTACAAGTAATAATAAACGTTAGGAACATGTTTTTGACATTAATTAATTTTTATCAATATATATTTAATATTTTTGGTCTTTAAGTCATTTTCTCTCTCTTGAATAAAATAAAATATTAAACATTGACCAAATTAAATGCAAATTTGCCCAAAGGATTATTTTTGTCTTTAGAATACGAATTTGGAGTTATTTTTCTGATTTGAGAACATTAAGTATTTTATTTCACTTTATTGGTATATTTCCTATTTTCTTTTGATAATGTCATTAATATTTATATTTATGTTCCACTTTAAATGATACTTGGCCCTTAAGTTACTTTTTGATCAAGGAAACGAATTTGAGTATCAAATTATCCTGATAGGTTTCCAATTATAATATTTTGTGCAAAATCTTTCTCATTATCTTCTTTACCCATTAATTCCCATATTACCTTTAATTATTGCATTTATCTTCTCCTTTATTTCAAATTCAGATTTTCTCTTATTTCTCTTATTCTAGTAAGTGCTAGAAAGTTCTAGGACGAAATATTTTATTCTTTTTATTGCTTAGTGTACAATTTGCATTTTAGGCCCATTATCTAAAGTCTTACTGAGGTATTTGTGCATAAACCCAAATACTGGAATAAAAAGTGAACAAATGTTCATTAAACCATCATATTGTCCACAAATTAAATAGAAAGGCCAAAGAGGATAGAAATGAAAGGAAAAGATGGAAAAAGAGGACCAAAAGGAAAAATGCCCAGATTTCGGTATGTTACAAGAAACCTCTCAATAGGATCCAAAAAGCTATAAAAAGTAATATTATGACTCTTAAATTTGTGGATGTAGTGTTTCATAGGATTGATTTTTTCCATCCAAAAGTACTAACGGCGCAACTTGTTCCCCACTTGTCTTCTTCTCTGAGGTAAGCTCCTAAAAATATTATAAAAAATGATTAGATTCTAATATAATTCCATGTAAACCCTAATCCAAGTGATCCACTCAAAGGGTGGATAGTTCTATGGATATAGAATATACATGTTCTTCATATTCCTTTTTAGATTATTAATTGTTCTTCTACTCAGTTATAAGTGCTTAATATTGTTTAATTTGCATTATATGCTAGATACATATCATTTAGCTGAATCTACTCATCCTGCTTAGTATTGTAACTACTTGCTTTAGTTTACTTGTGCTTTAATAGATGTTGGCTGGGAGTTATAGCTCTTGCTGGGATGTTTGGTCTCACCCCATGGGTTTCCACATCTTTTAGGTGGATGTGGATGCTGGGATAGGGATCATGTTACTAAGGCAAACATCCTGAGGTGTTGTAGCTACTGGATCATGGAGATGTAGCTAGTGGCTAGTAATAGAGTCCTATGTGTCATCCCTGTACACTCGGGTCCTTGGGGGTATTTTGTAGACGTTATACATCAGTTTGCATTTTTGGACATATATGATGAAGGTTCAGATGTGATTTGTGTATGTGAACAAGTTGTCACATGTAACAGGTGGTGGCTAGATAGCCAATGAACTATTTCATGTAACAACTTTTGATATGAATGAAATACAAGTGGTTCTAGTTTATGGCTTCAGACATGATGAGTTCATCTTGATGCATGGTTATGAAATGGCTTTTAATTTCCTATTTTTTTGGTAATTCACTTGCTTAGTGTTAATTCCGTATTTGGTTTTGAGTAATCTTGCTTTGTGAGACAAAGGGTGTCATATAGACCCTCCAGAATTGCAAATTTGTTCGTCTTTCTCATTAAACTTCCACCTTGCCCATTCCGCTCCACCACGACCATCATCTCCCACTCCATTACATATGTGGTGACCAAAATTTCCATGGTGGAAAGCAACCCTAACACAGTTCTTACACTGATCTACCCATTTTACCCCCACTTGACCTAGTGCTTCCCCACCACCCACATACACTTGAATGGTAACTGAAGCACAAGGTTATCCACTCTTAGCTATATTTCATCCCCTCTTAGCCCCCTTTACTCCATTCCTACTCCATTTTACCTCCATTCCATCATCTTCCACCCGAAACCCCTCCTTTCTAGGGATTTTGGCCACTTTCCACCATACATCCATTCCATTCCACCTTAGAGGAGGGAGGTTCTCAACCAGTTGCTGCTAGGTAGTGGAGAAGGAGTCTCCAGCGATTTACATGGATTTCCACTCCTCTACTCCTTCTTTCTTCTCCAATTTTGTATTTTCTTGTTCTACTAATAGTTAGGCCCCTTAGGTAGACTGTTTGGGGTCAAGAATGTTACTTTGATACCATGTTGGTTGAAATTGATATGTAAAATTATAATTTTATTCGCTAATGATTATGTTCTACTTCTATCTCATCTCTCATAAATTGCTTTTTGATTTATGCTTGAAATGACCTATTATTCTAGGGAAATTGCTTATATGTGTCTCTTTTGGGAATTGCACCTAGGTCGAATTAGTGGATCCCTAGATAACTATTTAGCTTCCTATATGATAATCACTTCTCCTACACCTAGGTGAGAGATCTAAGTAGCTAGTTTGGAAGAATTTAGTGTAATTGACTTAGATCTTCCTAAAGTCTAGTTGGTAGGTGATTTGAAGCCCGAAACCTCGTTTCCACCTCCCATCACTACCCTTGACCCCCAATTCCCTAGGAAATTATAAACTAGAAACCTCTCAATAGGATCCAAAAAGCTATAAAAATTAATATTATGACTCTTAAATTTGTGGATGTAGTGTTTCAGAGGATTGATTTTTTCCATCCAAAAGTACTAACGGCGCAACTTGTTCCCCACTTGTCTTCTTCTTTGAGGTAAGCTCCTAAAAATATTATAAAAAATGATTAGATTCTAATATAATTCCATGTAAACCCTAATTCAAGTGATCCATTCAAAGGGTGGATAGGAGATGATATGGACTAGTTTTCCTATACACACCCTACCCATCCATGGCCAGTTAATAGTTTAGGGCAATTGATTAACATCTATCTTGTTGTTTGGTTTTGTAATCTAAATGAAAGAGTAAAGTTTATATGTTATCAGTCTAACTCAATTGACACATTCCCCTAACATCCCACACTTTCCTTTATTGCATTAAAACCCTAAATTGCCTTTAGTCTCTTTATTTTCCTAGTTAATTGTGCTTGTTTTTTCCTTGTTCTTGCTAGTCTAGATCTTAAATTGTCCTTTTAGTCCTAATTTCTAGTTTATGTAGTGTATATCTCTCCTTGCTTGCCTTAGTATAATTTTCTCAGTTCTTTACTTTTCTTGCTTAGCTTGTCAATTTTTTCTCATTAGAACTAATTGTCTAGTGTTAGCTTAGGTTTTGATTCTTGTTGTCATTTAACTATTTTCTTGCTCAACCTTAGTGTAACTAACAAAATCAACCTTCAAATCCTTCAATCCTAGACTCCACAGTAGGAACCTAGCAAAAATTAACTAATCTCTAGTGCCCCATTTTCTCTCTTGGGTTCGACCCCTAACTTGTTGTTTTCCTATGCAACACGACCCCATGCTCTTGCAGGTGAAGTGTTTTAGTTTATGTGAGCGAGTCTATCAGGGCCATAAAATTCGAAATTCAAAACACCCATGTTGTGTGTTTTAGCTTTTGAGGTGCGCATCTAATCAAAATTCAATTGATTTAGGTGTGTCAACCTCAGGGTGATGAAAGACGCACCATGCTTTCTAGCACCATTGCCAGAGAGAAAGGCGCTCAACCGAGCTAGTTAGTTTTACTTTGATCTTTTCCCACTGTCCTCATCATTGCTATTCTTTATTCTTTATTCTTTGTATTATTTGTGCATATTGGTTTAGTATCTTGTCCTCTTCTGGTTGTGCCTTGTACATGTGGCAAGCAACCCGTAGAAGACAAGATGGAAGGCCATAATGCACCTCACAAGACACTCCATGAATACTTCATTCCTAGAAAATACAAATTTCCAATTGCAAAGAGAATTGATCAAATGCCATGGGAGCGATTCTCCATCCCTCCAGGTCTTCTTGGGCTCGTGCGCACCTTCTATGGCTTAGAGAGTGAGAACCCCTACAAGCACTTGGATTTATTTTCTTGAAGTATCTCTACCTTCAAGACACCAACATCTAGTCATGACTCAATTAGGATGAGCTTATTATCATTCTCCCATAAAGACAAGGCCAAAGATTGGTATGACTCGACAGCAGACTTCATGAGATGGGGAGACATGAAGAATGTCTTTCTGAAAAAATTCTACTCCATTGCAAGGTTGACACAAATACGGCGTGCCATAGTGAGTTTCAATAAAGTGGATAATGAGTGATTCCATGATGCTTGGAAAGATTTCAGAAGATGTTGAGAGAGTGCCCACACCATGAAATTCCTTTCTAGAAGCTTGTTCCATCCTTTTACTCCATTCATGATACAATGGATGCTTATTGTGGAGGAGCTTTTATGGCTAATCCACTGGAGGAGACATGACCCTTGTTTGAAAAGTAGGTGGAAAATTCAAGGATATGAGCATCTAGCATGATTAATGATGGTGAACAACCCTTTGGCGTGACCTTTTCAGCTTCTACTGATTCAAGTACACAAATAATGAAGATTCTTGGGTAAATGATGAGCTTTATGAAGAAGGAAGTGGGAAGTGTTCGATCACTCGGTTAATTTTGTTGAGTCCTTTAGTGAATAAGTGAAGATACCTCATTCTTATATCTACATGGAACAACAAATTCCAAGATATAGACCAAGGTTTGAGGATGAAGTCCTCTCTAGGTTGGAAAACTTTGATGATGTGAAAACGAATATGACAACGCTTGAGAAAAAGGTGGGTCATCTCTATTTAATAATGTCTCTTCAAGTAGAAGCAAAGTTGTCCTCCCAAACCATAATGAACTTTAATGAATCAAGTAGACCAATGGGTGCCTCACAAGTTTTCTATAGTCCACCTCCAATGTAAGTGCAGCATGTATATCAAATCCAAGGCTATCGTAAGCCTTACACACCTCCACCACCTCCATCACCACAACCATCCCACCAGTTTACTTACCAACCCCAATTTTCTCCTCCACCTCAATTCCAATACCAAGGACCACACCCACCTCCCCCACAACCACAACAATATCCACATCTCCACCATGAGCAAGGTAGTGGTGTGATAGTTCTAAAGAGTGGAAGATCTATTGGGCATCCCACAAGTCAAAGATATGTTGATGAAACAAGGCAAAAGCAACCAAATAGTGATAATGTGATTGAGATTGTTGAAGAAGATTCTATGACACCTCATGTTGAGTATATGACACAATGTTCTCCATCTCACACTCCTTTTTTAGGATCTATAAGAAAATCATGTTGATTCAAATAGGTCAAAAGCAAGTGAGCCACCATTCCCCGAGGCATTATATGAGCCTCCATCATAAAAAAGGAGGCATAAGAGCAATGTTGACATTCCATAGATTTTTTGGCAAGTGAAGGTGAAAATCCCTTTATTTGGATGGTATATAACAAATTCCATCTTATGCCAAGTTTCTTAAGGATATTTGCACCTTCAAGAAGAAGTCAACGGGGAGGTTGCCAAAGAAGATCAAGTTGACATAAAAATTGAGCTCTATCATCCAACACTCACTTCCCATGAAGAGGAACCTAGGAGTCCCACCCATACCTAGCTACATTGGGAGACATCACATAGACCAATCCATACTTGATTTTTGATCTAGTGTGAATTTGATGCCATACCATGTATATGTTGAGCTGGGGTTAGGCAAGTTGAAACTGTCTCATTTCACTCTTCAATTGGCGGACCACTCCATCAAAGTGCATAGAGGAAGAGTGGATGGCATTTTGGTGATGATAGACAAGGAAAGGACAGGAGTGTTCCTGAATGATTTCATTATTCTTGACATGATCGTGAGGATAGAAAGATTCCCATCATCTTGGGTAGACCATTCCTATTTACACTTGATGTAGAAATACATGTGAGTAGTGGTATAATGACGATCTCTTTCATGGACATGAAGATAAAGATCAACATGTTCAAGGCCCAAACCCTATGAGACTAAGATGAGGATGTTGAGCATGGTCACTTGAAGAGTCCAACTAATTACTTAAAATAAGGAGATCTGAATGGAAGACCTCATGATAGCTTTTGTGGTCAATGGGACAAAGAACAACTATTGAATGGAAATGCGGGATGTATCTATTGTAAGAGTGGACACACAACAATTCCAAATGGTTCAATGATTGAGATGATTACAAGAAGTTGGGCTGAAGGCATGAAACTTAGTTCTAGTGGGAGGCAACCTACCTAGGTTTGAGATATTGTTTACTCAACCTTCCATTTTTTATGCTTATTATTTATTTTTACATTTTCCAGTAAAACACACATGCACTCACACTATAATTGATGTTTTTGATGCTTGCGAATCATTTTAGAACATGTAAATTGAAAGAAATTTGATGCATAGAAGATCCAACCAAAGGGAAGATCAAGAATAAAAAGAAAATTACAAACCAGTAGAAAATCTACAGGATGGAGACCAACACATACGTTCTACATAGCACAACCGTGGTGCCGGAAAAACAAAACAGTTGTGGTAGGCACCACGAACGTGGTGGCTCTACCCTACTCACTAGAAACCTTGAGATACCTTTCCTCTTGGCGATTGTCTACCATCAATACATGCCCTCTACCCTACCATTCTAAACTTATATTTCATGCTGAGGACAACATGGTTTAAAATTGGGGTGGTAGGGCGGTAAGCCATTGCTTCACCTCATTTCCCTCTGTGTTCCTTATTCTAAATTTTTGCTCAAGATGATAAAATAGTATAACTAACTCTCATACTTGTGTATCCATAATTTGTGTGCTTATTTTGCATACATGTATACCATGTAGTTCATTTTCTTACCTTTTCATGTAATTTTCAAAAAATTTGCTCTTTTTTCATGCATTGAATCCCATGTAGAATTTTGTAGTTTTTGCATGTTTGTAGCTAGAATTTTCTTGCTTCCTACTTTATATTTCACAATGAAGGCTTAGACGTGATCAATGGAAATTTGGCACTATTTTGGCCAATTTTGTCCAAATTTAGAATTTATTGCCTAAAAGCATGTTTTGACCCAAACTCTACTTTGTGAATTGAAAATATTGATGTTTGATAAATGCATGACATATTATTATGATCTATTGTTAAATGGTTTCAGTTATTGAATTTTTACATGTGAATCACCTCTCTCATGCTTGTGAATTGATTGGCTGAATTGTGATTTAATCTAGCCACAAATACTTAGGGTTTATGGAATCTCATGATACAAATGTCATTTTCATATTACTCGTTCATGTGGTGTGTCATTACTTGATGAATTTGTTGGAGTAACCTTCACGTGGGAGATCTCATGTTGAAACTCACACCAGTGACCCCCCATTAACTCACTTTTCTTTCACTAGTCCTTATCTCTTCGCCTCATGAAAAGATGCCAAGGAGCACATATTCAACCTTGGCGACCATCCAAAAGTTTTGGGTGGCCATATCTATATCTCCACGCTTCACTCTGACCACCATGTGACCTACCTACACCAAGGGCAAAGAAAAATAAAAAGAAAATGCAAAAATAAAATTGAAGATGTTCCTATGTAATAGCATCTAAATAAAGAAAATATGAGTGTTCCTATGTAATAGAATTCCAACCTTTTACCGCAACCCCTATCTTCCATTTGCATTCCCATTGAGATAGGAAACATCAAACCTAGCTTATTTTACTATTTTCACAACCATATGGGTTACTTAGCGTGGTTTGACATGTGTGATTGAATGAATGAAGGTAAAACAACAATTGTAGTCATTTTTTATTATCACCACCACGAAATGGTTTACCCACAACTGTATGAAAGCCATATGGATTTATGGTGGACTCTATGCCCTATATTTGAAGTTTGTATGCTCAATGATTTAATTATGATTTTTTTGTGAAAGAAGAGAGGAAAGAGGTGAATTATATGTACTTAGTCATCATTGAACCCATTTAGCCAATATAAATCTGTTGCAATGCACATGTCATTTCTTGTTTGTTGAAAAATGAAAGAGAGATTAAGTTGGAGCATACTTGAGGACAAGAATGTGTTAAATTTAGGGTGGTGATGCAACCCTCATTTAGGACTTCATCTTGTGTCATTTTGTATTTTATTCACAACTACAAATGTTAGAATGCACATTACTTCCCCCGAATATGCTTATTTCTATAAAACACACTTATGGATGTTCTTTGCGTGATTTTGATGTACTTTAACCATGATTTGGATGGAGGGGATAGAACAAGGATAATCTAAGGGTTTCTTCACCCTTGAAGGAGCCTAAAGAGAGTCAAAGGGATTCCCCAACCTACGCCAAGCAGTCAAGTATCAACCCAAATCAAGGAACATCAAAGATGAGAAAGTTGAAGGTCAAAGTGCAAGGAAGAAGCTCCAACACAGCCGTGGCACAAATGCTCCATGTAACGTCCCAAGATTCGAGGCCTTAGATTAAAGATCTTACAAGGAGTGATTGGACCACCCATATCCCCAAGGTGCACCTCCTTTTCAGGGAGACCATCACTAAAGAACTTTGTGGCTAAGTGTGCTCAACCCATACTAGTACTAGGATGGGTGACCAGTCAGGAAATTTATCTCGGCATGCACGTGAGTGAGGACAAAGCATGCAATTAAGGCTAGTAGTGGTATGTGGGGCTAGTCATCATTCCTAAAGCTCTACTAGATCCTTGGGTAGTGGGCCCGGGCATTAAAAATGGTATTATGACCAATTCCCCTCCGGTATGTGGGGCTCACTTGGGTATGTGGCATGCCCATCTTTGAGCCATGCAGTCCAGGCATGTTGGAAAGGGCTATCCTATTTGATGGAGCCACCCATGAACTGGTAGTCGTGGTTGGGAGCTGGGTTTACATGGGACATTTGGGTCTTGTAGATGAAATGGGGATAGATTATGAAGCCATAAAGTTGAGCCTTGACGAGGATGTCAAGATTCTAAGTGGGGGAAATTGTAAAGTCCCAAGATTTGAGGCCTCACATAAAATGATATTAAAAGGAATGATTGGACTATCCATATCACCAAGGTGCACCTCCTTTTCAGGGAGCCCATAACTAAAGAACTCTATGGTTAAATGTGCTTAGCCCAGAGTAGTTCTCAGATAGGTGACCAGTCGGGAAATTTATCCTAGCTTGCGCGTAAGGACAAAGTGTAAAGTTAAGGCTAGTGGTGGTCTGTGGGGCTGGTCATCATTCTTGAAACCCTACTAGAGCCTTGGGTAGTGGGCCCAGGCGTTACACTCCATGTCACAATTCAAGTGCAAATTTGAAGCTTCTAGCCACCAAACTCATGCTTGTGGCCACCAGGGTTGTGGTGACCAAGCTCCACCACGTCCATGGTGACCACCAAGCCTATGGTGACCAAAGTCCACCAGGCCCGAGGTGGCCAGAACCCACCATGGATGTGGTGACCACTATGACTATGGTACTAAACCTCTAGAATTGTGACTTTATCTGACTTCCTCATTCAATTTCCACCTTTCCCGTTCCACTCAACTATGACCATCATCTCCCACCCACTACGATCATGGTGGTTAACAACCCTAACATAATTTTTATACTGATCTACCCATTTTATCCCCACTTGACCCAGTGCTTCCCCACCACCTATATATACTTGAGTGGTAGTTGGAGCATGAGGTTAGGCACTCTTAGCTGCATATATGCCCCTCCTAACCCCCTCTACTCCATTCCCACTCAATTTCACTTCAATTCCATCATCTTCCACAAGAAAAGCCTCCTTTCTAGGGGTTTTGGCAACTTTCCACCATACATCCATGCCATTCCACCTTGGAGGAGGGAGGTGCTCAAGTAGTTTCTACTAAGAAGTGAAGAAGGAGGAGTCTCCACTAAGCCACATGGTTTTCCACTCCTCTACTCCTTATTTCTTCTTCATTTTTGTATTTTCTTATTCTATGCGTAGCTAGGCCTCTTAAGTGGGTTGTTTGGGGTAAATAATATTACTTTGGTACCATGTCGGGGGAAGTTGATATGTAAGCATTATAATTTCATTTACTAATGATTATGTTCTATTTTTGTCTCGATTCACATAAATTGCTTGAAATCACCTAGGATTCTAGGAAAATTGCTTATATGTAGCTATTTTGGGAATTGCACATATGTCTAATTAGTGGATCCCTAGATAGTTGTTTACAATCCTATATGTTAACCAATTCTCCTACACCTAGGTTACACATCTAAGTAGCTAGTTTGGAAGAATTTAGTGTAATTGGCTTGGATCTTCCTAAAGGCTAGTTGGTAGGTGATTTGAGGCCCAAAACTCGATTTCCACCTCCCAACACTACCCTCATCCCCAATTTCCATTGGAGCTTCTAACATAGAAACCTTGACTAGATTCTAATAGAATTCCACCTAAACCCTAATCCAAGTGAGCCACCCAAGGGTGGATAGGAGCTGATAGGGACTAGTTCTCCTATACACACCCTAACCCATCCATGGCCAATTAGTAATTTAGGCCAATTCATTAGCATCTATCTTGTCGTTTGGTTTGATAATCTAAATGAAAGAGTTATGTTTATATGTTCACACCCCAACTGAATTGACAAGTGCATTCCACCAAATACCAAACTCTTCCCTTTATTGCATTCAAACCCTAAATTGCCTTCTTGCTTAGTTCATGCTTGCTTAACTAGTCTCTTTATTTTCCTAGTTAATTTGCTTGCTTTTGCCTTGTTTTTCCTGGTCTAGATCATAAATTGTCCTTTTATTCCTAATTGCTAGTTTAGTGTAGTGTAGATATCTTCTTGCTTGCCTTAGTGTAATTTTCTCAGTTCTTTCTTTTCTCACCTTTTCTTACTTAACTTGTCATTTCTTGCTCATTAGAACTAATTGTCTGTGGTTAGATTAGATTTTGATACTTATTCTCCTTTAATTGTTTGCTTGCTCAACCTTAGTGTAATTAAAAAAATCGACCTTCAAACCCTTCAACCCTAGACTCTGCACTAGGAACCTAGAAAAAACTAACTAAGCTCTAGTGCCCCCTTCTCTCTCTTAGGTTTGACCCCTAAGTTGCAGATTTCTTATACTACAACACAACCCCGTGCACTTGCTGGTGAAGTGTGTTAGTTTATGTGAGAAAGCCTATTAAGGCTTTATAAATTTGAAAGACCCTTTTTTGTGTTCGAGCCTTTGTGGTGTGCATCTCATCAAAATTCAATTGCTTTAGGTGTGTAAACCTCATGGCGAGGAAAGATGCACCAAGGAGCAGAAAAATTTATCACCCTTCCTTAAAGAATGAAAAAACACTGGGCGCTCATAGTAGCATACCTGTACAAACAACATATGAACTATCTACAACTATTTTTATATAGAGTTACCTTATAATACGATGGTCTTTCAAAGCATGGAAGCACATGAAGTCCAACAGATCCCTATAAGGCCCCATCATGCCATTCAAAGGGCAGGCAACAAGCACGTTAATAGTTGGAAAAAATTCTATGATAAGCACGAGGGTACCCCAAGAGGAAGTTGAATATGGAACTATGCATTTGTCATGCTACGACTGATGGAAATAGTAAATAAAGGAATTCCATTTGAAGGTTTATTCCTTATAGACCTACACAGACTATATGGTATCTACACTATAGAAGTCATCTACATCGTCACTTCTTGAACGATCAGGTGATGCCTCTAGACATAGTGTCGTATAAAATCTACACAAACATCCCTCTTCCTAAAAGACAACCATGGCGTGAGTAGAATAGGGGTCTATGGCTGCCTCCAACAGATAAAGAAAGAGCCATGGCATAGCAAAAGGGCTGACCCACCACAGATAAGCATGAAGAACATGATCAACCTCCAATAGAACCAACAACTCAACACCAAATGTTTTGTATAGAGAATGAGCAAACAACAACATCCCCTCCAACTATTGAAATGGCTTTAACAACAGTTGCACTAAAAGAAGCAGCTAATCCAATAACAACATACCAACTGGAGAGGGAGAAATAGAAGACAAAATCCTTCCAAACTAACATGAATAAGAACTTCTAGAAGCAAGGACCAAGGGGCCTCTTAGGACTTCCAAATCTAGTTTTTCAAACTTTGATAGATAGCCGTGTGAAAGACTTTTACTGGAATTCATAAACATGACCATGGACAAGATGAAGGAAGACAATGACCCCGGAGAGGTAGTCTTCAAAGACAAAAATGTGTTTTCTAAAGAATAACCTCATTACATCTTGAAGGTAGACAATTATATGTTATTAAGCATGATGACGACCTACCAATCCCTACTCGTGGATAGTATTCCAAATACACACATGGTAAATTATCTACTACATAAGGATATCATCAATAGGAAGATTACAAGAGAGTAAGAAAGATTGAGACAATGTTTGCAAAGCTCACTCCCAAACTTCATCTTCTTATCAATTTTGCATGACAATCACTAGACACTTCTGGCAGTGAACATGATGGCAAAAAAATTGTTATGTACAACAGTTCAGATGCCACCTGTGCTCGAACAAATACACTAACATGACGAAGACTTAGAGTGTCACAAAGGAGAAAGCCAAAGCTTGTGCAGAAGAAATAATAAAGTGGATACAAGAACATGGCAAGGGATATCATTTAGTCCATGAAAAAGATTTCAAAAAGTCACAACTTTATCGTCAAAGTCCTCAACAACGTCACTGATCCAACAATTGTGGTTTCCACTGCCTACACTGGATGAAAGCCTTAACTCATAGGGGAGTCAATGTTGAAACTCTACAACATGGCTGTTATCACCCTCTGAGTCAAATATATGTTGCTATGCTCTGGTTGGGAAAATGAGGGAATGACAAAAAACATGTAAACCTTGCTTGTTTGCATTCAACCTCAATCTTTGACACTCTGGGACAGAGTGTATGATAAGTTTTTTTTTGGGGGGGTTGTAAATAGGCAAGTGGGGTACTATCCTTGCCCCTCTACTTACTATCTATTATGATGTTCCATATTTCAAATAATTTTCTAGTCCCTTGCACATACACTTATACACACATTTTCTCTGTCCAAAAACTTTGAAAATTTTGAAGAGAAATTAAGACTTTTTGCTAAACTATAGGGAAAATTTTGTCACAAGCAAATTTTGTATCCAATTTTCTTGGATGCTATCCTAACTCTCATATTCAGACTTTATTATCTTCAAGCGAATTTTTAGTGTGAGTATTTCAAGAATAACAAATTAGGGCTATCTAACTTACTTAAAAAGAGTACGACTATGTTTGTATGCCAACTTTATCTTAAGACAATGTAGAATGTAGAAGGATGCTCACTATCCCAGGATGAACTTTAGAAATAAGAACTAAGTTTGATACACTCCTAACTGATCACTCTAATCCCAAGTCCAAGCTAGAAAATGCATACATCTCCCAAGAGGAAACAATGCTTAAATATGTTCTAGGGAACAAAAGAGGCTTGGCAGATCAAACATCCTAAAAATTCTATCATCCCTAGCCTTGTAAGCAAGAATAAAATTCGAGCATGAATACAATCATGAGAGTTGTGCCCGATAAGATGCTAAAGGGCTCTGCCCGACTAGTGTATGAATTCACTCATGAATGCAGATATGTCATGCTGGTAGTAGAGTCTGGGAGCCAAAACACCACCCACATGACTTTCAAAGGTGATCTCACATAACCACCTGAAACTACACCAGGACTAACAGTTGGGTAACAATGCCACTATAGAAGACATGTGGTTGAGTGACTATGAGGAAGACAAAATACACTACAACCCCAACCAACCCAACACAGATAGTTAGGACATCCAAAGAAAATACAAGTTGAGTGTTAAAGCTACCTATTTTTAGAACCTTGCACGAGTATGACTAGAAAATGAGAACCTGAGTGTATCGTGAAGGAAAAACCCCCTTCCTCACAGAAGGTTGTAACAGATAAAAAGGGTCACACAACTCCATATCTACAATAACGAATCTGGGGATTACATTAGCATACCTAACGCGCCACATATATCTTGACCTAAAGCTAGAATAAAGACATATGTGATGCTCTAAAAACACTACTCTAATAGATCTGTTTGAAGTCATTCAATGTTTTAATTTTATTTGTGAGCTTGAGGACAAACTAGATTCTAAGTGGGGGGTTGATAACATCCAAATTTTATATATGTTGAATGCCTATTTTACCTTCACCTTATTGACTTTTCACGCCTTATCCTTATATATCCTCCTTGTATTGGTATTTCATGAATAACTTCCCTAATTATACCTTCATTATGCTTTTTTTTTTATAGAAAAACTACTTAAACCTAGCCTTGCCATTGGATGAAGGGTGACGATGTGCCTCGATGGATGGGGATCTCGATGAAGCTCTATCACCTCATAACTTAATGGCATTTCAACACTCCACATTAGGCATCCAGACGTTGGATTTTCTATGTCTAGTTGACCAATGAGGATGTCAATCAGTCTGTCGATTGATGACATGATACACCCTGTCACCCTCCGAGACCTCAGCTCCCATTTCTTGATGAGACCTCATCACCAAATGGTGTTCCAACAGGCAAATCCCGATAAGGGAACTACCTCCAAGTTCCGTCGATCAATAGATTAAGCAAGATCGACGAACCCAATGCCAACTCCTTGCTCTATGATTATTCAACTCATCACCCAACGATTCAGCATACCCCATCGATCGATGAACCACTTGCTGATCTGTACCCCAAATACTATGAATGCCCAACCCCCTCTATCATTGGGGGCAATCACTTCCACTTAGCTAACCAAGGAAGAAGACCGTCGACCATCATTTCACTGACCTCCTTTGTGGCACCGTTGTGGTGCTACCATCCATTTCTGCCACACCAATTCAATGTCCATCCATAGAAATTACTGGAACTTCATCACCATCGCCATCCAATCATCTACTTCCTCTTCTCCGTCTGAATAGAGCTTCATAAGAGAAGAAAGAAATGAAGACAAAGACAATCAACCCATGTTATAGGTGTTATCTTTCCTCGACTAAGACAACCTCTTCATCGAGTAAAAGGTTGCTGTTCCATCGAGCCATGATCATCTTCTCCATTACGATTATGGATGAAGCTTTCTTCTCCCTTGTTTCCTCTATTTTTGTTACGAAGAGCGAGTATTCTGGCTCACTGGGGTGCGGGGACTAGCCCCACTACCCCCTCTTACATGTTCATTTCTTAATGTTCCATGTCTTGTATATAACTCTTTCAATTCAATGTTGATCGTTTTATGCATGTTTTGTGGATTAGTTACCTACTCTATATGATCTATTATATTCCTTTATTATGAGAATTCAATATTTAAGATTTGAATATTGATTAACTTGGTTGATGTCCGGATGAGAACTTCTAAAGGGAAATCTCCAGAGATGAAGTTATATGACTCGTGAGTAACGAGACATCAAGTTCACAGAGATATTTGCATGATTTCCCACACCTTACGAGTGGATCTTGCTTTTATTCTATTTGAATGGTTATATCTAACATGGACACGTTATGAATATGGTTGTGTGTGTAGTGATGGTAAAAATCAATATCACCCAGTGACCTTGAACATTAATCTAAATTCATTATTAATCCTACATTTTTACTTCACTTGTAATTAGTTTAACTCAACCCAAACCCAAATCAACTCATGGTTCTAAATATCAATCTTAGTTCAACTGGATACAAACTAACAAGATTCTTAAAATTGTTGTCTTTTGATATTCAATTCTTAACTATTCTGCGATAAGACCCAACCATTTGAAGATGGTATTATTGCATGTCATGTTGGTAAAAGTTAGAGATTTCAACCCTAGGTGAATTTGCTGGTTCAGTAAAAGCTACGTCATGCACACACACACACACACACACACACACACACACATATATATATATATATATATATATATATATAGGCTAGAATACACTCGAGTGTATTCGGAGCAGAATACACTCAAGTAGTTTTCCATGATGCAATATTTTTTTTATAAATCTAATCCGTTGATCATCTTAAACATCATGTGAATAACTCATATATAAAATTTGAGCCCATTTGGACATTTGCAGGTCATGTTATGAAGACTACAAAAATTATGCATTTCAAATTAGTTTTGTGCGTTGATTTTGTTGCCCACAGATGAGTGACTTATACTCATCCAAATGAGCTCAAAATTTGCATGTAACCTAATTATAGTGTAACAATGAAGATCAATAGTTTATATTTTGCAAATAAATAGCCTTGATATGCAAACACCACTTGAGTGTAGCGTGCGATCTATACACTCGAGTATATTCTAGCCTGACTCTCTCTCTCTCTCTCTATATATATATATATATACATATATATATATATATATATATATATATATATATATATATATATATATATATATATATATATATATATATATATATATATATATATATATATATATATATATAGTGCAACGATCCAGTGAGATACATATCTTGGTGAGAGCATGAGAGGTATTTGAATAACTCTCCACATAGATCAATTTTTCATAATCCAACTGTATAGATTATAAGTATACCTTAATAGTTACCTTCCTACAAAATTTCATCACCATCTGATTTGTAGATCATTCACAACAACATAATACTTTTCGACGCTCTATATCAAAATTTAGGCTAGACGTTGGATGTAAAAAGTGTATATTGTACATATGGACATACAAACAACGTCTGATTGCAATCATTTTTTGTGAGAAGGTAAATGAAATGATGCCTTTTCCATCTATACGGTTGGATTTTAAAATACAATTCCAAATTTGTAGTTATTCAAATGCCTCTTATGCTCTCACCATAAGATGATTTCTCACTGGATCGCTACCCTATATATATATATATATATGACTTTGTAATCAATAAAAGAAAGTTGTGAAGAGCTTTATATACAAATTACGTGACATAATTTAGAAGACTTTAATTTTGAAAACTATGAATAAGCTATTAGATATAGTAAACTTTGAGTTATCCATAGATAATTTTGGAAATTAGATTCAAATTGGATTTCCCCCCCAAAATTTTTGATTTGAGTATAATATACTATATGAATTAAAAAAAACCCAAATGTGATAATTATATTAATGCTAACTAGTATTTGCTTTTTTCCAAAAAAAAAACAAACTTTTCATTATTATCAGACTGCAATTTACCCCTTCATCAGCTCGCCAACCGAAGCAAAGAAAGTGTATTATGATAAGCAAACATGAATATATGTGGTATACCGTCCTATTAAAATGTTGCAAAAGGCTTCATTTTCATAAAATATTTTCCTCAGACATTACTGTCTACCACAACACATTTAAATCATCTAGCTGTTGGAAAAAGTGTATATTGTACATATGGACATGCAAACAACGTCTGATTGCAATCATTTTTGTGAGAAGGTAAATGAAATGATGCCTTTTCCATCTATACAATTGGATTTTAAAATACAGTTTCAAATTTGTAGTTATTCAAATGCTTCTTATGCTCTCACCGTAGGATATTTTTTTTCTCTCTCTCTCTCTCTCTCTCTATATATATATATATATATATAATTTGTAATCAACAAAAGGAAATTGTGAAGAGCTTTATAGACAAATTACGTGACATAATTTAGAAGACTTTAATTTTGAATACCATGAATAAGCTGTTAGATAAGGTAAACTTTGAGTTATCCATAGATAATTTTGAAAATTAGATTCAAATTGGATTTTTTTTTCCGAAAAATTTGATTTGAGTATAATATACTATATGAATTAAAAAACCCAAATGTGATAATTATATTAATGCTAACTTGTATTTGCTTTTTTCCTAAAAAAACCAAACTTTTCATTATTATCAGACTGCAATTTACCCCTTCATCAGCTCACCAACCGAAGCAAAGTAAGTGTATTATGATAAGCAAACATGAATAGATGTAGTATACCGTCCTACCTTGAAGATTGAAATGTTGCAAAAGGCTTCATTTTCATAAAATATTTTCCTCTAGTTCATCCATAGGACATTACTGGACGCACTGTTCACCGCAACACCTTTAAATCATCTATAAGCAAAAATGACGTAAAAGTCCAACATCAGACATGAGCAATACCAGTGCTGCAACTAAAGGCGTTCTAGGTATTAACATTGCAACAGACACCAGATGGTCCAAAGCACAATCCACGAACAAAGACTGTAGCTGTCATCCAGTTATACTAATCTATACACATCCAATATTGTCCCCCCACTTTCGAAAACTCTAGTTCAATTGCAAACCTGGATGATATACAACAGACAAATTAAATTGATGAGATCCATCCGATCATTGTTCAGCAGAAGATGCTTGCAGCAGCCCCTCACGGATTTGACTGGCAACATCACGCACTGCCCCTGGTCCATGAGGGATGAATACGGCAGAAGACTTGGAGGCAGCACCGATCTCCTTCATGGTGTCAAAGTATTGCGTCACCAGGACCATGTCCATGACATCCTTGGCAGTCGTGCCAGGGACATTGACTGAGAACCCAAGCACACTGTCCCTCAACCCATCCACAATGGCCTGGCGCTGGCGGGCAATGCCAAGTCCAGAGAGGTACTTGGACTCGGCCTCTCCTTCGGCGCGCTTGATCTGGAGGATCTTCTCGGCTTCTGCCTTCTCATTGGCAGCCACCCTCAACCTCGCAGCTGGATACGGTGCAAACAGAAAGTTGTTTGATTAAAATAATATGATATGCCCATCACACTGACAAGGAATGCGAAATTCAGAACTGTGTACAGGGAAAAAAGGCAATCAAAAGTTGAAGAACAAGTTGGTAAATGAATCTCACCAGCATTTATCTCATTCATGGCCCGCTTCACATGCTCATCAGGCTCAATGTCAACAATCAGAGTCTGGACAATCTCATACCCATAGGCAGACATGGCCTTCTCTAGTTCATCCTCCACAGCTTTTGCGATGTCATTTTTCTGCTCAAAGGCATCATCAAGGTTGAGCTTCGGCACGCTTGCTCGGATAACTGGTTATGAAAAGATATGAATGGAGTAAGAAAGAATTTAAATTCCTGCGACCCAATTATACGGGTAACAGAGTCAACAATCCAAACAAGTCATCTCTTAGCTCTGAAGATATAAAAACAATGATTCAACTCAGAAAAATAAAGAGAGAGACTAGTTTTCCGATCAAGATCAAACTCGAACATTTTTAGATACTTTATGATTATATTGCAGTGTCACAGAAGACAACAGACACCAAAGGCTCCACTAGTTTAAATAAGAAAATCCATCTTAGCAAATGTACGCCAAAACACACTATCAAGTTAGTGTTATGCTGTAGTCGTACGTACCGTCAAATACATAGGCCTGTATTTGGCTCCTGGTGTTGCTTAGTTTGTAGAAAGCATCGCTTGCCTTGTCACTTAAGGCGCGATACTGAATGGATGCAACCACATTGACGAAGACATTATCCTGCAAAAAAGAAAGAAAGAAAGATCTGTCACACTCCTGAAGGGCCACTATGAAACTCACATCTTGTTGCTGATGTTGGTAGTGCAGAGATAATATGAGGCATCGACATCAAGTTGTTTTTAGCAAAGATGCTTAAACACTAGTTCCATAGGAGTTGAATTTTGTAGATAATTAAGAGAATTTGACTCAACAAACCAGAGATTAATAGGCACCCGGATCAATTAGGTAGAAAAACAGTGACAGTTCATATCAATTAGGTAGAAAAACAGTGACAGTTCATAAGTGATCATCATCTGGATATGATGATGGAACATTTTTTTTTCTTTGTGGGGGTGGGGGTTGTCAAAATGGAGGGGTGTGTGGGGTTCTCTCAGGGTATATAGAACAGAGAAGCCATTCAAATGCACATATCGGAAGTGAAAAACTCCATGTAACAAGGAAAGAGACCTAAAGTTGGCGTTTAGTCTACAGCATACAAAAGAAAAAGAGGACTTGTTTCTGCACCTACTAATTACAGACTGAAAGAAACCAGAAAGACTATGAAACCGTGGCTAGAATTTTTCTTCAGATCACCACCTCAAAATCACAGAGTAAAACCCAGATGTCCATTTAGGTTAACCTACAGACGAAAGATTTAGGAGAAGAAAGGAAGCAGTACAGGGCGGAACCTTTGTTTTGGTCTCGCAGCGGACATCCAGCTGCTGCAGTCGGAGAGAGAGGTGCCCTGCGAGCTGTGAGCCAAAGATCCAGGGTAGGCAGTGGCAGCCCGGCTCCAGTACTTGCTCGAACTTGCCGAACTGCTCCTTGATGGCCACAGTCGACTGATCCACCTGAATGCAGCAGAATATTTGGCCCATGTCCTGTACCATTCATAAAAACCCAAGTTACGCCAAGCAGATACTAGTAGTATACATATATCATCATAGGGCACGTTCTTGAAAGGACCGCGGAAGTACAGGGAGAAGCCTTTTTGTTTACTTCTTGAGAGGAAATTTCAAATCAAAACGCCTGCCAGAAGTGAACACACAAGAGAGGAACGGGATGTCCTATTAAGAAATGAAGATGAAGAAACAGGTTTATTAGGGAAGAAACGAGTTGGAGAAGCTTCAAATTCCGGTTTTGATGATGGGCACTCCCAATTCATACCTTGTTGGGATAGCTGCTCCTCTTCCAGCAAGGAAGACCTTGTGCCGACAAGGACCGGGATGTCCAATATATATACTCACACACTCGGAAAGCATGAAGTCTACTGTCTTGCTTGTGAAACGAGGGATCAGGATTAAGAAAGTCAATACGTCCAGTGAATTACACTGCATCTGCTCCAGCGATGCCGGATGGAAGCAACAGACAATGATAACCAGAATAAAGAAATAAACTAGAGCAACAAAAGGCGGAAAGAGCTAGAATATCAAGGAAGGAGATGAGTGGCATTTGGCTGGGAATGGGACAAGAAATTTCCAGGCAGATAAGTATTAGCGGTGTAAACATCATGGAAATATTAGGGAAGAAATCCTTGAACTCGAATCAAACGAGGGGGTCACACATACCAAGGCACAAAGATGAGATTTTTTTTAGAGTTTTTTCCCATTACCCCCCTCAAGTCTGCCGATATTCCTGTATACCCCCTCACTTATCTTTAATTCCTAAAAACCCTCCATCTTATCCTTTATTGCTTATAGCCCCCCAATACCAACTTGCCGTTAACGGCGTGTTTGTTGTGGCTGTAGCTTCAATTTCATTTTCCAAACCTACATTATTACATTATGATATGAAATTCAATAATCAATCAAAGCAGTCCCATGTATGCATTATAAATATATATGTAATAATATATTTTTTGATAAAAAAATTGTTTGAAACATTAAAGGCAATACTTATATGGGCAGATTTACAGTTAGGCTTGTCAGGTTCAATACTAGGGCAGTCATTGACATGTTCGAATCTATGAAACCGGTCTCATCAGACCTATAAATAAGTTAGTTTTGCGTTATAGTTTTAACGATACAAGTCAGTTCTGGGTTCAAATAAATTGACCAAAACACGGATCCGTGTCAGTTTTAGGTTCTTGATCTCAAAATCCAGGCCAGTTCAAGGTTTGAGCCAATCCCGATCTGAGTTAGTTTTTCTTTGGATTAGTAAAAAAAAAATTATACATAACTACAATTTTGACACAAAAATTTTAGGTTACATTTTTGACAAACATGTATTGGTTCCATATTGACTAAAATTCGGGTGTGGATTACGTTGAGGTTCAAAATTTAAATATTTGTTTCAGTTTCATGATTAGATATGTGATCAAAACTTGGGTCTGAATTGTAACTCTGATTGTCACAAAATCTGTTAAGGCATTTTTGACCGGAAATAGATATGGAACAAAAATCGGGCTTGTATCGGCCAAAGTTTTTAAAATAGTACCTCAAATTATACATGTCCCACATCCCATTCAAAAACTCGAAGTTGGGTTTAGGGTCACTAAAAAGATAATCTTGTGACCGGGAAATTTATCGGTACTTAGTTATCTCGCATATTAAGAAAACATTTTCGATATATTTTTTTGTAATTTAGAACATGATTATGAATTTTAGAATGGGGTGCAGGCTAAGTATATTTTCATGTAATACATAACAAATTGTCTGACTCAAGATCAGATTTTGCTCTGGAAATGTTTGACAGTATTCTCTGATAGTCAGACTCATAATGGTTTTGAGTCTGTATATTGCTCACTTGTCTAATGTTGAAACTTACATATATTCTTAAATTTTAAGCCTAAAACTGACCTGGATCCATATTTTAATCGATCTGCTCACATTATCAAAGTTATTTATCAAAAGAATAACTTACAATCTACTTGTGTCATAGTTGTAGTTAGTATAATATTTTTTACAAGTAAGCCAAAACTAATCAGGACTCAGGTTTGTCCAAGTCCTGAATCTGACACGAAACAATATTTTGGTCACTTTATTTGAACCCAAAATCGACCTATATTGTTAAGAATAGAACCATAGCCAACTTATTTTCAAGTATGATGAAGCCAAATTTGCAGATTTGGATATTGTCATTGACTTTCCTAGTATTAAACCTGACAAACCCAATTTAGCTTGCAATCCAATCAATATATCTTCTCATATAAAGATTAGCTTGATATTTAAAATAATATATTTTTCCAAATAATATAATTATTATGTATATAATTGTATAATTTATAGTTAGGACAGCTTTGATTGTGACATATTCGAATTATCATATTAGTAATTACGTCAAAATGTAACTACCGTCAAATTGGGAAGCAGAAAAAGCTACAACCCACATTACTGACGGCGTTGACGAAAAGTTGGGTATGGGGGGTCATTTGGAATACAAGATAAAAGAAAGGGGGGTCTTAGGAATTTAAGATAAGTGAAGGGGTAAATTGGAATATTGGCAAACTTGAGGGAGGAAACGGGAAAAAACTCTAACAACTACTCAAAGGTACACATGACACAACACAATGCATATTAGCGGGGGCCGCCGGGCCGGGCATGTAAATAAATGAGTTTTTTCCCATTCCCCCCCTCAAGTTTGCCAATATTCCAATTTATCCTTTCACTTATCTTAAATTCCTAAGACCCCCCTTTCTTTTATCCTGTATTCCAAATGACCCCCCATACCCAACTTTTCGTCAACGCCGTCAGTAATGTGGGCTGTAGCTTTTTCTGCTTCCCAATTTGACGGTAGTTACATTTTGACGTAATTACTAATATGATAATTCGAATATGTCACGATCAAAGCCGTCCTAACTATAAATTATACAATTATATACGTAATAATTATATTATTTGAAAAAATAAATTATTTTAAATATCAAGCTAATCTTTATATGAGAAGATATATTGATTGGATTGCAAGTTAAATTGGGTTTGTCAGGTTTAATACTAGGAAGGTCAATGACAATATCCAAATCTGCAAATCTGGCTTCTTCATACTTGAAAATAAGTTGGCTATGGTTCTATTCTTAACAATATAGGTCGATTTTGGGTTCAGATAAAGTGACCAAAATATCGTTTCGTGTCAGATTCAGGACTTGGACAAACCCGAGTCCGGATTAGTTTTGGCTTACTTGTAAAAAATATTATATGAACTACAACTATGACACAAGTAGATTGTAAGTTATTCTTTTGATAAATAACTTTGATAATGTGAGCGGATCGATTAAAATATGGATCCGGGTCAGTTTTAGGCTTAAAATTTAAGAATATGTGTAAGTTTCAACATTAGACAAGTGCTCAAAACCATTATGAGTCTGACTATCAGAGAATACAGTCAAACATTTCCAATCAGAAATAGATCCCGAGCAAAATCTGACATTGAGTCAGACAATTTGTTATGTATTACTTGAAAATACACTTAGCATGCACCCCATTCTAAAATTCATAATCATGTTCTAAATTACAAAAAATTATACCGAAAATGTTTTCTTAATATGCGAGATAACTAAGTACCAATAAATTTCCCGGTCACAAGATTATCTTTTTGGTGACCCTAAACCCAACTTCGTGTTTTTGAATGGGATGTGGGACAGTATAATTTGAGGTACTATTTTAAAAACTTTGGCCGATACAAGCCCGATTTTTGTTCCATATCTATTTCCGGTCAAAAATGCCTTAACAGATTTTGTGACAATCAGACTTACAATTCAGACCCAAGTTTTGATCACCTATCTAATCATGAAACTGAAACAAATATTTAAATTTTGAACCTCAAAGTAATCCACACCCGAATTTTAGTCAATATGGAACCAATACATGTTTGTCAAAAATGTAACCTAAAATTTGTGTCAAAATTGTAGTTCTGTATAATTTTTATTTTTACTAATATAAAGAAAAACTAACTCAGACTGGGATTGGCTCAAACCCTGAACTGACCTGGATTTTGAGATCAAGAACCTAAAATTGACACGGATCCGTATTTTGGTCAATTTATTTGAACACAGAACTGACTTGTATCGTTAAAACTATAACGTAAAACTAACTTATTTATAGGTCTGATGAGACCGGTTTCACGGATTTGAACATGTCAATGACTGCCCTAGTATTGAACTGACAAGCCTAACTGTAAATCTGCCCATATAAGTATTGCCTTTAATGTTTCAAACAATTTTTTTTCAAAAAATATGTTATTATATATATTTATAATGCATACATGCGACTACTTTGATTGATTATTGAATTTCATATCATAATGTAATAATGTAGGTTTGAAAAATGAAATTGAAGCTACAGCCACAACAAACGCCGTTAACGGCAAGTTGGTATTGGGGGGCTATAAGGAATAAAGGATAAGACGGAGGGCGGTTTTAGGAATTAAAGATAAGTGAGGAGATATACAGGAATATCGGCATACTTGAGGGGGGTAACGGGAAAAAACTCTTTTTTTTTTACTGTGCTTGCAAATACAAGCTATCTAGCGGGAAAGGGGTGGAAAAGTGGTGCTGCTCACCACCGAGGTTGTGTAGCATTGAAACCTCCACCCAACCTTGACCACCAGCACCGAGGTTCGAACGACGATGCAATTACAAATGGTTTGGGGGGAAGTGAGCTCTACTATACTATACTAGTTCGGCCTACATCTGAAAAAGCGTGTTTGTGGCAATTTCCCACCCAAACAGAGGCGGAAACCAGAGTGCGGCAGCCGCAGTTTCGGAGAGGGTTTCGTTTCCTTCGTCTTCAAGGCCCATCCGGAATCAACTGGGGTGAGATGGGAATCCCATCAGCTAGGTCAGACGGGATCAAGTGGATCACACGGGAACAAGATTATAAGGGCATTAATCGATCTGACAATATCCCAGGAACACACACACGCACACAGCACTCAGGCCAGTGTCACTGCCGCGCCGGCTGCAAGAGTACGAGGATCAATGCAGGAGACATATAAAGAAAAGAGAGGAAAACACATGCGATCATCCTTCCGAGGAAAAAGAATCCAGTGACAGCTCAGGAGATGAGAGAACACACCTGTGGCAACTACTCTACTGATGCATCGCCGTGGCCTAGGGATCTTCAATTACCGGCGAGCTGAGCCCCGCCAGCAAAGGAGGCGGGCGTGCGACGGGGGAGAGCAAAGACAGAAGTACTTAATTTTAGACCTTGTCAAACGGCTGGGTTAGGCTGGATTTGGTTCGAGTTATTGGAGCTTGGCTATACATACCCGCCCACCCATCATGTGATCCGCCCTGTCGTTGGAATGTGTAGAAAAATATTTTGCACATAACTCTTAAATCGTAAAATTTTTTAGGTTGAAATAAACATGATTAGGTTCGTGGTGTGTTCTCTCATCAATGTTGACGTACTTTGAAAAAAATAATATTAGAGGTATATTAAGAGATGAGAGAAGTATACAAAAGTACAATACATTTTCCGGTGCTGTATTCACATTGACCATTCATGTACAATACTTACCCCGGAAGCATATTTTCGGATCGATCTCAATTCCTCTCCCTTACTGTTTATTTCTTCATATTCCATATTATGTCATATCCATAAGTACTGTACATTTTATCATTTATATTCATTTTTGCACATATTTAGAATGTAGCGTTTGACGAAAATCATATACAAGGATATCCACACATTCTACAAGAAATATAGTAATAATAAATACACTACTACAGTACTAACAACCACATTCTATTTTTTTTTAAAGTATTCACATTCATAATATGTACAGATGTACAATACTAATTGCCTCCTTATTTTTCACACTCAATATTTTATCACAAATCTGTAAGTATTGTACATTTTATCATTTATATTAATTTTTACATACATTCAGAATGTAACGTTTGATAAAAATTGTATACAAGGATACACACATTCTACAAGAAGTACAGTCATAACAACTACATTTTGTAATACAAAGTATAATACTAGACGTACACTACTAGAGGCACCGTACGAGACATAACAACAATACATGATTTGATGATCTTATTAGTACAGTACAAGACATGTCATGTATAAAAGAATGTCGATAACCACATACCATACCTATATAAACTAATTCACATTTCACTAAGAACATACACATTTTATTAAAGTACAATACTTTCAATTATTATTTAAGAATAACTAATCCTTGATCCCTTTCATTCAAAAGTACAGTACTAAACTCATTGCTACTGATAGCTCAATCAAATCTATAGATGAACAAGTAGCTATTGTACATGATTTAGGGGAAACAAAAATGTGATGTATAGTACTCACAAGTACTTTACGTCTGTACTATAATATGTGTATGCCCTATAATACAAATACTATATTTCTCACGTATTATAATTACTTTAAAGTATGTCAACACTAGTCTTGTGCGAAAGTATTTTTTACAAAGATTCTAATGTAATTTATTTCATCAAAAAATACACTCCGGATTGAAAGTTATGGACAAAAATGTTTTCTCTCTCTTCTACTTCCCTCATCCTTTATTGTTTTAATTGTTGCTGACAGCATGACACAGCCATATAACTTGTTCTAAATTTTAACGTTCTTGTTATAAATAAATAATAAAAATATAAGTTCTATGTCTTGTCTTTAATGTGGCTCTTTTTTCACGTGTAAACAAACTATACTATTTAGTTTAATACATTCCACGTCCATCAGAATAGAAAACGATAATTTTTTATTTTAAATTACAAAAAATTCAAATATTGTGTTTAAAATCAAATATAAAAACGGAATAATTTTTCGATACATGTAGATGTCCAAGACATAAAAAAAAGCTATGTAACTACAAGATAAAAACAATTAGGACGCATTTATCATTTTCATAAGTACAAAATAGGAAAGATTGTTATTGTTACAAATATACAAATATTTGCAAGACAGAGGCATGAATATATATATATATATATATATATATATATATATGTGTGTGTGTGTGTGTGTGTGTGTGTGTGTGTGTGTGTGTGTGAGTTCAAGTATGTGAAATCTATATGTAAAGTACAAAATTACACATTCAAATGCTCATTAAGTAAATAAATATATCATCAAATTCTCTAAAGCATATGTCTACATAGTTTAATGTTTAGTTCCATTCAATTTAACTGGATTCCCGTGGGTGTCCAGGGGTCGACTTGTGAGATCCGCCTAATAAAGAGGTTGGGTTAGATTTGACCCATATTTAAATAAGTTGTCATAACCTACCCAAACTCATATCAAACGGTCAACCTGCGGGTGCCCACGAGTCACTCACCCATTTTGACAGGTCTATTTAATTTACCCAACTCGCTGGGGGCGGACACTCTTTTGATACGCTGCAAAACCTCCCCCCAACGCCGGACCCTATTTTTTTTTTGAAATAAAAGAGAGGAATCCATTATTTTATTTATAACTTTCACTCCATAATTTTTAGAAGAAATAAAAACTATCGGTCTCATTATAAAAATACATTTAAACAAGATTAATATTGACATATTTTTGAAAAATTCAATATTAAATAATAATTAAGTATTATTTGTATATTTTTTAGAGAAAAAAAAAATAAAGGAGTGAGTATGTGCATAAATAGCAAATTAGCACAAATCTTAACATAATGCACGATTATAGAAAAAACTCAATTATGATGCTAATTCGACCAATTATGGTGTGAATGCACATACTTCTTATAGTATGTGCATAAATAGTAAATTAGCACGAATCCTAACATAACACACCTAATTTGTTGAAAAGCGCCTAATTATGGTGCACATGCGCCCAATTATAGTGTGATTGTGTGTACTTCTTAGAGTACGTGCATAAATAGCAAACTAGTACAAATCTTATCATAATACACCCAAAATATCTAGAAAAGTGCCCAATATATGTAGAAAAGTACCCAATTATGGTGTCAATGTATATACTTCTTAGAGTATGTGCATAAACAATAAAAAAACAGAAATCTTAACATAATGCACATGCTAATACCCTCAATCCGCTCACTTTTGATTGAAGGCGTCCACTAGTGCCTTCAATCGCCTAATATTAATTGAATGCACACACTATCACCCTAAAAACGTATGTTAACGCCTTCAATGTGTCCACTTTTGATTGAATGCGCCAACTATTGTCCTCAATGTGTCCAATATTAATTGAATGCACACATTACTGTCCTGAAAGCATCCACTTTTGATCGAATGTGCTCGAGTAATGCCCTCAATGTTCTCACTTATGATTGAATGCGCTCGCTAATGCGCTCAATGCGTCCAATATTAATTGAATGCATACACTATTGCTTGAGTGTACCCATTTTTAATTGAATGCACCACTTTGATTGAATGTTCCTAATAATGCCCCAATGCTCTCACTTTTGATTGACTGCGCCCACTTTTGCCACATTTTAAAAATTAAAATGTGAGCACATTGCTAGTATAAGTGTGCACATTCAACTAAAAAGTGAACGAATTCTAATAAATATCAGACTAAAAGTTATAAAAACTCTTCACTTTTTTCTTGATCCTTTACTTTCCTCTTCACACTCATTACTGGTAATAATACATAAAAATATATATATTTAAAAATATATGAATATTTATTTGTCAAAAAAAATCATTATAAAGAATACAACTGGTAAAAATACATAAAAATGTATTTTTTTTATAAAGAATCCAACAATGTTTATTTGTAAAAAAAATCATTATAAATTAAAAATTATGCATGAAATATTTTCTCTCATTTTTTTTCTCGGTTTCTTTCTTTCCTTTCCCACTGCCACCTCTATCCCGGAACTAGCTACCCTTCTTAAAAACCAGCAGAGCCCTCGTATAACCAGTGTTTTCAAAATCGAACCGGACCGACCGGTTAGACCGGTCAGACCAGTGAATCGATAGCTGACCGGTCCGGAAGCCTAAAAAAGCGGTTATGTGTCTTTTTCCGGTCCAACCGGTCAAAAATACGGTCCAACCGGTCCAACCAGCTGGTCAGACCGAACCAGATTGAACCAGTGGTTCAAAGAGAAGAAAAATAGAAGGTAGAATACATATAGGAATTTACATATATGTATATAAATATGGCATATATATGTATTTATTTATATAGAAAATATACATATAAGGTAGAACGCATATATATATATATATTTATATATACAAATATATGTATATTTATATATATGTACAAATATATGTATATTTGTATATATGCATATATATATGTATGTATGTGTACATCTACATAATAATATATATGCATACATATATATATTTATCTATATACATATATGTACAATGTATATATATTCAAATATATATATATATATATTCAAATATATATATATATATATTCAAATATATATATATATGTATGTATACATCTACACAACAATATATATATACAAATATATTTATATATATACATATATATACAATGTATATATATATATATACATATATATATATATATATATATATATATATATATATATATATATATATATATATATATATATATGCGGCAACACATCCCATTATCATAAAGATAACGAGGTGTTACGCGAAAACGTGCGGAAATCACCATAACCACAGATTATGGAAATACAGGTTAATTAAAACTGATTGCGGAAAACATAAAAACTGTGAAACTATTACTTTCCAGTCCTCATCCTGCACAGAAACATGTCATATATATACATACACGGAATCGGATACGTGTTCACAGCTTACTGAAACAGCTATTCATTCATCGCATGGGTTCATCACCTGTTCATATACACGGAGGCCCACATCCGGCCAACAGCAGGATATACAAAACATTATCGACCGTTCATCGGGAATCCACGTCAAAACACTGCCAAGGACCTGAGAGTACAGGGATGACTCTAGACTCTACTACCAAACAACCAAAACAGCAGTATATCCATCGCTTGCCTTCTACTGCTCTTCAGGCTACTCGGCCGCAACACCACGACCACGACCACGTCTACCTCGACCACCTGAAAACCAACGGAGTGAGGCAATTGAACAATTGTCCCAGCGGAAAACATAACTTCCCACCGCAACTACCAAACCTCTACAAGATAAACTACAACAGCAGATAACAATTAACAGGTATAACAAGAGCAGTCTATATAAATACATAGCAAAGCTATTCTTACCGACAAGCTTACCAGCTGTACAAAATATCTCTCAACAGAACATGTTTAATAGAATGAGATACAATGTCACATAACCTGATTATCCAAACAAGGCTTATTACCACAAACCTGATGAATATAGAAGTACCTACAGATATACCAGAATTATCTACACAAACAAGACCTCAACCAATGTTTCATGTTTAACCTATGCAGTAAATACTAAACGGCTGTATTACGTGTTATTATGCCCCGAGGACTTGAATCGTACCATTCAAATCCAACCTCTGGCTGTGAAGCCCAAGACTGGTGCCATACAATGGTCAGTGGAAGAGCCGGACTCCACGACAACTCATCACATGAATGACATGCTCGCCCTGGCCGGTCGTCTGGGTGCCACCAACCGATCGGTTGGATCCTCCAACCAATCGGTTCGCCTGGTCGTCGTGCATCTCCTAAGATCGCCACCCGCTCATCTCGCTCCTCGAGCCGCTCGTCAGGATCGCCAACCGATCGGTTCACGCCTTGAACCTATCGTCTCATTCGTCGTCAGATTGTCCTCCGTCCTTTGACATAACATGAAATATAAAAGATCTATGCTATTTACATTTAAATGGGAAACCCCGAGTTACATTCGGGGGGAGAAAAGGTAGGAAAGAAATCTCGAGTTATCTCGAGTTATATTAAGAAAAGGAGGTAGGGAATCAGTGTGCAGACCGAGATGCAAGCAACCACATACAACCAAGCACACATACATCACGAGGATCCAACATCACATGTTACCACTTGGCCTCTTGCCAACCATCCAGATCCATCTCAAGGATCATCACATACCATGGGATCTCAATCCCTCATCATGTACTGTCACTGCCTCTTAAGGCTCACATCATCATCATGGGACTTAACACATTATGAATATCATCTCATTAATCAGAGTAATTATCAAGTGGTGTTACTCATCACATGTGTTGCATAGCCCATTCATGGCTACACATTACCTGCATGGTTAGGATACTCAAACCATAGGTTCAACATAAAGAATATGCTCGCTATCATGAACTATCATTTGAGATAATCTACTTATCATTTTTACACTACCTGATGTATTAAGCACATCATTAACAAACCATATTCAAGACTACCCTTATCTCAAGATGATACCACGATTAAGGTATTCACTTTATATAAAAGCATGTTGAGTATTCAGAGCAATTACTGCTGTTACCAATATCATTATCTTTGTCATTAAGCCACCATTAATGTAACTACCATTAATCATTGTCATTTAACAATTAAGCATAAGACCTACATTATGCATAGCATTACTACTCTGGTTACCATCATTACCATTATTAGCATCATCATCTATTATTATCCTTATTGCAATGTCATTAAGCAGAATATTAATGTAACTGTCACTTAGCCACATTATTCCAACCATTATAGTCATTAAACTCACTATATTATTAACATCATTATTGCTTTCGCTATGAGCAAGGCGTTATCATCCTTCAGTTTATCAACAACATTATTATGAGTAATACCAGGTCATTGTTATTGATACTAATCAAGGCGTTACTACTGGTATCTGGTTATGCATAAGCGTCTGCTGTCACGATACTTGGGAACGTCACCAAAGGTCCTAACTATCCTCACCTAAGATCTCACAACCTTACTATATCTAACATGCTCGGCTAAAGCATAGGGAGGCAGCAACGCTGCGCTGCACCTAGCCTATTGCCTGCAATGTCGTGTTACAAGGGAAGAGTAGCGCGTGTTAGGTGTATCGCGCGTCCCACCCTATCGGGAAACGCCCGTCACAGCTACTCCTGACGCCCGATATGCTAGGGCTATCGTTCAGCTCACACCTCATCTCAACCACCAGGAGAGAGAAAAAGAGAGAGATATCACACCCTCAAAACTAGCAACCACCACCCAAGGCCTATCAGCCGATACACCAAAGGGAGGGGCGTGACGCCCGTCACAGCCCAAGCCATGTCGCCCGTCATGCACAGGAGAGCAACGCCCGTCAGGGCTATCGACCACCAGCAACCATCAAGTTCAACAAGGGTATATCGGCCGATACCTCACTCCATCCTATCGTCCAACCCAAATAAGCTAGCCACACATGATCATATCATCCAACTCAAGCCAACCCTCAAGCCCCTTCTTGGTCTGTCGTCCGTCACAAGAAGATATCGTTCAACACAAGGAGACCATGTCACCCAACAAGAGGTATATCGACCAACTCACCCAACCCAAGGAGGAATATCGCCCAACACACTAACAAGAGAGAAGATATCGCCTAACTCCAGGCTGACGCCCGTCAGGCCTGCTGCCCAACACAACCATATCGGCCAACATAGGTACAAAAACAAGGTACACTAATCTACTAGCATGTGAGAAAGAACATAACTAGAGGAAGGGAGTTAGGGATAGAAATAATGCAACCCGCCTTGAAGCTCCAAGGAAGAAGAAGAAGCACTCCAGCTCCAAGGGTATCGTCCACCACAGCTCCAAGGGAGGTGTATCGGCCAACACAGCAGCAAGGGGAGGGATATCGTGCACTCAAGGTGGAGGAGAGAAAAAAAGAGCAAAGGAAGCTAAGGCAAGGAAAAGAGATGTATATATAGAAGGAAGGGGAGGAGAAACCAAGGTACAACTATGCCATGTGTCGTCCACCCAAGGGACACTTGTCCTAGGGTTCCAGCCAACACACTAGCAAAGCATGGGACACTTGTCCAAAACATGCACCAAGCATCAAGGGCGACACAGGCAGCAGCTCTGCTGGGCGACACACCAGCCTGCTGGGCGACACAAAGCAGGTCCTGGCCGACACAGGCTCAAGCAAGCCCAACCCAGGCACCTCAAGGCCCAGAGAACTCAAACAACAAGCCAAAGCCTTCCTCTCAACCCTAGAGGAAGCAAATAGAGGAAAAACATCTCACAAGATGACCAACTTGCACACAAAACCCCAAACTTGGATTATTTGCAAGTAGCCCCCTCAACTCTCAACAAAGCACAACAAAACCCTAATCGCCTCTTAAAGGTGATTAGCAAGCACCAAAGCATCAAGATTAAGCAAAACAAACTGGGTAAACCCTAAACGCAGGTCAGGGTCCTTACAAGCTAACCCACTTTAAGGGATTTCGTCCCTGAAATCTGAAGAGAAAAGCGAGGGATACTTCCTCCTCATCTCTTCCTCAAGCTCCCACGTGGCTTCCTCAATGCCACGACGCTGCCAAAGAACTTTCACAAGAACCAAGTCTTTCCTTTTCAGCTTCTTGATCCTTCTGTCAAGGATCGCCACTAGACCTTCCTCGTAAGTCATATCTGCATCAAGATCAACCTCGACTGGCTGTATCATTGTACCTGAATCCAGATGACTTTTCTTCAGCATACTGACATGAAACACTGGATGCAACCTGTGCAACTCTGGAGGCAACTCTAACTCATAAGCTACCTTGCCAACACGTGCTCTGACTGAGTAAGGTCCCATATACCTGGGAGCTAACTTACCCTTCCGTCCAAACCTTAGCACACCTTTCTACGGCGATACTTTAATATATACTCTGTCTCCTACCTGGAACTCTAAAGGTCATCGGCGATTGTCTGCATAAGACTTCTGCCTGTCCTGTGCCACCTTCAACTGTTGCTGTATCACTTTGATCTTATCTGTCGTCTGCTGGACTAACTCAGGATGCAAAAGCTGATACTCGCCAGACTCAAACCAACACAAAGGAGATCTGCACTTCCTTCCATACAAAGCTTCATAGGGAGCCATGTCAATGCTCCGCTGATAACTATTGTTGTAGGCAAACTCTATCAAACTCAGATGTACATCCCAGTTGCCTAGAAACTGTAGAACACAAGCTCGAAGAAGATCTTCTAAAGTCTGAATAGTCCTTTCAGACTGTCCATCCGTTTGCGGGTGAAAAGCTGTACTGAACCTTAACTGCGTTCCCAACGCTCTGTGCAACTGTTCCCAAAAACAACTCATAAACTGAGGACCTATGTCAGAAACTATTGTTGTTGGCACACCATGCAAACGTACTATCTCATCCACATATACTCGAGTGAGTTTCTCAGCCGTATACGTTGTCTTTACTGGTAGAAAATGGGCAGACTTAGTTAATCTGTCCATTATCACCCAAATGGAATCATGATTCCTAGTTGTCCGGGGTAGACCGACTATGAAATCCATGGTTATATGATCCCATTTCCACTGCGGTATTGGCAAAGGTTGCAACGTACCTGCCGGTTTCTGATGCTCAGCCTTTACTTGCTGACAAACCGCACACCTTGCCACGAACTCAGCTACATCTCTCTTCAAACCGGGCCACCAAAACAAATCCTTCAGACTATGGTACATCTTGGTGACACCTGGATGCATAGCATACATCGACGTATGTGCTTCCTCAAGCACCAACTTCCTCAGATCATCAACATCTGGAACCACCATCCTATCACGATAGCAAACTAGTCCATCCTCGGACTCATGAAACCCATCACGCTTGTCGTTGCCAAACTCTGATCTGATCAACTGTACCACATTATCTATCTGCTGTGCATCCTTGATCTGCTGTCTCAACATAGGCTTAACTTGCATCTGTGCGAAAAGACCAGATAACAAAGAAACTTCCATCTGCACATTCATCTGTCGCAGAGAAACAAACATATCTCGCCTATGGCATACCAGAGAAGTCAACTGTGCCTTCTGTACCGCAATAGAAGAAGAAGACTTTCTGCTAAGCGCATCAGCTACCACATTCGCCTTACCAGGATGATACTTGATAGTGCAGTCGTAATCATTGATCAACTCCATCCATCGTCGCTGTCGCATGTTCAACTCTTGCTGCGTAGAGATGTACTTCAGATTCTTATGATCCGTAAAGATCTGACACACTTCCCCATACAGATAGTGTCTCCAAATCTTTAACGCATGAACTACTGCTGCCAACTCCAAGTCATGAGTCGGATAGTTCTTCTCATGCTTCTTGAGCTGTCGCGAGGCAAAAGACACTACATGATCTTCCTGCATCAGCACACAACCTAAGCCCTTCTTGGAAGCATCACAGAAAACAACATAGCCTTTCCCAGGCTCTGGAAAGATCAACACTGGAGCACTGGTCAGCTTCTCCTTTAAACTCTGGAAATCTTGCTGACATCGATCATCCCAAACAAAAGGTACATCCTTCCGGGTCAACTTTGTCATCGGCAACGCAATCACACTGAAATCCTTGATAAACCTCCGGTAGTATCCTGCCAAACCAAGGAAACTATGAACTTCTATCGGCGTCTTTGGTTGTTCCCAATCCGCAACGGATTCTATCTTCTTCGGATCTACTTTGACTCCTTTAGCAGATATCACATGACCCAAGAAAGCCACTTCATCCAACAAGAACTCACACTTACTGAACTTGGCATACAACTGATGTTGACAAAGAAGAGTCAACGCTTGACGGAGATGTTGCTCATGCTCTAACCTGTCCCGACTATAGATCAAGATATCATCTATAAAGACTAAAACAAACTGATCTAAGAACGGGCGGAATACTCTGTTCATCAGGTCCATGAAAGCAGCAGGTGCATTGGTTAACCCAAACGGCATAACCACGAACTCGAAATGACCATACCTCATCCTGAAACCTGACTTTGGTATGTCATATGCCTTTATCCTCAACTGGTGATATCCAGACCGTAGATCGATCTTTGAAAACACGGCAGCACCACGCAACTGATCAAACATATCATCTATCCTCAGCAACGGGTACTTGTTCTTGATCGTGACCTTGTTCAACTGCCGGTAATCTATACACAACCGCATAGAACCATCCTTCTTCTTAACAAACAACATGGGAGCACCCCACGACGACGTACTCAGTCTGATAAAACCCTTCTCCAACTGCTCTTGCAACTGCTTCTTCAACTCTGCCATCTATGCTGGAGCCATCCTATACGCTGACTGTGCAACTGGCTGCGTTCCAGGAACCAGATTGATCTCAAAATCAATCTCTCGGGGTGGAGGAACACCAGTAAACTCCTCAGGAAACACAGCTGCAAACTCTCGAACAACCAAACCTCCTCAAGACTAGGGCCTTTCACCTTGGTAACCACAACGGTATCCACTACGTGAGCTAAGAACGCCTCACATCCTTGTCGTAACAACTTATCTGCCACCATAGCTGATACCAAACACGTCGGAAGAATCTTCCTATCTCCCTGGAAGATCCACTTCTCTCCAACAGCATCAAAGACTGCCTGCTTGGAACCACAGTCCAAGACAACCTTATACTTCTCTAAGGTATCCATTGCAAGGATAACATCGAAACCATGCATGTCAAGTGGCATAAGATCCACTTGAATGCGATGTTCTGAGAAAGACAAGACACAAGATGGACACACTTCTCGAAGCAAAGAAGAACCATCAAGAGGGGTTTATAACAACAAGCTATCCTTCTTATAACTAAGAGGTAAACGACAGTTTTCAAGCATACTATAGGCGATAAAAGAGTGTGTAGCACCCGAGTCAACTAGAACAGATATAAAGCAAGAAGAAGACATATCAGCATGAAATAACTCCATCTGACCTGTCACCACTCGCGGGTTGACTATCGCCTCCGGCTGACTCATGGCATAGAATCGAGCCGTCACTTGCTGTCCACGACCTCTGCTTCCTTGAGCAGACGATCCAGCCTGAGACGCTTGATCGCGTCCTCGTCCTCTGCTACCACTGGGCTGTGGTCTTTCTGACCTCTGAAAACTCTGCCTCAGTTGCTGCGTCACCTCAACATCTCTATTCGGGCATTGTAACTTGAGATGCCCGGTCTGTCCATAGAGATAGCACACCCTATCTTCAAACCGTGGCCTAGCTGGCCCTGTTACTACCACTGAAGCTGAACTGTGCGCCTTAGACGGTGAAGAAACATAACCTATCCCCTTACTCGGAGACCACTGAGATGGCACACCAGAACTTCTCGTCACTGACGGTGCTAAAAACCTAGGCTTCTTAAAGCCACCAAACCTTCGTCCTTGAAACTGAGCATGTCTTTTAAGAGACATAGACTCTCTTTTCTCCCTTACTGACCTCTCGATCCATCGAACAAATTCCACGAACGTAGCAAACCGCTCTCGGTTCTCCAACACAGACACTGGGGTTGTCAACTCAGCACTCAAACCCTTCTCGAAACGTCTGATCCGTTCCTCGTCGGTTGTGCCATGTGAGGACAAAACCTCAACAGATCCATAAACTTGGCCTCGTACTCGGTGATGTTCATCATTCCTTGTCGCAACCTCTCGAACTGACTGGTCTTATCATCCAGGTACGTCTTGGGAAAGTATCTGGTGACGAACTCACGTCGAAACACTTCCCAACAGATCACCTCACCAGGCCGCTTCTCTTCTTCTATGGTCCACCAGTGACCAGCACTACCTTTCAGAAGGTAGACAACATGCTTTACCTTGTCTGCTTCAGGGATGTCGAGGATCCGGAAAGCCTTCTCAAGACTTGTCAGCCACAGATCTGCATCCGCTAGATCAGCAGTTCCAGCATAATCCGAAGCTCCCACTCGGCGAAGCCGCTTGAAGGTCTTCCCAATACCCAATGCTTCTCCATGGGGAACCTGTGCTCGCGGAGGAGGCACTGGTAATCGCTCAACCATGAGATTCATCGTAGACATTAACTGCCCCATAAGCTGTTGGTAAGCAGGATGTTTAAGAATGGCTGGGTTAGGTTGGGGGACCTCAGGCACCCGATCTTCATGTGCCTGTCCATCTACTCCATCAACCGATGCAGCATCACTGTACTCAGCAGAGTGTTCTTCATGGTTTCCAGACATCTTGACTTTTCTTCCGCTGAGGGCAGAAGATATTGTAAGAAACCCTGGACACACATAAGAACAGACTCAACCTAGTCCTAAATCCCTGTAGACTCAGCGAACCTAAAGCTCTGATACCAAAACTTGTGGCAACACATCCCATTATCATAAAGATAACGAGGTGTTACGCGAAAACGTGTGGAAATCACCATAACCACATATTATGGAAATACGGGTTAATTAAAACCGATTGCGGAAAACATAAAAACTGTGAAACTATTACTTTCCAGTCCTCATCCTGCACAGAAACATGTCATATATACACATACACGGAATCAGATACATGTTCACAGCTTACTGAAACAGCTGTTCATTCATCGCATGGGTTCATCACCTGTTCATATACACGGAGGCCCACATCCGGCCAATAGCAGGATATACAAAACATTATCGATCGTTCATCGGGTATCCACGTCAAAACACTGCCAAGGACCTGAGAGTACAGGGATGACTCTAGACTCTACTACCAAACAACCAAAACAGCAGCATATCCATCGCTTGCCTTCTACTGCTCTTTAGGCTACTCAGCCGCAACACCATGACCACGACCACGTCTACCTCGACCACCTGAAAACCAGCGGAGTGAGACAATTGAACAATTGTCCCAGCGGGAAACATAACTTCCCACCGCAACTACCAAACCTCTACAAGATAAACTACAACAACAGATAACAATTAACAGGTATAACAAGAGCAGTTAATATAAATATATAACAAAGCTATTTTTACCGAAAAGCTTATCAGCTGTACGAAATATCTCTCAACAGAACATGTTTAACAGAATGAGATACAATGTCACATAACCTGATTATCCAAATAAGGCTTATTACCACAAACCTGATGAATATAGAAGTACCTGCAGATATACCAGAATTATCTACACAAACAAGACCTCAACCAATGTTTCGTGTTTAACCTATGCAGTAAATACTAAACGGCTGTATTACGTGTTATTATGCCCCGAGGACTTGAATCGTACCATTCAAATCCAACCTCTGGCTGTGAAGCCTAAGACTGGTGCCATACAATGGTCAGTGGAAGAGCCGGACTCCACGACCTCCCACCTCGTGGTCAGTACACGAGCACAACACAAGCATGACCTTAGTCACATGCTGTAGTGGTCTAAGCCACGGGGTCAGCTCCATAGGCTACCCTCACTCTAGCCCACCTTGGTACAGGTCTCGGCGCTAGTACAACTGAGCCACGGGCCTGATCACTGTGCTCTGAGCCATGAACTCATTCATGCTCTTCACATCACATATCTTGAGCCATGGGCCTGTTCACCATGCTCTATATACGTATCTGAGTCTGTAACCGAAGTTACACTCTTACCTCCTTACTTTAGGCTAGGAGTAACCTCACATATTCAACAATATGCACTCCAGGTTAACCCGTAGGAGAACCCGTTTCACCATCACCAAGTCCTGATGATGATGGATCTATGGCCAGGGCAACTACATGATATGATTTCACTGTGATTCATTAGTATCTTTTAGATGGATTGCAGGATTCAACCAAGTTATATAACATGCAAGGTATAACAGAAAGTAAAGAACATTATATTATTATTGAAACCACATCAACGTGATCCATCACGAGGATCCAACATCACATGTTACCACTTGGCCTCTTGCCAACCATCCAGATCCATCTCAAGGATCATCACATACCATGGGATCTCAATCCCTCATCATGTACTGTCACTGCCTCTTAAGGCTCACATCATCATCATGGGACTTAACACATTATGCATATCATCTCATTAATCAGAGTAATTATCAAGTGGTGTTACTCATCACATGTGTTGCATAGCCCATTCATGGCTACACATTACCTGCATGGTTAGGATACTCAAACCATAGGTTCAACATAAAGAATATGCTCGCTATCATGAACTATCATTCGAGATAATCTACTTATCATTTTTACACTACCTGATGTATTAAGCACATCATTAACAAACCATATTCAAGACTACCCTTATCTCAAGATGATACCACGATTAAGGTATTCACTTTATATAAAAGCATGTTGAGTATTCAGAGCAATTACTGCTGTTACCAATATCATTATCTTTGTCATTAAGCCACCATTAATGTAACTACCATTAATCATTGTCAGTTAACAATTAAGCATAAGACCTACATTATGCATAACATTACTACTCTGGTTACCATCATTATCATTATTAGCATCATCATCTATTATTATCCTTATTGCAATGTCATTAAGCAGACTATTAATGTAACTGTCACTTAGCCACATTATTCCAACCATTATCATCATTAACCTCACTATATTATTAACATCATTATTGCTTTCGCTATGAGCAAGGCGTTATCATCCTTCAGTTTATCAACAACATTATTATGAGTAATACCAGGTCATTGTTATTGATACTAATCAAGGCGTTACTACTGGTATCTGGTTATGCATAAGCGTCTGCTGTCACGATACTTGGGAACGTCACCAAAGGTTCTAACTATCCTCACCTAAGATCTCACAACCTTACTATATCTAACATGCTTGGCTAAAGCATAGGGAGGCAGCAACGCTGCGCTGCACCTAGCCTATTGCCTGCAACGCCGTGTTACAAGGGAAGAGTAGCGCGCGTTAGGTGTATCGTGCGTCCCAACCTATCGGGCAACGCCCGTCACAGCTACTCCTGACGCCCGATATTCTAGGGCTATCGTTCAGCTCACACCTCATCTCAACCACCAGGAGAGAGAAAAAGAGAGAGATATCACACCCTCAAAACTAGCAACCACCACCTAAGGCCTATCGAACGATACACACCAAAGGGAGGGGCATGACGCCCGTCACAGCCCAAGCCATGTCGCCCGTCACGCACAGGAGAGCAACGCCCATCAGGGCTATCGGCCACCAGCAACCATCAAGTTCAACAAGGGTATATCGGCCGATACCTCACTCCAACCTATCGTCCAACCCAAATAAGCTAGCCACACATGATCATATCGTCCAACTCAAGCCAACCCTCAAGCCCCTTCTTGGTCTGTCGTCCGTCACAAGAAGATATCGTTCAACACAAGGAGACCATGTCACCCAACAAGAGGTATATCGACCAACTCACCCAACCCAAGGAGGAATATCGCCCAACACACTAATAAGAGAGAAGATATCGCCCAACTCCAGGCTGACGCCCGTCAGGCCTGCTGCCCAACACAACCATATCGGCCAACATAGGTACAAAAACAAGGTACACTAATCTACTAGCATGTGAGCAAGAACATAACTAGAGGAAGGGAGTTAGGGATAGAAATCATGAAACCCACCTTGAAGCTCCAAGGAAGAAGAAGAAGCACTCTAGCTCCAAGGGTATCGTCCACCACAGCTCCAAGGGAGGTGTATCGGCCAACACAGCAGCAAGGGGAGGGATATCATGCACTCAAGGTGGAGGAGAGACCAAAAGAGCAAAGGAAGCTAAGGCAAGGAAAAGAGCTGTATATATAGAAGGAAGGGGAGGAGAAACCAAGGTACAACCATGCCATGTGTCGTCCACCCAAGGGACACTTGTCCTAGGGTTCCAGCCAACACACTAGCAAAGCATGGGACACTTGTCCAAAACATGCACCAAGCATCAAGGGTGACACAGGCAGCAGCTCTGCTGGGCGACACACCAGCCTGCTGGGTGACACAAAGCAGGTCCTGGTCGACACAGGTTCAAGCAAGCCCAACCCAGGCACCTCAAGGCCCAAACAAGCTCAACTCAGGCCCAGAGAACTCAAACAACAAGCCAAAGCCTTCCTCTCAACCCTAGACGAAGCAAAGAGAGGAAAAACATCTCACAAGATGACCAACTTGCACACAAAACCCCAAACTTGGGTTATTTGCAAGTAGCCCCCTCAACTCTCAACAAAGCACAACAAAACCCTAATCGCCTCTTAAAGGTGATTAGCAAGCACCAAAGCATCAAGATTAAGCAAAACAAACTGGGTAAACCCCAAACGCAGGTCAGGGTCCTTACAATATATATATATATATATTGATAATATATATAGATGTATATATACAAATAATATATATAAATGTATATATATATATATATATATATATATATATATAATATGCTTGGTTCAACCGGTTTGACTGGTCTGACTGCTAATTACCTTTTATCATGGTGACTGGTTCAGTTTTTCCGGTTCAAAATTTTTTTATGTCATGCTGACATCATTTCCGGTCCAACCGGTTCAACCACTTTGGTTGCACCCGACTCAATCCGGTCTGAGTTAGTACCGGTCCAACCACCGGTTCGGTTATGAAAACATTACATATAACTGCCTCCTTAGGCCCTCACCCGCGTCAAAGATGCTGACCAACGTGTCAGCTTAGGATTTTCGAAGACAGAAGGCCCGACGCACAAAGGGCAGGCCGGAGGTTGGTTGCAAGGAGGTGTGCCCAAGGACGGATAGGGCCAGGCCACCTGAGTTGTAATTCCAAATTCTGAGTGCCGGCTCCCGAGTCTCGCGGGCACTGACCTGCGCTTTGGATAACAGGTCGTAATTGGGCAGGGTACTAGGATATCACACACTTTTTCTTACCTTTCACCCAATTATTCGTAGAATGTGTTGATATTGCGAACAACGATGCCGTGTGAGATTTTTACGCCTTTTTTTCCCACCAATTTTTATCCATTAGCATAGACTTATGTTAGGACTTTCTATGTGTAGTTTTTTTAAAAAAAACTTTTGTCTGAGAAGATCCTAGTAAACGATGCCGTGTGATATTTTTACACTTTTTCCCCCCACCATTTTTTATCCATTAGCATAGACTTATGTTAGAACTTTCTATGTGCAGATTTTTTTTTAAAAACTTTTGCCTGAGAAGATCCTAGTAACTTTCTCCAAGGAGTTGTGAGTATAGTAACCAAAGGGAAATGAAATGACGAGTGGTAATTGAGTCCCAATTGTCATCACATGCTCATCCTGTCGCTAGTCGCTAACCATCTGAGTGTTTCTCGGAAAAGGGCTTATCAACAGGGAAAGGGTAAATGCCTACTCTCGTCTTTACCAACCTTACAATTGTGGGTTAAAAGCATATGCAATTACTCACTTGATGATTTCATTTACCCAATTCTTACTTTTTTTGCTTCCTCTTCCCACACCGCATAAATGGGGAGAGTATAGACAAAACGACAAGATATATTCATCAGGATGACATGTTGCTGACTTCCATGAGCGTGATGAGCAATTAGCTCACAACATCCTTTATGAATCTCTTCCGATCCCCGAGACACACTAATGACTATGGTGTTCTACCTATTGAAAGGTGTTTAAAGGCCTACCAACCAAAAAAACTGACACAACCCAAGTCTGTATATCGGATCTCCTCTCTACTTAAAGTACAACACTAAACCTCCATAGGGGTTGTCGTTCTTAGAGAGACATTAGACCTAGAAAGATATTAAGTAGTAAAAAAAAAATTGAAGATCTCCTATCTACTTAAGGTACAATGCTAAAGCACCACCACCTTGTTCATTTTAGAGAAACGTCAGATACGGAGAGACATTAAACAAGAGAAAGAAGTCAAAATCTATATCATACAGTAACTACAATGGATGAGTGTCATGATCAAGGGGCACAATCTTCTATCTAGAGATGGAACTTAGTCATTTAAGACTTAGACAATATGACAACCATTGTCACACAAAATGAGATTACTCAAATCAAAACGTGAAATTATTACTAATCACAACATTACCACAAAACAAGGTAAATTAAAATCATTTTGCACTTATCTTAAGCATAATTTTATCACATCAAGCCTTCAACACAAGCCACCTATTCATTATATGCCAAAAGATTATACGTGTCAGATTCAAGGCTATCAAGCTATCATTCTTATACAAATTACAATCTGTTCATATGTACCCACCATTTCTAAACAAACATGGCATAATGCCAAAATCTACATGTCGCTATAGAAAACACAAAATCTCACCAAGCGCCTGAGAGTACAAGAATGACACATAGAACTTCTACAAAACTCTAACTAGCGGCATGTCACACCTCTAGCAATTACTGTTCCCCTTGCTTCTCGGCACCTACACCACGACCTTGACCTCCTCATTCACGACCACCTAAAAAAAGTTATGGAACCCACAGAGTGAGACCAAACATCCTAACGAGAGTTATAACTCTTCACCAACATCTATTATAAGCTTTGTGATATAAAAGAACAGTAAATAGAACACATATTACTATTTGAGCAACTTAAGCAAATACAACTGAATAGTAGAACATTTTATACTTTTAGAAGGAATATGAAGAATATGTATAACAATTGATTTCTCTTATCACAATATAATTTAAGAAATTAGTATAAATCTAAGGCATGGGTTCATCCAATGTGATTGATATTTGACCCTAAGCAAATATACTTCACGACTGTTTAACCAATTTTATGCCTTAAGAATTTGAGACGTACCACTCAAATCCAACCAACCACTACTAAGTCAAAATTAGTACCATACAAGATCGATGGAAGAGCTGAACTCCATGATCATCACTAGCACTACTTGGTCATTTCAAGTCTGCATTGTAGTGACATATAGTCATACAGCTAAAGACAACAACTTGTAGTCATAGCTATAGTCTTGTAGAGACAACAACTCATAGTTAAGCTATGGTCCTGTAAACAACTAGTATGCCTTGGTACATTGCCCAACACTAGAGAAGTGGCGCATGCATGGCCATTCAATAATGAATAATATACCACTATTTCAAAAATTTAAGGATACAAGGAAATATTTATCACTTGCACCCCGCATATTCAACAATATGCACTCTGAGTTTTCCCATAGGAGTTACTCATTTCACCATCCAACTAGATACTGGCAATGTAGATGGATCTATGGTACACGACAACTACGTGATTAGAATTTCACTTGATTAAACATGCCAAATTGAGTATCTTTTAATGCATCAATCAAGTTACAACATATTAACCCTAAACAAATTCTTACAAAAATAAGGTAAGATGCAACTTTAGAAGATATAAAACGTATTAAGAAAGAACTCTTCATCACGTGACACTTGTAATACTACCATTTTCAATGTCATCATTAACAACACATCACTCTGGGATTCCAATCTCTCAATTATGCACAAAACTTTATCTAGGTCATTACACCAATTCATATACCCCTACAACATTCAATATCACAAAAAGCCTCAACATTACTCATAATCACCACTCTATATTGTATAGGGCTCACAATAGCATTTACTTAGCTAACCCATTCGTTTTCCTATAAGTTAGTGTTGCATAAGTAGGAGAGAGAAAATATTGTCCATGAATAAGAATATTCAAATATAGGGAACACACTTATCTTGTTATTAGTAGATTAGGGTTAGGGTTTATATGTACCCGATTAGGGTTAAATAGCATAATACCGCCTCAAAAACCTAATTCCATCACTTTCCATATTGTGAGAGAGTAATTTATTATTGTTGATGGTTAACCATTTATAATCACATTAATTTTTAGATAAGCCATTACCCTAGGTATTGACCATATTTATACTTACATGTGTGTATCTTAACCACTTTTAATACATGAGTGTTGATCACCCTTGACACAGGAGTGTTGAATTGTTCAACAACAAGGAGTCGTGACCTGACCATGAATGGGGTGTTGTGACCAACCAGCTATGGAATGTTGTGACCAGCCAGCAATGGGGTATTGTGACCTAACCAACTAGACATTTTGACCTTAACACAACCTCACAAGGCGTTGTGCTTAACACCAACTTAGAGTGTCTCGATCAACACAATGTCACGACCCCTTAGCATCATGACATCGTGATCGTGACACCAAAGACATGTAACGTTGTGTGACGACCACAACAAGGTGTGTTGCAACCATTACTTCCCAGGTGTGTTGCAACCATTACTTCCCAGGTGTGTTGTGACCATCTGGTATGGCATCAAGACCAAGTTATAGAACATGATGCTTCCACCCTAACAATCAAGTATTTTAGCCCTAACACAAATGACTAGATCGTTACCAGGTTATTATCCAGTGTTATGACCTAAACACTTATCCATGTAAGCCGCAATGCTGACCATTAACCAAGTCGAACATTGCAGCAACACTGTGTCACGTCCCAACTAATAGGTAGAGGCTAGTCTAGGGTTAAGGGGTGTGTTACTGTGATGACCCTGACCTGGGTTATGAGGTAACCATATTTGTTTTGTCTAAGTAAGTTTCTTAGAAATTTAATGTAATCCTCTAATGTGTTTTGTTATCATGTGACAAACTTATGTTCCAAATTTGGTCCTGATTAAATGTTGTTTGAGCAATGTTCCTTTATTTTGGACCAAAGTACAATTTGTCCAAGATGAGGGGTTACATTGCAATATGTCACATGTTGAATGTGTTCTAAGTGTTTTAGTATCATAAGAGAGAGAATGATTCTAAGTGGTGGCTTGTGGAAAACCTAAATCCCAAGATATAACTTGTTTGAACAATGCTAGTACTGTGTGCACCAATTTTGGTAAAATTTGTAATTTATCCAATATATGGGGTTGAAATGTAAAATTATCACCTCTAGAGTGTCCCTACTTCCTCTATGTATATTTTAAAGGAAATATAAAGAAGTAGATGCTATGTTTGAGTCATCTTTGAATGATGATGCTCTTGGTGAAGAATAGACCAAGAAAGAATTGAAGGTAAAGCTTTTTATGTGTTGTATTGAGTTGTGGACTTGATATAGGAGTCCTATCGGCCAAGGAGCCATAGTAGAAGTCTCCCATCAGTTTTTTGAGACCTATAAAAGTCCATTATGGGCATAGCACCTCAATAAGGTGGCCCATGACAAGTTGCAAGTTCCCTTGTAAAAAGTGTATCAGGTTGTCTTAATGATGAGATAAAGATGAGGAAACTTATCCAACAAGATAAAGGTTGGCCATAATATTGTCTCTAGCTTATCCTCAAGACTCTTGAATGAAAAAATATGCATGAGTGCATGCAAGGATAGGTGCCAAACATGCATGGACATGTGTCACCTAGTAGCTTAAAATGATGACACCTCATATACACACTTTTTCATGAACCTCAAGTATATATACCCTTCCTTTCACCCCTTAGTGAATTTTTTCGAATCCTACCACCTCATTTCTCTTAGATATAATACATAAAGTCTTGGTATCGTGAAAAGGTGAGGGAGTATCGTGCATAGGGCCTTGGTATCGGCCATAGCAAAGTGGTATCGCCCATTGCAAAGTGATATCGGCCAAGTAAGGGATATCAACCATAAAGTGGTGATGTATCAGGCACAGTGCTGAGGATCTCAAGTCTTGGACCTTTGAGAAACTCACCTTCAACCTTGGGAACGTGAAGCTTTGGAGCTTGGAGCTTTTAAGTTGCTCTTGAGGCAGGTTATATAACTTGAACTCAATTATGTTATTATTTACCATCAATCTTGCCTTAGTTAAATGATTTACTATCAATTCGAAATTCTTGCATAATTGATGAACCCCTGAGCTCTAGTAGTAACCTAGGACTATTGTCCATGAACTAGAATAGTTAGAAAAAAGGTTAGATATTAAATAAGATGGTATCACTTTATAAAGTGATATTGGGTTCAAGCACACAAACAAGTACCTCTAACCTGATATGGTAATATACATGCATCACTTACAAGATATGCTTGTGAGATTACATCTCCTTGCATGATGTGGAGATGAAGTTTATACCTTGAACATGATATGGTGTTAACCATATACCTTTTGCACGATAGGAAGTCAAGTGAAGACTCCATGCACGATATATGGTCAAGTGTGTACTTGTAAGTCGACATGTCAAAACCCTAGTTTGGGTAACCCAATATGAGTAAGAATAGCAAGTACCCTTTGCACGATATGATCATGTAGTACTCATATGATACATGATATCTTGAAGCACACATTTGGTGCACGATATGATTGATTGAGTATACACTTAGGCACAATATGAGGCATAGATTCAAATACATGGTATAACCTAATATGGTTGAAATACCTTAACCTGATATGAAACAAAAGATGAGGGTTAACCCGATATGGGGATAGATGATAGATAATGCATGATATGAGTCATGCCTTTTGCATAATATGGGAGATGCCCACTTACCCCTTATACATGATACAAGTCTAAGATTACAACTCTTGCACGATATAGAGATAGTGAACACTCTAAACAATATAGAGTTGGAAACCCAAGGTGATGGGTAAGCTGATACAAGTGGAGAGTGATACCACATGGACGATATAAATGATATCTCTTGGATGATAGAAATGGTACCTACTTTTACCTTGTGAATGATATGATGTCCAATTCATACCTCATGCATGATATGGCTCATTTTACCCAATACGGTGGCAAACCCTAGTTGAGGGAATGAAATCAGACATGCCCCATCCTTTGTGTAATGAATTGTGATAAGAGAATTCCATTAGACACCTAGCTTGTCATATAAATATATGATATGTCTAATCCTTTAAGGTATGAAGAGGTTATGAGCCCAAGGATCTACCTAATATGGTAATCCGATAGGTTATTCAACATGGAGAACCGATATGATAACATGGATGGGAAACCAATATGCTATCTTGTATACATGCCACTTAAATGATACATAATGAGGCATACACTCTATATTCGATATGGTGCACACCTTGTACACGATATGGCATCAAGCACATAGCTTATACCTTAGACGGGGTCAAGCACCTAGCTCATACCCGATATGAAGTTATCTTGAGATGATATGTAATATCCCTGACCTGGGTTATGCCTTAACCCTGGGAGTTTTGCTTAAGAAAGCTAATTAGATCATCGATTTTATTTTGTGAAAAGTCATTAAGGCTCAAGAGGAACTTATGTTTCAATTTTAGTCCTTTTTGAATAATGTTGAAGCAATGTTTGCTTATTTTGGACTAAAGTGCAATTTATCCAATTTGAGGGGTTAACTTGCAAATTGTATATGATAAAATGTTCCTAAAATTTTGAAGCATCATAATGATGATAATGATGTTGTGGTATGGCTTGTGGTATCCTGAGTACCAAGACAGAGCTTGTTAAACAATGGTTGTGAATTAAAACCTAGTTTTGGTGTAATGTGCAATTTACCCAAAACCCAGGGTTCAATATGCAAAAACCACTGCTAGAGGGTCCCTCATGTTTCTTGGCATCATGTAGAGAAAATAAAATGAGAGGGACACCTCATTTGAATCATTTTTGAAGAGAGAGAATCTTGATATTAAAATAATCAAGATTTAAGCATAATTGGAACCCTAATTCAATTTAATGCAAAAAAATATATTAATTGAAGTGACTTCAACCAAAAATGAGATGGTTGAATTTTCTTAAGAGTGGACGTCCTTGAGCCTTGAAAATACACTCAAAAATATCTAAGTGAGTGGAGAGCCCACTCACATTAGTTAAAGGAAAAAGTAATATCCACTAACTTATGGATATTATTATTATATGATTAAGGTGCTTAATTTCTTTTCCTTTAAATCATGGATAATGGAAGGGAATGATAGGAAATGAAGGAGGATTCGTATGTAAGGAAGAAGAGGGGGCAAGTGGCAGGGAAATGGAAGAATTATCCCCCTACATTCTCTCTCTTAAAAAGAAATTCAATAATACACATATATACTCACATATCCATAACTTGAAAGGGTTATTTCGAAACCACTTTCACACTTTGCTTGAAAAACGACCAAGGGAGCTTAGGAGCACGAGGAGGACGATCCCCAACCTGTAGGTAAGCTCCACGGTCCTATTTCACCTTGATTTCATGGTGGAAATTACAAATCAATGCTTGATTTCTTCTTTTCTCCCTTCAAACTTCAACCCTAGCCATTCTTTTCACTCAAAGACTTGAGGATGAGATTTGGATAGTTGAAGGAGTTTATTTCACCATTGAAGACGTGGAGTTTGAAGCTTTGAATCTTCTTTGGAGGCGGATTTTATAACTTAAATCCTTAATATTATTATTGCATTCAATTCTTCATCAATTGTTGATCATTTTGTTCGTATTGAAATTCATTTGATTAAATTAATGGAACCACTATGAGAATTATAGAAAATTATGAAGGATAATAGGTTGATGATGATGATTACATCATCCTAAGCACACATCTCAATAATATCTAAATCAAATGGTTTCAAAGGACTTGAGACCAAACAGTCTCAAGATCGTTTGGGATCAAATGGTCCCAGACCGTTTGGAGGACAAGTGATGATATAGCTGAAGGTTGATTCAATTGGTTACAATAGATTTGATCTTAATGGATCCAATTGTGAATGATCCATCTATTGCAAACCCTAATCAGGTTGAGTGTTGAATCCTTAAGTGAATTGAATCAATTTAAGGATTGATTGACCCAAGCGGTCTTAAAACTGTTTGGAGGTCAACCAAATGGTCTCACAACCGTTTGGAGGTCTATGGTTGAGTATGATTGGATGGTTGAAGATCTAATGGATACCAACTGATGAATAATTAATAGTTCAATTGATGATGGATTCAATGAAGTAAATCCCTAATTGATTTGAGTGAATGGAACCCTAGTTGATCCTCTCGGTTTCAAGATGTTTTAGACCAAATAGTCTTGAGACCGTTTGAGTCCAAACGGTCTTGAGACTGTTTGGGGTTCAATTGGATCAAGACCATTTGGGGTCCATTTGATCAAAACCATTTAAGAGGTTCAATACAATCAAAACCGTTTAGGATCGTTGACCGTTTGAGATAGTTGACCGTTTGTGTAAGGACCCTGACCTCTATTTAGGGTTTATCCTATTTGCTTTGCTTAACCCTAATGCTTAGTTGCTTGCTAATCACCTTTAGTGGTGATTAGGGTTTGTTGGTGCTTTGTTGAGAGCTAGAGGTGCTACTTGCAGTTTACCCAAGTCTAGGGTTTGCAGGCAAGTTTGTCACCTTGTGAGGTGTTCCTCCCTCTCCTTGCTTCCTCTAGTGTTGAGAGGAAGGGTTGGGCTCATTGCTTGAGTTGCCTTGGTCTTGGATGAGCCTTGATGGGCCTTATTGTGCTTTGCCTTTTCATTTTTGGACCTTGTGTCAGGCAGGAGTGCCTTGTGTCGACCTAGGTGTGTCGGCCATGGTTGTGCCGGCCTAGGTGTGTCGGCCATGGTTGTGTCGACCTAGGTGTGTCGCCCAGGATGTGTGTCGGGCATGGAATGGGGTGTGTCGCCCATGGACACCTTTGACCCCTTTGACCTCATTTGTGTCACCACTAGTGGACACTTGGTGCTTGATGATTGCATGTGGCAATGGCCTTAGACATGTGTTTAAGGCAAGTTAGAGTGGTGGCATTGCCCATGGACAAGTGTCCCTAGGTGGGAGACACCTTGCCTTGTCTTACCTTGGTTTCTCCTCCATCCTCTCCTATATATATGTGTTCCCTTTCTCTTTCTAAGGATCCCTTTAGTTCCTTAGTTTCCCCTCTCCCTTGGTGCATGACACCTCTTCCTTTGCAAGCTTGGTGGCCGATCCTTATCTTGGAGTCTCCTTCTTCCTCTAGTGGTGGCCGAACCCTAGAGTGCCTTGCTCTTCTTCTTGTGGTGGTGCTTGGAAGCTTGGTGCTAGGAGCTTGGAGCTTGCTTAAGGCGGGTTACATAACTCCTAACCCTAATTATACTACCTTCTATGTTCTTGTATGTTTCTTATGATCATAATCGGCTATGTATGTTGCTAGTTAAGTTTCTTGCTTAGTTGCACCTAGTTGGCCGAACCATGTTTTTAGGGTTTTCTTGTTGAGAAAAACCCCTCTCCCTCCTTGGTCTAGAGAAGTGAGCTTGAACCCTAGTGATATGGGCAATACCCCTCTCTTGTTTAAGTTGAGAGGTGAGCTTGTGTTCTAGTGGTTTGAGCAACACCCTTCTCTCACCATGGATTCGAGAGGTGAGCTTTGTGGTGGATGTAGACCTTGGTTAGGGTTGATCCTTGGGGTTTCCTGATTGGTGATAATAAGTTGTGCAAGACCCCTCTCTCTTGGTTTTTGAGAGGTGAGCCATCTTCTTGATCCTTTAGGGTTTGGTGCCCTTGTGCTTGGGGTTGAAGACGACCTTGTTGGGTTGCATCTTGCATGATATGGCTTGGGATGGTGCTTCCCGATACCCCCCTTCTTTGGCCTAGAGTCTTGGTTGACATGTTGTGGTTGTGTTGAGCGTCACACCCTGTTTCTTGTCTATGTTGTGCCGGGCGTCACACCATGTTGAGTGCCCTTCCCGATACACTTAGCCTAGGTGGTGGCTTGGTACCGTCACACCTTGTATGTTGTGGATCTTTGTTAGCTAGTTCTGTGGTGGGCGTCACACCTTGGTCCTGGCCTTGTGTGTTAGCCGATAGGATGAGACTAGCCTGGTTGGACGATAGGCTTTCTTGGCTGCCTATTTTTTACCCCTGGCCGTTGTGCCTAGATGAGTAGAGTTGTTGGTCGTTACCCTTGTATGTCGGGCGTCAGGTTTGTTGAGTGCCCTGCCCGATACACCTTGGACATTTTTGTACTCTAGGAGCTGCCTTAGTGTTGGACGATACCTATGTTGTGTTGGACATTATAGGGTTGGCCCAGACATCATGGTTTTAGCCGTCAGAGTGGTTGTCGCCCATTGCAATTCCTAACACCTTGTGCATGATACACACCTAGTGCACAACGCACCTGTTGCACGACATGTCCCATAGACTGAACTGCACGTTAGGCTTTGTGGCCATTATACCCTGGTTGCACAAAACAGAGGTGCATGTCACATGGATGCACGACACCTAGGGTTGCACGATACACCCTGAGGTGGTAGCCCGACACCCTTGCCTTTGCTTGGCCGTTATGTGGCTAGACGTTTGGGCGATATGAGGGAAGTCTACCCTGCCCGATACCCCTTCTAGTGGAGGTTCCCTGCCCATCACACTTCTTGTGTGGGTAGTGGGCACTTCTAGTGAGGGTCATGTTCCTTATGGAAAACCTATTTGCTAGATCTTTTTCATGCAATCACGTTTGGTTTATGGTTTGTGAACCTTTGACATGTTTGGTAATGGTAAGGTGGTTGTTATAGTAGAACGCACATATGTAAACAGGACATATCTGAATCATGTGTGCTTATATTATGAGGAGTAAATGATATGATGGAAGTATATGAGTTGCTTCACATGACGATATGACCTATGTCTATGGTCACATGTTGAGGCATGAATGATAAAGCACATAATAATCAATATTGACCTATGCTTGATAATATGATCCTTTTGTTAATCCATAATGATTGTGTATACTCACCATGCAGGTGTTTCATACAGATGCATATCCAGGTAAAGGGATATGAGGTATATATGTTTGATTAACACTGCTCTGATGGTTACTCTTGATGATGAGATAACATGCATGATGTGTTTTGGTCTGAGGACCTGAGTTTGGCTAAAGTGCCTAGGATGAGGTGTTATCCTCTGATGATGATATGGGATTGTTATCCCAAGTGATGAGAATGCCCTATGAGGTAGTGGGTTCTTGTGATGAGGGATTGAGATCCCAGGATGTTGTGATGGTGGTGATAACAAGGTAACTTAATGTTATATATGCATTATAACTTGTTTGCCCCAAAAATCTGCTTCAAATACATTAACTAATTACAGATGAATCTCTCATGTAGTTTGCCCTGGCCATAGATCCATCATCGTCAGGAGCTGGTGATGGTGAAACAGGTTCTCCTGCGGGTTAACCTGGAAGCGCATATTATTGAATATGTGTGGTTTCTCCTAGCTGAAAATGAGGAGGTAAGAGTGCAACTTCGGTTGTAGACTCCAGAGTGCGGTTTCAGGCCTGTAGCTCGATATGTTAAGAGCATGGTGAACAGGCCCATGGCTCAGGATGCGTGATATGGGAGCATGAATGCGTTCATGGCTCAGAGCACGGTGATCATGCCCGTGGCTTAGTTTCACTAGCGCGGATACCTGTACCAAGGCGGGCTAGGCAGAGGGTAGCCTGACCCTGTGGCTGAGGCCACTTAAGCATGAGACTGCGGTCCTGCTTGTGTTGTACTCGTGCACTGACCACGAGGTGGGAGGTCGTGGAGTCCGGCTCTTCCATTGACCTTGTATGACACCGTCTTGGGTTTCACAATCGAAGGTTGGATTTGAGTGGTACGACTCACTTCCTCAGGGCATAATAATACATAATCCATACAAATAATATTTATTGCTTAAGGCAAAACACGGAACATTGATTGAGGCCTTGCTTTAGTAGTTGATCTTATTATACTCACAGTTACTTATACGTTCCTTATGTTATGTGGTAAGATCTTATAAATATTATCTTGTCAATCATGTTCCATAAAGAGATACTTGGGTACATGCCTTCCGTACATCTTGGTAAGCTTGATGGTATGAATAGCTTCGCTATATATATAGAATGATCCTATTGTACCTTTTATCATTTATCTGCCGTTGTTGCTTTAATCTTCCTTTGGTTTTATGGTTTCGGAGGGGAGTTATGTTTCTCGCTGGGACTGTGTGTCTCACCCCACTGATTTACACCCTTTTTAGGTGTTTGAGCTAGACGTGGTGGTGGTCGTGGAGTTGCGGACGAGCAGCAAGACGAGCTAGAAGGCAAGAGATGGACATGCTGTAGTTTTGGTTGTTTTATAGTAGAGTCTTAGAGTCATCCCTGTACACTTAGGTCCTTGGAGGTGTTTTGACGTTGTTTTATGATGTATAGCTGTTGAAGCTTTGTATGTCCTGCTGCTAGCCAGATGTGGGCCATTATGTATGTACATAAACAGGTGATGAACTCATTTGACGACTAGACAACTTCTCCTCTAAGATGTGAACACGTATCAAGACTTGTAAATGTTTATATAACCTATTTTCATGCAGGATGAGGATCAAAATGTAATAGTTTCTTAGTTTATCTGCTTTCTGAAATCGGTTTTAATTAACTCATGTTTTTAGTAATTAGTGGTTTATGGTGTTTTCCGCACGTTTTTGCGTGGCACCTCACTGTCTGAGTGATAGCGGGATGTGTCACCACAGTTTGAAAGGAAATGGTTTCAAGACCATTTAAGGGACTAAGGGCCAAGACCGTTTGAAGGTCTAACCCCAAGACCGTTTGAGGGTGTGACCCCAAGACCGTTTAAAGGTCATGAACAAAACTGAATGGAGGTCCAAATTGGTCCTAAACCCAATGAAGAATTAGATGGTCTGAAACTAATTGAAGGTTTGGTTGATCAAAACTAATTGAGGTCTATTTGATTAAGACCATTTAAAGGTTCAATTAGATCAAATTATGAAAAGACCAATAACCCCATGAGTGGTTGAAAAGTATACTAATGTTGATTTCAATGGAAGTACCTTTAGGATACTTAAATAATTAATGTAATTAGAGTACTCATCCTTTGATGCTTATGAATGCAAATAAGTACACTATGATAATCATAGGTGTATGTATTCTAATGAAGGGTTGAACTAACCTAATTGATGGGAAAACCCTAATTGATGGGGAAATCTTGATTGAGATGAATTGGGATATGAGAAATTCTAATTGATGTGAATAGTAAACCTTAACCCTAATCTAGGGTAATGGAGTAACCCTAATCTAGGGTAAGGACATGAGGAATCCTAATTCAAGGTAACATAATGAAAAACCCTAATTCAAGGGGATGCTTCATGAAACCTTAATTTCAGGTAAAGGTACATGAGACCCTAATTTGGGGGAAAGATATAAGAACCCTAATATAGGTTGATGTTATAAGAAACCCTAATATAGGGTGTTTCCTAGGGGAAGCATGACCTGTTGGATCCTAGATGGGTGATTAGATGCTCTAGAGGGGGGTGAATAGAGCTGAAACCACTTAAACAAAATTCATTAAACCTTCAAGATATATGACAAGATAAGGTTGCTAAATAGGAAATTTGTGTGCAACTAAAACATACATAGCAAGGGAGAGAGAGATTGAACATGCATCAATTAGACAAGCTATTTAGAGTGGTTCCACACTTCAAACTAGAAGTGTGTCAGTCCACTTTCCTAGAGAGGTCAACCTCTAGGACTTCCAAACTATTGCACTCTTATATTCATTCATAAGACATACAATACATGACCAACAAAGGACTTACCTATCCAATACAAAGAGTCTTCAACCTTACCAAGGACTTACCCACTTTGGAAGAGTCTTCGGCCTTCTCCAAGGACTTACCCACTCTTTCACAAGTCTTCAACCTTGCAGGAATTACCCACTCTTCTTGGATCTTCCGCCTTTGACTTCACCTTCACTCGGATAAGCTTCCACCAAGGACTTACCCACTTGAGCTTGAGTCTTCTGCCTTCTCCAAGGACTTACCCACTCTAGCTCCAAGTCTTCAGCCTTGATCTTCACCAAGGGACTCCTTCCCTTGTTCTTCTTCACCTCTCTTGGACAAGAGAGAGAACCTTCATCTTCATGATTGAAAATGAGAGATATGGAGGTGGTGGAAGTGAGAGCCTCACAAGATATACATATAGGACTAGCTCTCTTATAGATTTCCTACTCACTCTAATGGATGTAGCAAGTGATTAATCTTAGAGAGAGAGAGGAGGCTGTAGGAAGCACTCAACTATATAATAGGAGCCTCACATAGAGTTTGCAATGAATGCTCAACCTTGGAATGAAGCCCAGGGGGTCCTATTTATAGATGGGGATGCCTCTTAGCCTTTGGGAACACTTGTGAATGAAAACTAGCCATTTTGTGGCTTGCAACAGATCTATTTTCACTTGTTGCAACTCCACAACGGCTAGAAGCACTTTTTTGCACTTTTCCGTACAGTGCATTCGGTCGAGTTTCTATAAGTGTAACTCGACCGATAGATTAAAAGACAAAGCCGATATTCATACCATCAGTCGAGTTTGTCCTGGGGAAACTCGACCGACCAATGAAAATCGATTTGGTCAGTTACTCCATCGGTCGAGTTCTGTGTAAACACAACTCGACCGATGCAATCTCCAAAAAATTGATCAAGGATTGATCGGTCGAGTTTTCAGGCTGGGAAACTCGACCGAAAAAGTGCATGTAATCAATTTTCAAAGTTGCATCTAAAGTGCTCTAATATTCGATCTAAGTGTTCCTGATATTTTTCTAAGCTTAATTACAAGTCATACAATCATTACAAGTGATTTACAATATGATTTTAATGGATATACATCATATTACAAAAACGTGCACTTGTATTGACTTTGACTTGTCTTTTCTCCAATTTAATATGCGCAAGTTAGGGCATTTGGAGTGTGTCTATACCTAATCTGAAATCACTCAAGTAGAGACATTAGACACCAATATGTGGAATGGTTAGTCATCATCAAAACACAGGTTTAGTCAATTTAGACGTGAGTCAACATTGACTTAATTGACCTTGAGTCAACACGGCCGTGCTGATCAGTACGGCCGTGGGATGAAGGTATGTGAAATCCTAACTGTAGATTGTAATATATGAAACCCCAAATCTCAGTAATGAAATGAGAAACCCTACCCTTAATTTTGGGTAAGGGAATGAGAATTCCTATGTGATATAGAATAAGAAGCTTTAACCCTAATTTCGAATAATGCCATGATAAACCCTAACCCTAATGAAGGATGATGGTATGTGAAACCCTAATCCTAATAATGGAATAGTAGCTAATATCCGAATGAGGGAAATACCTAAAGTGGTTGATTATAGGCAACCTTATAGCAAGTAATGCTTTAATCTGAGATGAGTCCATATCATTGAAGATAGTCGGACAATTCTTATGTGTGTTCTATGACCTATGCACTTTGTGATAAAGGTGATAGGTTAGTGGATAAAAGTATTAACATGGGAAAATACCTTAATACAATATAAGTTGATAAACTTAAGTAAAGTTAAAAGTGATGAGGGAAGTAATACTTCAAGACCTCATAGATATCACATCCAGCTCTTTAAGAGTGATACCCCTTGATGCATCTCAAATCCAACATACTTGGATGAATAACATATGAAGCGTGTTATCCTAATTGTTACATTAAAGATGTTTTAATGGGCCTTGAGAGCCATATGAGTAAGTTGTTGCCTAGTAAGAGGTACCAAGATGATTATAAAGGTCTCTTGTAAGAGATGATAATGTTCATAATAAATCAAGAAATGGAAACTTAGTAATATGATAATAATAACAAAAGGATACAATAATAATAATGAAATCATGATCATACATGTATTTGAATATGCTGAAAGGGGAAGAGAGGAATACTTGTATTACATAAAGAATATGATAAGTATGATGGCATGACCAAAGTTTAATGCCAATAAAAGGATGTAATACCTGGCAGAGGCAAGAAGCATGTAATTAGGATTGGTTAGAGTCTAATGCCTGGCTGTGTAATCAGGATTGGTTAAAGTCCAATACCTGGCAGAGGCATGAAGCCTGTAATCAGGATTGGTTAGAGTCCAATGCCTGGCTGTGTAATCAGGATTGGTTAAAGTCTAATACCTATAATCAGGATTGGTTAGAGTCCAATGCCTGGCTGTATAATCAGGATTGGTTAGAGTCTAATACCTGGCTGTGTAATCAGGATTGGTTAGAGTCCAATGCCTGGCTGTGTAATCATGATTAATTAGATTCCAATGCCTGGCTGTGTAATCATGATTAATTAGATTCCAATGCCTGGCTGTGTAATTAGGATTGGTAGAGTCTAATGCCTGGCTATGAAATCAGGATTGGCATGGTCCAATACCTAACAAAGGTATGAAGCCTATAACCAAAGGATTGGCATAGTCCAATGCCTGGATAGAATATGATGATGTATACTCTTATGTCTGGTATAATTCAATATCTGTTTAGCAGATTGGCTAAGGCCAACAGATGGAAACAAGAATGGATCATGGGTGACATATCAGGATAATAAGGATAAGCTTGAGATGTTGAAATGATATGATAGATACATTATATACATGTTCTTCCTATTCCTTATAAAGAGAATAGATGATTTACTATTCTATCATAGACAGTTGCAATACTTTAAAAGATGAGAATGATCTAAACTGCTTATCCTCTGCTCAATTTTATATTATTAAACTGCAATAATAATGTTTTTGGCGGAGAGTTATATCTCTCGCTGGGGCAATTTTCAATTGTCTCACCCCCGTGGGATTCAACATTTTTTTAGGTAGGTGAACACGGAGGAGTTTGAGAACATCTTGTAGAGGAAGAACATCAACAACAACAAGGACAATAGTGACAACTCAGGTTGAGTGTACTGTCTGTCATGTCTTGTAGATAGAAGTCCTATGTGTCGTCTCTGTACTCTCAAGTCCTTAGAGTTAGTAGTTTGAACTTTAATGAATCAATATGAGATTTTGGCTTAATGCCTTGAGGTTTTTATGCTGCATGTGTATAGTTTTAACAGAGCAGTTGATGTTTGTAACCCTCGAGAAGGGATGGTACATGATATGTACTTATGAACCAAGATGTAAATAAAATACATTGGTTCTTGTTCATAGAGTTTTCCCTGTATTTGGATCTCTTTGTAAATGGTTTTAATTTTTAGTGATTTTCAGTAATCCGCTGCTAATGAACGCTTCTGTTTAAGTAAATCATGTTTTCTTCAAATAGTTCATATCATGATAAGAACTAAGTGATAATCAATTTGATATGGGTACATGATATGATGATTAGGGGATACACCCTAAAACATGACATGGTGATGTGGTTATACCACTTGCCCGATATGGATACACTACATGAAATAAGAATGTATTTTAAAGCATAATATGATAACATACACACATTTTGATACCCAATGTGGAAGGGACACTTCAATCATATGTAATTGATTGAGTGACATATGTTGCAGGTTGTGTTAATTACAATATAAAAGATGTGTAATGGCCTTGTGAGCCATGTGAATAGTTGTTGCCTAGTGAGAGGTGACAAGATGCGTAATGGCCTTGTGAGCCATGTGAATAGTTGTTGCCTAGTTAGAGGTGACAAGATGTGTAATGGCCTTGTGAGCCATGTGAATAGTTGTTTCCTAGTGAGAGGTGACAAGATGTGTAATGGCCTTGTAAGCCATGTGAATAGTTGTTGCCTAGTGAGAGGTGACAAGATGTGTAATGGCCTTGTGAGCCATGTGAATAGTTGTTGCCTAGTGAGAGGTAAGAAGATGTTATAAAAGTATCATGATCTAGATATTAATGTAAAAGATGATAATGTTTAAAATCAACCAGGGAACTGGGAAACCCTTAACATAATAATAATAATAAATGGTTATAGCAAAATAAGAACTATAGTATTTTTTTAATATGCTAAAAAGAGATATGAGAAATACTTATATCACATAAAGGATGTGAATGTGTATGATGGTTCGATCAAGGGATAATGCTTAGCAAAGGTGATATGGTGCTTAATGATGAAGGTATTTATATTCCATGATGAAAGTGAAAGGGAAACATAAAGGTATTCCAACTCTTATGGAATACTTAGCAATATGGCCATGATCTCACATGGTTGGCATAGTTCAATGCATGGCTGAACTCACAGGATTGGTACAATCCAATACTTGGTTGAACTCACAAGATTGGTACAATCCAATACCTTGTTGTGATCTCACATGATTGGTATAATCCAATGCCTGGCTGTACTCTCAAAATGGTCTCACATGGTTGGCATAGTCCAATGCCTGGTTGAACTCACATGATTGGTACAGTCCAATACATGGCTGTGATCTCACATGATTGGTATAATCCAATGCCTGGTTGTACTCTCAAAATGATCTCACAGGGTTGGCATAGTCCAATGCCTGGATGAACTCATAGGATTGGTACAATCCAATACCTGACTGTGATCTCATAGGATTGGTATAATCCAATGCCTGGCTGTACTCTCAAAATGATCTCACAGGTTGGCATAGTCCAATCCCTAGCTGAACTCACAAGATTGGTACAATCCAAAACATGGCTGTGATCTCACAAGGTTGGTATATTCCAATGCCTGGTTGTACTCTCTAAATGATCTCACAGAGTTGGCATAGTCTAATGCTTGGCTGAACTGACAGGATTGGTACAATCCAATACCTGGCTGTGATATTTAGAATGGTACAATCCAATATCTGGATAAACTCTTACAAAATCAATACCTAGTTAGCAAATTGGCTGAGGCCTATAGATAGAAATGATAATGATTCATGGTCATCATACCATGATAATATTATCACATGATAAGTTTGAGATGTTGGCATAATATGATGGGTAAATGATATACATGTTCTTTCATATTCCTTATAAAGTGAATAGATGATTTACTGCTCTATTATAGACAATTACAATGCTTTGAAAAGATGAGAAATATTTTAATATGCTTATCCATAGTGATTAACCTTGCTTATTAGTATAAAAAACCTCTACTCAGTTTTATACTGTTTACCTGTGATAATAACATTGTTGGCGGAGAGTTATATCTCTCACTGGGACAATTGTCTCACCCTGTGGGATCTACAATTTTGAGGTGGACGTGCACGAGGAGGTAGAGACCATTCTGTAGAGGAAGGACAGCAGCAACATGGACAACAATAATAGCTCAAGTTGAGTGTATTGTCTATCATGTCTTGTAGATAGAAGTCCTATGTGTTGTCTTTGTACTCTCACATCGTTGGAGTCGGTTCATAATGGTTTCATGTACGATCTGAGATTTTGGCTTGTAAGCCTTGAGGTTTTATGTTGCTCTAGTATGTGTTGATAGAGCAACTGTTATATGTTGTCCTCAAGATGAGATTAAACATTATTTATACAACGTGAATCATGATATGTATAAGATTTGGATCTTTCAGTAAGAATTTTCTAGAAGAGGATCTCCTTGCAAAAAGGTTTTAAATTTTAGTGATTTTTGTTAATTCGATGTTTATGATAATTTCACATTATTAGTAACGATTTGGCTGTCGGTTTGATGGCGGTTGTTTCAAGTTTGGTATCAGAGCTTAAGGTTCGCTGAGTCTACAGAGACATAGGACTAAGGTGTTGAGTCTGTTCTAATGTTCTCTAGTATATCTTATAGTGACTTGTGCTTATGCATAAGGAGGAATATATCTTAAAGATGTCTGGGGAACATGAAGATCACATTGCTAAGAGCAATGTTGCTGCACCAGTAGGAGGTGCAAGGGATTAGGCAAGAGAGGAATCAATGTCTGGGAATCCTCATTTTGATGAAGCTATGATAGAAAACCCAACCTTTCATACTCTTTTTGGGAAAGTCATGACCACAGTGAAGTATATGGTAGACCGGATGCCAGTACCAACACCTAGCGCACCAGTTCCCAATGAGGGACATGGGTCTAGTAAGACTTTTTAATGGCTGCACCGTGTAGGAGATATAGAATATGCGGGAACAACTGACCCAACAGATGTTGATTTATGGCTCACAGAGTTAGAAAAGGCTTTTAAGATCCTTAGTATTCCTGATGCTGACAAAGTTAAACATGCCATTTACCTTTTGAAAGGAAGTGCTGGCCATTGGTGGGCCACAGAAGAAGTAAAGAGGAATGATAAAGAGGTTGGTTGGGAAGAATTTTGTCGAGAATTTATCAATAAGTATTTTCCAAGAACATATTTATATGAAAAGATCTCACAATTTGAGAAGGTTCGGCAGGGAACCATTTCAATTAATGAATATGAAGCTAGGTTCATGGAACTTTTGCAGTTTTGTCCTCAAATGACTCCTACTGAATAGGAGAAGCTTCGATGTTTTGAGAAAGGATTGAATGTTGAGCTGTCTATCTTGACATTTGCATTAGAAAGTAGAGAGAGGTTTGCCACATTTTTGGAATCTATCCAGAGGATAGAAAGGTCTGTGACAAAGAAACATGAGACAAACCTCAAAAGGAAGTCTACACAGTCACAAGAACACTTGATTGGTGGTACTAAACAACTAAAGTCTTCAATATCACTGATTCAACCACAATATAGCACACCAATGCAGCGGTCACCAAGTGAGATTCGAGCTTGCCATAAATGTGGACAGATAGGACATCTGAGGTGGCAGTGTCTAAAGGAGAAATAAAAAGGTGACCCGACAACCAAGACACTAGATAACCCATAAAAGGTAATACATCAGACAGAACTTTTCATTCTAAAGTATCTTTCCTTTTTCTTCTCTCTACTTACTGATTATAAGAAAGGTAGTTGATGTTGATCTTCCTTTAATTAGTCCTATGAGGACATGAGGAGAAGATAAGAAGGATGAAAACCTATGTTCATTCCAATATTATCTTATATGTTTTGAAATTTATCTCTTCATGTAGAAAGGGAAGAGATATAAAAGAAACAACCAGAGAAAATTTGAGACATTAAGTAGTAAAACATAAAGGGATGACACATAATATAAAACAAATGCATACTACCTAATTTCAGTTCTTGAATACCCTATCCAGATATTCATCTAGTGAAGGCAAGGTAAGTATGGAACTCTTAGATTGCTATCCTTTTGATTACTCTGATCAAGTAGTCATTTTGAGACAATCTAAAGAGCATAATGAAGTAGAAGATGTAGCATGCATATTTCTACCACATCCTAATTGATATATGAAGGAATCTGAGTTAATCATAGATCAACTTATAAACAAAAGGAAATGTTTAGTATAATGAATACCTTGGTCTGAGGACCTTAAGGTAACAGTCACCTGATGAGAGGTGACAATGCTCAGTGATGGACTAAGGGTTGGAATACCCATATTTAGTAATCACGATGATGATTATGCTAAGGGATGATGATATGTAATCATCTTTATAATTCCTATGCTAATGGCAAGGAACCTAAGAGGAAACAAGATTGAATGACACATGAAAAATTGAAAATTCATGTAATACTCGAAGAAGGTGATAATCTCTTTTCTTTAATAAGCAACCCTGAATAATGATGGGATGATAAGAAGGATTATATTTCCTTGTGTGTTCTTTCCCTTCAGGGACATGACAATCAAGTAAGTCTTATGACACTTGATGTGCATGGACTAGAATTAATCTTTTAGATGGATGCTTTGAAAAGTATCAACTAATCTTGGATTTTAGTTCCATGACAAAGTATGTGTGTTAAGTAATATCCCTAGATGAAAGAAAGGTCCTGTTATATGTTTGGTTTTGGTAATAACAACAGAGGATGGAAATGATAAGATGTAATATGTTTTTGACACATGTAACTAATACCAAGGTAAGGACTTCTAGTATCCAAGAAGTTTTAAAGGAATGAGATGGTGAGGACATGACTCCTAATAAAATGATTAATGCTTGGTTACCTAGAAAGGCCAACTTTGAGATTGGTTTGGCTACATATGATAATATGGACATGATATGTTAGGGGTTTATGTTCTGCATAAACATGACATTGATAAGGAAGCACTAATTGAAAGAAACAATTGTAGAATCATTGTGGGAAAATCTTATCAAGCTAAAATTAATTACTTAGAATATACCTATCAAGATATATTAAGGAAATTTATTCATAACATCTAGAGATATCTCTGAGATAAGTTCTTCTTTAGTAAGTAACCTTTCCTTATGACAAGAAAATGTACAGCTAGGAAGATAGTTGGTATGAGTTATAAAAAAGTTTTGTGTTGTGTCAACATATTAGAGTGACACTAAAGATGTATGATGAGACTTGTAGTCTCAAATGAATGATAGAATGTAACTCTAGCCTGGGAAGGACAGTTGAGCATGATAGATTCTATGATAACCCTATGTGAAATAACTTTGTGCTAGACAAAGTTCTATGGCATCTCTATGACATCAAGATGTTATGTGGAGATTTGATGATATGATGCATGAATGACAATTGTCTTCCTTCATCTGGGATTTCTTGGATGAAATCCTTATTAGGGGTTTATAACTTGTGATGACCCTGACCTGGGTTATGAGTTAACCCTATTTATTTTGGCTAAGGAAGTTGCTTAGAAATTTAATATAATCCTCTAAGGTGTTTTGTTATCATGTGACATACTTATGTTCCAAATTTGGTCCTGATTGAATGTTGTTTGAGCAATGTTCCTTTGTTTTGGACCAAAGTACAATTTTCCCAAGATGAGGGGTTACATTGCAATATGTTACATGTTGAATGTGTTCTAAGTGTTTTAGTATCATAAGAGAGAGAATGATTCTAAGTAGTGGCTTGTGGAAAGCCTAAATCCCAAATATAACTTGTTTGAACAATGCTATTACTGTGTGCACCAATTTTGGCACAATTTGTAATTTATCCAATATATGGGGTTGAAATGCAAAATTATCACCTCTAGAGTGTCCCTACTTCCTCTATATATCTTTCATGTGAAAGATAAAGAAGGAGACACTATGTTTGAGTCATGTTTGAATGATGATGCTCTTCGTGAAGAATAGACCAAGAATGAACTGAAGGTAAAGCTTTTTATGTGTTGTATCGAGTTGTGGACTTGATATAGGAGTCATGTCAGCCAAGGAGCCATAGTAGAAGTCTCCTATCAGTTTATTGAGACCTAGAAATGGCCATGATGGGTAGAGCACCTCAAGGAGGTGGCCCATGATAAGTTGCAAGTTCCCTTGTAAAAAGTGTATCGGGTTGTCTTAATGATGAGATAAATATGAGGAAACTTATCCAACAAGATAAAGGATGGCCGAGATATTGTCTCTAGCTTATCCTCAAGACTCTTGCATGGAAAGATATGCATGAGTGCATGCAAGGACAGACATCAACCATGCATGGACATGTGGCACCTAGTAGCTTAAAATGACGACACCTCATATACACACTTTTTCATGAACCTCAAGTATATATATACCCTTCCTTTCACCCCTTAGTGAAAATTTTCAAATCCTACCACCTCCTTGCCCTTAGGTATCATGCATAAAGTCTTGGTATCATGCAAAGGTGAAGGAGTATAGTGCATAGGGCCTTGGTATTGTCCATAGCAAAGTGGTATCACCCATTGCAAAGTGATATCGGCCAAGTGAGGGATATCGACCATAAAGTGGTGATGTATAGGGCATAGTGTTGAGGATCTCAAGTCTTGGACATTTGACAAGCTCAAATTCAACCTTGGAAATGTGAAGCTTTGGATCTTGGAGCTTTGAAGTTGCTCTTGAGGTGGGTTATATAACTTGAACTCAATTATGTTATTATTTACCATCAATCTTGCCTTAGTTAAATGATTTACTTTCAATTCGGAATTCTTGCATAATTGATGAACCCCTGAGCTCTAGTAGTAACCTAGGACTGTTTTTCATGAACTAGAATAGTTATAACGAAGGTTAGAGCTTGAAGAAGATGGTATCACTTTATAAAGTGATATCGTGTTCAAACACACAAACAAGTACCTCTAACCCGATATGGTAATATATACATGCATCACTTGCACGATATGCTTGTGAGATTACATCTCCTTGCATGATGTGGAGATGAATTTTATACCTTGAACATGATATGTTGTTAACCAGATACCTTTTGCATGATAGGAAGTCAAGTGAATACTCCATGCACGATGTAGGGTCAAGTGTGTACTTGTAAGTCAATATGTCAAAACCCTAGTTTGGGTAACCCAATATGAGTAAGAATATAAAGTACCCTTTGCACGATATGAGCATGTAGTACTCATCTGGTACACGATATCTTAAAGCACACATTTAGTGAATGATATGATTGATTGAGTATACACTTAGGCACGATATGAGGGATAGATTCAAATACATGGTATAACCCGATATGGTTGAAATACCTTAACCCGATATGAAACCCAAGATGGGGGTTAACCCGATATGGGGATAGATGATAGATCATACACAATATGAGTCATGCCTTTTACATGATATGGTAGATGCCCACTTACCCCTTATACATGATACAAGTCTAAGATTACAACTCTTGCACGATATAGAGATAGTGAACACTCTAAACAATATAGAGTTGGAAACCCAAGGTGATGGGTAAGCCGATACAAGTGGTGAGTGATGCCACATGGACGATATAAATGATATCCCTTAGATGCTAGAAATGGTACCTACTTTTACCTTGTGAACGATATGAGATCCAATTCATACCTCATGCATGATATGGCTCATTTTACCCAATATGGTGGAAAACCCTAGTTGAGGGATTGAAATCCGATTTACCCCATCCTTTGTGTAATGAATTGTGATAAGAGAATTCCTTTAAACACCTAACTTCTCATATAAATATATGATAGGGCTAATCCTTGAAGGCATGAAGGGGTTATGAGCCAAAGGATCTACCTAATATGGTAATCCGATAAGTTACTCAACATGGAGAACCAATATGATAATCTGGATGGGAAATTGACATGGTATCTTATATACATGCCACTTAAATGATACATGATGAGGCATACACTCTATCCCGATATGGTGCACACCTTGTACATGATATGGCATCAAGCACATAGCTTATACCCGATATGGGGTCAAGCACCTAGCTCATACCTGATATGAAGTTATCTTGAGATGATAAGAACTAAGTGATAGTCAATTTGATATGGGTACACAATATGATGATTAGCGGATATACCCTAAAACATGACATGGTGATGTGGTTATACTACTTGCCCGATATGGATACACAACATGAAATAAGAATGTATTTTAAAGCATAATATGTTAACATACACACATTTTGATACCCAATGTGGAAGGGACACTTCAATTATATGTGATTGATTGAGTGACATATGTTGTAGGTTGTGTTAATTGCAATATAAAAAATGTGTAATGGCCTTGTGAGCCATGCGAATCATTATTTCTTAGTGGGAGGTGACAATATGCGTAATGGCTTTGTGAGCCATGTGAATAGTTGTTGCCAAGTGAGAGGTGATAAGATGTGTAATGGCCTTGTGAGCCATGTTAATAGTTGTTTCCTAGTGAGAGGTGACAAGATGTGTAATGGCCTTATGAGCCATGTGAATAGTTGTTGCCTAGTGAGAGGTAAAAAGTAGTTATAAAAGTCTCATGATCTAGAGATTAATGTAAGAGATGATAATGTTCAAAATCAACTAGGGAACTGGGAAACCCTTAACTTAATAATAATAATAAATGGTTATAGCCAAATATGGGCTATAGTATTTTTTTAACATGCTAAAAAGAGATATGAGAAATACTTGTATCGCATAAAGGATGTTAATGTGTATGATGGTTCGACCAAGGGATAATGCTTAGCAAAGGTGATGTGGTGTTTAATGATGAAGCGATTGATATTCCATGATGAAAGTGAAAGGGAAACATAAAGGTATTCCAACTCTTATGGAATCCTTAGCAATATGGACATGATCTCACAGGGTTGGCATAGTCCAATGCCTGGCTGAACTCACAAGATTGGTACAATCCAATACCTGGATGAACTCACAGGATTGGTACAATCCAATACCTGGCTGTGATCTCATAGGATTGGTATAATCCAATGCCTGGATGTACTCTCAAAATGATCTCACAGAGTTGGCATAGTCCAATGCCTGGATGAACTCACATGATTGGTACAATCCAATACTTGGCTGTGATCTCACAAGATTGGTATAATCCAATGCCTAGTTGTACTCTCAAAATGATCTCACAGGGTTGGCATAGTCCAATGTCTGGCTGAACTCACATGATTGGTACAATCCAGTACCTGGCTGTGATCTCACAAGATTGGTATAATCTAATGCTTGGTTGCACTCTCAAAATGATCTCTCAGGGTTGGCATAGTCCAATGCCTGGCTGAACTCACAGGATTGGTACAATCCAATACCTAACTGTGATATCACAGGGTTGGCATATTCCAATGCCTGGTTGTACTCTCAAAATGATCTCACAGGGTTAGCATAGTCCAATGCCTGGCTGAACTCACATGATTGGTACAATCCAATACCTGGCTGTGATCTCTAGAATGGTACAATCCAATATCTGGTTGAACTCTTACAAAATCAATACATGGTTAGCAAATTGGCTGAGGCCAACAAATAGAAATGAGAATGATTCATGATCATCATACCATGATAATATTATCACAAGATAATCTTGATATGTTGGCATAATATGATGGGTAAATGATATACATGTTCTTTCATATTCCTTATAAAGTGAATAGATGATTTACTGCTCTATTATAGACAGTTACAATGGTTTGAAAAGATGAGAAATATTTTAATCTGCTTATCCACAATGATTAACCTTGCATATTACTATAAAAGAACCTCTGCTCAGTTTTATACTATTTACATGCGATAATAACATTGTTGGCAGAGAGTTATATCTCTCGCTGGGACAATTGTCTCACCCCGTGGGATCCACAATTTTTAGGTGGACATGTACGAGGAGGTAGAGACCGTTGTGTAGCGGAAGGACAAAACCAGTAGGGACGACAGTAATAGCTCATGTTGAGTGTACAGTCTGTCGTGTCATGTAGATAGAAGTCCTATGTGTCATCTCTGTACTCTCAGGTCCTTGGAGTCGGTTCGTAATGGTTTCATGAATAATCTGAGATTTTGGATTGTAAGCCTTGAGGTTTTATGTTGATCTAGTATGTGTTGATAGAGCAACTGTTATATGTTTTCCTCGAGATGAGATTAAACAATGTTTGTGCAATGTGAATCATAATATGTATAAGATTTGGATCTTTCAGTAATAATTTTCTGGAAGAGGATCTCCTTGCAAAACAGTTTTAAATTTTAGTGATTTTTGTTAGTTCACTGTCTATGATAATTCTACATTATTAGTAATGATTTGGTTGTCGGTTTGATGGTGGTTGTTTCAAGTTTGGTATCAGAGCTTAAGGTTTGTTGAGTCTACAAAGACATAGGACTAAGGTGTTGAGTCTGTTCTAATGTTCTCCAATATATCTTATAGTGACTTCTGCTTATGTAAAAGGAGCAATATAGCTTAAAGATGTCCAGGGAACACAAAGATCACATTGCTGAGAGCAATGTTGCTGCACTAGTAGGAGGTGCAAGGGATCAGGCAAGAGAGGAATCAGTGCCTGAGAATCCCCATTTTGATGAAGCTATGATATAAAAACCAACCTTTCATACTCTTTTTGGGCAAGTCATGACCATAATGAAGTATATGGTAGACCAGATGCCAACACCAACACCTAGGGCCCCAGTTCCCAATGAGGGATATGGGTCTGGTAAGACTTTTGAGTGGCTGTGCCATGTAGGATCTATAGAATATGCTGGAACAACTGACCCAGCAGATGTTGATTTATGGCTCACTGAGTTAGAAAAGGCTTTTAAGATCCTTAGTATTCCTGATGCTGACAAAGTTAACCATGCCATTTACCTTTTGAAAGGCAGTGCTGGCCATTGGTGGGCCAGAGAAGAAGTAAAGAGGAATTATGAAGAGGTTCGTTGGGAAGAATTTCGTCAAGAATTTATCAATAAGTATTTTCCACAAACATATTTAGACAAAAAGATCTCACAATTTGAGAAGGTTTGGCAGGGAACCATGCCAATTAATGAATATGAAGCTAGGTTCATGGAACTTTTGTGGTTTTTTTCCTCAAATGGCTCCTACGGAATAGGAGAAGATTCGACATTTTGAGAAAGGATTGAATACTGAGGTGTCTATCCTGACATCTGCATTAGAAAATAGAGAGAGGTTTGCCACATTTGTGGAATCGATCTGGAGGATAGAAAGGTCTGTGATAAAGAAACATGAGACAAACCTCAAAAGGAAGTCTACACTGTCACATGAACAATTGATTGGTGGTAATAAACAACTAAAGTCTTCAATATCACCGATTCAACCACAATATAGTACACCAATGCAGCGGTCACCAACTGAGATCCGAGCTTGCCATAAATGTGGAAAGATAGTACATATGAGGTGGTAGTGTCCAAAGGAGAAATAATAAGGTGACCCGACAACGAAGACACTAGATAACCCGTAAAAGGTAATACGTCAGATAGAACTTTTCATTCTAAAGTATCTTTCCTTTTTCTTCTCTCTACTTAATGATTATAAGAAAGGTAGTTGATGTTGAGCTTCCTTTAATTAATCCTATGAGGACATGAGGAGAAGATAAGAAGAATGAGAACCTATGTTCAATCCAATATTATCTTATATGTTTTAAAATTTCTCTCTTCATGTAGAAAGGGAAGAGATATAAAAGAAACAACTAGAGAAAATGTGAGATACTAAGTACTAAAACTTAAAGGGATGAAACATAATATAAAACAAATGCATACTACCTAATTTCAATTTTTGAATACCCTGACCATGTATTCATCTATTGAAGGCAAGGTAAGTATGGAACTCTTAGATTGCTATCCTTTTGATTACTCTGATCAAGTAGTCATTTTGAGACAATCTAAAGAGCATAATGAAGTATAAGATGTGGCATGGATATTTCTACCACATCCTAATTGATATATGAAGGAATATGAGTTAATCATAGATCAACTTATAAAAAAAAGGAAATACTTAGTGTAATGAATAGCTTGGTCTAAGGACCTTGAGGTAACAGTCACCTAATGAGAGGTGACAATGCTCAGTGATGGACTAAGGGTTGGAATACCTAAATTTAGTAATCATGATGATGATTATGCTAAGTGATGATGATATGTAATCATCTTTATAATTCCTATGCTAATGGCTTGGAACCTAAGAGGAAACAAGATTGAATGACACATGAACAATTGAAAGTTCATGTAATACTCGAAGAAGGTGATAATCTCTTTTCTTTAATAAACAACCTTGAATAATGATGGGGTGATAAGAAGGATTATATTTCCTTGTGTGTTCTTTCCCTTCAGGGACATGACAATCAAGTAAGTCTTATGACACTTGATGTGCATGGACTAGACGCAATCTTTTAGATGGATGCTTTGAAAAGTATCAACTAGTCTTGGATTTTAGTTCCAAGACAAAGTATGTGTGTTAAGTAATATCCCTAGATGAAAGAAAGGTATTATTATATGTTTGGTTTTGGTAATAACAACAGAGGATGGAAATGATAAGATGTAATATGTTTTTGACACATGTAATTAATACCAAGGTAAGGACTTCTAGTATCCAAGACGTTTTAAAGGCATGAGATGGTGAGGACATGTGACAGAGTGAGTTTTTCTATATATATTATTTATTTTCCCTCTCCTACAATTTTGATTATTCCAATTATGTCCTCAATCATCTCCCTCACTAAATTGATGAATTGTATTATCAATTTCATTTAATACCATTCATAGTATCACATAAAGTCAAAAATACAAGCAATATGACATGTGGTCAATGGATATGTCCAAAAATTGAATTTTGACTCCAATTTTGTTCCTTAGCTACATAATGACATCATTAAGATACTCCAAAAATTTCATTACATTTGGATTTACCAATTAAGAGCTATTAACTTTTGAAGGTAAGGTGTATAATGTCATCTATTAATCCCTAGGACCAATGTTTCCAATTCCATTTGACTAAATAAGTGTCACGTGACCCTTTTTGGCTAATTGGGCGTGGGTCACTTAAAGGGGGCAATCCCTTCCATTCGATCTGTCGACCGTGGATTGCACGAGATCCAACGACTCTTAGGTCATCTCTAACCTTCCACACGACCCGATCTCGACTCCAAATAGACAGAGATGCCTTCAAATGACTCTCGCGCCCGAATCTCATCCCCTCTCTGTGAGATATTTGGAGGAAGGCTTCTTCTCCCCAAACTGAACCCAATGACTCTCTACTCACCCTCCCTCATCCTCAGATTAGAGAGAACGACCTCCTCCCTCTCTGTGCCTCTCATAGGTAGTGGCGCCCAATTTAGGGCTTCATTCCCTCGACCACCCCATGCCTATATAAGACCTCCAAGAGCTTCTTTGACTTCCCTTTTATCATCTCCCACCTTTAATTCCAGCAAGAGACACCCCTATCTTATCGACCTCGAACACCCTCAACCTTCCTGACCTTGACTTCCTCCTCACTCCAGTGACTCCCTCGATCCAATAAAAAATAGTAGCATGTTCGGGGGACCTCACTGAGAGGATCACCACCCTTAGTTGGATCCACGGAGGCCCAGGGCCTTGAGTCGACAAGCCACCACAACCAAGCTCGAAAGCTTCATCGCCAGAAAGGTCAGGAGCACGTCGAGCCTCAGGGAGCTAACGCCGAGCCTCACGAACCTCACACCGAGCTTCATGACCCCTCAATCCAACCCAAGGGTAGGTACATCTCCGAATCACATTTTCCCTTTTCCCCACCTGTTTTGATTAAAAAATGGAGCTCAGACCTACCCATGCGACAATCTTGACCTCCTCGCAACCATTGTGACCCCGCAGACTCAACCGACTCCTCAAAAATGACCAACCTACCCTATAACTCCAACATCACCTCGCTTGCCTCCCTGTTACCTCGCTGCAGCCATGGCACGAGCAGAAGACAATCGAACATATGGATTGTCCTCTCTGCCCATGCTCGTCAATGGGCTCCATTGTTTTTCATTGGGCCTTTTGGTCTTTTCTCGAACTAATCCCCCTTGTCTGTCGAGTGCCCACTCGCGGGTCAGTGGGAGGGTCCGGTTATTCGAATCCCTCACCTGATCCATGAAAAAGAGCTTGATTTTTTTTAATTTTTTGTTTATTTCTTCAAGAATTATCTGATTGTCCAAATCTTAGAAAAATCCTAGAAAATGCTAGGAATATATAAATATATTGAACCTATATATTATTTTCATTAGAAAAATGCGATCTATTTAAATAAAATATAGTCAGGACCTAGATCTAACCCTTTTTTTAGAAAATATGACCTACAAGTCCTAATGACCTTTTAATATATATTTTGTGTAATAATAGTCATCCTTGATTTAGATATGCCTTGTGGACATCCTAAACCCTAATTGGGGCCCTGATCATCATGTTACTCAAAACCCTAATCTAAGAGGGATAGTTGATTCAATAGTTGTGAAAAACCCTAATTTCTAGTTTCCTGTCTTCATGTGTATACTTATTACAACTTTATGTCAAACCCTAATTATTAAATGACCTTAAATGACTTTGAATGACCCTAACCCTTAGAATCCAACTCTAATCTCTCAAATCGTATGTATCCTAAAGAGATACCCCTAATGACCGAAACTCTAATAAGAAACCCTAACATGGAATGATGAGAACCCATGGTGACTTTAGGTTCTTGTTTATATTTGAGGGTGACCTACTCTCTTTCTCCAAATCTAGAACTTATAGAATTCAGATCTGAAATTAAAGGTACATGGATATAATTATATGACTAGTTTTTCTGGATGTTAAATATATGTACTTGCTTGCTGGTATTTGAAATACATTGTTGGATGTAGATGTATGTATATTGACAATTTCTGCCTTGAACATTAAAGAACATAAATGATGATAAATGAAATGTAGTTACTAGTGGTGTTCATTAATTTCCCTATTAGAGAGGGAAAATATTAATGTTGACTAGCACCTCCCTAGAGTACACAGTATACGGGGAGATCCCTAGAGTACAAGGTATATAGGGAAGGGCCCACCATTTATGTGATTATGTGCTAAGTACACCATAGTAATGCATATTCATTCTAAATGTGGTTAATAAATTGGGATTACATAATTTTCCACCTCTAAATAACGTTTTATTTCTCTTTCTTCAATTTCGAGTATTTTTATATGCCAACATAGTATAGCTTTTAACTCCACGTACCAACTTTGTTGATGTTTTTGTTTCTCATATTTTCTAGGTACAAGCAACATATGAAGCACTTCAAAGTACCTGAAGCCACTAAATAATGAGCATGGATGATAGTAGATAGATCTCCACTTTTCATCTTATTCATTTCAGTTAGATAGTTTTCTTTAGATGTTGTAATAGGATGTTATAGATCCTATGTAATGATCATATTTTTTCCCTTTCTCATAGACTTATTCTTCTTCCTTCTAAATTATTAGCATGTATGGATTTATCTATTATCAATGAATGAAGTGTTGTGTGGCTATCATAAATGATGATGTGAACTTGATCTTGGCTTTTCTCTGATTTTAGTTGACTATCTTAATTTCTTATATTTTCCCTTTTGACATTTATAGATATGAGTACACGTATATCTATGGATGTCACTAAGGAGAGTATATAGAAATTGGGGTCGTCACAGTTGGTATCAGAGCCAAGGTTCACACATCATAGTCACATGATCTTCATTCACCCTATTATGAGTCTAGGGTAGTCCTAAAGTTAGGGATGTGAAGAGTTGAGGTGACTAGGATAGCATCTGCCTAAGGTCTGGCTAAAGTCTCTGAGCCACTTTGCTTGGAAATCATGAGGCTACCTATAAGGCAGTGTAAGTCTACCTAGCTGATATCCTAAATGTCCCCTACTTCTTGGGCATACCTTAAATTAGGATCCTTCTCATCTATAGAAAATTCTCTCTCATCTTTTCTATAGGAATATTTCCCTCCTATCTCAATTTTTGAAAATTCCCCCCTTACCTTTATGATATAAGGTTAGGAAAGAGTCTCTCTATTTAGAAAGTCTTAAGGACTGACTGATAAGGATTTTAGGGTATCCTCAACAAATCATAACATTAAGAACATTAATAATTAATAAAGGAGAATAATGAAATATCATGTGATAAAATAATAATAATGACGAGACTAATTGTTGAGTAATAAATCTAATATGTCCAAATTAATTTCAGGATGCCTCCTAAGACTCGCAACTCAAAGGCCTCAGAGGAATCATCCTCTAAGAAGAGAAAAGAGCCTGAAACCTCTGAAGTACATGATCCTGATGCCGCGGCCAAGGAAAGGTGGGAGGAACTAAAGAAAATCCTTCTAGACTTTATGAAAACCCTCGCCACAAAATGAACCCCTGAACCTAGATCCTCTAGGAAAAAAGGAGGTGATGGTGATAGACTTCATTAAGCTTAACCCTGATACCTTTGGGGGGGAAGACCAGCCTGAGGTCATGGACAAGGATGAGGCCTAGATCCTATCCTTGGAGAATGGTTTTGTACCCAATGAGAAGAAGGTCAAGTTTGCCACTCATCTGCTTAAGGGAGGGGCAGAAATCTGGTGGGAGAACTATGGTGGGAACAGGGGATAAGAAGTAGATGCCATGGGGTGGGAAACCTTCAAAACCCTCTTCCCTGATCGCTTTATGCCCATAGTTGAGAGGAAGAGGAAGGAGAAGATGTACATGGAGTTAAGGCAGGGTAGTCTTTTAGTGGCTGACTGCACCCGGAAGTTTAGACTTCTGGATCGCTATGCACCTATCAAGACTGAAGATAGCCTCACTGAGCACTACGTTGACTGCCTTTCTGCCCACCTAAAAACCCTAGTCACAACCTCTCATACCAGAAGCATAGATGAATCCCTAGACATGGCCCTCAAGCAGGAGAGAGAGCAGGGCATGCATAAACCTTCCAACATGGGGTACTTAGGGTTAACTACTATAGAGGAGGATAAGTCTAGAAAGTTCAATCCTGGCCATAACAATAAGGGATCAGGGAAATGAGGAGGTTCAGGAAAAGGAGGATAGAAGCACAACCAAAATCAACAGAAGATAGTTCACCCAAAGTGCAAGATTTGTGGACGACACCATGGTGGGGTATGCCGCCATACCAAGCCGGTCTGCTCTAACTGCACGAAGGAGGGTCATTTCATCGCCAAGTGTCCCATTCCTTTCATCTTTGGCAATCTTGTAGCAGGTGCTCCACAACCTCAGGGACACCGCAATGGTAGGGTATTTGCAGTGAATGCAGAAGTGGCCAAGGCAAATCCTAACCAGCTCTGTGAAGGTAACCTGGTACATGACTTCCCTGACATTTTTCTGGAGGATCTTCCTGGGCTGCCTCCAAATAGAGACATTGAGTTATCCATAGATCTTCTTCCTGGAACTACTCCGATTTCTAGGGCACCATATAGGATGGATCCTGGTGAGCTTATGGAGTTGAAGAAATGTTGCAAGAACTTCTCGACAAAGGTTTCATTCATCCTAGTGTTCCCCCTGGGGTGCTCCTGTTCTTTTTGTTAAAAAGAAAGATGGTTCTATGCATATGTGTATTGACTACCACATGTTAAACCAAGCCACTATTAAAAACAAGTATCCTCTCCCTCATATTGATGACCTCTTTGATCGGCTTTATAATGCTAAAGTTTTCTCAAAGATTGATCTTCATTCTGGCTACCATCAACTTAAAATCAAGGATTCTGATATTTCTAAAACTGCTTTTTGAACGCGTTACGAGTATTATGAATTTCTAGTGATGCCATTCAGGTTGACAACACACTGGGTGTATTTATGAACTTGATGAATAAAGTCTTCCAACCTTATCTTGATGAGTTCATGGTCATCTTCATTGATGGTATCTTGATCTATTCTGATTCTATGGAAAAACATCGGGAACACTTGCGAGCAGTTCTTGAAATTCTTCGAACCCAGATTTTTTATGGCAAGCTTTCAAAATGTGAATTCTGGATTGACAAAGTCATGTTTCTTGGATATGTCATCTCTGGGGGTAATATATCTGTTGATCCCGCCAAAGTTTCTGCTGTACTTAATTGGCAACCTCCTCGCAATCCTTCTGAAATCCAGAGTTTTGTAGGTCTAGACGGATATTATCATCATTTTATTCCAAATTTCTCCAAAGTGGCACTTCCTCTGACTAAGATTACTCGAAAGGACGATCACTTCATCTGGTTAGCTTCTTGTGAGTCCAATTTCCAACAGTTAAAGTAGAAGTTGACGTCAACACTGTTCTTGTTCTACCCTCTGGCAACGAAGGGTTTGTGATATTCAGTGATGCTTTGATGAATGAGTTAGGATGCATCCTATAGTAGAATGGAAAGGTAGTGGCCTTTGCATCTAGGCATCTAAAACTAAATGAGCTTAATTATCCCACACATGATTTGGAATTAGCTGCAATCATTCATGCTCTCAAAATCTGGAGACACTACCTATACGGGGCAACATTCGACATCTTCACTGACCACAAAAGCCTGAAGTACATCCTGACTCAAAAGGACTTGAATCTGCGTCAATGTTGATGGATTGAATATCTAAAGGACTACAATTTCACTATTGCCTATCATCCGGGCAAGGCAAATATAGTCAATGATGCCCTTAGTAGGAAAAGGGCAGTGTGTGCATCTCTTTCTGTTCTTAAATGGAAGAATATGGAGGATCTAGTGGGTTGGAAGCCATAGTTTCTGTCTGACCATGTGCATGTTAATGATATCTCCATCACATCCAATTTGCATTTTGAACTTCTTGAGGCATAAAAGGCTAAAGCTGATCTTACTGAGCTCTCCTCTCTCCTGTCGAAGCCTCAACCACATCTGTCTGTGGAGATTGATGGTGGCTTTTGATACAAGAACCGTATGTGGGTTCCTGAGCAGTCAGCTGTAAAGACAATAATTCTTAGCAAGGCATATGGGTCTAAGTACACAGTTCATCCAGGCACGACGAAGATGTACAAAAACCTACAACGTCAGTTCTGGTGGAGGGACATGAAGCGTGATATTGCCGATTTCGTGTCCAGGTGTCTGACATGCCAAAGGATCAAGGTTGAGCATCAGAGACCAGTTGGTCTACTACAACCCCTTGAGATTCCAAAATGGAAATGGGAACTCATCACCATGGACTTTGTGGTGGGATTACCCAGGACCAGGAAGGGATACGATGCCGCATGGGTCATAGTGGATCATCTCACCAAGTCAACTCATTTTCTCCCTATGAATACTACTGCGAAAGTTTCTGTGTTGGCCGACCTCTACATATGGGAGATAGTACGTCTGCATGGAGTTCTAGCATCTATTGTCTAAGATAGGGACCCGAAGTTCACCTCAAAGCTGTGGAAGTAGGTTCAATAGGAATTGGGCACCAAATTGAACTTCAGTACAGCCTACCATCCGCAGACAGACAGGTAGTCAGAGCGTACAGTGCATATTTTGGAGGATCTTCTACGTGCCCCAAAATTCAAGCAGCCTGAAAAAGATGTGGATACTTCTTCTCGACCTCGGTCTTTAGTTTCCAGGTGGCATCGGTTTCATCATGGTGGCTCCAGAGAACTTTCACCATATCTATATGTTGATTACTACAAAGCTCTCCTTTGACTTGAATTCGAGAATTCTGACTGGGGACTCAACATATGACAGATCATCATTCAACTCGAGAGGCTCATGATTCAGAATATGACTGGGGTCCTTGACATAGGGCTTCATATTAGATACATGAAACACATTATGCATGGCACGATACTGAGGTGGCAAAGAGAGACGATAGGCACATTCACCAACCCTTTCCATAATCTCAAAGGGTCCAACATAACGAGGACTGAGCTTTCCTTTGTTCTTGGCCAAAGCTCGAATAGGTCGGATCTTCAGAAAAACATGGTCACCTTCCTTGAAATGGCGTTCCTAACAGTGAGCATCTATATAAGACTTCTGCCTATCATGTGCTCGCTTCATCCTCTACCTGATTAGTGCAACCTTATCAGTATACAACTGCATCTCTTTGGATTTCATCAGGGTATGTTCTCCGACGTCGTCCCAGTGTAATTGAGATCTGCATGGTCGGACATAGAGAGCTTCATAGGGAGGCATCCTGATGCTTGCCTGATAGCTATTATTATAGGAAAACTCAGCTAAAGGCAAGTAGTAGTCCCACAAACCTTCCCAATTGAGAATATTCTTAAAAGGAGGGGAGAATGTGACATAGTGAGTTTTTCTATATATATGATTTATTTTCTCTCTCCTACAATTTGATTATTCCAATTATGTCCTCAATCATCTCCCTCACTAAATTGATTAATTGGATTATCAATTTCATTTAATACCATTCATATTATCACATAAAATAAAAAATACAAGCAATATGATATGTGGTCAATGGATATGGCCAACAATAAATTTTGACTCCAATTTTGTATCTTATCTACATAATGACATCATTAAGATACTCCAAAAATTTCATTACATTTGGATTTACCAATTAAGAGCTATTAACTTTTGAAGGTAAGGTGTATAATGTCATCTATTAATCCCTAGGACCAAAGTTTCCAATTCCATTTGACTAAATAAGTGTCACACGGCCCTTTTTGGCTAATTGGGCGCGGGTCACTTAAAGGGGGCAATCCCTACCATTTGATCTATCGATCGCAGATTGTGTGAGATCCAACGACCCTTAGGTTGTCTCTAACCTTCCGTGTGATCCGGTCTCGACTCCAAACAGACATAGATGCCTTCAAATGACTCTCGCGCCCGAATCTCATCCCCTCTCCACGAGATATTTGGAGGAAGGCTTCTCCTCCTCAAACTGAACCCAACGACCCTATACTCACCCCCTCATCCTCAGATAAGAGAGAATAACCTCCTCCCTCTCTGCGCCTCTCACTGGCGGTGGCACCCAATTTAGGGCTTCATTCCCTCGACCACCCCGTACCTATATAAGACCTCTAAGAGCTTCTCTGACTTCCCTTTTATCATCTCCCACATTTAATTCCAGTGAGAGATGCCCCTATCTTCCTGACCTCAAACACCCTCAACCCACCTGACCTCGACTTTCTCCTCACTCCAGTGGATCCCTTGATCCAATCGACCATAGTAGCACGTTAGGGGGACCTCAGCGAGAGGATCACCACTCTCAGTTGGAGCCACGGAGGCCTAGCACCTTGGGTTGACAAGCCGCCACAACCAAGCTTGAAAGCATCATCACTGGCAAGGTCAGGAGCACATCGAGCCTTGGGGAGCTAACACCGAGCCTCACGAACATCGCATTGAGCTTTGTGACCCCTCAATCCAACCCGAGGGCAGGTACATATTCGAATCACATTTTCCCTTTTCCCTACCTATTTTGATCAAAAAATGGAGCTCAGACCCCCCATGCGACGATCTTGACCTCCTCACAACCATTGTGACCCCGCGGACTCAACTGGCTCCTCAACAATGACCAACCTACCCTAGAACTCCAACCTCACCTCGTTTGCCCCCAGTTACCTTGCTGCAGCCATGACACGAGCAGAGGACAATCAAACAAATGGATTGTCCTCTCTACCCATGCTCGTCAATGGGCTCCATTATTTTTTTGTTGGGCATTTTAGTATTTTCTTGTACTGACCCCACCTCCTCTGTCGAGTGCCCACTCGCGGGTCAGTGGGAGGGTTCAGTTATTCAGATCCCTCACTTGATCCACGAAACACAACTCAATTTTCTTTTTTTATTTTTCATTTATTTCTTCAGGAATTATCTGATTGGCCAGATCTTAGAAAAATCCTAGAAAATGCTAGGAATATCGAAATATATCGAACCTATATATTATTTTCATCAGAAAATGCAATCTATTTAAATAAAATATAGTCAGGACCTAGATCCGACCCCTTTTTAGAAAATATGGCCTACAAGCCCTAATGACCTTTTAATATATATTTTTTGTGTAATAATAGTCATCCTTGATTTAGACCTGCCTTGTGGATGTCCTAAAACCTAATTGGGGCCCTGATCATCATGTTAATCGAAACCCTAATCTAAGAGGGATAGTTGATTCAATAGTTGTGAAAAACCCTAATTTCTAGTTTCCTCTCTTCATGTGTATACTTATTACAACTTTATGTCAAACCCTAATTATTAAATGACCTTAAATGACTTTGAATGACCTTGACCCTTAGACTCCAACTCTAATCTCTCAAATCATATGTATCCTAAAGAGATACCCCTAATGACCAAAACTCTAATAAGAAACCCTAACATGGAATGATGAGAACCCATGGTGACTTTAGGTTCTTGTTTATATTTCAGGGTGATCTACTCTCTTTCTCCAAATCTAGGACTTATGGAAGTCAGATCTGAAATTAAAGGTACATGAATATAATTATATGACTAGTTTTGCTGGATGTTAAATATATGTACTTGCATGCTTGTATTTGAAATACATTGTTGGATGTAGATGTATGTATATTGACAATTTCCACCTTGAACAGTAAAGAACATAAATGATGATAAATGAAATGTAGTTACTATTGGTGTTCTTTTATCTCCCTATTAGAGAGGGAAAGTATTAATGTTGACTAGGACTTCCCTAGAGTACACAATGATCCCTAGAGTACAAGGTACACAGGGAAGGGCCCACAATTTATGTGATTATGTGCTAAGTTCACCATAGTAATGCATATTCATTCTAAATGTGGTTAATAACTTGGGATTACCTAATTTTTAGCCTCTAAATAACGTTTTCTTTCTCTTTCTTCAATTTTGGGTATTTTTATATGCCAACATAGTATAGCTTTTAATTCCACATACCAACTTTGTTGATGTTTTTGTTTCTTATATTTTCTAGGTACAAGCAACATATGAAGCACTTCAAAGTACCTGAAGCCACTAAATAATGAGCATGGAGGATAGTAGATAGATCTCCACTTCTAATCTTATTCATTTCTGTTAGATAGTTTTCTTTAGATGTTGTAATAGGATGTTATAGATCCTATGTAATAATCATATTTTTTCCCTTTCTCATAGACTTATTCTTCTTCCTTCTCAATTATTAGCATGTATGACTTTATCTATTATCAATGAATGAAGTGTTGTGTGGCTAGAACTTGATCTTGGCTTTTCTCTAATTTTAGTTGACTATCTTAATTTCTTATATTTTCCCTTTTGACATATATAGATATGAGTGCACACATATCTGTGGATGTCACTAAGGAAAGTATATATAAATTGGGGTCGTCACAGGATATGACTCCTAATAAATGATTAATGCTTGGTTACCTAGAAAGGCCAACTTTGAGATTGGTTTGGTTACATACAATAATATGGACATCATATGTTAGGGGTTTATGCTCTGCATAAACATGACATTGATAATGATGTACTAATTGAAAGAAACAATTGTAGAATCATTGTGGGAAAAGCTTATCAAGCTAAAATTAATTCCTTAGAATATCCCTATCTAGATATGTTAAGGAAATTTATTCATAACATCTAGAGATATCTTTGAGATAAGTTCTTATTTAGTAAGTAACCTTTCCTTATGACAAGAAAATGTACAACTAGGAAGATAGTTGGTATGAGTCATAAAAAAGTTGTGTTGTGTCAACATATTAGAGTGGCACTATGTATGATGAGACTTGTAGTCTCAAATGAATGACATAATGTAACTCTAGTCTGGGAAGGACAGTTGAGTATGATAGATTCTATGACAACCCTATGTGAAAGAACTTTGTGCTGGCCAAAGATCTATGGCATCTCCATGACATCAAGATGTTATGTGGAGATTCGATGATATGATGCATGAATGACAATTGTCTTCCTTCATCTGGGATTTTGGGGACAAAATCCTTATTAGGGGTTTATAACTTGTGATGACCCTGACCTGGGTTATGAGGTAACCCTATTTGTTTTGGCTAAGTAAATTGCTTAGAAATTTAATATAATCCTCTAAGGTGTTTTGTTATCATGTGACACACTTATGTTCCAAATTTGGTCATGATTGAATGCTGTTTGAGCAATGTTCCTTTGTTTTGGACCAAAGTACAATTTGTCCACGATGAGGGGTTACATTGAAATATGTCACATGTTGAATGTGTCCTAAGTGTTTTAGTATCATAAGAGAGATAATGATTCTAAGTGGTGCTTGTGGAAAGCCTAAATCCTGAGATATAACATGTTTGAACAATGCTAGTACTGTGTGTACCAATTTTGGTACAATTTGTAATTTATCCAATATATGGGGTTGAAATGAAAAATTATCACCTCTAGAGTTTCTCTACTTCCTCTATGTATCTTTTAGAGGAAAGATAAAGAAGTATACACTATGTTTGAGTCATCTTTGAATGATGATGCTCTTGGTGAAGAATAGACCAAGAAAGAATTGAAGGTAAAGCTTTTTATGTGTTGTATCGAGTTGTGGACTTGATATAGGAGTCCTATCGGCCAAGGAGCCATAGTAGAAGTCTCCTATCAGTTTTTTGAGACCTAGAAAAGGCCATGATGGGTAGATCACCTCAAGGAGGTAGCCCATGATGAGTTGCAAGTTCTCTTGTAAAAAGTGTATCAGGTTGTCTTAATGATGAGATAAAGATGAGGAAACTTATCCAACAAGATAAAGGATGGCCGAGATATTGTCTATAACTTATCCTCAAGACTCTTGCATTGAAAGATATGCATGATTGCATGCATGGACAGGTGTCAACCATGCATGGACACGTGGCAGCTAGTAGCTTAAAATGATGACACCTCATATACACACTTTTTCATGAACCTCAAGTATATATACCCTTCCTTTCACCCCTTAGTGAAAATTTTCAAATCCTACCACCTCCTTGCTCTTAGATATCATGCATAAAGTTTTGGTATCATGCAAAGGTGAAGGAATATCATGAATAGGGCCTTGGTATCGGCCATAGCAAAGTGGTATCGCCCATTACAAAGTGATATCGACCAAGTGAGGGATATCAACCATAGAGTGGTGATGTATCAAACATAGTATTAAGTATCTCAAGTCTTGGACATTTGAGAAGCTCACCTTAAACCTTGGGAACGTGAAGCTTTGGAGCTTGCAGCTTTGAAGTTGCTCTTGAGGCGGGTTATATAACTTGAACTCAATTATGTTATTATTTACCATCAATCTTGCCTTAGTTAAATGATTTACTTTCAATTCGAAATTCTTGCATAATTGATGAACCCCTAAGCTCTAGTAGTAACCTAGGACTGTTGTCCATGAACTAGAACAGTTAGAATGAAGGTTAGAGCTTGAAGAAGATGGTGTCACTTTATAAAGTGATACCAAGTCCAAGAACGAAAACAAGTACCTCTAACCCGATATGGTAATATATACATGCATCACTTGCACAATATGCTTGTGAGATTACATCTCCTTGCACGATGTGGAGATGAAGTTTATACCTTGAACACGATATGGTGTTAACCATATACCTTTTGCACGATAGGAAGTCAAGTGAAGACTCCATACACGATATAGGGTCAAGTGTGTACTTGTAAGTCGATATGTCAAAACCCTAGTTTGGGTAACCTGATATGAGTAAGAATAGCAAGTACCCTTTGCACAATATGAGCATGTAGTACTCATCTGGTACATGATATCTTGAAGCACACATTTGGTGCATGATATGATTGATTGAGTATACACTTAGGCACGATATGAGGCATAGATTCAAATACATGGTATAACCCGATATGGTTGAAATACCTTAACCCAATATGAAGCCCAAGATGGGGGTTAACCCGATATGGGGATAGATGATAGCTCATACATGATATGAGTCATGCCTTTTGCATAATATGGGAGATTCCTACTTACCCCTTATACATGATACACGTCTAAGATTACAACTCTTGCATGATATAGAGATAGTGAACACTCTAAACAATATAGAGTTGGAAACCCAAGGTGATGGGTAAGCCGATACAAGTGGTGAGTGATACCACATGGAAAATACAAATGATATCCCTTAGATGATAGAAATAATACTTACTTTTACCTAGTGAATGATATGAGGTCCAATTCATACCTCATGCACGATATGGCTCATTTTACCCAATACAGTGGCAAAACCTGGTTGAGGGATTGAAATTTGATATACCCCATCCTTTGTATAATGAATTGTGATAAGAGAATTCCATTAGACACCTATCTTGTCATATAACTATATGATAGGGCTAATCCTTGAAGGTATGAAGAGGTTATGAGCCCAAGGATCTACCTAATATGGTAATCTGATATGTTACTCAACATGGAGAACTGATATGATAATCTGGATAGGAAACTGATATGGTATCTTGTATACATGCCACTTAAATGATACATGATGAGGCTTACACTCTGTGTCTGATATGGTGCACACCTTGTACACGATATGGCATCAAGCACATAGCTTATACCTAATATGGGGTCAAGCACCTAGCTCATACCCGATATGAAGTTATCTTGAGATGAAAAGAACTAAGTGATAGTCAATTTGATATGGGTACATGATATGATGATTAGGGGATACACCCTAAAACATGACATGGTGATGTGGCTATACCACTTTCCCAATATGGATACACTACATGAAATAAGAATGTATTTTAAAGCATAATATGTTAACATACACACATTTTGATACCCAATGTGGAAGGGACACTTCAATCATATGTGATTGATTGAGTGACATATGCTGTAGGTTGTGTTAATTGCAATATAAACGATGTGTAATGGCCTTGTGAGCCATGTGAATAGTTGTTTCCTAGTGAGAGGTGACAAGATGCATAATGGCCTTGTGAGCCATGTGAATAGTTGTTGCCTAGTGAGTGGTGACAAGATGTGTAATGGCCTTGTGAGCCATGTGAATAGTTGTTGCCTAGTGAGAGGTGACAAGATGTGTAATGGCCTTGTGAGCCATGTGAATAGTTATTGCCTAGTGAGAGGTGACAAGATGTGTAATGGCCTTGTGAGCCATGTGAATAGTTGTTGCCTAGTGAGAGGTAACAAGATGTTATAAAAGTATCATGATCTAGAGATTAATGTAAGAGATGATAATGCTCAAAATCAACCAGGGAACAGGGAAACCCTTAACATAATAAGAATAATAAATGGTTATAGCCAAACAAGGGCTATAGTATTTTTTTAATATGCTAAAAAGAGATATTAGAAATACTTGTATCACATAAAGGATGTGAATGTGTATGATGGTTCGACCAAGGGATAATGCTTAGCAAAGATGATGTGGTGTTTAATGATGAAGGGATTGATATTCCATGATGAAAGTGAAAGGGAAACATAAAGGTATTCCGACTCTTATGGAATCCTTATCAATATGGCCATGATCTCACAGGGTTGGCATAGTCCAATGCCTGGATGAACTCACATGATTGGTACAATCCAATACTGGATGAACTCATAGGATTGGTACAATCCAATACATGGCTGTGATCTCACTGGATTGGTATAATCCAATGCCTAGATGCACTCTCAAAATGATCTCACAGGGTTGGCATATTCCAATGCCTGACTGAACTCATAGGATTGGTACAATAAAATACCTGGCTGTGATCTCACAGGATTGGTATAATCCAATGCCTGGCTGTACTCTCAAAATGATCTCATAGGGTTGGCATAGTCCAATGCCTAGCTGAACTCATAGGATTGGTACAATCCAATACCTGGTTGTGATCTCATAGGATTGATATAGTCCAATGTCTAGATGTACTCTCAAAATGATCTCATAGGGTTGGCATAGTCCAATGCCTGGCTGAACTCACAAGATTGGTACAATCCAATACCTAGTTGTGATATCACAGGGATGGCATATTCTAATGCTTGGCTGTACTCTCAAAATGATCTCACAGGGTTAGCATAGTCCAATGCCTGGCTGAACTCACAGGATTGGTACAATCCAATACCTGGATGTGATCTCTGGAATGGTACAATCCAATATCTGGCTGAACTCATACAAAATCAATACCTGGTTAGCAAATTGGTTGAGGCCAATAGATAGAAATGAGAATGATTAATGGTCATCATACCATGATAATATTATCACAGGATAAGCTTGAGATGTTGGCATAATATGATGGGTAAATGATATACATATTCTTTCATATTCCTTATAAAGTGAATAGATGATTATTGCTCTATTATAGACAGTTACAATTCTTTGAAAATATGAGAAATATTTTAATCTGCTTATCCACAATGATTAACCTTGATTATTAGTATAAAAGAACCTCTGCTCAGTTTTATACTGTTACTTGTGATAATAACATTGTTGGCGGAGAGTTATATCTCTCGCTGGGACAATTGTCTCACCCCATGGGATCCATAATTTTTAGGTGGACATGCATGAGGAGGTAGAGACCATTCTGTAGAGGAAGGACAACAGCAGCAAGTACATCAGTAATATCTCAGGTTGAGTGTACTGTGTGTCATGTCTTGTAGATAGATGTCCTATGTGTCGTCTATGTACTCTCAGGTCCTTGGAGTCAGTTCGTAATGGTTTCATGAATGATATGAGATTTTGTCTTGTAAGCCTTGAGGTTTTATGTTGCTCCAGTATGTGTTGATAGAGAAACTATTATATGTTGTCCTCAAGATGAGATTAAATAGTGTTTGTACAATGTGAATCATGATATGTATACGATTTGGATCTTTCAGTAAGAATTTTCTGGAAGAGGATCTCCTTGCAAAATGGTTTTAAATTTTAGTGATTTTTGTTAATCCACTATTTATGATAATTCCACATTATTAGTAAAGATTTAGCTGTCGGTTTGATGGTGGTCCTTACAATTACATCTAAAACCCTAACGATTTGGCTGTCAGTTTGATAGCGGTCGTTATAGTTACATCTGAAACCACCCTACCAAGGTGTGTGGACCATGACAGAAGTCTAAGGGTTGTTTCGATTACCTGCACCACCCAATGGAAGATCTGAACCAAGGTCTAATGGATGGATAACATCAGAGTAACCCATCGTAAATAGAGTGTACAACACCCTAAATTATAGGGTTCATCAACCTTAAACATGATGATGGGTGATCATTCAAAGTAAGAATTTTAAAAGAAGATAACTGAGAAATTTATGCATGTGTAATAGATGAAAACCTCATTCTATTACAAGTATAATGAACCACATAGAAGGTAGTATGAAATTTGGTTAAGATGCACATAATAGAGGTAGGAAGAATTATAAAACCTGCCCGATTTTTGGAGAGAAAAAAAATCCTATGATATCAAACTTCAAAATCTTCAACCATGCTCCAACACCTCAATCTAGAGATCACATCCAAGAAGAAGAAAGAAACCATGGTCACCATGGAGTTTAAGAAATAAGGAAACCAAGTCTAATCGGAATTGAAGAAGAAAGGTGAAGGAGATGGATTCATCTTCACAAACAACCACCATGGAAGGTTCACACCTCATGGCTAAGAAGGAGGAAGAAGATGGAGGTTTCATGAGAGGGGAAACGTGATCAAGTGTAAGATCACTTACTAAAAAGTAAACTTCCATGAAATCTCCAATAAGATGTTGATCTAGCACAATATTTCCAATAAATGAAGATGGATCGGCCACTCAAGGTCCAATATCTGACCTTCCTTGCTCCTCAAGCTCGAAGGGTGATTTATAGGAAGAAGAAGAAGTTGAAGCCTGAAAAAGATTGCTTGGTTGTGAAGAGGATGGTTTATATACCCAAAAGGAAGAGAGGAGTGAAGATCTTCGAGGTGTCAACGCCATGGCTCACCAAGGGACACATGCCCTCCAAAGAGATAACCTTCCTTTCACTCACATGAAAATATCCATGGTCATGTTTATTCAACAACTATGTCATGACCTACTATGTTGGTTTCCCTCTTGTTGCGGTTGTGACATCACCTTCACCAACTTGTCTCAGTCGAGATACTTCATAGTGAAAGCCCTAGGTCACATGTGCATGGTCGAGTCACTAGGAGATAAGGTGTTTCAACCCACCTCTCACAAGGTTGTCTCAGTCGCGACCACACTTCCAAGCATCACTAGTACAAGAATGGTCTGTAGCGTTGGTTTTTTTAAGCCTGTAACGTCACTTTATAACCGACGCCTAAGTGGCCTTCGCTATAGAATTTTCTCTATAGCGTCGGTTTATTTAACCAAATAAAACCGACCTTATAGAGTAAACACTGACGGAAAAGGTTGTAAAAAATCTGACCTAGGCGAGAAAAAAGAGCCTGTAAGGTCAGTTATTCGAAAACAACCGACCCTATAAACGGTCTCGGTCGAGAAAATTGTCAACCGAAAGTTTTTTCGGTCGACAATTTTCTCGACCGAGAGAGTTTACAGGGTTGGTTTTTTTGAAATAACTGACCCTAAAGATTGAATAAACATTTCAGTGTAACACTCAGTCGAGAAAATTGTCGACCGAAAACATTTCGGTCGACAAACTTGTCGACCGAGGGGTACACTGAAAATGTTTATTCAATCTTTAAGGTCAGTTTTTGTAAATAACCGACCTTGTAGAGGACATTTAGAGTCTATTTTGTACAAAAACTGACGCTAGAAGTTATATTTCGGTCGAAAATTTTCTCGACCAAAGAGTGTACACTGAATTCAATCTTTAGGGTCGGTTATTTAAAAAACCGATGCTAGAAGTTACGATTTGTTTAAAAATTTCTGCAGAAATTGAAATAGAACAGAAGAACAAGAAGATTCATATATTCTGGGAGAGGGGAGCATTTATGCTCAACCGTCATCATTCAAAACCACACATTCATAACAAAAATGATTCATAATCACATCATAATTTACAAAATGATAGAGTGCAAGTCTGAGATGATATTAAATAGATACAAAAGTAAATATGAAAGAGTACTCAAACCACATACATAAATGGAGCTGACATATTTAATCCAATGCTATATCGACTTCATTTAGAAAAGACTCTGACCACTCTTCTCGGAATTCATCCAAGTCCACATGTGTGTAAGGCTGAGTTGTAAATATCTATAATAGAAAATGCACATGCTAATATTTTATAAAATGACTACAATCACTTGTAAATTTATGATGTTATTCTTTATTACCTGACTTATAGTCTGAATGTCATGTGATGCTTGTTTGACAATAGCTTGCATATATTTCATTACATAGTAGCCACAAGCCCAATCATTATTTTGCATAGGACACTACAAATAACAAATTATACTTAATGTTAGTAAACTACTATAAACAACAATTGAGATAAGAGTATAAGAGTTGACATATTATAGTTGAAAATTAATACATATAAGAGTAAGCAGTTGTCAAAGTAGCTACCTTGACATTTTGCAAAGTCAATGTCTTTAATTTTGTGGGTATTTGTCCTCCAGCTTCACAAAAAGCCTTTATACCCCTATCAATTAAACGATAGTTGGTAAAATAGAAATTCTAAATAGAAATATCATGTTGAAGCATTGATTAAATTTATGCTTACTCCATAGCTGGCAATTTCAGTTTGTGACTCCTTGTTGTTTTACCCATTGGGTCAAGATAATAAAGAGTCATCAATTTTGGGGCAATCACCACTAATTCCCAATGTCTAGCTCTGAGTAAGAATAAAACAAACATTAAAATAAATAATTTTATTCATTATTAAAATTATATTGAATAATAATACTTACTGGACATTAAAAGGAATTAGGATAATTTCCTTCCCCTCACTAGCAAAATATTTGAATGCATCAGAGAAGTACTCATTCACATCCTCAATATGTGTCTCCACCTGACTAGTGACTGAAGGAACTAAGAATCCAACATTCTTTAAATCAAAATTTGTGGCCTCGGTATATAAATAGCTGTTAAACATTTGTAATTATTTTCATATGTAGAAATAAGCTAAAAATGTGTATTGGATTTTTCTATATATATTGATAGATCCTTACCTTATCCATACTTCTATTATCGAAGTATTCAACCAATCATACCAGAACAACTCTATAATATCATCAAGAAAAATAAAATTCTCAAAGTCCCTCCCAGCTGCATCTTCTGTTAAATTGACCAACATATGTGATCCCGAGCTTTGGTTGGCTAAGTATCGACACAAACATTTAGATTTGCTTCCCAATTCATCAAATGTAGCTTCGGGAATGAAAGATGGCTTGGGCATAGAAGGACGACTAGTAGAAGTTTTACTTTTGGTTTACAAACCTGTTAATTAAATTACATACTTATATTACATGAGTTCATATATGCAGTCAAATATGAAAAATATGGTAGAAATAAGATATACCTTGTCATTGATAACCAAGTGTCTAGGCCAACCCACCATAGCACCCTCAGCTTCTTAAACTGTACTATATTCATGATTAGGTATGGGTAGTGGTTTGTCCCCCATTCCATCATACACAAGATGGATGGACACACAAAAAATGTCATCAGTAATTTTTTGGCAATGCAATGTACCACCAAGGTTGTACACCTTGCCCGCTGCCACAACATTATATTCTGGAACCTCCACTGCAAGTTTACAGTTCATACCAACCTAGATTGAAATAATATAAGTTATATAAGAAATAGTAGAACATATACATGTTACAACTATATATATTATCATATATTTATCATACTAATAACACAACATATAGAACAAAAACTTACTGCAGATTGTTGTGGTGGGTCATCGGGAGTGCTCCCATGACCTTCTACAACTGGAGCATGGGCTTGTACCTCATCACTTGATAGATGCGTAGTATGAATAGTTTGAGAAGGTTGAGTAGGATGAAATGAAGACATTATTTCTTTTACTTTCTGTGCTACTAATGCTTCAACATCCTCTTGTGTAAGACCTCCTGCATGACCTCTTTTAGATTGCGAAGGGCCAAAATAAGACTTGAATCCTATGCCAGCTCCTAATCCCCTAACACAGCCAGGATGCTCCTTCGTACCAAGAGCAACGGCTAGTTCATCCATGTAGCCAGTTGGGATGAACTTTCCTTCCTTCCTTTGCTCATGGAGATCAATCTATTCATAGTTAATAAAAATATTAAATCACAATATCAATTAGATATAAATAAATCTAAGTTTGTGGGAGTTACTCTTTACTTAGTTGGGATAAACCTACCATCTTTTGTGCCACTTCCTTAGTTGCAGGGTTGACAATTTCACCTGCTCGATTCTTTCTAGCATCAATCCATGTCAAGTGTCAGGGTGGTCGCTCAACTTGAGTTGTATTAGATTGTTCTCCAGAAGAGGATTGCTTCTCTTGTAGTTGGCGGCGAAAGGCATAAACACCGGGCCCCAAGCGATGGTCATGCACATTTTTAGCCCGTCTTTCCTTTTGAGCCTGGTGAATAGCCTGATAATTTAAAATAATGTATTGCAATTTAGACTTGGAAAACATGTATAAAAAGATTCACCTCCTTAATTGTATAAAATTAAATATTCATACAATACATCACAATCTTTATTACCTGAAACTCTTCCCATCTCCTAGCTGCAACAAATCTTTCCCACACCTCAGGATCTATAAAAATATATACATTTGTAGCTTTATTCTTTTGTTTAGGATTATTTATAAATTCCCTTACAAGACATGTCTTAAAACCCCTCCATCGTACACCACAACATTGTAGCACTCTTTTCTTGTGATCTTTTTCATTTAGATGAAAAACACCCTATACATACAAAAGAAGCAATTAATAATGTTGTTTTGAAAATGAATTAATTCCAAGCAAACTAAATTAGAATCAATAGATAAAAACATATTAAAATAATATCACTTCCACTCACAGATATATCTTTCCATATGAGGTCTTTTTGGGCATTAGGAACATCATGCCAATTTTCTATATCTATTGCCACCTTACTGTGCACGGTTGCCCGTACGTAATGCTTGAAAGCACTAGCATGTTCCCCAACAGGTGCTCCTGTCATATCAAATTGGAATGTCAATTTATCCCCTTTAGCCCTGAGCTCCTGCAGCCTACACATCAATGTAGGACCTCTACTTTTCTTAGCATCACCACTACCATCCTCATGGTGCTCATGCTCAGAATGTTCATCTTCACTCACCATTTTAGAACCTACAAGTATACATGATAAAAAAAATAAGTGATAATAAAAGCACAAGTGATAAGGTATACATGATAATAAAATAAATAATTCAAAGAATACATGCCTTTAGTATTGGTTGAGTTGTTAGTCAAGTAAAATTCCTTCAGTATGGTCATGCCGTTGATAATATTCATCGGTATTATCTTCAACATTTACACTTGGCAAAGCAACTGAGAATGGACTAGAATCATCATACTTTTCATAGTATTCTTCTTCATTTATAGGTTCTACAATAAACTATCTTTTCCCATGAAGAACGACATACCCATTTTTATTTGCCGGGTCATCAATATAGAATACTTGTTTTGCTTGGTCTGCCATGATGAATGGCTCATCTTTCTCACCAATCTTTTCAAAATTCACCAATTTGAAACCCAACTCATCCACTAAAACTCCTTTGTTGTTGTCAATCCAATTACACCTAAAGATAGGAACTCTAAAATTTGTATATTATGATTCCCATATGTCCTCAATGACACCATAATATGACATCTCAGCTTCATGTGGTCTTTTATCTTTGGCACTAGAAGTCCCATAATGTATGTTTAGTTTTGAAGAAAATTTCAGGTACAAATGAGTAAATTTTTTACAAAACTAAACATACATTATACAGGTACATCCTAAGTGAGATTAAATATCCAAAAACAGTCCCAAGCCGGGGACTATCCAAAGTTTACTCCTAATGAGTAAATTTTGAACGGGTTTCTAAGTTAATATATACATGCATTATTTTCATATTTATATATTAAGTTAAACATCATGCATCAACCCTAAAGTGTCAATCTAGGAGTACACATGTCTAATCTCATATTAATTTCTAGAATTTATATAATGATTACATATGAAAAAAGACATGTTTTTATTATTGGGTTATCAAATCATATAAAATGGAAAATACTTGTACAAATGAGCAAAGTAAGGCCGTTTCCAACAGTCCAAAGATTGAAATCATTATAATATTCAGAACTATTTGTGAACATTACAACATATATGATTAAAATATTTATAGCTCCCACATAAATAAGGAGCAGGTCCACTCTCGGTCGACAATTAGTCGACCGAGAGCCCACCTGCGCAACATCCAGGTCCACTCTCGGTCGAAGAATTCGTCGACCGAGAGTGGACCTGGACGCTATGCGCAGATGGGCTCTCGGTCGACTAATTGTCGACCGAGAGTGGACCTGGACGCTACCATGGCGGCGGGCGGGAACGAAGGAAGGCGGGAACGAAGGAACGAAGGAAGCGGCGAACTTACTTGGAAATGGCGGTGACCTTCGTGGAGGATGAGACGACCTTCACTGAGAGGCGACGACCTTCGTGGAAGAGTGGAGAAGCGGCAACGACAAGCTCTTTTCACAGAGAGGAGGCAAGGGATTTGGCGGAGTGGAGAGGTGGAAACAGCTTCACGGACACCACGATCCTCTTGGCGGTGCGGAGAGGTGGCACAGCTTCACGACAACGGCTTCACAGAGAGGAGGCAAGGGCTTCATGGCGGAATGACACAAGAAAGCAAGGGCTTCGCGGCGCCACGGGAGAGAAAAATAGAACCGAAAGGGTTTTCACGGGAGGAGGGAAAGGCTAGGTTTCAACTTTTTCACAGAGAGAAAGACCTGTAGCGTCGGTTAACACAAAAAAACTGACGCTAAAGATAAGCGGTGCCCGTGTCAAGTTATTTAAAAACACTCAAACTCATTCTCGGTCGACGAATTTGTCGACCGAAAGGTTATCGGTCGACAATATTGTCGACCGAAGATCCCTCTAGGGTCGGTTTTAAGAAAAAAACCTACGCTACAACTGCTTATACGAAGGAAATCTGGCTCCTTCTCAGTCGACGATTTTGTCGACCGAGTGGTTATCGATCGACAAATTCATCGACAGAGAAGGAGCTAGATTTCCTTTGTATAAGCACCTGTAGCGTCATTTTTTTTCTTCTTAAAACCGACCCTAGAGGTGCTTATATATGTGTTAAAAACTAAATTGGATCCTAAGTTTATCTCGGTCGACAATATTATCGACCGAGGAGGACTTTGGGGTCGGTTATAAGGAAAAAACTGACCCTAGAGGTGCTTATACACGTGAAATCTGGCTACTTATCGGTCGAAAAATTCGTCGACCGAAAAGAGCTCTAGGGTCGGTTAAAAGTACAAATTCATGCCCTTTAGGGTCGGTTATAAGGAAAAAACTGACCCTAGAGGTGCTTATACACATGAAATTTGTCTCTTATTTGGTCAATGAATTTGTCGACCAAGGAGCCCTTTAGGGTCGGTTATAAGAGAAAAGCTGACTCTAGAGGTGCTTATACACGTGAAATCTGGCTCTTATTCGGTCGATGAATTTGTCGACTGAGGAGCCCTTTAGGGTCGGTTAAAAGTAAAAAAATGGCGTTAGAGGTGCTGAACTAAACTGGATCCAAAATTGATGTCGGTCGACAATATTGTCGACCGACATACCCTTTAGGGTCAGTTATAAGGAAAAAACCGACCCTAGTGGTGCTTATACACGTGAAATTTGTCTCTTATTCGGTCGACGAATTTGTCGACCGAGGAGCCCTTTAGGGTCGGTTATAAGTGAAAAACCGACCCTAGAGGTGCTTATACGCGTGAAATCTAGCTCTTATTCGGTCGACGAATTTGTCGACCGAGGAGCCCTTTAGGGTTGGTTAAAATTAAAAATCGAAGTTAGAGGTGCTGGACTAAACTGGATCCAAAATTGATGTTGATCGACAATATTGTCGACCGACATGCCCTTTAGGGTCGTTTATAAGGGAAAAACCGACCCTAGAGGTGCTTATAAACGTGAAATCTGGCTCTTATTCAGTCAACGAATTTGTCGACCGAGGATCCCTTTAGGGTCGGTTATAAGCGAAAAACCGACCCTAAAGGTGCTTATACACATGGAATCTGGCTCTTATTCGGTCGACGAATTTGTTGACCGAGGAGCCCTTTAGGGTCGGTTAAAAGTAAAAAACCGACATTAGAGGTACTGAACTAAACTGGATCCAAAATTGATATCGGTCGATAATATTGTCGACCAAGGAGCCCTTTAGGGTCGGTTATAAGGGAAAAACTGACCCTAGAGGTGTTTATACATGTGTGAAGGCAAACTGAATTCAAGATGTCTAACGTACCCACATTTTTTGTAGACATATAAGGTCGGTTATTTGGAAAAACCGACCCTATAGATCGAGGCACGAAGCCAAAATCAAGCAAATTTTTTCCGCGAGAAACTGTAATTGACTTTCTAATCCAATTTTCTATAAGGTCGCTAATTTTATGAAAACCGACCCTATAGAGATGCACTACAAGGTCGATTATTTTAAGAAAAGTGACCCAAGAGGTCTTAAGTGGTGCCCGTGTTTTTTATAGACATATAAAGGTCGGTTATTCGGAAAACTGACCCTATAGAGTTACACTACAAGGTCGGTTTTTTTAAGAAAATCGACCCAAGAGGTCTTAAGTGGTGCTTGCATTTTTTTAGACATATAAGGTCGGTTATTTGGAAAAACCGACCCTACAGGTAGTGACGTTATAACCCATTTCTATACTAGTGCATGTGTCTTGGTCGTGACCCTCACTACAAGTGGTGTATAGGTCATAACATCAAAACCTAGATCGAAACATTAAGTCAACTATGCAAACCCTAGAAGCCCTAGAAACCCTAATATCACATGATAATGTTACACCATCATCCAAGGATTCAAACAAAATGCCCCACATCATTATTCTCTCTCATGATATAAAAATACAAGATGCCCTCTCTTCATGTGACATTTTGCAAATTAACCCTCATTTATGGGTAAATTGCAAACTAGTCCAAAACATCCACATATATTGCAAAATAGCTCAAACATTAATCAAATTGGGCCCATAATGAAAATACAAGTATGTCACATGATATAAAAACACCTCAAAATATTAAGGTTTAAGCATCTCATTATACAAGGTAAACATAATTAAGCATTAAGCTAGTTTAGGAGTCTTACAACTATAAACCCCTAATAGGGATTTCACCCCCAAAATCCTATACAAAAAGAGACAAATACTTATTACGCATCTCGTCTTCAAGTTCCCACGTGGCTTATTCAACGCCATGATGATGCCACAAAACCTTAACTTACACAATGTCCTTCTTCAACTTCTTGATTCTTCTATCCACGATCAATACATGTCCTTCTACATACGATATATCATTATCTAAGTCCACCTGCATAGGCTAAATAGTCAACTCTATATTAGGTTCACACTTCCTCAACATAGAGGTATGAAACACATGATGGAAGTTTTGTAATTCAGGTAGCAACTCCAACTTATAAGACACCTTCCAACACGTGCAACTACATGATAAGGTCCCATATATCTGGGAGCTAACTTACCCTTCCTACAAAACTTGATAACACCCTTACAAGGAGAGACTTTAAGATACACCATGTGTCCCACTTGGAATTCTAAAGGTCTATGATGGTTATCAATATGAGATTTATGTCTGTCTTATGTTGCCTTCAACTACTGCTGAATGACTTTGATCTTTTCAGTTGTTTACTGCACTAACTCAAGACCTAAAAGTTGATATTTTCCCATATTGTACAAAAAAAAAGGAGATATACATCATCTCTTACACAACTCTTCATAAGGTGACATACAAAATCTTCTTTGATAACTATTGTTGTAAGCAAACTCTATTACACTAAGGTTGTAAGGCCCCTGAACTTGCTTAATGAGTTGAATAAGCTTCGTTACCATAATTGAGTTATTATAATACTAATATAACCTTGTTATATGCTTTGAAATCATAATACAAGCTTAAGTTTCAAATTTGGTCCAATTTGGACACTATTTGAGAAAGTTATGCAATTTTATGCACATTTTGGACTTTTCTATAATTTACACAATTGAGAGGTTTTATTTGCAATTTATCACTTGCATTATGTTCCTTAGATATTATCTCATCATTCTTGAGCTTTTTGATCCATGGGGCACCTATTTAATCCTTGATTTGAAGGTGTTTTCTCTGAGGGTATTTTAGGGTTTACCCCTTCACGGATGAGCTACCTTTAGTAGCTATCAACTAATGAATTATGTGATTGGCTGGGAACGTCGACAAAGGAAAGCTAAAAAGGTCTATAAGGACGATGGGGGACCTTCTTGTGTGTTTTATTATATATTCTTAATAGTTTAAGGCTATAGAAACATGGGGAAGCTAATTTTAAACCTAATGCTTGCTTCCATCCTTATCCATTGGCTATATTTACCTCTTCCTTGCCCAAGTACGAAAATTTGCTTGCTTTCTCTTTCCTCTATCCTGGTGAAACGAATCCACTCTATTTTTATGTGGAACCAAGTCCTCTAAGGTAGAAGACAACCTCTTTTTGGAGAAGATGGTCTCCTAGAGCTCCATTTAGCCCTACATAGGGTTTCCAAGGTCATCTTCTACGGGTTTCGACCAAGGAAAATTATTTTCTTCCTTCCTTCTCTATTTATTTTTCTCTTATCCTTTCTTAGACCTTCCTCCAGGTCGGAACCTTGCTGTTCCATGGTATAAATTGCTCTAAAGCTCTAAAACCCTACCTTTCTGGCTCCTCATGCTTAGGGTTTGCTCATTTGATGAAGAAAGGTGCTAGATGGACGAGTTCATAGCTTATGCTTGGATTTTCTAACCTACCTGCTCGAGATTTCTTCTATGTGTGGTTTCATCTTCTCATTAGAGACAAGTTTTATAACTTTCTCCACATTTATTGCTTACCATAAGCTTTGTAGACCATGTTCTTACTTCAAAATGATGATTTATGCACTAAAAAGCTATGCTTGACTCGGATTTCGATTTTTATAATGTTCCCTATTCTGATTTTAGTTTTATATGAATCTGTGATCATGTGTACATTATTTATAAGGTATAATATGACTTAAATCAGGTTGGTTTCACAACCTATGGTGCTAAGCACCTATCAACCAATGGTCAATTTTAGGGTTTTAAGCTGATTTCTTCTATAAACCCATGACACAATGATGGTACCATTGCAGCAACCCTATGGTGTTGTCTTCATGAAAGCTGATGATCATGATCAAAGGTGTTAGATGATGGTTACAACCTATGGTCACCCCCTTAGGTCAGGTTTTGGATCAATTAGAAGTTTAATGATCAACCATTAAGTACCCTACTAATGTTATCAATCAATGATGACATTTAGCTTAATATTTGATGTTGATTAATGAATATAGTATTGATCTAACAACCTATGGTGACTTAATGGTCACTAATTATGGTGGGTCAGGTATCTACAACCTATGGTGAGTTAAGCATTGTAGTTGTAGCATCAATTAAGCCTTAGACCAATGGTTTCTTGGGTCACTTGATGCAATGGTCATACCTATACTGTTATTGATGGTTTTAACATATGAACTTGACCCAATGGTCAAGATCTAATGTTTATTCCTCCAATAAGGTGTAATTATGGCTAATGTAATATGTTGGTCCTAATAATGTGATTTATATGGTTTCCTTTATATGATCAACTTAAGAAGCTTACTTGTTAACAATGGATGGCTTGTTTTAACTGAACAATCAATTGTGGGTTTTACCCTACTCTCAATGGAACTTTTTGTGTTATTAATCAAGGGATATCTAGGGTTAGATGGTGACTCTTTCTAGAGCACAAATCAAGGACTTTATAGGTGGTTTATCCAAGGTGTTTACTTATGTAAACAATCAATGGTCTTACCTTTTTAACATCCAATGGTTTTGGGTGACATTGTGGTATGGTGATATGGGTTGAATGATGATGGAACAAATGGAGGGTTACCCTTAATAATGTATTCTTACCTATTAATTCATATGAATATAAGGGATGATAACCATGTTGTGTTGATATGTAACCCTAATGAGGTATAGCTTGTTATACCTAGCTTTAATATAACTAAATGATGGTAATTAGGTATGAATAGTCCTTGAAGGACTAATACAATCATGGAGTACTCTATTAATATTATTGAAACCCTAGTATGCTATAACTCTATGGTTACACCTTGATTTATGTGTGGGTTCATACTTGAGAATGGTATGGAATGTGATGGTGATGCTTCACCTTATGCATCCATGATCCAATGGGGATGTTGTGAGTTAGGGTTTGGGTATGAGTGTTGATTAGTAACATTAATATAATTTATCTTGTGAACCTAACTCTAATGCAAATAGATAAAGACGAGTATTCATGTTTAACATTCTTATATGATGGAATGATGGTGCAATAACCTCCTTAATATGATCATAACCTTGATATGTTAATTGGTGGTTATCATAGCCACATGGTTGATACTTTCTTATGCTAAACATGTGCATTATGAATATGATGAGAGTTGATCATATCTAGATTCCTTGCATGTTGATGTAATGAAGGAATGTTCTTAATGTTAATATAACCCTGCTATGATTGTTTATGAATATCTCCTATCACATTAATGCAATATTATATTGATCTGGTCTATTATATGTAAGTGATGTTGTTGAGCCTTGTTATAAGGCATGAAAAGATAATGATGATCTTATAGGGAATAGTATGATGGTCTTAATAATATTTGGGCATGGTTGAGCCCTAAATGAGGTGTAATCCTTTTGTGTTGATAAGGGTTGATACCCTATGATATTGTGAAAAGGATTTTATATCCTGTTATAATATGATGGTCTTAATGACCTTTTTGCATGGTTGAGCCCTGAATGAGGTGTGATCCTCTTATGTTGCTAAGGGTTGATACCCTATGATATTGTGAAAAGGATTTATATCTTGTGATAGTATGATGACTAGTGTGGTCTCATGAATGGTAAGTGAATAGTACCATGTGATGATGAGATGAGAAATTATGTTTCATAGGTTTTATATCTTTTCAAAGTTGTGATATTTATATGCTTGCTAGAAGTGAATTAGGGTTTGTATGTCCACTTGTTTGATGCATCCTTAATTCACCCAATTGGCATAACTAATCAAGTGTAACTCTAATCATGTAGTGCCCTGTGACGTAGAGCCATCTTCAGTGTCAGAACTTGCTGGATGGTAAAACAAGTATTCTTAAGGGAAATTCAGAGCGCATACTATTGAGTATGTGGGGGTGGTAGGTTGAGGACATATCATTGTCATCCACAACGTAGATTGTAGAGGTCATCTATGGTCATGCCTCATACATCTAATGTGATTGAGAATGGCTGTGGTCATGTCTCGGTGAAGATAACATAATGTGATTGAGGACAACTGCGGTTGTACCTCAGATTAGAGGGTTTTGTATACCCTAGTTTCTAGTGTTGTGACCTATACCAAGGGCGGACTAGTGGTTATCAACTTGACTATATGTCACTGTGGTGGTAGGTTTGACTGATATATCACTGCCTTTTTACTCATACTGACCGAGGGGAAGAGATCTTAGGATACCAACACTCCTAGATCTTGTATGGAACCGAATAGCCCTTCGCAGGGGTCGGTTGGACTTTGAATGTTACAATTGAAATTCCCTAAGGCGTAATAAAAGATGTAATACAGATGTGTAGCATATTTGTTTAGGGTTATACACAATGTTTCACATGGGATGATAACCCTTGTTTGTTATCTTTACATAAAGATGATGCTTCGTGCAATTAAGAGATAGTAGATATACTTATGTTGTGGATATGATTAAGATTGTGGATGCATACATACAGTAGCTATGCTTGTGTTGATAACTATACTACTACTGCTAATTATAATCATGATGCTAGCTATCTCATGTTGTTAGTTATGTTTAACATGCTAGCCATGCCTTTGTAACTAGAGATGCATATACTGCTAATCATGCTTATCCAAATAGTTGTGCTTATGTTGTTTTCTCTTCTTATGATGTTGATATGTTCAACCAATTATACATGCTCATGTTGTTAGCTATGCTATGTTACTAGACTTGCTCATAATGCTAGATATGTATATGCCACTGAATTGCTTATATTGTCAACAAGATAAAGGATGATAGTCTAGCTAATGATGACAGTTATTATCTACTCCTTTATGTATTTTTTTAACCATCAGTATTGCTGAGCTTATTTGTTATATCTGATTGAATTGCTTAACTATTTAATTACTTAAAAATGTTGTAATCAATAAACGTTGTTGGAGGTTATATCTCTTGCTGGGACATGGGTCTCACCCTTGTGGTTCGCCAATTTTTTTTAAGGTAATCTGAAGTGATGAAAAAAAACCTATGGTAGTAAGAAGAGGAGCTACAATAATGAATCTTTGAGAAAGTTGATTAGATGTCTAGTGTATCCTAGAGTCATCCCTGTACTCTTAGGTCTGGGTAGGAATAGCTTGTATATGGTTTTTCAAACAAATTGAACTTTTGTTAGCATGTTAATGCTTGTTTGTGTAGCATATATGAATATTGTTCTCCTGTGTATATATGTGGTGGCTAAGATAATAAAACAATTTGTATCAAATTCTTGTCATAGTATGTATAAAAGAAAGATGTTGGGATCTTATGCAAATGTTTCTGAGCAGATGCTGACGTTGAAATCAGTTTTAATTTACCCATATTTTTGGGTACGTGGTTAATTGGTAATTGATGTGTTTTATGTTTTGAGTGATCTCATTTTGTGTAATGGGTTCTCGCAAGTTGGTATCAAAGCTTTAGGTTCACTGAGTCAATAGGGACACTAGGAATTAAGACTAGGATGATGTCAAAATTAGGAATATGACATAAACATATAGTGTATACTGCCTAATCTCAGTATTTGGGTGCCCTGGTTAGGTATTCAATTATTGAAGAAAAGGAAAGTATGGAACTCTTAGATTGTTATCTTTCTGATTACTCTGATCAAGTATTCCTTTTGAGACAATCTAAAGAGCATAAAAAATAAGAAATCATGGTGTGAATATCTCAATCCTACCTTAAAGAAGATGATAATTTATCATTATCTATCAAAACTTGAATGTTTGGTAGCTAAAGAGAAAGACACAACATCATGAAATCTAAATCTGAATACAAATAAGGAAAAGAGGAGTGCTTGAATATGTGATTCAAGAAGATAATAAAATAAAAGACAAATAAGTCTATGCTTATAAAGTGATTCAAGGTATGAAATCCACATAAGATGGAGAGAACTCGAATGATAAGTATAAAATGAGAAGATAAATGAGAAAAATGACAAAGGAATAAGGTGGAACCTGAGTTAATTTCAGACCAACCTATGTGTGTAAGAAAGTGTTAATGTAAAACAAGTATGGCATTTGAAAAAAAAATTAAGGCATATGATCCATGTTTAATGAAGAAAATGTGGAATATGATAATTTACCTATCGATAAGTGGTTGAAAAACCTAATAAAATAAGAGAACATACTCAAGTGTTATAAATAGTCATCAAGGAAGGAGTAATGAGATATGTTAATCATGATGATTCCTATGCTAATGGCAAGGAACCCAAAATGAAAAAGGTAAAATGATACATAAGAAATTGTAACTTGCATAATGAAAATAGAATTGGTTACCTTTCTACTAGTGACCCTTGAACAATGTTGCTATGGTATGGGAAGTGTGTTTACCTTTGTGTCTTTCCTTTCTAGGGAACATCTTTCAAGTGGATCATTGCCACTTGGTATGTGTGGATTCGCTGCAAACATGAGGGTGGATAGCTTATTATAGCATAAGGTTATTTGGACTATGGTTCCAAAATCATAAAGTTTGTGATGATTTTGCTTTTGAGCCTTCCAATAATTAGGAAGACTCCTCCTATATGTCTTGATATTTGTTATGTTGGTAAAATTAGATGGGATAAGGAAGTGAGTTCCTTATAGCACATGAGGTGGATACCAAGGTAATGAATCATAGTATCCAAGATGTATCAACAATATGAGAAATATGTGAAGGTTGGAGATGTTTATTAAATGAACATTCCAAGTATTTCTCTCCCTTAGAGAGAGAAAGAGAGTTGATGAGGACCCTCTAAATGTTGTTTAAAAAAAGTGATTCTATAATGTTGTGTATGGTTCAGTGATAGCTGGGCAAGACCACTATCAAGGATAGATGGTTTGTTGGTCAATAGATATGTGATACTGAGTTCCTTTAAGATAAGCCTATGATCAAATATCAATGCATAAGAGTTAGATTGGATGACATAATTCACATGACCATGATGAGTTTAGAGTTATGTAATTTAGACTAACCAATGTACAAATACAATTTATGAATAGGAGGAACAAAGTGTTCCAGTGTTAGTGTATCTAGAAAAAAAAGGATGGATACATCATTTTTTTAATGTTTCAAGGAATGGTATGGGACACATGCCATGATTGGTAAAAATCTAGCAAGTATGCCTTTTGAGTAATGCATTGATATAATATATATAATTTTAGGATGATATCTAGAATTTAATGTTGAAAGTTACTATTAGATTTGTACCGGTGACACAACAAGTTTCTACATTCCATATTGAGAATGTCTTCTTAGGTGGAGTTTTTTGTGTTGACCCAAGAGGATATATGTATGAATGATGTGACATCACCATGATATGCAAGTAACCATGTGAAGGTAATAGGATGAGGTTCAAAGGAAGTACCCATCTTTGTTAACCTTAAATTTTGGGGGCAAAATCCCTGTTAGGGGTTTATAGTTGTAAGGCCCCTGAACTTGCTTAATGAGTTGAATAATATTAATTACCATTATTTAATTCTTATAACCCTAATATAACCTTGTGATATGCTTTGAAATCATAATACACGCTTAAGTTTCAAATTTGGTCCAATTTGGACACTATTTGAGCAAGTTATACAATTTTATGCACATTTTGGAATTTTCTACAATTTATCCAATTGAGAGATTTTATTTGCAATTTATCACTTTCATTATGTTACTTGGATATATATCATCATTCTTGAGCTTTTTTATCCATGAGGAACCTATTTAATCCTTGGATTGAAGGTGTTTATCTAAGGGTATTTTAGGGTTCACCCCTTCACGGATGAGCTACCTTTAGTAGCTATCAACTAACAAATTATGTGATTGGATGGGAAATTCAACAAAGGAAAGCTAAGAAGGTCTATAAGAATGGTGGGGGATCTTAGTGTGTGTGTTCTTTTATATTTTTAATAGTTTAAGGCCATAGAAACATGGGGAAGCTACTTTTACACCTCATGCTTGCTTGCATCCTTATCCATGGGCTACATTTACCTCTTCCTTGCCCAAGTATGAAACTTTGCTTGCTTTCTCTTTCATCTAACTTGGAGAAACAAATCAACTCTATTTTTAAGTGGAACCAAGTTATCTAAGGTATAAGATAACCTCTTTTTGGAGAAGAAGGTCTCCTAGAGCTCCATTTAGCCCTACCTAGGGTTTCCAAGGTCATCTTCTATGGATTTCGACCAAGGCAAGTTATTTTCTTCCTTCCTTCTCTATTTATTTTGCTCTTCTCCTTCCTTAGACCTTCCTCCAGGTTGGAACCTTGCTGTTCCACCGTAGAAATTGCTCTAAAGGTCTAAAACCCTACCTTTCTTGCTCCTCATGCTTAGGGTTTGCTCATTTGAGGAAGAAAGGTGCTAGATGGACGAGTTCATAGCTTATGCTTGGATTTTATACCCTAACTGCTCGAGATTTCTTATATGTGGGGTTTCATTTTCTCATTAAAGGCAAGTTTTATAACTTTCTCCACGTTTATTTCTTACCATAAGCTTTCTAGATCATGTTCTTGCTTCAAAATGATGATTTATGCACTAAAAAGCTATGCTTGACTTGGATTTCGATTTTTATAATGTTTGCTGTTCTGATTTCAGTTCTAGATGAATATGTGATCATGTGTACATTATTCCTAAGGTATAATATGACTTAAATCAGGTTGTTTTGACAAGCTATGGTGCTAAGCACCTATCAACCAATGGTCAATTTTAGGATTTTAAGCTGATTTCTTCTATAAACCCATGACCCGTTGATGGTACCATTACAACAACCCTATGATGTTGTCTTCATGAAAAATGATGGTCATGATCAAAGGTGTTATATGATGGTTACAACCTATGGTCACTCCCTTAGGTCAGGTTTTGGATCAATTCAAAGTTTAATGATCAACCATTAAGTACCCTACTAATGTTATCAATCAATGATGACATTAGCTTAATATTTGATGTTGATTAATGAATATAGTGTCGATCTAACAACCTATGGTGACTTAATGGTCACTAATGATGGTAGATCAGGTATCTACAACCTATGGTGAGTTAAGCATTGTAGTTGTAGCATCAATTAAGCCTTAGACCAATGGTTTCTTGGGTCACTTGATGCAATGGTCAGACCTATACTGTTATTGATGGTTTTAACATATGAACTTGACCCAATGGTTAAGATCTAATGTTTATTCCCTCAATAAGGTGGAATGATGGATAATGTAATATGTTGGTCCTAATAATGTGATTTATATGGTTTCCTTTATATGATCAAATTAAGAAGCTTACTTGTTGATAATGGATGCCTTATTTTAACTGAACAGTCGATTGTCAGTTTTACCCTACTTTCAATGGAACTTTTTGTGTTGTTAATTAAGGGATGTCTAGGGTTAGATGGTGACTCTTTCTAGAGCACAAATCAAGGACTTCATAGGTGGTTTATCCAAGGTGTTTACTTTTGTCAACAATAAATGGTCTTACCTTTTTAACATCCAATGGTTTTGGGTGACATTGTGGTATGATGATATGGGTTGAATGATGATGGAACAAATGGAGGGTTACCCTTAATAAGGTATTCTTACCTATTCACTCATATGAATATAAGGGATGATAACCATATTATGTTGATATGTAACCCTAATGAGGTATAACTTGTTATACCTAGCTTTAATATAACTAAATGATGGTAATTGGGTATGAATAGTCCTTTAATGACTACTACAATCATGGTGTACTCTGTTATCATTGTTGAAACCCTAGTATGCTATGACCTAATGGTTACACCTTGATTTGTGTGGGTTCATACTTGGGAATGGTATGGAATGTGATGATGATGCTTCACCTTATGCATCCATGATCCAATGGGAATGTCTTGAGTTAGGGTTTGGGTATGAGTGCTAATTAGTAATATTAATATAATTTATCTTGTGAACCTAACTCTAATGCAAATAGAAAAAGATGAGTATTCATGTTTAACATTCTTATATGATGGAATGATGGTGGAATAACCTCCTTAATATGATCATAACCTTGATATGTTAATTGGTGGTTATCATAGCCACATGGTTGATACTTTCTTATGCTAAACATGTGCATTATGAATATGATGAGAGTTAATCATATCTAGATTCCTTGCATGTTGATGTAATAAATGAATGTTCTTAATGTTAATATTACCCTTCTATGATTTTTTATGAATATCTCCTATCTCATTAATGCAATATTGTGTTGATCTGGTCTATTATACGTAAGTGTTGTTGTTGAGCCTTGTTATAAGGCATGTAAAGATAATGATGATCTTATAGGGAATAGTATGATGGTCTTAATGACCTTTGGGCATGGTTGAGCCCTAAATGAGGTGTAATCCTCTTGTGTTGATAAGGGTTGATACCTTGTGTTATTGTGAAAAGGATTTTATATCCTATGATAGTATGATGGTCTTAATGACCTTTGGGCATGGTTGAGCCTTGAATGAGGTGTAATCCTCTTATGTTGATAAGGTTGATACCCTGTGATATTGTGAAAAGGATTTATATCTTGTGATAGTATGATGACTAGTGTGGTCTCATGAATGGCAAGTGAATAGTACCATGTGATGATGATATGAGAAATTATATTTCACATGTTTTATATCTTTTCAAAGTTGTGATATTTATATGCTTGCTAGAAGTGAATTAGGGTTTGTATGTCCACTTGTTTGATGCATCCTTAATTCACCCAATTGGCATAACTAATTAAGTGCAACTCTAATCATGTAGTGCCTTGTTCCATAGAGCCATCTTCAGTGTCAGAACTTGCTGGATGGTGAAATGAGTATTCCTAAGGGAAACTCAGAGCGCATACTGTTGAGTATGTGGGGGTGGCAGGTTGAGGATATATCCTTGTCATCCACAATACAGATTGTAGAGGTTGGCTATGGTCATGCCTCATACATCTTATGTGATTGAGAACGGCTGCGATCATGTCTTGGTGATTATACCATGATGTGATTGAGGACAACTATGATTGTACCTCAGATTAGAGGGTTTTGTATACCCTGGTTTCTAGCGCTGTGACCTGTACCAAGGACAGACTAGTGGTTATCATCTTGACTATATGTCACTGTGGTGGAAACTTTGACTAATATGTCACTGCCTTTTTACTCGTACTGATCGAGGGGAAAAGATCTTAGGATACCAGCACTCCTAGATCTTGTATGGAACCGAATAGTCCTTCACAGGGGTCGGTTGGACTTTGAATGATACGATTCAATTTCCCCAGGGTGTAATAAAAGATGTAATACATCTGTGTAGCATATTTTTTTAGGGTTATACACAATGTTTCACATTGGATGCATAACATACATGGTAAAGTGAGCCTCTTCTAGAACTAACATCCTTATATTATCCACATCTGGTACAACTATCCTATCATGATAACATACTATTCTATTCTCAGATTCATGAAATCCCTCACACTTTTCACTGTCCATCTCTGCCTGAATCTGTTGTACTACAATATCTTTCTGTTGTGCATCTTTGATCTGCTAATTCAATGTTAGCTCTACTTGTAACTATGCCAATAGACCTGCTAACATAGGCACCTCCAACTGTACATTCATTTTTTGTAAGGAGACTAACATGTCTCTCTTGTGACACACTAAAGCACTCAACTGTGCTAGCTCAGAAGATGATGATGAGGAAGACTTCCTTCTTAAAGCATTTGTCACTAAATTTGCCTTTCCTGGATGGTAATCTATAGTGCAGTCATAATCCTTAATCAATTCCATCTAGAATCGTTGTCGCATGTTCAACTCTTGCTTCGAAAAGATATACTATATGTTCTTGTGGTCGGTGAAAATCTGGCACTTCTCCCCATACAAGTAGTATCTCCATATCTTCAAAGCATGTACCACAATGGCTAAATCTAGATCATGCATTGGGTAGTTCTCCTCGTGATTTTTAAGCTATCATGAAGCAAAAGAAGTCACATTCTTATCCTGTGTCAACACACAATCTAAACCATTCTTGGATGCATCACAAAAAACAATATAGCCTTTTCCTTACTCTAGTAAAACTAACATTGATGCACTAGTCAATCTTTCCTTTAGGATCATAAAATTTCATTGACATCTATTATCCCAAACAAATGGAACATCTTATATAGTACTTCTGGTAAGCTTTGTTAGGGGTAAAGTGACTGCAATGAAGTTCTTTACAAATCTTCTATAATATCATGCCAAACCTAAGAAGCTACAAACTTCTATAGGTGTCTTTGGCTGATCTATTTCCAACACTGAATCTACTTTATTTGGGTCTATGCAGACTCCTTTAGTAGATATTACATGTCCTAGGAAAGCTATTTCCTTTAAACATAACTCACACTTAATGAACTTTGCATATAATTGGTGCTGCCTCAGTAAAGTCAAAGCCTGACGTAAATGTTGCTTGTGTTGTTGACCATCTTTGGAGTAGATAAGGATATCATCTATGAACACAACTACAAACTGGTCTAGATAAGGTCTGAACACTATGTTCATCAAATCCATAAAGGCTATTGGTGCATTGGTTAGCCCAAACGGCATAACCACAAACTCATAATGACCATACCTCATCCTAAAAGATAACTTATGGGTGTCATCTGCCTTAATTCATAACTGATAATAATCCAACCTCAGGTTTATCTTAGAGAAGACTGTGGCACCTCATAATTTATCAAACAAATCATCTATACGTGGAAACATATACTTATTCTTAACCATCATATTATTTAACTATCGGTAGTCAATACACAATATCATTGATCCATCCTTCTTCTTTACAAATAGAAGGGAGCACCCTAAGGAGACGTGCTTGGTGTAATGAAACCTTTCTCAAGAAGTTCTTGCAAATGTTTCTTAAGCTCCTTTATTTTTACTCGTTCCATCCTATATGGTGTTTGTGTGATGGGTTGGGTACCTGAAGCTAGATTGATCTCAAAATCAATCTTACCAGGGGGAGGGATACTCGGGAACTCATCAGGAAACACAACCTCGAATTGTTGTACAACTGGCACTTCTTGAATACAAGGACCCTTTGCCATGGTATCTACCACATGTGTCAAAAATGCATCACAACCCTATATGATCCATTTTTCTACTGTCATAGTTGAAACCAGACATGTTGGAAGAATCTTCCTATTGCCCTAGAAAACCAACAAAACATCACCATATACAAAGGTTGCCATCTTGGCACTACAATCCAAGATCACCTGATACTTTTTCAAAGTATCCATCCCAAGGATTACACCAAACCCATGCATATCAAGTGGTAAGAGGTCTACTTGAATGCTATGTCCCGAAAAAGATAGAACACAAGATTGACATACTTCTCATAACTCAACAGAACCAACTAGAGGAGTTTCTAGATGAAGACTATCTTGTCTAAGACTAATGGATAAGACCATCTAGCAATCACTTCTCTAGTGATAGAAGAATGCATCACACCCAGGTAAATCTAAAAAGATATAAAACATAAAGAAGACAAATCTGAATGAAATAATTCCATCTGACCTGTCGCAACCCTTGGGTTGACGACTCCCTTCCACTGACTCATCACATAGAATCTAGCCGTCACCTTCCTCTACCGACTTGCCCTGAAGATCTGGCTTGTGATGCTTGACCGCGTCTTTTGGCACTTTGTTGTTGTCACTGTTGTGACCCTTATTGACTTTGCCTTGTCTGGTGAGTCACCTCTTCATACAAGGTAGTTCCACTTAGTATGCCCCATCTATCCACACTTAAAACAAGTCTTTCCCTTGTACTGCGACCTTGATGACCCTATCATGGATACCAACATTTCACTGCAAGCTCCTATGGGTGAAAAACTATGGACTCTGCCTCTGCTTTGTGTCCATTGTGAGTGTGTCACCGAACTTTTCCGAGACTGAGGTGTAGTACCTGGTCTTCTTTAAGCCTCACGGAGAGGCATCTTCTTATCCTTTGACTCACTCTTCTCTATAACTGATCGCTCCACCCTCCTAACTGACTCAACAAAAGTTGCAAACCTTTCTCTATTCTCTAAGGATGACATTGGGGTTGAAATCTTAGTACTCACACCCTTCTCAAAGCATCTAATCTTCTCCTTGTTTGTTGTTGCCATATGTAGACAGAACCTACGAAGCTCCATAAACTTAGCTTCATAAGAAATAATTGTCATGGTTCCTGGTCTGATGTTCTCAAATTGTACAATCTTTTCATCTAAGTAGGTCTCCAAAAAGTACCGACTTACATACTCCCATAAGAATTCTTCCCAAGTAATCACGACACCTAACCTTTTCTCTTCTTCAATGCTCCACCAGTGACAATCACTACCCTTCAATAGATATACATCATGTTTTACCTTATCTTCCTCAGGGATGTTAAGGTTCCTAAAGGCCTTTTCCAGCTCACTCATCCACATGTCTACGTCAGCTGGATCAGATGTACCCAAATACTCCAACGCTCCTACACGTCAAAGTCTCTCAAAAGTATTTCCAGAACTTTGGGTTTCAACACCCAGAACAGTTGCCCTAGGTTGATTAACAGGCATCCTATCCACCATGTGTGTCATAGTGGCTATAAACTGCTCAAACATATCTCTAAAAGTAGGATTGGCTACATCAACTGGGCTAACTTGAGGCATCTTAGGCACAAATTCAGCCCTTTCTTGCCTCCTTGCACCACCTCCTGGTGTAGCAACACTGCTTTTCACAACATGTTCTTCATATTCTCCAGACATCTTTTCTTATCTTCTTCTTCTTCTACATAAGCAGATGTGACTATATGTGAAAGACTGGATTTTTACTTAATTGCGAGGATGAAATTTCTCTTAAGGTGTGTAGGATGTGATGGAGTGGACTCTTGGAATATCTAAAAATCTAGTAAGATGAGTGAACCTTGTGAGTTGACTTACTTTGAGGTTTCTAAGTGTTTTGTGAAGTTTGAGAGTTGATTGATTTTGATATCATTATTAAGATCCATAAGTCTATGCTTATTTGAGGAATCTAATTGATTGGTCAAATAATGATGTATTGAGACCAATATTTGATGGGATATATCTGGGATAATAATAAAGCTTTGTTAAGAGTTTAATAATTCTTTTAGATGTTCTAGATGGAGTTATTTAGGTATGATTATAGTGAAATAATGTGCTTTGTGGTGCATGATGTAACAAGGTTAATATCTTTTTGGCAAACTTATAATGAAGATGGCGTCACACATCCCTTTTTATTGAGTGCTTGTGTAAAATGGAAAGGAGGCAAGCTTCTTAAAGTCCATGGGCCAAATATCAGATCGGTGTGGGGCTTTTAATGGCCCTTTGACCCATTGATCGTACATCATCAAGACCTTCATGTCTTTTGCAGAGAGGGGTTCCTAACCACATCAACATGATGGCCTATTGACTACTCTCCACCATACTTTGACATCATAGTTATATGTATAGATGTTGGGTGAAGCTTTTAGAAGAGACTGGTGTAGGGCCTCACGATGGCGGTTGCACACACACAAATAGGCTCAAGCATATGCGTCGAGTGGATCCTCTTGCGACCCACAATGATCAAGAGAAGCCACCCTGAATGGAGGCACTGGGCTGGCAGTGCACAACAAGGATGTAGGAGACAACATGCTAACTAGGGAATGGAGGGAAGGCTCTGGCGTCGAGGCACCAGGTCAGAGACATAGAGGGATAGAGCTCATATCTCCTCAAAGTAGTGGGTTGTGACGAGAAGGAGGCGATGGGGGTGGATCTCTTTGTCGGAGATCGTGACGCAGGTGACGGTGACCTTGTGGAGAATAAGATCTGAAGCTGAAACCTAGAGATCGTGCAACCAAGAAGATTGGGAAGGACCGTGCGTAGCTAATGGAGCAATCTAGGGGCACCCCAGTGAGGTTTCTTGCTCGGCGGAGAAGAACCTGTGAGGCGGCGGACATGAGAACGAGTCTCATGGACTCTCATACGCTCAATCGAGAAGCGAGTCACACTGGGTCCAGATTGCAGAATTGAGGCAACCATCAGAGTCCCAACCGTGGAGGTGGCTGCGTTACTGAGAGCAAGGGAGCTGCGTAAAGCAACCTGCGACTTGTGACCTAAACTTCTAGAGAGAAAGAGTCAGAGAAAGAAAGAGGGACGCAGACCCAGTCTAGGAGCATAGACCGACTGGCCCAAGCAATAGCTGCGTGACCCAAATGGCCACGTGGTGACACACCATTCGTCCAAAAAGGTAATTAATCTCAGTTCTTGAATAATTCATAGAAATTAGCTTGATGATTAGAAAAATATAAGTAAAGTACCAAAAATTCTCAAAAGAATGTGTAGAATAATGTGAAAGTGTAATATTAGGCTTTTGATGCACTAATTTCAATGATATCATGTGAGATGTAAAATGGTCTTTTCATGTCTAATAAATAAGAAATGAAGACATCACATAATACTCCAGTTCTACTCCTCCACTTCATCCAGTACTCGGCCGGCGTCACCCTTGAGCACTCTGGCGATCTAGGGTTCCGCAATGGCCGCACTCCCTCTCTCGTGTGGGTCTCCTTTCTCTTGCAGGTTCAAGGAAGGCACTGAAGTCCTGTTCCTGTCTCCGGCATGGCGGCAGATCTCACGGATAGGTATGCAAAGATGTGACTCACAGAAGACGAAGAGGAACCGATAGAACTACCAGATGAGGATACCATTAATGGCGAAGAACATGTGGAACTGGCTTTGATTGTACGACTTCTAACAGACAAATTGTATAACTTGTGGGCAAAGAAAAGAACCCTAACGCAGGCCTGGGCGCTCATAGAGAAGGTGCTTTTCAAGAAATTGGAGGCTGGGATGTTTGTGATACAGTTTTTCCATTGGAAGAATATGAAGAAAGTTATGGACGGAGCCCCTTGGAATTTTGAAAACAAGCTTCTGCTATTCAAGGAGATATAGATAGATGAACAATCGAGCAAAGTGACTCTTAATCATAGTCCGTTCTGAGTGAGGCTATACAGATTTCTGCTAGGGTTCTGGTCGGAGGCAGCCGTCTGAACGATCTCGAGCAGGCTAGGGGAAGTCATCCAACTGAATCGCGATGAGCTGGGATGGGAGGCGTCGACCAAAGTCCGGATCAGGCTTGACATAACCAAACCACTACGAAGAGTGCTGCAGATCCAAGGCAAAGATAAGAACCCAGTTGAGGTAGAAGTTAAGTACAAGAGGCTATCATCCTTTTACTATCTGTGCGGCAAGATAGGTCACCTTGACCGCGACTGCCCCGAGTTTGCGGAGGAGGAGGGAGTCGAGAAGAAGTGTGGGGGGGGCATGGCTCAAGGCATTGCCCAGAAAGCCGAGAGTCACGGTGGCGCAAGATGTCTACGACGAGGGAAGTACCAAAACTAAATTGGTTTTCAAATGCAAACCAAAGCAAGGAGGAGGGGACGACAGAGCCCTTGAAGGTAACACTACAAACTCATCCCAAGGCGAGGGTAGTGAGCGATCGGTGATGAAAGGGATGCGATGGGAGGGAAGATAGAATAGGGAGTCCATAATGAGGCAGGACGACAGACGACTGAGGAGGGGTCTGGAAGTGGAAAGGGAGAACCATAGGGAGGGCAGTGAACGACCTGTGCTAGAGGAAGAGAGGCAGTATGTTGATGACAAAGAAAGAAGGCCAACAACGAACGAGCAGGAATACTTGCAGATGAAGAGAAAGGAGGTTGTGACACATACTATGAACAACAGAAGGGTAGGGTCAGAAAGGCAGGCTTACGAGTGCTCAGTGGAGGAACTTCTAAACATCTTCACGGAGAGGAGAATACCAGAAATTGAACCACCAATGGTCGATGAACATGAAAATGACCCTTTGGGAATGATCACCACAACTACAATACAGGGGGTGCGAGGTAGGGAAGACGGTGGTACAGAACAAAACAGAGTGGAGACGGATACCACTCAACAGTGAGTTCCAATGGTGACCAGGGCCAGACAAAGAAAGGAACAAGTAAGCATCCAATAGAAGAAAAAAGGGAGACAAAAAAAGGAACGTAAAAACCACCAAGTGTGGGTGTATAAGATGAGCAAGCGTGCTAGGCTGGGTGTTCCAGAGGACGAAGTTGTATGGGAGTCCATTGCGGGCAAACACCAAAGGGAAATAGAACACCATGACATGGAAATAGATGAAAATGAACTCTTGGCAGAGACCAATTTGAAAAGAAGAAAAGATGATAGCACAGGGCTGCATAAAAGTGGGGAGGACAGCTCCCAAGTAGGAGAGGTTGGAGGCATCCAACCCCACGAACAACAATGAAAATATTAAGTTGGAACTGTCAGGGTATGGGCCGCCCTGACACAGTCGAAGCTCTCGGGTCAAGGTGCTGGAGGGAGAGCCCAAACCTGGTCTTTGTTATGGAGACTATGGTATCGTCTACAAAGTTGGAAGCAGCCAAAAGAGCCCGTGGCTTTATTGATGGGATCTGTATATCTAGTATTGGCAGAGCTGGGGGTGTTGGTTTATTGTGGAAAAACACTCAGGTGGAAGTTGTGTCATATTCACAACACCATGTGGATTGTCGTATCACTGAAGGAAATACACAGTATAGGATTGTGGGCATCTATGGATGGGCAGACCAACAAAAAAAGTTTAAAACCTGGGATTTGATGAGGAGAATCGTGACTGGAGCAGAATCCCCTATGATTCTGTTTGGGGACTTCAATGAGATCACATCCCATGCTGAAAAACAAGGGGGCCCTATGAAACCGGAAAGATTTCTGCATGATTTTAGGGAGGTTATTGATGACTGCGCTCTGGTTGATTTGGGTTTTTCAGGAGACCCGTTCACTTGGTGGAGGGGTCACTCACCGTCCACCCTAGTCCAGGAGAGGTTAGACAGAGCTCTAGCTAATGTGGAGTGGATGAAAACTTTCAACTATAATAAAGTGATACATCTACCAAAGTACAAATCAGGCCATGCATGCATTGTTATATCAACTGACAAGAATGACAAAAGAGCGAGAAGAGGAGGCAAGCACTTCATGTTTGAACCAATGTGGGTCAAGGAGCCGTCATGTGGAGAGACTATAAAGAAAAGTTGGGAGGAAAATGCAGGCATGAGTGTTCCAGGGAAAATTAAGCAATGCGGTAAAAGGCTACAAGAGTGGGCAAAACACCACTTTGGGAATATCAAAAAGAGGATAAAGGAGACGGAAGACGCCTTAGATTTCTACCAACAACAACCACCGGATGGGGCCAGTCTGCAGCGATGTTCTGATATTACAAAGGAGCTACAATACTGGCACAGAAAGAATGAGTCTTATTAGTGGGCGAGGGGCAAAGTAAATGAGCTGAGAGATGGGGACAAAAACACAACATACTTCCACCAAAAGGCATCTGCTAGAAGGAAAAGAAACAGAATCTCAGGAATAAAAGATAAAAATGGAGAATGGAAAGAGGAGCAGGAGGATATAGTGAAAGTTGTGACAGACTTCTTTGAAGATCTATTTCTTTCTAGCAATCCGAGGGGTTTTGAAGAGGCTACGAGGGGTGTTAAAGAAAGGGTGACGGATGCAGACAGGGAAACGCTGGAAGCTGATTTTTCTGATGAGGAAATCATTCAGGCAGTATGGTCAATGCACCCAAATAAAGCTCTGGGTCCAAATGGTATGAAGGCTATGTTCTTTCAAAATTTCTGGCATGTGGTAGGGAGGGATGTGTCTAATTATATAAAGGGATGGTGGAAAGAACAAAGGGACATTGAGGACTGCAATGATACTCTTGTGGTGTTGATTCCTAAGACCCAAAAACCAAAGGAGCTAGCTGAGTACATGCCTATTAGTCTTTGTAATGTGCTTTATAAAATTGCATCTAAAGTGGTGGCGAACTGACAGAAACTTCTTATGAACACCATTGCATCAGAAAACCAGAGCGCTTTTATACCGGGCAGACTCATCATGGATAATGCTCTCATTGCCTATGAGACGTTCCATGCTATGAAGGGCGGAAAAGGAAAAAAGAAGGGGCACATGGATCTTAAGCTAGATATGTCAAAAGCATACGACAAAGTGGAATGGAATTTTCTTGACCATGTCCAATAAAAGCTGGGATTCGGGACAAGATGGAGGAAGAAGATACATCAATGCATATCTACCATGCGTCATTCCTTTGCTATTAATGGAGACAGGACCAGGACAATCAAACCCGACCAAGGACTGAGACAGGGAGACCCTCTTTCCCCTTACCTTTTCATTATATGTGCTGAAGCCTTTTCTATGTCTCTTAATTTAGCTGTGGAAAGTAACTCCATCCATGGGGTTAGAGTGAGCCGCCATGCACCTTGCATCTCTCACTTGTTCTTTGCAGATGACAACATACTCTTTGCTAGAGCCACGGGGGAAGAATGCTCGAAGGTAGCTGAAATTATCAGCCAATATGAACAAGCATCTGGACAAAGAATAAATTTATCCAAGACGGAAGTGGCATTTTGTAAGGGGGTGCCTCATGTCCGCAAGGAAGAGATAAAGGGGCTGTTGAAAGTGGTGGAGGTAGAGAGACATGCAAAATACTTGGGTCTACCTACAATAGTAGGTAGATCTAAGAAACAAGTCTTCCAGTTTATACAAGAGCGCATAGCAAAGAAGCTTCAAGGGTGGAAGGAAAAGCTGTTGTCAAAACCCGGGAAAGAGGTGCTCATAAAGGTTGTGGCTCAGTCAATCCCAAACTATGTCATGAGTATTTTTTAGTTACCGGATGGGGTGGTGGCAGCGATCAATAGTTCTATTGCTGGATTCTGGTGGGGGGCACAAGAAGGAAAAAAGAAACTCACGTGGGTGAGCTGGGCGAATCTTTGTAAGCCAAAGAATCAAGGAGGTATGGGCTTCAGAGACATACAATTTTTCAATCAAGCACTTTTAGCTAAGCAGTTGTGGCGGCTACAAACAAGACAAGATACACTGGCGTATAACGTCTTAAAGGCAAGATATTTTCTGAATTCCACTATCCTTACAGCTCGAAGAGGAAACAATCCCAGCTATGTGTGGCACATCATTTAGAATTCGAAGGCACTCTTCTTGGAAGGTATCCAGTGGTCAGTGGGCAACGGGACACAAATTGATATATGGGAAGACCGATGGCTTTCTCATACACCTAGTGAGCTGAATTTATACCGAAAGGTAGAGCATGATCATATTAAGAAAGTCAGTGGCATAATGGAGCCGAATGGGACTGAATGGAATATGGACACTGTGGAGGGGATTTTTCCGGCGAACATTGCTGCTGACATCTGGACCGTTACACTAGGGGTCTTTCCAGGCGAGGACACTTGATTTTGGTGGCCAAGTGAGGATGGAAACTATACGGTAAAATCCAGCTATTGTCTTGGGACGCTAAATGTATCAGAATTTGCTGACTTACGTAACCGACATGCATGCCACCTGTGGAAGGAAATCTGGCGAAGAGGATGGCCACCTAAGGCACCCCACTTCTTGTGGAGGGTGTGCACGGGTAGTATGGCTAATCTTGGCCAGTTATACGATAGATACTGTCATCCATATGGGGAATGCACATTGTGTAGCCAAGGAAAAGAAACTATAAGACATATGCTATTTGAATGCTCCCATGCATGGGGAGTATGGGCCCGTGAAGCGCGTGACCTGTAGGAGGAGGTCATAAAGGTGGCCAAGATGCCACTGGGGGAGGCCTTTGTGCACCTGCTGTGGAAAAGAACAATTGAAGAAAGTGATATGATCGTTGCTGTCCTAATGACCATTTGGAGGCATAGAAATATGCAAGTTTTCGGGGAAGAGGAGAGGGACATACACTACATTCTAAAGTCCACCAAAGCCTTCATGGTAGAGCACCGCCAACACAATAGACAGGAAACCATACCTGGGAGTCGGCACGCAGACTAGGTACAGGTGAATAGTAGATGGCACCCGCCCCCAGACGATACTATCAAACTGAATACGAATGCTGCTTGGAAAGGGGATAGAAGGTCGAGTCTTCGCTTAGCTTGGAGAAATCGACGAGGTGAGCTGAAGAGGATTGAAGGGATATACGTCGATCATGTTCCTGATCCGGCAACAGCTGAAGCGCTATCCATTAGATAGGGACTGATAGCAAGCCATGCACAAGGGATCCAGAAGATAGATGTGGAGACAGATGCACAGGTTGTTTGCAATTTGATTCACAAAAAGGCTCTTTATAGGAATCAACTGGGAGTTATTATTAAAGATATATGGCACCTTATCTCTCTCTTTAGTAGTTGTAACTTTTCTTTTGTTAATAGAGTAGCTAATCGTGTTGCACACGAGATTGCTGCTGAAGCTAGTAGTCAGTCCTCTAGTTTTTATTTTGAGTCAAATTTTCCCTCTTTTGTGAATGATGTAGCTATGATAGACGGTAGTTGTTTAATAAATTGACGGGACTTGCTTTGAGTCCCGTCCTTCCATAAAAAAATAATAATAAATGAAGACCTAAAATTATAAGAATATGTCACTAAGTTTATAATCATGCTTATAATTCATCTTATATTAGATTTAGTAATATTGATGCACAAATCAGGTAATTTGCTTTATATGGATAATTAGGGCTAATAACCCTAATTAATGTGTAATAATTATAGTTATGCTCACAAAATCCTAGAATTTACAGAGTAAGCTCATATCAATATATAGAACCTCAATTTTAATTATGAGATCATGATGATGCACGAAATCCATGTTATATGAAGATGACCTTTAATACATGGGTTGTAACCCTAATTTGAATAATGTATATAATCTAGGGTTAATATGTACACAAAAAGGATATGAAACCTAATGTTCAGACAATGAACCATAATATGGAAAATGACATCAGTAAGATAAATATAAGAAAAGAATGCAAGTAATGATGAGAATATCATAATGAGATAAGAAAACCCTAATATGAACACGATTATGGTTAATGATGATGAGAACCTGATGATAGTATGTGATATTATCTTGATCAGGGTTTGACAAGGATATAGATGATAGTAGGAATATGTGATTAGGTTTGTCTCTTTGGAAGGTACTCCATTACCTCTTACTTGGCTTATTATACAATATGCTTGTGTTCTATGGTAGTAAAGACTTGGCATATGGTATTGGTTGAAATGATTGTTATTGTACGATATGTTGTTTGATTTTCCATACCTACTTCTATGAACACATGAAACATAATATATCTGTTCCATTATATGAAAGCACACGATGCTCGACAAGTGATTTCCATTATATAAAAGCACGTGGTGTTCGGAAAGTGATCAGAAACTCCTCGGGGGTAGATCACATGTATAATGATCACAAACTCCTTGGGAAAAGATCATAAGGCCTAAAAACATCAAAGCCCTTGGGGGTAGATGTACGAGATATATAATGGGAAATAAGCTTAAAATATATGTTCTCTTTTATTAATGAACATCTTTGTGCAAGTATACACTTTTCCTTATATTTTTTTATGCTGCCAAGTATTAGTTTTATCTTATTGCCAAGATATGATGAGAGGTATATAAAAGACACATAGGCATACTCAGTACAATATTTTTGAATATTGTGCTGACGTGTACCACATGTAATCTTTTGTTTAGGTTGTGGTTATATGCTCTTGAAGATCCAGGATAGTTGAGAGTTGTATGGTGAGATGATGTAGAGGTGGACCTGTTGTCTTAAGTTCCTGTAGTTTAGTGGTAGTACATGTATATGTATAAGTTTGCTGTTCAATATATAATATTAATTGTTGTAACAATTCATGTTGTAATTATATGTTGAATGGTGAACATGTGTTGTGGTTTGTTTATTGTTCATGTGCATGTGCTACTGATTGTTTCCTTATGACTTCCTCTGATTTTCTTATTCTTAGCCTAGTGTGGGGTGTTAAAATTAGGATTCTCGCTAAGGTGAGGGTTTCAATTTGGACGTCACACATTAGATTAAGTTTTAGAAAATTCGGGGATGTCACAGTATAAGATATACATGAGGACACTAGAACAGACTCAAACCCTAGTCCTATATCTCTGTAGACTCAACAAACATATAGCTCTGATACCAAAAACTTGTGACAACCATTGCCACACAAAATGAGATTACTCAAATCAAAATGTAGAATTATTACTAATCACAATTTTTTTCCAAAAACAAGGTAAATTAAAACCATTTTGCAATTCAATGTCTGAAGCGGAAGTTCATCACATCAAGCCTTCAACACAAGCCACCTATATTCATTATATACCAAAAGATTATACATGCCAAATTCAAGGCTATCAAGCTATCATTGTTATACATATTACAACCTGTTCATATGTACCTTCCATTTCTAAACAAACATGGCATAATGCCAAAATCTACATGTCGGTATACAAAACAAAAAATACCCCCAAGGACCACAGATCACAAGAGTGACACATAGGACTTTTACAAAACTAACTAGCAACATGTCACACCTCTAGAAATTACTGTTCCCCTTGCTTCTCAACACCTGCACCACGACCTCGTCCTCCTCATCCACGACCACCTAAAAAAGTTATGGAACCCACCTAGTGAGACCAAACGTCCCAACAAGAGTTATAACTCTTCACCAACATCTATTATAAGCTCTGTGATATAAAAGAATAGTAAATAGAACATGTATTACTATCTGAGCACCTTAAGCAAATACAACTGAATAATGGAACATTTTATACTTTTAGAAGGAATATGAAGAACATTTATAATAGTTGATTTATCTTCTCGCTTTATAATTCAAGAAATCTATATAAATCTAAGGCATGGGGACATCCAATATAATTCGTATTTGACCCTAAGAAAATATACTTCAATTAACCAATTTTATGCCTTAAGGATTTGAGGCGTACCACTCAAATCCAACCGACCACTGCTAAGTTGAAATCAGTACCATACAAGATTAATGGAAGAGCCTGACTCCATGTTCATCACCAACAACACTTGGTCAGCTCAACTCTATAATGCAGTGACATATAGTCATATTGATAAAAGACAACAACTTTTAGTCATAGCTCTAGTCTTGTAGAGACAGAAACTCATAGTCAAGCTATGGTCCTGTAAACAACAAGCCTGCCTTGGTACTTGGCACAATAGTAGAGAACTGGCTCACGCATGACCATTCAATAATGAGTAATATACCAATGTTTCAACAATTTAAGGATACAAGGAAATATTTGTCACTTGCACCCCGCATATTCAACAATATGCGCTCTGAGTTTTCTTGTAGGAGTTACTTGTTTCACCATACAGCTAGATACTAACACTGTAGATGGATCTATGGTACATGGAAACTAAATGATTAGGGTTTCACTTAAATGGACATGCCAATTGAGTATCTTTTAATGCATCAATAAAGTTACAACATATTAAGCCTAAACAAATTCTTATAAGAAATAAGGTAAGATGCAACTTCAGAAGATATAAAACATATTAAGTGAGAACTTGTCTCATCATCACATGGCACTTGTAATACTGCTGTTTTCAATGTCATCATAATAATATTCACTATGGGATGCCAATCCCTCAATTATACACAAAACAATTGCAAGGTCATTAGACCAATTCATATACCCCTACAACATTCAATATCATAAAAAGCCTCAACATTACTCATAATCACCACTCTGTATTGTATAGGGTTCACCATAGCATTTACTTAGCTATACCATTCAATTCCCTACAAGTTAGTGTTGCATAAGTAGGAGAGAGAAAATACTATCCATGAATAACAATCTTCAAATATAGTGAACACACTTATCTTGTTATCATCACATTAGGGTTAGGGTTCATATGTAACCAATTAGGGTTAAATATCATTATACCACCTCAAAACCCTAATTCCATCACTTTCCATATTGACAGAGAGTCATGTATTATTGTTGATGGTTAATCATTCATAATCAAATTACTTTTTAGATAAACCATTACCCTAGATACTAACCATATTCATACTTACATGTGTGTATCTTAACCACTTTTAACAGTGTTGATCACCCTTGACACATGAGTGTCGACTTGTTTAGCAACAAGGCATTGTGACCTGACCATGAATGGAGTCTCATGACCAACCAACTGTGGGATGTCGTGACCAACCAACTATGGGGTATCATGAACTAAGTAGCTAGACATTTTGACCTTAACATAGCCTCACAAGGCACTATGCTTAACACCAACTTAGAGTGTGTCGATCAACACAATGTTGCGACCCCTTAGCGTGATGATGTCATGATCATGTCACCAAAGACATGTTATATTATATCACGACCGCGACGAGGTGTGTTGCGACCATTACTTCCCAGGTGTGTTGTGACTATCTGGAATGGAGTCAAGACCAAGTTATAGAACATGACGATACCACCATGAAAATCAAGTATTTTATCCCTAACACAAATGACTGCACCATTACCAAGTTCTAATCCAGTGTTACAACCTAAATATTTATCCATCTAAGCTGCAATGTCAACCATTAACCAAGTCAAACACTGCAATAACGCTGTGTCATGACCCAACTAATAGGTAACAACCAATCTAGGGTTAAGGGGTGTGTTTCATATGAAACCACCCTCCCAATGGGTTTTGACCGCTATAGAAGTCTAAGGGTTGTCTCGACTACCTACACCACCCCATGGAAGATCTGAACCGAGGTCTAACTGATGAATAACATTAGAGTAACCCATTGTAGATAGAGTGTAAAACACCCTAAATCATAGGGTTCATCAACCTTAAACATGATGATGAGAGATCATTCAAAGAAAGATTTTTAAAAGAAGATAATCGAGAAATTTATACATGTGTAACATATCAAAACCTCATGTTATTACAAGTATAACGAACCGCATAGAAGGTAGTATGAAATTAGGTTAAGATGCACATAATAGAGGTAGGAAGATTTATAAAACCCACTTGATTTTTGGCAAGGAACAACTACTATGATCTCAAACTTCAAAAGCTTCAACCATGCTCCAACACCTTGGTCAAGAGATCACCTCCAAGAAGAAGAAAGAAACCATGGTCACCATGGAGTTTAAGAAAGAAGGAAATTAGGCCTAATCCAAACCAAATAAGAAAGGTGGAGGAGATGAAGTCATATTCACAAATAGCCACAATGGAAGGTTCACACCTCATGGTCAATAAGGAGGAAGAAGATGGAGGTTTAAGGAGGGGGGAAACGTGATTAGGAGTAAGATCAGTTACCAAAGAGTAAACTTCCATGAAATCTCCACTAAGATGTTGATCTAGCATAAAATTTCCAATAAAGGAAGATGGATCGGCCACCTAAGGTCCAATCTCTAACCTTCATTGCTCCTCAAGCTCCAAGGGTGATCTAAAGGAAGAAGAAGAAGTTGTAGTAAAAAAAAGATTGCTTGGTTGTGAAGAGGATGGTTTATTTACCCAAAAGACAGTGAGGAGTAAAGATATTTGAGGTTTAAACACCATATCTCACCCAGGGACACATGCCCTCTAAAGAGATAACCTTCCCTTCACTCACATGTAAATATCCATGGTCATGTTTGTCCATCAACTATGTCACAACCTACCAGGTCGGTTGCCCAATTGTTGCAGTCATGACATCACCTTCACCAACTTGTCTTAATCGAGTCACTTCAAGGTGAAAACCCTAGGTCACATGTGCATGGTCAAGTCACTAGGAGATAAGGTGTTTCGACCCACCTCTCACAAGGTTGTCTTGGTTGTGACCATGCTTCCAAGCATGTGTATTGGTTGTGACCCTCACCACAAGTGGTGTAGAGGTCATAACATCAAACCCTAGATCAAAACATTAAGTCAACTATGTAAACCCTAGAAGCCCTAGAAACCCTAATATCACATGATGATGTTACACCATCATCCAAGATTCAAACAAAATGTCCCACATCATTCTTCTCTCTCATGATATCAAAATACAAGATGCCCTCTCTTCATGGGACATTTTGAAAATTAACCCTCACTTATGGGTAAATCGAAAACTAGTCCAAAACATACACATATATTGCAAAATAGCTCAAACATTAATCAAATTGGACCCATGATGAAAATACAAGTATGTCACATAATACAAAAGTATCTCAAGAGCTTATATTAAGGTTTAAGCATCTCATTATACAAGGTAAACATAATTAAGCATTAAGCTAGTTCATAAGTCTTATAGACAATGTCACATAGCTTGTTGGTGGAGCTTATTTCCATATGATGTCACAAAGGTTGTTGGTGGAGCTTATTTCCATTCTTGATTTTAAACAAGGGAGAGTAAAAGTGACTATAGGTGTCATTGTAGAATAACATGGATCTTTCTTTCATTGTATATGCATGATCTCCTTCAAAATCTGAACCCTAAATTAGATCCCTCTATTCCATAGTAGAAGTTGAATTTTAATGAGACAGGGTGACATTGGTGAGGCATTCCATGGCTGACTGTACTTGAGGTGTTTGTGGGGTTTCTCGATCATAGACATGAGGTGGATGATGAGCATGGAATGGCAAATGAAAAATAATGAGTCTTAGGGAAAGGGTTTGAATCCCAAGAATGGTGGTGGGGGTGAGGAAGTATCTATGGGTGGGAGACTTAGGTAGAAGATATATATATATATATATGTCTTTTTTGTAACATTCTTATGGAATTTAGTTTAGGGAGGGTTGCCTCTTTTGGAATCAATCATCGTCTTCTGCTTTTTTTTTGGAAAACTCATATCGACTTTATTTATTCAACTCGCGGTATAGTACAGGCTGCACTACTCCCTTTACATATACGGTTATCAAGCGATGCTTCATGGATTTATGACGTATAATTAGAAGGCCCTTCTAACATGTATGTGCTCATGACACATCTAGGAGGTGTGTCATAGGACTCATGCTGTGAGATGCAGCGGAGTTGATATTTGGCAAGCTTGTCTGTGATGGAGTTGCTCTATCAATCTACGTATTGTATTATCATGTTCTCCGACTTCTCCTTCACTAGTCAACTCATCTAGTACGCGTATTTAGGGTACCTGTCTGCCTCCTCATCGTACAGCTACAGAGCCATCAAACAGTCCGTTTCCACTATGCAGGTTGTCCATGCATGTACCCAAATTTGCTCGAGAGCTAGGTGTATTCCTACTAACTCCGTGGCTGTAACAGATGAACATCCTATCTTCTTTGACCAACCCTCAAGCCAATAACCATGTGGGTCTCTAGCTACTACCGCTACCGCTTCCCCCTTACTATGAACTACTGCATCAACATTCAAATTGATTGTACTAGGCTCCAGTTTCCTCAAGCTATGCATTCTAGTCGGCCATTGAGTTAAGTTATTCCCCACCCAAGCTTCAGTATTAAGCATAGTTTCCTTCTGAATATATCGAATTTGGTGTTCCAACTACCTGACTTCACCTTCAAAGATCTCTACATTCCTGAACCCCCACACATTACAACAGATGATTCAAAACTCTTCCTTCGTGATGTTCAGGTCACCTTGTGCTATTTTCAGCCATCGTTCGATAGTGGTCAGCCTAAAAAATTGAACTTGTTCACCAGAGATGAGGAAATGACTCCAGTTTGCCTTAACCTTCTCGTAGTCTCTATCCGCATGGATGGGTGATTAATCTTCTTTCTTGCATCTAGGGCATAACCCATCCATAGTCACATGCCTCGCCAAACGTCGTTCATTTGTCAACCAAGCTCCATGGGTGACTAGCCAGATGAAGATACGTATCTTGGATGGAACATGTAGCTTCCGTATTGACCCCCAGTCACCCTGGCATACCTTTTCCTTTCCTTCTCTTAAAACATGGTAGGATGAGCTCAATGAATAATTCCCGTCTACCGTATGAAGCCATGCTCTATAGTCTCTGTGGTTGGTTATAATTAGAACGTCTCTGTAGTCTCTGTGGTTGGTTATAATTGGAACATCTTTTTTCGTGATGGTTCTCACCAGATCCTCATCAAATCAGTAATTTAAGAAGTCCTTATCCCATTCTCCTGTGTCCATCACTAAGCAATTGACCATCAGGTTGTTTAGATCTTCAGGGATGTCTCACTTACAATGATCTTTAAGCTTGAGCCCTGGTTTCACCCAGACATCATTCCATACGCTGACCGTTGTCCCTCCCACCGGTATCATCATAGAATTATCAAGAATGAAGCTCTTACCATCTATCGTCACCCGTCCCATCCTGGAAGCCAAAATCATTTTCCCAAAGATAACATTGTTGAAACGTTTGTTGATTGCCTTACACCAGATAGATTTCTACCCATCCACCACCTCCCAAGAGTTATTTATAATCAAAGCTTCATTCCATTCCCTCATAGACTTGATGCCTAATCCCCCATTAGCTTTGACACTTGTGACCTTGTTCCACGCCACCAAGTAAACATGCTTCATCTTATGGCTTCTGCCCCATATGAATCTTCTAATAGTGTCGTCGATTCTATCACTCAAGCTCAGAGGTAAGGTAGTCATTTGCATGACATAAGTTGGAATGGCCGTTAATGTGGACTTTACCAAACACACTCTCCCTACTAAGGATAGGGATTTAGCTGCCCAAGCTTGAACTCTCCCTTATACCTTATCAATGATGTCTGAGTAAGTATGTTTGTTGATTTTGGAGTGCAAAATTGGGATGCCCAAATACTTACCCAGATTGTCAGCAACATGGAACTTGCTTAACTGGTTAATGGGTCTTTACATTGCTCTTAGCACACTCTTAGAGAAGTAAATGTGGGATTTAACAGCTGAAATCTCCTGGCCTAAAGCTTCTCCAAAAACCTTGAAGCACTACAGGATGGTCCGCATCTGAGGATGGCTCGCCTCAGCAAAGAGGATGTGATCTTCGGCGAAACAAACATGGGCGATCTCAATGTCGGTTCTGCCCATTTTAATTGGTTTCCAACTTCCATTACCGACCCTCTCTTGTATCATCTGGGTTAGCCTCTCTAGGCAAAGAACAAATAAGTATGGTGAGAGCAGATCCCCTTGGCACAAACCACGGCTTGCCCTAAATGACCTGGATTGTTTACCATTCCATAATATTGTTGAACTTCCTTTTGTAATGGAGTACATTATGAACTGTCGAATGTTCGCAGGTAGACCCACCAACTACAAAGTTTCCTCAATAAACCTCCATGACATTCTATCGTATGCTTTGGAAAAATCGATCTTAATTGCCATGGTTTTGGTTCCTCTTCGACTTCTCATGCCATAGATAATTTCCTGGACTAATGCAATGTATTCTGTAATTCTTCTTCTTGGGATAAAATTTCTTTGCTCAACTGAAATCCAGTGCGGTACAAATTATTTTATTCTTTCAACGATTAATTTTGAGGCTAATTTCAGAATGATATTGTTTAATGATATTGGCTGGAGTGGCTCTCACCTCTCCGGTCAAGGCATCTTGGGGATGAGGACGATGGTAGCAATCATCTTCCTCTTTGATTGAATATTGAATTCTAAATCCAATCATTCAGATTTCTTTGGACTTGGTCGTGGAACACTCCAATTGTGATACCTTCATTTATCCATTTAATTTTATGACTCTCAACTAATTGTCTTGGGGGATACACATACTATAAAAACTAGTTAATCATATGTTTGAGCATTAGTAACCACATAATTGGGAAACAATGTCATATCTAAAGAATTTGAATCAAATGTAGTGGGGCCTTATAGGTTTGAATATTTTTCAAATGTGCAACATTATCTCATGTGAAGCTCGTATGCTTGATGGAGACCTTTGAAGTTAATATGAACATATTTAATTTAATCAAATAAGTCCTGAATTATACTCAAATTGTATGGAAAGTGCCATCTTGATGGATTTCCTATAGTCTTAGATAATATTAAGATTTAGATGACAATGAAGATATTTTAGGAAAGCTTGAGAGTATATATATCTAGGGGAACATGATGTATAATATCAACCACTCGGGTCGGGACATCCCTTTTGATTAGCATAAATTCCAATCATTAGAGGGAATTCCTAATCCTAAACCCAGATTGAAAAACTAGACATCATATTCTCAAAACATAAAATTGAAATTATCTACAAGAAACACATGTGATTTTTCCCTTTTTGATAAACCTCATAAACAAGTTACACATCAAATGAACCACTAGTTCAATTATCACAAATATTATTCAACTTCTTTAAAACTAAAGTCCAAAGTTGTTACTTGTATGCGATTTAGTCTACATTGATCACATGTACATAGAAGAAAAGAATCCAACATGTAGCCCACCTCAAGAAACAAAGACTACATGGACATTCTATACAAAATTATCCTATCTACATCTTCTTTATCACATCCTCTCTTGTAGGTCATTATACCTAAAAACATCTGAATACCTCAAGAGACTCATATAGATCCCCACCAAGTGAAAATTTCCCACTCGATCAAGTAACATGCAACAACATTAAGATAATTATATTAAACTTAAAAGAAACGTAATACTATTGAAAATTCTAACAAATAATTCTAACATTTCACACATCTAGCTTAAGATAATAATTTCATTGATCATAAAGGCATTATTGTAGGGTTTTGATGGAATTGGGTGCAACAGAAATACAAATTCCCCTACAACAAACTCTTAGCCAACAAATCAGTCATAGACATAAAAAATGGATTTATTAAATACACAAAAGGGATATCTGATATAACTTAATGTACAATATTTGTTCAAAAACTAGACACGTCTTATGTCCATGGCCATTGACTAGATCCCCAAAGGAAGGGTTAGTGAAGGTAATTAAAGCCAAAGCTACTAATGACACTTTTTTTTATGATGTGAGGGACTACATGAGTAAGTCAAGAGTTAACCATTTTTTTCAACATGGTCCATCCTTGCTTGACAAATCAAGTACGATGCCCAACTTTGAGTCCTTACCTTGAGAATATAGGCAGGTCCACAAGGTTTGCATAATGAACATGTTTAATTACATTCAAGATTTGTTCAAAATATTTTAGGAAAAATGGAAGTACTAATCATAGGAAATAAGTAGCTCAAACATCTATATAAAAACAATCATTTTAATCATACACACGTACAATGTACTACCACTAGTTTGTCCAATAGGAACTTGATTGGAGAAAAAGATGAATCATTCAATTAAAAAAACCATAAATATTAAGCTTGACTAGCTCTTGTCAAGTAGGTCATCATAGAGATCCTAACATTGCAAAAACGTATGATTGAGTTAACATCATCAAGATTACGTCTCACTAATAATGATTGTGGTGTTTGGATGTGTCACCTAGATCTAGGTATCAAAACATACAATATGGATTTTAATATCTCACACTAAGTCATGAAATGCATTATCAAGCTATATAGTACATCATGGGTTCACTAGCAGTAAGAGTGACACATCACAACAAGAATAGGGATATATTATTAGAGTTTCAAGATCCTAAGTGGCTAAATCAGAATGTTTGAATATGGTAAACAACATAGTCATCAACATTATTGAAGTCAAGGCATTTAAAGTCATTATCATGTAATGTTGTCATAATTAGAGTATGTATTAGATCGACTTGGATTAAGTGTCGTAAACATCAATATTATATTGATCTCAAAACGTAATGATATTGAATGATCATTAGAAAATATTTGCACAACATTAAAGCTTCAAATACCAACATGCAACATAGGTCACATTTCATGTCTAGATTAGGTCAAGAAGACAATTAGCAAACAAGGATGATCCACATAGAAATTAGGGGTATAAGTCATGTAAAATTACTAATTTGGAGTCCACATAATCCTTAGACATCAAATACTAACATATGAGCAAGGCTTGAGATTCAATTATCAAGGTATCGATATTAAACATGTTTCATGGTTCAAGACACATTGTTAAGTCATATAGGTTACCAAAATGAACAAGTTCAAATCTTGATTCAACATAAATAAAAAATATTGGATTGTATCAAACATAAGGCTTTGGGGTGCATTCAATCAAGATTTAGCATTAAAGAAGTGATCTTTAGCATAATAGCATGTTTTAGGTCATTTTAGCAACATTAGAGCATTTAAAGGTGCATGTATGGATAAAGTTCGAGCATTAAACAAAATAAAACATGTAGGCAGAGATCAAAATTTATCATATGTAGCATATTAGTATAATAGCAAGAAGATCTAGATACGAGAAACATTTTTAATGAAATATTCATATTTTTTGATCAAAATGGTATTTTACATTCCTATATTTGGATCTAGTCTCACTTTATTATGAAAATTTCGAAGAATATGTTTCAAACTAGAATTTTACCTTGAGAAAAAGAGAAGAAAATACAAGTATGCATGGGCTACAAATCTTAGGTCCAAAAGATGTGAAGACCCAACCCATGACCCATGTGCATGAGCATGGTCTGTGCGGGGTCAGACACTCATTGAATGGTTGTTGATCGGACTGGTAGAGAGAGGGGTGTGAAGTTGATTTGGGACATCAACAACCCTGACCGTTGCGGTTCGAGAAGATCAAGGGTCATGGTGTGTCACCCTCCCCAACACCCACTTACATGAGACCTTTGATGCGGTGACATGATGCAAAACAAATCCTCATATATGTGAAGAAGTGGTGGCAATAAGCCATGGGAGAGCCGGGAAAATGGTCGGTGGATTATGGTTAGGTCTTTTGAAGTCATAAGGGGTACATATGGGGCCAAGTAAGACTAGGGTGAAAAACCCCAGAGTGACCGTCTATGGAAGCAACCATGGATGAAGAAAGAAGAAGAAGAAGAGAGGAAGAAGGAGTTTTGGAGCATGAAACACAAAGAAAAGATGGTGAAAATGAAATATCAAGAAGAAGTAAGAAGGAAGGAAGACTTAGTTGGGACTAGGAGGTTTTGATTGGACATTACAAAAGTAGCTGCAAAGCTACTGTACTTGTAACATACTGATATTTGGCTATCCTAACTTTGAAATCCCTAATTCCATGAATAGGTGGTTATGATGCGTGTTGTTCCACAGACAAAAATCATAAGGAAAAGTCATAGACTTTAACCTTCTAACCAGGCTATCAACTTGCTGTGAACAACAAGTCAACTTCGTATAGATAGGTATCGATCCAAGGGATGGCGAAAAAGTGGATTTTTGAGATCCAAATTTGATTGTAAGAACAAGCAAGTAAAAATCCAATTTTGAATTTGGTTAAAAACTAAGAACATAAGTAAAAGTGCTGAAATAAAGATCAACTAATCAAGATAGAAAGAACTGGGGTTCCAGAGTATCACCACTAAGAATCACATATTTATTAAAAAAATCAACTTCTAAGCTCCAAAGATCAAATCAGGACCTTGTGGTTGAATGTCCTTATAGAAAAACTCACAAGGTTTGGACTTTCCACAAACCTGTTGATCTCGACATTCATGGATCCTTATTTAATATGCTACTATCTAAGATCATATCAAGAAACACGTGATTCCTATCTGATTGTTCAAAATCATGAACCAAGTGACTGTATTACTATGGTTTATAAAAAAATTGATATTAGAAGGATGAAAAAATGATAATCTCAATAAAGTGATTATAGTTTCATTCTTATGGGGATCCATGATCATATCACCCCATAAAACTATACCACATCATCCAACAATCAAGAAGAAAATGAGAGAAAATATTCTATCAATGGAACAAGAGAGCCAATTATATTGAATAAAAATGAGCTATGGGGATACTCGCCATGCCCTAAAAGAAATCTACTCAAGCATAATGTAAAATTTACAAGATATGCAAACTAGGATGAGATCCAAAATGATAAAAAATGTAGCCTACAAGCTAAAAACTGGATGCCTATTTTTTGTGGAGCCCGCTTCTTTTATAGGGAGAAAGGAGAGGAAAACACCTATAGGAATGGCTGTTGGTGGTGGCTAGATTACTTCATATTTGGTGTTGGTCGGTCAACTATGTTTAATCACTTGCTTCAGCATGAAGTCACATTGCTCAAACCTTGACCAAATTGATGATTTTATTGTTTCAATATTTGACTGAGTCTTTATTTGAATTCTTTCCACCACATAAAACATATGGAATTTGCCAACTTTCCTAGTCAAATGAGTAAACTTTTACAATATGAATTTCTTTCCCACAAATGGAGGTATTTATTGAGTTGTCTTCTTTTAATAATTTGACCATGTGACTCTCGTTACTATTGATTCCCAAAATGATGAGTCGATTGACTCGTAAGACCAGTCGGTCATTTCATATAAAATAACTTTTTCATGTAGATAGTTTAATTTACTTTTCAACACATACTTGTCTATTAAATTCCAACATGGGATGCAAATATTATGATTTTTTTGGCATGAGGTATATATACTAAGACTGTTGGAAATTGTGCAAATACATTCTAAGAGTATTTCACCATTGGAGTGATTGAGTCATTTTCCTACAAAATCTAAGCACATATAATAAAAAATACGATTAAAGAGAGAAATTATAAACTAAGACAATTAGTTCTAAAACTAAGAAAATAATCAAAAAATTCCCAAAGAGATATCTAAAAGATGTAAATAAAATGAATAAATACACATTGATCTAAATACCTCGAACTTAAACATTGGTCGTCTTTGAGTAACATTGAATTCAAAACACTACCATATAATACTTTCGACCTATCATCATCACTCGCATAACACCATCTGAGTCCTTCCACCTTATATGGCCAATCAACCTTGACTTCCTAGATTCACAAAAAACAATTTTCATATCCCCTACTTCAAGTTAGTTCACAACTTGGTTCCAATTCAAGACTTGCAATAAGACAAATTTCATATTTCCTTTATATTTGGTACTCACACATATTCTCATGAGTCATTGCATAAGAATGTGACTCAAGGATTTGATGGGGTCTTGTAGGTTTCTCTGGGCATAAAAGTGGAATGAAGGAGGTACGAAAGGAAGCAACCTCTCCTCTATTTGACTTGAGGAATTTTATTTCTTTTTTTTAGCAGTTACATTGACTAGATATTATGGTGTGCTCTTTTTGAAATCTTCTTGATGGTACCCTCGTATTAAATTTATGAGGGGTATGGAAGAAGTGAAAGAGGGTGGAAAAAGATGAGGGTGTGCCACCCTAAACTTGGTGTTTGGCACATTGGTTTTTTATTTTTATTTTTCTTAGCACATGGAGAGATAAGAAGGTGGTGGAAGAATGACATGGTATATTATCGCACTAAAAAATTCACTCAGGGTTGAAATCCTTGAGTTTTTACCAAAACCTTGTGCAATAATACCACCTGTAAGCGGACGGGTCTTATCACAGTATAATTAAGGATCGAATCCCAAGGGACAACGTTTTTAAGAATCATTGCTAATCTAGTCTAGTTCAAGTAAGACTAACATTTAGAACAAAGGTTGATTTTGAGTTTAACTAAACTAATTGCAAGAAAGTAAAAAACAGAATTAAAGTTGAATCCAGATTAATGATGTGGAATCACTGGGGTGGTTCTGGGTTTCACCACACTACAAATGCAAACACATCCAATCACAAACATCCAGGAAAGATCTAACTATCCAAATAAGACTGCTGCAAACCCTCCTGGAGGGATGTTTAGGTTTGCGTAAGCATCACCTTAGGCATCAGATTTCTAGTCGTTGTCTGGATCACGTACTTACTGCTCCAAAGTTACAGATATCCAACTAAAGCAGCGGCAATCCGTTACGATGTTTAGGCACACAGAAGCATCACCGTGGGCTAGATGGCTCATCCCCTCACGGATCACACACTTACAACCTCAGGGAATCCCATTCTATTTCTAGTCAGGGAGTCAATCGTGTTAATCGACATTCAAACGTACATATTGAAGTTCTCGCAAAATAGGAATGAATAAGATAAATGCAAGAAGGTGATCAAACTACAAGCACACATCGACGATTAACAACAAAATGAAAAGTTACATACATGTCATGGAGTGTTAAAAGAATAGACATGAAAGCATGGGCAGTGGGGCTAGTCCCCGCACCCCAACAAAAAGGAACTACTCACTCATGTTGTGAGGAACAAGAAAAATAAGAGACAAGGAATATTCTACCATGAGCATGATGCAGAAGGTAATCACAACTTGGTGAAGATACAATCTTCTACGCCACATCAGAGTAGATCTGGATGAGGAGCAAGGGACACCACGACAGACGGGGTAGAATTTCTCTCTCCACCTTCCTTCTCTTCTCATAATTCTTGCTTGTAGCAAGAGGAGCTGACTTTGGATGCGTACTTGGTGTGGATGTACGTGATGATCAGGATCGAACCTGCATTCGGGTAGCTTGGCGGCGTCCTAGATCCGATGCCAAATGAGGACCCCTCTGGTCCTATTTATAGGCACGAGTGGAGTCATGAACCATTTGGACTCATCTAATTTACTCATGGTTTGGAAAGTGAGTTTCTCTTCACAGTTTAGAGTACTCACGATCTTGGAAACTGATAACCATCCTTACGATCTTGAGACTGTGAGGGTCTTCATGGTCATGCGATTTCTCAGCTTCACGGTTTTGGATCTCAGCAGCCTTCACGGTCCCTGGTCCTTTCAGCCTCTAGTTTGGAGGATCGATCTTCTTCTCATGGTCTTGAGATTGTAAGTGTCGTCATGCGGTCTGTAATCGAGCAACCACTTCACAATCCTGGTCTCCAGTTGGTCTCGAGTACTCTGGCCTTCACGGTTTGGTCATTCATGCAGTATGGAATTACCTCTGATCGGTCTTGAGTCTCCTCACAGTCTAGGCTACGAGTGGCTTATTCACGATCCAGCGTCTCACTATTTGAGGACAGCTAGGGTCCTAGAAGTCTGAAGATCGCATGCGCGGTGAAGGTAGGGAGCAAGAGGAGGAAGAGGATGTGAGGCAACAACGATGGGTGGTGGTGGTCACTGGCACAAGTGAGAAGGGAAGACAATGCTGTGTATGTGTTGTTGGAGACCGATGCAGGTGCAAGCAGGTCGTTGCTGTGATGGAGATGGTCGGGAAGAAGGACGTTGTGGATGAAGAAGGATAGGTTGCGACGAGTTCTAGGGTTTGTGCAACCTAGTGGCGGAAGTGGCAGAGCAAGATGAGGAAGATGGACCGTAGATGAGCAGGTGGAGGTCACTCATGGGAGCATGCAGGTGGCCGTTGTGATGGGGAAGGTGAACGGTGGTGGTGCGACGCAACACAGGCGGTGGGGTGGTGCAGGTTAATAGAGGAGAAGAAGACGACAGAGGACGCGACCTGATGGTGGTGGCGCGTGACCGAGAGGGCCATGCGGTCTTGAGACTGCTACTCCTCCGTGCAGTCTTGAGACCGCTAGCCCTCCAACCAGTTTCCAAACCAAGAGGGGGAGGGGGGTCAAGACTGTGAAGAGGAAAAAGAGTGGAGAGATTGTTAGGACAGGTGAGGCCCAAACCAAATGGATGAGGGTGAAGGGGAACCGTGGATCTGTGATTGTGTGGTGAGAAGAAATCCCAAGACTGAATGGATCTTTGTGAGGGCAAAACTACTAGGGGGTTGAAGACCGAATGCACAGGATCGTTAGGGCAAACTGGTTGGACGAAACCACATGCTCATGATCGAATGGGCAGGATGTACATGATCTGCATGGAAATCATACGAAATCAGTGAATAAGCTCGATAATCCAATCAATTGAGAAAATTGCAATTTGTAAGATTTAAGAGATGAAATCAAATGTATTTAGTCGAATTGGGCCCAAGATGGCGACTGAAAATCATGATGAATATGGATTCATCAAAATACCCCGAACTTAAATGTTGCTCATCCTCAAGTAACACAAAATCTAAAATAGTCACCAAATGAATACTTTCGAATCATGTGATTGCCTCATCTTCACATCATGATTATTTCCTTTCTGCTTAGTATGACTAAGCATATCAACATCCTGAGATCACTGAACACATCTTACCATATCTTCATTCCTGAGTTTGTTTTCCAATATCACTTCCTCCTCACTTTTTCCAACAACAAACATTTCTAAGAGTTTTGTAAGAGTCCAGAGACACCTGTAGAACAACAAGTGTGCACTTGATCTGACACTGGTGTTTTACAGGGTAGTGAAGGCATTCATTGTGCCTTTAGTTGGAAAAGGGAGTGAAGGGTGGTATTGAAGGAAGAAATAAATCTCTCCTCTATTCGACTCGATATTTTTATTATATGATTGCAATTTCATTTATTACATTTTTTTTGTGTGTGATTCTCTCCTCTATTCGACTCGAGATTGCATTTATTTGTGTGCACATTGGCATCTTTTCTTTGTGGTACGTCCCTATTTATTAGCGAGGGGTATGGAAGAAGCGGATATAGAGAGAGGTGGTGTGCCACCCCAAACTTAGGGTTTGGCACTATTTTGGATATTTGTGTTTCTTTTTGATGGATGGAGGGGTAAGAAGATGATAGAATAAGTGTAGAAGAGAGTTCAGACCAGAATGCAACTTGATTTACAATTTAGTGCACCAACTCGTTCTCTTTATCGTACTCTGCTCAAATAATGACTTGATGAGGATCTAATGGGGATTCCATGTTATTGTTCCACTAGTCAGTTAGGAAGCACGGCGTGTTTGATCCCTATTAGTTCGACAAACACTTGCCATTTTTGCATAAGGATCATGATGTTAGGATTCATAAGCTTCACAAGATGATTTCAATCAAAAGGCTAGTTTCAAAAAGTGGTCCTCTAGAGGATTTGGTTTGAATAAGGAAGGTGTAATGATTCAAAATGCATAGAGAGAGAAACTAGCCAGCTAGGTGATGGCTTTTATTGAAACAAAAAGCATCAAAACTTCACCAAGTTTCTGTTCAATTTCTTTGAAAATCTTTTAAAAATTTTGAAAATTTTGATCTTAAGTATGAAATAGATGGGTGTAGGTGGAAAGTAAAGTACGTACCACCCACCCTCCACCCCAAACTTAGAAATTTTCTGGTCCTGAGAAAACTCTAAATATGAGATGGAGGGGAAAATTCATGCTGGTTGGACCACCAAGTGTGGTTGTGTTCCAAGCAGCGCACGACCTCCATCTGAAAATCTAAAAAATGAAGACTAATCAGAACTCAAGATAGCATCTCGTGATGCAATATTTATTCAGTTCCAAATTTTCTAAAAAGTAAAAACAAAATTAAAGAGATTTTCTAATTCAAAAATAAAGGTAAAAACAAAATTATTGATTGGGTTGCCTCCCGACAAGCGCCTTTGTTTTACATCGATGGCTCGACTTGATTCCTTCAATTTTTAGGTAGATACAGTGGATTGGTAATATCCAACATTGCTTCGGTGCCTATGTCGACTGAGGTGAAATATCTCTTCAAGCATTGACCATTGGACAGAAATTCGCCTGGCTGTTCACTCCATAGAATGAAAGCACCATGCAGGTAGATGCTCTTGACAATGTTAGGTCCAGACCAGTGAGAATGGAGTTTCCCTGGGAATAACCTCAATCTTGAGTTGAATAGTAGAACTTGGTCTCCCACTTGAATTCCCTTTCTTTTTAGATGACCATCGTGCCAAAGTTTGGTGCGTTCTTTGTAGATTCGTGCATTCTCGTAAGATGTCATCCAGAGTTCTTCAAACTCTTGAAGTTACAGAATCCTGGCTTCACCAACTTTCTTCATGTCAAAATTTAGCTGTTTGATTGCCCACCATGCTTTGTGTTTGAGTTCTACATGCAAGTGGCATGACTTTCCATAGATTAATCGAAATGGTGTAGTTTCAACGGGAGTCTCAAAAGTAGTTTGGTAGGCCCACAAGGCGTCATTGATTTTCACTGACCCTTCTTTTCGGTTGCGGCCTACTATCTTTTCCAAGATAGCCTTGAGTTGATGGTTAGAAACCTCTACCTGTCCACTTATCTAGGGATGGTAGGGTGAGGCTACTTTGTGTGTTACACCATATTTCCTCAGCAATGCTTCAAAACTTCTTTCTAGAAAATGAGAACCTCCGTCAGATATCACAGTTCGTGGGACTCCAAAATGGGGAAAAATAATATCCTTGAACATTTTGATGACGGGTTTGGAATCGCTAGTGATAGTCAATATGGCCTCTACCCATTTCGAGATGTAGTCCACCGCCACTAGGATGTAGGAAAATCTATGTGAAGATGGGAATGGACCCATGTAGTCTACACCCCAAACATCAAAAATCTCAACTTCTTGCCACCGTTTAAGCGATATCTCATTTCTTTTCATAATGTTATCAGTTCTTTGACATTTGTCACATGGTAGAACAAAGTTGTAGGAGTCTTTGGATATGGTTGGCTAAAAGAAACCACATTGCAAAACCTTCAAAGCAGTTTTCTTAGAGCTCATATGGCCTCCAACTGGGCCTGAGTGACATTGCTCTAAAATAAGTTGGGCTTCTTCCTCAGCGACACAACGTCTGTAGAGACCATCAACACAAAGTTTGAATAGGTACGACTCATCCTAGTGATACTTATTCACATCATGCATGAATTTCTTCAGTGCATTCCTGATGCATTTAGGGTGGATGACACCAGCGACAAGGTAGTTCATAAAGTTCGAATACCAAGGTGTAGCTTCTGAGACTTTCATGAGTTGGTCGTCCAAAAGAGAATTGTTAATTGTGATCTTCTCGGTTTATAGAGTGTGGATGAGACTGAGATGGTCTGCTACAACATTCTCTGTACCTTTCTTATCTCTTATCTCCAGATCAAATTCTTACAAAAGGAGAATCCATCTGATTAACCTGGGTTTAACATCTTTCTTTGCTAGGAGGTAACATATAGCGGCATGATCTGTGTAGACAATGACTTTTGAACCAATGAGATAGGATCTGAACTTGTCAAAGGCATACACGACCGCAAGGAGTTCCTTTTTAGTAGTAGCATAGTTCCTATGAGCTTCGTCAAGGGTCTTTGATGCATAATAGATCACATAATGTTTCTTCTCTATACATTGGCCTAAAACAACTCCCACATCGTAGTCACTAGCATCACATATAATTTCAAATGGATGATCCAAATCTGGAGCTCTGATGATGGGTGTTGTAGTAAGAGCATGCTTCAGGTTGTTGAAACTTTTGACACATTCTTCGTCAAAATGGAAATCAACGTCCTTTAGCAATAAATTTGTCATCGGCTTGGTTATATTGGAGAAATCCTTTATAAACCATCTGTAAAAGACTGCATGACCGAGGAATGCATGAACTTCTCTTACAGTTGTCAGGATAGCGAGTTTGGAAATCACTTCGATTTTTGCTCTGTCTACTTTGATACCTCGACTACTGACTCTATGGCCAAGAACAATGCCTTCCTTTACCATAAAGTGACACTTCTCTTAGTTCAACACAAGATGTGCTTCTTCACACTATTTAAGGACAACAGAGAGGTGCTTCAGACATGAGTCGTATGAATCTCCATAAATGAAAAAATCATCCATAAAAACTTCCATGATGGTTTCAGTGAGACCAACGAATATAGCTATCACACAACATTAGAAAGTTGTAGGCGCATTGCAAAGGCCGAACGACATCCTTCTAAAGACATATGTTTCAAATGGGCAAGTACAAGTTGGTTTCTCTTGGTCGTCTGGACGTATAGGTAATTGATAGAATCCAGAGTAACCATCAAAATAGCAGAAATATTCTTGGTGAGCCAACCACTCTAAGACTTGATCAAGAAAAGGCATTGGGAAGTGACTCTTATGTGTCGCCTTGTTCAACTTCCTGTAATCGATACACATCCTCCACCCGGTGACTGTTTGAGTGTGGATGAGTTCTTTGTCTTCATTTTGTATCACGGTAGTTCCACCCTTCTTCGAGACGACATGCACATGACTTACCCATGGCAAATCAGATATCAGATAAATGATTCTGGTAGTGAGCAGTTTAATGACTTCATGGCAGACTACTTCCTTCATGTTTGGATTAAGCTTCCTTTGATGTTCAATGGTAAGCTTGTGGTCCTCCTCCATGGGGATTTTCTGCATGCACAACGCTTGACTGACTTTGGTGAGATCACTCATCTTGTAGCTGATGGCTTTTCTTCTTTCCTTTAATTCCGTCAGGAGTTTATCTTCTTGTTCTACCATTAGATCTGAATTTATGATGACAGGGCAGACCTTGAGGTCATCCAAAAACACGTATTTCAATCCCTCAGGTAGGGGCTTCCTTTTAGGAGCTTGTGGATCTTTGCATGGTTCTTCAGTATCATTTACAACCTTGAGTTCTTCAATTTTGGTTTCATGATCTTCTTCAACGATGTCAAGGTCGAGAACACAACTTTTCACTTGTTCGTCAAATAAACTAGCTACATTTGGATTAGTTAGAGCCTCTCCTAAGGGGTCATCTTGTTTATAATCCTCTTGCGTAAGGAGTGACATCTGCTCTATGCACTCAATGAAGTAGACTTCTTCTTTCTTGCTTGGTCTTTGCATACTTTCAAAAACTTTGAACTCGAGAGTTACTTTTCCTAGTCGAAGAAGAAAGGTTCCTACTTCAACATCAATGAGAGCTCTTGCAGTGGTAAGGAACGGACGACCAAAGATTAGAGGGTATCTAACGTCTTCTTTTATATCCATGATGACAAAGTCACATGGAACATAGGAATCTTTGCCTACCTTGATAGGGACATCTTCAATGATACCCAAGGGAAGAGTCACTATGTTATCTGCAAGTTGTATGGTCATGCCAATCGGGAGTAGTTCAGCAAACCCTAGCCTGTTGCAGAGGCTAAGTGGCATGATAGAGATGCTGGCACCAAGATTGGCCAATCCTTTCTTACATGAGGAATCACCCATATGGCAAGAGATCCCAAAAGATCCAAGATCTTTCTGCTTCTTTGGCATCTTGATCTGAATTATATCTAAAGTGGTTTGCTAATTTGACTGTTTCATATTCTTCATTTATATACTTTCTGGTGAGAAGTGACTTCAAGTACTTCGTCCAAGATGGTATCTCAACCAGCACATCTAGGAAGGGTATATCAACATGAAGTTTCTTCATAGCTTCTTTGAATTTGTTGAAATGAGTATCAATCTTGGTCTACTTCAAACGAGCATGGAAAGGGGGACGAGGTTTGTAAACTGGCACATCTGGCTCTGGTGTTTCTATTTCAACATCAATAGGTTTTTTTAGAACTTGCCTCATCTGTCTTATCAACAGTTACTGCCCCTTTTTGTTTAGACTCAGGTGTTGTAGAGTCTTGGATAATCATAGAGTCATCCTCATCTGTAATAATCACCGATGTCTTGATAGGAGGATCCGAATAATCTTTTCCATACCTGGTGGTGACAACCTTCAGTTTCTCAGGGTGCTTAGGATTGTTCTCTGGTTGGCCAGCGAAGGCTCCGATAGGTGGCTTCATGCTAGCTGCAAGTTGAGCTAGTTGAGATTCAATGGCCTTCTAATGGGCTTGCTGGTTAGCTATCATAGTCTGTTGTGACTATAACATCTTCTCAATGGCCGATAGTTTGTCATCAGGGGAGGCAAAACTAGCTTGTTGCCCTTGTTGTTGGTTCTGGTAAGGGATTTGGTTGGGATTCTGGAACTGAGAATTGTTCTGATAGTTGTTGTAGTTCTTGTTTGGGATGTTACCTCTAAAGTTTCCTTTATTCTTAAAATTTTGTTCTTGGTTATACTAGAATCCTGGTGGACCTCGTTGCTAATTATTTGAACCAAGTTGTCATAAGTTTTCCACTCTTGAAGGATTTCCATATTGAAAACTAGGATGGTTCCTGCTCTGATTCAGATTGTAGTATCCTTGACCAGGGATGGTGCTGAAAACATTAAGATTTTCCTTTTGAACACTATCTCCTTGGCCATAAACATTGCTTATAACAACATCATAGAGGACATTGTAGGCTAGTGTAGAAGGATCAGTGCCTTTACATGCTTCCCAGAATAGTGAAACTGACTTAATCTGTTCTTGTTGTTGTGGGAGTGAGTGTCTTCTTTCATATGCAGCAAGAGACCATTTGAGATGGTCTTTCTTGGAAACTAAGAGCTTGAGGGATTCAACGATAGACTTGTACTCATGAATAGCTTCAGCCATGGCTACCTTCAACACTCCTTTACCTATATATCTACCCCAATTAGTTTTATTTTCAACTCTAAGGGTGAACCTTTCATGCACTGTCATAACTTTGACACATGAAGTTTCCTCCAGATGAGGAGTCTAAGAACCTCTTGATATCGTCACCCACACCCCTATAGAAGATCTAAATGAGTTGATTCTTAGGAATGCCATGGTGTGGACACTTGCGTAGAAGCTCCTTGTATCTTTCCCATGCTTTGACAAGGGATTCTCCAGGGACCTGAGTGAACATTGTTATTTGACCCCTAATTTCATAGGTGAGAGAAGGAGGATAAATGTTTCCAAAAAAACATTTTGAAGTTGTTCCCAAGTGGTGATGGGTTCGCATTGCAAGGAATTGTACCAGCTTATAGCTCTATCAACGAGAGAATATTTAAAGAGACGGAGTCAAATGGCATCGTCTGAGACTCCATTTTGCTTTGTCATAGCACATAGATCGATAAACCTCAGAAGGTGTTCCTGACTATCTTCTCCTTACTTACCATAGAATGGACTGTTTTGAAGCAAGGTGATCCTATGTGCTCAGATCTCAAAATTTGGAGCATTTATGGGTGGAGGTTGTACTGGGTGATGAATGTCAGCAGCCTTAGGTATTGAGAACTCCCTAAGGTCCTTATGTAGTTCTGCTGCTTACGCTATTGCTTGTGCTGCTTGGATTTCTTCTTGAACTGTAGCTCTAGCTTCTTGCATAAGCCTTTTTCTTTGTGCATTAAGGGATTGAGCTACCCTTCGAGCTATTTCCTCCTCTTGAGCCATCCTTGTTTGGTTCTCTCTATTCTGACAAGGAAAGGTTCTGTCTATCTTAGGGTCAAATCTAGCAGTGAGTTCGGAATTGTTCGAACGGTGCATACACTAGTCTTTGGGGGTACTTGAGATGGAGAAATCTTTCGGAAGTAAGATTTATGGAGAGGAGCCAAATTTAAGTGAATGATCAATAGTATCAAAAGAAAAACCAAAACCCTAAATTAGTCTTAATGGAACTAGATTTGACTAGCTGATTCCGTTGTCCCCGACAACGGTGCCAGAATTTGACGTGGTCTATTATCACACTAACAAATTCACTTGGGGTTGAAATCCCTGAGTTTTTACCAAAACCTTATGTAATAATACCACCTACTAGTGGATGGGTCTTATCACAGTATAGTTAAGGATCGAATCCCAAGGGACAACTTTTTTAAGAATCGATGCTAATCTAGTCTAGTTCAAGTAAGACTAACATTTATAACAAAGGTTGATTTTGAGTTTAACTAAACTAATTGCAAGAAAGTAAAGAACATAATTAAAGTTGAATCTAGATTAATGATGTGGAATCATTGGGGTGGTCCCAGGTTTCACCACACTACACATGCAAACACATCCAATCACAAACATTCAGGCAAGATCTAACTATCCAAATAGAAGTGCCATGAACCCTCCTGGAAGGATGTTTAGGTTTGTGTAATCATCACCTTAGGCATCATATTTCTCGTCGCCGTCCAGATCACATACTTACGAATCCGAAGATATAGATATCCAACTGAAGCTGCGGCCCTCTGTTAGGATGTTTAGGCACACAGAAGTGTCACTGTGGGCTAGATGGCTCGTCCCCTCATGGATCACACACTTACAACCTCAGGGAATCCCATTCTATTTCTAGTCAGGGAGTCAATCGCGTTAATCGACATTCAAAGCTACATATTGAAGTTCTCGCAACATAGGAACGAATAAGATAAATGTAAGTAGGTGATCAAACTACAAGAACACGTCGACGATTAACAACGAAATGAAAAGTTACATACATGCCATGGAGTGTTAAAATGAATAGACATGAAAGCATACGAAACCGCACCCCAGTGAAAAGGAACTACTTGCTCTTGTTGTGAGGAACAAGAAAAACAAGAGAGAGGGAAGATTCTACCATGAGCATGATGTAGAAGGTGATCATAGCTTGGTGAAGATACGATCTTCTACACCACATCAAAGTAGATCTGGATGAGGAGCGAGGGACACCATGACATACGGGGCAGACTTTCTCTCTTCACCTTCCTTCGCTTCTCATAATTCTTGCTCACAGAAAGAGGGGCAAGACTTTGGATGCGTACTTGGTGTGGATGTACGTGATGATCGGGATCGAACCTGTGTTCGGGCAGCCTGGCGACGTCTCAGATCTTATGCCAAATGAGGACCCCTCTAGTCCTATTTATAGGCATGAGTGGAGTGATGAACCATTTGGACTCATCTAATTTCCTTATGGTTTGGAAAGTGAGTTTCACTTCATGGTTTAGAGTATTCATGATCTTGGAAACCGATAATCATCCTCACGATCTTGAGACCATGAGGGTCTTCACGGTCCTACGATCTCTCAGCTTCATGGTTTTGGATCTCAACAACCTTCATGGTCCCTGGTCCTTTCATTCTCTAGTTTATAGGATTGATCTTCTTCTCATGGTCTTGAGACCGCGAGCGTCGCCCTGCAGTCTATAATCAAGCAGCCACTTCACAATCCTGGTCTCCAATCAGTCTCGAGTACTCTGGCCTTCACAGTTTGGTCGTTCATGTGGTCTGGAATTGCCTCCGATCAGTCTTGAGTCTCCTTGCGGTCTAGGCGACGAGTGGCTTCTTCATGATCCAACGTCCTGTGGTTTGAGGACCGCTAGGGTCCTAGCGTCTAAAGATCGCATGGGTAGTGAAGGCAGGTAGCAAGAAGAGGAAGAGGACGTGAGGCAGCGATGGTGGGTGGTGGTTGTCGCTGGTACATGTGAGAAGGGAAGACGATGTTGTGGATGTGTTGTCGGAGACACATGCAGGTGCAAATAGGTCATTGATGTGATGGATATGGTCAGGTGGAAGTACATCATGGACAAAGGAGGATAGGTTGCGGCGAGTGCTAGGGTTTGCACAACCTGGTAGTGGAAGTGGCAGAGTGGGATGAGGAAGATGGACCGCGAATGAGCATGTGGAGGTCACTCATGGGAGCATGCATGTGGACATCGTGATGGGGAAGGTGAATGGTGGTGGCGCGATGCGGCACAGGCGGCGGGGCATTGCAGGTTAATGGAGGAGAAGAAGACGACAGAGGATGCGACCTGGTGGTGGTAGCACGCGACTGAGAGGGCCATGCAGTCTTGAGACTACTACTCCTCCATGCGGTCTTGAGACCGCTAGCCCTCCAATTGGTTTCCAAACCGAGAGGGGGAGGGGGGGTTAAGACTGTGAAGAGGAAAAAGAGTGGAGAGATCATTAGGGCAGGTGAGGCCAAAACCGAATGGATGAGGATGGAGGGGAACCGTGGATCTATGATCATGTGGTGAGGAGAAAGCCTAAGACCAAATGGATGATCATGAGGGCAAAACTGCTAGGGGATGAAGACCGAATGCACAAGATTGTTAGGGCAAACCGGTTGGATGAAACTGCATGCTCCGAATCAAATTGGTAGGCTGTACATGATTTGCATGAAAATCATATGAAATTAGTGAATAAGCTCAATAATCCAATCAATTGAGAAAATTGCTATTTGTAAGATATAAGAGATGAAATCAAATGTATTTAGTCGAATTGGGCCCACGATGGTGACTGAAAATCACGATGAATATGGATTCATCAAAGAAGTGTAGACAAAAAAGACTATTCATTGTGCAACTCATTTTGGCAATTTAAGTACATTGAGAGCATCATACATAGGATCAATTAATTTCTAAATTATGCAAATCAATATTTTTTTCACGTCAATCTATAACTCTAAATAATGGTTCATTATTTTTAAATCCTATCAATCCTCTACGGGTTGCCATGTTTTCCAAGGAATGATGTTAATTTAGATCGTAGGTCACATGATAATTTTTATCATTGGAAAATTTTAGAATTTATATTACAAAAGAAGTCACATCATTAAAGGGGGTATATTGATAAATATGCATATCATCATTGCCAACTAGATAAAGGTGTAATACCCAATTTTCTTATCATGTGAGAGGAAGCTAATTTATTTTTTTTAACTTGGGGAGTTGGGTGAGGGAGAGGACTTTCATGAATATTCACTGGATCTGAGAGTCCAACCCAAAGGGGACTCTCTAATGGACTATGTGACCAAAAACAATGGAGAAGTATATTTCCTGTGTACATAGGATTGTATAATCATCATTATCTAGAGACTTTTAGATATTTATTTTCTAAATCAAATAGAGGTAGCATGAAACATCTTAATCTAATGAAATTTGATATCCTAGACAATTTGAGGGTAAGGAATAAAAAAAGAAATAGTTTTCAATTTTGAAGATCATAATTATTTATTATTTCCTTTTTTCGTATATTGAACGCATTTAAGCATAAAGAAAAATAAAAGAAACATATTTAATTTTCTTTCCATATCAAATTTCATGTAAATTATTCAATATTTGGGGTACTTGCATCAAAGTCTAAGTTTTAAATTTCATAGTTGAAATTTGCAGTTAAACCCCAAAGTTAGTTTATTTAAAAATAAATTTTGGATGTTAAAATTCTACCCACCTTAAATAAATTATGTAGTTAAAATTTCCTTAGACTGATACCCACCTTTGGGTTTCACTGGCCCCTTAAATAAGTTTCATAATTTTTCATAATGGCATAAATCAACTGTTTGGGCTTGTAATGCATGAATTAAATGTTTCCTTGATCATCTTCTTTTTCCAAGTGCATGGAAAAAATCCTAGCTTGTCTCCTCTCTAGAGGGATCAAATTAGGGTTTTGTTTCCATTTTGAAACCAACTCACTTACCCATGTCAAACTATCTACCCATTCATATGCATGCTTTACCTTATTATGTATATGATTAGGTTTAGGTGACTATATGTTTCAAAATCTTAATTGCTAACTCTTATTTTCTTTGTCTTCTTTGGATACATATCAGCCAGTCATATATTCAGAGGAGACATGTCTTATCAAACTTATCTTAGCACCTCCCACATGCACATGTCCTATACCACATGCACTTGAAAGGATAAGACAAACATGATTATACACATAACATTCTATCTACAAAACCCCATGAGCCGGTGTCCCATACCATAAATACATGGGAGAAAAAGAGAGCATGATATATACAATTTTGGAGTTAACATAAAAGTCCAAAACATCTAGGAACATAACCCTAATCCTTATTTAAACTTATGTACCCGGACTAGACCTCTACTTTGGTTTCTAATATCTATCACTTAATTTTTCTATATCTAGGGCTTAGAACGTATGGATTAGATTTTTGTCTGGTGGATATCTACTTATTTGCTCTGATACCATTATTGTAACATCTAATATAATTATCATGTGAGAAGAAGTTGATTTTTTTTAACTTGGAGAGTTGGGTGAGGGAGAGAACTTTTGCGACTATCCATTGGATCTGATAGTCCAACATGAAGGGGACTCTCTAAAGGACTACATGACTGAAAAAAAATGGAGAAGTGCATTTCTTGTGTACATAGGGTTGTATAATCATCATTATCCAAAGACTTTTAGATATTTCTTATCTAAATCAAATAAAGGTAGCAGGACACATCCTAATCTAATGAAATTTGATATCCTAGACAATTTGAGGGCAATGAATATGAAAAAATCAACAATTTTTAGTTTTGAAGATCACAATTATTTATTATCTCCTTTTTTGTATATTGAACTCATTTAATCATAAAGTAAAAATAAAGGAAACATATTTTGTTTTATTTCCATATCAAATTTCATAAAAAATATTCAATATTTGAGGTAAATGGCATCAAAGTCTAAGTTTTAAATTTCATAGTTAAAAATTTGTAGTTAAGTCCCTAAACTTATTTTCTTTAAAAATAAAAATTGGGATATTACAAAAGGCATGGCTGACTAAATAAGGGACAAAAATAAAGGAAATTTGTTTTTGAAAAAATCTAAAGCTAAACCATACAACATAATGGAAATTGTAAGAAATTTAAAATAGAGTGGGTGGAATGAGGATGTACCACCCACCTCCACCCCAAACTTAAAATGTTGTTTGTCTTGAGAAAAATTTATATCAAGAATGGAGGGAAGAATAGTATAAAGACCACCCAGGGGTCCTGGTAGCTCAAAGAACGTCGAGTTGAATAGAATGTAAATGAGGACTAGGACCTTAATAAGTGGAGCTTCATAATGTACCCAATGATTGGGTGGTTGTAACATCCCTGACCTGGGTTATGCTTTAACCCTAGGTGTTTTGCTTAAGAAAGATAATTATATGCTTGATATTATCTTTTGAAAAGTAATTAAGGCTCAAGAGGAACTTATATCTCATTTTAGTCCTTTTTGAATAATATTGAAAATAATGTATTGTTGTTATGGACTAAAGTGCAATTTACCCAAGTTGAGGGGTTAATTTGCAAATGTTACATGACAATATGATCCTCATGTGTTGAAGCATCATGGGAATGAAAATGATGCAGAAGTATGGCTAGTGAAAGCCTGAGTACCAAGAAAGAGCTGATAAAGCAATGTTTGTGCATTAAGACCTAATTTTGGTGTAATGTGCAATTTACCCAAAACCCAGGGTTCAATATGCAATTTACCACTTCAATAAGGTCCTTAATATTCTTGGCATCTTGTAGAGGCAAGAAAATTAGAGGGGCATCTCATTTGAGCTACATTGAAGGAGAGAGAATCTTGATATTAAAATAATCAAGATTTAATCATAAATGGAACTTTACTTCAAATTAATGCAAGAATAAATATAATAATTGAAGGGCCTTCAAACAAAAACAAGATGGTTGGATTTGTTCAGGTGTGAACACCCTTGTGCCTTTGCTAGGCCACGAAATATCTAACTTGAGGGGAGAGTTCACTCACATTAAGTTAATGGAAAGTAATATCCACTAAAAATGGGATATTAATAAAATATGATTAAGGTGCTTAATTTATTTTCTCTTAATTCATGGATAATGGAAGGGAATTTGGATATAAGGAAGATATATTTGCATTCAATGAATTGAGGAGGAAGAGGTGGCGCAAATTTTGGAATAAAAGGATTTTTATAAGGCATTTTCTCTCTCATTGATTTTCTTATAAAAAGACCCTTTACCACTAAAACCAAGGACTTTTTCAAATCCACTTCTTTCCTTTGCTTGCAAAAACGATCAAGGGATCTAGGGACCTCAGGAAGACGACCCTAAACCTGTTGGTAATATTCTTAACCTCCTTTCATCTTGGTTTCATGGTGGAAATCACAAATCAATGCATGATTCCTTCATATCTCGATCCCATCTTCAAATCTAACCATTCCTTTTCACTCAAAGCTTGAGGACGAGCCTTGGAAGAGTGAAAGGAGTTGCATCCACCATTTTTGATGTGAGCTTGAAGCTTTTAAGCTCAATTGAAGGTGGGTTTTATTACTTGAACCCCTCTACATTGTTATTCAACTATTAATCTTACAATTTCGTTGATTCCTTCATCTTCTTGATTAATTGCTTGTTGAAAATGGTATTTCCATGAAATCAGATGTACTAGGAGTTACATGAACGAAGTTAGATGATTATGAAATCATCTTGGACACTTTTCCCAAAGAATTGTACCTCATTCGATTTCAACGTTGCTCATTTGGTTTCAACCAAAATTGTTTGAAAGCAAACTGTTTTATCAAACCGTTTGAAGTTAAACGGTTTCAAACCATTTGGGAGAGTTGACCAAGGTTGACCATTTGGGAATTTTGATGATTAATGGTGATGGTTGATGATCTATCAAATTTGATTAATGAATTCCAAAGGGATCATCAGTTGAAGGTTAATTAATTAGTAAACCCCAATCGGGTTAAGTGCTGATTTTCAATTTGGGTATTTGAGATTTTTGGGTTGACTTAGCCCAAACGGTCTCAAGACCGTTTGGAGGTCACCCAAATGGTCTCAAGACCATTTGGAGGTCAACCAAGACCGTTTGGAGGTCTAGAGTTAATTATGGTTGAGTATTTAAAGGTCCAAAGATACCAAATTGAAATGCAATCAATTGCTGATTTGATGATCAGTCCTATGACCCAAATCCTATTGAATTTCACAAATTTCAAGGATGGAATGGGGCAAACGGTCTCAAGACCGTTTGGAGGTCATCCAAATGATCTCAAGACCGTTTGGGGTCTAGTCATATCAAAAATTTGATAATGATTCATTAGTTGCAATGGAATCAATTCCACAATGTTGAACATTGATGGCTATTCGATTCCAAGCCCTAATTGAAGGTTCCTTGAGTTGAAATCCTAGATCAATTGGGATCAAAACCCTAATTGATGGTCTAATTGAAGGTTGATCCAATAGTTCAAGTGATAAATAAATCAAGGACTCAATTGATAATCGGTTCATCCATTGAAATCATGAATCATGTAAGTGTTGAAAGGACTTTTTGGTCCATTCAGTTTTGAGATGGTTTGGACCAAATGGTCTTAAGACCGTTTGAGCCCAAACGGTCTCAATACCGTTTGGGACCAAACGATCCCAAACCATTTGGAGACCCAAGCTCATTCAGTTTCAACACTTTCTAGCTCATTCGGTTTCAAGGCAATGTTTGCTTAAACGGTTTCAAGGGCAATATGCCCAAACGGTTTCAAACCGTTTGAACTTTGAAAGTCCAAGACCATTTAAGGTCTAAGTAGGCAAGACCATTTGAGGTTAAAATGGTTAATCCATTTGGAGATCTAATGTAATTGAAGATTCAATCGGTCAATTCATTTGAATACTCATGCGATTGAAGGATCAATTGATCAAATCTTCTAGACATCCTAGAAGATGATGAGAGAGAGATTTATACATGCAAGATAATCATGTAGCAATCAAGCCTAACACATTCAAGGTAAGTGTGATATACAATTAGGGTATGATCCTTGGTAAAGAGATCATGAAACCCTAATTAAGTTAATTGATGAACTCACACCCTAAATTAGGGCAATTCTGAATGAAACCCTAATCTAGGAAGATAATGTGATGTGAATTTAGGGTAATGATAGGAGTAACCCTGATTCGTGGTATTTTGATGTAAAACCCTAATTTGGATGAATAGTAAACCCTAATTGTGGGTTATTGAACATAAATTCTAAATCTAGGGTGATGTGATGTGAATAGTAAACCCTAATTCAAAATAGGGTGAAGGTGTGTGAAACCCTAATTCTGGTTTATGCTATTTAGCATGAAACCCTAATTCTGGACAATGAAATGTTGAATCATTGGTCCTAATTGAATAAAGGGGGATGAGTAACCCTGATTACTATAAAGTGGGAAACCCTATCCCTGGTATGGGAATAGTGGTGTTACCATGGGATAGCATGGAACTGAATTATGATTGATATATATGTTATCATCTGTACTAACCATGCAGGAATCCTAAGATGATGAACATAGCCAGGTATGAGCTATGATGAATTATTTATTGAAATTATTTATTGGGCCTTGTGTGCCATAATATGCCTTGTTGCCTAGTAATAGGTGACAAGAGATTTAATGGGCCTCAAGTGCCAGATGAGATGCTTGTGTAGCAAACATCATGTTTACCTTGGTCAGATGACCTGAAGGTGATGGTTACCTGAAAAAGTGGTAACAATGCTCTGTGATGAGCTGAGGGTTGGAATACCCAGAACCATATGATTATATGAGGGACTGAGATCCCAATGTCTTTTAAAGAGTAAGAGTTAACTGATGAAATTAGTACATGTTTCTTTATAGCATTTGTCCTAATAAGTTATGTTTGAAAACTTGACTGATGCTAAAAGAATGTGATAATGTACTTAATTAATCAAGTGAAAGCTATACATGTTGTGCTATGACCATAGATCCATCATCGTCAGTAGCTGGTGATGGCAAAACAAGTTTTCTTATGAGATTTCCTGGAGTTCACATATTCTTGAATATGTGGGGGTCGATGGGTGAAAATATCCTTACATCCTAATGAGGGAATTGATGGAAGGTAAACATTAAACCTCTCAATCCTTCATTGTATGTTCCGGGATGGATGTATCACTAATTTCCCGATGATGTTAATACCGGATCGATGGAGGTAAACATGAAATCTCTCGATCGCGAAGAGAGTGCAGCCGCCACTGTAGCTCTATAGCGAGTTTCCACTATACCTTGGCAAGCTATGTAAGCAGAGACACAAGATGTCCTACATGTAATCTCACATTGACCGAGATGTGTGAAGTCCAGGAAGCTAGCTCTTCCATTGATTTTGTATGGTACTAATTTTGACTTTGCAGTGATCGGTTGGAGTATGAGTGGTATACCTCATATCCTCAGAGCTTAAGAATGTTTGAAAAATATAATCAGCCATGTAGCGTATTTGCATAAGATTGAAATATGAGAACCACTAGTTGATGTTATCCTGCTTAGCATGTTTTTGATACATAAATGTTATTTATGTTCTTTAATTCTTTATTAAATAAGAAACATACAACCTTGTGAAGCTATAACTAGAATACTTGAATAATAATGTTGCTCTAATCTGCATAGATAGTAATTATATGTTATTGAAATATATTATCCCACTGCTCAGTTTATTTCTATTAAATTGCAATAATAATGTTTACGATGGAGAGTTATATCTCTCGCTGGGGAAATTTTATAATTGTCTCACCCATGTGGGATTCAACGTTTTCAGGTAGACGTAGACAAAGAGGCAAAACCTCTGTAGCAGAGGAAGAGCAACAACAACAACATCAAGGACAATAGTAATATCCTAGGTGGGGATACTGGATGTCAAACTTTGTACATAAAGTCCTATGTGTCATCTCTATACTCTCAGGTCCTAGGAGTCAGTAGATAATGTTTTTATAATCAACCTGAGATTTTGGTTTGATGATACATGGAATGTCCAATGTGGGCCAATATGTAAATATACTACTATGGTTCATGTTTAAGAGAATCTTTGGTAACAGATCTTTTTATAAAAGGTTAATTTTTAATGATTTTCAGTAATTTCACTGCTAACGAAACGCTTCCGCATTAGTTTAATCTAGTTAATCTTGTTTTTGTGAGTTGGATGCCACAAGTTTAGTGGAATCAGAGCTCTAGGTTCGCTGAGTCTACAAAGACATAGGATTAAGGTTGTTGAGTATGTTCTAGTGTCTTCCAGTTATCTGATAGTGTCTTCTGCTCATATAAGAGAAGAAGAACTTGAAGATGTTTGGATCACATGATGAACATGCTTCTGAGAGCAGCATTGCTGCACCAGGAGGAGGTGCAAGAGACCAAGATAGGGAGGGGCCCGTACCTGAACAACCCCAGTTTAATCAAGTTGATATGGGGAACCCAACCTTCCAAGTTATGTTTGGGCAGTTTATGACAGCTATGACTCACATGACAGATAGGATGCCACTACCTACACTAAGGGCACTAGCCCACAATGAAAGATAGGGAGCTGGGAAGACCTTTGAAAGGCTTCAGAGGGTAGGAGCCATGGAGTATGCTGGCATAGCTGACCCAACAGATGCTGATTTATTGTTAACTGAGCTGGAGAAGGCTTTCAGAATCCTTATGATTCCCAAAGATGAGAAGGTGAGACATGCTATATACCTACTAAAGGGGAGTGTTGGTCATTGGTGGACCATTGAGGAAGGTAAAAGGCCAGGATTTAAAGTCGGATGGGATGAATTCCGATGGGAATTTGTTGCTAGATACTTTCCCAAGACGTATCTAGATGAGATGATCTCTCAATTTGAGAGGTTGAGGCAAGGATAGATGAACATTAGCGAATATGAAGCTAGGTTCATGGAGCTGTTGCGGTTCTGTCCGCACATGGTAGCTACTGATGAAGAGAGGATTTGACGTTTTGAGAAAGGGTTGAATGCTGAATTGACCACTCCTGTGTCTGTTCTAGGCAACAGGGAAACATTTGCCACTTTTGTGGAGTCCGTGAGATGGATTGAGAGGTCTGTGATCGAGTAGCGGCATACTAGTAATAAGAAAGTATATCCTCAGTTTCAAGGACCCTTGTCTGAGAGTTTTAAGAAGCCGAGATTCTCTGCACCACCACCACCAAAGTTTAATGCCCCGACACAGTGGACGTCAAGTAGGGGTAGGGGTTGTAGTTTTATTCCAAATAGAGCCCCCATTACAACATCAACATCAGTGACAGGACCACCCAGGCAGAGTTTGGGAAGATACAACTGCTACCAGTATGGAAAGTCAGGACACTTGAAGAGAGATTGTCCTGAGAAAGTCAGAACTGTGACTCAACCCCAGAGACAGAGTCAACAAGGCTCACAGAGGTGACAATTCAATAATAATGCTAGAGGACATGCACAAGCGTCCCAAGCTGGATCGTCGGCACCAAACAACCAAGCACAGGGTCAACAACAACCAACAACTAGATTCTATGCCATGAATCAGCCTGAAGTAATAGTCAACCCTCATGTTGTGACAGGTCAGATGGAACTATTTTATTCTAATATGTCTTCATCCTGCTTCGTATCTGTGTTAATTGATCTGGGTGCTACACATTCCTTTATCACTCAAGAAGTGATTCATGACTACAACATGACTGTCAGCCATAGAACAGACAATTTGATGCTAGAAACCCCTTTGTTGGGATCTGTAGTGTTGCGGGAGGTGTGTTCTCCCTGCAGTCTTTTCTTTTCTAAACATCGCATTCAAGTGGATCTTATACCACTTGAGATGTAGGGTTTTGATATAATCCTTGGAATGGATGCCTTAGAGAAGTATAAGGTTGTCTTGGATTGTAGTTCCAAACAGGCTGTGTTCACAGACAATGGTGACACATGGATCCTTCAGGGAGATAGAAAGATTCATCCAACTTGTCTTGTGTCAGCTATGATAGCTGAGAAGTTGATGAGACAGGGATGATTTGCATTCTTAGCTCATGTGGTAGATACCAAAATGGAGAGCCCTCATCCTTCTGAAGTTCCGGTAGTCAGGGAATTTGAAGATGTATTTCCTGAAGAACTTCCAGGTGTTCCTTCGCCCTGAGAGATTGATTTTGAAATTAATCTAATCCCGGGCACGCAACCAATAGCACAAACACCATATAGAATGGCACCTGCTGAGATGGTAGAGCTCAAGAAACAACTGCAAGAGTTGCTTGAGAAGGGTTTTATCCGATCGAGTACTTCACCGTGGGGTGCTCCGGTTCTTTTTGTTAAAAATAAAGATGGGTCTATGCGATTATGCATTGACTACAGACAGTTAAACAAAGTCACCGTAAAGAACAAATATCCTTTGCCAAGGATTGATGACCTATTTGATCAGTTGCGTGGTGCAACTATTTTTTCTAAGATAGATTTGAGGTCGGGATACCATCAGTTGCGTATCAAGGAGGGTGACATATCTAAGTCTGCCTTTAGGACAAGATATGGTCACTATGAGTTCACAGTTATGTCGTTTGGACTAACTAATGCACCATCTGCCTTCATGTAACTCATGAATAGAATCTTCAGACCTTTTCTTGATGAATGTGTAGTCGTCTTCACAGATGACATTTTGATCTACAGTAGAGATGCTCAACAGCATGAGAAACACCTCTGTCAGGCTTTGACTTTTCTAAGAGAGTATAGGCTATATGCTAAGTTTAGCAAGTGTGAGTTTTAGCTACCAGAAGTTTCTTTTGTTGGGCACATTATATCTGCTTCAGGTATTCGAGTTGATCCTACGAAGGTAGAATCTGTCCTGTAATGGGAACAACCAAAGACACCGACGGAGATTCATAGTTTTCTTGGACTAGCAGGCTATTACAGGAGGTTCATCAAGAACTTCAAATCTTTAGCTTTACCCCTGACAAAGTTGACCAGGAAAGAGGTTCCTTTTGTCTGGAATGACAAGTGCCAAAAATCTTTCCAGTTGCTGAAGGAAAGGCTAACAAGTGCACCTGTGCTAATGTTACCTGAGCAAGGGAAGGGGTACATAGTTTTCTGTGATGCATCCAAGAATGGCTTAGGATGTGTGTTGATGCAGGATAAAAAAGTGATTTATTTTGCTTCTCGATAGCGTAAGAAACATGAGGAGAATTATCTGACACACGATCTAGAGCTAGCTGTTGTTGTCCATGCCTTGAAGATCTGGAGACATTATCTCTATGGAGAAACATTCCAGATTTTCACAGACCATAAGAACCTAAAATATATCTTCTCACAACATGAACTGAACATGAGACAGCACTGTTGGATGGAATTAATCAAGGACTACGACTGTACAATTGATTATCATCCAGGGAAGGCTAATGTGGTAGCTGATGCACGAAGTAGGAAATCATGAACACCAGCCCTAGATAAAGCACAAGTAAACTCCTTAGTGTGCTCTAAAAGATATATGCTTATCTCCTTAAGTCAAGATAATGTACAACTTAAGGTATCATTGTTATCCAGGCTGTTAGCTGAGATGCAAGTGAAACGTACTCTGAGACAGCAGATTAAAGAAGCACAACAAGTTGATACTGTGATTTAGCAGATCGGGCCTGATTATGGAAGTGAGAAACGAGATGGCTTCCATGATTCAGATGATCATGTAGTCTGTTACCATGGTAGGATGGTAGTACCTGATGTTGATAACTTAAGAAAGTTAGTTCTGGAAGAAGCTCATTCTTCAATGTATGCTATGCATCCAGGGAGCACCAAGATGTATCATAACTTAAAAGATATGTATTGGTGGCCTGGATTGAAGAAAGGTGTTGCTGAGTTTGTTATGCGGTATCCAGTGTGTCAGCAAATTAAAGCCAAACATCAGAAGCCCCCAGGAATATTGCATCCTCTACATATACCGCAGTGGAAATGGGATCATGTAACCATGGACTTTGTGGTTGGTTTGCCTAGAACAGCCAAAAGTCATGATTCCATTTGGGTGATAGTTGATAGGTTGACTAAGACAACACATTTCTTACCTGTAAAAACAACCTACACTGCTTAGAAGCTTGCACAGATATACATAGATGAAATAGTGCGCTTGCACGGGGTTCCAACTACTATCGTCTCTGATAGAGGTCCCCAGTTTATGAGTGATTTTTGGGAGCGACTCCATAAAGCTTTGGGTATGCAATTAAGTTTTAGTACATCCTTTCACCCCCAGATAGACGGACAGTCTGAGAGGACCATACAAACCTTGGAGGACTTGCTCAGGGCATGTGTCCTCCAGTTTGTAGGAAGTTGGGATCTACACCTGAGCTTGATAGAATTTGCTTATAATAGTAGCTATCAACACAGTATTAATATGGCCCATATGAGGAATTATATGGTATACATTGTAGATCTCCCTTATGTTGGTATGAAACGGGAGAATATCAACTTTTGGGTCCTGAACTAGTACAACAAACAATTGAGAAGATTAAAGTCATATAACAACATTTGAAAGCTTCCCAGGATAGATAGAAATCTTATGCTGACAAACGTCGTAGACCCTTATAATTCCAAGTTGGAGATAGAGTATACCTCAAGGTTTCACCTTGGAAAGGTATCCTGATATTTGGAAAGAAAGGGAAGTTAGATCCTAGATTTATGGGGCCTTATCGGATCATTGAAAGGATGGGAAGGGTAGCCTATAAGCTAGAGTTACCACCTAAGTTGCATAAATTGCACCCAGTGTTTCATATCTTCATGTTGAGGAAGTGTCATATTGACACAGAGTTAGTTCTTCAACCTGTTGAGGTAGAGTTAAATGATGATATATCTTATATTGAAGGACCTGTGTTGATTCTTGACAGAAGAGTTAAAAAGCTGAAAAAGAAAGACATTAGTCTTGTAAAAGTTCTCTGGCATCACCGTGGCATTGAAGAAGCTACGTGGGAGCTAGAGGAAGAGATGAGGAGGAAGTATCCTTCTCTTTTCTCTTAATGTTTTTGTTGATGATTTCGGGGAAGAAATCCTTGTGAGGGGTGGATAATTTGTAACATCCCTGACCTAGGTTATACTTTAACCCTAGGTGTTTTGCTTAAGAAAGATAATTATATGCTTGATATTATCTTTTGAAAAGTAATTAAGGCTCAAGAGGAACTTATATCTCATTTTAGCCTTTTTGAATAATATTGAAAATAATGTTTTGTTGTTATGGACTAAAGTGTAATTTACCCAAGTTGAGGGGTTAATTTGTAAATGTTACATAATAAAATGTTCCTCATGTGTTGAAGCATCATGGGAATGAAAATGATGTAGAAGTATGGCTAGTGAAAGCCTGAGTACCAAGAAAGAGCTGATAAAGCAATGTTTGTGCATTAAGACCTAGTTTTGGTGTAATGTGCAATTTACCCAAAACCCAGGGTTCAATATGCAATTTACCACTTCAATAAGGTCCTTAATATTCTTGGCATCTTGTAGAATAAAGAAAATGAGAGGCAGATCTCATTTGAGCTACTTTGAAGGAGAGAGAATCTTGACATTAAAATAATCAAGATTTAATCATAAATGGAACTTTACTGCAAATTAATGCAAGAATAAATATAATAATTGAAGGGCTTTCAACCAAAAACAAGATGGTTGGATTTTTTCAAGTGTAAACACCCTTGTGCCTTTGCTAGGCCACGAAATACCTAACTTGAGTGGAGAGTCCACTCACATTAAGTTAATGGAAAGTAATATCCACTAAAAATGGGATATTAATATAATATGATTAAGATGCTTAATTTATTTTCCCTTAATTCATGGATAATGGAAGGGAATTTTGAGATAAGGAAGATATCTTTGCATGCACGGAATTGAGGAGGAAGAGGTGGCGCAAATTTTGGAATAAAAGGATTTTTATAAGGCATTTTCTCTCTCATTGATTTTCTTATAAAAAGACCCTTTACCACTCAAACCAAGGACTTTTTTGAATCCACTTCTTTCCTTTGCTTGCAAAAAATGATCAAGGGAGCTAGGGACATCAGTATGACGACCCTCAACCTTTTGGTAAGCTTCTTGACCTCCTTTCATCTTGATTTCATGGTGGAAATCACAAATCAATGCATGATTCCTTCATATCTCGATCCCATCTTCAAATCTAACCATTCCTTTTCACTCAAAGCTTGAGGACGAGCCTTGGAAAAGTGAAAGGAGTTGCATACACCATTGTTGATGTGAGCTTTGAGCTTTGAATCTCAATTGAAGGCGGGTTTTATAACTTGAACCCCTCTACATTGTTATTCAACTATTAATCTTGCAATTTCATTGATTCCTTCATCTTCTTGATTAATTGCTTGTTGAAAATGGTATTTCCATGAAATCATATTTACTAGGAGTTACATGAACGAAGGTAGATGATGATGACATCATCTTGGAAACTTTTCCCAAAGAATTGTATCTCATTCAGTTTCAACATGTTGCTCATTCGGTTTCAACCAAAACCGTTTGAAAGCAAACAGTTTTATCAAACCGTTTGAAGTTAAACAATTTCAAACCATTTAGGAGAGTTGACCAGGGTTGACCATTTGGGAATTCTGATGATTAATGGTGATGGTTGATGATCTATCAAATTTGATTAATGAATTTTAAAGGGATCATCAGTTGAAGGTTAATTAATTAGTAAAACCCAATCGGGTTAAGTGCTGATTTTCAATTTGGTTATTTGAGATTTTTGGGTTGACTTAGCCCAAACGGTCTCAAGACCGTTTGGAGGTCAACCAAGACCGTTTGTAGGTCTAGAATTAAGTATGGTTGAGTATTTGAAGGTCCAAAGATACCAAATTGAAATGCAATCAATTGCTGATTTGATGATCAGTCCAATGACCCAAATCCTATTGAATTTCACAAATTTCAAGGATGAAATGGGGAAAACAGTCTCAAGACTGTTTGGAGGTCATCCAAATGACCTAAAGACCGTTTGGGGTCTGGTCGTATCAAAAATTTGATGATGATTCATTAGTTGCAATGGAATCAATTCCACAATGTTGAACATTGATGGCTATTCGATTCCAAGCCCTAATTGAAGGTTCCTTGAGTTGAAATCCTAGATCTATTAGGCTCAAAACCCTAATTGATGGTATAATTGAAGGTTGATTCAATAGTTCAAGTGATAAATAAATCAAGGACTCAATTGATAATCAGTTCATCCATTGAAATCATGAATCGTTTAAGTGTTGAAAGGAATTTTTGGTCCATTCGGTTTTGAGATGGTTTGGACCACATGGTCTTAAGACCGTTTGGGACCAAATGGTCTCAAGACTGTTTGGGACCAAATGATCTTTTTACAAAAGGTTTTAATTTTTAGTGATTTTTAGTAATTCCTCTACTAACGAAACACTTCCGCATTAGTTTAATCTATTTAATCTTGTTTTTGTGAGTTGGACACCACAAGTTTAGTGGTATTAGAGCTCTAGGTTCGCCGAGTCTACAGAGACATAGAATTAAGGTTGTTGAGTCTGTTCTAGTGTCTTCTAGTTATCTGATAGTGTCTTCTACTCATATAGGAGAATAGAAACTTGAAGATGTCTGGATCACATGACGAACATGCTACTGAGAGCAACGTTGCTGCACCAGGAGGAGGTGCAAGAGACCAAGATAGGGAGGAGCCCGTACCTGAACAACCCGAGTTTAATCAAGTTGATATGGGGAACCCAGCCTTCCAAGCTATGTTTGGGAAGTTTATGACAGCTATGACTCACATGACAGATAGGATGCCACTACCTGCAACAAGGGTACCAACCCACAATGAAAGATAGGGTGCTGGAAAGACCTTTGAAAGGCTTCAGAGGGTAGGAGCCATGAAGTATGCTGGCACAGCTGACCCAACAGATGCTGATTTATGGTTAACTAAGCTGGAAAAGGCTTTCAGAATCCTTATGATTCCTGAAGATGAGAAGGTGAGACATGTTGTCTACCTACTAAAGGGGAGTTTTGGTCATTGGTGGACCATTGAGGAAGGTAAAAGGCCAGAGGTTGAAGTCAGATGGGATGAATTCCGACGAGAATTTGTTGCTAGATACTTTCCCAAGATGTATCTAGATGAGAAGATCTCTCAATTTGATAGGTTGAGGCAAGGGCAAATGTACATTAGTGAATATGAAGCTAGGTTCATGGAGCTGTTGCGGTTCTGTCTGCACATGGCAGCTACTGATGAGGAGAGGATTTGACGTTTTGAGAAAGAGTTGAACACTGAATTGACCACTCCTTTGTCTGCTCTAGAGAACAGGGAAAGATTTGCCATTTTTGTGGAGTCCGTGAGACAGATTGAGAGGTTTGTGATTGAGAAGAGGTAGACTAGTAATAAGAAAGTATATCCTCAGTTTAAAGGACCCTTGTCTGAGAGTTTCAAGAAGATGAGATTCTCTGCACCACCACCACCAAAGTTTAATGCCCCGAAGCAGTGGACGTCAAGTAGGGGTAGGGGTCATAGTTTTATTCCAAGTAGATCCCCCAGTACAACATCAACATCAGTGACAGGACCACCCAGGCAGAGTTTGGGAAGCAACAACTGCTACCAGTGTGGAAAGTCAGGACACTTGAAGAGAGATTGTCCTAAGAAAGTCAGAACTGTGACTCAACCCCAGAGATAGAGGACGTGGACAAGCATCCCAAGCTGGATCGTCGACACCAAAAAACCAAGCACAGGGTCAACAACAACCAACAACAATATTTTATGCCATGAATCAGCCTGAAGCAGTTGTCAACCCTCGGGTTGTGACATGTCAGATGGAACTATTTTATTCTAATATGTCTTCATCCTGCTTCGTATCTGTGTTAATTGATTCGGGTGCTACACATTCCTTTATCACTCGAGAAGTGATTTATGACTGTCAGTCATAGAGTAAACAGTTTGATGCTAGAAACCCCTTTGTTGGGATCTGCAGTGTTGCGGGAGGTGTGTTCCCCCTGTAATCTTTTCTTTTCTGAACATCGCATTCAAGTGGATCTTATACCACTTGAGATGCAGGGTTTTGATATAATCCTTGGAATGGACGCCTTAGAGAAGTATAAGGTTGTCTTGGATTGCAGTTCCAAACAGGCTGTGTTCACAGACAATGGTGACACATTGATCCTTCAGGGAGATAAAAAGATTCTTCCAACTTGTCTTGTGTCAGCTATGGTAGCTGAGAAGTTGATGAGATAGGGATGCTTTGCATTCTTAGCTCATGTGGTAGATACCACAATGGAGAGCCCTCATCCTTCTGAAGTTCCGGTAGTCAGGGAATTTGAAGATGTATTTCCTGAAGAACTTCCAGGTGTTCCTCTGCCCTGAGAGATTGATTTTGAAATTAATCTAATCCCAGACAAGCAACCAATAGCACAAACGCCGTATAGAATGACACCTGCTGAGATGGCAGAGCTCAAGAAACAACTACAAGAGTTTCTTGAGAAGGGTTTTATCCGACCGAGTACTTCACCATGGGGTGCTCTGGTTCTTTTTGTTAAAAAGAAAGATGGGTCTATGAGATTATGCATTGACTATAGACAGTTAAAAAAAGGCACCATAAAGAACAAATATCCTTTGCCAAGGATTGATGACCTGTTTGATTAGTGGCGTGGTGCAACTATTTTTTCTAAGATAGATTTGAGGTCAGGATACCATCAGTTGCATATCAAGGAGGGTGACATATGTAAGTCTACCTTTAGGACAAGATATGGTCACTATGAGTTCACAGTTATGTCATTTGGACTAAATAATACACCAACTACATTCATGGAACTCATGAATAGAATCTTCAGACCTTTTCTGGATCAATGTGTAGTCGTCTTCATAAATGACATCTTGATCTACAGTAGAGATGTTCAACAGCCTGATCAACACCTCCATCAGGCTTTGACTTTACTAAGAGAGAATAGTCTATATGCTAAGTTTAGCAAGTGTGAGTTTTGGCTACCGGAAGTTTCTTTTCTAGGACACATTATATCTACTTTAGGTATTCAAGTTGATCCTAAGAAGGTAGAATCTGTCCTGCAATGGGAATAACCAAAGACACTGACGGAGATTCATAGTTTTCTTGGACTAGCAGGCTATTATAGGAGATTCATCAAGAACATCATCTCTTTAGCTTTACCCCTGACCAAGTTGACCAAGAAAGAGGTTCCTTTTGTCTTGAATGACAGGTGCCAACAATCTTTCCAGTTGCTGAAGCAAAGGCTAACAAGTGCACCTGTGCTAGTGTTACCTGAGCAAGGGAAGGAGTACATAGTTTTCTGTGATGCATCCAAGAATGGCTTAGGATGTGTGTTGATGTAGGATAAATGCGTGATTTCTTTTGCTTCTTCACAGCTTAAGAAACACAAGGAGAATTATCTGACACACGATCTAGAGCTAGCTACTGTGGTCCATGGCTTGAAGATCTGGAGACATTATCTCTATGGAGAAACATTCCATATTTTCACAGACCATAAGAACCTAAAATATATCTTCTCACAACATGAACTGAACATGAGACAGTGCCGCTGGATGGAATTAATCAAGGACTATGACTGTACAATTGATTATGTTCCAGGGAAGGCTAATGTGGTAGCTGATGCACTAAGTAGGAAATTAGCAACACCAGCCCTAGATAAAGCACAATTAAACTCCTTAGTGTACTCTAAAATATATATATGCTTATCTCCTTAAGACAAGATAATGTACAACTTAAGGTATCGTTGTTAGCCAGGCTGTTAGCTGAGATGCAAGTGAAACCTACTCTGAGACAACAGATTAAAGAAGCACAACAAGTTGATACTGTGATTCAGCAGATCAGGTCTGAGTATGGAAGTGAGAAACGAGATGGCTTCCATGATTGAGATGATCAGGTAGTCTGTTACCATGGTAGGATGGTAGTACCTGATGTTGATAACTTAAGAAAGTTAGTTCTGGAAGAAGCTCATTCTTCAATGTATGCTATGCATCCAAGGAGCACCAAGATGTATCATAACTTAAAAGATATGTATTGGTGGTCTGGATTGAAGAAAGATGTTGCTGAGTTTGTTATGCGGTGTCTGGTGTGTCAGCAGATTAAAGTCAAACATCATAAGCCCACAGGAACAATTCAACCTCTACCTATACCGCAGTGGAAATGGGATCATGTAACCATGGACTTTGTGGTTGATTTGTCTAGAGCAACCAAAAGTCATGATTCCATTTGGGTGATAGTTGATAGGTTGACTAAGACAACACATTTCTTACCTATCAAAACAACCTACACTGCTGAGAAGCTTGCACAAATATACATAGATGAGATAGTGCGGTTGCACGGGGTTCCAACTACTATCGTCTCTGATAGAGGTCCCCAGTTTACGAGTCATTTTTGGGAGTGACACCATAAATCTTTGGGTACGCAATTAAGGTTTAGTACATCCTTTCACCCCCAGACAGACAGACAGTCTGAGAGGACCATACAAACCTTGGAGGACTTGCTCAGGGCATGTGTCCTCCAGTTTGTAGGAAGTTGGGATCTGATGCATGGGTTTTAAGTCATTTTTATAGGCTTATTTTATATCTGTTTTATGCATGTATTTGTCATTTTCTTGATTATATTTGCATAATTCACTATAGTTGGCCTTTAAACTCTTTTTGCATCAAATTATACTTCTTTTATAATATTTATATGATTTTATATAATCCCCAGACTTATACACATGTTTCAGCACTTTTTCAGGCACTTTTTCTTTGTCCGGAGTCGATACTATCGACCCCTAGGTCGATAGTATCGAAATTTCATCAAAAAGCAACCCCAAAACGCGATCTTGGAAGGAATAACCTATGCCATGGTCGATACCATCGACCTTGGGGTCGATACTATCGACAGCGTCGGGATCTGGCGATTTTCAGCACTAAAACAGAGCGTTTTAATCGGACGGTTGAGCTTTTTCGGAGCCGTAAAGTGGTCCTATGACCTAAGAAGAGCACGGACGGCCCGAGGGGGAGAGGACATTGTGTTACACAACATCCAAGAAGGAGAGAGAGAGATAGGAGACGAGAGACGAATGCCATCAACCGAGCGATCCGAGCATCTCCGACGGGCGATTTTGCTGCCGGAAGACTGCAAAATGCACGTTTCTCGAGGAGGATCTCCAGGAACACCTTTGTATCAGGGGTTACACGAGTTTGCTCCATGTTCCCATGTTTTTATTATCTACTCATCTGTCTTTCATTGAGATGACCATGCGGGGCTAATCCCCTGTCTTTAGGACCGGGAGTAGCCCGGGGATTCACTGTATGACAATTTTATAATAGTAATTCATATTTTATCTCTTAAATCCGTGGTATAGTTTCGTTTTCTCCATATATTGTTATGCTTGATCACCATAATAATAACCTAATGCCCTTAATCACTTTGAAAGAAGAATTAACGGCTGAAAAGAGATGAAATCTACATTAATCGATAAATCCCTTGACCAAGGTGATGTACGATTAATGGTGGATACTGAGAGATCGTTCATAATGCACTGAGTTTAGGGTATAGGTTACTACGATGGTGGAACTGACCTAGACCTAGGTAGTGAATTGCACCACGAGAGTGGGCAATTCTGTTTTCAGGCCACTACCCGGAAAGAGAGATAAAATTGAGGCATTATATAAAATTTAATACAATGAAAACCCGCGGTGAAACCGCAATCCTAAAGATACCCTTTTGAATTGATTAAATTAACATTTAATTGATCGTTTGTTTTATTTTGTTTTTGTTTTCTTTTATTTTTAACAACAACCCTAAATTTTTTATTCGTCTTAGCTGGTCGCAAATAGTTAGTAGGAGTCTCCAACAATTCCGAGTATCCCTGTGTTCGACTCGGGCCTCACAAAGGCCTGTACTACTCGACGCGTTCACTTGCGTTTTAGTGCATAGTAAAATTGCGTCAAGTTTTTGGCGCCGTTGCCGGGGATACGACGAATTGTTGGCACTTTGAGTTCTACGAGCGGCCATTCTGGGCCACTTTATTTTTTTTATTTAGATTGAAACAACTTCAAATATTTTTAAATTGTTCGATAATTTTTATACTCATCATAGCACTGCATTGAACTCGAATTTTCTCATTTCAGGTACTGTGCATGGTGCAGACACGTAGTACTGACTACGCAGGTCGTGCACCCGAGGTTCCGTTGCCGGGACCTGAGGACGAGGACTATCACGAGCAAGAGCAACCAGAAGAGGTAGATTCCGAACTTGAACAGGAAGAGATGGCCGAGCCACAGACTATATGGGATAAGATCAAGGCTTTTTCCTCATCAGCTTCAAAAGGGCCTATAAAGAAGAAGGCAATCAACATACCTACTTATAAGATTGATCTGACATTGATAAATCTGGTGAAATCAAATGCTTTCCATTGGCTCAAGAATGAGGACCCCGTCGCGCACATCAGCCAGTTTGTTGAGAACCGTGACATGGTAAAAATCGATAGGTTTCCACAGGAGGCATTGTATCTCAAGCTTTTCCCGACTTCATTGGCGGCAGCCGCGCGAGAACGGTTACATAATTTGGATGATGAGTTTGTGGAGTCCTGGAACCATATGGTGGAGGTTTTCTTTGAGAGGTTCTTCCCTCCTGAAAAGACTAACGACATGATCTGGAAGATTCACAACTTTACCCAACAGGCCGGTGAGACATATTCTGAGACCTGGGAGAGATTTCAGGTCATGCTGAGGAGGTGCCCGCATCATGGGATGGATAAGGAGACACAGGTAAAGATCTTCTATTTTGCTCTCTCTGAGCACGATAGGAGCAACCTTGATTCAGCTGGGTCAGGATTCTTTCTGAATAATACGGACACCAGATGTTGGGAGATATTAAAGAACATGGCTAGGAAACAGTCATGGGGTGAAAGAGGCGCTGTGGAGCAGGTCAGAGTTGCAGGTGAATCCAAAGTAATTAAGGAGCTGAACGACAAGTTAGATCTGCTAGCCAAGAAGCTGCTAGCTAAGGAAGATTCACCTGAGGATGAGGAAGCCCAAGTAAAGTACATGCAACAACAGGGCTACAGAAACAATGACTATGCGTGGAGGAAGGACAAAAAGTTCTCCTGGAAGGATCCTAACAATTTTCTACAGGATCCGGAGGCAAAGCCACAACCTAGAGATGAAGATAAGAACACCGAATTACTGAGTCAAATGGTGCAGCAGAATCAGGAGATGATGGCTATGTTTGGTAAACAATTGCAATCTCAAGGTGATATTCTAACCAAATTTGGGCAGACGCTACAAAGGCATGGAGCACAGATGCGGGCATTAGAAACCACCATGGCTCAGATTTCAAGTGAAGTGGCGGCCATCAAGCACGCCAACCAGCAGAAACCGGTCGAGAGTGCAAATGTGGCCCAAGCACACCATCAAGTGAAGTACATGTCTGTGGTAAGCAATGAGGAGGAATCTAAGGTGTCAGAAGCAGAAGATCAAAGCAAAATGAAGTTTGATACGGAAGAAACACCGGCAATACCGTATCCTCGTACTTATTATGGACTACCGGGCGGAAACACTCTCTTCAGAAAATCCCGCCACGAGCACATGATAGTTGCGCCTACGCTTAGGCGAGAAGAGCAAAGTAAGACTGTCTGTCAAGGTGCTGATGCATCTATTGCAGGGGAGGAGTCACAACACATGATTAATGTTGATGATGTTCTGATAAAGCCCACGCCAGAGGGAGTAATTGAAGCAAGCTTAGGGGAGCTGGCCCCGAAAAGCTCATATGTGCCTCCTCACAAGTGTGTCAATGCGGCAGATGTGTCAATTCGGGACAATCCGAAGCCGAAGAAGGAGCACCAACACTATAGGAAATTCTTGGAAATATTCTGCAAGCTGCATATCAACATTCCTCTGGTGGAAATGATTGAGAAGGTTCCCGCCTATGGGAGGTTCATTAAAGATATAATCAACAAAAAGAGGCGGATCAAAGATACTGATGTATGCAGGATGAATGAAATGGTGATCTCAATCATTCTTGGGAGCTTACCAGAGAAGAAGAAAGACCCGGGGAGTTTTTACATCCCATGTCCCATAGGCGGCCAACATTTTCCACAAGCACAGTGTGATTCGGGCGCCAACATTAATCTTATGCCTATGTCCACATTTCAAAAGCTTGGGTTGAAGGAGATAAAGAAATTGGCAGCAACGATTGAGTTGGCGGATGGGTCCATTGTAAGGCCATATGGAGTGTGCGAGGATGTACTCATCAAGGTAGATAGCTTCATCTTCCCGGTAGATTTTGTTGTCATGGACATGCCACAGCTCCAAAGTTTCGAGATGCTATTGGGAAGGCCGTTCCAAGCTACGACTGATGTCATCGCTGTCATTGGGAGAGGTACATTGACCTTGGGGATTGGACAGGATCGAGTTCAATTCAAATTTCCACATGACTCATTGGAGACATATCTTGACAACCCAGGTTAAAGGTATCTTTATGTCAAGCCTAGGACATTAAACAAGGGCGCTTGTTGGGAGGCAACCCAACTTTCGATTCATTTTTTTGTTTGGTTATGTTCTTTTATGTTTATGTACTTAGTTTTTGCTTAGGTTTTGATAATTTTTGTAAAAATGGTACCCTAACTCGTGTTTGGAAGTGTGTAGAATGTTAAGGTCGATACTATCGACACCCATGTCGATAGTATTGAGTTTGGAGAAGTAAACGCTGAAGAAAAGTCGTTACCATCGACCCTAGGGTCAATAGTATCGAGATTCCTGAAGATTTAAAGAAAAATTGGTGCCAGTAAAGTCAATACCATCGACCCTAGGGTCGATAGTATCGACACTTTTGAGTTCCCAGGCTTTTAGATGTGTCGATTTAGCAAAATTGCTGAGTCTGGGTTGATACCATCGACCTTGGTCGATAGTATCGACACCTGCATGACAACTACATAAAATAGGCCGTAAAAGGTATCAAAACGAGATTTTTTCGAACCGTTTTTTTGCAGAGGAAAGATGGATGAAGCAAGTCACGTCTTAGAACCAATAAGACACAAAAATGGGCCACAAAAAGGAGGGAGATAGCAAGCATCACTTGGTCCACTTGAGCATCTAACCATCCTTCTTCACCACACTTCAAAGCGAATGGTACCGCTGTTCCACCTCTTAAGTGAGAATGTTGACTATGAGGCCATAGTCATATTCAAGCTTAGGGGGGGTGTTGGAACAACCCTCTATCTTAGTTTTTACTTACTTATTCATGTTGCTTTTATTTTTGAAATATTAGTTGTTTTTATTTCTAGGTTTACTGCTTTTGTAGGATCCACATCTATCTACTGTAATCTGTGGAGCAATAAATGCATGGTTTCAATTGGGAGTTTTACTCTTGGGTTGTGGGCACATGAAAATATGAGCATATTGAAAATTTTTTGAGCTTATTCTTGTGGGTAATTGAGTTGTATAACTGAGGAAGTGCTTGGGTGAGTCAGCTTCAGGACACGGGGACATGAATGACCATCTTTATTGTCTAAGGAAAAGTGATTGACAAGGATGTTTGAGCCCAAACTGACCAAATGCTAACGTGACCTTAGACTAAAGTTTAAGAGAGAAATCCTTCAGTTACCATGTACACATGTCTTTAGAGAGGGACATATGATATTTTCGGAAGGTTCTGTCAATTAGTCTTGTGATCTGATCCACCACAATTTCATTCACACTCCACCATAAGAAATGGGAGTACATTACTGTCTTTCACTCTTTGATTGCATACCATGTAGATAGGTCTTGCATTACAACTATTTTCACATTTTTTGCATGAGAATGAAAAAAAAGATAGAGTAGTTATACATGCACATTATCCTTAGGTGCATGTCATAGTAGTTGCATAACTGTCATTATGTAGTTGCATTTACATCTTTTGAGCATATTGTACACCATGTATCTTATGTTTCTCTGAAAACATTAAAGGTGATGAACTTGTTCCATACCCTCCAAATAGAATGCTTCAGATGCACAAGTATGTAACAAGAAGTGAGCCCGGCATATAATTCATTGTCATCTATGAAAATAAGGGCTTGAAAAAAAATGAAAAAAAAATTGAAAAAAAAGAGAAGAAAAAAAATTGAGAAGTAAGTAGGAATGAGAGGGAGAAAGGAACATGTTCTCACTTACATACTAAGAAGAATAAGCACATGGTGTAGTTTTCTTAGATATTCCATCTCACCTTGAGATGGGATGTAGTGCATGCATCATTCCACAAAATGTAGCATTAGGACATTTTCACTTGCATTTTGCATCATGATAGGTCATTAATTTTTGTATTGCATGATTGACTGTTATGTGCTTCCATCTCTTCCACAACCACCTATCCCATCCACCCGTTGCTCTAATCGGTAGGCCACCCATGATATTCTCCTCATTCATTAATATTAGGAGATCTGCTTCCATTTAGATGGTAGTTAGGAAATGAACAACGTAGATAGGAGATCACAAGATGCATCAAGTATGGACCAGATGAGTTTATCATATTAACTGCTTTAATTGATAGTGTTTCACTGATTGGGGGATAGACATCTTTTACATAGTTCTTTGGTCGCCTGGATGGCAGTTAGTGTTCAGTGGTAAATGAGGGCCGGTTTGTGGAAAGAAAGTGGGGATGATGTAGATTCATTTCATGTATTTATGTCCTGTTGCTGACTTATCTCAACCAGATCCAAAGTTTTGTTGCTCGAGGATGAGCAAGGTTTAAGCTTAGGGGAGTTTGATGCATGGGTTTTAAGTCATTTTTATAGGCTTATTTTATATCTGTTTTATGCATGTATTTTTCATTTTCTTGATTATATTTGCATAATTCACTATAGTTGGCCTTTAAACTCTTTTTGCATCAAATTATACTTCTTTTAAAATATTTATATGATTTTATATAATCCCCGGACTTATACACATGTTTCGGCACTTTTTCAGGCACTTTTGCATTGTCCGGAGTCGATACTATCGACCCCCAGGTCGAAAGTATTGACATTTCATCAAAAAGCAACCCCAAAACGCGATCTTGGAAGGAATAACCTGTGCCATGGTCGATACCATAGACCTTGGGGTCGATACTATCGACAGCGTCGGGATCTGGTGATTTTCAGCACTAAAACGGAGCATTTTAATCGGACGGTTGAGCTTTTTCGTAGCCGTAAAGTGGTCCTATGACCTAAGAAGAGCACGGACGGCCCGAGGGGGAGAGGACATTGTGTTGCACAACATCCAAGAAGGAGAGAGAGAGAGATAGGAGATGAGAGACGAAGGCCGTCAACCGAGCGATCCAGGCATCTCCAACGGGCAATTTTGTTGCCGGAAGACTGCAAAACGCACGTTTCTCGAGGAGGATCTCAAGAAACACCTTTGTATCAGGGGTTACACGAGTTTGCTCCATGTTTCCCATGTTTTTCTTCTCTACTCCTCTGTCTTTCATTGAGATGACCATGCGGGGCTAATCCCCTTTGTCTTTAGGACCGGGAGTAGCCCGGGGATTCACTGTATGACAATTTTATAATAGTAATTCATATTTTATCTCTTAAATCTGTGGTATAGTTTCGTTTTCTCCATATATTGTTATGCTTGATCACCATAATAATAACCTAATGCCCTTAATCACTTTGAAAGAAGAATTAACGGCTGAAAAGAGATGAAATCTACATTAATCGATAAATCCCTTGACCAAGGTGATGTACGATTAATGGTGGATACTGAGAGATCGTTCATAATGCACTGAGTTTAGGGTATAGGTTACTACGACGGTGGAACCGACCTAGACCTAGGTAGTGAATTGCACCACGACAGTGGGCAATTCTGTTTTCAGGCCACTACCCGGAAAGAGAGATAAAATTGAGGCATTATATAAAATTTAATACAATGAAAACCCGCGGTGAAACCGCAATCCTAAAGATACCATTTTGAATTGATTAAATTAACATTTAATCGATCGTTTGTTTTATTTTGTTTTTGTTTTCTTTTATTTTTAACAAAAACCCTAAATTTGTTATTCGGCTTAGCTGATCGCAAATAGTTAGTAGGAGTCTCCAACAATTCCGAGTATCCCTGTGTTCGACTCGGGCCTCACAAAGGCCTGTACTACTCGACGCGTTCACTTGCGTTTTAGCGCATAGTAAAATTGCGTCAGGATCTACACCTGAGCTTAATCTTATAATAATAGCTATCAACACTGTATTGGTATGGCACCATATGAGGCATTAAATGGTAGACGTTGTAGATCTCCCTTATGTTGGTATGAAACTGGAGAATATCAACTTTTTGGTCCTGAACTAGTACAACAAACAACTGAGAAGATTAAAGTCATACAACAACACTTGAAAGCTGCCTAGGATAGACAGAAATCTTATGCTCACAAATGTCATAGACCATTAGAATTCCAAGTTGGAGACGAAGTATACCTCAAGGTTTCACCTTGGAAAGGTATCCTGAGATTTGGAAAGAAAGGGAAGTTAGCTCCTAGATTTATGGGGCCTTATCTGATCATTGAAAGGATGGGAAGGGTAGCCTATAAGCTGGAGTTACCACCTTAGTAGGATAAATTGCACCCAATGTTTCATATCTCCATGTTTAGGAAGTGTCATCCTGACACAGAGTTAGTTCTTCAACATGTCGAGGTAGAGTTAAATGATGATATATCTTATATTGAAGGACCTGTGTTGATTCTTGACAGAAGAGTTAAAAAGCTGAAAAAGAAAGACATAAGTCTTGTAAAAGTTCCCTGGCATCACCGTGGCATTGAAGAAGCTACATGGGAGCTAGAGGAAGAGATGAGGAGGAAGTATCCTTCTCTTTTCTCTTAATGTTTTCATTGATGATTTCGGGGACGAAATCATTGTGAGGGGTGGATAATTTGTAACATCCCTGACCTGGGTTATGCTTTAACCCTAGGTGTTTTGCTTAAGAAAGATAATTATATGCTTGATATTATCTTTTGAAAAGTAATTAAGGCTCAAGAGGAACTTATATCTCATTTTATCCTTTTTGAATAATATTGAAAATAATGTTTTGTTGTTATGGATTAAAGTGCAATTTACCCAAGTTGAGGGGTTAATTTGCAAATGTTATATCCAAGAAAGAGCTGATAAAGCAATGTTTGTGCATTAAGACCTAGTTTTGGTGTAATGTGCAATTTACCCAAAACCCAGTGTTCAATATGCAATTTACCAATTCAATAAGGTCCTTAATATTCTTGGAATCTTGTAGAGGCAAGAAAATGAGAGGGGCATCTCATTTGAGCTACTTTGAAGGAGAGAGAATCTTGATATTAAAATAATCAAGATTTAATCATAAATGAAACTTTACTTCAAATTAATGCAAGAATAAATATAATAATTGAAGGGTCTTCAACCAAAAACAAGATGGTTGGATTTGTTCAAGTGTGAAAACCCTTGTGCCTTTTCTAGGCCACGAAATATCTAACTTGAGTGGAGAGTCCACTCACATTAAGTTAATGGAAAGTAATTTCCACTAAAAATGGGATATTAATATAATATGATTACGGTGCTTAATTTCCTTTCCCTTAATTCATGGATAATGGAAGGGAATTTGGAGATAAGGAAGATAGATTTGCATGCACAGAATTGAGGAGGAAGAGGTGGCGCAAATTTTGGAATAATAGGATTTTTATAAGGCATTTTCTCTCTCATTGATTTTCTTATAAAAAGACCCTTTACCACTCAAACCAAGGACTTTTTGAATCCACTTCCTTCCTTTGCTTGCAAAAACGATAAAGGGATCTAGGGACATCAGGAAGACGACCCTCAACCTGTTGGTAAGCTTCTTGACCTCCTTTCAACTTGATTTCATGGTGGAAATCACAAATCAATGCATGATTCCTTCATATCTCGATCCCATCTTCAAATCTAACCATTCCTTTTCACTCAAAGCTTGAGGATGAGCCTAGGAAAAGTGAAAGGAGTTTCATCCACATTTTTGACGTGATCTTGGAGCTTTGAAGCTCAATTGAAAGTGGGTTTTATAACTTGAACCCCTCTACATTGTTATTCAACTATTAATCTTGCAATTTCGTTGATTCCTTCATCTTCTTGATTAATTGCTTGTTGAAAATGGTATTTCCATGAAATCAGATGTACTAGGAGTTACATGAACGAAGGTAGATGATGATGACATAATCTTGGAAACTTTTCCCACATAATTGTATCTCATTTGGTTTCAACATGTTACTCATTCGGTTTCAACCAAAACTGTTTGAAAGCAAACAGTTTTGTCAAACCGTTTGAAGTTAAACGGTTTCAAACCATTTGGGAGAGTTGAACAAGGTTGACCATTTGGGAATTCTGATGATTAATGGTGATGGTTGATGATCTATCAAATTTGATTAATGAATTCCAATGGGATCATCAATTGAAGGTTAATTAATTAGTAAACCCCAATCGGGTTAAGTGCTGATTTTCAATTTGGTTATTTGAGATTTTTGGGTTGACTTATCCCAAATGGTCTCAAGACCGTTTGGAGGTCAACCAAGACCATTTGGAGGTCTAGAGTTAAGTATGGTTGAGTATTTGAAGGTCCAAAGATACCAAATTGAAATGCAATCAATTGCTGATTTGATGATCAGTCCAATGACCCAAATCCTATTGAATTTCACAAATTTCAAGGATGGAATGGGGAAAACGGTCTCAAGACCATTTGGAGGTCATCCAAATGACCTCAAGACCATTTGGGGTCTGGTCATATCAAAAATTTGATGATGATTCATTAGTTGCAATGGAATCAATTCCATAATGTTGAACATTGATGGCTATTCAATTCCAAGCCCTAATTGAAAGTTCCATGCAACACCCGACGCAGAATAAGGTATGAAATTTTGCCTCGCGAGGGGTATTTAGGTGTCTGATATGTTCTAAATAATCAACGCCATATGGGGGAAAAAATTTCATGGGGCTTGGCGTGAAACATTAGTCGTCGGTGTGTACACAACCGACGTCGAATTGAAAATTTTGGAGGGAAAATTGTATTCCCTGGAAAATTGTATTTTGCAGGTGATTTTGGATGTCAGATCTTTTTTCTACTAGCTAATGTTAAAGAAAAAGCGATACCCGTGTCTTTTTTAAAGCTGTCGGCTAGTTGAAATCCTAGATCAATTGGGCTTAAAACCCTAATTGATGGTCTAATTGATGGTTGATTCAATAGTTCAAGTGATAAATAAATCAATGACTCAATTGATAATCGGTTCATCCATTGAAATCATGAATCGTGTAAGTGTTGAAAGGACTTTTTGGTCCATTCAGTTTTGAGATGGTTTGGACCAAACGATCTTAAGACCGTTTGAGCCCAAATAATCTCAAGACTGTTTGGGACCAAACAATCTCAAGACCGTTTGGGACCAAATGATCCCAAACCATTTGGATACTCAAGCTCATTCGGTTTCAACACTTTCTAGCTCATTCGGTTTCAAGGCAATGTTTGCTTAAATGGTTTCAAGGGCAATATTCCCAAACGGTTTCAAACCATTTGAACTTTGAAAGTCCAATACCGTTTAAGGTCTAAGTAGGAAAGACCGTTTGAGGTTCAAATGGTTAATCCATTTGGAGATCTAATGTAATTGAAGATTCAATTGGTCAATTCATTTGAATACTCATGTGATTGAAGGATCAATTGATCAAATCTTCTGGACATCCTAGAAGAGGATGAGAGAGAGAGAGATTTATACATGCAAGATAATCATGTAGAAATCAAGCCTAATACATTCAAAGTAAGTGTGATATACAATTAGGGTATGATCCTTGGTAAAGAGATCATGAAACCCTAATTAAGTTAATTGATGAAATCAAACCCTAAATTAGGGCAATTCTGAATGAAACCCTAATCTAGGAAGATAATGTGATGTGAATTTAGGGTAATGACAGGAGTAACCCTAATTCATGGTATTTTGATGTAAAACCCTAATTTGTATGAATAGTAAGCCCTAATTGTGGGTTATTGAACATAAACCCTAAATCTAGGGTGATGTGATGTGAATAGTAAACCCTAATTCAAAATAGGGTGAAGGTGTGTGAAACCCTAATTCTAGTTTATGCTATTTAGCATGAAACCCTAATTCTGGACAATGAAATGTTGAATCATTGGTCCTAATTGAATAAAGGGGGATGAGTAACCCTGATTACTATAAAGTGGGAAACCCTAACCCTAGTATGGGAATAGTGGTGTTACCATGGGATAGCATGGAACTGAATTATGATTGATATATCTGTTATCATCTGTACTAACCATGTAGGAATACTGAGATGATGAACATGGCCAGGTATGAGCTATGATGTGTTATTTATTGAAATTATTTATTGGGCCTTGTGTGCCATAATATGCCTTGTTGCCTAGTAAGAGGTGACAAGAGAGTTAATGGGCCTCAAGTGCCAGATGAGACGCTTGTGTAGCAAACGTCATGTTTACCTTGGTCAGATGACCTAAAGGTGATGGTTACCTGATAAAGTGGTAACAGTGATATGTGATGAGCTAAGGGTTTGAATACCCAGAAGCATATGATTATATGAGGGACTGAGATCCCAATGTCTTTTAAAGAGTAAGAGTTAACTGATGAAAATAGTACATGTTTCTTTATAGCATTTGTCCTAATAAGTTATGTTTGAAAACTTGACTGATGCTAAAAGAATATGATAATGTACTGAATTAATCAAGTGAAATCTATTCATGTAGTGCTATGACCATAGATCCATCATCATCAGTAGCTGGTGATGGTGAAACAAGTTTTCTTATTAGATTTCCTGGAGTTCACATATTCTTGAATATGTGGGGGTCGATGGGTGAAAATAACCTTACATCCTAATGAGGGAATTGATGGAAGGTAAACATTAAACCTCTCAATCCTTCATTGTATGTTCTGGGATGGATGTATCACTAATCTCCTGATGATGTTAATGCCAGATTGATGGAGGTAAACATGAAATCTCTCGATCGCGAAGAGAGTGCATCCGCCACTGTAGCTCTATAGTGAGTTTCTGCTATACCCTGGAAAGCTATGTAAGCAGAGACACAAGATGTCCTGCATGTAATCTCGCACTGACCGAGATGTGGGAAGTCAAGGAAGACAACTCTTCCATTGATTTTGTATGGTACCGATTTTGACTTTGCAGTGATCGGTTGGAGTATGAGCAGTATACCTCATCTCCTCAGAGCTTAAGAATGATTGAAAAATATAATCCTCCGTGTAGCGTATTTGCATAAGATTGAAATACGAGAACCACTGGTTGATGTTATCCTGCTTAGCATGTTCTTGATACATAAATGTTATTTATGTTCTTTAATTCTTTATTAAATAAGAAACATGCTGCCTTATCAAGTTATAACTAGAATACTTGAATAAGAATGTTGCTCTAACCTGCATAGATAGTAATTATCTGCTATTGAAATATATTATCCCACTGCTAAGTTTATTTATATTTAACTGCAATAATAATGTTTACGGCGGAGAGTTATATCTCTCGCTGGGGCAATTTTAGAATTGTCTCACCCCCATGGGATTCAAAATTTTTAGGTAGACGCAGACAAAGAGGCAGAACCTCTATAGCAGAGAAAGAGCAGCATCAGCAACATCAAGGACAATAGTAATATCCCAGGTGGGGATACTGGATGTCAAGCTTTGTACATAAAGTCCTATGTGTCGTCTCTGTACTCTCAGGTCCTAGGAGTTAGTAGATAATGTTTTTATAATCAACCTGAGATTTTGGTTTGATGATACATGGAATGTCCAATGTGGACCAGTATGTAAATATACTACTATGGTTCTTGTTTAAGAGAATCTTTGGTAACATATCTTTTTATAAAAAAAGGTTTTAATTTTTAGTGATTTTCAGTAATTCCACTGCTAACGAAACGCTTCCGCATTAGTTTAATCTAGTTAATCTTGTTTTTGTGAGTTGGACACCACAGTGGTTGTGGAAGCTCAAAGGAGCTTTCATATTCCCTTTCTCCTCACAATTCATCCAATAGGATCCACAAATCTTCCTTCAATAGTGAAGGAAGTATTGGTGATGATTGTAGAAGGGGGAAATTGGTAGGTGCCTAACGGCTAACACCTATGGTGATGTTTGTAAAATAATGTAGAGGATCTGGCTCTCATTTCCCCTCATCATATTGGTCTACTTATAGGAGAATTGGTGCTGATATGAAGGGAATAATTTCAATAAAATCAAAATTATAAATATTTTTGTGCTCTTGAAAAACCATGCAATTAACTTTCTGGTTAAAAGGATTAGTGGGTTTCTTTGTTGATATAGCATGTGGCTCAAGGTCCTTTATACAAGATGTCCCCAAGGATTCAGGTGGAAGTAAACTGGGAATATCATCTTTACAAATGAAGAAAGGGGGCACGTGGACTTCTTCCAAGGGTGGTGTCTCCCCTTCACGACCAGTCGTGTGAAATGGGAATTTGCTGTGACAGAGTGTGATATATTGTTTCATCATTGGGGGAGATGGCTTATTATCCAGAATAGATTTCATCAAAGGGGATTGGTCATTGATAACATCTAGATTTATGTCAATGACGAGAGGGGTTGTTGGATATTCAATACACGGATGACTCTCATGTTGTGACTTTTCATACTCAAGCAGTAAAGATTCTAGCAGAGAGGTTGGGATACCAACATCCTCATCACACGAAGACTGCCTCTATTGGAGAAAACCCAAAACACCTGTACCGGCAGCCGCAAGTGTTTTTATTAGTTAAAAATGATGGTAAATGTCTATATCGGCACTAGCTTATACATGATTTGTTAACAATTGGTATGATAATTTGAGGCTTTTAACAACATTTTTGTCCGTTGGTATAGGACCATAATGTTTTAGCAGATTTGTGAAAAATTACTACTTGGAATGTAATATACAATGTTGTTGTATCATCATAAGAAGAATAAAAACATTCTTATGTGATAATATAAATTCTATATGGTGGTGGATTAGAGATAACAATACCCATCAAAAAACAATCAGACAAAGTGGAAACCAAAAAAAGGAAAGAAACTATATATGGAAATTTCAATATTCTAGTTGTCTGTATGGGATCCGGCTTAATTGACGTAAACATGGGATCATCATCATCATCGTCGAGAAGAACCATCTTGGGATGCTCTAACTTCTCTGAGGTTATTTGTGATTGGTCATCTAGTAAAGTAGCTAACATTGTTTGACAAGTTTCTAATATTTCATGTTGACCCCCTATTATTTTTTCTAGGGCTTTGATTCGCTACTCTTGTTGAGGTGCACATAGATTTTCAAAATAAGGTTCATAACACCCAAAAATTAGTTGGTTATCCTCACTATACCCCCATAATATTCTTGATCCTAGAACCCCTCATATTAATGCGTGTGGGATTGCTCCTCATAATAGTCTTCAGAAGGTAGTGGATTGTATTTTCCATTACATCCACCTTTGTGGGAAGACTCGTCATTTGAAGTGTCACCATAACATGAAGGGACACATTTGGACAATCTAGATTCTTTGATTGAGCTTCTAGCAAAACAACTATCATGGCTTGTCTGGTTTCTTGTATTGCCTGTCATTCTGCTGCTATCCCTTCTAAGGTCTTTAGTCGCTCTTCTTGTTGAGGAATATATTGGGTTTCACAATTACATTCATATTCTCCAAAGTGTTGCTGGCCATACTCCCATCAAAGTAAACCTCATCAGAATATGGATAGAAGTAGCATGTTTCCTCATAATGATCTTCAAAAGGTTGTGAAATGTAATTTTCATTATATCCACCTTGGTAAGAAGACTCAATTTTATAAGGTGCCACCATAATATGAGGGGATACATTTGGACAATTGAGTGATCTATGGTTATATTAACCACACAATTGATATTCTGTACCATATTGTGTTGACCACTTCATTTTGAAAGTTTATTTTTTGAATTACAAAAATAAATCTAAGATAGAAATAAGGAAAAAAACTAAACTTATGCAAAGAAACTAAAAGAAGTTAAAAGATTAGCTAGAATTTATAGAAGAACTAAAATTTACAAGGATAAGATTAAAAATTATAGAACAAGACTAAAAATTACAAAAATAAACAAGAAAACAGTACTGTTGGATTGGAAACTTAGGAAAAGAAGGAGATATACTACCAGAATGAGTCTCAGTTGGCCAAATAAATTATGAAAATCTAAGAAGGAAATTATGATACAAGAACAAAAATTACTAAGTAAGAAATTTTAACAAAACTAAAGTTCTAAAGTTATAAAAATAAAATAAACTAGAAGGAAGAAACAAAATTATAGAACAAGTGTAGAAATTATGAACATGCTAATAAATTATGGAACAAATGAAAAATTATAAACACAAAATAAAATTATGTAAAGATGGAAGAAAGATCCTTTATATACAAGATACCAGATTAAAAAATAACGTGTGTCGTTCCCGACAACAATGTCAAATTGATATGTGTCATTGCACACACAACAGTCACTAGAAAAAGTCCTAGAGTTTAACCTTTTAACCAGGTTGTCAAGTTACTATAAACAACAAGTCAACTTAGTATAGATAAGTATCGATCTAAGGGATGGCAGAAAAGAGGATGGTTGAGATATGAATCTAATTGTAAGAACAAGGAAGCAAAAATCCAATTTTGAGTTTGGTTAAAAACTAAGAATAGAAGTAAAAATGCTGAAATATAGATCAAATAATCAAGATGGAAAGAATTGGGGGTCTGGAGGATCACCACTAAAAACCACATCTTTATTCAACAAATCAACTCTTAAGATCCAAAGATCAAATTATGACCTTGTGGTTTCATGTCATTATGGACAAATTGACAAGGGTTGAACTTCTCACAAACATGTTGATCCCGACATTCATGGATCCTTGTCCAACCGTCCAACTTGCTACTACCTAAGATCATATCAAGAAACATATGATTCCTATATGACATTAAAAACTATATATAAGATTATTGCGTCACCATGGTTCATAACAAATTTGGTATTAGAAGGACGAGAAAGATGATAATCACAATAAAAGGATTATAGTTTCATTCTTATGGGGATCCACAATCATATCACCCCATAAATGTATACCAGATTATCCAACAATCAAGAAGAAATGTAGAGAAAACATTCTTTCAATGGAATAATAGATCCAAATATATTGAATAAAAATGGGCTATGGGGCTACTCCCCATGCCCCAGAAGAATTCTACTCGAGCGTAATGTAAAAATTACAAGAGATGCAAGCTAGGATGTGTTATAGAATGATACAAATGTAGTCTACATGCTAAAAACTAGATGCCCTTTTCTTTAGAGTCTCCATCCTTTTATTGGGGGAGAGTAGGGGAAGAAACCTATAGGATGGTTGTTGGCAGTGGCTAGATTACCTCATCTTTAGCGTCACTTATTCAACTGCATTTAATCACTTGCTTCAGTGTGAAGTCACATTGCTCAAACCTTGACTTCATTAATGATTTTATTGTTTCAACATTTGACCGAGTCTTTATTTGGATTCTTTCCACCACATTAAATTATATAACAATTTTCAGCTTTCCTAGTCAAAGGAATAAACTTTTACAATACTAATTGCTTGCCCACAAATGTAGGGATTTATTGAGTTGTCTTCTTTTAATATTTTGACCATATGACTCTCATTGATATTGATTCTTGAAATAATGTTTAGATCGGCTCCTAAGGCCTATGATGGAATTCTAAAATACATTTTTCATGTAGAGCACTTAATTGCCTTTCCAATGCACACTTTTCATTAAATTTTGCTATGGGTTTCAAAATTTATGATCTTTTTGGCATGGGATACATATATCAGTTTTGCTAGAAATTGTGCAAATATATTCCAAGAGTATTTAATTATTGGAGCGATTGAGCCATTTTCCTACAAAATCCAAACACATATAATTAAAACTCCAATTAAAGAGAGAAAATATAAACTAAGATAAATAATTCTAAAACTAAGAAAGTAAAAAAAAAATCCTCAAGAGATATCTAACACATGTAAATAAAATGGATAAATACACACTTATCGAAATATCCTAAACTTGAACATTGCTCATCCTCGAGCAACATTGAATTTAAAACATTTTCATATAATGCTTTCTACCTATGATCCTCACTTTAATAACACCACTTGAGTCCTTCCACCTTATATGGTCAAGCAACCTTTCCTTCATAGATTCATAAAAAACAATTTTCATACCCCTTACTTTGAGATTATTTCAGAACTTAGTTCCAATTCAAGACCTACAATAAGACAGATTTATATTTCCTTTACATTTGATATTCCCGAATATTCTTATGAGTCATTGCACAAGAACAAGACTCGAGGATTTGATGGGGTCATATAGATTCTCTTGGGTATAAAAGTGCAGTGAAGGAGGTATTGAAGGAAGTAACCTCTCCTCTATTGAACTTGAGGAATTTTATTTCTTTGTTTGTAGTTACTTCGACCATATGTCTTGGTGTGCTCTTTTTGGCATCTTTTCTTGATGGTACACACCTATTAAATTTACGAGGGGCATGAAAGAAGTGAAAGAAGGAGGAAAAAGGGGAGTGTGTGCCATCCTAAACTTGGAGTTTTGCACATTGACTTTTTACTTCTATTTTTCTTTGTAGATGGAGAGATAAGAAGTTGGTGGAAGAAGTGTAGAAAAAATATTTTTCATTATACAACTTGTTATTGTGAATTTAAGCATATTGTGAGTATCATACATTGGGTCAATTAATTTATGAAATATAAAAATAAATAAAATCATCAAGTCAATCTATAACCTAGTAAGTGAGCATTGTTTTTGAATCCTATCAGTCCTCTATAGCTTGCCATCTTTTCTAAGGAATGATGTTAATTCAGATCTTAGGTTAAAGGATAATTTCTATGAATGAAATTTTTTTGAATTTATGTTACAAAAGAAGTTGCGTATATTGATAAATATGGTTATCATCATGGCTAACTAGATAAAGGCCTGACCGACTTGATAAGGACCAAAACTAAAGGATTTTTTTTTTGAAAAAAAATTAAATCTAAATTATACAACATAATGGAAATTGTAAGAAATTTAAAATAGAGTGGGTGGAATGAGGACGTACCACCCACCTAAAACCCAAACTTACAATTTTGCTCATCCCAAGAAAAACTTAAATCTGAAATGGGGGGAAAAGTGCAGAGATCTCTAGGGGGTCTTGGTAGCTCGAAGAATGTCCACCTGAACTAAATGTGTATGAGGGTTGGGACCTTGATTACTAGAGCTTCATAATGTACCCAATGATTAGGTGGTCATGGAAGATCAAAGGGGCATTCATATTTCCTTTTGTCTACCAGTCCCTCCAATGGGATCCACAGATCTTCCTTCAACATTGAAGGAAGTGCTGGTGATGAGTGTGGATTGAAGGAATGTACATGATCAATGGAGGATATGGATCTGATTCCCCCTTTCATATTGATATGCATATAGGAGAATTGATGCTGATATGAAGGGAATGATTTCAATAAAATCAACATTGTAAATATTTTTGTACTCCTATAAATTCATGTGATCAACATTATGGTCAAACGGATTAGTGGGCTTCCTTGTTAATATAGCATGTGGATCAAGGTCCTTTATGTAAGATGTCCCCAAGGATTCAAGAGGAAGTAAAATAAGAATATCATTATTGCAAATGAAGAAAGGGGGCACATGAACTTCTTCTAGGGGTGGTGTCTCCTCTTCAAGACTAGGCATGTGTGAAATGGGAATTGACAGTGACAAAGTGTGATGAACTATTTCATCATTGGTGGGAGGTGGCTTATTATCTAGAATGGATTTCATTAAAGGGGATTGGTCATTGATAACATCTGGATTTATGTCAATGATGGGAGGTATTATTTGATATTCAGGATTAGGATGAGCCTCATGTTGTGACTTTTTAGACTCATGTAGTAAAGCCTCTAGCAGAGAGGCCAGAATACCAACATCCTCATCACATGAACATTCTCACTCATTGGTCAGTGCTATCTCTATGAGATTCAACATAAATGAAGTAAACATGAGATCATCATCATCATCATTGGGAAGAACCATCTAGGGCTGCTCTAACTTCTTTGAGAGTCTTTGTGATTGAGCCTCTAGTAAAGTAGCTAACATGGTTTTACGTGTTTCTAATATTTCATGTTTCTCTTCTACTATTTTTTCTAGGGATGTGATCCACTCCTCCTATTGAGGTGTAATTGGTTTTCAAAATAAGGTTCAGAACCCCCAAAAATTAGTTGGTTATCCTCAGTATACCCCTCATAGTATTCTTGGTCATAGCACCCCTCATATAGATGTGTGTTGCATTGCTCCTCATAATAGCCTTTAGAAGATTGTGGACTGTAATTTCCATTACATCCACCTTGGTGGGATGACTTATCATTACAAGGTGTCACCATAACATGAGGGGACACATTTAGACAATCTAGATTCTTTGATTGAGCCTCTAGCAAAACAACTATCAAGGCTTGTCAGGTTTCTAGTGTTGCCTATCCTCTTGTTACTATCCCTTGTAAGGGCCGAAGTCACTCTTCTTGTTGAGGAGTATATTGGGTTTCATAGTTAGATTCATATTTCACAAAGTTTTGTTGGTCATACCCCCCATCATAATACCCCTCATCAGAATATGGATAGAGGTAGCTTGGTTCCTCATAATGATCTTCAAAAGGTTGTGGATTGGTAGGAAGACTTGATTTTACAAGGTGCCACAATAACATGAGGGGACACATTTGGACAATTGAGTGAAGTATGGTTGTACTAACCATACAATTGATATTCTATATCATATTGTGTTGGACACTCAATTTTAAAAGTGTTTTTTTGAATTATAAAAAAGAAATCTAAGATAGAAGGAAAAATTGTACTAGAGAAAACTAAATTATGCAAAGAAACTAAAACAAGTTAAAATATTAATTATAATTTATCAAAGAAATAAAATTTACAAGGATAAGACAATAAATTATAAAACAAGACTAAAAATAAAAAAACTAGAAAACAACACTACCGAAATGGAAAATCGAAAGAAGGAGGAGGTACACTACTAGAATAGGTCTCGGTAGGAAAAAGAAATTATAAAAATCTAAGAAGGAAATTATGAAAAAATACTAAAAATTAAACTAGAATAAAAATTACGAAGGAGAAAAATCTAACAAAACTAAAATTTATGAAACAATTAAAGTTACAAAAATAAATTGAACTATAAGAAAAGAACAAAATAATAGAACAAGTCTAAAAAACTATGAACAAGATAATAAATTATGGAACAAATGGCCGGGGTGGAATAGCTCGGGTGGTGCGGCTCGCAAGCCCCCTGCGAGGGGGAACGGGTTCGAATCCCAGCGTTCCATCAAAGTGAATTAGCCCACGCGTCGGCCGGCCAACGATGCGACTACTTGGTGGTCCCTGTATGGGCGGGGGGGCATATGGGGTTTACGCTGCCTGTGGGGGTCACAAAAGTGGCGCTCGTGCAGGAGTGGTTCCCTCGTCATCAAAAAAAAATTATGGAACAAATATAATATTATATAATCAAACTAAAAATATAAAAGATAGAAGAAAAATCCTATATATACAAGCGATCAGATTCAGAAAACAACTTGTGATGTCCCCGACAGCGATGCCAAGTTGATAAGTGTCATTGCACACACAAAAATTATGAGGAAAAGTCTTAAATTTTAACGTTATAAAAATGTTGTCAACTTACTATAAACAAAAACTCAATTTATTATAGATAGGTATCAATCCAATGGATAGAGAAAAAGAGGATGGTTGAGATTTGAATCCGATTGTAAGAATAAGGAAGTAAAAATCTAGTTTTGAATTTGGTTAAAAATTAAGAATAGGAGTAAAAGTGATGAAATGAAGATCAACTAATCAAGATGGAAAGAACTGGGGTTCCGGAGGATCACCACAAAAAATCACATCATTATTCAACAAATCAACTCTTAAGGTCCAAAGATCAAATTAGGACCTTGTGGTTGCATGTCCGTATAGAAAAACTCACAAGGGTTGGACTTCCCATAAACCCTTTGATCCCGACATTCACATATCCTCATCCAACAATCTAACATGATACTATCCAAGATCATATCAATAAACATGTGATTCCTATCCAATGTTCAAAACAATCAACTAGGTGATTGTATCATAATGGTTTATAACAAAATTGAGATTATAAGGATGAAAAGATGATAATATCAATAAAGGGATTATAGTTTTTTTCTTGTGGGGATCCACGATCATATCATCCCATAAAAGTGTACCATATCATTTAATAATTAAGAAGAAATAGAGAGAAAATATTCTTTCAATGGAATAAGAGAGCCAATTATATTGAATAAAAATAGGCTATGGGTATACTCTCCATGCCCCAGAAGATATTTACTCGAGCATAATGTACATACAAGATATGTGAACTAGGATGAGATCTGAAATGATACAAAATGCAGTCTACAAGCTAAAAACTGGATGCCCTTTTTATTTGGAGTCCCCCATTGTTTTATAGGGGTAAAGTGTTGGTGAAGTATGCCCATAGAGCCAATCATGTGATGATTGACATGGCATATACCATAAAGAATTTAATTAAATTCTCATAAAGACAAGCTTCCAATTCATCGTTTTTCATTAAGTTATGAGATAATGAGAAAACATTATGATGTATATAGAATGACATTACTCAATGACATATGTCTTCAAGTACATGAATTGGAGAATGAGATCATACAAATACTAAAGAGTATGTACATTCTTTTTATGTCCCTAGTCATTTGTTACTGTGGACGGTAGATAGACACCAATAACACATAAGACTGGAGTGTGGGTTTGTTGATGACTGAATCTCATTAGTTATGATATGAAAATATCAAACCAATCACATAAATACATATTAGGGAACAATGTATTAGACAAAGAAACCATCATTGGTAATTATTGTTGTCTCTCATCGTGAAGGTTGTGATTATGATTCTTCAACCTGAAATCACTGCACTCATCACATGTTATTGGGTATGCTTTGACATCATCAAACGCAATCTTAAAACATGGGTTGTTATAATAGTGATAATTGGGTGACTTTGACACATGGTGATAGACTAAGTGATAGAGATGGGATTTGTCCCTCCTGCTAGAGTATGATATCCTGAGCACTTGATAAGTGAGAATGAGAAACACATGCACATGTACATGTGAATCAATATACGATATTGAGGTCACATTATCTCAGATAGTCTGCTCTTGGTTCAGGTAACATGGATTGAATGTTGAGAGGATGACAATTCCATGCCTCAAGTTCATCCTGCATATTAGAGACAAAGTACTTATACAATCACTACAACACCTTACACATATTGTAGGTTGAAGTTGTTCTCCAACTTTCCATTCACTTGGGTAGCACTGATGTGCGTCTATGCCCCACTCTTTGATTGTGATGTCATAATCTAGTTATGGACATTCACTTCCAACAAGATATGGGACCTATATAGGGTCACACACAAAGGAACTCATCTAGAAGAGGAGCTTGATCTTGAATGGTGATTGAATTGATTACTAAAGTGTTTAGGTACTCAATTCATGCAACATATCAGCTGAATACACCCCAGCTGATTGTCTCACAGGGTGAAATGGTCGTTTGGTGCACCAGATGATTGTCTCAAGTGTTGAGATGCCCATTTGGGTTGTTAGGATGATCAAAAGTTGAATTGGCTATTTTCTTCCCCAGTAGAGGTGTGAACCAACTGATTCATTCTGATGAACCAACTGGTTTGGCTCGGCTCACCGGATGACTGTCTGGGTGAGCGAGACAACCGTCTCTCATGTCCAAGATTGCTTAGTTAGACCATAGGAAGGTTCTAGATACTTTTACAAATGTGTTTGGATTTCACAATTCATGTAGTACAAGGAATTAATGTTTAACATTAATTGGAAATGAATTGCCAATTTTATATGTGATTGGAAAATTTTAAAATGACCGTCTCAGAGTACTATACGACTGTCTAGTGGTTTTTAGGTTGAAAAAATTCAAGATCTTCCAACCCCTTCCACTCTCGCACAGATCCTGAATGAACTGGGAACCCTGGCCCTAACTCTGCCTATAAATAGAGGGGTACTGGGGGCATCTCAGAGCATAATAATAACACAGAAAATTGAGAACCAATTGTTGTAAAGTTTTTTGTCCTCTCTGGTTGTGGTAACCAAGAGAGCCCAAGCAAGTCCTACCTGACTAGGGAGGGATAGCTAGCTACGAGAGAGAACAACTGAGGATTGTTGTTGTGGGAGAGAAAGTTGGTGACTAGTATGTCAACGGGAGGGACAACTCCTTCCTGTCTATTCTAGTTGAATGACAAGGGTTCTAGTTGGTCTGTGGGGACTACTCTAGAGGTAGGAGTCATTTGGCTGTTGCTAGGAGAGCAATATCAACCTACAGTCCGTGGCAAAACCACATGAGCCGCTACAGAAGTTGTCATGTTCGTTGTTCGCCACCTTCCAGAGAAACTAGAAGGTACTTGTAACTACAATGAGTTGTAGTCATTGTACTTGCTCTGGGACCATGTATAACTCTTTAAACCATCTTTACTATTTCATAGTAGTTGACACGATCTTGCTATTATGGTAATACCAATAGATTTTTTTTTTGTTTCTGCTGCTATACTCTGTGTCCACTTTTCCTAACAGATCGAGGGTAAAAATCCTATAAGAATGGTTGTTGGCAGTGGATAGATTACTACATCTTTGGTGTCGGTCGGTCAATTGTATTTGATCACTTGCTTCAGCTCAAAGTCACATTATTCAAACCTTGACCAAATTGATGATTCATTTGACCGAGTCTTTATTTGAATTATTTACACCACATAAAAGCATATGGAATTTACCAACTTTCATAGTCAATGGATTAAACTTTTACAATATTAGTTGCTTGCCCACAAATAGAGGGATTTATTGAGTTGTCTACTTTTAATATTCTGACCATCTGACTTTCATTGTTGTTGATTCCCAAAATGATGATTTGATTGACTCTTAAGGTCAATCGACCATTTGGAAGGCCATATAAAATATCTTTTTCATGTAGATAATTTAATTTCCTTTCCAACGCAACATTAAATTCCACCATGGGAAGCAAACATTATGATCTTTTTGGCACAGGGTATATATATCAGGACTGCTAGAAATTGTACAACTATATTCCAAGAGTATTTAATCATTGGAGTGATTAGGCAATTTTCCTACAAAATCCAAGCACGTAAAGTCAAAACTCCAATTAAAAAGAGAAAATCTAAATGAATAAAATTAATTCTAAAACTACAAAAATAATCAAGAAAAAAAATCCTAAAGAGATATCTAAAGATGTAAATAAAATAGATAAATGAAAATTTATCAGGTTAGTGTGCTCAGATCATTGGAATTGACCAAACAAGGTTACAATTTTACCCTGACATGCTTGTTTATATCCTAATGAGTAGTCCCTAATAAATATTTAATGTACATAATATGAGTGACTCACATATTAACCATAATTATGGATACACATGATCCTGAACATGTCATGGACCAGTAAACCTTAATGCCATGATGAGTGAGATATATGGAACCTACCATGGACAACATACATGATGATGAGGTGTGTGTGACGTATAATGGTCATGTTAACATTAATCCTAATTTGTAATAATCTAATCCTAACATACACATCCATGGCGACTCTCATGATACTTTGGTAACATTAGGTAATATAATCATATATGACATGTTAATATACATAGGCTAGATAGAATCACCTAATAGTGGCTTGATATGAAAATGAGTTCATGAATGTATAATATATTTCACCTTTTTCACTAATATACATATAATTACTCAAATATGGATAATAGTAATTGATTTACATAAATATGTATAAATGGCTGATATGGGGGTTAAATGTGCATATTTATTAAAAAGAAGTAAATATATATGAATACCTAATTCATAGTAGCTAATGGGGGTTAAATGTGCATATTTAGTAAAAATAAGTAAATATATATGAATAACTAATTCATACGAACAATAATGTGACTTATATATAAAGTGTCACACTAAATATATGTTTATATAAGTGGATATGATTAATGTGCCATAATTTGAATTAATGTTAAAATTAAAGGAATTTGTGAGAAATTGAATAAAATAACTTATGTCATTCAATATAATCTAATATAACTCCATATATTGATAATATGAGGACAATGAAGTCTAAATCCATAATATTGAGGATAATGGTGATATGTGATGATAAGAACTAATAATTGAGTTAAGTTTGATTTGTTTTGGAACTCATAAATGATAATTTTAGAAGTAAAATCTAATACCAAATTTGGATTTTGTTGATCCTAATTAGTCTATATGTCAAGTTTTAACTCATTTGGATAATGTTTGCTATCACAATTTTAGAAAAGAAGATAACTCTTGAAATATGGATTCCAATGAAAAGGACTTTAGTCAATATGATTTTTCTGTCACATGATTTAATTTTCTCAATTTTCTTAAGATTGATGCATTACATTGATTTCACACTTTTCTTTTTACATGGATTTGCCTTAGGGTCATTGGATGCAGATCGTGCATCTTGGGACTCATCTCCTACCTCGGGTAGGAGACTGAGAATAGGTTGTACAATCAATAGTTTCCTTTGCCTTCATGATCTCTCTCTCTCCTTTGCTCCTTATCTCCTTCTCTCTTTCCTAACAGTTTCCCCTTGTTTAACTGAGTTTGAGGAACCCTATTTTTAGCGTGTTTGGTTGAAGAGAGAGGTCTCCCAAACTCTAGTCTCCTCAGCTCCCCTATTTCTGGTCCCGTTCAGGATTCCCAACTAGTTGGGATTGTTGTTTTACCACACAATTTCATCCCATTGGTCCAATAAATGCTCCTAGAGGAACCGATTTCATTTGTTAAGGTGCGTTCCACTTTTCCCTCTTTTGATCTCCTCCTTCGCAGATTTACAATCCGGTTGGGTTCTCTCATTTCATTCATCGTATAGCTTGTTTTGCCCAAGGATGACTTCATTGGGAGTCTGAGAGTGATATTGGATCTTGGGTTTGTTGTTTCTTTGCTTGTTTGGTGCTTTCTAGGGAGATTGGTTGTCCTTCTCCCTACCAGCCATGGTGGTTTAGTACTCCTCACATCTTGTCAACCTATGACCTTCTTGTGTTCTCCTTGAGCTCGACATGAACCGATGAGCCTGATAATCTCAATGCCTCAACAATGAATTGAAGGATCACATAGTTCATCAATGAGTAATGACGAGTTCCTCTCTAAAGATCCTTACATGAGAGAAGAGGAAGATGAATGCCTCGAGTTTTACTATACAAACCCTATTCTGATTTTATTTGAGTCACACTAACCATGGGTAAGATTATATTTTACCCTAGATTCCAATGACATTGCATAGTTGCTTTGGTTTTGAGTAAATGACATGATCATAAGAGTTTCACATTAGAAACATGTTTAGTTAACCATAATGTCATGAGCCTTTAGGTAGATATTAGGCAATAAGTTGAAAGCAAAGGTGTCTAGAAAGGATCAAGGTTTGGGGACTGGAAAGATTTTCCTTCACACCACTATTTTGGTTTACGAGGACTCCCAGATCCATATGACACCTTCATGGCCTGAGCTGATATTGACTGTGGTTTACCCTTTGTTGGTCCTATACTCTAGATAGTTTCCTATAGTTTCTTTTATGTATACCCTACATGGTGAAGAATAGTGTTAGATATGAATATTGTAATAGTTAGATTTTATCTTACACAACCACACTTTTGGTGATTGATACCTTACATACATGAATTGTAGTATATCATCCTTTGTAGAAAATTATTCTCAAGTTTGGCATCGGATGGTTTTTTATTATTATTTTGAGTAAGTTTAGTGGCTCCCCTCTCGGGTCCCAGTCCTTACAAGTATGGTATCAGAGCTAGGTTATTCGATTGTCTGACTATTTCAATCTTTATCTCCCTAGGTTTTACCTCTCTCATAAGTTCCTTATAGGAGACTTGGCTTATTTGAAAACTCTCCAAGTGAAACATCTACATTAGTATCTACCTTCATTGAGATGATAAAGGGATATAGAATCTGAGGAAGTATTATGATGTTCTTAAGTGAGTTAACCTTATGTGGGTAGTTTGGATACCATGTGCCTTTTCCCAAGATATAGGTGAGATACCCATGTTTTTGTTGGTATAAAAATATAAGATCTAACATAAGATTTGAACTATGAGATGAAGTAGGTAGTAAATTGTGATACACAGATTGGAACCACGTGATTGGTTAGACTCACCCCTTTACCTCTAGGTTTTGTTTGATTTATTGGGTTAAACATTTTAAAGGGTGGATGTGTAATACCTTAGGGGCCGTTCGGCCCCCTTCTTCTCAAATGCTGGTGGTTGCAGGTAAGAGTATGTACAATTCTGGGACCACTTGCACTTTGGCTGACCAATTTTGTGTAGAAGAACAATAAAGAGGCTACCCAAAAAGCTAAAAATTGGGTAGAGTGTGCCGGTTCTCATCACCGCCATGCATGGCAGGATTGTAGGTATCACACATCTATTAGAACGAAATACTGAACCAAATACCAAATGATATTATGGCCACTAGTCTAATGAATTAATTACATATAATTGCAACATTCTAGATGATTGAGGCCAAACGACCCCTTATTGAATATGGATATGCTGATTTTGACGACATAATCCTTTTAAGGGGTGAGTCTTGTAACATACTAATATTTGGCCATCCTAACTTTAGAAACCCTAATTCCATGAATAGGAGGTTAGTTTGCTTAGATCATTGGAATTAACCAAATAGGGTTATAATTATACCCTTACATGCTTGTTTATATCCAAATGAATAGTTCACATATTTGAACCCTCAAGAATATTTAACATACATAATATGAGTAACTCACATATTAATCCTAATTGTGGATACACATGATCCTGAACATGTCATGGACTAGTAAACCCTAATTTTATGATGAGTGAGATATATGGAACCTACCTTGGACATCATACATGTTGATGAGTGTGTGTGATGCATGAAAATCATGTTGACCTAATCCCTAAGATGTAATTATATAATCCTAACATATATATCCACATTGACTTTCATGATACATTAATAACATTAGGTTCTATAATCATATATCATATGTTAATGTACATAGAATGGACATAATCACCTAATAGCGGCTTGATATTAAAATGAATTCATGAATGTGTAATATGTTTCACCTTGTTCATTAATATACATATAATGACTGATATATGGATTATAAGTAATCAGATTAACATAAATATGCATAAATGGCTAATGTGAGGTATATGTGCATATTTAGTTAAAAGAAGTGAATATATATGAATAAGTGATTCATATGGAAAATATTGTGACTAATTTATATAAGGTGACACTAAATAGATGTTTAATATAAGTGGAGATGATTAATGTGCCATAATTTGAGTTAATGTGGAATTTAAAGGACTTAGTGAGAAATTGAATAAAGAAACCTATTTAGTGCATGATAATTTAATATAACTCCATACAGTGATAATATGAGGATAATGAAGCTTAAATCCATAATATTGAGAATAATGATGATATGTGATGATAATTACTAATATATTTGAGTTAAGTCTATTTTGTTTTTGAACTCATAGAATATAATTCTAAAAGTAAAATCTAATTCAAAAATTAGATTATTTGGGTCCTAATTAGTCTGTTTCAAGTTTGAACTCATTTGGATAATGTTCTCTATCACAATTTAAGAAAATAAGATAATTCTTGAAATATCGATTCCAATGTAAATAGGACTATAGTCCAAATGATTTTTTTGTAACATGATTTGATTTCCTAAGTTTTCTTAAGCTGGATGTGTTGTACTGATTTCACACTTTACTTTTAATATGGATTTCCTTGTAGGTCGTTGGGTGCAAATCGTGCATCTTAGGACTCGTCTCCTACCTCAGGTAGGAGTTTGAGAATAGGCTTTATAATATTGGGTTTCCTATGCCTTCACGATATCTCTCCTTTGATCCTTATATCCTTCTCTCTTTCCCAATAATTTCCCTCATTTGACTGAGTTCAAGGAACCCTAATTATATCATGTTTGGTCAATGAGAGAGTTCTCCCCAACTCTGGTTTCTTCTGCTCCATAGATTCTGGTTGCATTTGGGATTCCCAACTAGCTGGGATTTTGCGCACACACACACACACACACACACACACACACACACACACACACACACACACACACACACACACACACATATATATATATATATATATATATACATACATACATACATACATACCTCTAAAATCTTTGATCACCCATAAGTTGTTCCCTTTTGGTTGTTTCTGCTCCTGTGGTCTCACACCCCCTCTGAACTCCAACTACCTTTTTATGCCATCTTGAGATCTCTGATGATATTCTCACCTTGGGACTATTATTCGACCCTGCGGTTTTGTTCCATGAGTCCAGGCAATTCTCTAAGAGGAATCAATTTATTTTATGAAGGTACATTCCACTTTTCCCTCTTTTGAACTCCTCCTTCAACAATTTTCTATTCGGTTGGGTTTCTCTCATTTCTTTCATTGTTCTTCTTGCTTTGCCTAGGTATGACTTTGTTGGGTGTCCGTGAGTGATATTGGATCTTGGGTTTGTTGTTTTTGTGATTGTTTGGTGCTCTCTGGGTAGGTTGGTCATCTTGCTCCCTGCCGGCCATGGCGGTAGGAGTACTCCTCACATATGGTTGACCAATGACCATGTCGTGCTGTCACTGGGTTCGACATGAATCAATGGACATAATAAACTCAATGCCTCAACAATGTATTATATGATGGTATTGTTAATCGATGAGTGGCACTAAGTTCAACTATGAAGATCCATACGTGAGAGACAAGGAATATGAATGCCTCAGGTTTTATGATACAACCCATGTTCCGATTTTATATGAGTCACGCTGACCATGGGCAAGATTGACGTTTCTCCCTAGATTCTAATATCATCATGTTTTTCTTTGATTTCGAGTAAATGACCCCAGATGCCCTGTCACACATCAATATTTTGATGTGTGACGTGGGTGCATTTCGGTCTTTTGCTTTAATTTTTTTTGAAAATTTTAGTAAATAGTTTATCTCTAATTAATTATAACTAATGCTCTACTTATTGAAAAAATGAGTAAAAATATGCTCTAGAATAAAAAAACTCTATCTGATGATATATGTTTCATAACCTAAATCCAATTTGGTTAAAAGTAGAAATTCTAGGGTTTATAATATACACTTTAATTAATGATTTGTATACTTAATGTGTTATTAGGTGGAAGTGCATAATCTGGATCTAGGGTTAGGACCCTGACCTGTTACATGCATCATTAAGGTATGTTGCATTTTCTTGTTTGTCATTTTGGACAATTGTTTTATTTTATCTTTCTTTTGGACTTGATTCTACCATATTATCTTAACTGTCAAGTGTTGCTATAGTTGAACCAATTAGTTGCACATCTTGAAATAAGCTGTATGGACTATTATAATTGCAAATATGATCTTATTCTTGTATCTTATTATTTCTTTGTTCAAATTGCATACTGATCGATTTTATTGATCCAATATTCAATGGAAATCCTAATTTGCCCTGTGTTTTCCTTAATAGTATATTTGATCATGTATATGCATCTTTACGATGTCTTTTTAATGTTGGACACTATAGTGTGATCTACCTATACTATTTCTTACCTCTCTATTTATAATGAGTGTTTGGTTTACATATAACTTATATATGTACACACTAGGTGATGTATCCCTATTGTGTTTATTACTAATAGAGAGTGCAGATGGTGATTCCTTTCCATGGGAAACACATTATTCCCCTGAAGACTATGGTGTTGATGCCATAATATGTGGTTATGGTGATGATTCCATATACCTTAATGTTATTATATTGGTCATTGTTATGATAATCCACATGCATAATTCTTTTTGTTTATTTGTTGTTCTCTATTTGAGATTTAAAGGCAAAAATTCTTAATTATGAACTTTATTGTTTTCTGCATATAAACTCTTTGTCTTACTGCATGAAGATTCCTTTTGATATCTAATTGGATGATTCTTTCTCTTTATTTGCGAAGCCTTATTACATAATTTGTTGTCCTTTTCCTAAAATTGTCCAATCACTATTACATGCACATACCGACTTTTATGCTGACAACATCTACTTTTTCTTCTCTTGTGGGGTATGCTTTCAACCCCTTAGGTGGAGAGAAAGGAGGAGTTGACCATGGTTGACCATTACTTATCCAAGTTTAGATGATCTTTCTTATAAGGTAGCTGATGTGGTTGGTTTATCCTCTATTGGTCCTATACTCTAGATTAGTTTCCTATAGTTTCTTTAATGTACATCATGTGTGGTGAAGAACAACGTTACACATGAATATTGTACTAGTTATATTTTTTCTTTCACTAACACTTTTGGTTATTGATACACTACATACTTGAATTATAGTGTATCATCCTTTGTGAAAAATTATTCTCAAGTTTGGAATTGGATTGTTTTCTATTATTATTTTGAGTAAGTTGAGTGACTCCCCTCTAGGGTCCTAGTCCTTACAAGTATGGTATCAGAGCCATGTTAGTCAATTGTCTGACTATTTCAATCTGTATCTCCCTAGGTTTAACCTCTCTCATAAATACTTATAGGAGCCTTACCATATGTGAAAACTCTCTAGGTGAGGAACCTACATTAGTATCTATCTTCACTAGGATAATAGAAGGATATAGAATTTGAGGAAGTATTATGATGTTCTTAAGTGAGTTAACCTTATGTGGGTAGTTTGGATACAATGTACCTTTTACCAAGAAATAGGTGAGATAGCAATGTTTTTGTGGTAAACCTATCATATCTGACATAAGATTAGAACTATGAGATGAGCTAGGTATTATGTAGTGATACCTAATTGGAAACACATGACTGGTTAAACTCACCCTTTTTACCTCTAGGTTTTATTTGATTTATTAGGTCAAACTTATTAAAGGGTGGAGGCATAGTCCCTTATAGAATATGGATATGCTAATTATGGGGACACAATCCTTCTAAGGGGTGGAGTCATGTAACATAATAAGATTTATTGATCCTTACTTTAGAAACCCTAATTCCATGAATAGGAGGTTAGTGTGTTCAAGCCATTGGAATTGACCAATCAAAGTTACAAGTATACCCTAACATGCTTGTTTATATCCTTATGAGTAGTTCACATGTTTGAACCCTAAAGAATATTTATCATACATAGTATGAGTAACTCACATATTAACCCTAATTGGGGATCCAAACGATCTTGAACATGTCATGGACCAGTAAACCCTAATGTTATGCTGAGTGAGATATATGGAACCTAACTTGGAAATAATACATGTTGATGAGGTGTGTGTGATGTATGATGGTCATGTTGACCTAAACCCTAAGTTGTAATCATATAATCCTAACATATACATCCATGGATACTTTCATGATATATTAGTCACATTAGGTTCTATAATCATATATCATATGTTAATATACATAGACTGGACATAATAACCTAATAGTGGCTTGATATGAAAATGAGTTCATGAATGTGTAATATGTTCCACCTTGTTCACTTATATACATCTAATGACTCAAATATGGATAATAAGTAATTGGATTTACATAATATGCATAAATGAATGATGTGGAGTTAAGTGTGCATATTAAGTAAAAAGAAGTGAATATGTATGAATACTGATTCATATGGACAATACCATGATTAATTTATATAACATGACACTAATTAGATGTTTTATATAAGTAAAGATGATTAATCTGCCATCATTTATAATGCTGAAATTAAAGGACTTAGTGAGAAACTAAATATATTTCATGTAAGATAATCTAATATAACTCCATATGGTGATAATATGAGGATAATGAAGTCTAAATTGGATAATGGTGATATGTGATGATAATTACTAATATAATTGGGTTTAGTTTTATTTGTTTTGAAACTCATAGAATATAATTTTGAAAGTAAAATATAAGCCTAAAATTAGATTCTTTGGGTTCTAATTAGTCTATGTGTCAAGTTTGAACTCATTTGGATAATGTTTGCTAATACAATTTAAGAAAAGAATATAATTCTTGAAACATTTATCCAAACATAAATAGGACTATATTTGATATGATTTTTCTAGCACATGATTTTATTTTCTAAGTTTTCTTGACATCAATATGTTATGATGATTTCACACTTTCACTACTACAGAAACCCCATTTGGCGTCGGTCTTTTAACCCCATTTGGCGTCGATTTCCGACCGACGCCTATGTGGGCGCCGCTAAAGGTCGAACATTTCGGCGTCAGTTTTTTAACCGACGCCTATTTAACCTATAGGCGTCGGTCTTTTAGTAGACAACCGACGCCAAAAGGGTTCGCGCCACAGAAAACGGCGTCATCTAGGGCACTTTCTGCGTCGGTGATTTACTAAAAAACCGACGCCTATATTCAATGTAGCGTCGGTCTTTTAGTTGATAACCGACGCATAAAGTGTCCTAGATGACGCTGTTTTCTGTGGCGCGAACCCTTTTGGCGTCAGTTATATACCAAACGACCGACGCTTTGTTGTTTAAATAGGCGTCGGTTCGATACGAATATCCGACACCATTTCCAGGACTGCTTTGGCCACATCAGGCGTCGGTTATAAATAAATAACCGACGCTGTATGTCTTTGCTGACAGTTTTTATTAAATAACCGACGCCTATTTATATATATATTTTTTTCATATCAGTTTGCAGGCCTGCTGTGGCTGGTCAGCAGGATGAGAACCTGCAGTTCAGTTTTCTGAACTGCAGGTTTACGACATCCATTGATATCAGCCTACAAACAGGCCGCAAACCTGCAAAAGTCACAAAGAAAATTTCACACAAGTACATACATGTACATACATTCAGACATCAATTCAATTCTCACATTCACACATATAGAAACATTCAAATACATGTATTAACATTCAGAAATATTCATTTACAAAGTATCATTCATTATCGCTATCAACATCCCAATTATATCTTACAGTTGCCACTGCTTGTATGGCTTTTGCCCATTCTTCTCTTACTTCATTTAATGCTTCCATCGTATATGGAGCATGTATATTTTTTAAGCGTTTACCTGTAGTGTTGTCAGTTTTAAACACCTGCAAAGAGAATGATGTATATATAAGTAATAATATAAAAATAAGATAAGATTGATATATTGCATACTAACTAATGAGACTATATATAATACCTCATGTATGGTATCGATGTCCAATGCGGCATATTTGATAATCATCTGCATAAATTGCATCACATAGTATGCGCATGCCCAACCATTGTCTTGTGTAGCACACTATAAATTGAAACATACAAAATAATACAACTAAGCACAATTCACATCAATAATATATATATTCGAGTCGGGAACTTACTTGTACGTTCTGCCAATTTATTGGCTGGTTCTTTTTCCTTGGGACCGTTCCTCCAGCCTTTTTGAATGCATCTAAACCCCTACATGTTAATATAACACAATAAATTGCATAAGTAAATAGTAATGTAATAAAAGATGTTAACGGATATAAAAATGAAATATTTCTCACCAGAATAATGGCATTCTCATTACGTGTCCAATTTTAGGGTTCAATGTACTCCCCGCAGGATCTAGATAATAAACAGTGAATGTCCCGGGGACAATAACTAGTAACTCCCAATGTCTACCGCTAGAGGTAAGAAGTTAACAATTAATAACTCAAAATGCAAAATAAAAATGGAATTTTCTTAAGTCCAAATTATAAATAAAGTAAACTTACTTGACATTGAATGGAGCTATTATTATCGTCTTCTTTTGCTGACCAAAAATTGTAAAAGCATCTATACAGTATTGTTGAACATTATCAGGGTCTTTAGCTACCAAACTAATCAATGATGGAATCAAAAATCCCAAATGATCAAATGCAAATTGTTTGCAATGATCTTCGACTAAGTAGCTGCAAAACATATAGGCGTATGCATTAATATATAAGAAACCAGATCACCGGATCTTACACAAGGTATATGGATGTATAAACAAGATCTCACCTTATCCATGTCTCTATCATTGATGTATTCAGCCAATCATACATAAACAGCTCAATAATATCTTGTATAAATAAAGAGCTATCGTATGATTGACCTGCATAATCTGCATCTAAAGAAATAATTATAGGGCAATGTACATTATGTGCCCGTAGCCAACATGCCATTCCCCTACAAACAGGACCTAACGGGTATGTTAGGTCAGTTGGAACCCAATCGGGTAATGCGGGAAGTGGAAGTGGAGGCCTAGGTGCTCCTGGTGTCTTCTTTTTAACCTGTACATATAATTTCAGATCAGTTGACATCATATATACACATTAACAGTCTAAATCAATGTAAATTTATCTTACAATTTCAGTCGTGTAGACGACATCTGCTTTGGGCCACAATATCACCCCGCCTTCTGCATCAGCAAGTCTATCAATATCCGGGTGGGGATATGGCAATGTAGCTTCTCTCCAATCAGGTAACACACGTATCGGGCTCACACGAACGTAGCCCTGTGGCATTGGAGTCCCATGAAACATTGCCCCAGGAAGGGACGGGTAAGCCTGCGCCTCTGCAACAACGTAGTCTTGCATTCTTAAGCAGCATGGCTTCAATGCCTACAAATTTACGTAAAGAATATTATACATATACACATATCATCTTGAAAACATAACAACTTGAAAAGACTAACTACAATGTCATAAACAATACTTATAGCAGACGTGCTAGGCGATGGGTCTCCAGGATTACTCGTAGTCTGTGCATCAGGAGAAGAGTGGGTCGCCATAGGCGTATTGGAAGCCTGAGATGCCTGCCACCGCAGCAATTCTTCCTTGACCTTCTCAGCAACTACATCGTTGACCTTCTTAGCAACTAAATCCTCAACTCTCTTATTCTCCTATACATGGATAAAAGAAACATTAGCTTCTTATTAATGAATTTCCTTTTGCAGTAACATTCTAAAAAAAGAATAGGTTACCTCTTCTTGAGAAAGTCCCGCTCTAGGTTTGCGCTGGGATGGCCCAAAGAATGCTTTGATGCCAACACCAGCGCCGGCACCTCTAACACGTCCAGGATGCTCTGGGTTACCCAGAGCAACTATCAATTCATCCCTTGTGCCCTGAGGGATGAACGTGCCTTGTTTCCTCTGCTCGTACAGCTCCCGCTAATCACCATAAACAGAAATTGGTAAGTTAACACCACAAATAATCAATATTCAAACGATTTCTCTAAGAGTGTTATTTTACCATTTTTGCAGCCGCCTCAGCAGTTACAGGCTTCTTTATTTCACCCTTCTTGTTTTGCCTGCCAGCTATCCAGATATCATGGCGAGGCATGGGTGTGGCAGACTCCTGAGTAGGAGCAGACTCCTGAGTAGCCGCAGACTCCGCCTGTAGTCTTTGGCGAACGCTTGCATAGCCTTTTGGACCCATAGTGTGGTCATGCACATTCAGTGCACGTCTTGCTTTTTGTGCGTCATTGAGGGCCTAGTTAGTATGCACATTAATGATTTGGTTAGTAGCACTAAATGCTAATCTTGAATAGGTGAATACAATGTATATTAATTAAATTAGGAGTGACGCCTAATACCTTGAATTCTTCAGATTTTCTTGAAGCAACAAAATTGTCCCAATCTTCTTTGTCCAAGAAGTTCCATTGTTCAAGGGCTGACTTCTTCTTCTTATCACCCTCTTTTATGTATTCTCTGTTCAGATTTGTCCTATAATTCCTAAGCATCTTTCCAGCGCGTTGCATCACATTTTTACGATGCAACTTCTCATCCAATGCAAACAGATTCTGTAAAATAGAAATGTTATTAACTAGTATCCAAAATAGAATTGCAAATAATAGAATTTGTAATCTACAAAATAGAATTGCAAATAATAATAACTCACGCATAAATCCTTCCATATCAAGTCTTTTTTCCCTTGAGGAACTTTATGCCAATTGTCATACTTAACACCACAATGGCTCTGAGTGGTACACCCAAGATAGTTCACAAAATTATTGTGGTTCACTCCAATTGGATTTCCTCCATTATCAAACTCCACCACCAATTTGGATCCACTACCACTTAGCGCTAATAACTTCTTCAACAGAGTGATGCCCCTTTTCTTGTTAAGTGTTTGGTGTTGCGCATCAAGTTGCTCCAGTGCTTCAGTGGGTACAGGTGCATCAACCTAAAATTTGACAAAAATAAAACACACTAAATTAGCCCAATATAGAAATATAGGATATATGACATAACTAGAAGATAATGAATTTTATAGAAATACAGGATATGTTTTTAGAACTTACATTAGTATCCTCGCCATGCTCGTCATGGATAGCATGCTCATCATGGACTTCATGCTCATCATGGACATCATGCTCATCATGGTCAGCCATCTGAAAATGTCATTAAAAAGGCAAACATTTAGCATTTCTATTAACTAGAAAAAGGCAAACATTTAGCATTTGTATTAACTAGAAAAAGGCAAACATTTAGCATTCGTATTAACTAGAAAAAGTAAAACATTTAGCATTTGTATAAACATACATGTCTCTAAAATTGTGATCTTTTATCAATTAACAATCCTTCATTGTGATCTCCGCGCACATATAAGTCATCATTAGCTTCAATATTTTGTGGAGTTGGCAACCCAACTGAGAATGGACTGGAGTCATCATACTTATCATAGTACTCTTCTTCATCTATAGGATCTTCAATGAACTGTCTTTTACCATGAAGAACAACCGACCATTTATCATTTGCAGGATCATCGATATAGAATATTTGTTTCGCCTGTGATGCCAATATGAATGGTTCACCCTTCTCGCCAATCTTTTCAAAGTTCACCAAAGTGAAACCCAATTCATCCACTATAACTCCTTTGGTGTTATCAACCCAATTACATTTAAAGAGCGGAATTTTGAAATCTATGTAGTCAAACTCCCAAATGTCCTCAATGACACCGTAATATGACATTTTAGCTTCACGTGGACTCTTATCCTTTGCACTTGCAAAGTACATAGTCGACGCTTGAAGAGTGACCCCACTATTTTGGACGACACTCTTATCATCTTGGCGCTTTGTGTAATATGTGAATCCATTAATGTCAAACCCTTCATAAGACATAACATTCGGTTTTGGTTTAAAGGCGAGGCATTTGATAGTTTCTGTAATATCATGTGGTGTTTGAGATAGTTGATGTAAGACTTTATCTTCAAACCACTTAGTAAAAGTCTTATTATGCTCTCTAGCAAGCCACATTGAACTTGCTCGAGGATGTTGTCTCTTTATGAAATTGGTATGTTCCTCGATATAAACACTCACTTCATCCATATTGTGTAAAATATACAAGTGAGCTTGTTCCAACTGCTCACGGCTGATTACTTTCACCCGTGATCCCAAAATTCCTTTGCCCTCCTCAATATTCTTGTCATTATCAGGAGTGTCATTACCACTGAGAAAGTCATTGCAAAAATCCATAACCTCTCTCGCCACATAACCTTCAATAATACTCCCTTCAGGCCGATAACGGTTTCGAACATCACCTTTAAAAACGCTCATGTATCGTTCAAAGGGATACATCCAATGCAAGAAAACTGGTCCCAACATTTTCACTTCCCTAGTCAAGTGGACAACAAGATGTACCATGATATCAAAGAACGAAGGAGGGAAATACATCTCAAGCTGACATAGGGTAACAACCACTTCTCTTTGCAAATTATCGAGAGTATCAGGGTCAATAACTTTGCTGCATAGACTGTTGAAAAAGAAACAAAGTCTGGTAATTGCAAACCTTACATGCTTCGGAAATATAGATCGAATTGCCACGGGCAATATTTGTTGCATTAGAGTGTGACAATCATGAGATTTAAGACCTATCAATTTCAGATCTTTCATTGATACCAATCTACGGATGTTGGATGAGTAACCATGTGGCACCTTAACATTTACCAAGCATTCACAAAAAGTTTTCTTCTCCTTTCTAGACAACGTGTAACAAGCGGGAGGTAAGTATGTTCTTTTATTACCCATTTCACGTAATTCTGTTAATTCTGACCTTATTCCCATTTCACGTAGGTCCAGTTTGGATTTTATCCCATCTTTAGTCTTACCTGGTATATTTAATAGAGTACCAATGATGCTATCACATACATTTTTCTCAACGTGCATTACATCGATACAATGCCTGACTGTCAAAGAACTCCAATAAGGAAGATCCCAAAATATTGACTTCTTCTTGAATGAAGAATTGTCACTCCGTGTGGCCATACTACATTGTGATTTCTTACCAAATTCATTGACAATGTCTTTTACTCTTTCATAAACAACATCCCCTGGTATAGGTTTAGGTGCACTTCGTTCATCATTCCATCCATTGAATGCTTTGCGCTTCCTACGATACGGATGGAATTTTGAAAGAAACCTTCGATGACCAAGATATACAGTCTTGCCGCCATGTTTTAGTCTTATTGAATCAGTGTTTTCTTCACATATAGGACACGCTTTAGCTCCTTTGACACTATATCCAGACAAATTCCCATATGCTGGAAAGTCATTAATAGTGCAAAACAACATAGCGTGCAAACGAAATGTCTCTCTTGCTGAAGCATCATAGGTCATCACACCTTCAGCCCAAAGTTTCTTTAAGTCATCAATCAAAGGTTCAAGATAAACATCGATATCATTTCCGGGTTGTTTAGGACCCGATATCAACAATGACAACATAACGTACTTATTTTTCATACACATCCAGGGAGGAAGATTGTATATAACAAGCATGACTGGCCAAGTGCTATGTTGGCTGCTCAATGTCCCGTACGGATTCATCCCATCTGTACAAAGCCCAAGTCTTAGATTCCTATCTTCTTCACCAAATTTAGGGTACAATAGATCAATCTTCTTCCACTGTGGGGAATCAGACGCATGTCGTAGGATCCCATCATTATTTTTCTTAACATCTGCATGCCACCTCAAATTCTTCGCATCTTTCGGATTTGCAAACAAGCGTTGAAACCGTGATATTATAGGTAGATACCACAACACCTTGGCAGGAGAACAAGTTTTGGACTCCCCCGAAGTCGTCAATTTATACCGTGACGCACCACATTTTGGACAATCTTTCAAATCTACATAGTCCTTTTGAAATAATACACAATCATTCGGGCATGCGTGTATCTTCTTGGCCTCCATTCCCATTGGGCACAACATTTTCTTTACCTGGTATGTTGAGATTGGAAGCTCGTTTCCTTCAGGAAGCATTTCTTTCAACAAAGTCAACAATGAAGTGAAGCTTTTGTCGCTCCATCTATTGTTAGCTTTCAACTTATACAATCTCAAGACAGCGCTAAGCTTCGTAAACTTAGCACAACCTGTGTATAACGGTATCTCAGCATCATGCACAATGTTTGTAAAGATAGGAGGTGGATCGGTGTGCTCTACCCTACAACTATCCAGCATCGCATCAACGATGTCTGCTGGAACTGGTTCGTTCACATTTACGTCATCAGAGGCAATTTCTTCTTCCACCCAAGCACTGCTATCGACATCTACTGGTTTCGATTTTGAAATCTCTCCATGCCAGTGCCATTCTGTATAGCCTTGTACAATCCCGTTGCACATGACATGACTTTTGATTTCCTCACCAGTGTTGACTTTCAAGTTGTTACCGCAATGCCTACATGGACAGTAGAACCTATCTGTAGGTTTTTTCCTATGTTCCTCGGCAAATCTAATAAACTGATCAAGACCAGATATAAACTCTGGGGTGCAACGATTACGAATGGACATCCATGATCTATCCATTCTATGATCAGAGAAAACAAGTATATATTAGGAAAAGATTAGGCAACATTTCCCTAGTATATAATAAATGTGTACCACCTATCCCATCCTTGAACACCTAATCTCACTAGTAAGTGTATAATGTGTATTGGGTTTTCGAGAAAATTTCGGCAGCATTTCCCCGCTGTTCTCTAAGTACATATGTACTTAGAGAACAAACGGGGAAATGCTACCAAAATTTTCTCGAAAACCCAATACACATTATACACTTACATCCTAAGTGAGATTAGGTGTTCAAGAACAGTCCCAAACCGGGGACTATCCAAGATTTACTCCTAATGAGTCAATCTTGGATGGGTTTCTAGGCCAACAATAATAGATATCTACAATGAAGCCGGATTCCATACAAACAGTATATAATTTAGTGATTGTTCATTCTAATTTATACCAATGTACAAGTAATATAAAAAATAATGATTGTTCACATTCTAGGCCAACAAACACATGTGATGTCATTCTTATATATAATAAATGTGTACCACCTATCCCATCCTTGAACACCTAATCTCACTAGTAAGTGTATAATGTGTATTGGGTTTTCGAGAAAATTTCGGCAGCATTTCCCCGCTGTTCTCTAAGTACATATGTACTTAGAGAACAAACGGGGAAATGCTACCAAAATTTTCTCGAAAACCCAATACACATTATACACTTACATCCTAAGTGAGATTAGGTGTTCAAGAACAGTCCCAAACCGGGGACTATCCAAGATTTACTCCTAATGAGTCAATCTTGGACGGGTTTCTAGGCCAACAAACACATTTGATGTCATTCTTATATATAATAAATGTGTACCACCTATCCCATCCTTGAACACCTAATCTCACTAGTAAGTGTATAATGCGTAATTGGTTTTCAAGCGTTGAAACTGTGATATTATAGGTAGATACCACAACACCTTGGCATGAGAACCAGTTTTGGACTCCCCCGAAGTCGTCAATTTATACCGTGACACACCACATTTTGGACAATCTTTCAAATCTACAAAGTTCTTTTGAAATAATACACAATCATTCGGGCATGCGTGTATCTTCTTGGCCTCCATTCCCATTGGGCACAACATTTTCTTTACCTGGTATGTTGAGATTGGAAGCTCGTTTCCTTCAGGAAGCATTTCTTTCAACAAAGTCAACAATGAAGTGAAGCTTTTGTCGCTCCATCTATTGTTAGCTTTCAACTTATACAATCTCAACACAGCGCTAAGCTTCGTAAACTTAGCAGAGCATGTGTATAACGGTATCTCAGCATCATGCACAATGTTTGTAAAGATAGGAGGTGGATCGGTGTGCTCTACCCTACAACTATCCAACATCGCATCAACGATGTTTGCTGGAACTGGTTCGTTCACATTTACGTCATCAGAGGCAATTTCTTCTTCCACCCAAGCACTGCTATCGACATCTACTGGTTTCGATTTTGAAATCTCTCCATGCCAGTGCCATTCTGTATAGCCTTGTACAATCCCGTTGCACATGACATGACTTTTGATTTCCTCACCAGTGTTGACTTTCAAGTTGTTACCGCAATGCCTACATGGACAGTAGAACCTATCTGTAGGTTTTTTCCTATGTTCCTCAACAAATCTAATAAACTGATCAAGACCAGATATAAACTCTGGGGTGCAACGATTACGAATGGACATCCATGATCTATCCATTCTATGATCAGAGAAAACAAGTATATATTAGGAAACAAGTATATATTAGGAAAAGATTAGGCAGCATTTCGCCGCTGTTCTCTAAGTACATATGTACTTAGAGAACAAACGGGGAAATGCTACCAAAATTTTCTCGAAAACTCAATACACATTAAACACTTACATCCTAAGTGAGATTAGGTGTTCAAGAACAGTCCCAAATCGGGGACTATCCAAGATTTACTCCTAATGAGTAAATCTTGGACGAGTTTCTAGGCCAACAAACACAATAATAGATATCTACAATGAAGCCGGACTCCATACAAACAGTATATAATTTAGTGATTGTTCATTCTAATTTATATCAATGTACAAGTAATATAAAAAACAATGATTGTTCACATTCTAGGCCAACAAACACATGTGATGTCATTCTTATATATAATAAATGTGTACCACCTATCCCATCCTTGAACACCTAATCTCACTAGTAAGTGTATAATGTGTATTGGGTTTTCAAGAAAATTTCGGCAGCATTTCCCCGCTGTTCTCTAAGTACATATGTACTTAGAGAACAAACGGGGAAATGCTACCAAAATTTTCTCGAAAACTCAATACACATTATACACTTACATCCTAAGTGAGATTAGGTGTTCAAGAACAGTCCCAAACCGGGGACTATCCAAGATTTACTCCTAATGAGTAAATCTTGGACGGGTTTCTAGGCCAACAAACACAATAATAGATATCTACAATGAAGCTGGACTCCATACAAACAGTATATAATTTAGTGATTGTTCATTCTAATTTATATCAATGTACAAGTAATATAAAAAACAATGATTGTTCACATTCTAGGCCAACAAACACATGTGATGTCATTCTTACATATAATAAATGTGTACCACCTATCCCATCCTTGAACACCTAATCTCACTAGTAAGTGTATAATGTGTATTGGGTTTTCAAGAAAATTTCGGCAGCATTTCCCCGCTGTTCTCTAAGTACATATGTACTTAGAGAACAAACGGGGAAATGCTACCAAAATTTTCTCGAAAACTCAATACACATTATACACTTACATCCTAAGTGAGATTAGGTGTTCAAGAACAGTCCCAAACCGGGGACTATCCAAGATTTACTCCTAATGAGTAAATCTTGGACGGGTTTCTAGGCCAACAAATGATGTGTTGTCATTCTTATACCTAAAATCCTAGTTCTTCAAATTAGGGTGATTATTGATGTCTTTAAAAGCATGATTGGCAATTTAGGGAAAAGTTCATCGTTTAAATTCCAAGCATTCACATGTATGCATTACAGTTCATCATTAAGCAAGAAGGGTGATTAGGATTCTCAATATACTCAACAATAAAATAAGTTAAACATGTGTGCATTACAGTTCATCATTTACATTCCAAACATGTCACATGTGTGCATTACAGTTCATCATCAAGATATCTATAACTTACTTAAACATTCAATTATGAAGTAAATATACACTTAATTAAGAATAGCATGACACACAAAGTTGCAGTCAACATCATTATGTTTTGTTCTATCATGGACTATCAGATTGGTATATCACATATGTATCAGTACATTATTAAATAAACACAAGCAGTAAATAACTTTAAAAAAAAAATCCACTAGACGTGCAGCCTAGACGTGCCCTGGCGCCGCCCAAGCATCCGCCCAGAGGCCTATCTAGGCAGGGCACCTGGGCTTGGGACCCTAGGCGTGCCCTGGCACCTACTTAGGCGCTGCCTGGGTGAGTTCTAGGTCGGCGGCGGCAGAGAAAAGCAAGGCAGAGGACAAAAAAGGTGGTGAAGGTTTGTGCGTTACCTTGCACGAGGACAACACGAGTAAAGCTGCTTCTACCGGCGGGGGCGGAGGTGACGACGACAGCACCGTAGCTGCTTCTACTGGCGGCGACGACTAGAGGAGAGCAGGGGCGGTGGGCAACGACCGGCGGCGACGAAAGGACAGCAGCAGCAGCAGGGGCGGCGGTGAAGAAGGGCGCCGGAGAAGAAGGACGCCGGAGATGGGGCGCCGGAGAGAAGCGCCGGAGAGCAGCAGCAGCAGAGAAGCGCCGGAAAGTCGCCGCAACAGGGAAAATCGCCGCAATAGGGTAGCAATGAAACAGAAGAAAGGGGAAGAGTCGGGCGATCGCGGGGGGTTATAAGTTCCCAAATAGCGTCGGTTGTTTACAACAACCGACGCCTAAACATCTTTAGCGTCGATTGGTTGAAACAACCGACGTCCAATTGGACGATATTTTCATGGAAATTTTTGGCGGGAACCACCTTCAGCGTCGGTTAGACAAGGATAACCGACGCTGAAAGTGACATTGTCCGCGCAAATTTTCATCGCAAATAGGCGTCGGTTTTCTAGGTATATAACCGACGCTGAAAATGACACTATTTTTTTTATCGAAAAATGGATTTCGCGGGCGACTTTAAGCGTCGGTTTTTTATAAACAACCGACGCTTAATACAAAGCGGTACCCTTGTCTGGCTGGTCTTCGAATATAGACGTCGGTTTTATTAAACAACTGACGCCTTATATGTTAGGCGTCGGTTTTCCTTAATAACCGACGCCCAGAAAAGCGACACTGAATGCTATTTCTGTAGTAGTGTTTGCATTATATATGGATTTGGATGCGGGCCGTTGGATGCAGATCACGCCTCTTGGGACTCGTCTCCTACCTTGGGTAGGAGATCGAGAATAGGATTTACAGTCCTGGGTTTCCTCTACCTTCATAATATCCCCTCCTCTCTCACTCCTTATCTCCATCTCTTCTTCCCAATAGTTTCCCCTCGTTTGACCAAGTTTGAGGAACCCTATTTTAATCATGTTTGGTCAACGAGAGAGTTCTCACCAACTCTGATTTCTGTCGCTGCTCTATTTTTGGTAGAGTTTGAGATTCCCAATCGGATGGGATTTTGCATACACACACACAAACACACACACACACACATACACACACACAGATATATATATATATATATATACCTCCACAATATTTTATCACCCAAAATCTATTCCCTTCTAGTAGTTTCTACTCCCATGGCCTCACACCCCCTCTAAACTCTAGTGACCTGTGGATGCCTCTCTAAGATCTCCGATGACATTCTCACCTTAGGACCACTATTTGATCCTGTGGTTTCATCCCATGATTCCAAGCAATGATCTAGGAGGAATCAATATCTACTGTGAAGGTGCATCCCACTTTTATCTCTTTTGATCTCCTCCTTCACAAATTTAAAATTAGGTTGGCTTTCTCTCATTTCTGTCGCCATGCTACTTGTTTTTCCCAGGGATGGCTTCGTTGGGTGTCTGTGAGTGATACCAGATCTTGGGTTTGCTATTTCTTTGCTTGTTTGGTGCTTTATGGGAAGGTTGGTCGTCTTTCTCCCTTTCGGCCATGGTGGCAGGAGTACTCCTCACACCCGTTCAACTATTGACCCTCTTGTGCTCTTGATGAGTTCATCATGAATTAATGAGCCTAATAATTTTCTGAATGCCTCAACTATGAATTGAAGGATCACATAGTTCATCGATGAGGGATATTGAGTTTAGCTTTGAAGATCTTCCTGTGAGAGATGAGTAAGATGAATGCCTCGAGTTTTACTATACAACCCCTTATCTGATTTTTGTGCTGACCATGGGTAAGATTGTCTTTTTTCCTCAAATTCCAATAGCATCACACATTGCTTTGATTTCTACTAAATGAAACCTAATTCCCCATCAAGAATCAATATTTTGATGTGTGATGCAGGGGCATTTAAGTCTTTTTTTTTTAGAATTTTAGTAAATAGTTTTATCTTTGATAAATTATAACTAGTGCTTGAGTTATTGGAAACTGAGTAAAAATATTCTCTAGAATCATAATAATAAACTCTATCTGATGATATAGTTTCATAACCTAAATTCAACCTTATTATAAGTCAAAATGCTAGGGTTTGTAATATACACTTTAATTAATGATTTATATACCAAATGTGTTATTAGGTGAAAGTGCATAATATGGATATAGGGTTTGGACCATGACCCGTTACATGCATCATTAAGGTATGTTTCATTCTCTTGTGAGTCATATTGGACAATTGTTTTATTTTGTCTCTCTCTTGGACTTGATTGTGACATATTGTCTTGAATGGTACATGTTTACTATAGTTGAACCAATTGGTTCCAAATCCTAAAATTAGTCATATGGACTGTTATAATTGCAAAATTAATCATGTTCTTGTATCTTGTTGTTATTTCATTCAATTTGCATACATATCGATTTTATTGTTCCATATTCAATGGAAACCCTAATTTGCCATGTGTTGGCCATGATAGTGTATTTTATCGTGTATATACATCTTTACAATGGCTTTTCAATTTGAGACACTATATTATGATTTGCCTATACTGATGCTTGCCTCTCTTTTTATAATGCTTGTTTGGTTTATATATAACCTGTATATGTACCCACTAGGTGGTGTATGCCTATTGTGTGTATTACCAACAGAGGGTGCATATGGTGATTCATGTCCTTGGATAATTGTGTTGTATGCCATTACTCACCCAAAGATTATGGTGGTGATGCCATAATATGTGGTTATGGTTGTTATGCCATATACCTTAAATGTTGTGATACTAGTTATTGTTGTGATAGTCCCCATGCATAATTCATATTGTTTATTTGTTTTTCTCTATTTTAGATTTATAAGGCAAGAATGGTTCATTGTGAACTTTATTGTTTTCTTCATTTAAACTCTGTCTTACTAAAAAGTTTCTTTTGATATCCAATTGATTCTTTCTCTTTCTATGTGAAACCTCATTACATTATTTTTTTTTCCTTTTCCTAAAATTGTCCAATCACAATTACAAGCACATTCCAACTTTTATGATGACAACATCCACTTTATCTTCTCTTACAGGGTATTCTTCCGACCCTTTAGGTGGAGAACTAGGAGGAGTTGACCACGATTGACCATGACTTATCCAGGTGTAGCTGGTCTTTCTTGGGAGGTAAATTGATATGGTTGGTTTACCCTCTACTGGTCCTATAGTCTAGATTAGTTTCCTATAGTTTCTTTTATGTACACCTTCCATGGTGAAGAACAATTTTTTGAGATGAATATTGTAATAGTTAGATTATATGTTATTTATGCCATAAAGACAACTAAAATATTAAGCAATAAAAAATAAATGATGTTACTAGAGAAAAACATACAATAATATGATGATTATTTTCAAATGATTTTTCTAACAATTATTTGTAGATCTTGCATGCCTATCTAAAAATTATTATAACAAAATAAAATGCAAAAAAACAACAAATCATACTGCGATCCCCTTTTGGATGGTAAAACAAACCCTCTAAAATATTACGTATACAGACCTGGGGTCATAACATTTGTTTGAAATAAAAATAAAATATTTCTTCCCTTTCAACATTTTGGATTTAATTATTATTTTTATTTTCTTAGATAAGTTTTATAGAGTATAAGGAAAAATTATGATAAAGATAGTTTTGGATAAAGAAGAATTATACATAACCTATCTAAGAAATCATGATAGTTCACTTACTTGCTCTTCCTATTTTGTTTTGAAAAAAGACACAATGCACACTTCACACCCACTTTTAGACCTAAAAATACACGTGAATTTCATGCTATATACTTTACACAAGCATAGCATACACACATGACAATTACATAAATAACACTTAGCATTACACAAAATTTTTGACCCTAAGAAAATGTTAGAAGCTAGTCACTAGGACAGATACTATCTTTAACGTCGATTAAAATAGCCTTTTAATGTCGATTTCCAAGCGACACCCAAGTGGGCGGCAATAAAGGTAGTAGCCTACGACGTCGGTTTCAAAACTGACACATAGAGTCGGCCCTGATTGCAACTGAAAAAGAACCGACACTGGTAGGATCCATAGTTGTCGATTATGTAAACAAAACCAACACCTATATTAGGACATTGTCGTTGGTTATTTATTTATAACCGATGACTGACTCCCTTTCCAAACAAAAAAGTGTTTTGTTCATAGTCTTCCATTTAGGGTAAAATCAACAATACAACTACAAATTGTCATATGTTTTGAGTTCATAAACCGACGCCTATCTCCATACCTAAAAAAATTGGCCTAGGTTAGGATATAGTCGTTGGTTTCTTATAGACAACCGATGACGTATACCTTCATTGACAGTTATTATAAATAACTGATGACCAAGTGTCATTTTTTCTAATACCAGCTTGCATGCCTGCTGTCCGACTGGTAAGAAGGATGCATAACCTACAGTTCAGTTCTGAACTACGAGTTTACAACATCCTATAATTCCAGCCTAACAACATACTACAAACCTGCAATAACAAGATGATCAAGACTATATATATACATCATGTGATTCACACACATGTAGAAACATAATTAATTCATCTACATGAATGGCACACATGTAGAAACCTATAATTCTATTCATTCACCCATTTTAACATTCACACACATGTAGACTTGCAGTTCCATTCATTCATCCATTTTCACATTTACACACATGTTGAAACCTGTAGTTCCATTCATTTCATCCATTTTCACATTCACACACATGTAGAAGCACATTCATTCATTCATCTTCACATTCACACACATGCATATAGATCAAATTTCAATAAGACAATTAAAAAAAGTCATTCACAAATATATATATATATATATATATATATATATATAAATACCACATATATAAAAAAATAATGACATCAAAGTTTAGAAATGTCATTCTTTATCATCAGTACCCCAATCATAATAAAAATTACCTCCCTTTCAAAGGCTTTTGCCCATTATTCTCTTATGTCATCTAATTGTTCTATCGTATTAGGGCATATGTACAGCTAATAGCTTTTCCCATGTATTGAAGTCACTAGTTTTAAAAACCTACAAAGAGAATGATGTATATATATAATTAATAAGTTTGATATTTTCATATTAATTAATGAGACTATATATAGTTATGATGATCAAGATTATATATTATGTGTTGTATGTTTTCGATGTCTTGTGCAACATATTTGACAATCATATCCATATACCGCATCACGTAGTACGCACATGCCCAACTGTTGTTTTGTACAACACACTATAAATTTTAACATACAAAATGTTAATAAATAAAAATAAGCACAGTTCACAAAAATAAAATATGCATTGGAGTCAAGAAACTACATCCACATTCTTCCAAACTATCACTTTCTTTTTCTTATCCACATTTTCTCCAGCATTTTTGAAATCTTTTAAATCCCTATACATTAATGTAACATGGTGAATTGCATTTGTAAATAGTCATATAATAATATATGTTAACATATATAAATATAAAAAATTTCTCACGTGTATAATGGCCTTTTCAAATTGTGTCCCGAATGGTCTAATTTGTTCCTCTTAGAATGTAGATAATAAACAATCATCATCTCAGGGATAATAATCAGTAACTTCCAATGCTTACTTCTAGTGATAAGAAAGTAAAAATATATAAATCAAAATCCATAATGAAATGCAATTTTCTTAAGTAAAAAATATAAGCAAAGTAAACTTACTGAACATTATATGTGGCTATCATCATGCTTTTTTCCTTTTCACCAAAATATTTAAAAGTGATAGAGCAGTACAAGGTAACTGATGTGGGTCTTCATTTACAAGAATGATCAAGGATGGAACTAGAAAACCCACATGAGTCATTGAAAAATCTTTACAGAACCTATGTAAGTGGCTGCAAAACATATATTACGTATGCATTAATATATAAGAAAATAGATCACCATATATATAATGAGGTATATAAATATATAAATAAGATCTCACCATATCCATAGTTCTATCATAGATGCATTCAGCCAAGCATAATGAAATAACTCCAAAATATCTTATAGAAATATATTATTATCATATGATTGGCCTATAGCATCCTCCTCCATAAAAAAAATAATAGGTGAAGTTTCAAAATGTTCACCTATCCATATTTCCATACCCTTGCATTGAGGACCTATTGAGTCATATAGGTCCTTTGGAAACCAACTTGGTACTTGAGGAAGAGGTAGAGGTGGAGGAGGATGAGCTATAGTAGGTTTCTTCCCTTTGTCCTGCATATATAATTTCATACCAATTTGTCATGTATATACATATACCAATTAACGTAATGTAAATGTAACATACATGATCAGTATAGATGACTCCCACACCATCGGGTACTAGAGTGCCATGAATCGTGTGCCATAGAAGGTGTGGGTAAGACTCTCCCTCTGCAACGATGAATTCTTTCAATTTTAGACGACATGGCCTCAACCCCTACATATTTACATAGAGTATGTTATATATATACATACACATATCATCTTGAAAAGACTAGCTACTATGTCATAAAAATACTTATAGTGGACGTGCTAGGTGGTGGGTCTACATTATTGCTCCCAACCACCTCTACAAGATCACTCCGAACCACTTCTATCATAGGGGAAGAGCGGCACGCCACATGTACTGTCTGAGTGGCAGCCTGAGATGCCTTCCACTTGCTCATTACTCCCTGGGCTCTCTTATGAATTAACTCATCTAACTATACATGGACAAAAGAAACACTTTTTGATTCCTGAATTCCCTTTGCAATAACATTCTAATCAAAGAATATATTACCTTAGCTTTTGGAAACCCCCCTTTTTGTACATGTTTGTGTTGTGATGGCGCAAAGAATGCTCTTTGTCCCACACCAGCTCCTACAGCCCTAACATGTCTAGGATGCTCTGGGTTACTGAGAGAAACAATCAATTTATCCCTTGTGCCCTCTGGGATGAGCGAGCCTTGCTTCCTCTGCTCGTGAAGCTCCCTCTAATCATCATCAATAGAAATTGGTAAGAAAACATAACAATGATCAATGCTAATTGCACTGAGAGTTAAATTTTACAATTTTTGATGCCACCTCAGCAGTTGTGGGGTTGGCTATATCTCCTTTTTTGTTTTGCCTCCCAGCTATCCACACATCATGGCAATGCAGAGGTGTTGGAGTAGTAGAGGACTCAATAGACTCACTAGTAGGAGCAATAGGCTGCTGAATGGAAGACATCTGTAGTTTTTAGCGAAGGGCTACATAGCCACCTGGACCCATCGTGTGGTCATGCACATTCAGTACACACCTTGCTCTTTGAGCATCACTGATTGCCTTGTTAGTAAGCACATTGAATTGGTTAGTAACAATTTAGGTCAATCGTAAATAGGTGAATTCATAAGAATGTATATTAATTAAATTGGGAGTGATGCTTAATACCTTGAATTCATCAATATTTCTCTTGGCAACAAACATCTCCCACTCTGTCGGGTCTAGGTAGTTCCATTGCTCAAGGGATGACTTCTTTCTCTTATCAGCCTCTCATATGTATTATCAGTTGAGAGTTGTCCCATAGTTCCTTCGGACCCTCCAACAATATCACATCACCTTTTTACAATGTAGACTTTCATCTAGTTCAAATATACTCTACAAAATTTCATATATTTAATAGAGTATTCTAAAAAATAGAATTGTAAATAACTTTAGAAATAGAATTGAAAATGATAATATTTTACACATAGTTCTTTCCATATTAATTCTTTCTTCCCTTTAGAAATTGTATGCCAAGATTCTACATTTACACTACAATGGCTACGAGTAAGAACCCCGAGATACGAAACAAATGAGTTGCAGTTCTTTCCAATTAGATTTCCTGCATGATAAAAATCCACAACCAATTTTGGTCCATTTCCCCTTTGTTGTAGTAACTTGTTCATCATAGTGATGCCCCTATTTTTTTTTCAATTTTTTTGCTTCTGATCAAGTGGCACAAGGTTTTCAGGGGGTACATCCTCCACCTAAAAATTGATAAAAAAACACATAGGATATAACTTATAAATGGACATATAGCTAGATATATTGTAAAAGTTACATTGTGACGTGGTTGCCTCACCATCATGGTAATCATCATCACGATCATCATACTCATGGTCAACCATCTAAAAAAGTGTCATATAAAAAAATCAAACATTTAAGATTTAACATTTAATGAAATTTATATAACATTGTAAAGTTCACATCGATATAACACTAAAAAAAATAAAACATTTAAAAAAATAAAAACATGCCTCTCATATTGAGATCTTTATCAATTAACATTCCTTCGGTGTGATCTCCATGCACATATAAGTCATCGTTAGCTTCAATATTTGGTGTTTGCAAGTCAACTAAGAATGGATTGGAGTCATCATGCTGTCATATAAAAAAAATCAAACACTTAACATTTAACATTTAATGAAATTAATATAACATTGTAAAGTTCACATCGATATAAAACTCAAAAAATAAAACATTAAAAATAAATAAAAATATGCCTCTAATATTGAGATCTTTTATCAATTAACATTTCTTCGGTGTGATCTCCATGCACATATAAGTCATCGTTAGGTTCAATATTTGGTGTTGGCAAGCCAACTAAGAATGGATTGGAGTCATCATGCTTATCATAGTATTCTTCTTCATCTATAGGATCTTCAATGAACTATTTTTTTATCATGAATAACAACCGACCATTTTTCATTTGTAGGATCATCGATATAAAATATTTGTTTCTCTTGTGATACCAATATGAATGCTTCTCGCCAATCTTTTTAAAATTCACTAATGTGAAACCCAATTCATCCACTATAACTCCTTTGGTGTTGTTAACCCAATTACACTTAAAGAGAGGAATTCTGAAATCTATATAGTCAAACTCCCATATGTCTTCAATGACATCATAATATGAGATTTTAACTTCACGTGGACTTTTTTCTTTTGCACTAAAAAAAACAATGAAGATGCTTAAAGGGTGACCCCACTATTTTGGACGACACTCTTATCATCTTGACGCTTTGTGTAATATGAGAACACATTTATGTCAAACCCTTCACAAGACATAACATTCATTTTTGGTTTAAAGGGGAGACATTTGATATTTTCAGCAATGTTATTTAGTGTTTGAGATAGTTGAAGTAAGACTTTATCTTCCTACCACTTAATAAATGTCTTGTTATGCTCTCTAGCAAGACACATTGAATTGGCTTGAGGATATTGTTTCTTGATGAAATTGACACGTTTTGTGATATAAACACTCACTTCGTCGATTTTGTGTAAAATATACAGGTGAGCTTGTTGCCACAACTCACAATTGATTACTTTCATTCGTGCTCCTAAAATCCCTTTTCCAGAATAGTCCTCAATATTTTTGTTATTTAGATGAGCGTCATTACCACTCAGAAATTCATTGCAAAAATGTATAACCTCTCTCACCACATAACCCTCAATAATACTCCCTTCAGACTGATAACGGTTTTAAATATCACCTTTAAAAATGCTCATGTATCGTTCAAAAGGATACATCCAATGGAAGAAAATTGGTCCCAATATTTTTACTTCCTCGATCAAGTGGACAACAAGATGAACCATGATATTAAAGAATGATGTAGGAAAATACATCTCAAGCTGACATAGGGTAACAACCACTTCTCTTTGCAACTTATCGAGATTCTCAGGATCAATAGCTTTGCTGCATAGACTATTGAAGAAGAAACAAAGTTTGGTGATTGCAAACCTTACATGCTTTGGCAGTATAGATCGAATTGCCATGAGCAATATTTGTTGCAATAGAGTGTGACAATCATGAGATTTAAGACCTATCAACTTCATATCTTTCATTGATACCAATATACAGATGTTGGAAGAGTAATCTTGTGGTACCTTAACATTAACCAAGCACTCGCAAAAATATTTCTTCTGCTTTCTAGACAACATGTAACAAGAAGGAGGTAAATATGTTCTCCAATCACTACTAACTACTTCTGTTAATTTTTTCCTTATTCCCATTTTATGTAGGTCCATTCTGAATTTGATGCCTTCTTTAGTCTTGCATGATATATTCAATAGATTACTAATGACACTATCACAAATATTTTTCTCAACATGCATGACATTGATACAATGCCTAACTGCCAAAGAACTCCAATAAGGATGATCCTAAAATACAGACTTCTTCTTGAATAAACATTTGTCACTTTGTGTGGAAATGGTACATTGTGATCTCTTATCAAATTCATTGATAAAGTTTTTTACTCTTTCATAAACAACCTCCCCTGGTATAGGTTTAGGGGCACCCCATTCCTCATTGGATCCATTGAATGCTTTGCATAACCTTTGATACAATGGAATTTCGGAAAACCTTTGATGACCAATATATACAGTCTTGTCTCCATGTTTTAGTCGTATTGAATCAGTGTTCTCTTAACATATAGGGCATGCTTTGGATCCTTTTATACTGTATCCAGACAAATTTCCATATGCTAGAAAGTCATTAATAGTGAAAAACAAGATAGCATGCAAACGTAATGTCTCTCTATGTGAAGCATCATAGGTCATCAAACCTTCACCCTATAGTTTCTTTAATTCATCAATCAGAGGTTCAAGATAAACATCAATATCATTTCCAGGTTGTTTAGGGCCCGATATCAACAATAAAAATATAACATACTTATTTTTATACACAACTAGGGAGGAAGATTGTATATAACAAGCATAATAGGCCAAGTTCTATGTTGGCTGGTCAATGTGCTATATGGATTCATCCCATCGGTACAAAGCCCAAGAATTAGATTCTTGACTTCTTCACCAAATTTAGGGTACAATAAATCAATCTTCTTGCACTGTGGGGAATCAGACGCATATTGTAAGATCCCATTATTATTTTTCTTTACCTCTACATGCCACATTAAATTCTCTACATCTATCACATTGTCAAACAAGTGTTGAAACTGTTGTATTGTAGGTAGATGCCACATCACCTTAGCAGGAGAGTCAGTTTTGGACTTCCCCAAAGTCGTCATTTTATACCTTGACGCCCCACATTTTGGACATTCTTTCAAATCCACATAGTCCTTTCAAAATAGCACACAATCATTCAGGCATGTATGTTTCTTCTTAGTCTTCATTCCCATTTGACATAATATTTTATTTAACTCATATGTTGAGCTTGGAAGCTCATTTCCTTTAGGAATAATTTCTTTCAACGAAGACAACAATGACGTGAAATTTTTGTCGATCCATCTATTGTTAGCCTTTAGATTATACAATCTCAACACAACGCTCAATTTCCTAGATTTAGTACAACCTATGTATAATGGTCTTTCAACATCATGCACAATGTTCCTAAATAAATAAGGTGGATTGGTGTGCTCTACCCCATAATTATCTAGCATCACATTAACGATGTCTATCAGAATTGGTTCGTCTACATCTACATCATTGGTGACAATTTCTTGTTCAACACAAGTACTGCTATTGACATCTACTGATTTTAGGTTAGAAATATCTCCATTCCAGTACCATTCTGTATGGCTTTGTACAATCCCATTGCACATGACATGACTTTTGATTTCATCACTAGTGCTGAATTTCAAGTTGTTACCGCAATGCCTACATGGACAATAGAACCTATCTCCGTGTTGTTTCCTATGTTCCTCTGTAAATCTAATAAACTGATCAAGACCAGCAACAAACTTTGGGGTACAGCGATTTCGAATGGACATCTAAGATATATCCATTCTATCGATCAAAGAGAAAATAAGTATTGGGATTTAGGGTTTACATATTAAGTTAAGGGTTCAAAGATTAGGGTTTGAGGTTAAAATATTAGGGTTTAGGGTTAAAAGATCAAGTTTTAGGGTCTTATAAAGAATGTGTGTACCACCTGTCCCATTCCTGAATACCTAATCTCACTAGTAAGTATATAATGTGTATTCAGTTTTTAAGAAAATTCTGACAACATTTCCCCGCAGTTCTCTAAGTAAACCTATGTAAATGGGCAAAGGTCCACCAACATACTTAGAAAACAAATAAGGAAGTGCTGATGAGACATGTTGAAAACCGAATATACATTATACACTTACATCCTAAGTGAGATTAAGTGTTCAAGAATAGTCCCAAATCGGGGACTATCCAAGATTTACTCATAATGAGTAAATATCAGATGGGTTCTAGGCCAACAGATAATAGGAAAAGCAAGGTTAAGGTTGATCAAGACATGTTAGATCTTAGAAACGTCACATATTTATTGATATCCAACATAGTTAAACACGACAATTATTTATCGATAAAACATTCAAATTGATCAATGCACCCAAACATATAAACATTTATATCCAAATTGAACAATGAACCCAAATAGTTTCTCCGATTCAAAATTAAAACCCTAGTTACATTTCATCATTCAATTTTAGAAGTATTTTGACCTCATATAATTAAGAAGCATTTTGAATCAATGTATCATTAAGAACTAATTGATTTATCATTAGGCATATTTAGCATCAATCAAATATGAAGAATAGATACAAGTATCATTGATAGGGAGGGAGGAGACAATCACCTAAATCTAATGAGAGCAGCAGATCGACATGGCTGAGAAGAGAGCTCCTCTTCTGGGGGAGGGCAGAGGCAATATTGGTGTTGGCGAGCTCCTGTCCACTGGACATGGGTGGCGACCAACACAACGGCTACAGGCAGTGGAGACATAGCGGTGACAGCGGCCAACACAATAGTTGGAGGCGGACGGCAGCGGTGGCGGCTCTGGCGTCCTTCCAAGCTCCGACATCCTCTCAAGCGAGCAAAAGCAAGCAACAATGACGACGATGGCTGGCAGAAGGGCGGTAACCGGCAAGCAACAAAGCGGCAGTGGATGGAGGAAGAGCTACAGAGGGGAAAATCACCAAATAGACCTAGCTGAATCATGATGGAACAGAGAATGAGAAAGAGTTTGTTTTGCGTGGGTGCTATTAAGTTACATATAGTCGTCGGTTGTTAAAAAAGTTGACGTCTAACTCTTACAGTCGTCAGTTACTTGTGAAAAACTGACAACTAAGTGCAAATCTAAACAAAAAATTTTGTACTCAGTTGGAGTTTTAGTCATCGGTCGCTAGAGATAAAAACCAACATCTATTTACATATTGAAACAAAAAAATTGCTCTAGTGTTAGGACCATAGTTGTCGCTTGTCCAATAAAAACTGACCACGAAGGAGCAAATCGGGGGAAAAATATCTTCGTGGGGATAAGGCGTGAGAACACCTAGTCATCAGTTTCTAGTAAAAAAACTGACGCTATAGACCTATCCCCTTAAAAAAAGTTTAATTCGCGAATGGTGACTAGTCGTCGGTTTTCTGAAAAAGCCGACGACTAATGAGGGGATAAATTTTTCTGTGGGGACATGACGCGAAACATGTGTCGTAGGTTTGAGAAAAACAGACGCCGTATTGAAAATTTTAGAGGCAATTTTTTTTCCTGGAAGATTGTATTTCACGGGTAAGTTTAGAGAAACCGATGTTACAGTAAAAGTGATACTTGTGTCTTTTCTAAATCGACATGATTTCATATATGACAACCGTTTTCTTATATAACCAACGTGGTTGTTCTTTGACGTCGGATGTCTGATAAAAACTAATATATAACCATTGGTTAAGTTTATTTTAGAATTTATTTCAGAATGTGTGTATCACGTTTCTTTTATTTTTCTAACTGCTATACCCGGAGAACAAACAAACTAGAATAGTCAAGGGGAAAAGAAAGGCATGGCACGTCTTTTCATGCACTTGCGATGTCATGCAACCAAATTACACTAGTGGCCGCATGGAGGGGAATCATGAAAAAAAATAATAAACGACGTTTGTTTAAAATAGTCTGGTTTTGTCTTCATAGAAAGTATGGTGAATGATGGGCCAACAGATTTCTTATGAGGAAGTTGGTTATCCTCTAATTATTGGGTAAATATCTTTTTTTAATATTTTTCTTCATAGGACAAACATGTTTCCGCTAAAAAAACCCGTCGATAAATTTTACTTTTCAAACAAAAAATATTTCCTTCTCGATATTATTTTCTAACTCATTTCTTCCGTGTACCTTTATTTCCTATTAATATTTTTTTTATTCAGTCAAAATTTCTCTACTAGTTTATATATATCTATATATATATATATATATATATATATATATATATATATATATATATATATAGTTCGGTGAAAAGCTTCCCACTCAATAAAGCTACTTGTCAAGAATTTATTTTTACTTCATAAATATCGTTCCCTCCAGGTAAAGAAAATTCCTCTAAATAATTTTTTGTTAAACTTTTGTTTTATTACAATTAAAAATTCCTTGTTAAAATTATAATTCTAACAAAACTTTTTATTTCCATCCAAAATAACTTATTCTGCTTTATCTTTTTGATATAATAATGAACTAATACTAAAAGATTCCTTTAACCTCAATAATGCCAAAAGTATTTTCTCTCGAAAAAAAATTTCCCATCAATTTTTTATTTTAGTTTTGGTAACTTAATTCATTTCTAACTAACTTAGTGACATCTTCACAATAAATTGATCTTTGTCTTTTCCTCTGTTGAGAATATTTTAGAGATACTGGTGATTGATTTCCTTTCAATTGAATAATTTATGCTAATTTTTCTCATTTCGTAAAAAAATTCCCTCATAATTATTAAAATTTTAGAAGTTGTGACATTCTTTTACATAGACTTGTGCTATGATCCAGATCTTTACTTTATATTTCCTCTATTAAGAATATTATTGAGCAATTTATGATATAATTTGTCATTTTTTTGCAATGATGTTTTTATTTTCAATGATTGTTAAGAAACACAACATGCGTGTCAGATATTCTCCTATATTATATAACAATTTAATATTTAGTATGTCAAATGAATTATGACGAGATATTGTTGCCGATATCATGTTAACAAGAATTTGTATTGAGTTTATATACTATTTAAATAAAAGAGCTATAGTAGTATGGAAATTTTTTAATAAAAAAGATTCACTTTTACATCCTGGGACCCATGTAACCCAAGCAACATTTTCTAACAAATTTTCCATCTCTATCCATTTCGCAATGCAGACGTAACTAAACAATAATTCCAATAACTTTTCTTTACTTTTCCCTCTCGTTCTCCATCCCTTATTCCTTTTCCATTCCCATCTGTCTTGTCACCACGTACAAAACAATAATTTAGGTTTAGAATCTTTGTACCTTCTATCAAGTATGTTTTGCGTTCAATTTGCAACCCATATCAGCGAGTGCCGTTGACCATTCAAGGGTAGTTCTTATTTTCTCGTTTCTAATGACAGTTTTTAATATTCCCTTGTATGCAATTCGAATTATTCTCAAACCGCCCTCAAGTTTACAATATATGATTCCGAAGAACTCCTATAATTCATTTTATTTAGAGTATTCCACTAGATAGAAGAATCAAACACTCACACTATTCGCATTAATTCCGAACAAGTTCATGATATGTTTCTAAAATCCTAGAATCTCCTAAAAACAAGCGACATTTACGGGCGCAACAGAGTTAGCTAAACAGTAGGGGTTATACGGAATTATTGGAGAGACAGCTGGGTGTGGTTTGCGGAAAGACAGCAAGAAAATTGGTTGAAAACCGTGATCCTCCTGTATTCTCTCCCGTCCTCGGGGTCTTACTTATCTTTGGTGACCCCTGAAATAGAACAAAGCCCACCATGTCTGTTCTCTCGTCTTGGTCTATATAAAGAAAAGTGAGGCAAAACCAGACCAGGGGCAGAAGGGGAGAGACAAACGATACTGTTCGTCTCTCCTCTGCGAAGCTAAAAAGTTTCCCGATTCCATCTATAGCTTCGCAGACGTTAAGGAATAATATTATAAATAGTTGGTGGTTTTCCAAACACAAAGTTACAAACAAATTAATAAGAAAAAAAGAAAAAAATGGTTACTATGAAAGGCCCGGGGAGTCCGCGGCTGCTGCTCCGCCTCCTGTGCCTGGCGGCCATCTTGGCGATCGCGGCGGCCAACATCGCGGACTTCGACGAGTCCTGGGCGCGGCGCGCGGTGGCGGCCCGTGAGGCGGCCATGAAGGCCTTCAACCCTGACCCGCAGTCCGTGACATCCAACATCAACCAGCAGGTCCATCAGGCGTACGACAACTTCAAGAACGCCAGCCGGCGCATGCTCCGCGGCCACCCTTACAATGGCCCCTGCATCGCGACCAACCCCATCGACCGATGTTGGCGCTGCGACACGAACTGGGAGAAGAACCGGAAGAAGCTTGCGGACTGTGCGCTAGGGTTCGGGAAGGGCACCATTGGTGGCAGGGACGGGAGGATCTACGTGGTGACGGACTCGACTGATACCGAGCTCGTCAACCCGAAACCAGGGACGCTCCGGTACGGCGCGACGAGGAAGGAGCCGCTGTGGATCATATTCGCGCGTGATATGGTGATACGCTTATCGGAGGAGTTGATTGTTGCGAGCCACAAGACCATCGACGGGCGGGGAGCGAATGTGCATATTGCCTTTGGTGCGCAGATCACGGTGCAGATGGCGACGCAGGTGATCATCCACGGGATCCATGTCCACCACACGACGCCGGGGAGTGGAGGGACGATACGTGACACCGATGATCATTTCGGGAAGCGGGCGGCCAGTGACGGCGACGGGATATCCATCTTCGCGTCGTCGCATATATGGATCGACCATGTGTCCATGTACAAGTGCTACGACGGGCTTGTGGACATCGTCCAAGGGTCGACGGCGATCACGGTGTCGAACAACCACCTCACGCGGCACGACCACGTCATGCTGTTCGGTGCGCAGGACGGGTATGAGAACGACACGATCATGCAGGTCACCGTCGCGTTCAACCACTTCGGGAAAGGGTTGATCCAGAGGATGCCCAGGTGCAGGTACGGGTACTTCCATGTTCTCAACAACGATTATACGCACTGGGAGATGTACGCCATCGGAGGGAGCCACAACCCGACCATCATCAGCCAAGGGAACAGGTACACGGCGCACCCGAAGATGAACGCGCAGCACAACGCGACGGAGATCACCAAGAGGGAGAACACCGACCCGTCGGAGTGGAAGAATTGGGTGTGGAAGTCGGAGAATGACATCATGAAGAATGGCGCTTTCTTCGTCACTTCCGGCGCGCCTAATGCCAAGTCACCTCACCGTCTCATCCACGCCAAGCCAGGGACGCACGTCGGAAGGCTTACGCGGTTCGCCGGAGCGATCAATTGCAAAGTCGGCCAGCCTTGCTAACCGAGCTAGATAGTTTTATTCATTGTCACATTACATAAACTATCAAAGCTTTTACAGTCTCTTATACGTATCTAACAAGGTCGGCTCCCTTCACCTTCAAAAAAACAAAACAAAGTCGCGCGGCTCCTTTTGGCTGCCGGCATAACTAAACTAAGCGACCATGACATTGATCTCAGGCCGTGCCGTAACATAGACTAACATTAAAATCTAGCTAGTCGACCATTAACAGGTAGCTTTGCATGTCCGAGCATTCAATCTAATAGAAGAAAAAAAATCGTGATCCAGCGTTGGGCATGAACCCACATTACTCTAGGGGAAGGTGGGACTCAACATGGGCGTGATCGAATAATTTTTGTAATGAAATGTTTATTAGAGAGGTAATGCGTATATAAATCAGGTGGCATCTACATTCGTAGTTTCTCACACATTTCCGCTCGCCACAAAAAGTATCAAGCTCGGTCGTTGTTGGTTTCTAGCAAATACAAGACGTACATAACTTAGAATTCAATCGTGAAATGAACACGTGTAATTTGTATACTCATATGAGTGCGACTATACACCATGCTAAGTATATTTCTACTCAATGTTTCATTCTCGTTTACTTTTCCCATGTTCAAATGTCTTTTCTCATTCTATCTTACATGTCAATTCCACCCAAAGGGGGGGGGGATCCAATTTGACACGCATTGGACAAAATAATTACCACCAAAACCAATTACCCTATTTCTCGATATATCGTACTTTTTGTGTTGTATCCGTCTTAAAAAAATCCTTTTTAATCTTTTTTTACTTTTATATAAAAAATCAATTATAATGGTACCTTTTGACTACAGACCTACAAAGTATCACTTAAAGTGGTATTTTTAGACTAAAATGTACTATTTTCCCGGTGTTGTCATGAAAGTTGGTGTTGTCATGGAAGTTAGTGTTTAGACTAAAGTGTACTAAATTGTTTTCTTTTTTATAAAAGAATTCTAATTTTTAGTAGATACAAATATATTTTCATATGAAAACCTTGTGATATGAATGTATTTTAAGGTGGAAAACTTTCTCCATAAAGATAAGAGAATGACTATGAGACGAAAATGGCCAACAAGCATTATGTTTATCCCAACTAGTAACCCCCTACTCAAAAATAGTATATAGGAGAAGAGGATCATACCTAATGTGTACACATTTTATGCTTTTCTTTTTCTCATTAAAACACTATTGTGACTATTGGGGATCAGATACACATATTGTTGACTGATGACTAAGCCACCTTGATGGTGATGAGTTAGCCTACCTCACTGGATGTCTGTCGCCCAACTAGATTTCTGGCATGCCAATGCCAAAGAAGATCTCTCTCCACATAAGAGAAAAGATATACGACATCTTCTGGTCAGATAGGTTGTTGTCATTGTCACAACACCAATAATATGCCACCGACTAATGTGCGTCCACCGTTGATCGAATCCTTTATCGTTGTCAATGCGCCAACTATGCCATGGGTTAATGCTCGTCCTATGTTGATCGGACATACCATAGTCTTTGTCGATACACCACAAATGTGCCTCTGACTAAAGGATTTGCGTCCTCCATTGACTGAACAAATCGTTGTCGTTGTTGATGCATCCACTGTGCCACCAACTAATGTGTGTGCATTGCTGATTGGATACACTGATGTCATTATTGATGAGCCCACTATGTCACTGACTACTAATCACTACTTCACCTCAAAGGAAAGTTTTTGGGCCCATTTAATCCACAAGAGAGACCTACTGTTGATGCACCTAATGCACTATTGACTGTCAATTGTTATTCACTTCAAGGTAAAGTTGCTAGCCCTATCTTATACATAAGAGATCTCCACTAATGATTCACCCAATATGTCACCCATTGCCAGAACCGCTTCTTCATTTCAAGACAATATTGTTGTTTCTTTCTCTTATCAATAGGATAACTCCACCCCTTCTTCTTATTCTCTGCCTCTTCTAACACTAAAGGCACAACAATAAAAAACTAGTTAGATCACACCAACATGTGGGATGATCTTAATTAACTCTCGAACCTCTATTTAGATGTCTCCTTACCATATGGTTGCAACTAAGAATCCTAATTAAAATCCTAATTCAGCTCCAAATGGTAATCAATGTTGCACATAGGGAGCATAGTCTTTCCCATTGCATTTAATTATATTAGGATTGGAATAGCATAAACCCAATCCTAATTAAGTAGAAAATACAACCAGGACATGGGTCAAAACCTTCGTATCCCAACAATATTTCCCTCTAGACCATGAGGGAGACATTGTCGTCAACGATCATCTGGAGTAGCTGCTGGATTTGATCACCACATATGATGGACTTTAATAGGTGGTCATTCTCTCCAAACATGTCAGAGTCCTATTTATGGAGAATAAAATGTGTGTTGTATTTCATATTGCGAGAAGGCATACTCCTCTTTGATATACAAGTAAGGGGGGCTTGTATAAGAAAGTAATACTTAATCCTAATGGGTCAAGACAATTAGACCCATACAACAAATGATGTATTAACTAATAACACTTTTTAAGGCCTAACACTATGATTTCCATCCATCTCTTGAAGTTCCATATTGACTTACTTTGTTCCCATACAATTAAGAACAAGAATCCTTGCAATACCACTTCTCTCTCCATGACTATACCTAAAATGAAAGGTGTAAGATTCAATGTAATAAACTCTTGTAAATATGAATAGAGAAAAACAAAACTGTCGGGCAACAAGCACTAAGTAACCAAGATTATAACCCACACCGACCATATGAAATTACCCTTAATAGGAAACTCATCCTACTCAAGATCCAATATAAAGAATAAGAGAATCACATCAAACACATTAAAACCTTTTACTTATCTTTGTCTCCTCGAAAAACCATTGTTGTTGTTGGGATCAGACAGACATCTATGCCATTGCTTGTTGTTGTTGCGACCACTGATTGGGCCATCATTGCTCGTGATGAGGTCATCTACCTTGTTGATTCCTACACTCAATCTAGTTGTCTCTTCTAAAGAGGAATCTAGCATGCCTATACCAACAAAAAATTATCTCCTCCTGAGAGAACAAATGTGCATTGTACATTGACTGGACACACCATTATCATCACAACACCAAAAGATCTACCAATGGCTAGTGTGCATCCTATGTTGATCAAATTCGATGGATATATAGATTCATTAGATGTGACACTGAGTGATGCACATCCTTCGCTAATTGTACATATTGTTACCTTTTTCGATACACCATCAATGTGTCACCGACTATAAGATTCTTGTCCTCCCCTGACTAGACATGTTGTTGTCATTGTTTGTGCACCCACTATGCCACTATTGATGCACATCCTTTGCTAGATGTCAGGAAAAATGTTGTCATTTCATATGCTTATCCTGAAGGAAAATTTTATGTCCTCTCTTATCCAGAAGAGAGCTCTACTACTAATGCACCAAATGTTCCATCGACTACCAATCAGTGCTTCACCCTAAGGAAAAGTCATTGGCCCTCCTTTATCCACAAGAGAGCTCCACTATTGATGTATCCATTGTACCAAATCCCAACCACTAATATACTTCAAAGACATTAGACATCTCTTATTGTTCTTGTTGTTGTTCTTTTCTAATCTATCATAGAAGGAACCAACAATGATCAAATTGTGGGGATGTTGAAACCCCATTTTGCTCACTCAGTTGAAAATCATGCTGAAATCTTAATTATATGGCTAATAATGAAGTTCATAACATTTTCTACATTTCATCCATTTTCCACATGGCACACTAAAACTATGCGTGTAAAATGCAAGTGTACACATCACGTAATACATGCCTATGAGGTCTGAGCGTTAAACTCATGGAAACATTTACCAGAGACTATTACTAATCGTAACCTAATCAACTAGGCCTAAAAATATGGTTGATTGGTTGTTATATAAATTAGATTAAAGAATTAAATCTAAATTAAATGCATATGATTAGGAATGGATGGATTCCTATGGATTAAAGTTTAACCACAGTATGCATTGCATTCAAATTTCATTTTGTTTATAATTATTCACCCTTAACTCCAGTCTAAAGTCATGTTGCAAGTATTTCCTACTCCCACAACATCATACACTACCTATACTAAAAAAGCATACTTATGTAGCGATTTAAGAATTAACTAGGTGCATTATCTTTCTCTAGGTTGTTCTTGTAGGGAGATATGCCATCAGATTTGGCAGCAACAAAAAATACTAACATATTCTCCTTAGATAGTGGATCACGTCAACAATTATGTAATGGGAAGGAGGGTTGCAAGGTTTATACATGGTCCTAGAGTAAGTCTAGGGACTATCCCTTATTGCGGCGTGCTTCTTTCTCAAGTTATACCTGGACGGCTGTCGGTGGTGGCCTCATTGTTGAACACCATAGATAGTGATTGACTGCGTCCTCCTAGCGGGTGGAAACAACCTCCTTACCTTTATAGTAGTCCACACGGACCACCAGGAGCTCCTGTTATTCTAGAAGAATGGACAAGAAGGAGTTCTCCCATCTAGTCAACGCGCTAGTGTCAACTTGCTCTCCCAATTCTCTCCCTTGATGTTTCTCCCTTTGATAGGTGGAACTTACTTGGGTTCTCACATTACCACAACCGTGAGAAGACAACAATTGTTATATCTTATTATTGTGTCTCTAGAAAGCCTTGACCACCCCTCAATGTACAGATTGGGTTAAGGCAATGAGTTCTAGTTTGAGAGGGAGTCAAAGGGACATAATTTCATGAACTTTATAGAACCTACAAACCATGAACCGACAAGTTCATACATGAGACAGTTAGTTCAACACTTGAACCAAACGTTTCATTATGTTTCCTATTCGCAAGTTTATTGATATATAATATTTTATTGATGCACAACATGACATCAAGATCAATCCTTGATCCAATTGTATTGATCAACCAAACACTTGGTTCATAGGCTAAAATAGTCAGTTCACAGATTTAAGCTGATCGATTCACTTGCTGAACTGGTCATTTCAAAGTTTTGATTGCCAATTTTGGTTCAAATTGACCTGACACTTGAATCGATTGGTTTAACACTTTAATCAGTTGGTTCATAGTCCAGTCAGTCAGCTTTCAGTTATTGTTGTTTAAATTAAATATCTAACACTATAGTAATCAAGTTTAAACTACATTCATGAATGAACTCCTATTCCAGGTGTATCCTATGTGAGTGACCCTATAGGTTCCAAATTATGTTGGCAGTGAATGTCCATAACTAATTTATGACATCACAAGTAATGAGTGGTATCTAGGAAGATAACATTTCTACCAAAGTGATCAAAAAGTTGGAGACCAACTTCAAACTAAACTTTGTGATTAGAGTTGTAGTGATCATATAGTTCCTTTGTCTCTGATATCCAGATTGAAATCGAGGAACAAAATCATCATCCTCTTCAACATTCAATCCATGTTCCTTAAACTAGAGAAGACTGTCAGAGATATATGTAAGCTCAATATCACATATTGACTCACATGAGCATGGCCATGAATTTCTCAATCTCTCTTATCAAGTGGCCAAGATATCATACTCCTGTAGGAGGAACAAATCCCAACATCACTCACAGTCATCCCCATGTGTCACAATGTACCTGAGCACCACCTTTATGGAAGCCCTTATGCAAGATCATGGTGGATGATGTCAAAGTACTTCAAACGACATGTAATGAGTGTAGTGATTTTAGGTCTAAGACCCACAATCACCACCATCATTATGAGAGATGATTTAGACTACCAATCATAGTTTCCATGCATCACTTTCAAGGTGGGTTTGTTCGATACTCTATTATCTAACAAGTATTTATTTGTATGGTTTGATATTACATATCATGACTGTGATGTCCCCATATTTTCTAAGACTTAATCTAACGTGTGGCATCCAAATTTAACCCTCACCTCAGCGAGAATATTAATTCAAAAACCACACACTAGGCTAAGAAGAAGAAAATTAGGGGAAGTCAATAAGAAATAACATTATCACATGCACATGAACAAGAACAAAACTATAAAGCACATGTTTACCATTCAGCATATAATTACAAAATGAATTATCATTACAGATTGATATTACACATTGAACAATAAACTTCTACATGTACACATACTACATTCTAAAATAGGATCTTTTAAACAATAGGCTCACCTGTACATCAACTCGCCACACAACTCTCAACTATACTGATTCTTTAAGAGCACATGTACACAACCTAAACAAAAGATTACATGTGGTACACATCAACACAATATTCTAAAATATTCTATTGAGTACACCTACATGTCTTTTTATATACCTGTCATTACTGTGACTTGGCAATATGATAAAACTAATACTTGGCACTTATAAAAAAATATAACAAAAGCATACTTCAATAGGAATGTTTATTAACAAATGAGAACATGTCTTTTAAGCACATTTGCCATTATATGTAAAGTTTATCAACCACATGAACTATTTTAATAGAGATTTAGTGCTCACATGTACTATTCTGCCGAAGAGATTTAGTACTTCCATAAATGCACTATTCTGCCAAAGAGATTTAGTTCTCACATGTACTATTCTACCAAAGAGATATAGTACTTTCATCAATGCACTATTCTACCAAAGATATTTAGTGCTATCATATAATGGATCATATATCTTATGTTATATGTGTTCATAACCATATAAGTATGAACAATCAAGCAAGATATCATACAACCATACTACATAGTAGGCCAAGTAAGAGGTAAGGCTGTAACTTGATCAAGATATTCTAATCATCACACTCCTGATGTCAACTACCACTCTTGGTCAAACCCTGGTTTAGATAAGATCATATATGCCATGCATTAGATTCCAATCATCTTGACCCTAATTATGTCCATTTTAGGGTTTAACTTAGTTCATTAAGATATTCCCATCATTATTTCTCATCTTACTCTTCTTGTTATTTGGTATTGATATTACTGATGTAAGTGATGTTATATTCGAGATTAGAATAAATTGTATGACCACTAGTTTCCATATCATTGTTTGCATGTATTGACCTTAGATCATATTGATTAAGCATAGTAGGGTTTATATCACATTAAGAGCAATGATCATTGTATAACATGAATTCTGTGAATCATTGTGATCTCAAAATTTGATATAAGGTTCCATATTACTATTACTAATATTCTGCAAGTTCCATCATTTATTGATCATAAATTTATTTATTACATTTTATGTAGGGTTATTAACCCTAAGCCGTATGAGGCATATTACATGGATTTATCGATTAAACTCATTATCTCAGACTTTATATGATAGATGGATTTATGATTTAAACTCATTATCTCATATTTTATATGAGTTTTTTTTTAAAGTGGGAACGAAGTCATTTTATTAATTCAAATCTTGTTGTGCTAATACAATGACTTCATTATCAAAGCTATCTAAACGGGAACGAGAAAAGTCTAACAGACGGGCCTTAGTGGCTAGCAGGTGACTAACCCTATTTTCCTCACGGTAAACATGATTCAGGTTCATGGCGTTCAGTTCTAAAGTAGCTTCCAGAATCTGCTTGATTACGTGGTCCTCATATCCTCTGCCGTAGTTTCCCACCTTAATTGCTCTTACCAGATTCATGCTATCTGTTTCCACCAACAGACTTGTAAATCCTAGCCTTCGTGCTTCTTTCAGCGCACCTCTCATTGCCATTGCTTCCACCATGAAAGTTGATGTAGCGTGGCCTAGCTGCTGTTGAATTGTGGCCTTGATCATTCCTTGTTCATTACGTATGATTGCTCCTCCATATGCTGTTGTTCCGTATTTCCAGCTTGCATCCATGTTCAGTTTAAGTGCTCCTTCCCCCAGCGGCGTCCACAGGGTGTTCTTCGGTCTCATGGCCCTTGTCCCCAACATGTTTATCTACTGTGTCTGGTGTTTCTGGTAATCATGGACCAGGTTGATGAAGCTGGCCACCAGCGCCGGCTCATAGATCGGCTTCTCTTCAAATAGAAACTTGTTCCTCGCCGTCCATGAAATCCACAGCATCGTCGCAAGTTCCTCGACCACCTCCTCCTTGCCATAACTAGTTAGAACATGCAGTATGTCCGCAGTGTTTGCCACCAACTCGGTGACCCCGTTCAGCTCCTCTCCGCCGCATGCCCATACTCGCTCCGCATAGCTGCATAGAAGGACCGCGTGAAGGTCGTCTTCCTCCACTTGTTTACATCGTTGACAGGTGTTCGTTTCCATGACCTGCCTTCTGTACAGCCTGTTCATCATTGGGAGGGCTTGCTTGCATAACCTCCACACAAAGTGTATAAGTTTGGGTGGCCATCTCTTCTTCCACAGCTTGTCCCATTCGTGTCATGTTGTCACCGGTGCGCCTATATTGTCCTTTTTAATGAACTGGTAAGCTGATCGGGTGGTGAGTTCTCCTCTTGGGTCGGGTTCCCATGCAATTTGGTCTTCCCCCGTAGATGCAATGATCGGGATACTGAGTATCCTCTCATGTAGTGTGGCTGGTAGTGACATTCGGACCCGCTCTTCATCCCATATGCCTTCTGGTTGCTTGATAAAAAATTGGACGTAGTGCCCCTGGTTATTCTGGTCCTCCCCTTCCTTAGTTTTCCATTCTTGTAGTCTACCATAGTGTCCGGGTACCCATCTATCTCTGAATGTGTGTATATCCGTCCCCCTGCCAATGCGCCAAATGAAGCCCTCCCTAATATTTTGCATGGACCCTTGGATGCTCCGCCATGTGTAACTCGGACCATGACCCACGTCTGCCTCAAGGATATCTTTTCTCGGGAAATACTTTGACTTAAGGACACGTCCAGCTAGTGAATCTGGGTTTGTGGCTAATCTCCACCCTTGTTTTGCCAATAAAGCTAGATTGAAAGCCTTCATATTACGAAAGCCCAAACCCCCGTTACCTTTCGACTCACATAGCGCCTCCCAACTGATCCAGTGTATCTTTCACTCCCCCTCTTTATCCCCCCACCAAAACCTCACAATCATGCTTCAAATCTCACCTAGTAAGCCATCTGGAATTTTAAACACACTCATAAAGTAGGTTGGTATGGCTTGGATCACCGCTTTTATGAGGACTTCCTTTCCCGATTTAGATAATAGCTTTTCTTTCCAGCCTCGTAATTTCTTCCATATCCCGTCCTTAATTGAATTGAAGACCTATTTCTTGGATCTCCCCATCGCCGTAGGTAGACCCAAATACTTGGCATGGCGGTCCACTTCATTCACCTTCAGACTCATTTTGTTACAATCTCTTCTGTCTTGTTTTACATTAGCACTAAAGGCAACTTTAGATTTCTCGTAGTTAATCTTTTGTCCCGACGCTCTCTCATATTGGCTGGTAATCTCAGCTAGATAAGAGCACTCCTCTTGGGTCACCCTTGTAAATAGGATACTGTCATCTGCAAAGAAAAGGTGTGACACTCTTGGCCCATTTCTACTGGCCCTTGCTCCATGTAACCATCCATCCCTGTTTGCTTTGAGAAGGGAAAACGAGAAGATTTCAGCGTAAAAGAGAAAAAGATATGGGGATATAGGATCACCTTGGTGTAGACCTCTTGTCGGTTTTACGGTTCCTGTCCTCTTTCCATTGATGACGATTGAGTGTGAGACACTTGAGACACATTCTTGTACTTTTGACCTCCATAGATCTGGGATGCCCATCTTCTCCATAGCTTTGCCCATAAAATCCCATTCAATTCTGTCATATGCCTTGCTCATGTCCAATTTAAGCACCATGATTCCTTCCTTTCTTCTCTTTTTCTTCTTCATCATGTGGAACATTTCATAGGCTACCAAGGCATTGTCCGTAATCAGCCTCCCTTACACAAAAGCACTTTGGTTTTCAGAAATCATCTTATTTAGAAGAGGTTTTATCCGATTAGCAAGCGCCTTTGTTATGATTTTATATGAGACATTGCAAAGACTTATCGGGCGGAACTCAGATATTTTCTTCAGTTGTTGCACTTTTGGTATGAGCACAATGTCTGTCTTATTGATGTTATCTAACCTCTTCTTTCCCATCCACTAGTCCTGTATAAATTTAATGACTGAGCTTTTAACAATATCCCAGAAGTTTTGGTAGAAGATCGCCTTCATTCCATCTGGCCCTGGTGCCTTGTTACGATGCATTTGCCTGACAGCACCCCATATCTCCTCCTCCGTAGGAAGGCTGTCCAGCATCGAGATTTCATCACCTATGAGGACATTGTTTAATCCGTTGAATATGTGTTCATCTATCATTGGCTTCAAAGACTTGAACAGATCTTTGAAAAAATCAACCGTAATCTTCTTCACCTCCTCCGGTTCCTGCCTCCAATTCCCTTGGTCATCCATCCGACCTTCAATATGATTTCTTTTTCTCCTCTGGCTTGGCTTATGGTGAAAGTAGCTGGTGTTTTTGTCCCCATCTCTCATCTCATTAGCTCTTGCTCTCGCGTGCCAATAACTTTCCTGTAATCTGAGCAGTTCATGCATCTCTTCTGAGAAATGTTTGCAGTCCCTCAACATCACATCATCGGGCGGTCTATTTTGTGCTTCATGTAGATTTTCTTCTTCTTTCTGTAGTCTTTTCTTGATATTATTGAATTTATTATCAGCCCATTTTTCTATTTTTTCTCCACAGTATGTCGTCCTCTCGTGCAAATCACATCTCAGTGCCTCATTCCAGGATTTTTCAATCACTTGCCTGCAGTCCGGTGTCGACAACCACATAGTTTCAAATCTGAATTTTTTCTCATATTTTTCCTCCTTCCTTGATTGTGAAGCCGTGATAAGAATGGGGGCATGGTCATAATACTGTATTGGGAAGTGACGTACCCTTCTAACCTGGTAGATATTGCACCATTGCTGATCTGCCAAAAATCTGTCCAGACGCGCCTTCATCCTGGTTTCCTTCTTTTTTCCCCAGTGCCACGTGAAAATGTTTCCTTGGTAGACCATATCCTTCAGCTGACAGTCTTCTATGGCCTCCCAGAAGTTCCGCATCTGCCACTCAGCTCTATTCTGTCCGCCCTGCTTTTCAGTGTCTTTTATTATTTCATTAAAATCACCTCCTAGAATTTTGGGAAGTTGAGATGACCCACATATACTTCTCATTAGATTCCATGTGGCTTGTCTTTCCTGTACCGTTGCCCATCCATATATACCCATAAAACCAAACCTTTTAGAGTCCCCTTTACCTCCCACCTCAGCATAAATATGGTGACCTGAGAAAGACACCACCTTCACCGCATCCCCCCTCCACCATAGTCCTAGACCACTTGCCCTCCCTACGCTGTCTACTCCAAACCCATTTTCAAACCCACAACTCCTCTGCAGTTTCTCTTGGTCCTGACTTCTTGTCATGGTTTCCGATATGAAAACCAAATCGGGCATTTCTCTCTAGCATCTATCCCGGAGAGACGAGTCCAGTCCAAGGGTGCCCAGCCCCTGGACATTCCAGCATAATATTTTCATTGCTCTTCACAGACCCGGTCTGCGCCGGGGTCTGCTACTTGGGATTCAGCTTCCACTGTTGGTACTCCGGTTCCTCTACCCTTCTTTCTGCTCGTGTATTCCTCTGTGTCCATGCTCATTTCCCCCATTGATTCCTCCCTGTTTCTTTTGCCTCCTGGTTTCCCTCGATTTCTCCCTTCATCAATGCCCTTTTGTGACTGCAGCCTTAAATATCATATTTTAGAGTTATTGTAGATTATCATAATTTATGAACATCATTTTCTATATATTATATATTATATTAGAATTATCATTCTTACACAAGATCTGTGAAATATAATCATAAAAAGACTGACATTTTAATTGCATAATGTTCTAGACATTTTTTTGAGAATTTTGGTACTTTATTTGTAATTTTTTGATGAACGGTCTATTTACTATGAGTTATAGAAGATTTGCTTATTTCTAAGAATTTTACCTTTTCTGGCCAATCAGGTCTCGCTGCGTGACTCCAGGGTTGGCTCACCTTCTTACTACCTACTAGGTTCACTGGCTGGTTCGCTTTGTTTGGTCTAGCTTCAGGGTTGTAGACCCATCCTCTCCGCCTCTTGTCCAATGCGAGTCCACGCCGCATGCATGAGACTATGTTCTTCCCCAAGATTGGCTGCTATCGCCTGGGATTGCTTTGATGAGCAACAATTGGTGCAAAGATTCTACTCTCTAGCCGATAGATCCAACATTAACTTTGATCTAAATCTCCCTACACTACCGGCATGGTGCCTAAACTCCAGATCCTTCCCCTCACTACCCTAGTTAGCTCAGGGTTGCCTGCTTCTGGCACATCGGAGAAAAGGAGGATAATCTCCTCTCATCATTCTCATGCAGGTATGAAGATATAAGTAGATTCAAGGAACCATCGTCTACTCCTTCAAGTCATCCAATTAAAATGGGTGGCCTATTAGTCTACTTTGCAACTCCTCCTTTCTTCCCAGCAACTAGGGGTTTGTGGACCATGGAAATGACCATGGGAGTCCGCCATGGCATGTGGATTCCACTCACCAAACCTGTAACATCCCTGACTTGGGTTATGAGCTAACTCTAGGTGTTTTTCTTAAATATGTGATTAAGATGCTTGTGGTTATCTTATGAAATGTAATTAAAGCTTTTGAGGAACTTATATTTCTATTTCAGTTCTTTTTGAACAATGTTGTAATATTGTTTTGTTAATATTGGACTAATGTGAAAATTACCCAATCTGAGGGGTTAACTTGCAAATTGCACATATTAAGATGTTCCTATGATTTTGAGACATCATAAGAATGAATATGATGTAGTGGTATGGATTCTCCAAGCTTGAGCACCAAGATATAGCTTGTAGAGCAATCCTTGTGCTTTAAAACCTAGTTTTGGTGTAAAGTGCAATTTACCCAAAACATAGGGTGCAACATGTAAAATATACCCTCTAGAGTATCTCCCGTGTTTCTTGGCATCAAGTAGAGCAAAGAAAATGAGAGGGGTGCCTCATTTGAATGGTCAAGAAAGAAAGATAACCTTGATATTTAAATAACCAAGTTTTAAGCAAATGGCCCTTTTATACATGTATAACTTAGTAAGGTGTTTGGTTTCTTTTCCTTTTAACCTTGGATAAGAGAGAGGTTTTGCATGTAAAAAGGAGGAATAAACGTGGCCAAGGGTGGAGCAAACATGGGTGGATGGGTTTTGAAAATAAAAGAAATAGCTATCTTTTTCTTTGCCTTGATAATACCCAAAAATATATAAGCACCCTTTTTCCTCAAAGCAAAGGATCGTTCCTTTAGTTTCTTTTCTCATCTTCTTGCTTTGGAAAGACCAAGAGGGATCTCTGGAACAGAGGAGGATGACCAAGATAATTTGGTAAGTATGGATCATCACCTAGCTTGAATTCATGGTGGAAACTCTAATACAAGGTTGGTTTAGTAGTTTTCCTTACACAACTCTTCTTTCTAGCCATCTTCTCCATCCAAATCTTGAAGAACGGACCTTGGACAACCTTTGGAGCTTCATCCACCATTAAATCTAAGAATCCTGGAGCTCTAGATCAGATCTTAAGGCGGGTTTTATAATTATAACCCTTAAGCTTTGTTAATGCATCCTCTTCTCCTAGTATAATTGCTTATTCTTCTTTAGACACTTTGGTGTGTTCTTGCTAGCAATTCCGTGAAGAACAACCCATGTTCTTGAGGTAGAAGATGATTACGTTAATTCCAAATTTTATCCACAAACTTTCTTTATCAAACGGTCTTCCACCTCTTGCACAAACGGTTTCCCAAATAGTTTTGGAGCAAACGGTTTCAAACCGTTTGAATGCAAACGGTTTCACAAACCGCATAGAAGCAAACGGTTTAAGACAATTTGGATGTGTTGACCAGGTGTTAACCATTTGGAGGTCTGTTGTATATAATGTGTACTAATCACCTACCAAAAATCATCATCTAATTCCAAGCAAATCACCAATTGAAGGCACATCAATCACCTAAACCCTAATCGGGTTAATTGCTGATTTCAATAATTGAATCAAGTTGAAGTTTGGGTTGAGTGGCCCAAATGGTTTCATAACCATTTGGGGATCACCCAAACGGTCTCAAGACCGTTTGGTGATCACCCAAGACCGTTTGGAGGTCTAGGGTTAAGTGGGGTTGACCAATTGAGGGTCTAATGATAACAAGTTGATAATTGATCAAGTGCTAATTTGGTGACCAAACCTAGGGTTCAAACCTTAAGTGAATGTCTTAGTTTTTGATGAATTAGTGGTCAAACGTTCTCAATACCGTTTGGAGGTCATCAAAATGATCCCAAGACCGTTTGGGGTCAGGTCATGACCAAATTGATTAATGGTTTAATCGTTTCAAATCAATTAGACTCATGTTGATACATGTTGAAGGGTGATCGATTCCAAACCCTAATCCAATTTATCCAAGCCCTAATTGGTGATCAATTGAGGGTCAATTGAGTGTCAAATCAGTAGAGGGTTGACCTATTTGACTCAATTTACAAGTGGCTAGCAAGTGCATGATTCATTGAGGGGTTCAACAATGGAAACCCTAACTCAATTGAAGTGGTTGAGACATTTTTTGGTCCATGCGATTTTAAGGTGGTTTGGACCAAACGGTCTCAAGACCGTTTGGGTCCAAATGGTCTGAAGACCGTTTGAGTCCAAACAGTCTCAAGACCATTTGGGACCAAATGATCTCAAGACCGTTTGGGACCAAACGACCCCAAACCGTTTGATCTCATGCGGTTTCAAGATCAATTTTTCCCATGCGGTTTCAAAGTCAAAGTTGTCCAAACGGTCTTCATGACCAAACGGTCTTCACCTCATCTTGGGAAAACGGTCTTGAGTGTGCACTTTACCAAACGGTTTCAAAAGTCAAACTATACTAAATGGTCAACACCACCAAACGGTTTCAAGGTCCATCCAAGACCGTTTGGAGGGTTAGTGTGCAAGACCGTTTGAGGTCTAAAAAGGTTAAGACCGTTTGATACCTTAGTGGTAAAAATGGTTTAGTGGTTGATTAACCTAAACCTTATAGATACCCAAAGTGATTAAGGGGTCAAGTAATTAGTTGACTAATGCATGTTATGATCAATGGTGAACATTATAAAGGTACCCTTGATGAGATAGAGTGACCAATACCCTTTGATCAAGTGAGCCTTATTGACCATAATAGTAATGACATAAACCATGATGTCAAGGTTGATTTGACTTAACCTAATCAAGAGTGATGTAAACATCATCTAATATAAAGAGGAGAGAGAAGACTCCTAATATGAATGAGAATCAAGTAATAAACTTCCAATATGTATGAATACATCTAATTAGGGTATGATCCTTCATAGGGAAATCATGAAAACCCTAATTATGATGGTTGATGAATCTTAACCTAATTTGAAGGCATTAATGAAAGTAATCTTCATACATGATGATGGTATGATCTCAATTCATTGCAAATATGAATAGTAAACCCTAATCTAGGGTAATATGATGCAATATGAATAGTAAACCCTAATCTAGGGTAATGTGATGCAATATGAATAGTAAACCCTAATCTAGGGTAATGTGATGCAATATGAATAGTAAACCCTAATCTAGGGTAATGTGATTCAATATGAATAGTAAACCCTAATCTAGGGTAATGTGATGCAATATGAATAGTAAACCCTAATCTAGGGTAATGTGATGCAATATGAATAGTAAACCCTAATCTAGGGTAATGTGATGATATGAACAATAAACCCTAATTTTGGGTTATGCTTTTAAGCATGAAACACTATCCTTGAGTATGAAATAAGGAATCATTATGCTTTATTAAGCTAAGGAGTTGAATAACTCTAATTGGATTAAATAAGAAACCCTAACCCTAGAAACCAGCCGTGGTGATATGACACGGTCGTGGTATTCTTCAGTTGCACGACCGTGGTGGTTTCCCTTTACACGACCGTGCAAGGTAGCACGGCCGTGGTGTTCTATACTTAACTTGGAAATAAATTGTATTGTGTTGATATAGATGTAATGTGCATGTTATCAATTGTGTTAGTCATGCAGGTCTTTATCAAGAAGTGATCATAGCCAGGTAAGGGTTATGATGTCATATTCATTGAAAGCACTTTATAAGTCTTGAAAGTAATGATATACTGTATTTCCTAGTAAGAGGTAACACATGGGATTTATAGGCTGTATGAGCCATGAGAAATATCTAAATTGTTACAATCAAGATCATGCTGTTAAATGACTTGATGATAGTATGTTACTTGGTAACAAGTGTTTTGATGATCTAAGGGTTTGAACACCCATATTCCTGAATCACAATGATGAGATGGTTAAGGATTGATATTCCAATATTAAAAATATGTGATGTGAACTTGATACAAATAGTACTCTTTCTTTATAGCAGTTGTCTTATTGGTTTATGTTTGAAAACATGCTTGATGCTAAAAGAATGCCATAATGTACTTAAATAATCAAGTATAATGATATCATGTAGAGCCCTGACCATAGATCCATCATTGTCAGAAATTAAATGATGGTGAAATAGGTTTTCCTAAGGGAACTCCTGGAGAACATACTTTTGAGTATGTGGGGGTTATGGACGCGAATATCCTTACGTCCTAATGTAGGATTTGATAAGAGATGTACCTTTAATCTCTCAATCCTTCATTATATGTTTATGTCGGGATGATGTATCACTAATCTCCCGATGATGTTGTTAATGCCGCATCAATGAGAGATAAACAAGAAATCCCTCGATGGCGAAGAGAGTACAGAACGCCACTGTAACTCTAATAGCGAAGTTGCCAGAATACCCTGGAAAGCTATTATAGCAAAGACACAAGATGTCCTGCATGTTGATCCTCACACTGACTGAGGAAGATGAGGTCATAGGAATCCGACTCTTCTAATGACCTATGTATGGTACCGATTGTGATTTTGTAATGGTCGGTTGGAGTATGTGGGGTGTAACTCATCTCCTCAGGGCATAAATATGTTTGAAAGATGTAATCAGCCGTATAACATAACTGCTTAGGTTGAACTACGAGAAATAATGTTTGATGATACATTGTTTATAGTGTTCTAGTTAAATAACTAGTATACATGTTCTTCATATTCTTTATTGTTATATGTCTTGTCATTCAATTAAGTTATAATTGAAATGATTTCTTAAAAGAATGTTGCTTTACTTAGTTTACACAATATTTTATCTACTGTTGAATGTTATAGTTCTACTGCTTATTGTTATTCTAATATTGCAATAACAATGTTTCTGGCGGGGAGTTATAACTTTCTATGGGACAATTATTCAATTGTCTCACCCCCATGGGATTCGACTTTTTAGGTAGACGCCGAGGACGAAGGAACCCATCAGTGGGTGAGCAACAACAGCAGTAGCAACAACACCAGGGACATCAGTGATCCTCAGGTGGAGACACTGACTATCAAGTCTTGTAGATAGTATGTCCTATGTGTCGTCTCTGTACTCTCAGGTCCTAGGAGTCGTAGATGTTTATCATAGATATGAGATTTTAGCGTAATGCCTCAAGATTTTGCATCTTGCCTTGTACAATTAACAAGGTAGTTGATGTTTGTAACCCTCGAGATGTGATTATTGCAGAGATGTAATGATGCATCAGTTTGTAAATAACTTATCATGTTTCTTTATGAAAGATTTTTATCGTTGTAGATCTCTTTACAAATAGTTTTAATTTTTTGTAATTTTCAACAATTCCGCTGCTAGTTAATCGCTTCCGCCTTCGTTGATCTCGTTTTCCGAGAAGTATTGTCACAAAACCTCCCTCTATATTTTTCCTTTCTCATATGATAACACCCACATTTAGGCATTTATTCATGGTTTTGTGTCATTATAGCCTTACTATGCCCAAAATAACCCTATATTCTTATAATAATTTATATCTTTTCATAGATAGAGTTGCTCAACTAGCCAATCTTGGGACTTGCAGGCACTGAACTCAAGAAGATATCAATTTCATAGATTCTGCCCCACAAGCATTGCATTATGTGCACCAGATTAGGAGACGATGGTCCATTGATCACTAGTAATAGCCCCCCCCAGTGGTGGGTTTGTCCAAAAAGGGTCACGACTGCTACCACCATCGCGACAACAACCGCTCATCTCAACTGCTACCACCATTGCGACCTACCACCATTGCAACCATGACTGCTCATCCATATCAGCTGCTACGACCGTCACGACCATGATGATGTCCTGACCACTACATCCATCTCGACTGTGATGACCATCATGACTATTACTAAGTCTTGACCACGACAACTATGACTCCCACAAATACTCACCTCCTTCTACCAAGGAGGGGGTTCTACGATTCTGACTTTTGGAGGTTCCTTTCAGTGACCAACGGTTCCCAGAGATCTATGGGAGAGCTTTAAAGTCTAAGAAGGCCAAAGATCACATTCTATGTCCATCCCTATAGCCATCCTCCATCCATCATCATCTTCTACCTCCACCCAGTCATTCCCACCATCATTCACCCACTTCCCAGCCACCATCCACCTCCATACATCCACCAAGGTTGCTGTTTGGGGGTGGAATCAAGGAGAAAGGAGGCTAAAGAGTTCAGAAGACTAAGGAGGATGACCCAAAGGATGAGATTCATCCCTTCCAGAGGCTAAGGAGTGAGAGCCACCTCTCCTCTATGGGATAAATCTCTTCGTCGACCTCTTTCTTCTACTTTTCTTCTTCATTTCTATACAAATGATGTTCTTCCATCTTTGTTTGACACCAACTATGCTTGTACATGGCTAGTTGAGCTCCTTCTTGGCTATGTAGCCTGCTTTGGGCATGTTTATATACTTTTATCATAAGTAAGTAGTTTTATTCCAGATCTATTATGTTTTCTGTTCTATCTTCTCTTTCTTGTTATGATTTTTGGATTGATTGATCTCTTTCTTACTTGAACTTTCATTTCTACACAGATTGAGAGATTAGTAGTAGAAATGGATGACAGATGGTAGTTTGGGTCAAATCTAAAAGGAGAAGGTCCAAGGGAGTGGTTCCTAACAAATTTTAAAGGGTATCTGGGATATTCAGGAGTGTTGATCCATAATACTTGAGAGAGAGGTTTTGGATCGTCCTTGATGGGGTTTTAGCCATATTGCACGAGAGCAAGTGGGATGACCCCCATAAGAGTAACTACCACAGTACATGATATGTTTGGATGTTAGACTCTTTCTAGGGTGTTTGAGGATTGTCTATGCCTGAGAATGGGTGCATGTACTACCCAAATGGTGGTTACATAGCCATGAACTCCTTCTTAGTATTACTAGAATACGACAGACTTTTTTTTATTTTCTTTATTTTGTTTTCTTTTATTTCTCGACATTTTTCTAGACTAGTTCTAGTTCCAAACTCTTATCAACTATCGAGTTCATTTAACTACCTTAAAAGCAAGATTTAAGCATCCTAAATGTACCCACATTCCTATGTTTGACCCTGTATATCTACTTTGACCCTATAATAAAGTTGTGGGGGTACTTGAAGGTTTCATGTTTTAAATTTAAAAGTTTGATCCCTTTCTGAGTCCACCTCTCTTCGAGACTTGTGATATAGGGATATCATCATCTTCCTCAAATCCTCTTCTAGATCTATATCATTCCCTATGCCCAAACTTCTCTTCGTAATGGAGAAGCAATGGAGAAATGACAGAATGAGAGGTTTCATTCAGCCTCTACAATCCGATATATGTGATGAATGAGGGTCCTACATGTAGGTCTCTAAAGTTCGATAAAAACCATTTATTGATCTTCCATCCTCATGTCATGACCACAATGTGGGCTTGGTCAAAATTTGGCAGAATCATTCACCCATGATGTCTGACCTAACTGCAACTTGATGACTACTTTTTATCATCAGATCACCCACATCCAAGGGTGAAAATGATGCCACATATACAATCTGTTCCTATTCTTGTGCAGTGTAGATTTAGGGGCACTTCTTTCCCGTATGACACAACATTATATCAACAGCTTAGGCTAAACATTGATACAACTTATATTACACATCAATTTTTTAACCGATTTCAAATCTAAATATCTCTCTCTAAATCTAAATATCTCTCTCTAGGAACCGCAGAACTTCATGAAATTTTAACCTTTGTTTTATCAGAACTTAAGGTATATTCTATTCCATTTTGGTCCCTAAACTCAAATGTAAGACCAGAACAATCAAATACCTCAAGAATCATAAACTTATGGATCATTGTCAGGATATCAACAATGATCAACACTCAAGTTTTACCAAAACACTTGAAACTCTCAAAATAACTTGAACATACATGAATTCAATTCTGGCATCAAGTTCTTAAGATTCTAAAAGTTCACTCCATCACATCCTACACACCTTAAAAGAAATTTTTTCCTCCAAATGAAACCAAAATCCACTTCACATCATATACATCTTAAAAGAAATTTCATCCTCAAAATTAAGCCATTCTATTATTCTAAGGATAAACCAAAGGTCTTCATGCACCTACATGGAACCTCTCTAGGTGCAACATTCCCATATAGGATCTCGATACCTGAACCACTCCTAGGAGGTTTATACAAAAAATAAGGTGAACCACCTCTCAACAAAAGCTCAAAGAATATGTTTTATAAGCTTAGGTTAGGTCATGAAATTTTTCCAATTAGGGATTTCATACTCATTTCACCCAAGCATTAGGGTTCCACCATTAGCTTATATGTTTTATGAAGGGTTAACTATAATTAGCCCACTTTATTCATCTAGATAATATTAGTGTGTTATCATTATTTCATTGAAATGATTTAACTATGTTAAACATCTTTATTAAACACCAATATTAACACATCATTGACAAATATCATTAGTATGATCTAATTTTGCTTTCATATTAGGTTACAAACTTTATTAGTGACTTCATTAATGATTTTCCAACCTTGTAATATCATCATTATTCAAGTATGTGGTTAACCATATATACGTAGAGATCTATCAAACCATATTATGTGTTCTATAATATCATATTCATGTAAGAATAGATGACATTCTTACATATACTACATCAAGGTTGTGCTAAGAAACTTATACAAGTGGATTTTCAAACATGTCCAAAACTTTTTGTAGTCTCATTGAGGTTCTCCTAACCCCATCCTAAGGGTAATGCCATGCCCAATCCCTCTGAGCACATTGGACTTTATGAGTATCTCATATGCACTAGCTCTATCTTCCTTCTTTGGTATAGAGTTCTAGGATTACCTCATTGGCACTAGTGGATGACTTTACAAACTCTAGCCATATAAGCTCAAACCAAACATGGTATGAAATCCTCTTGTTAGAATCTCTACCCATGAGACATTCTTACCCAAAACTCTCTTATATATGCAACCACTATATTCCTACAAGGTACCATCAACCTGAGCTTGAGGCTTTACAAAAACTAACACATTTACTCCCTCTAGGGTCTTGGCACTCTTTCCCTAACCCATATGGTAGGTCATCATATTCATATTCACATGTTCATACATAACCAACCTCTCTTTAACTCTAGGGTTTGGTCCTCCTTGGGTCATACATTAAGCAACTCAGCTCATTCATTCAGGAGTAGCCTAGTTTAGGACATATCATAACACATATTTCTCATATCCCAGAGTATAGGTTTTCTAACCTTCTCCCTCTGGGCCTCACTCTCTCTGGAGTTAACTCTAAAATTGGTCCTAATACTAGAGGTCTTCCTTCATAGAAGTGCTTGAGGCTCTTGCTGATCCACATCTTATCTTAGCTTATCCTATCTTATCTCATAAAAGCCTACTTGATTGCATCATCAAGCTTATTTAAAAACCTAAAATCTAAACTCATATCCTCAAATACAAACATATATCATCATAAACCATCTTACGTTGTCTATATATGACTTAGATCATCATATAAAGTTGTCCCATCTATCACATATTGTAACAAGGTTCTGGACATCTAATATAGAACTACTCTCTCTTTTAGACTGATGTCATTCGTTGTCACTTTGGTTTCATGATTACCTCCTACTCATACATGTGCAGGGATGCATTTTTGTATTTACTTACATATATAATAAAATATTATATAGTTTTATCTGGTAAACCAATCGTTAGAGAAACTATCAAGTCTCAATCTGATTAGAATCAAAAGCAATCCACAAAATGAGTGTTTCACACGTAATAGAGAGTCTGCTATCATGCCACCTAGTGAAAAGGATGAGAACATGATATAGGCTAGTGTAGCTACCCTAGAAAATGAACGTTATATGTCTAGGATTTCTCTTCCCTTGATGGACATTATTTTCTAATAATGTAACGTCCCATACTACCACATTATAAGGAAATAATGACATCTTAGGACTTGCTATACAACAAGCACTAGTTTGGACCTAATTCTCAGACATCTAGGTGCTAAACTAGAGGCTAGGTCAGATCTAGTCTCTAAAAGATGACTAATCTAACCCTAAAGATTCTCAAGTTCAAGTTTCTTTATTTTCTTTTTGAGTTTCATAATAAGAAAATGCTAGACTTTGATATTGTTCATGCTCTGATACCACCTATGATGTCTCTAGATTTTCTAAAACTTAATCTGATGTGTGATGTCTAAATTGAACCCTCACCTCAACAAGAATCTGAATTCAAACATCACACACTAAGCTAAGAAGAAGAAAATTAGGGGAAGTCAACAAGAAACAACATTAGCACATGCACATGAACAAGAACAAAACCATAAAGAACATGTTCATCATTCAACATATAATTAAAAAATGAATTATCATTACAAATTGATATTACACATTGAATAGTAAACTTCTACATGTACACATACACATTCTAAAACAAGATCTTTTAGACAATAGGTTCCACCTGTACATCATCTTGCCACACAACTCTCAGTTATACTGGTTCTTTCAAAAGCACATGTACACAACCTAAAAAAAAGACTACATGTGGTACACATCAACACAATATTCTAAAATATTGTAACGAGTACGCCTACATGTCTTTTTATATACCTCTCATTACAATGACTTGGAAATAAAATAAAACTAATACTTGGCGGTTATAAAAAATATAACAAAAGCATACTTGAATAAGAATTTTTATTAACAAATGAGAACATGTATTTTAGGCACATTTTCCATTATATGTAAAGTTTATCAACCACATGCACTATTCTAACAAAGAGATTTAGTGCTCACATGTACTACCCTGCCAAAGATATTTAGTACTTTTATAAATGCACTATTCTTCCAAAGAGATTTAGTGCTCACATGTACTATTCTGCCAAAGAGATTTAGTACTTTCATCAATGCACTATTCTACAAAAGAGATTTAGTGCTATCATATAATAAATTAGATATCTTCTGTTTCATGTGTTCATAGCCATATAAGTATGGAAAATCAAGCAAGATATCATATGAGAACAATCATTTCATCCAATACCACATGCCAAATATTTGTACACACATAATACAAACATACTACATAGTAGGCCAAGTAAGAGGCAAGGGAATACATTGATTAAGATATTCTAATCAGCACACTCCTTATGCCAGTTACCACTCTTGGTCAAACTCTGGTTAAGATAAGATCATATATGCCATGCATTAGAATCCCATCATATTAACCCTATTTATGTCTATTTTAGGGTTTACCTTAGTTCATTAAGCTATTCCCATCATTATTTCTTATCTTACTCTTCTTCTTGTCTAGTATTGATATTACTGATGTTGTATTCTAGATTAGAATAAATTGTATGACCACTAATTTCCATATCATTGTTTGCATGTATTAACCCTAGATCATATTGATTAAGCATAGTAGGGTTTATATCACATTAAGAGCAATTATCATTGTATAGCATAAATTTTGTGAATCGTTGTGATCTCAAAATTTGATATAAGGTTGCATTTACTATTACTATCATATTTTGCAATTTCATCATATTTGATCATAATTGTATTTACTACATTTTATGTAGGGTTATTAACCATAATTAGCCATATGAGGCATATTACATGGATTTATGAATTAAACTCATCATCTCAGACTTTATATGATACATAAAGTTAACAATTAAACTCATTATCTCAGACTTTATATGAGTTATATATCACATTTCAGAGTTAGTGGTAGATTATCATAATTTATGAACATCATTTTCTATTTATTATATATTATATTAGCATTATCATTCTTACACAATATCCATGAAGTATAATCATAAAAAGATTGATATCTTGATTGCAATTGTTCTAGACATTTTTTTGAGAATTTTGATACTTTGTTAGTATTTTTTTAATGAACGGTCTATTTACTATGAATTATAGAAGATTTGCTTATTTGTGAAAATTTTACCTTTTTTGGCCAATTGGTTCTTACGACGTGGCTCCAAGGTTGGCACACATTATTTCTACCTACTAGGGTTCACTGGTCGGTTCTCTTAGTCTGGTCCAAGTTCAGGGTTGTAGACTTGATCCTCTTTATCTCTCATCCAGTGCGAGTCCATGTCGCATGTGTGAGACTCTGTTCTTCCACGGGTCTGGCTGCTGCCACCTGGGATTGATCTAATGAGAAATATATGGTGTGAAGATGCTACTCTCTTTCCCGTCAAGCCACCATTAACTCCGATCTACATCTCCCTACACTATCGACATGGTGTCTCGATGCCAAAGCCTTCCCCTGGCTACCCTAATTAGCTCGTCGTCTCCTACTTCTGGCGCGACAGAGCAAAAGAGGATAATCTCCTATGATCACTCTCACAAAGTTCTGAAGCTTCAAGTAGCTTCAAGGAATCATCGTCTACTCCTTGAGTCCCCCCAATTGCAGTGGGTGGCATATCAGTCTACTTCCCAAATCCTCCTTTCTTCCCAGTAACCAAGGGTTCATGGACCATGGAAACAACCATGGGATCTTCAATGGAGTGTGGATTCCATTCACCAGACCTCCCTCTTTCTTTTTCCTTTCTCATATTCCTCGAATCTTCTTCTAGCTCTGTATTGTTCCCTAAGAAGTGGAAAAAGATAGAAGGAGAGGTTTTGTTCAGCCTCTATAGTCCTATATATGCGATGAATGAGGGTCCTACGTGTAGGTATCTGAAATTCAATAAAAACCATCTAGTGATCTCCCTTCCTCATGCAACAACCATGACGTGGGCTTGGTTGAAAGTCGGCAACACCATTCACCCATGATGTCTGGCCTAACCGTAGCTTGATGGCATGCTTTTAGCCATTGGGTCACCCACATCCAAGGGTCAAAATAATGCAACATATACAATCTGTCCCTATTCTTGTGCAGTACAAATTTAGGGCACTTCTTGCCCGTGTAACACACCACTATATCTTAGGCTAAACATTGATCCAACATAAATTACGCATCATTTATTTAATCAGTTTCAAATCTAAATATATCTCTCTAGGAACCTCAAAACTCCATGAAATTTTAACCATTGCTTTATCACAACTTAAGGTACATTCTTTTATATTTTGGTCCCTAAACTCAATTGTATGACCAGAACAATCAAATACCTCATGAATCATAAACTTAGGATCATTGTCAAGAGATCAACATGGATCAACACTCAAGCTTTACCAAAACACTTGAAACTCTCAAAATAACTAGAACATACATGAATTCAATCATGTCATTAAGTTCTAGAGATTCTAAAAGTTCACTCCATCACATTCTACATTCCTTAAAAGATTTTTTTTTCTCAAAATTAAACCAAAATCCACTTCATCATATCATATACATCTTTAAAGAAATTTTGTCCTCGAAATTAACCCATTATATTATTCTAAGGATAAACCAAAGGTCTTCATGCACATGCATGGAACCGCTCTAGGTGCAACATTCCCATATAGAAGATCGATACCTCAATTACTCCTAGGAGGTTTATATAGAAACTAAGGTGAACCACCTTTCAATAAAAACTTGAAACATATGTTTTATAAGCTTAGGTTAGCTCAAGACATTTTTCCAATTAGGGCTTTCATACTCATTTCACCCAAACATTAGGGTTCCAACATTAGCTTACATATTTTATGAAGGGTGAATTATACTCAACCCACTTTATTCATCTCAATCAATATAAAACCTTACACAGATTGTAGGTTGACATTATTCTCAAACTATTCTGTTTATTTGGGTAGCACTGATGTGTGACTAGGCACCACTCTTTTCTTGTGATGTCACAAATCAGTTATTGACATTCACTACCAATATAGCATGGAACCTATGGGGTCACACACATAGGAATTCACCTAGAAAAAGATTTTAATCATGAATGATAATTGAAATGATTGCTAAAGTGTTTATGTATTCAATTTGAGCAAAAAATTAGCTGATTGGACTCCCAATCGATGGGCTCATGTGATGAAACAACCGATTGGATTGTCAGTTTGATTAGAAATTGAATAGGATGAGTTCTACTTGAACAGGGGTGTGAGCTGACCGGTTCACCTAGTGAACTGATCAATTGGGGTCATGAGATGAATGGCTTGCAGGGTGAGACACCCGGTTCATGGAGAAATTTGATTGGATTAAGAATTAGTGTTGACATCATGTTGTGAATTAATTGGATTCAAAATGCCAATTTATATACAATTGGGAAACATGGAGAAGCGACCAGTCCACTGAGAGAATCGAACTGATCGACTCACATGTCAAAAGACCGGTTCGCCGCTCGTAGGTTGTGAATTTTGTGATATTCTAGTCCCTTCCAGTCCCACATAGATTAGGAACCCTGGCCCTAACCCCTCCTATTAATAGAGGGGTACTGGGGGCTTCTCAGACACATCAATTGCCTCTGACAATTGTTTATCTTCTCTAGTTATGGTAATCGAGAGAACCTGAGTAAGTCCTACCCAATAAAGGGAGGGATATCAAGGGAGTATAATTGTGAGAGAGAAAGTTGGTGACTAGTACACCGACGGGAGGGACAACTCCTTCATGTCTGTTCTAGTAGAACGACATGAGTTCTAGATGGTCCGTGTGGACTACCATAGAGAGGAGGTGGTTGTTTCCCTTTGCTAGGAGGACAACGTCATCCTACAGACCATGGAGGAGTTGCTGCAGACACCATCTAAGTTTCTTGTCTATGGTGAAAACTAGTAGCTGCTACAAACAAGTCTCAGTGCAACTAGGAATGCACGAATATTGCAACAAGTTATAGTCACTGGACTTTCTCTAGGACCAGATATGAACTTGTTAAATCATAATTTTCATTACATAGTTGTTAACACAATCTTTCTTTTCTGTGGAATATGGATAGATAAATTTTTGTTTCTGCTGCCTACTCTTTGTCTATATTTCCATATAGTGGTACTGGTATCAGAGCCATGCCAATTTACTATGTTTTGGGATAATCAATATAATTGGATTTTTGGTTTTCATCGTTTATATATTGCATACAATGTGAATTTTTAAAGTGCTTCATGTGAAAATCCGATCAAAGACCACATATAATTCCAAACTAATATATATATATATATATATATATATATATATATATATATATATATATATATATATATATATATATATATATATATATATATATATATATGCAATTTACGTGCGTCACCCTAAAATGAGTTTTTATGGTAGATATGTAGCATGGTTATGGCCAGTAACCAAAATATTGATATGTGGTTGGATGATTTCTTTTATGTATGTTTATATCAGTTTGCATACTGAGCCTCTACCTTCTTCTTCCCAAAGTAAAAGTATTATTGTTTCATACCTTTCCTCCCCTCAAATGTAACTCGAGGTTTCTGTATAATCATGTAATAGTGGGATAGTTTATTTTCTTTTATACTATAAATAACACATTCCAAGAAGATGGAGGAGTAAGAAGGAACGTTTAAATGGAGGCGCAACCGATCAACTGGAGGACCCAAAAGATGGTGGATCAGAGTCCACAAACTGGGGATATGATGCACTGGATATTTGTCATTTTCACATGCTATATCATATTGATTTTTGTACACTATAAGTTCATTTTCATATTAATTTGTTCATGATTTACTCTCACTAGCATGTGATACTCAATTGCATCAAATAAATGTAATTTTAATTTTTCTAAATGATTTAATCTATTTTAATAGCTTATGTTTAGATTTTATGGATTTCAAGTGATTTTTCAAGAATTGACACATCTTGGTACTACCGACTTTGGAGTTGGTGGTACCGACACATGCTCAGGTTAAAAAGAAAGAAATAGAGAAGACTTAGTATTATCGACTTTGGAGTCAATGCTACCGACAACATCTCAGGTTAGACTCAAGATTTATCAAAGCAACTTAGTACTAGCGACTCTAGGTTTGGTAGAACTGACAACTTGACAGATGGCCGCAACAATTAAAGGAGTCAGTAGTACCCACACCTAGTAGGTATTACCATCATGCCGGGATCATGCAAATATGAATATAGTATTTAATCTGATGGTTGAGGATTTATTTCACCCTAAGTCACTTCTATGACTAAGAGGAAATTCATTCAGACCTAATATCATGTTCTAATTCCATTGTATGGAAGCCGAGAGCAAGGAGAGGAGAAAGCAGAGAAGAAGGTCACATTCTAAACGATTTGTGCACTTCCAGTGAATACATTTCCATCTGGAAGGTAGCAAATCGACACATGTGTGAGAAGGGATCTTTTGGACTGTATTCTTTAGGGGCTCATTAGTTTTTCTATTATTCTCCACACTTTTCTTCTTTTCTCCTATGTTTTTGACCATGAAAAGTATGCATGGCTAAACCCCTTATTCCTCAGGACCCGGGAGTAGCATGATGATGCATTATATTTGACTTTTATGCAATAATATATCAATTTCTCTCAATTTCTAGACTTATTTCTATGTGATTGTCATGAACTATCCATGCTTGATGAACATAGATAGTAAACTAGACCTTTAATTTCTTTGCAAAGGAAATTAACGGTTGAAAAATCATAATAAATACATGTTTTATATCACCCTTTGAGAAAGGTGGCTTATAAACTTGAAGAGATTACCCAGAATTTTTGATAAAGCACCTAAATAATAACACAATTGATACGAGAGTGGGATTGGTAGATTAGGTAGTGAATTATGCCGTGAGAGTAGGTAATTCTTACTACATGCTCTTAATCTAGGGTTACGAGAAATAATTATTACTGTTATAATTATTAATTGCAATGTTAATAGAGGTGAAACTGTAATCCTAAGGAATTTCGTACAATTATGACCGATCACCAATAATTTTAGATTCACTTTCTACATTCTTAGTTAATAAACCTTCGATCAATGTTTTCTTTGGCCTAGCTGATCATATTACATTTAGTAGTAGTTTTTGAACTTACGCTTCCCCGTGTTCGATATCCAGGCCTCATCGACCTATATTACTCTGATAGCGTATACTTGTGTTTTAGGGCGTATAGAAAATACCTATCAAGTTTCTTGGTGTCGTTGTCGAGGAAATGATAAATTCAGCATTACGAGTGCTATAATCAGCCACTCTAGGTCACCTTTTTATTTTTCTTTTTATCCTTTCAATTTTAATTTTATATATCATTTCTTCAATCATTAGTACCCTTTATCACATTATACTTAATATTTTAGGTACTAGTGCATGGTGCACACTAGAGCTCACGACTACGGAGAGTCGACTCCGCATGGATTTAGTCAGGTGGAGCTCCTATGCCAAGGAAGAGAGTTCAATATCTTAGCACCAAGGTTGATTCAAACTCTACCACCACCCACTCCAACACCACCACTAGAACAAACAAAAGAACAACCAGAGATGGCAGAAGAAGAGCTAACAATTTGGGATAAGATCAAGGCATCTTCCATAGCAACTCAACTTGGGCCAATCAAGTGACAAACAATACATGTGGGTAGTTATAAGATTGATCCAGGGCTGATGACATTGGTCAAGTCACAAGCTTTTCAAGGCCATAGCATAGAAGACCCGATGATACACATAAGCAATTTCATGAAGAGTTGTAATATGGTCAAGATAGACATGGTACTGACTATTGTGATATGCCTAAAGTTGTTTCTGTCATCATTAGCAGATAATACCAAATCTTGGTTCTACAATCTCCCACCCGAGTCAACTGAAACATGGGAGGGGATGATAGATGTTTTCTTTGAACATTATTTTTTGCCTCAGAAGACAAACAAACTTGTTAGGGAAATATATAACTTCAAGTAGAAGGCAGACAAATCCTACTCCGAAGCATGGGAGAGGTACCAAAATATGATGAGAAAGGTCCCGCATCATGGGATTGATTTTTATGTCCAGAATAAGACTTTTTACTACGAGATGCATAAGGGAGAAAGAACTATGATTGATAGTGTTGGCTCAGGATTTTTTTTGAACAATAAGCCATCTGTATGCCATGAGATTCTAAAGAACATAGCTAAGAATCACTCTTAAGGAGAAGAAAGAGAGCTTACTACAACCCTTAAAAATGTTGGAGAATCAAAGGTCATCAATGCATTGAATGAGAAAATTGACCTCATCGCTAGGAAGCTATGTCAGAAGGATGGAAACTTTTCTAAAGGAGAAGAAGAGGACTACAGTTGGCATAAAAAAAACTACAGGGGAAATGACTACTCATGGAGAAAAGACCCAAATTTCTCTTGGAGGGATCCCAATAATTTCCAATAGGGCCCTTCTCAAGCTCGAGAAGGCAAGCCACAACAGGTTGTTCCACAACAACAATACCGTTAGTACTGGGGCCCTAGCAAGATAGACTATATAGAGGACATTTTGGTAAGCTGGTTAGCCAGAATGAAGTGATGATTGGCCAGAGTCAAAGGGAGCTACAAAATCAAGGAGCACAAATTCACAACATTGTGACTCATATTGCAGTAGAGGTTGCGTCCTTGAAGAAACTGACTCAGCATGGGTTCCCAGGAAACACCAACATACCTACTGATAATCAACACGTAAGGGAAGTATTGTTACACTGTGGGAAGAAGTTGTTGAATGAGTAGAAAAAAATTCTAGAGTCAAAGGACAAAGAGAATGATAAAGTCTCACAGGTGATTACTGGTGTAGTTGATTCAGTTAAGCTAGGTACTATAGTACATGACAAGTAAGTTGATGCTGAAACTCATGAACTTGAGGAGCCCAGGAAGGAGGCTTATGTCCTACCTCATCAGAGGCAGTTGGTGAAGCCCATGGTGTTCCCTAATATCTTGAAAGATTAGAAGGTTGAAAAGAAATTTTAGAAGTTCCTAGACAACTTTAGGAAGCTTCATGTCAACATCCTACTCATCGATTCAATTGAGAAGATTCCCTCCTACTGCAAAATTTTGAAGGACTTGATCAACAAGAAGAGGAGGATAGATGATTATGAGGTGGTAGTTATGAAGGAGCAAGTTGGTGGTTTTATTCTGGGAACATTGCCATTAAAAAGGCAAGATTCGGGTTGTTTTAACATATCATGTTATATCGAGAGGACAAGATTTGGAGAAGCCTTATATGAATCGAGGACTATTATAAATCTCATGAACTTGACCACGTGTAAAAGGCTAGGTCTTAAGGAGTCCAAGAAGAGTAATATGACCAGACAACTGGCAGACAACTCAATGATGCAGCCCTATGATATTTGTGCGGATTCTCTTGTCAAGGTGGACAAATTCATATTTCCAACATACTTTGTCGTCGTGGAGATGCAAAATGATAAAGGAAATGAATTATTACTTGGGAGGCCATTCCAAGACACAACTGGCATGATTCATGGAGATTGACAGAGGAAGACTGACATTGGGAAACAAAGAAGAGCGTTCTAAAATCTTGATGCCCAAGCCTACACAGACTACCAAAGGCAAGACACACAATCACATGTTGCAGCAGGTCCAAAAAAAGTGTTGTTATTTTTGGGGAAATTGTTTCTTGCTATGGCTCATGTGATGAAATGAGTACACAAAGGAACACTGGTGGTGGACATCTTGGAAAACACAAAAGAAATTTCTTTGACAAAGGCAGTTCAGTATCCTGATGATGAAGAGGAGGACCATTGCCCAATAGTTCTTTGGAGGAGTGTGACTTGTTTCTCAAGGCACTATTGTGTTATTACAATAGATACTTTGAGGATCTAGGACCACCACCTCCACCACTGGTCCCATCTTTAATAAGTCTCCCGGAGATGGTGCTGAAGCCACTACCACCAAACTTGAAGTACACTTTCTTGGTAATAGAAGAGAAGATTCTAGTTATCATCTCAGCTTCACTAAGCATTCAGGAAGAGGAGCAAGTGCTTGCAGTTCTAAGAAATGACTGGGCAGTATTCAGATGGTCTGCGGAAAACATAAAGGGGATCTCCCCTAGTTTCTTCCAACACATCATCAGACTAGAGGAAGGAGCCAAGACAATTATTCAACCTCAGTGTGACTCAACACCATCATGACTGAGGTAGTAATGAAATAGGTAGTAAAACTTTTATATACATGTATTATATATGCTATCTTTGACTTGACCTGGGTTAGTCCAACTCAAGTGGTTCCTAAGAAAGGGGGAATAACAGTTAAAACTAACTCAAATGATGAATTAATTTCAACTAGGTTGGTGACTGGGTGGCATGTTTGTATCGATTATCGACGCCTGAATTCTGCCACTTTGAAGTATCATTTTTGGCTCCCTATTATCGATCAAATTCTTGAGTGGCTCGTCGGCCTCTCTCACTTTTATTTTCTTGACATTTATTCCAGATACACCATATTTCTATCAAGCCATAAGATTAAGAGAAGTCTACCTTCACTTGTCCTTATGTCACTTTTGCGTATCATCGTATGTCGTTCAATCTTTGCAACACACTGACTACCTTCCAGCGATGCTTGCTTGCCATTTTTTGCAATATGGTAAAGTGATGTTTGGAGGTGTTTATGGATTATTTTTCTATTTATGGGGAATTGTTTGAGGATTGGCTTGCCAATCTTGATAAGGCGTTGTTGAGATGTGAGGACACTTACCTAGTTTTCAAATGGGAAAATGTCATATGATGGTGAGTGAAGGAATTGTTTTGGGACACAAGGTGTCCAGTAAAGGAATGGAGGTTGATTCGGTAAAGATAGAAGTCATCTCCAAGATACCCCCACCATCATCAGTGAAGGGAATGAGGAGCTTTTTAGGACATGTCAAGTTTTACGGAAGATTCATAATTTTTTTTTTGAAAATTGCCAAATGGCTCTCTGAATTGTTAGAAAAGGATGATGATTTTAAATTTAACGAGTGATGTTTAAAGGCATTTGAGTTGTTGAAGGAGAAGATGGTATCCACACCTATTGTCCAATCTCTAGACTGGACCAACCCTTTGAGATGATGTGTGACACATCAGATTACACAGTGGGGGTTATTTGGGCCAACACCGAGATAAGGCCCCCGTGGTCATCTATTATGCGTCTAAAACTCTTAATGATGTCTAGTTGAATTACACAACAACAGAAAAAGAGCTAGTGGTGGTTGTTTTTTCCTTTAAAATGTTCCACCAATATTTGATTGGGGCTAAGGTAATTGTTTGGATTGATCATGCAGCAATCAAGTATTTGCTATAGAAAAAGGATGCAAAGCCTAAGTTGATTAGATGGATATTGCTATTGTAGGAATTTGATATTGAAATCAAAGACAAAGAAGACACTGAGAATGTAATGGATGATCACCTATATAAGCTTGAAAGGGTGGATGAAAAGGACATAGACATACCTATAGTGGAAGAATTCCCAGATGAGCGGCTCTTTTCTATGAAAAGCAAAGACCGTAAGTTTGCAAATATTGTAAACTACTTCACATGTTGAGAGCTTTAAGAGGATTGGGGTTATCAGGAGAAGAAGAATTTCTTCCACTCTTTGAGGTATTTTACTTGGGATGATCCCATGTTGTTCAAGCAATGTAGGGATGGTATTTTGAGGAAATGTGTGTTCAAATGTAAGTTTGAGAGCATATTGGCACATTGTCATTCTTTACCCAGTGGGTGTTATCATGCTAGTTCTAGGACTGTGGCCAAGGTTTTAGAATGTGGTTTCTATTGGCCTACAATTTTTAAAGACACATATAACTGTGTGCTTAGTTGTGACTCATGTCAACATGCATGTAATATTTAGAAAAGACATGAAATGCCTTTGAATGTTTTTTAGGAAATTCAGGTGTTTGACTTATGGGGCATTGATTTCATGGGCCCGTTCATGTCTTCAAATTTGAACTTATACATTTTACTTATTGTTGATTATGTGTCTATGTGAATGGAAGCAATTCTAAACCACACCAATGACGCTCACGTTGTATGTAGGTTTGTGAAGGATCACGTTTTCTACTGGTTTGGGGTGCCCAGGTTGATCATTAGTGATGATGGATCTCATTTCACAAATAAGAAATTTGGGGCACTTTGGAGTAAGTATGGGGTGAAACACATGGTAGGTATTATTGACCTAGAGGTTATACATTGTCCATATTTTGATAATGACTTAACCATTACATTCATTTGTATCTAATATGTGTATTCAAAATTGATTTTAGGCTTTAGGTACATGAAAAGGATCAAATTATGCAAGCCCTAGCTTATTAAAGTTCAAGTCAAATGCAATTAAAGTGTGCTAATAAGGAAATCACTTCAAACAACCTTGGAAGAATTTTGTAATCACTTGTATTGATGATATGACTTGTAACTAAGATGAGAAAAATATGTGGGACAATTAATACCAAGTTTTAATCACTTTTCAACCAAATAAGAAAATTGGTCATAGGTTGTTGATCAATCGAGTTACAATCTCGACGGATCCCATGGTTGATTTTCTGAAGATGGAAATCAGTCGAGTTGTGTGTTCATAGAACTCGACCGAATGACCTTCTGACCAAATGCAATTTTGGTTGATCGGTCGAGTTCCCCAGAACAAACTCGACCGATAGTTTGAAAATTGGGTTTGTCTTTTAGTCGATTGGTCGAGTTATATTTCTTAAAACTCGACTGAATGCACTGTACAGAAAATGTAGAAAAAATGATTATAACCGTTGGTGTTTAGACGAAAACAGATCTGTTGCCTTGAGAAAAATGGCTATATTTCTGCCCTAAGTGTCCCCCAACTCAAGGGAGCACCCACAGCTATAAATAGGATCCCTTGGAGTTCATTCCAAATTCTATCATTCACTACTTTCAAGGTATTTTATGTAGTTGAGTGTGCTACTACTCCTTGAGCCCCTTTCTCTCTCTAGTTTACACTTCGATTCATGATTTGTGAGTGAGTTAGAGTTATTGTAAGAGGGCTCCAACCTTTTGCATGTAAAGCTCTTAATCTTCCACTACTTCCCTATCCCCTTCCTACATGAAGAAAAGGTGAAGCAAGCTCCATCGAGTAAAGAAGGAGATGTAGCTGGTCCTCTTCAAGGTTGTTGAAGAGGTGGTGATCTTCTCCAAGTGAAGGAGAAGGCAAAGGGTAAAGATCTAAGAGGAGAAGCAAAGTCCTTCAAGGCAGAAGACTTGAGGTTGAGTGGGCATGACCTTGGTGAAGGCTGAAGACTCAAGCTAAGTGGGTAAGCTCCTTGGTAAGGTGGATATCTCTTTATGGTTGGATGGGTAAGTCCTTTGGTGGTCTATTGTTGTAACTCTTATTGGTGATAACATAGAGAAAAGCACTTGCAAAGTCCTAGAGGTTGACCTCACTAGGTAGTGGACTAACTCACTTCTGGTTTGAAGTGTTGAAGCACTCTACATCCCTTTGTTAAGTGCTTGCTATCAATCTCTCTCATACTTGCTATGCTTGTTAGATAGGACTTCAAATTGACATGTAGCTATTGCTCTAAAATTGATATAATTTGAAGGTGTAATCTGTTTTGTGAGAAATTTTGTAGCTCTATTCACCCCCCCTCCGGAGCCCTTAGATCCAACAAGTGGTATCTGAGCTTAGGATCTTCTCCAACAATCTCCCATGAGATGAGAAGATGGGCGACAACCTACTTGGTTCACTCAACCTAGAGGGAGGCTTCTCCATGTGTCCTCTACTCTTTGACTGCACCAACTTCCTCTATTAAAAGAGGCGGATGTAGTTCTACATTCAAGGGATGAACTTTGATATGTGGAAGGTGATGGTCACACCTTACAAGGAGACAACCAGAGCTATTGCAACATGGAGTGAAGCTACTATCAAGGAGGCTCAACTCAATGCCAAGGTCATTAACATCCTCTACCTAGCCCTCACCCCCATGGATTTTAACTATATCTCATCATGGGACACCGCCTATGAGATTTGGGACAAACTGTGCATCACATATGAAGGCACAAAGCAAGTCAAGGAGGCAAAGATATACATGTTGATCAACTTCCTAGAGAACTTCAAGATGGGAAAGAAAGAAGGCATTGTAGAGATGTATTCAAGACTCAATGTCATCATCAATGGGTTGGCTGCATTGGGAAACACTTTGGATAGAGGCATCATCAACTCAAAGATCTTGAGAAATCTTCCAAAGAGATGGTAGTCAAAGGTCACCTCCATTGAATAAGTGAGGAGCCTTGGTGACATCCCAACTGAAGAACTCATTGACAATCTTCAAGCCCATAAGCCTAGACTTGACAAGCAAGAAGAAGAAGCAAAGTAAGAAGAGAAGGAAGCCAAGAAGATCAAAGATAGTGCTTTCAAAGCACAAGTGGAGGCTGTCATCTTTCAACAACAACTTGCTTTCCGGATGTATCCCTCCTCCTCTAGTGAAGATGAAGGCCCTAGTAAGCATGAAGCAAACTACATCAAGGGCAAGCACTTCAAGGGAAATCAAGCCTCCTCCTCCTCTACTCCGAGATGCTACAAGTGTGGTTAAAAGGGGAACTACAAGAGTGAATGCCCAAAGTCAAGAAAGGCACACTAAAAGAGCATCTTCAGGGAAGAAGAGGATTACAAGAAGGAGAGCAAGTACAAGAGGAAGGACAAGAAGGAGAAGAGACACAATAATGAAACTCATGCGGCTTGTGAAGCTTCATCTTCAAGAAGCTCAAGCTCTGAAGAAGATGGAGAGTGCCACCTTTCTCACATTACCTTTACAAGTGAAGACATTGGTGAGGTAAGTGAGTTAAGTGAGGTAAGCTTGCATGAATTGCCTAAAGAATCTATTATTGACATGCTTATTGCTACACATCCTTTTTTTGCTAAATGTAAATCTAAAAGAAAACAGTTAGGATAAAATATTGATGATCTTTATGCTAAGATTAAGATTTTGGAATTGAATGAGAAAAACAACCTTGAAAGTATTGATAATTTGCAAGGGCAATACCTTGATCTTGAACTCCAATACAATGGGGTTGAAGTTGAGAATGGTGTCTACCTTAAGAACATTGAGAATCTTAAGGAAGAAAACCAAAATTTCCTTAAAGAACTTGATTTTCTTAAAACTAAAAATGCTGAATTTGAGTTGATTATTGATGCTCATAGAGAAGAGAGAGATATCTATCTTAAAAAGATTCAAATGCTAAAAACTGAAAATGCTAGGTTTTTTAGATAAGTAAATGATCTATCTTCTAGACCTTTGCTACCTAGTGTTAATGTTGCTTCTATTTCTCTTGAAAAGGATTCATATCTTACTAAATATTTATGTCTTGAGGCTGATCTTGTGCATGCTAGGGATGACATATCTAGTTTATCTTCTCCTATTATTTCTTTGAATGATGATAACCATAGACTGAGAGCATCCATGTAGAAATTCCTCAAAGGGAAGAACTCCCTAAATGAAATCCTTGACCATTCTACCAAACAAAGTGGTACTAGTGGTTTGGGATTTCTAGGGGGAGCCTCAAAGGGCAAGAGTAAGGCCAAAGGTAAGAAAAAGAGTAAGGAGACTTCCTTATTTGTAGGAGAATCTTTGGGTACTAAGAATCCTATGGTTTGAACTCATTGCAAATGTGAGTACCATTATTCTACTTATTGTCCTTACAAGCCTAAGGGGACCAAACAAAAGATGAAATGGGTCCCCGAGCTAACTCCGGATCCCAAATTTTGAGTTGGGAACTGACATTCTCCTTTCTTGTAGGAAAAAGATAGATGGATTGTTGATAGTGGCTCCACAAAGCACATGACCGGTGACATAAGCCACTTCAACAATTTCACAAAGAAGAAAGGAGGATCTATCGCCTTTAGGGACAACAAGAAAGGTAAAGTCAAAGGTGAGGGTGATGTAGGTGAATCCTTATGCATCAAGAATGTTCTCTTTGTGGATGGCCTACATAACAATTTAATAAGTGTTAGTCAACTTTGTGATAATGGTTACTTTGTGCTATTTACTTCTTTTGAATGCTTGATTCTAGATTCCCTCACCTACCGAGTTATATACAAGGGAACTAGAGGTGGCAATATTTATGTTATTGTCCTTAACTCTATTAAGCCTATGGTTGGTAGATGCCTAGTAGTCAACTCGAATGATATTTCTCTTTGGCACCACCAGCTTGGTCATGTAAATATGCATCGATTAGAGAAGTTGAGCAAAAAAGACTTAGTCAAGGGACTTCCAAAATTGGATTTTGAAAAGGATGAGGAATGCCAACATTGTACCCAAGGAAAGAAAACCAAATCCTCCTTCAAATCCAAAGGAGTCCTTAGCCCTAAGAGAGCTCTTGAGTTTCTTCATATTGATCTATTTGTACCAATGAGAACATAATCGATTTGTGGTTCCAAGTATTGCCTTTTTATTATCAATGACTTCTCTAGATATACTTGGACATTATTTCTTGTTTCCAAGAGTGATACACTTGATGTTTTCTCTATTTTTTGCAAATGATTTGAGAATGAAGCTTCTTGCCAGATTGTTTCTGTTCGTAGTGACCTCGGAGGAGAATTTGAAAATGAGATTTTTGAGCATTTTTGTCAAGAATTGGGTTATGCACACACCTCTCCACCTCAAACACCTCAGCAAAATGGGGTTGTAGAGAGAAAGAATAGGTCTTTAGAGGAGATGGCTAGGACCATGCTTCTTGAGTATGATACTCCTAAGAAGTTTTGGGCTGAAGCTGTCAATACCTCTTGTTTTGTGCAAAACTGTGTTTTCACTCATCCTTCGCTTAAGAAAACCCCTATGAGATATGGCGTGGTAGGAAGCCTTCTATCGATTACTTCTATGTTTTCAGATGTCCTTGTTTTGTTTTTAATACAAAAGATTCTCTTGACAAGTTTGATTCAAAATCGTACAAGGCTTTCTTTCTTGGCTATAACACTACTAGCAACGCTTATAGAGTTTTTAATGTTGATCTTGATAAGGTAGAAGAATCTATTAATGTAAAGTTTATTGTGACTAACCCCTCTATTCCCAAAGATATTGTTCCAAATGATGATGTTACAGGTTAAGTAATTCCTATCCTTAAAGAACTCAACTCCACTCAAAAGGGAAAAGAGGTGGCTGCTCAAGAGGAAGACAAAGATGATGAAAAGAAGGATTCAATTCCCCAGTTTGCAAAGAATCATCCAAAGGAGATGATTTTAGGTGATCCGTTTGAGAGAGTAAAGACGCGGGATGCATTTAACAAAGAGAAAGCCAACAACACCTTCATCTCACAACTAGAGCCTAAAGATGTCAAGGAAGCTCTTGGGGATGAAGAATGGATCCTAACTATGTAAGAGGAACTGGAACAATTTGAGAAGAACAAAGTTTGGACCTTTGTGCCAAGACCAAGTGATAGAAAGATCATTGGCACCAAATGGGTCTACCACAACAAGCTAGATGAAAGTGGGAAAGTGGTACGAAATAAAGCAAGGTTAGTGGCTCAAGGCTACAATTAACAAGAATGTATTGACTTTGATGAAACATATGCACCTGTAGCTAGAGTTGAGTCAATTCATATGTTGCTTTCCTTTTCTAGTCATATAAACTTTCTTTTTTGTCAAATGGATGTTAAAAGTGCATTTTGAATGGTACAATTGAGGAAGAAGTGTATGTTGCACAACCTCCACGCTTTGAACATGATAGTCTACCTAACCATGTTTATTTGTTGCAAAAACCCCTCTATGGACTCAAACAAACACCAATGGCTTGGTATGAGAAATTTAAGAACTTTTTGTTAGATCATGGTTATATCATGGGAAAAGTGGATTCTACCTTGTTTCTAAAACATACTTCTAACCATTTGCTTATCATACAAATATATATTGATGATATCATCTTTGGTGAAACTAACCTTGATCTTTGTGAAAAATTTAGTGATCTTATGTAGAGTGAATTCAAGATGAGTATGATGGGTGAACTCACATTCTTCCTCAGCTTTCAAATCAAGCAAACAAATGATGGGAACGTCATCAACCAAGGTAAGTATACAAGTGAACTATATAAGTGCTTTGGGATGGAGAACACTAAGCCGATGGACGCACCCATGTCAAACACCGCCAAACTTGATAAAGATGAAGAAGGTGAGAAGGTAGATTAGAAGCTCTATAGAGGTATGATTAGAAGTTTACTTTACTTAACTATCTCTAGATCTGACATAATGTTTAGTGTTGTCTTGTGTGCTACATTTCAATCAAATCCTAAGAAATCACATCTTATAGTTGTTAAGAGGATTCTAAGGTACTTAGACAAACTCAAAAATTTGGTCTATGGTATCCCAAGTCAAGGGAATTTACTCTTAGTACATATAGTGATGACGATTATGCATGTTGCTTGATTGATAGAAAGTGCACAAGTGGCACTTGCTTCCTCCTAGGACCATGCTTGGTGTCTTGGTTCTCCAAGAAACAAAGCACAATGGCATTATCAACCACCAAGGCTGAGTACATTGCAGCCAGGAGTTGTTGTGCCCAAAACCTATGGATGAAAAAAATGCTCCAAGACTTTAACATTCATTTTGATGCCTGTCCTATCTATTGTGATAATACTAGTGCAACAAATTTGTCTTAAAATCCTATATTTCATAGTAGAGCTAAACATATAGAGGTTCGCCATCACTTTCTTCATGATTATGTTGCCAAGAAGTATATTTATATCATGCATGTGGACACAGAAAATTAGTTGGCAGACATTTTCACTAAACCTCTAGCTAGAGAGAAATTTAAGTTTATTAGATCAAAATTGCTTATAACTACTTTAATTGAATTTTATATGCCTTCTAGCTAGTTGTCATATATCCTATATGTCTTGCATATATTATGATCATCTTTGCTTGCCAATATGCTCAAAATCAATTTTTCATGTTCTTTCTACCTTGTTTTTCTCTTGTTCTTGGGTATGTTTTGCAAATACATGTTTAAACACAAAATACCAATGATGAGTAATATGTGGGTAAGTATGTTCAATATACATAATGGACTTGAAAAATAAATTTAACTATTATTCATATGGCTAAAAATTAAGTTTGATGGTTTTAGGTCAGGTTGACCATCAGTTGAGTTTCCCCAGGACAAACTCAACCGATCCATGGCCGAGAGATTTTTAAAAATGGACCATTCGTTCGAGTTTCCACTTCACAAAACTCGACCGATCGACAGTCTGAAGCTAACTTAAGTTTGGTTCGGCCAACTATTCTCCCTCTCAACTAGAGAAAAGTTGATCGATTGCACTCTCTCAAGCCCTAAGCTCTCAACCCTCGACCTTCCCTTCCCTTCCCTAGCCCTAATCCGTCCTAGGGATACCTTCCTAGACCTTCCCCCTAGATAAACCTAGGTGCGTGCACATTTTTGGTGGTGTGTTTGGCATTTTGATCTCTTCTTCCTCTTCTTTTTGCCTCCATGGCTTCAAATAGAAGGAAGTGAGCTGCCCCAAGAAATGCACCATCCACCTCCTCGTCTTCCTACTTGATTCTTTTCAATGAGACCCTCTTTGTATCAAATGAGGTTGTTAATCGGTATAAGGATCTACTTCCTCAGAGTCCTTTTCCATTTAGAGCCCTTCTTGAGCCTAGACCTAGACGCCAAGCTATTATCGATCAAGTAGCGAGGTTGCTCCATGTTCACCACCTATCCACCCTAGGTGTCAAGCATGAGTGCTTTCACAATTCCATGTCTAGCATAAAAGCCGTTCACAAATTCTAAAAAAATTTGCGTTGCAATTATGACACTCTTGTACCTCCTCCCAATACTCAAGTTATCCTTACTTCTATGATAGTCGGGAAGAAATTTCAAATCTAGAGGATATCCTGAACATCTTTTTGTCAGGTGCCGATGAAATGACTCTTGGCATAAGGATTATGGTGAATATTTTGATTAGCTTCACCCTGAAGGTTTCTACAAGAAATACGATGTCATACTTCCTAACATCCATCGTTACTTGAAGAAACTAGAGGTTCCCTATAAGAAGAAGAGCACCCTACCCTCCTCCTCCTTAGATCTCAAGAAGCGTATATTAGCCCTAGTGGTCAACTACAACATCCACCCTAAGAAAAACCAATATTGCAGAGAACACTGCGGTGATAATGTACTACATCTTATAGAATGTCAGAGTCAAGTGGTCTAGATACACCTTCCATCACATGACTTGCTTCGAATCTGGAAAGAACACCTGCGACACACATCCTCCACACCCTACCTTGATATGTGGTCTTTTTTTATTCACCACTGAGAAATTACTCTTCTCTAACTTCCACTACAGACCTGCCTAGAAGGGAGTGTGTATTAGTGAGACCACTATCCTGAAATATGTGCCTATCCTTTCCTCCTCCATACATGGTAACTCACCCTCTGCCTCTGCCTTAGCTTCACCTTCCTCTACCTCAACTTGTGTTCCTCCACCTCCTCAGCCTACCTGACCTAGTCATGCCTCGTTCTGTGTGTCCAATGAAGCCTTCATCGATTATATGATACACCAAAAGGAATACAACATCTAGGTCTAGGACACCTACACTAGGATTTATGTTCAATCATGTCTAACATGAACTTATCATGTGCACACCCATACCCCACCTATCAGTCATACCTTGGTAGTGATTAGGCAGCATATGCATACAATCACTTCTACCCTACCCCTCCACCTGCACCTGAGCCTTCCGCTACTTCTCCTACACCCTTTGCTGTTGGTGGACCTACTCCAGTCATCTTGCCTCTACCTACTGGCCCCTTGGCCTCTCTGCTTTCCAGTCTTGGTGATTCTGCTCCTTCTATCCCTTAGGCCAATGAGCTCTGTGCTCTTGGTATGACTTGGGATGAGCAGAATGCTCATTGGCCCGGTCATTGCTTCGGTCCTTCTATTGATGAGGAGATGCCTGACCAGGCTGATGATGATACTACTGATGCTGGTGATGGTGAGGATGCTGGTGCTGCATTTGATGACGATGATGGCTCTAATAGCTTTGTTGGTGACTCCGGTGATGAAGGCGATGCTACTGCACCTTCAGACGAGGATGATGACTATGAGCCTGATGCCAAGGATGATGATGATGTGGATATAGATAGCTTAGATGTCTCGATGTTCTTAGTTTTTAGTGTAGTTTGCTGATCATATATATCTTTCTAGGCTACTTTGTATCAGAAACATTTGGGCACATGATTTGAGATGTACTATTTTATCTTTATCTTTCATCTCTTTTGACTTGCAGTTGTTTTTATGAGAACTTGCATTCTGAGTTGTAATCTATGTTATGTGCACTCTTACTCTTTGATCAGTTATATCTTATGAGTTGGTTCCATGTTTCACCATATTTTTTTATTCTGACTTAGCATGTTTGGTTCTCTCGTCTCTATTTGATGTATGTTTTTGAGATTGCATGTTTGGCTATCTGCTTGGTTGTGTTTGGTGAAGACCTACTTTTTATGCTCTTCTACCCCCTTCCTTTTTGATAATGTCAAAAGGGAGAGAGAATTTCAATGTCTTGAAACTCAACCATATTGTGTTTATTGCCTATGTGATCCTTTTCTTGATCATTATGTGCTTTATTATGTGACTTTCTAAAGGACCATATAGTACATGTATGATTATATTGGTTTGTGTAGATAGACTAACTATGCATGTTAAAGTAAGCATATATTGAGGGGGAGCAATTCACATTGTTCAAATCCTGAATCCCCCATAATTCACAAGGCAAATGTATAATTTTAATATCATTTTCAATATGTTTGAAGAATGGTTTGTCATTGTCAAAAAGGAGGGGAATGTTGACCTAGGGGTTATACATTGTCCATATTTTGATAATGACTTAACCAACCATTCCATTCATATGTATCTAATATGTGTATTCAAGATAGATTTTAGGCTTTAGGTACATGAAAAGGATCAAATCATGCAAGCCCTAGCTTGTCAAAGTTCAAATCAAATGCAAAGCAAGTGTGCTAAAAAGAAAATCACTTCAAATGAACTTAAAAGAATTTTGTAATCACTTGTATTGATGATATGACTTGTAACTAAGATGAGAAATATATGTGAGACACTTAATGCCAAGTTTCAATCACTTTTTAGCCAAATTAGAAAATCGATCATAGGCTGTTGATCGTTCGAGTTACAATCTCAACCAATCACATGATTGATTTTCTAAAGATGGCAATCGGTCGAGTTGTGCATTCAAAGAACTCGACCGAACGACCTTCTGACCAAATGCAATTTTGGCTGATCGGTCGAGTTCCCCAGAACAAACTCGACCGATAGTTTGAAAATTGGGTTTGTCTTTTAGTCGATTAGTCAAGTTATCTTTATTGAAACTCATCTGAATGCACTGTACTGAAAACACAGAAAAAGTGATTATAACCATTGCTGACTTGTTTGGATGAAAATAGATCCATTTCCTTGAGCAAAAATGGCTATATTTCGACCCTAAGTGTTCCCCAACTCAAGGGAGCACCCTCGTCTATAAATAGGACCCCTTGGAGTTCATTCCAAGTTTACTCATTCACTACTTTCAAGGAACTTGCTATAGCTGAGTGTGCTACTACTCCTTGAGCCCCTTTCTCTCTCTAGTTTACACTTCAATTTGTGATTTGTGAGTGAGTTAGGCTTATTGTATGAGAGCTCCAACCTTGTTCATGTAAATCTCTCAATCTTCCACTACTTACTTATCCCCTTCCTACATGAAGAAAAGGTGAAGCAAGCTCCATCGAGTGAAGAAGGAGCTGTTGCTGGTCCTCTTCAAGGCTGTTGAAGAGATGTGATCTTCTCTAAGTGAAGGAGAATGCAAAGGGTGAAGATCCAAGAGGAGAAGCAAAGTTCTTCAAGGAAGAATAATTGAGCTTGAGTGGGTAACACCTTGGCGAAGGCTAAAGACTCAAGCTATGTGGGTAAGCTCCTTGGTAAGGTGGATATCTCCTTGTGGTTGGATGGATAAGTCCTTTGGTGGTCTATTGTTGTAACTCTTGTTGGTGATAATATAGATAAAAGTACTTGCAAAGTCCTAGAGGTTGACCTCTCTAGGTAGTGGACTGACTCACTTCTAGTTTGAAGCGTGGAACCACTCTACATACCTTTGTTAAGCACTTGGTATCAATCTCTCTCATCCTTGCTATGCTTGTTAGATAGGACTTCAAATTGACATCTAGATATTGCTCTAAAATTGATATAATTTGAAGGTCTAATATGTTTTGTGAGAAATTTTTAGCTCTATTCACCCCCTCTAGAGCCATTAGATCCAATAGGTACTTCATACCATCCCCAAACCTAAGGGCAAGTTGAGGTATCTAATAGAGAGATCATGAAAAATTTAGAAAAGACACTCTCAACTAATAAGACAAATTGGAGCATGTTCTCAGTGATGCTATATGGTCATATAGGATAGCCTATAAGAAACCTATAGGAACCACTTATTTTAAGTGGTATATGGTCGAGCTTGTCATTTACCCACAGAGTTAGAGCATAAAGCTAGATTGGCATTAAGAAAATCGAACTAAAATTTGGATGTTATAGGAAGAAAGAGGACATTGGAATTAAATGAACTAGATGGGCTTAGGTTTATGCTTATGAAATCTCAAGGATCTATAAAGAAATAACTAAAAAGATCCATACCACCACATCCTACATAGAGTTTTCACTCCAGTACAAAAGGTTCTTTTGTACAATTCTAGGTTGAAATTACATCCCGATAACTTGAGGTCTAGATGGAGTGGACCTTTTGATGTAGTTAAGGTTTTTCTACATGGGGTGATAGAAATAAGAAATGGGGCTGAGCCATTCCTTATCAATGGCTAGTGGATTAAACATTGCTTTGGGGAAGATTTGGTGAGGAAATAGGAGGAGTTGAAGCTCTTTGAGCTTCACTGATGGTTTAATTAGGAACATCGAGCCTATGATGTAAAATAAGGGCGCTTATTGGGAGGAAACCCAACCATAATTTTTTGTTCTTTACATTTAGTTTTGTAGTGTCACAGCTTTAATTTTTGTTTTATTAGTTTTTATGTAAAAAAGGTACCTTGATCCATTTTGTGTGGTGTACTAGTTGAGTACCAGTCGCTACTACCGACCCCAGGGTTGGTACTACCGATTAGGTCACAGGAAAAAGGATCGAGTTGACGGCATAACTAGGTACTATTGACCAACATGTCGATAGTACCGATGACATCATAGGGGAGACGAGAAAATATTTCAAATTAACTCGGTACTACCAATCCAGAAGTTGGTAGTACCGACTTTCTACAGAGAAGGAACAAAGTAAATTAATAAGAGTTTGATACAACCGACTGGAAGTTAGTAGTACCGACATAAATGTGCACTCCAATTTCAGACTACTGAGTTCTCGCTTGAAAGTACTAAAAATTTTGAACAACTCAATACTATTGACCAGAAGTCAGTAGTACTGACGCCAAGAAGAACCAAATCTACATGAGCGCCATCCAAAAATCAAGGTCCATTGCATCTGATGGTTGGTACTACCGATCTGAGGGATGAGTTGGTACTATGTCGGTACTACCTACACCCGTCGATCCTATTTAACAACATCAACAAATTGGGACTGTCGGTACCATTGAGTCACACAAATCAAGTTGGAAAGTCGGTACTACTGACTTATTCTCAGTAGTACTGATGCGTTGGCAGTGCTGTAGCTAAATCTATATAAGGAGGGGTTGATTTTCATTTTTATTCACACCTTATCCAAACCTCCCTCAAGAAGGAGCGTGAATGCATCTCTGAGCATTCAGAGGCTAATCCGAGAACTCTCCTTCTTAATGTCTTTCACTCACTAGTGATGGCACCCAGAAGTGAGGTTTCTTCATTGGTGGGGACTCCCAACTTGATTCCAAAGCCAAGATGAATCCCCCACCCCAATGTCAACATCAAGAAGATTTATGAATATTTGTAGAATAGGGACATGGTGTTGACACGATACGACGATCGTGATTTCCTCACCTCCCTGGGCTTCACCGATAGCATGCGCCAAGTCTATGAGTATCAAGGGCTGGTGGGTGATAATCCATTCTTCAACGACTAGTTGACCTTCACAGACCTCGTGTGTAAGTTCCTTGCCTCATTGGAGGTCTGCATCATCCCTAAGAATGGGGATGGATGGATGGATAATTGTGTTAGGTTCCACCTTTACAACTCTAACTATACTCTTACGCTGAAGCGGCTCAACACCATATATGGATGGCCACATGATGGTGACTACTTCTACCCTGACAACTTTAATTTCAAGGTGGAATGGGAGATGTTGTCAGAGGTTCCATATTGCCAACATATAAGCTAGCACACAAGGTCCATTAACGACATTGAGCATCCTTTTGCTCGTATACTTCATCGCCTCCTCATCAATACTATCTTTGCCAAGTCCACCCAGGGGTAAGGGAAGACTTAGAGGGTCGATCTCTACTTTCTCTACAAGCTACTCGAGTTAGGAGGGAGGGGCTTGAACTTTGGTACCTTCTTCCTCTCACACATGATGGGGGTGAAGAGGCAGGTGCAGAGGACCCCTCCCATAAATTTTGGAGGATTTATCACGCCAATGTTTCTCCATATTAACCTCAACCTCTCCACCACCAAGTCTTTGAAGGCCGCACAAAAGCTTGATCTAAAGATCTTCAAGAGATCCAACCTCCTCAACACACACCATAGTATTGTATACACATGTTGTACAGTAGGTACCCAATACAAGGAAAGGGTGCTTCCATATGTCGTCTTTGACTTACAAGGAATCCACCTCATGCGGTGGTATGTTGATAGCTCATCAGACGAGGAGGAATACGATGATGATGAGAAAGAGACATTGGAGCAAGGAGAAGATGAGGAGGAGGAACCAACCATATGCAGACATGCAAGCATCCACAAACATATGCATCCTCTAGTTCTTCACTCCACTGCCATCTTAGGAGGATGATCCATATTCCATGGAGGGAATGTATGATATGTTGAAGGAAATACAACAAGGACAGCAATAGCAGATGACGACCTTGGCGGGCATCCACGATATCCAGGGACAGATGTACTACAACCAATAGGCAACATTAAAGAATGAGAAACTTCTCTTGGCCAACCAAGAGAACATGCACATGCACCTGCAATGGGTGGAGGGTTACAAGTAGCCATTCTTCAACTACTGCTGGAACCGAGGATACTATAGTGATTACCCACAACCTCCACCAATGCCTCAACAACCCGCGAGCTTTCATGGGTCATTTCACCCCTTTTATCCCACCATGCCACATCCTCCACCACCACCCATGTGATCCAGTACCACTGTTCCACCTCTTAAGTTAGAAATTTGACTATGTTGACATAGTCAAGTTCAAGCTGGGGGGGGGGGTATTTGGAACAATCTCTATCCTTAATTTTTATTTTCTTTAGTTTTTATTTGCTCTATTTACTTTTTAGTTTTTATCTTTTCAAGTTGTAGGATCCACGATCTATCTAGTTTCAAAGTGGCACTTAATTCAAGGTTCATGTCAATGTCATGTGTTCTCGTTTGTGTTGCAATGGAAACAAAATAAAAGTAAAAATTTGGCTTAGTTGCAAATTTCTGTAGTTGAACTACTTAGAGGAAGTGTATGGGCTAGTAATCTTAAGGACATTTAATATGAATGGACATCTTAATTATTCATGAAATGTGGATGAAGATGGGGTTTGAACCAAAGTTGATCAAATGATTAATGTGATCTTAAATTGAAATATAAGAAATAAACTCTAAGGTTACCCAATTTACATGTCATTAGAGAGGGATATATCATAATTTCATGAAAGGCATCGTCTCTTAGTTATGTGATTCCATCCATTTTCCATTCATTTTGACTCACCACCTTAAGATGATCAAGTAAGACTGAATTATTTCCTCTTGTTTGCATTGCATGGCAGGATAGATTACAGAATAGTTAGTTTTCTTTGATTGCATTAGTTAGAAAACAACGGAAAAATGTTATTATGCATAAACCATTTCTGTGCATGTCATTTTAGTTGCATAAACAATTACATGTAGATTGGATGCATTCCATATCATTCATTATCATATCATGTGAGTATCATTTTCCTTTGAAATGTGAGTGCAGGGATACACATCCATACACACATCCATACCCTCAGTAAAAAAGAAAAATATTAATGATATGTTAGTAAATCCCAAGAATAACATTCCATCATGCTAATATAATGGACCAATGAAAGAAAAAAAAAGAGTTTGTTAATGTTTTAAAGTTAAGAGGGAGAAAGTATGCCCTCAACTCGTCACATAAGAGATGGAAACATTTACATGATGCATTCCTTGTCTTACTTCATTCTCATTTATTTGATGAGATTGTTTGATTCATGCATCATTTCACCCAGAATATTAGGCATTAGGATTCATGCATTTTTCAATCTCTTCACCATATAGGTTCATCATTTTTTATTTTTTCATAAATAATTTGAATGTTACTTATGAATATTCACAACCACCTATTTCATACCATCCATTGCTCCTATCGGTAGACCACTTAAATTATTATTCTCCTCATTCATTCTTATAAGGAGAATTGCTTCCAAGTAGTTGGTAGTTAGGAAAGAGCAATGTAGAATAGGGAATCACATAATGCACCAAGGGAATTCCTAATTGATTATGATGTTAACTGCTCTCTTGATAGTGTTCATTGATATAAGGGTGGATAGCTTTTATGGAAATTTTTGGTCGCTATAGAGCTTTTGATTGTTCAATGATCTGTGAAGGCTGGCTTGGGACCACCAGGTGGGGATGGTTGAGAAATGAAATTCATTTTTGTCCTTTTTCTAACTTGTTTCAAGTAGATCTGAGGGTGTGTTGTTCAAGGACGAGCGTGGATTTTGATGTACTGGATATTTATCATTTTCAAAGGCTATTTTATATTGATTTTTGTGCACTATCTGTTCATTTTCATATTAATTTGTGCATGATTTACTCTTATTATCATGTGATAATTGCATCAGATAAATGTAATTTTAATATTTTTGAATGATTTAATTTATTTTAAGAGCTTATGTTTGGTTTTTATGGATTTCAAGTGATTTTATAAGAATTGACACAACTCGTTACTACTGACTGTGGAGTCGGTGGTATCGACACATGCTCAGGTTGAAAAGAAAGAAATCGAGAAGACTCAGTAGTATCGACTTTGGAGTCGATACTACCAACAACATCAGAGGTGATATTCAAGATTTATCTAAGCAACTCAGTACTATCAGCTCTAGGTTCGGTAATGCCGACAACTTGATAGGTGGCTATGACAATTAAAGGAGTTAGTATCACTAACACCTAGTTGGTGTACCAACATGTCAGGATTAGGAAGATATGAAGATAGTGTTTAATCTGATGGTTGAGGATTTATTCTTTTTTAAGTCACTTCTATGACTTAGGGGGAACTCAACTAGACCTAATATCACGATCTAATTTTGTGTAACTGTAGCCATGATCAAGGATAGGATAAAGCAGAGAAGAAGGTCACGTTCTGGATGATCTTGGCACTTCCAGCTGATGAATTTGTAGTCGGAAGGTAGAAAATGAACATGTGTGCAAGAAGGGATCTTTTGGACCATCCTCTTCAGGGGTTCTTTAGTTTTTCTAATGTTCTCCATATTTTTCTTCTTTTCTCCTATGGTTTTGACTATGAAAACCATGCGGGGCTAAATCCCTTGTTCCTTAGGATGCGGGAGTAGCCTGGTGATGCATTCTATTTGACTCTAATGAAGTAATATATCAATTTCTCTCAATTTGTGGACTTAATCATATGTGATTGTCATTAACATCCATGCTTGATCACCATAGGTAGTTAATTAGACCTTTAATTGCTTTGAAAAAGGAAAATAATAGTTGGAAAATCATATGAAATACATGTTTTATACTGCCCTTTCAGAAAGGTGGCTTACGAACATGAAGAGATTACCCAGAGTTTTCAATAAAACACCTAACTAATAACATAATCGATATGAGAGTGGGATTGGTATTAGATTAGATAGTGAATTATGCTGTAAAAGTGATAATTCTTGCTACAGACTCTTAGTCTAGGGTTAGTCGATATAATTATTGTTATAACCATTAATTGCAATTTTAACTGAGGTGAAACCGTAATCCTAAGAAATTACGTCCAATGGCGATCAATCACCAGTAATTTTAGTTTAACTTTCTACATAATTAATTAATAAACTTCCAATCAAAGTTTTCTTCGGCCTAGCTGATCATATTATAGTTAGTAGTAGTTTTGAATTTATGTTTTCCCGTGTTCAATATCCGGGCCTCATTGGCCTATATTACTCTGATAGAGTACACTTACGTTTTAGGTCATATAGAAAATAACTATTAGGAAATGACCAACCGACTGACCGGGAGGCGATTCGATCAGTTCAAGGGTTGAACCAATCAACCCAGATTGGTAACCACAAATCTTCATCAACAATAGGATTTTACATGTGATGTAGACCCTAGGTTGTGGTAATTCCTTGTATCTCCAAGTAATTACATTATAATGGTCGTAACCATCACTTTTTGTTTTATGTTACATGTTTACATTGTGGTATATAGAATGTATATGATACGTACTATATATATGTGGTGATTGGATATCATATATATATATTGATGAATGCATATTCATCTGAGTCTAATCGCCTCGTTTGGCCCTATTTTGCCCTGATTATTCGCTTTTACTAGCTCTATCTTCTTATATGTGAGATGACTTGGTTTAACTGCTTTCCCGAGCTTTCTTTGGCCATATCTCCTTATATGCATATTCATCTTGATTCAATCATCTTGTTTAGCCCAATTTTGGTTGCATTTGTGCATGTGTTGGCTTCATCTTCTAATATGCACATTACCTTGGCTTAATCAAAATGGTTTTAATTCAATTTTTACACCTATTTGTAGGTTTAATTAAGTCCATGAAGTCAATCCTGGACACTAACTTCTCGGCCCACATCACTTTGCACCCCTTTTCTTCCAAAATCAAGTCAACAACGTCGAGGCCTGGCCCCTTCCTTACCCCAACCGGGCCCTCCACTAAGATGTTGGGTCCCACCTTCCCACTCATTGTGCGGCTTGCGCCTTTCATATTTACCTCATGCGATCCCTCTCCTACCCTAAACACGATCGCAGTCTTCCCTGCAACCCACCCGCGGTTCCTCCAAACAGCGTCGCGACCAAGCAGACACCCACGACCAAAGACCGCTGCGACCAAACAGATGCCCGCGACCGCGGCAATACCCGTGTCCGCGACCTCTCCATACCCCGCGGCAACCTCTTCCCTCCTACTGCACCATGACCAAGCAACGACAACCCGATCACGGCTCCTCAATATCGCGATCTGCTTCGACAGCAGTGATGCCTCTGCCATCATCTGCAACCCGACGTCCGACTCCCGCAACCGCAAGCAGAAGCCACGACCTGGCTCACCCGCGACCCTTCTCCTGGAGGCTGCATCGACTACGGTTCCTCCTGACCTAGCCGCGACCGCGGCAAGTTGATCACGACCTCCATAAACCCCGCGACCGAGCAGACTCCTGCAACCGCGGTAGAGTAAAGCCTGCGGTCTGTCCTATCCATGCCGCGATCTGCAGCTAGCCGACCCCTTCGCCACTCGCGATCAGCGTCCACCCATCGAGAAACGACGCCGTGACCTTGCAAGGATCATGACCTGCAAAAGTCGCAACCTACCACAACAGATCGCTGTCACCTCCACACTCTGCCTCCCTTCGCGGCCTCTCCTCCCTTCACCCGTGATCAAGCTATAGCAGCAACCACGAACATCACCATCCCAGTTTCCTCCGACTTCATTGGCTTCCTTCCACCATCCACAACTGCTTCCTTTTCCCTCCGCCCGCGGTCTCCCCAGAGCCGCGACCTGCCTCCCTCCATCACGACCCACCGTCACCGCGGAGAGACTCAACACCGACCATCTACAACAGCGACAACCGTCCACTTCCAGAGATCGCAACTCTCCTCTCCACCTGCACCTTCCCTCCTCATCCCCAGCGCGAGCAGCCCTTCCTTCCTCATCACCTGCAGGCCTGGTCGAGGCGTAGCACCATGCAGCGACCCCACACAGCTGCCCATGACCCAGCTACCTCCGCGTTCCGCCCTCACTCCCTCACCTATGCAAGGTCGTGGCTCTTCCTCACACAGTGCAGCACAAAGGCCGCGACCTCGACAAAGGTCGCGACCTCGACAAGTGCCGCGACCTCGACAAGTGCCGCGACCTCGACAAAGGTCGCGACCTTGACAAAGGCCGCGACCTCGACAAGTGCCGCGACCACGACAAGTGCCCAGCCTACCTATAAATAGGATACGACCCCAGTTAGTCAAAGCATCATCTCCAGACGCCCTTAGGCTGTAGGACTGTCCTGAGCCTAAGGAGACGATCTCCATAGCCAAGAGCCTGCCCCCGTGGTGGTTTTGCGGCCTGTTCACCCAGACCTGGAGTGAATACTCAGATCTGCAAGCCACCTCGTTCAAATCCAGATCTAGATCTAGATCTGAGTCTAGATCTGCCGCGTCCACGCCACTTCCATGCCTCCATCTCGTCCACGAGCTTCTCCTCCTGCTGCAAGCGAGGACTACAAGAAGAAGAAGAAGGTGGAGAGAGAAGATCTGCCCCGTCTGCCGTGGTGTTCGTCTATCCTCCTCCAGATCTACCCCGACATCGTGTAGAAGACCGTTCCTCCACCGAGCTGCGACCATCTTCTTCACCATGCTCATGGAGGAATCTTCTCCTTCTCTTGTTTTTCTTGTTTCTCTCACCATGAGCGAGTAGTTTACTTTCGCTGGGGTGCGGGGACTAGCCCCGCTGCCCATGCTTTCATATCTTTTGTTAAACATTCCATGGCATGTATATAATCTTTTATTTCATTGTTAATCGTCGATGTGTGCTTGTGGATTGATCACCTGCTTGCATTTATCTTGTTTGTTTCCTATGTTGCGAGAACTTCAATGCGTAGGTTTTGAATGTTGATTAACGCAGTTGACTCCCAAACTAGAAATAGAATGGGATTCCTTGAAGTCGTAAGTGTATGATTCGTGTGGTGACGAGCCATCTAGCCCACGGTGACACTTCTGTGTGCCTAACACCTATATAGGGGGCCTACAACTTCATTTGGATTTCTGTATCTTTGGAGCCGTAAGTATGTGATCTGGATGGCGATGAGACATCTGATACCTAAGGTGATGCTTACGCGGACCTGACACCCGTACGGGGGGTTCTGCAGCAGCTCTATTTGAATGGTTATATCTTTCCTGGATGTTTGATGTTTGGATGTGATTGCATGAGTAGTGGTGGTGAAACCCGGGACCATCCCAGCAATTTCCATCATTTATCTTTAATCAACCTTTAATCCTGCTCTTTTACTTTTATTACATTTATCTTAATTAAACTCATTTCAACCAACCTTGTTCTAAATATTAGTCTTGATTCAACTAGACTTGACTAGAGAAATAATCTTAAAAACGTTGTCCCTTGGGATTCGATCCTCAACTATACTGCGATAAGACCCGTCTGCTTGTGGGTGGTATTATTGCACGTTGTTTTGATTAAAAACTTAGGGATTTCAACCCTAAGTGAGTTTGTTAGTGCGATAAGCCACGTCAAATTCTGGCGCCGTTGCCGGGGACAACAGAATCATCTACTTAAATCTAGTTATTTTGAGACTAATTTAGCTTTTTCTTTTACTTTTGATACTATCGATCATATATATTTGAATTCGGTTCTACTCCGTCCTTCTTACCAGCAAAAGATCTTTTTATCCTAGGTTGACACAAAGTCTAGTGTATGCGCCGCTCAGACAGTCCCAGACTCGCTGCCAGCTTTGACCCTGAGATAGACATAACTTTTCACCGTCAGTACAGAGAGAACCAAGCAAGAATGGCTCAAGAGGAGGAAATTGCTCGAAGGGTAGCTCAAGCCCTTAATGCACAAAGAGATAGGCTTATGCAAGAAGCCCGAGCTGTAGTTCAAGAAGAAATCCAAGCAGCTCAAGCAGCAGCTCAGCAAGCAGACTTACAAAAAAACCTGAGGGAGTTCTCAATCCCTAAATCTGCTGACGTTCATCACCCAGTGCAACCTCCTCCCATCAACGCCCCCAACTTTGAGATATGGGCGCATTGGATCACGTTGCTTCAAAACAATCCCTTCTATGGTAAGCAAGGAGAAGATAGTCAAGAATATCTGCTGAGATTCATAGACCTGTGTGCAATGACGAAGCAGAATGGAGTCACAAATGATGCCATCAGACTCCGTCTCTTCAAATACTCTCTTGCCGATAGAGCCATGAGTTGGTATAACTCCTTGCAATGTGAACCCATCACCACTTGGGAACAACTTCAAAATGTTTTTCTGGAGAAATTCTATCCTCCTTCTCTCACCTACGAGATTAGAGGCCGAATAACGCAATTCACCCAGGCCCCAGGAGAATCGCTAGCTGAAGCATGGGAGAGATACAAGGAGCTTCTACGCAAGTTCCCACATCATGGCATTATGAAGAATCAACTCATCGAAATCTTTTATAGAGGTGTAGATGATGATATCAAGAGGTTTTTGGATTCCTCGTCTGGAGGAAACTTCATGCGTCAGAGTTATGATAGCGCATGGAAGGTTGTCACCCTTGGAGCTGAAAACCAAGCCAACTGGGGTAGACCTGTTGGCAAAGGAGTGCTGAAGGTAGCTATGGCTGAAGCAACACCTGAGTACAAGTCTATCGCTGAATCTCTCGAACTCTTAGTTGCCAAGCAAGATCATCTAGAATCATCTCTCGCTGCCTATGAAAAGAGACGTTCACCCCCTCAACAACAAGAGCAAGTTAAGTCCGCCTCACTCTTCTGCGAAGCATGCAAAGGAACTGACCATTCTACTCTAGCCTGTAACATTCTCTATGATGTTGTTTTGAGCAATACATGTGCCCAAGTAGATAATGGTCAAATGGAAAATCTAAATGCCGTCAACACTATCCCTGGTCAAGGATACTATAATCCAAATCAGAATAGGAACCATCCAGGTTTTTAATATGGAAATCCTTCTGGAGCAGAGAACTCGTGACAACTTGGTTCAAATACTCAACAACGAGGCCCGCCAGGATTCCAGTATAACCAACAACAGAATTTTGGGAATCAAGGGAACTTCAAAGGTAACTTCCAGAATAGAAACTACAACAACTATCAGAACAATTCTCAGTTTCAAAACCCCAACCAAGTCCCCTATCAACAGCAACAACAAGGGCAACAAGCCGGTCCCATCTCTCCCGATGACAAATTGTCAGCTATTGAGAAGATGTTGCAGTCGCAGCATACTATGATAGCTAACCAGCAAGCCCATCAGAAGGCTATTGAATCTCAACTAGCTCAACTTGCGGCTAGCATGAAGCCACCTGCTGGAACCTTTGCTGGGCAACCCGAAAACAATCCTAAACATCCGGAGCAACTAAAGGCTGTCACCACCAGGTCTGGGAAAAACTATTTTGACTCCCCTGCTAAGATACCAATAGTGGCAACAAACGATGATGACCTTACAAATGACCAAGACTCTACAACACCTGAGTCCCAACCGAAGGAACAACCAACCGCTGATAAGACAGACAAAGCAAGATTGGAGGAACCATCGACTACAGAGGTAGAAGACACACCTGAGCTGGATGTGCCAGTATACAAGCCTCGTCCTCCTTTCCCAGCTCGTTTGAAGCAGACAAAGCTCGATACTCGTTTCAACAAGTTTAAAGAATCTATGAAGAAGCTTCATGTAGATATACCCTTTCAAGATGTGCTGGCCGAGATACCAACCTGGACTAAGTATTTAAAGTCTCTCCTCACAAGGAAGTACATAACTGAAGAATACGAGACTGTTAAGCTAGCAACAACCACTTCTGATATCATCCAGAGCAAGATGCCCAAGAAGCAGAAAGACCCAGGATCCTTTGGGATTTCATGCCATATCGGTGACTCTTCATGTAAGAAGGGATTAGCCGATCTCGGTGCTAGCATTTATATCATGCCACTTAGTCTTTGCAAGAGGCTAGGGTTTGCAGAATTACTCCCAACTGGAATGACCATTCAACTTGCAGATAACTCTATGACTCTTCCTTTGGGAATCATCGAAGATGTCCCTGTCAAGGTTGGAAAAGACTCTTATGTCCCTTGTGATTTTGTCATCATGGACATAAAAGAAGACGCCAGATACCCTCTTATCTTTTGCTGTCCATTCCTCGCCACTGCAAGAGCCTTGATTGATGTTGAAGCAGGGACCTTGTTGCTCAGACTAGGGAAAGAAACCCTCGAGTTCAAAGTTTTTGAAAGCATGCGAAGATCGAGCATGCATGAAGAAGTCTATTTGATTGAGTGCATTGAGCAAATGTCTCTCCTCACACAAGAGGAATATGAACAAGACGATCCTTTAGAAATGGCACTAACAAACCCATCTGCTGAAATTTTCATCAACGAACAAGTTAAGGATTGTATCCTTCGCCTCGACTCTGTAGAAGAAGATCCTGAAGCTAAGTTCGAGGAACTCAAATCTGTGAATGTAACTGAAGAGCCATGTGAGAAGCCAGAAGCCCCTGAAATGAAGCCCCTGCCCGAGGGACTTAAGTACGTGTTTTTGGATGATCTCAAGGTTTGTCCAGTTATTATAAACTCTGATCTAACGACCGAACAAGAATATTAACTCCTGAAAGAATTAAAGGAAAGAAAGAAAACTATTGGCTACAAGATGAGCAACCTCACTGGGGTCAGCCTAGTGCTTTGCATGCACAAAATCCCTATGGTGGAAGACCACAAGCTGACTGTTGAGCATTAACGGAAGTTGAATCCTAATATGAAAGAAGTGGTCCGCCGCGAAGTCATCAAGTTTCTTACTACCGGAATCATCTATCCAATATCTGATTCACTGTGGGTGAGTCCAGTGCATGTCATTCCAAAGAAAGGTGGCACTACTATGATACAGAATGAAAATAACGAACTCATCCCCACTCGAACAGTCACCGGGTGGAGGATGTGCATCGACTACAGGAAGTTAAACAAGGCCACACACAAGGACCATTTTCCGATGCCTTTCCTAGATCAAGTCTTAGAGAGATTGGCTCATCAGGAATATTTTTGCTATCTCGATGGTTACTCTAGATTTTATCAAATCCATATACATCCAGATGACCAAGAGAAAACTACGTTTACGTGCCCCTTTGGAACATACGCATTTAGAAGGATGCCATTCGGTCTTTGTAATGCACCTGCAACATTCCAACGCTGCATGGCAGCTATATTTGCTGGTTTAACCGAAACTATTATGGAAGTTTTTATGGATGATTTCTCCATATATGGAGATTCATATGATTCATGCCTAAGGCACCTCTCCCTTGTCCTCAAACGATGCGAAGAAACACATCTAGTGCTTAATTGGGAGAAATGTCATTTCATGGTGAAAGAAGGTATTGTCCTTGGCCATAGAGTCAGTAATCGAGGAATTGAAGTGGACAAGGCCAAGATCGAAGTGATCTCCAAACTGTCAATCCCAACCAATGTAAGATAAGTCTGCGCATTCCTTGGTCATGCAGGTTTCTACAGAAGGTTTATAAAGGATTTCTCCAAGATAACCAAGCCCATGACAAACTTGTTACTGAAGGATGCTGACTTCCATTTTGATGAAGAGTGTATCACGAGTTTCAAAAACCTAAACCATGCCCTTACAACGACACCCATCATTCGTGCCCCAGATTGGGACAACCCATTCGAAATTATGTGTGATGCCAGTGATTACGCTGTGGGTGCCGTTCTGGGCCAATGTATAGAGAAGAAACATCATGTCATCTATTATGCGTCGAAGACCCTTGACGAAGCCCAGAGGAACTATGCAACTACTGAGAAGGAACTCCTAACAGTCATATATGCCTTTGATAAGTTTAGATCCTACCTTATTGGTTCAAAGGTGATAGTCTACACATATCACACTGCTATTCGTTATCTTCTAAAAAAGAAATATGTGAAACCAAGGCTAATAAGATGGATTCTCCTATTGCAAGAATTTGATCTTGAGATTAGAGATAAGAGAGGCACAGAAAATGTTGTAGCAGACCAATTAAGTCGTATCCACACTCTGGAAACTGAGAAGATACCAATTAATGACTCTCTTCCAGATGACCAGCTTATGAAAGTCTCAGAAGCTACTCCTTGGTACTCGGACTATGTGAACTACCTTGTCGCTGGTGTCATCCACCCTGAGTGTACTGGCAACGCTCTAAAGAAATTCATGCATGATGTGAGGCAATATCACTAGGATGAACCATGCCTTTTCAAGCTCTGTGCCGATGGTCTCTACAGACGTTGTATCGCTGAGGAAGAAGCCCAACTTATTTTAGAGCAATGTCACACATGCCCAGTCGGAGGCCATATGAGTTCTAAGAAAACTTCTTTGAAGGTTCTGCAATGTGGGTTCTTTTGGCCAACCATATCCAAAGATGCTTATAACTTTGTGTTGTCATGTGACAAGTGTCAAAGAACAGAAAACATTACGAAGAGAGATGAGATGCCACTTAAGCTATGGCAAGAAGTTGAGATTTTTGATGTTTGGGGAGTGGACTACATGGGTCCATTCCCATCCTCACATGGATTTTCCTACATCCTAGTCGCGGTTGATTATGTCTCCAAATGGGTAGAGGCAACACCAACGGTTACTAGTGATTCAAAACCCGTGATTAAAATGTTCAAAGATATAATTTTTCCCCGTTTTGGAGTTCCACGCACTGTGATCTCCGATGGAGGTTCTCATTTTCTGGAAAGAAGCTTTGAAGCGTTGCTGAGAAGATATGGTGTAACGCACAAGGTAGCTTCCCCCTACCACCCACAAACAAGTGGGCAAGTAGAGGTTTCGAACCATCAACTCAAAGCTATCCTGGAAAAGACAGTAGGATGCAACCGAAAGGATTGGTCTGTGAAAATCAATGACGCTTTATGGGCCTACCGAACTGCGCTCAAAACTCCTCTTGGAACAACACCCTTCAGACTCATCTATGGAAAATCATGTCACCTACTCGTGGAACTCGAACATAAAGCATGGTGGGCTATCAAACAGTTGAATTTTGACATGAAGAAAGCAGGAGAAGCCAGGATTCTACAACTTCAAGAGTTGGACGAACTCCGAATGACAGCTTATGAAAATGCACGAATCTACAAGGAACGCACAAAACTTTAGCACGATGGTCATCTGAAGAGGAAGGGCATTCAAGTGGGAGACCAAGTTCTACTGTTCAACTCAAGACTGAGGTTATTCCCAGGAAAACTCCATTCTCGATGGTCTGGACCATACATGGTCAAGAGCATCTATCCACATGGTGCATTTACTTTATGGAGTGAGAAGTCAGCTGATTTTGTGGCAAACGGCCAACGCTTGAAAAGATATTTCACCACAGCCGATACTAGCACTGAAGAATTGATGAATCTATCCAAACTGACATACCCACCAGAAAGCTAAAGAATATCACGTCGAGCCATCGACGTAAAACAAAGGCGCTTGTCGGGAGGCAACCCGATCTTTAACTTAACTTTTACTTTTAATTTTGTTTTTTTTGAAAATTTTTCACCTGGTAGACAATGTATCGCAAGATGCCATGTTAAGTTCTGATAGATTCCATTTCTGAGATTTCAGATGGAGGACGCGTCGCCGAAAGGAATGCAACCACATCTGGTGGACCAACCGGCATGAGTTTTCCCCTCCATCTCGGATTTAGAGTTTGCTCGGGACAAGCAAATTTCTAAGTTTGGGGTGGAGGGTGGGTGGTACGTACCTTACTTTACACCCTCTCCTATCCGTTTCTGGCTTAAGATTTCATCGTTGAAATTTTGAGCAAATTTTTCAAAAATTTTCAAAATTTTCAAAAGTTTTCATAGCAACTTGTATAGAAACTTTATGAAGTCGTGATACTTTTGTTTCAATCAAATCCTTTACCTAGCCGGCTATACTATTTTTCCATGCAGTTTTGAATCTTTATACCCTCCTTAGTCAAAGCGAAGCCTCAAGGAGGACAATTTCTAAAACTAGCCTATGATTAGAAATCACCGCGTGAAGCTTATGAATCCTAACATCATGATCAGTAGATATGGCAAGTATCTGTCAAACTGAGAGGGATCAAACACGTTGTGCTTCCTATCTGACTAGTGGAACAATAGCATGTAATCTCTACCGGATCCTCATCAAGTCATTATTTGAGCAGAGTATGATAAGGAGAACAACCTGGTGCACTGAATTGTAAATCAAGTTGCATTCTGATCTGAACTCTCTTCTACACTTCTTCTATCATCTTCGTACCCCCTTCATTCATCAAAACCCAACAAATACAACCAATAGTGTGCCAAACCCTAAGTTCGGGGTGGCACACTCTCTCTCTCCTTACGCTTCTTCCATACCCCTCACTACAAAATAGGGGCGTATCACCAAGAAAAGATGCCAAAGTGCACACAAAAACAAATGCAATCTCGAGTCGAATAGAGGAGAGATTCACACACAAAAAAATGCAATCAATGAAATTGCAAATCATATAATAAAAATCTCGAGTCGAATAGAGGAGAGATTTATTTCTTCCGTCCATACCACCCTTCACTCCCTTTTCCACCTATCAGCACAATGAATGCCCCCCTCATCCTAAAAACACCAGTGTCAGATTAGGTGCACACTTGTTGTTCTGCGGGTATCTCTGGACTTTTACGAAACTCTCTGACATGCTTGATTTTGGAAAAATTAGAGAGGAAGTGATATTGGGAAGCGAACTCAGGTACGAAGATATGGAAAGATGTGTTATGTGATCTCAGGATGTTGAGACACCTAGTCATACCGAGCAGAAAAGAAACAATCGTGATGTGAAGATGAGGCAATCGCGAGAGTTGAAAGTATTCATTAGGCGACCATTTTAGATTTTGTGTTACTCGAGGATGAGCAATGCTTAAGTTCGAGGTATTTTGATGAATGCATATTCATCTGAGTCTAATCGCCTCGTTTGGCCCTATTTTGCCCTGATTATTCACTTTTACTAGCTCTATCTTCTTATATGTGAGATGACTTGGTTTAACTGCTTTCCCGAGATTTCTTTGGCCATATCTCCTTATATGCATATTCATCTTGATTCAATCATCTCGTTTAGCCCAATTTTGGTTGCATTTGTGCATGTGTTGGCTTCATCTTCTAATATGCGCATTACCTTGGCTTAATCGAAATGGTTTTAATTCAATTTTTACACCTATTTGCAGGTTTAATTAAGTCCATGAAGTCAAGCCTGGACACTAACTTCTCGGCTCACATCACTTTGCACCCCTTTTCTTCCAAAATCAAGTCAACAGTGTCGAGGCCTGGCCCCTTCCTTGCCCCAACCGGGCCCTCCACTAAGCTGTTGGGTCCCACCTTCCCACTCATTGCGCGACTTGTGCCTTTCATCTTCACCTCACGCGATCCCTCTCCTACCCTAAACACGATCGCAGTATTCCCTACAACCCGCCCGCGGTTCCTCCAAACAGCGTCGCGACCAAGCAGACACCCGCGACCAAAGACCGCCGCGACCAAACAGATGCCCGTGACCGCGGCAATACCCGCACCCGCGACCTCTCCATACCCCACAGCAACCTCTTCCCTCCTACTGCACCATGACCAAGCAACGACAACCCGATCGTGGCTCCTCAATATCGTGATCTGTTTCGATAGCAGCGATGCCTATGCCATCATTTGCAACCCAACGTCCGACTCCCGCGACCGCAAGCAGAAGCCACGACCTGGCTTGCCCGCGGCCCTTCTCCTGGAGGCTGCATCGACTGCGGTTCCTCCTGACCTAGCCGTGACCGCGGCAAGCTGATCACGACCTCCATAAACCCCGCGACCGAGCAGACTCCTGCAACCGCGGTAGAGTGAAGCCCGAGGTCTGTCCTATCCATGCCGCGATCTGCAGCTAGCCGACCCCTTCGCCACTCGCGATCAGCGTCCACCCATCGAGCAACGACGCCGCGACCTTGCAAGGATCGCGACCTGGAAAAGTCGCAACCTACCACAACAGATCGCTGTCACCTCCACACTCTGCCTCCCTTCGCGGCTTCTCCTCCCTTCACCCGCGATAAAGCTATAGTAGCAACCACGAACATCACCATCCCAGTTTCCTCCGACTTCATCGGCTTCCTTCCACCATCCACAGCTGCTTACTTTTCCCTCCGCCCACGGTCTCTCTAGAGCCGCAACCTGCCTCCCTCCATCACGACCCACCGTCACCGCGGAGAGACTCAACACTGACCATCTACAACAGCGGAAACCGTCCACTTCTAGAGATCACGACTCTCCTCTCCACCTGCACCTTCCCTCCTCATCCCCAGCATGAGCAACCCTTCCTTCCTCATCACCTGCAGGCCTGGTCAAGGCGTAGCACCATGCAGCGACCCCGCACAGCTACCCATGACCCAGCTACCTCCGCGTTCCGCCCTCGCTCCCTCACCTATGCAAGGTCGTGGCTCTTCCTCACACAGTGCAGCACAAAGGCCGCGACCTCGACAAGTGCCGCGACCTCGACAAGTGCCGCGACCTCGACAAAGGCCGCGACCTCGACAAGTGCTGCGACCACGACAAGTGCCCAACCTACCTATAAATAGGATACGACCCCAGTTAGTCAAAGCATCATCTCCAGACGCAGTTAGGCTGCAGGACTGTCCTGAGCCTAAGGAGACGATCTCCATAGCCAAGAGCCTGCCCCCGTGGTGGTTTTGCGGCCTGTTCACCCAGACCTGGAGTGAATACTCAGATCTGCAAGCCACCTCGTTCAAATCCAGATCTAGATCTAGATCTGAGTCTAGATCTGCCGCGTCCACGCCACTTCCACGCCTCCATCTCATCCACGAGCTGCTCCTCCTGCTGCAAGCGAGGACTACAAGAAGAAGAAGAAGGTGGAGAGAGAAGATCTGCCCCGTCTACCGTGGTGTTCGTCTCTCCTCCTCCAGATCTGCCCCGACATCGTGTAGACGACCGTTCCTCCACCGAGTTGCGACCATCTTCTTCACCATGCTCATGGCGGAATCTTCTCCTTCTCTTGTTTTTCTTGTTTCTCTCACCATGAGCGAGTAGTTTACTTTCGCTGGGGTGCGGGGACTAGCCCCGCTGCCCATGCTTTCATATCTTTTGTTAAACATTCCATGGCATGTATATAATCTTTGATTTCATTGTTAATCGTCTATGTGTGCTTGTGGATTGATCACCTTCTTGCATTTATCTTGTTCGTTTCCTATGTTGCGAGAACTTCAATGCGTAGGTTTTGAATGTCGATTAACGCGGTTGACTCCCAAACTAGAAATAGAATGGGATTCCTTGAAGTCGTAAGTGTATGATCCGTGTGGTGACGAGTCATCTAGCCCACGGTGACGCTTCTGTGTGCCTAACGCCTATATAGGGGGCCTACAACTTTATTTGTATTTCTGTATCTTCGGAGCTGTAAGTATGTGATCTGGATGGCGATGAGACATCTGATACCTAAGGTGATGCTTACGCGGACCTGACGCCCGTACGGGGGGTTCTGCAGCAGCTCTATTTGAATGGTTATATCTTGCCTGGATGTTTGATGTTTGGATGTGATTGCATGAGTAGTGGTGGTGAAACCCGAGACCATCCCAGCGATTTCCATCATTTATCTTTAATCAACCTTTAATCTTGCTCTTTTACTTTTCTTGCATTTAGCTTAATTAAACTCATTTCAACCAACCTTGTTCTAAATATTAGTCTTGATTCAACTAGACTTGACTAGAGAAAGATTCTTAAAAACGTTGTCCCTTGGGATTCAATCCTCAACTATACTGCGATAAGACCCATCCGCTTGCGGGTGGTATTATTGCACATTGTTTTGGTTAAAAACTTAGGGATTTCAACCCCAAGTGAGTTTGTTAGTGCGATAAGCCACGTCATATATATATATATATATATATATATATATATATATATATATATATATATCTATATATATATATATATATATATATATATATATATATATCTATATATATATATATATACAAACTCCCTCAAATAAAATATTAAGTCTTAGATGCTTTCCATTAGCAGAACAAATGAAAAGCTTGATCAACTAAGCGTGGGAACGCCAAGGGTGGTGTTGTCTATCTTGTAGAAGTGTGATGGTAATAATGTGGGCCTGCCAAGCAGAGTGCATTATTATCATGTCAGCTTTTGGATCAGGCATAACTGAGTGAACTTAATGAGATTTAGAACTAGAGGCATACATATGACCATGGACAAGGGTTACACATATCATCTATGTAAGAATTGTATAAGATGCAATTGACAATCATTGTCTACCTTTATAGTTGACTATGGACGCTGGAGTTAGCCAGGTAATAGTTGAATTATTGTGGATCATGGCTCACTATAAGATTGTATGATGCAATCTTCCGAATTGATATGTGAGGGCTATCAATTTAAGTAAAATAGTGAGATCAATAGTTAATTAAAAACCTAATCAACATCGTCAAATTTTAATCAAATCAAATCAAATCAAAAAATGAGTTTTTGATAAAATAGCAAATTCATTTGTAGAATCAAATAACATACACAAAAAATACTTTTGTTTTTGCGATCAATCCTTGAGAAGGACAAGTGAAATAGTAATAACTTCCACACTAGTTCAGGATGTTGAAAATCATTCTCACATAGGAGCACAAGCTCTATTTCTTAGAGATACCAGATCCTGATGAACCCCTTCCCAATGCACTTGAGACTGACATGGATGCTGACAAGAAGCATACTGAAGATTGAGTTGATGTCAAATGTCTGATTCTATGCTCCATGAACCATGAGTTGTAAAGTCAACATAAGAATATAGATGTTATTGAGATGGTCACACATCTTAAGAACATGTTCCAAGATCAGGCAAGACATGCGATATTTGATGTCTCTAAGGTGATGTTCAAACGTAACATGGCAGAAGGAGATCTAGTGGGTATTCATGTACTCAAGCTCATTGAGTATGTGGAGAACCTCACTAGAATGGGATTCCCCTTAGGTCAAGAGTTGTCCACTGATGTGATTCTACAGTCTTTTCTAAAATCATACAATAAGTTTGTCATGAACTACAACATATATGACTTTGACAAGCATTGATAGAGTTATTAGGCATGTCGAGAACAGTTGAAGCACAAATGAATGAAGACAAGACCAAGTCTATGATGATGATCAGCAAGACAAAGGGGAAGTCCAAAGACAAAGGCAAAGCTAAGAAGAGTTCTAAAGCTATCCAGAATCCCAAGTCTTTAGATTTTAAGGCAAATGGAGGAGTAAAGAACTGGGGCAATCGTCACCACTGTCACCACCCTGGACATTAGAAAAAGAGTTTCTGTCTCTTCCTGGAAGAATTAAAGAAGAAGATGGAAGGGGAAAAGACCTGTACTTCAAGTATAAACATTATATGATAAATTTGATTACTTCTTCATCTTGGTATGTGATACCAGATGTAGATCTGACATACGCTGATGTGCATGATCTGATAAGATGTAAAGCCTTTATGAAAGGGAAAGAGTGGACTGTGCGGAGAAAGAGTTGCTGCAGATTTAGTCTATTTTAGAATTTATTTAGACCATTGGACATGTAATAGAATTCATTGAACTGCTATTTCATTATGCCAAAATAGAAACAATTTTTCTTTATGAATTTTGTATGACAAGGATGATAAATCAATAAAGAGTTATTAATGCTTCTATTTCAAATATGTGATCTTGTATGGCAATGCCCCAAACATCTATTGATCTTTATACTAAAACTATTTAAAGATGAATGTTAATAATGTAGATACCAAAAGGATTATATTTGATAACTCAAACAATCTTTAGCATTTTCATCTTGGGAACATATATAAGAAATGCATATCTAGAATCCATATTGATGTTTATCTAGAATCTTTTGGTTATTGAACAACAAGAGATATGCAAGTCTCATTTATAAACAACGTGATAAACCACCTCTTACTAGGTGTAGTGAAGAGGGAAAGTATTCTATTAGGCCTTGTATATGTTGATGTATGAAGATTTTATAGAATAAATGCTACAAATAGTTGTTTGTACTTCATTATATTCATTGGTGAGATTAGTTGATATAGGGTTTGTATTTTGTGAAATACAAACATGAATCTCTTGAAGTGTTCAAGGAGATCATAAATGAAGTATAATTTGATAAAAGTATTAAGAAACTTTGATGTAATCAGATGTTGAAATATTTTACATCAATAATTTGAGGACCTTCAGGAAGGACTGTGATAGTGTACCATAAGTCAAATCCACCTAAAACATGATGATGTATCAAAAAGAAAGAATTACATCAGGATGGATCATGATGTGATTATCATTTAATCTAATATTCTAATCTCCTCATGGATATATACTTTACACTAAAATAATGTAACGTCTAATGTGGTTTAAAAGATATCATATGTGATATGATATGGTAATGTCCCGATATGTCTTAAGGATTGAAACTTTCATAAAGAAAGCCGTTTCTTAAGATCTTATTCAACAAACCATGATTTTTGAATGATACTTTAATCCTAATCCAACAATAAAATGTTGGTTGCTAGGATAAGCAGAGTTCCAAAAGAGTTAGTGAGAGTAAAAGTAGAACTCAAAAGGTTCGAGGACCACAAGAAGGTATAATGAGAACAATTGGAATCCACAAATTGTTGTGGAATACCAAGTTCCTCATGTAACATAAAACCTCATAAGTTCTAGTATAACACATTTGAGATTGAAAGATTGTGAATCCAACAACTTAGATAGGTTGGTCATAAGATGACGAGTCAACAAATCAAATAGAAGCTATTCAGAACCAAAACTTGAGAAGTGGCTTAAGGCCATTATGGATCCATTTTCACTAACAAGTCATGAACTTGGTAGTACCACCTAAAGAGGTAAAACCCAAAGAGTGAAGTTGGATTTTCATTGCAAAGACCAACATGGATAACCTAAAAGGACATATTGGATGTAAATGTTTTCAAATCAGTTCAAATCATTGAACATGAAGAAATGCCTTCACCAATTGTCATGCTTGTTGTTGAAGCTAGTATAGACTATGAGATTTGGGAAATGAAGCTTAAAACCACATTCCTCAAAAGGAATATATGTAAGGATGTGTATGTGGCACAAACTAAAGGCTTTATAACTTCATGAATGCAAATAAACTCTATAAGCTACAAAGTTCAATCTAAAGATTGAAACAAGCATCTCATTGATGGGATCTTTTGACTTGACGAAGAGTTTGACTTGAGCTAAGATAAAAGATGAAATTTGTGATCACAAAAGATTTATTGGGAGCATAAATAAATATTCCACATATTGATGGGGAATAACATCTCATACTGTAAACATTGAGACCTGGCATGGAAAACACCTTCAACAATGAAGGATTAGGTGAGACATCCTATATGATAGTGATTGGGATCTATAGAAATAGTTCTTGTAAGTTTCATAACCTAAGTATGATTAATAGCAAGATGCTAAAAGAGTTCAACATGAAGGATTCAATGAGACAAAATCCGACCATGATTCATGGGATTAGTCTCTCATGAACCCTATGTTCCAATTCTTATGAAGAATGGAAAGAATTGAGGAAGATGCCATATGCACCAACAATTGGATCTATCATGTATGCTATATAAATGTACTCATCCCACAAGTCTTGTATGTAATGGACATGACAAGATGATATGAATTTCTAATGAGGGTCATTGGAATGTCATTCATTTAGTTTCTAGTATATAGCAACAAGGAAGAGTTGGGTGTAAGGGGTTACACAATGAAAGCTTTTGGAATGATAGAAAGTGATCACAATTTAAAATGTGTTTAATTTTAAGAAAAGAGTTGTAAGTTGGAAGACTTTTGAACTACAAGCCATTGATTTAGTTCTACAATAGAAGTTGTGTATCTTGGTGTTGTGAACATCGAGTGGATTCTATATGGATCTATAAGTTCATATAGATGAAATTAAAGATGTTCCAACCATTGATGACATAGTAAAGATACAGTGACAACAATGGAGCTACTAGTTAGACATGGAATATCAGATAGCATATCAAGATAATTCCATCTCATATGAGAAATCATACAGTGAAGAGATGTGAAACATGCAATATACAGACTGATGTCAAAATGTTGCTAACCCGCTGGATTAACACTTGTGTAGCAGAAACATGATGGGCATGTTTAGATCACTAAGAATATGAATCATGGGTGATTGGATCTAAGAGAAAGTGGGAGTCTATTGGTATGTATGCCCAGAGGGCCAATTATATGATGATTATGATGAAACTTTACATAAAGGATTTGATTAATAATATCAAAGGAAAGATTACAATTCATTCCATTTCACTCAATTATGAGATAATGAGGAAACATGATGAATGTCTAGAGAATGACAAATACTCAATGACACATGTCTTCAAGTACATGACTTGAACAATGAGATCATACAAAGAGTATGTACATTCTTATTATGTCCCTGTTCATATGTTACTATGGAAGGTAGATAGACAACAATAACACTTAAGACTAGAGTGTGTGTTGGTTGATGATAGAATCTCATCAGTCAAGATATGTGATATCAAAACAAGCACATAGATACTTGTTGGGGAATAATGTATCCGACAAACCCACCTTTAGAGTGATACATGGAAAACATTAATGGTAGTTATAGTCATCTCTCATAGTGAAGGTGGTGATTTTGGTTCTTAGATCTAAAGTCATACACTCATCACATGTCATTCAATGTGCTTTTCCATCATCCATTGTGATCTTGAATAAGGATTTCCATTTAGATGATAATCAGATGTGTTGTGACACATGGGGATGATTGTGAGTGATGTAGATGGGATTTTTCCCTCCTACAGGAGTATGATATCCTGGCCACTTGATAAGTAAAAATAAGAAAAGCATGTGCATGAACATGTGAATCAATATATCATATTGAGGTCACATATATCTCAGACAGTCTTCTCTAGATTCAAGGAACATGGATTGAACATTGGGAGGATGATGATTTCATGCCCTGAGTTCATTCCAGATATCAAAGACAAATGAATTATATAATAAATGTATACATTACACAGATTATAGGTTGAAGTTGGTCTCCAATTTTCCTATTTATTTGGGTAGCACTAATGTGTGGCTAGGCACTACTTTTTTCTTGTGATGTCATAAAGCAGTTATGGACATTCACTGCCAACATAACATGGAACCTATGGGGTCACACAAATAGGAATTCACCTAGAAGAGGAGTTTATTCATGAATGATAATTGAAATGATTACTAAAGTGTTTAGGTCTTCAATTTGAGCAACAAATCAACTGACTGGACTTCCAACCGATCAACTCATGTGATGAAATGATCGGTTGGAGTGTCAAGTTGATTAGAAATTGAATTGGCTGAGTTCTGTCTAAATAGGGGTGAGAGCTGACCAGTTCACCTAGTGAACCAATCGATTTAGGTCATGAGATGATCGACTTGAGTGTGAGATGCCCAATTCTAAAGAAATTTGATTGCATCAAGGATTAATGTTGATGTCATGTTGTGCATTAATTGGATTCGAATTTCCAATTCATACGTGGTTGGAAACATGGCAAAATGACCAGTTCACTGAGCGAACTAATCGACTCGCATCTCAACCTACTAATTTTCTTAGCGAACTGACCAATTCACTACTCACACGTTGCAAATTTTGTGATATCCTTGTCCTTTCCACCCTCACATAGACTGGGAACCCTAACCCTAACCCCTACTATAAGTAGAGGGGCACTGGGGGCTTCTCTGAAACATTGATTGCCTCATACAATTGTTTGTCTTCTCTACTTGTGGTAACTGAGAGAAACAGAGCAAGTCCTACCCAGTAAAGGGAGGGATAGCAAGGGAGAACAATTATGGGAGAGCAAGTTAGTGACTAGTACATCAACAGGAGGGACAACTCCTTCCTTTCTATTCTAGCAGATTGACAAAAATTCTAGGTGGTTCGTGTGGACTACCATAGAGGTGAGGTGGTCGTTTCCCATCTCCAGGAGGACACTGTCAACCTACTATCCATGGAGAAGCTACTATAGATGTCGTCTGAGTCTGTCATCCGTGGTGGAGACCAAGAGCTGGCTAGATGAGTCCCAATGCAACTAGGAGTACATGACTACTAAATGAGTTATAGTCCTTGGACTTGCTACAGGACCCAGTATGAACTCCTTAAACCATCCTTTCCATTACAAAGTTGTTGATGCAATCTTGCTATTCTGGGGAATATGGATAGATAAATTTTTCTTTTCACTGCCTACTTTGTGGCCATATTTCCCTACATCTCTGTCATTATGTCACAGTTGTCAGATCTACCATGATTTTAGTCTACAATGATTGCATTATTTCCTATCGGTGGCATAAGTTTCCGGCTAACTTGAAACCCTTGAAGTGTGTCAGTACTATCGACATGTGTGTCAATAGCACTGAGTTGCTTTATATGAGTTTTAATTTGAGTGTTGAAGTCAACACCAATGAATGATGCGTCAATGCCATCGAGGCAATTGAATTTGATTTTGATGCTCTCTGGATGGTGAGTCGGTATCACCAACATGTAGCTTTAATAACGTCAACTCCTTTCTCAATAGCACCTAGAACGGTCGCTATAGCACCAAATTTAGGGATTTCACTATTGAGACTTTGTGTCATATCATTACCACCGACATAGGTGTAGGTAGCATTGAGCTATCACATAAATGCTAAATTTACCTGAAACAAGGAAAAAATAACATAAATCTGAATTATAAATGTTAAATTCAGCATGATTCGATAGAAATACTCAATAATTTTGCAATAGTGATCACAGGTTAACAATGAGAAACAATGCATTACATATCTTAAAAGGAGAGGATATGCAATAAATGCATTGAGATATAGCCTATGAAAAGTGACTAAAAATCAATACATCAAAATCCCCTAACCTTGGATCTCACCCTCAAGAAACACTACCTTTAGATCTATTTGAAAGAATAAAAAAGAGGACAAATCTTATGAACTATGTTTCTTAATTACCCACATCTGACGGTCACGAATCAACCCTTACCAACCACTGAACAAATAACTACTCTAGTGTGACCAAAAATGTTTATTAAAGATGTCTACACTAAGATAAATGAAATAGTGTTAATAAAGAGCTGTTAACATCATAGTCAATGGGGTATATGCTTGATGCACCATGTGATTCCCTATCTACATTACTCTAACCCACCTACAAAACTATGTTGGAAGTAGTTCCCCATATAGATGGATCAAGGGATCAATTATATATGTGGCCTACCATAGAGAGCAATGGGTGGAATTGAATTAGTTGGCTATGAACAAGAATTACAATTAACATCCAAATTATTCATGCATAAATAAAATACGACACTCCTACAAAATGAAGGGCATGAAAATACATGAATCCTAATTCCTACTATTATGGTGGAATTATGAGTTGAATGAATGTCTAGTCCTAGTGATGAGTGTGGGAGGAGGAATCCATACATATAAACTATTTTCACCTTCTCCTTTTAAGAAATTTCAAATTGAGTTCAAGTTATCCTTTTCTCCCTTTTCTTGATACTTATTTTTCTTCCTTCTTATTTTAGCATTATTTATGATTAATGCTTGGGATTCTTCACCATACATCCTTGCTTATTTTTTTCATTGGGAGGGATTATGGATGTAGATCCTTTCACTCTTAATTTTGTGGAGAAATCTATATAGATGCATGTTATACACAATATGCAAATTAATGCAGATAGAAAATACAATCTACATAAAATTTATTATTAGGAAATCAGGGTGCAGATAAGGTAGGGGACACAAAAATTAATGTTTGATTCCTAAACCAATAGATTGCGTCAACAAAAATGTATCAAGGAAAAATGATAGCAAGAGATATCCCTGGTCCAAGAGCAAGTCCAACGACAACTCTTGAATTAGCGATGTGCACTCTTTGAAAGAGACACACAAACAACTGGTGACGATGACCTCCTGGTGCAGCACCACAGACATTGTCGGTTGTTGCCATCCTAGCAGGTGACAACAGCCTCCACACCACTACATAATCCACACAGACCATCAAGAACTCCATGTTGTGCTACTAGAGACAATGGGAAGGAGTTTCCCCTTCAAACGTCAACCTGCTAAAGTTGATTCACTCTCTCATGTTGTCTCTTCCTTGTTGTCCCTCCATTTTATAGGTAGGACTTGCTCGGGTTCTCTTGGTTACCACAACTAGAGAGAACAACAATTGTCAGAGCTTATCTTTGTGTCTTTAAAAGCCAAGACTCCCCCTGCATATAGCATGGCTAAGGTCAAGGTTTTCCGTTCATCCAGAAGTCAAGGAGACATAATTTCATGAATTTTTTGGAAGCTATAAATGAACAACTAGTTGGTTCATTGTTGATTGAGTCAGTTCAAGCCTTTAGCCGGTCGGTTCAATCCTTTAACCATTTAGTTTCATAGCTTTCCCTTTTTCAAATCACATTGGCATTCAATATATGATTAATCCACAAAATGACGTCGACGTCAATCCTTGATCCAATCATATTGATCATTGAACCAAGTGGTTCAACACTTGAACTGGTCATTGGAGACCTTGAACCATTTTGTTCACTAGGTGAACCAGTCAGTTCATTATGTAGTTCAAGTATTATTCAAACAATGTCATTTCCAATTGACCTAACACTTGAATTCATCATTTCAACACTTGAATCAGTCAGTTCACAATCCAATGAACAAATTTTCAACCATATTAGTTTAAATTGAATACCTAAACACTTTAGTCATCATCATCATCATAATCATCATCTAAGCCTCAATCCCAACTATGTTGGGGTCGGCTACATGGATCCTTCATTTCCATTCAGCTCTATCATGGGCCATATTCTGATTGAGATGTAGAGATTCAAAATCTCTCTTTATATGCTCATTCCATGTTAATTTAGGCCTTCCTCTTCTTCTATTTATAGTGTTTGGCTCAATAGCATTGCTTCATATAGGCGCACTAGTAGGTCTGCATTGCACATGTCCAGACCATCTGAGTCGGCCCTCACACAACTTGTCCTCAATGCTCACCACCCCCACTTTATTCCTGATATAGTCATTTCTCAAACGATCTTTTCTTGTCTTCCCACACATCCATTTCAACATACGCATTTCAGCCACGTTCATCTTGTTGATACCTTGTTTCTTCACCGCCCAACATTCACTCCTATAGAGCATGGTTGGTCGTATAGATGTTCTATAAAACTTACTTTTTAACCTGAGAGGGATCTTCTAATTGCATAAAAATCCAGTTGCACTCCTCCATTTCAACCATCCTACAGTGATCTGGTGACAAACATCATTTTGGAAATCCCGTCTATTTGAGTAATAGAACCTAAGTAATGAAATTTGTCACATTTTGGTATATCTACTCCGTCCAACTTGGCTCCATCATTCACACTGCGAGATTGGCTGAAATTGCAATGCATATACTCAGTTTTTCTCCTGCTAATCATCAATCCATTTGATTCCAATGTCTTTCTCCAACATTCAACTTTATCATTCAATCCATCTTTTGTTTCATCAATCAAAACAATATCATCAGCAAATAACATACACAAAGGAATATCATCCTGAACATTCTTTGTTAACTCATCCATAACTAGAACGAATATATATGGGCTGAGTGTGGATCCTTGGTGTACCCCAACTATAATAGGAAAAGTTGGTGTCTCTCCTCCAGGAGTCTTGACACTTGCAGTAGAGCTATCATACATGTCTTTGATCAAGTCAATGTATTGGATAGGAACACCCTTTTTCTTCAAAACCATCCATAACACTTCTCTGGGTACTCGATCATAAGCCTTCTCTAGATCGATAAACACCATATCAACACTTTAGTAATCAAGTTAAACATCATTCATGAATAAAATCCTATTCAAACTGCATCCTATGTGTGTGACCCTATAGGTCCCAAATTACATTGGCAGTGAATGTCCATAACTAACTTATGACATCAAATTACATCCTTATGTGACTCAATATAAGATGTTGGATCATGGATTGAATGTTGAAGTTGTTCTCCAAATTTCGAAATTACTTGGGTAGTAATGATATCAACACTTTAGTAATCAAGTTAAACATCATTCATGAATAAAATCCTATTCCAACTGCATCCTATGTGTGTGACCCTATAGGTCCCAAATTACATTGGCAGTGAATGTCCATAACTAACTTATGACATCAAAAGCAATGAGTGATATCTTGAAACACATCATTACTACCCAAGTAATTTGGAAATTTGGAGAACAACTTCAACATTCAATCCCTGATCAGTGTTACAATGACTGTATAGTTCCTTTATCACTGATATCCAGATTGAACTTGAGGCATGGAATCATCATCCTCTCAATGTTAAATCCATGTTCCTTGAACTAGAGCAGACTACATGAGATGCATGTGAGTTCACACATCTTATATTAAGTGACATAAGTATGGCCATAAATTTCTTAGTCTCACTTATCAAGTTGCATGAACATCAATCTCTTGTAAGAGGGATAAATCTCATCTACATCACTCACACTCAATCCCCATGTGTCACAATGCACCCAAGCATCACCTTTATGGTAACCCTTATTCAAGGTCATGTTGGATGATGAAAAAATACATCTAACAACATGTGATGAGTGTAGTGACATCAGGTCTAAGAACCACACTCACCACTATCAATGTGAGAGATGATTCTAACTACCATTCTGTTGTATGCATGTGTCACTCTTAAGGTGGGTCTGTCTGATGAACTGTTCTCTAACATGTACATGTGTTCTTGACTTGACATCACATATCATGACTAATGAGACTCTATCATCCATCAACACACACTCTAGTCTTATGTATTATTTTTGTCGATTTTTCTTCCTTAATAGTACCCAACTAGGGACATAACAAGAATGTATGTACTCTTATCATACATATGATCTCATTGTTCAGGTCCTCCACCTAAAGATATATGTCATCGAGTAACATCAATCTTTAGACATCTATTTTATTTATTTCAACATCTCATGATTGATACAAACATAATAGATGGAACTACATTTATTATTATCAAATCAGGTATCCAATGTCCCATTACAATCATCGTATGATTGGATCTCTAGGCATACATACTAATAGACTCCCACTTGCACTTAGAGCCAATCACCCATGAATCCTATCCCAAGTGATCTTAACATGTCCGTCATGTTACTACTACATTGGTTCTTTTATAGCAGGTTAGAAACATTTTCTTCTTATTGATATTATTGATTCTCAGAAGTTGCGACCCTTCTCTCCTATCCTCCATAACCGTGACCTACCCTGCCTAATCGCGACCTACGATCTTCCAAGCCGTGACTGCGGAAATTCGCTAATGCAACTGCGACTGGCTCCCAAACTAAGCCCCCTAACCGCAACACTTCTAACCTCAACTCACCAGCCACCTTCACCGCAATCAACAGAGCAACGTCACTCACAACTGCTCCACCTACAACTCACTTCAGCCTCCTCTGACTTGCTAACAACTCCCGTTGTGACCGCAGTGTGCACAACGATGCCCAAGATCAAGCTTCACCCTGCCTACCACCGCATCTACCTCCTCATCTCAATCAATGACCCTCGCTGTAGTCAACCATCCGCCCATGACGATGCCACCATCTACCATCCAGCAACTCCACATACGGTCCCCTTCATCTGTTCACCATGACCATCATCCCTTCCTCTACAAGATCGCGATCCATCCTGCAGCAAGGCGTGATCGTCTCTTCCATCATCACGGCCCGCGGTTCTCCCCCTACACCGCGACCTGGACCGACCTGCACCTCGACCTCTCTGCTCACCACTTCCTCAACTTCTTCTCTCCACCTTCGACTCACACACTGCTTCTCCACCCGTAGTGGCCTCTGCCCTCACATCCAACTATCCTCAACCCTAATCGTGATCGCAATTTGTAGGAACCGCGATTGCGGTTCCTCATACACCTACCCACGGTCTTCTCCAAAGCTCGTGACTCCCCTCTACTGGCATAATCACGACCTTCCACCCTCATGATCACACCCGCGATCTTTATCGTGACTATGGCATCATCGACTCCTGCCATCAACCCTACATCTGCCCATGATTCTCAAAAATCACGACATGTCTACAATCGCGACCTCCCTTCCTGATACTCAGAACCACGCTCACGATTCACAAAGATCTTGACTCCCCGCTCCTCTGGTCGCGGTCTACAATGATCCACACCACCACGACCTCTCCCCATCGTCTCAAAGCAACTTCCACCCACCATGGTTTCCACCACCTACCCCACAGCGTCACCATCATCCTCTCTTCCCTGACCTTGACCCTTCTTCCTATCACACCTGTGGTCCCCTTCTGCCATTCACCCTCAGACTGCTACCTCCATGCTCGAGCACCGTCAACCTGCTTTCACCCGCCAAGATTGTGGTCGAGGCACAAGGGAATCGTGACTAGGCCAAGAAGAGATCACAATCATGAAAAAGATCATGACCTGCAGAGTAACTAATCACGACCCCCTATAAACTGACTTAAAACGCACGTGCCATGCACATGCCGAGGCACCCAGCTGTGCCTATAAATAGGCCAATACCCCAGCCATTCAGGGGCATCCAGTCTTGAGGCCAAAAGGTTGTTGGATCAGATCCAGACGTCGGAAGGCTACCAGACTCGAGCCAGAGACCTGTGGGAGTGTCCCGAGGCTCGAGAGGACTAAGGCACTCAGCCTACGTGCTCCAGTAGCCACCAACCTCCACACTCTCTCTCCTCCATATCCATCTTAGATCTACTCTCTCCAAGGATGGAAGTCAAGGAGAGAGGGGATTTGTGCTACGTTCATCTCCACCACCAATGAGAGAGAAGATTCGCATCACTGCCCTCCTCTACCACTGGTCTACGATCTCCAAAGGTAGAAGGTGAGGAGAGAGAAGATCAGTCTCCACTTCCATTCTCTCACCTCCACCGGGCTGCTATTCAGAGCAGATCTAGAGAGAGAGAACCAATGAGTCCAGAAGGATGAAGAGGAGGACCAAGGAACAAGATCCGGCCTACACAGAGGTCGATGAGCGAGAGCCACCTCTCCTCTATGGGCTATATCTCTTTCTTCTTTTCTTTCATCCTATTGCACTCCTTTGTTTCTTGTACAAACGATGTTCATCCATCCTTGTTCGGTGCTAACTATGCTTGTCTATGGCTAGTTAGCTCCTTCTTGGCTATGTAGCCTAATCTGGGCATGTTTATATACTTTTTCCTTAAGCCAGTAGATTTATTTCAGATCTAGTATGTTGCATGTTCTATTTTCTGTTTCAAAGTTATGGTTGCCAGTTTGGTTGATCTCTTACTCGCTTGAACTACTATTTCTATCTATATCGGGAGATGTATTGTAGAGATAGCTAAGAGACGATAGTTTGGATCTGAACCTGAGAGGAGGATGATCTGGGGTACTCTGTTCCTAACATTCCAAAATACTCTAAGACCCGAGAGGAAATCTTAGAATAGCATGGGGTGTTGATTTGTCATCCTCGTTAGAGGTTAGATGACATATCGTTGATGGTTTTACTCACACTTCACGAAAGTGAGTGGGATGACCCCACATGACAGATGCCATTGTGCATACTAGATGCTTGCTTAGGTGTTCGAGGGTTGTCTATGCCTGAGAACAAGTGCATAGACTCCCCCTTTTGTGGTTACATAGCCAGGAATTCTCTTTCTCTAATTAGTAGAACCACGAGCTCTGTTTTGTTTTATTTTATATCGTGACAACCTGCTAGACTAGTTCTAGCACTTACTTTTATTGACTATCACTTTTGTCTTATCTGACTCAAGAACGAGATCTGTGGCATCCTAAATGTCACCACGCCCTTGTGTTCGACCCCATATATCTACTTCGACCCCGTAATGAAGTTGCGGGGGCCTAGAAGGTTTCGGGTTATAAATTTAAAGCATGATTCCTTCCTTCATCCCGCGTTCATTTTCAGACATGAGAAAAAGGCCGATTAATGGCTTAAATCCATTTACCAAACTCTAGTATCTCAATAGATTCTAGGTAGGATGTTGGCTCATCATCCATGACCAACTCAGAACCTTCTTGAGTTATAAGATATCATAATCTTTCAAAGATAAGGTGTGTTCTACTATATATAGAGGTTTTGTGTTACATAAAGAGCTTGAGATTCCACAACAATTTGTGATTCTCTTTATTCCTATTGTACCTCTATAGGTTTAAAGTTTTCTTTTTGTTCTCAAACTTTTCAAGTTATACTTTTCTCCCACTGATTCCTTTGGAATTAAATTCCCTTTAGGCTCCGATTGATTTATCGTAATGGGTTCGGAAAACCTATGAACTGAAGTTCCTTAAGAAGTTTTTCATGATTGCTTTAAAGTAAGTGTTGAAACTTGAGATATGTGACTTCCAGTGAGTTATAGACTTACATACAAAACACAGATCCTGAGTTCCCTCTTATAAAGAGCGGAAAATGAGTTTTGGCACAACTAACAACATTTCTTGTACAAATATATTCTCTGTTCGTCATAAGTGACACATGTAAAATATTTGTGACTAGAAATATTAGCAATGTAGATATAGTTTTTTGCTAAAATCATAGCATAATATGAAAAAATATCATACATTATAATCACATTGTGCATAATATTTTACATTACGACCACCATCATTAGTGCGATTTACAAAATTGAAAATACAAATATCATGAAAAAGTACACCATAACCACTTGTTGAGGTTATTATGATTTAAAAATATGATAATTTTTCATAGATATCATTTTTTTGTGTCTTTACCATCTTTACTTATTATAGTACACAGCTAAGATTACAATATTTTTAATAATTTGCATATTTGCACTTACAACAAACCAATCACATGGAAGTGAATGAAACTCAAGTTCTGGAAACTGAACTAGAGTTCCCAAAAAATGAGTTCCATGGAACTTATGACTTACAAAAAACCAATAGGAGCCTTAGGAATACAACCATCCTGGCAACAAACAATTTTGTTGTTGGATTGGAATATAAAAGTAGCATTCAACAAAATAACAATTATGTGATTTTTATACAAAGATTTCAAGAAACTATTTTCTTGTATATCCTTACATTCCTTTTATTACAGAATACATACCGGGACCTTCCCATGCCATATGTCTTATGGTGTCATTTGTACCAATTTAGACGGTACATTATTTAGTGTAAAGCATGTGCCCAAAAAGGAAATTGGAAGATCAACTAAATTTTATTGATATTCACACCATGACTAGTAGGGTGTGATTCTTCCTTTTTGATGCACTATCATGGTACAATATCATCGTGTTTCAGGTGGAGGTCATCATGATACATTATAATGGTCTCCTAGAAGGTCCTCAAACTCTTGGTTCAAAGTATTTTCCACATCAATCATATCGAGGTGTTTTAATACTTCTACCAAAATGGTTGTGTACTTCAAGCATGATCTCCTTCAACACTTCTAGAGATTAGACTTGTATTTCATTAAATACCAACTACCACATATATTGAGATCATCATTAATTATCATGAGGTACTATTAACCACCTCTGGCATTTATTCTAAAAGGTCTTTATACATCAGTATGTCTGATCCCTAATAGAATAGTTTCTCTCCCACTACATATAGTGAAGATGCTTTTGTCACATTGCCCAATAAATAATTCTTGCATGTCTATATTGGTTCCAAAACTAAAGGAGTCTAGATAACCATCATTATGGACTCTGGAAATTCATTTCCCATTTTAGCACTCTAGATGACAATGCTATAGGTATCATTGTTTGAGTCATCAAGTCATTCAATTTGTGTGTCATACACATTTGTCTCTACAAATATCGAGTAAAGATTCTGAGACATAGGGCATTGCCATATAAGATCTCATCTTCAAAATGAAACATCAATAATATTCTTGTCCATACAAGATACATGATGTTTTAATCAATGGAAGGTACATAATAGCAATTCATTAATTCTATTATATGCCCATTAGACTGAATGTTAGATTCCAACAATAGCGGAAAAAACCCTTTCTCCGCACAGTTCTAGCTTACTTCTTCTCAAAACTTGAAGTGGAGATCTCTATCTCTTTCTTCTATTTCTAAGTTTCTTTAAGTAGAAAGGACAGATTCCTTTTGCACTTACCTTTCTCCTCATTTTGATGGAGAAGATTTGTACTTCAGATTAGCCTCAAAACTCTTCTTGGCTTTACCGTTGTCATTGGACCTTACTCTGCTGATCATCATCACATGTATGTCCTTCTCTATTCTTGCTTTGACATTTATCAGCATGCAAGTAATTCAGACACCGGTTTAGCCAATTTACTCACATAGTAACACTCAATAATTTGGCTATATGATTCAAACAACGATTATAGAATCATATCTGTGACCAATTCTTGGCTCAAAAGTAATCCCAATTTCTAATCCATAGGCGCATCAGGAGCAGGTTCCTCTAGAACTTATGTATCCAAGACATAGAGCTCATGCTCATCATTGAGAACCCTTCTCAAAATCTAGAACTAGTGATGGAAGTTTGTCCCATTTATTTGTCCTTATCAAGAATTGATCGCAATGATGATTTGTTTGCCATTTGTTTCTACAAAAGAAATTTGCAAATTCAATCACTTTTGATTTGATAAGTTTGTCGATATTAATTAGGCCTTTCAATAATTATCACTCCCACTATTTTTTTCAAATTGATAGCCCTCACTTATCAATTTTGAAGATTGCAGTGTACAACGTTCTAGTGAGTCGAGATCCAAAATGATTAAGTTAATACCCAACCAATGTTGGTGATCATAACCAATTATTAAGGTAGGAAACTTTTTCCAATTACATCTCATGCAATTCTTGGATAGATGGTATGCACAACTCCTACCCATAGTCCATATGTATGTTTCTAGGCACTTAATCCTATTAAGGTCACCTAGTTAAGCCCAACCCATAAGCCAACACGATAGAATATGCACCCTGCTAGGACATACCCACATATCTACCATCACACTTCCACGAGATAGACAGTGCACTATGCTAGGGAGTTCCCACACTTGGTCTATCAAGCTTTTCATGTGTGCTTCTTATAAAAAACATCTTAAACTTAATATTTATTGAGGAATTTTATATAAGTACATATACATATCCAATCACCACATGCTTATGTATCATATACATTCTATAACCACAAACCAAAAAACATGCAACCAAAAATATATGAGCGATGATTATGGCCAGTCTAATGCAATTACATGGATCCAAAAGGAATTGCTACCACTTAAGGTCCACATAATATGTATAACATATTCTTGTAGAAAGCTGAGCTAGAACCAGTCTGGGTCGATCGGTTCAACTCTTACGTCGATCGGTTGGCCTCCTATTGATCGATTGATCTCCTGAACTGGTCGTGCAATCTCTAGTTCAAGTGATGTATTGACTCCTTCATCTGGTCAGTTGGGCTACCAATCGATCGGTCCATTCCTCCTTTTGTCTAGCCTGTTCGGTCCTCTAGTCGATCGATTCGAGATTTGATTCGATCGATTCTTCTGGTGCAGAACGCCTTCTCAAAATGATACATAATTAAAACTATCCTATTCCATATTACATTGTAAAAGGGAAAATCTCGAGTTACACTCGAGGGGAATATAGAAAGAGAGACTTAATTTGCATTTAGGTAGGAGGGGAGAGGCTCAATATGAAAACTGAATAACAACATACAATAAACCAAACAATCAAGCACACAATCCATATGGGTTTTGGAAATAATCATGCTTACATACACCATCAAAACACTTTTAGGATGACACATATGGATTGCATATAAATGTATATATATTTGTGGTATTATATGTGGTATTTGATCAGATGTATACATTATTTATTTAATATTTACATCACATGTAATAAAGAAATTTGATGACATTGAATTAAATCCAGATACATCATAAATTGGCATGGCCCTGATACCACTGTTGGGAAATTCGGATGACAAATAAGGTAGCGGAAACAAAAATTTAACGCCTAATTTTTGAACCAGCAAATCACATCAACAACAATGTATGTAATAAATATGGTAGCAAGTGATATACTAGGTCCCGGACCAAGTCTAGTGACAACTCTTACAGTGACGATGTGCACTCTTTGTAAGTCACACATGGACAACTGGCGACGAATGCCTCCTAGTGAAACACCATGTAAGGTGGTGGTTTTTTTCCCTCTTAGTGGGTGGCTACAACCTCCACGCCTATCCCTAGTCTGCACAAACCACTGAAAACTCCACGTTGATCTACCAACGATAATGGGAAGGAGTTTCCACTTTGAATGTCAACCGGCTAGAGTTGATTCACTCTACATGTTCTCTCCTTACCGTCCCTCCCTAGTACAGGTAGGACTTTTTTGAGCTCTCTTGGTTACCACAACCAGAGAGGACAAATTTTTTTAGAGCTTATTGTTGTATCTCTGAAACCCTAGACTACCCCCCCATTTAGGATGGCTAGGGTTCGAGTTTCCAGTTCATCTGGGAGACAAAGAGATAGAATGTCATAAATTTTTTGGAAGTTACAAACAATGAACCGGTTGGTTCACCATTAAACTAGTCGGTTCATAGGTGAATTAGTAGGTTCAGGCCGTGAACCGATCAATATAATAGATTTCCCTTTTTTAAATCACATTGGTATTCAATATACAATTAATGCACAATATGATGTCAACATCAATCCTTGATCCAATTGTATTGATCATTGAATCAGGCAGTTCAACACTTGAACTGGTCATTTGAGACCTTGAAATGATCAGTTCACTAGGTGAACTGGTCAGTTCATTCCTTGGTTCAGTTATTATTCAGCCAATATTATTTCCAATTGACCTGACTCTTGCTTCTATCAATTCAACACTTGAATCAGTCCGCATATAGTCCGGTCAGCCAATTTCCAACCACTGTTGTTTAAATTGAGTACCTAAATACTTTAGTAATCAAGTTAAACATCATTCATGAATAAAATCCTATGCAAAGTGCATCCTATGTGTGTGACCCTATAGGTCCCAGATTACATTGGTAGTGAATGTTCGTAACTAATTTATAACATCACAAGAAATGAGTGGTATCTAGAAACACATCATTGCTACTCGAGTAATTAAAAAAGTAGGAGAACAACTTTAGCCTACAATTTGTGATCAATGTTACAGTGATTGTATAGTTCCTTTCTCTCTGATATCTATATTGAACATGAGGCATGGAATCATCATAATGTAAACGTTCAATCCATGATCCTTGAAATAGAACATACTATATGATATGTATGTGAGTTAACATATCTTATATTGAGTCACATGAGTCAGGTCATAAATGTCTCAGTCTCAATTATCAAGTGGTCTAGATATGAATCTCTTGTAGGAGGGATAAATCCTATCTACATCACTCACACTCAATCCCCATGTGTCATAATGCACCCAACCATCACCTTTATGATAACCCTTATTCAGGGTCACGTTGCATGATGTAAAAATACATCAAAGGACATGTGATGAGTGTAGTGACTTTAGGTCTAAGAACCATAATCACCACTATCACTATGAGAGTTTATTTTGACTACCATTCCATGGTATCCAAGTATCACTCTCAAGATGGGTATGTCTGATATACTATTCTCTAACATTTACATTTGTCATTGACTTGATATCACATAACATGACTAATGAGACTCTATTGTTAGTCAACACACACTCTAGTGTTATGTATTACTGTCGTCTATTTTGCTTCCGCAGTAATATATGACTAGGGACATAACAAGAATATATATACACTTATCATACATATGATCTCATTGTTTAGGTCCTCAACTTGAAGACACATGTCATTGCGTAACATCATTATTTATAAATCTATTATATATGTGTCATCGTCTCAAGTTTGAGACAAACATAATAGACAAAATTACCTTTATCATTGTCAAATCAGGTATCTAATGCCCCATTACAATCATTGTATGATTGGCTCTCTGGACATACATACCAACATTGATTATGCGTCTAAATGATATGCACAACTCTCTCTCTCTCTATATATATACATATATATATATATATATATGTATACATATATATGTATATATATACATATATATATCCTAAAGAAACTAGCTATTATGCTACCTACTGTTCTATGAAATGAGGTCAAGAGACTTGATCATCTTGTGGTGGTGAATGAAATATCATGAAAGGTGGGTTGAATCACATGACTAAGAGACAACACTTTCTTACAATGATATCTCTCTCTCCTATCAACCTATGTACATGGTGACTTTAGAATTTCTTTGTAAAAATACCATTTAAGATCTTAGGCTCAAACCTCATCATCATACAAAAGTCTTGGCTAAATTAATATTTTCATATGTGTAAAGTGTCCTTGAGATGAATCAACCAAACACTTCCCCTAGTTGATGTTGTGTAAGACTCCACAAATAGGCTTAAAAATATGTGCACTTTTTAATTTAATGCAAGAGAACAAAACCATTATTTTTAAGGATAGATGAAATCATAATAAATAAAGCTCCATGATTACACTAGATAGATTGTGTCAGTCATATCGATATATGACATCCTTTGTCCTTTGAGGTAGATGTGTCAATACCATTGAAAAGTCTCATGGTGTATAGACAGTCAACTCTCTATAGTACTAGATTTTTGCTCGTATAATGTTCATGGTACCGACAATACTATCAGTGCTATCAACTTCCTACAGTCTGGACCTATCAGGTATTTAATGCCACTGACCTGTGTCGGTGTTACTGAAAATTTTCTTATTGAAGAATTTTAGCAGGTTGGTTCCACTGATATTTGTGTTGGTGGTACCGACACTGTCCCTACCTAGATACCATACAAAAAAATCAAGGTACCTTTATACATAAATTAAAAATCTAACAAGATAAATACAAAAGTAACTAATTAAAACTGCTAACAAAATATAAATGATAGAAATAAAATTGGGTTGCCTCCCATAAGCCCCTTGCTTATTGTCCTAAGCTGGACATGGTGATTTTCTTCAGCCTGTGTTGTCACAGGATGGTTGTGAAGAATCATCCTGTAGTCTAAACTCCACTCTATCATCATGTATCTCGAGTCTCAAATAGACTATACCCATGGCAATAATCACATCAGTCTTATCTTGGAATGGACTTCCTAATAACATCTCAAATCCTTGCATCGCGTGCATACCCATGACTACAAAGTTGACGATATAGATGAATTTGTTGACTCGGACTAGAACATCCTTACATATCTTATAAGGTCTCACAATTGATACATCTACCAATTTGATTGTCATGGCCGTCTTCATTGGTTTCTTCAATCCCACCTTCTAAAAGGTAGAGAGGGGCATGAGCTTCATGCTCTCCCTAGAGTCACATTATGCTTGTTGGAAATGTTTGCTTCCTATAGAACAAAGGATGTAGAAACATCTCATATCTTTCTTTGTTGAAAGCCTTTCCTAGTTTATGTCACTAATCACTTCATCAACAAGAAAGAAATTTGTATCTTTCATCCATCTTTTCTTGTTGATGATAACCTATAAGAATCTTCCATATGCAAGGATTTTTTCTATCGCCTCCACATGTGGGATGTTGATATGGAGCTTTCAAAAGATGTCTAGGAATTTCATAAATTGCTTTTCCTCCTTTCTTAGCTTCAGACTATCTGTGAATGGCACATGTGGCTTCTCTGCATGCTTGTGTGGACGAACATATGGCACATTAGGGATCTCCTCCTCTAAGCTTACATCAATGTCGCCTCCTAGGACATAATTTGGTGTGTCTTTTGTGGATGGAGTGACATGCGGTTGCTCCTTCTTGATTGTGGGTGTTGCCTTATTGATTTTGAATGTTTCACCATGAAGTGGAACCTTCACCTATTCTTGTTGCATGGCACCTTTTCTGGGACTGGGGGCATGGACATAGAAGTGGTGGAAACTTGAAGTTCCTTGTCTTACAAAATCAATGTCAATGGGGTGTCCTTGTTGCTATTTGTAGACACTGTATTGAATGAGGTACATGTGTGAGAATAATGCCATGGCATTCTACATCCCCCTAGTCTTTAGTACATGTTGTGGGGAAATGTAACTTTTGGCACATACACTCAATCCATCTCTAGAGTGTGTTGATCTTGTGACTCATCAGTAGCATACTCAATTTTCTTAAGAATAGAGTGAAATTTACTTGATGATGTTGATGAGTTGTCTCTATGTTCCCAGGAAATCCCTAATGGATGGGCTTCTTTATGGATGACACCGCCTTCCTAATTGAGAGATTTGATTTTCAATATTGTATATTTGATCCCCTTGTTTCGGTTGTTCCCTTCTCATTTGGTCCAGTTTGACTTCATTCTAACTCACTACTTTACCTAGAATGTCTTCAATCAAGTCTATCTTACTAAGACCACTACCCTATTGATATTATTGTGATGGGTTACCTTGTTGCTACTGTGACTAGTCCTGTTAGAAATTGTTTTGATACTTCTAAGAGAATTTAGGATCATGACACCATGAGTATTCATTGTTGCCCCTATTATTCTACTGTTGCAAGTACATACACTCCTCTTCTTCACCTCTAGATGAGGTTCCATATTTATGATCAAGTTTTTTGTGAGTTTGTCCATCTAGGACTTAAGTTGAGTAATCTCCCTTGATTCCATAGCACTCTTGATTATTTTTGGTGCTTCTATCTCTTCTCTATAGGACTAGTTCTTGGCCATGTTCTTCGTGATCGAGGTGATCCTTCACCCTCTTCCTCCTTAGATCAGTTCTTGATGGTTTCTCTTTAGGCTTTCTATTATCATGGTTTTATGCCCTTCTTTCCTCCTGTACCCTAGTTTCACCTACCCTTAGATCATAGATTTGATTTTATAGAAATCCTTATGGGGAGAAATATTAGATCTTGGAGCATATGCAGTTGCCTTTTTTGTGTGAAACTCAAATATTTCTTGGAGTTCTTTTTGAGTAAACTTGTTTCCATGGTAGTAAGATAAGTGATATAGCTTTTGATGTATTTAGTGCTTACTTTATACATGCATAAGGTTATCTTATAGTGATCTTCCTTAAAATGATAAAAAGGTGAAAGTTGTGTTGCTCTAAACTTGTATAATGAGGATGTGATGTTGCATGTCGTATCTAGATCATACAAAGTAATTTCCTAAACCAAAATAATGATAATTTAGTATAAGCTTGTGCAAAATTGGTTCTTGATGAAATATTGCTCATAAAATTGTATCTTTAGAAGTTGGTGACATCTCCGAAGTACATGGAATGTTGATATATATGTCAATTTTTTGTCACAAATTTTCTAAGATTTTTAGGGTATATTTGCTAGATGTTATGGTGTCAAAGTTTATATGAACACAAAATTTCCATGTAGGATCAATATGTTCTTCTATACTTTGAAATGCTATTTTCCATATTCTCTAATGAGGATTGGTCTTTTGTGACATGGCACGATATCCTTGAAGTGGACTCTACTTGGTCATGGTCTAGATACAGCTAGAACCTTGGAAGTTTGAAAGTTTATGTTAGGCCTTGTTGGGACCAACATGCATAAACGTATGCCATGTTTTGAGAAGTTAAGATATTATATTTTTATGTTTTATATCTTCAAGAATTACATGGTATTAATATGTTTGGTAGTTTGTTTGTTAGTTGATAATTTTCTATAACTTGATTGATATTGTTTCTAGGGATAATGGTCTTAAATCATCAAGTGCAACCTTAATCTTATATAGACTTGAGTTTGTAGATTTTTTTCCTTGGGTCGTTAGAGAAAATAGCAAAATGAGTTAATATTATAGAAATCTAAATTGTGAGAAGATGCATAAAGCCATATATTCTTGAATATATGGGGACATTTCAGTATTGTATATCTGATGTATTTAAACTTGGATAGGGACTCGGTCAATACCAATGGTCCATAAATGAATGATATAAGAAGTTGTGATGGGTTGATACCCTATGTTTGGGCACCGCTATCTATGTATCCATGACGGGCATGTGATTGGTGGATCTAATTATAAGCAAATATCCATATTAGAATGAGATTTTGAGTCATCTACCTCCAGTCACCTTGTTGTATTCTGAGGTTATGTGAAGATGTCTAACAGAACCTGAATATTCCTAGATCTTGTACATATTGCTAGTATGACTTAGTATCACCTAGGTAGCAATTTGATTGATATAATTTGAAGTGCTTAGGACATAACAACATACATATCTCAGTTGTGTTGCAGATATTCTTAGGTTTATTTTATAGTAATCATAGATGCATTTGTGATATGTGACTTATTTTATTAATAGTTATATATATTGTCTCATGTCTTGCTCAAGTATAAAATTTATACATGCAAAGTATGGTAAGAGTGATCTTTTAACTACATTTGACGCAACTATATGCTTACCATAAACTGCTCAAGTTAAATGGTCATTAACTCTATCAAGTAATAAATGTCTCAATCATTATATCATTTCAAAGCCGTGTGGATTTCCACATATTTTAAGTAATCCTCATAGCGTTCTCGATAGTGGAGGTTAAGATCAAACTGGCTGGAGCCGGCATTAGGTTTTCAGATAGGTGATGTATGTGTGAAGGAGTCCCAAAGGTAGATGACAATTGTGTGAGTTCCTCATGGGATTACTTGAACTTTATATATAGGGATATTGGTCTAGTGTCATCCATGTACACTCAGGTTCAAGCAGGAAGGTTTTTATTATATATATGTATCTATCTTGATTCTTGTTTTGGCATGCATGCACAACCTTAAATTGGTAGTTATATGAGTTGTGATATTTTATGCTTATTCCCCAAGTCATGTATGTTTATGTACATGTAAGCAAAATATTTGCATAGCTATGACAATGTTTATGATCTATAAGAATTTTGTTATAGAAATAAAACTTATTATTACAATCCCTTATAAAAGTGTAAAAATTTTGGATTCATGTTTTCATGATGTAGTTAATGTTTTGATAATGATGTTTTTTTATTTTAATTGCAACAATACAACAAAACTTATTGTGGATCAAGGCTATGTGGACAAGAATAAAATACTAACAAAATTGGATTGTATCCCAAAGGCTTATTCATAATCGATGATATTCCAATCCCTAAGCATATATATTTGTCCTCCAGCAATATCATTCACCTCTCATGCCACAAGGTAGTTGGCCTATATTTCTTACAAAAAAGAAACATTTATATGTGCACGAGACACATTCAACCCTTCCCCTATATCCTGGCACATGTGACTGGCTTTTAGCAACATTGAGTGTCTCGCCTGCAATGGTTGCACTTTCATCTTCTTCCAACTCAGAGACTATCACTTTCTGGTTACACAATTCATTCTCTTTTATCCCTCCTATGTTCTTTAGCTTTATTAGTAGTGATGTTTGGATGAATGGATCTCATTGATCTTAAAGAGGCATCAATGAATTATTGTTTAACTTGACAACATGATTTTTTCATGAAAGTTCTGTAATATATTATATAATAATATTTGCAAACAAATATTCCTACAAATTGCAAATGTTACAAGATGAAAAACTCTTATACAACACTAGAGATGTGTCTAAGAGTTTAAAGTTCTGATGAGGTAAAAACAAATGCAAACAAACACAATGAAATGATAAAGATGATAAAGGTGAGGGGGAGGAACACATTTAAATAGTAGGCCTCAACTAAGTGATGGAAAAATTGGATATTGATTTGAGCAATAGGTATTTATCTTATCAGAAGCCACTGTCATCTACCATGATGTCCTCTAGAGCGAATTACCTGCCACCACTGCTGATGTTCCCAATTTTTTTTTGATGTGCTTCATCTTCTCACCTCTCTAGATTTGGAATACTGACAATGAATGAATAAAAAACAAATATGCTCAATATTTGTTGTTATGTTCTGAATGTTGTTGTTTTCGTTGTTGTGATTCTGGTAATTTCTTTCAATCCAAACATTCCAGATGATAGCAGCCATCAACATATTTTTTCATTTGTACGGTTTATTGGTTTCTGATGATTGATAAGATTTTGTGTACTCAACTCAGGAGATGTTGTTGTGGCGAGGAAGAATGTATTTCAAATATGGGTGGTGATATGGTAGTGTATGAAGAGATAATGTGTAGTTTCAGTATTGTTTTGGTAGTGTATGAAGAGATGATGTGTGGTTTCTATATTGTTTTGGCACATGTAATATCTAGCTGCTTATGAAAAGGCTAATTTTATATAAAGGAAGTTTCTTGATGTCATAGGGAAATTACTTGTGTATTTTTCTTTAAGAGCATCAAACCCAAATCATATCTTAGAAATGCAAGGGTCTGGTGCTCACATCATACATCTGCATTTCGATGATATGATTCAGATTCAATATTCTTGAAAGAAAAACACACACATTGTTTTTCTATGCTATAAGGAAAGTTTCTTTATTTATATTTGGTCTTTTCATAAGTGGTTAGTTATTAATCTTTGATTTTTCTTTTTAATTTCATCGATCCTCAATGAACGAAGTGTGAGTTTATTATATTTTTCTCACTTTGTCAATATTCATGTTTTTCTTGTTACCATCCTCTGCTCTTCTTTAATCCCCCCATACTCATGTTTTGGATAAGTTAAAATATTACTTCAACAAAAAGTACAGGGGTGAAAATAACCAAAAAATCCCATATACAACTATACAAAGGGGGAGTACTCTACAAAAGTCCCCAATGTTCCAGCACCATGTGGTCCAACCCCTTATAAGATCAATGTATGGTCTTACAAACATCAATTACACTTCTCACAACATCATCAAAAATGTCTACATAACCCCTCTCCCTGCTAGTTTGCATTCTACTTTTCCTTTCTTTCCATATAAGGAAGGTCATATCGGAAAAGCACACACCAGCAAAACATCTCATCACGTGGTTGGAGGCTATTTTCTCCAGGATCCATAGAATGCCAACATCCAAGTTATCCGGGGGAGAGCCTCCTCATCCCATCTTTAGAGAGGTCCTACACCATATATATTTAGAAAAGGAACATGAACACATAAGGTGTAGATAATATTACTCCTCATTTTTACACAGCAAGCAAAGGGTGTGATTAACTAATCCCCAATCTCTCATTCTATCCAATGTGGGCAGTATCCTCAGGAGCCCCCTATACAAGCAACAACTCCATTTAGGTAGATGGAACTTGTTCCATAGAATCCATAACTAGGGAATCGGGGGCCATGGAAAGGCATGATCCAAGGTTTAGTGGTTAGTCTTGTACCCCAATCAACAACCATCAAGTAGAGGTGTTCCATACAACTCCAGTTATTGGAAATCACCTTCCTAACCCTCGAACAGCCAACACAAGTATTAGACAGAGAACCATATCTCACCTTCAACCAACAAACCCATAGTGACAAAGGCTTGGTAATGAATTCATCAATCCTCTTCTTAGTAGCCTACAAAGCAATTCTATGAAGACCAGGAATGTTGAGCCCCCTTGATGGAATGGTCTAGTAACCATGGACCAGGCCACCGCGTGAGCTTTGCCCCTTAAGTGGAAACAGCCGCAGACCAACCTGACTTTCTCGAGAATGAAATAAGGTAGCTCAACCTGCCTACACCGAAAGGAGATCTTAGCTACAAGGATAATTCTGACAAGGACTGCTCTCCCTGCAAGAGACAATGAGAGAACCATCCACTGATCAAAAATATCATAGATATTATCCAAGTTAGAGGCATACACCCTATTAGATCCTCTACCACCTAAAATAGGGATTCCCATATACTTAGTTGGGAATACATCCTCCTCCAACCCAATCGCTGGCTTCAATCCACCTCTTCTAGTGTTACACGATCTGGATAAAAAGACTCTTGACTTAATGTCACTCTTATACAAACCAGTAATGTTCCCAAATCTATTGAGGACGCGTCTCAGAATGTTGAGGTGTCTCACATGGCCAGCCGCAAAGAGCAACACATCATCGGGGAAAATGAGGTGGGACATAACAGGTGTGCCTACTGTCTTGAAAACTCTAAATTCATTATTCATATAAGACACATCGATCATCGTGGTCAAGGACTCCATAACAATAGTGAAAAGGAGTGGGGAGAGGGGATCCCCTTGCCTCAAACCATTAGAAGCAAGAGAGAGTCCTTTGGGAACTCCATTAATCAATACCAACAAAGTAGTTTGTACACACTGGTTCATCATGTTGACCCATCTAGGAGAGAACCTCGTGGAGTCCATATTATCAGATTGGCACACTACAATATCATATGCCTTCATCTAATTTCACATAGGCTCTCTTTGACTTGTTCTTATTATTGAAGTCGAGAAGGAATTCACCAACAAGCAAAGTATTATTTGGTATGGATTGACATTAAACAAAATTTGAATGGTTAGGAGAGATGATATCAGGTAGGACTCTCTTCAACCGTACAATAAGGACTTTAGCAAAAAAATTGTATAGCACTGAACATCACACAATCGATCTATAGTAAGTAAGGAAGTCAGAATCTTCTTCTTAGGTATTATCCTTAATAACACATGATTATTTCTCTTCTTCTCTTTCTTCTTCCTCTTGCTTTTCAAGTGTAACTCCATCGGCTTATAGATTTCCTATGAGTTATTCAATAGGAATATTGCTAAGAGGATTTGCTTCTTCAATGAATGTCATCTTGGGTTTCCACCTCTTTGGTAGAGTTATAAGGATCTTGGAGTTGGTCTCTCCCCTAGCCATAGGATGACCTAGGACAACAAGACCATTTATAATGGTTTTGAGCCTTGAGTACATATATGCGATCCTTTCCTCCTTTCATATCTTGAAGTTTTCAAGAAACACTTTGAGCATGTAGATGTAACTTTCCTTCACTTGATTTGTGAAAACCTCTAGAGGGGGGGTGAATAGAGTTTTATAGAGATTTTAAAATAATTTAAACTCAAACAACCAAAGTAAAGATTGAGAAGAGGAACACAGGTGTTTAGAGTGGTTCCACCTTAGCAAATACTAAGGAGTCAGTCCACTACCCGGTTGCTTACCCAACCGGGATTTTGAAAGTACTAAATTTTATTACCTCTCAAGGATGTTACATAAAATTTACAATACTTTCTAAACACCCTTTGGACAGCCTTCACCCTGAAGTAGTCTTGCCAACCTCGAAGCAGCCTTCCTTGAAGTAACTTCAAGCTCCCCCTTGAAGTAGCCTTCCTCCTGAAGTAGCTTCCCGTCAAGACAGCCTTCCGAAGTAGTCCAAAGTCCTCCTCTTCACACGAAGAGCTTCAACCTCTCCAATCCGCAGCCTCCTACCTGGAGTAGCAAGGAGAGTACAAGTAATACAAAGGAACGAGAAAGGAATAAAAGAAAATACAACTTATCCTTGTAGCTCAAGGCTTGATTTCCCTAGATCAAGCGTTTGGATTTTCCTAGCCAATATGATGGACTTGTGATTGCTAGGGTTAGGAAAATCTAGCCTATAGGACGAGCTTGAGCTAAGGAGAAAAATGGCCAATTGATCACACAGCTCAGTTCACACAGATTGCACAAGAGGGCTCAAGTATTTTCTCAAGTATAGCAAGTGTAAGAAGTGAATCATAGTGTCCTATGGCTTGTCCTATTTATAGGAATGGCCTAAGTATGCTTAAGGACATTCTAGACAACTTCTAGGGGGTTCCTAGTGCTTAACTAGCCGTTAGGAATAAGTTAGGAGCATTAGCAACGGCTAATTGCTTTTACTCTGCAGATTCTGTCAGAGATCGTCTCGGTCGAAGAACGGTCGACCGAGACACCCACTCGGTCGAAGTGTCGTCGACCGACAGGCTCTCTGAATGCAACGTCTATTTCCAACTACCAACTAACTTGTCAGTTTAGTCTAACGGCTAATTGCAGAGATCGTCTCGGTCGAGTGAAGGTCGACCGAGATACCTCTCGGTCGAGGACTTGTCGACCGACAGGCTTCTCTTTTCTCAAGTTATATGCAGATATGTCTAACGGCTACTTGGATCTTTCTCGGTCGAGAATATGGTCGACCGAAGGTGTCTCGGTCGAGGAGTTGGTCGACCGAGAGAGATCCTGTTTTAAGGTTTCAAGTTAGGCACTAGTTATACATATGTGTGCATAGGTGGTCCTATTGAATGGATGACTACGGTGTTTAGCTAGGGAAAATCCAATGCTTGATTTACATGCAATTCTAAGTACTTGTACATTATAATTCTGTACAAGTTTTTACAATGATTACATTTGCATGAAAATATAAATACTTCATGTTGGATTTCCCTTATAGTTGTGTCATCCTGCACGCTCAAGTAGCTCGTTAGATAAATAAGAATGAAATGTTTGTCATAATCAAAACAAAGGGATTTTATAGATGTCCATTTAGCCAACAATCTCCCCCTTTTTGAAGATGACAAACATTTCCAAAATATGAATAAAGGAAATATAAAACATATAAATGCCATACCTTTAGATTGCCATTTGGAACTTTTCCTCTTATTTATAAAATGTGTGCTTAGTATCCCCAGTGAATTATGGAACATGAAATCCAGTTCATTTGGGAATATAGCAACTTTCAATGTAAAGCCAAGAGTATATTTATGAAACTCATTGATTGAGTTTGTCATAAGTATTAAGTTATAGTTTTATATATCTCTCCCCCTTTGTCATCTCAAAAAGATAACCGTTTTATTTAAAAACTCCCCCTTAATTAGATATCCCATCAAAAATGAACGAAAAAAGATGTCCATTGAATAGCCAAAATGTAAAGCAATGATGTGTCTAGCCAAGAGGCAACAATTTGCAAATTACCAATTGAAACGTTCATATCAATATTGATACAAATCATAAAAGCATAAGTAGTCGTTTTTAAGAACCGCAGATATCAAAGAAAACATCCTACAACGTAGTAATAAGTAGTTGCTTCCTAATGTTGTTGAATTGATCTAATGGAAGCAGTTTTGTAAAGATATCAGCTAATTGATTTTCTGTATCAACATGATGAAGGGAAACATGATTCTTTGAGATGTGATCCCTTAAGAAGTGATGACGGATTTCAATATGTTTGGCCCGGCTGTGTAGAATAGGATTGTGTGCTAAGTTTATGGCGCTTGTGTTGTCACAAAAAATAGGTGTAGATGAAAGATGAAAACCATAATCGCTTAAAACCTGTTGCATATAAAGCACTTGAGCACAACAAGACCCAGCTGCCATATATTCAGCTTCGGTGGTAGATAGGGCAACCGTGTTTTGTTTCTTGCTAAACCAAGATACTAAGGCTCCACCTAATAAGAAACATCCACCACTAGTACTTTTGCGATCAAGTCGACAACCGGCATAATCCGCATCAGTATATGCTTTAAAATCCAATGATTGTCCTTTTGGATACCATAAACCAAAACAAGTAGTGCCGGCTAGATATCGAAGGATTCGTTTAACCGCAAGAAAATGAGATTGCATAGGCTGGGATTGAAATCGAGCACAAAGACCAACGGAAAACATAATGTCCGGTCGGGAAGCGGTTAAATATAGCAAACTACCAATCATGGCTCTATATAAGGAATCATCAATAGGTTCCCCATTTTCATCCTTATCAATTTTAATAGAAGTAGCCATAGGAGTAGTAGCATGTTTGCATTGATCCATCCCAAAGCGTTTTAACAGTTCTTTAGTGTATTTTTCTTGGCTTATAAAAATTCTGGCAGGTGTTTGCTTAATTTGAAAACCAAGAAAGAATGTTAGTTCACCCATAAGGCTCATTTCAAATTCTTTTTGCATAATGTCACTAAATTGTGTGCATAATGATTCATTTGAGGCACCAAAAATAATGTCATCAACATATATTTGTACAACTAAGAAATCAGATGCATATGTTTTGAAAAATAGAGTAGAATCTGAATTTCCAATAGAGAAACCATTATCAAAAAGATATGTCTTGAGCCGTTCATACCAAGTCCTAGGGGCTTGTTTTAGACCATAAAGTGCCTTTTTAAGTTTATAAACATGATCGTCCTTTTCTGGGATTTCGAAGCCATGTGGTTGAGCAACATAAACTTCTTCTTGTATGATGCCATTTAGAAATGCACTTTTGACATCCATTTGATATAACTGAATGTTTTTATGGGCAGCAATAGCTAATAACATCCTAATAGCTTCAAGTCGAGCTACGGGTGCATATGTTTCATCAAAGTCAATTCCTTCTTGTTGATTATATCCTTGTGCAACTAACCGTGCTTTATTCCGTATGACTTCTCCTGCCTCATTAAGTTTGTTCCGAAAAACCCATTTAGTGCCTATGATAGTTTTATCTTGTGGTTTAGGAACTAAATCCCATACATCATTTTTAGTGAATTGATTTAATTCCTCTTGCATGGCTATTATCCAGTAATCATCCTTAAGAGCTTCGGATATTTTCTTAGGTTCAATGATAGAGACAAAAGCCATGTTTGCAACATCTTGGAAAGAGGACCTAGTTTTGACTTTATCATTTGGATCTCCAATAATTAGCTCTTGGGGATGATCCTTGATCAGCCTAGGTGTAGGTTGTGGTTCGACCGGAGGATCGGATGTGGGAGTTTTCTCATTATCATTTGGAATGGTTATAGTTTCAAATTGATTTGTGAGATCAATGATATCTAAATTTGTAGATTTTGATTCCTCATGAAAAGAAACATGAATGGATTCCTCAACTTTTCTAGAGATAGTGTTATATACCCTAAACGCTTTGCTAGAAGTAGAATATCCCAAGAAGAATGCTTTTTGTGATTTAGAATCAAACTTGTCTCTATCATCCTTGGTGTTTAAAATATAACATGTAGAGCCAAAAGTATGAAAGTAGTCAACTCTAGGTTTCTTAGAGTGTATTATTTCATATGGAGTTTTCTTCAAGTGAGAGTGAACCGTGACTCTATTTAGCACATAACAAGCTGTGTTTACAGCTTCAGCCCAAAAGGTTTTAGGTGTGTTGTGTTCAAGCATCATGGTCCTAGCCATTTCTTGTAGAGATCGATTTTTCCGTTCCACAATACCATTTTGTTGTGGGGTACGTGGAGCAGAGAAATTGTGAGTATATCCCTGAGATGTACAAAAAGTTTCAAAAGTATGATTTTCAAATTCGCCACCGTGATCACTTCTAATGGTACATATTTTATGTTGTAAAAGATTTTCAATTTTAGAACAAAATTGCATAAAGACATAAATAGTGTCATCTTTTGTTGCAATAAAATGTACCCATGTAAATCTACTATAATCATCAACAATAACAAAACAGTATCGTTTACCACCAATAGATTGTGTTCTCATTGGTCCAAATAAATCCATATGAATTAATTCTAAGGATCTACTGGTGCTAAGTACATGTTTTGATTTAAAAGATGTTTTGGTTTGCTTTCCCATTGTACAAGGTTCACAATTTGCAACTTGATCAAAAGACAAAACAGGTAATCCACGAACAAGATCATATTTTACTAACTTTTTAATAGCATGTGAACTAGCATGACCAAGCTTTTTATGCCATAGTTGTAAGGTGTTTTCATTTGCAAGTAAGCATTTACCTACTACTGATTTCATAGAGTTTGGTTTAAGGATATAAAGATTTCCAACTCTATTTCCTTCATAAACAACAGTTGTAGTATTTTCTGTCAATAACTTGCAGTAGGTTTTGTTAAATAACACATCATAACCGCTATCACATAGTTGACTTACACTTATTAAGTTATGATGCAATCCATCAACTAGTAGAACATTTTTGATTTCAAGATTTGTTCCAACATTACCTATTCCAACGATTTTGCCCTTACCATTGTCTCCAAAGGTGACCGTCCCACTTTTCTTTTCTTCAAAAGTTGAAAATGCATCCTTGTTTCCGGTCATATGTTTGGAGCAACCACTGTCAACGACCCATTCCTGCATTAGAATATAGATTTTGGTACCCATGTGATGGTCCGATAAGGTTAGAAACTTTTTAATTTGCTGATGTGTATAAAAGTTCTGATACAGGAAACCAGTCGGTCGACGATTGTTCGACCGATATAATTCTCGGTCGACAATTTATCGATCGAGGAGGTTACTGTATCACAATCAAAAAGAACAGAAAAATTTTTCGGTTGACCAGTGTTCGACCGAAATGAGTACTGGAAGATTTTCGATTTGTTAAAGCCATCCAGTCGGTCGACACTACTTCGACCGACCCAGAGCTCGGTCGACAGTACTTCGACCGACGAAGTTTCTGTTTTAGTACAGCAATGCAGAAAAATAATACCAATAAGCATAGCATCGTTTGTTGAGATAGGACAATATAAATTGCACAAATTAAGTATTTTGTCATATCTCAACTACATTCCATTCTTCTAAGTTTGAGGTCTTGGGGTCCAAACTAAGTTGGACTTCTTAGTCTTGTAGGGGCATGAAAAACAGTAATGACCAAGACGTAAACAGAAATGACAAGTAATAGAATCAACTTCGTTTCTTTTTCTAGTCATTGTGTTTTTGGGTACAAACATAGTTTGGGTCTTTTTAGTTTGGTTTCTCTTTGGAACATATCCCAAACCTTTTCTTCCTTTGAAGGTAGTACCACTTCTTAATATGTTATCAAGAATATCTTTTCTTCTTAACTCATGAAGTTCTTGTTGCAACTGAGCAATGTTATTCATTTTCTTATGTATATCTTTTCTTGCCTGGTCTAAATCAGAAAGCAATGAATCCTTTTCTTTTACAATAATGTCATAGTCCGAATGATTGCACAAGATAGGTTGAGTTTGAAAAGCTTGTAGTTTAGCTAACAAATCAGTCTTTTCTTTTGATAGAAGATCAACATTAGTTTCCAAAGTAAGTAGCTTTCTAGTGCAATCATCTAAAGATGTTTTTAAAGATACATTTTCAAGATCAATGTTATTCTTTTCGGAAGAAAGTTCATCTATTTTGGCAATGAGCTCATTGTTTGATTTTATAGTCCTTTTTAGTTTCTTCTTGGCATCAACATATTTATCATGAGTTTCTTGTAAGCTAGCTACTAACTCTTCTTTAGGAAGATCAACTAGGCTTACCTCTTGAGATTCTTCATCTTCTCTTGCCATTAGACATTCTATCTTGTCTTCTCCGCTTTCACTTTCACTCGTTTCATCCCATGCTGCTTTATAAGCTTTTTCTTTCTTCTTATGTGAGCTTTTCTTTCCCTTCTTAGCTTTGGGACATTCATTTTTGAAATGTCCTTTCTTTCCACATTCGAAGGACCTGGGAGTGGAAGAAGAACTAGAAATTTTATTAGATTTAAACCTTCTATATTTCTTACCATTGACTATCAATGCTTCTTCTCCTTCTTCTTCACTAGATTCCTCACTCTCTTGTGAGAGAGCTTTTGATGCTTTGAGAGCCACGTCTTTCTTTGGCCCACGTTGATGTTCATGTTCTCTTCTCTCTTCCTCTTCTAGGTCTGCCTCATGAGCTTCTAAGTTTCCGATGAGCTGTTCCATTTTGAGGCGAGTGAGGTCGTTTGCTTCTGCAATAGCTGTCACCTTTGGTTTGTACTTTGGAGGAAGAGATCGAAGTATTTTTGATACCTGATCTTCCTCAAGAACAGGTTTCCCTAAAGCACTCAAACCATTGACAATAGTAGAAAATTTTGAATACATTTCACTAATAGTTTCGTTTGGATCCATACGAAAATGTTCAAATTTGGTTTTAAGCAAACTAACTTTAGAGTTTTTAACTTGAACCGTACCCTCATATGTTATAGATAATCTATGCCAAATGTCATATGCGGTATCACAGTTTGATACTCTATTAAATTCACCTACTGAAATGGAACAATATAAAATGCTTACCGCCTTTGCATTCATTTGTGCCATTTTTACCGTATTAGCGTCCCATACTTCGAACTCGTCTTGTGGAAGTGTGTATGGTGTAGATACCATTCTCCAAAGATCCCAATTGATTCCTTGGAAGTAAAATTGCATTCTTCTCTTCCAGTATTGATAGTTTGTCCCGTCAAATGCCGGAGGTCGAGCAACGAGCGTTCCTTCAATGTTGAGGTTGTTGAGCACTCCATCCCCCATCTTTTCTTCAAGACTTTGTTAGGGCTCCTTGAAGCCTGCTCTGATACCAATTGAAAACCTCTAGAGGGGGGGTGAATAGAGTTTTATAGAGATTTTAAAATAATTTAAACTCAAACAACCAAAGTAAAGATTGAGAAGAGGAACACAGGTGTTTAGAGTGGTTCCACCTTAGCAAATACTAAGGAGTCAGTCCACTACCCGGTTGCTTACCCAACCGGGATTTTGAAAGTACTAAATTTTATTACCTCTCAAGGATGTTACATAAAATTTACAATACTTTCTAAACACCCTTTGGACAGCCTTCACCCTGAAGTAGTCTTGCCAACCTCGAAGCAGCCTTCCTTGAAGTAACTTCAAGCTCCCCCTTGAAGTAGCCTTCCTCCTGAAGTAGCTTCCCGTCAAGACAGCCTTCCGAAGTAGTCCAAAGTCCTCCTCTTCACACGAAGAGCTTCAACCTCTCCAATCCACAGCCTCCTACCTGGAGTAGCAAGGAGAGTACAAGTAATACAAAGGAACGAGAAAGGAATAAAAGAAAATACAACTTATCCTTGTAGCTCAAGGCTTGATTTCCCTAGATCAAGCGTTTGGATTTTCCTAGCCAATATGATGGACTTGTGATTGCTAGGGTTAGGAAAATCTAGCCTATAGGACGAGCTTGAGCTAAGGAGAAAAATGGCCAATTGATCACACAGCTCAGTTCACACAGATTGCACAAGAGGGCTCAAGTATTTTCTCAAGTATAGCAAGTGTAAGAAGTGAATCATAGTGTCCTATGGCTTGTCCTATTTATAGGAATGGCCTAAGTATGCTTAAGGACATTCTAGACAACTTCTAGGGGGTTCCTAGTGCTTAACTAGCCGTTAGGAATAAGTTAGGAGCATTAGCAACGGCTAATTGCTTTTACTCTGCAGATTCTGTCAGAGATCGTCTCGGTCGAAGAACGGTCGACCGAGACACCCACTCGGTCGAAGTGTCGTCGACCGACAGGCTCTCTGAATGCAACGTCTATTTCCAACTACCAACTAACTTGTCAGTTTAGTCTAACGGCTAATTGCAGAGATCGTCTCGGTCAAGTGAAGGTCGACCGAGATACCTCTCGGTCGAGGACTTGTCGACCGACAGGCTTCTCTTTTCTCAAGTTATATGCAGATATGTCTAACGGCTACTTGGATCTTTCTCGGTCGAGAATATGGTCGACCGAAGGTGTCTCGGTCGAGGAGTTGGTCGACCGAGAGAGATCCTGTTTTAAGGTTTCAAGTTAGGCACTAGTTATACATATGTGTGCATAGGTGGTCCTATTGAATGGATGACTACGGTGTTTAGCTAGGGAAAATCCAATGCTTGATTTACATGCAATTCTAAGTACTTGTACATTATAATTCTGTACAAGTTTTTACAATGATTACATTTGCATGAAAATATAAATACTTCATGTTGGATTTCCCTTATAGTTGTGTCATCCTGCACGCTCAAGTAGCTCGTTAGATAAATAAGAATGAAATGTTTGTCATAATCAAAACAAAGGGATTTTATAGATGTCCATTTAGCCAACAATTTGTACCTTCATAAGTGACGCATATCTTTATCCATAGCTCATTGGCTGTCTCACCAGAAGAAACCCAATTGAACTCGACAACGGAGGGGAGGAATAGAGAATGTTGATGGCTCTTGAATTCAAGGTTGCTTTCTTCAAGGTAGCTTCATCTCATTCTTATATCTTTGTCTCTGGTAGATTGTATGGAAGGTCCACCATTCTCCATAGCTCAAGACTTGATCATTAGTTGTAGTATTATAACCTTCTCTTATAATAGAGAAAGTTACTCCCATCAAAGATTGCATTAGGCACCTCCCACCTTGATAATCTCCCATCTTCTCCTACTTGTGGAAGTATACTTGGAAAAGACCCACTCTGATACCACTTGTTGGATCTAGGATAATGGACTCTAGAGGGGGGGTGAATAGAGCTAAAAATACTTACACACAATTCATTAGACCTTCAAGATATTTCTAAGTTAATATGGTAAATATGAACTTTGCGTGCAACTAAACATACATAGCAAGGGAGAGAGAGATTGAACAAGCCCAAGTAACACAATCTATGTATAGTTGTTCCTACCTCCAAACTAGGATAATTACATCCACTACATAGAGAGATCAACCTCTAGGATTTTCCAATCATGTCTCACTCCTTATATTCCATTATAAGAGTTACAACATATGACCTTCCTTTTCTGGGCCTAGGATACCCAACCTTCACTTTGAGGACAAGGGAGCCAATAACATACCAAAGGACTTACATATCCAAGACCAAGAGTCTTCAACCTCACCAAGGACTTAACCAATTTTGCAATGAGTCTTCCTCCTTCACCAAGGACTTACCCACTCTTGGAACAAGTCTTCTGCCTTGAAGTAATTACCCACTCTTCTTAAATCTTCTGCCTTTAACTTCACCTTTGCCAAGGAGAAGCTTTCACTAAGGGACCCCTTTCCTTCTTCTTGTTCACCTCTCTTAGCCAAGAGAAAGAACCTTTATCTTCATGTTAGAAAGAGAGATTGGTAGGTGGGGGAAGTGGGAGCGTCACAAGATATACATGTATGACTAGCTCTCTTAAAAATATCCTACTCACTCTAATGTATGTAGCAAGTGATTAAGCTTAAGAGTGGAAGGAGGCAATTAGAGACACTCAACTATAATATATGAATCTTCATAGTGCTTGGATGACCATGGGATGAAGCCCAAGGTATCCTATTCATAGTTGTGGATTCCTACTAGCCAGTAGGAACACTTAAGGACGAATTTTACTCATTTGGGGTGTTGCAATGGATTTATTTTTGAGTTTTGCAACACTCCAATGGCTAAAAACACTTTTTCTGCATATTCTGTAGAGTGCAGTTGTTCAAGTTTACTTCTGGGAACTTGACCAATGACACTATGCGATAAAGAAATTTTGAAGTGTTGGTCAAGTTTATCCTAGATGAAACTCAGCCGATGGTTTAATTTTATTTGGTCAGTGTTGGATGTTCGTCGAGTTTGTCCTGGGAAAAAAATCAATCAATCCTGGAAGTTCCCAAAATCCATCAAGTGTGCCAGTCAAGTTTATTCTAGATGAAACTCATCTGATAACACTCCATATAATGAATTCTATAAAGTGCTTAAATATTTGATTTAAGTTCTCCTAATTTTTCTAAGCTTAATTACAAGTCATACAATCATTACAAGTGATTTACAATATGATTCTAATAGATTTTCATGTCTTTTCCACAAAAGCACACTTGCAGTGATTTTGTCTTGTCTTTCTCCTAGTTGGAATGCACAAGTTAGGGCATTTGGAGTGTGTCTATAACTAATTTGAAATCACTCAAGTAGAATCATTAGACACAAGTAAGTGGAATGGTTAGTCATTATCAAAACAAGAGTTTAGTCAATTAGACTTGGAGTCAACATGTTATTCTACATGTTTTTTATCTGGATCATCCTCAATTGTTAATTAATTTGCAAGTGTTATGTCTACATGTAATGACTTCAAATTAGAAAATTAACAATAGTCTTAAAGAAATTGTCATTGTCAATAATGTTCAAACATTATGGTTTTGGAAATAAAATCCACACTGCTAATATGCTTGAAAAATATATCAGTATCAACTTTGCTTGGTGGTAGAGTTGGATGCAAATTTGGCTTAATATGGTAGGTTCTGATCAGTATATAGAGGAGGATGAACCTAAATCTGATGAGTTCGTCCCTGATAATGTGAAATTAATTGTGAATTAGAAAAAGGGTGATAAGATGTGTCTGTGGTTGATCTTATTTGTGTTAAATATCAAATTGTATGATTCATACTCTAAGCGGCCTGTAATACTTACAAAGTTTTGTGGGAGGCATTAGTTAAGAATTTTAGTACTGAAAATCAAGATGCTAAAAAGTATTGTGTGTCTAAATTTTTAAAATTTTAGATGGTTGAGGGTGAATCGATTTCTGATCAAACACACGACTTTCATCTCTTGTGTAATGAAATATCAGATGCAAAAATGGAATTGCCTGAGAAGTTTGTTGTCATGTCCATCATAGAAAAATATCCTAAATCCTTTTAATCATTTGGCATGACTCTTAAGCGTCGAAAAGGAAACTTGTTAATGAGTGATCTAATTAGGGATATTAACATACAAGAAGAACACTTGAAAGAGAAGATTGTCATGTTACCTACTGATGCAAACCCTAGTGTTAATTTTACTACTACTACAATCAAAGACAAAAAATCATAGAATACACTTAAGCCTAAGACTAAGATCTAAAAGAAATCGAAGAACAAACCTTGTTGGACAGGTTGGACATTGGAACACAAATTGTCCTTCAAAGGCAAATAAAGTTGCAACATCTGCAACTGAGGAGGTCGTGATCAAAATGATGACTACATCCTAGAACCGAAATGATGCGTAGGTGTCTATAAAACCTGAAATGTTTTCTATTTTTAACCACTGTATTGGATAATTGACATTGGGTCTAATATACATGTTTTTGCTGATAAGTCATTGTTTATGTCTTACCAGGCCTCTAGAGGTTGTTCCATGACTTTGGGTGATCCCAACTATGTAGAAGTCAAAGGTGAAGTATGGGTGGATTTGAAGTTTCCTTTGGGGAATGTTCTAACACTTCATTGAGTCAGGCATGTCTCAACCAGTAACACAATATCCTTAATGGTGTAATTTTAGTTAGGGATGGTTTTAGAATAGACTGCAAATGTAATAAGGTCATTATTACACACCTTCATGATTCTTTATTTTTTTTCAAGGGGTATCTATGTGATATGGAGAACTTATTTAAGATTCTTGTTGAACCTGTTTCATATTATATTTTAAATTTGAATGAAAATAGTTCTATTTGCATGGATCTTTTATTGTTTGATGTATGGCATAGTCATTTGGGGCATGTTACTTATAGCTCAATGAAATGAATGATGAAACTTGATTTAATTCCTAAATCCAATATTAATTTTAGTAGATGTGAAATATGTGTGTAAGTAAAGTGCCTAGGGATTTTTTTCATTCTATGAATAAGAATTTAGAAATTCTTGATTTAGTACACATTGATATCTACTAAATTAAATGGGACTGCTACTAGGGATCAAAAATGTTATTTCATAACTTTATTGAAGATGCTAATAGATATTGTTATGTCTATTAACTTAAAAGTAAAGGCGAGGCATTGGATAAATTCAAAACTTAAAAGAAAGAAGCAAAAACTCAAACGAGTAAAGTGCTTAAACAATTAAGGTCTGATAGGGGAGGAGAGTACACCTCAAACTTGTTTTTGTAATTTTTTCAATTTTGTGGTATAGTTCATGAGGTTATGACTCCTTATGCACACCTTTCTAATGGGATAGTTGAAAGTAAGAACCAAAACCTAATATATATGGTTAATACATTACTCCTAACCTCAGGCCTACCCGACTTAATGTGGGGAGAAGCTTTGTATACAACTTGCCTTATTCTGAAAAGAGCTCCTCATAAATATAAAGAAACTAGTCCATTTGAGCAATAGAGAGGTAGAAAACTAAGTCTCAAATATCTTTGAGTGTGAGGGTGCCTTGCTAAGCTACTTGTCTCTAAACACAAAATGAAGAAATTGGTACCAAGAATGGTTGATGAAATCTTCTTGGGTTCTATAGAGACAAGCTATGCCTATAGATTCTTGATTGTAAAAACATATATCTCAGACTTTGATGTCAATAACAATTGTGGAATTACATGATGCTACATTCTTTGAGGATGTGTTTCTGATGAAATTTGGTGCTCCCAATGAAGTATCTCAAGAAGATTCATTTACTATAGGTTCCATTCCTGAGTACATGGAAAGGGCGACAAATGTGAGGGATAACTCAGAACATGATATTTTTGATGATTCTTAAGAAATGGTTTAACCAAGTAGAAGTAAAAAGCTTAGGCCATCTAAAGATTTTGGAAGTGAGAAATATTGAGGATGATCATGTATATTTCAAACAAGCAATAGATTCACGAGAAGCTAATTTTTAGAAAAAGTCATTAATGATGAAATCCAATCAATTCTCTGTAATGAAACTTGATAAATATCATATTTTCCTCTTGGTTGTTCTATAATTGGATGCAAATGGATCTTGAAGAAGAAACTTAATGCAAATGAGACAATAAATATGTATAAGTATAGGTTAGTAGCTAAGGTTTACACACAGAGGGAAGGAATATATTATTTTGATACATATTCTCATGTTTCCCCTATGACCACAATATGAGTTCTTATATCATTGGCGTCCATTTATAATCTTTCTATCCATTGATATGGATGTGAAGACCATGTTCTTACATGTTGATCTTCAAATGAAGATATATATGGAACAACATGAGGGATTTGTGGATAATGGGAATGAGTCCAAAGTGTGTAAACTTGTTAAGTCATTATATGGCTTGAAACATGCCCATAAACCATGGCATGAGAAGTTTGATTCTATTGCATCAACATTTGGCTTTGTTTTCGATGAATTTGATAAGTGTCTCTACTAGAAAATTGGTAATGATGGATTCATTTTGTTATGTTTACATGTCAATGATATTCTATTTTTTTTGTTCTTATATGAAAATAGTAAATGAGACTAAGTCATTCTTGTGTAACAAGTTTGAGATGAAGGATATGGGTGTCACTGATGTGATTTTAGGGCATAAAATCATAAGGTCTACTGATGGTATAACTCTCTCTTAGTCTCACTCTTTTGAGAAGATATTAGAGAGGTTTGAATATACATCACATAAGCCTATTAAAACTCCATATGATTCATCAAAGGCCTTGTTCAAGAATGACTAGAGTTCCAGTGTCTCAAATACAATACTCTTAGATTATATAAAGTTTGATGTATCTTATGAGTTGCACATGTCCAGACATTATGTTTTCCATGAGTAAGTTAAGTAGATACACTAGTTGTCCCGATAAAACCCATTCAGGAGCTCTTGATAAAGTTTTGAGGTATATCAAGGGAACTTGTTCGCTTGGGCTGCATTATGGAAAATATACTTTTGTAGTCAAAGGATATAGTGATGCAAGTTGGATTGCCATGAACTCTGGGAGTAATGGTGTCTTTGGATATGTATTCATGTTGAGAACAGGTGTTGTTCCCTGGAGGTATAAACAATATATACCATATTATCTCTATCTACTATTGAGGTAGAGTTGTGTGCTTTTTTTGAAACTAGATTGGAAGTTGAATGACTACATGGACTTATGTCTAGTTTACCAATGGAAAAGAAGTCGCTTCCTGCAATTTTAGCTACATTGATTGTTATAGCACTACAACTATTACTAAAGTAAAGAGTTCCAAGTACAATAAAAAACAACATAGACACATCCAAGTCAGACTCAAGTATATAAGGGAATTAGTGTTTAATAGGGTCCTGGTTGTGGATTATGTTGGTATAAAAGATAATACAATTGATCTTTCCACTAAAGGTCTTACCCTGACCTTAGTGGAGAAATCTAGGTTGGAGATGTTACTGAAACCTTTTTATATTTATAGGCAGTAGAAACACAACCCAAAAGAGTGGAGATCCCATAAATTGGGTTCAATGTGGTAATAACAAACTGTCGGGTGAATAAGATGACAATATGTTTTTCATTGATGCTTCTTGCATCTATATGTCTATCCCCTAGAAAACATGTTAGTGTCATGACAACAAGTTAGTAAGAGATTAGTTCCGGAATGATGTCAAGTCCTAGGACAAGATGTTAGTAGTACATCCTTACATACTCCAACTAACTGATTGATTTTGTGTAGGACGTCACGATTGAGGAATTGGGTTGTTCCCTGATATCAATCATGACATGTTATTTGGATGAATGGCCTTAATGCATCATATTTCTTTTTATACATGTCTTTATTGTGTTGTTACCAACTGATACTCTTACAATCAATGTTCAGGTTCAAGACTTTTATTCACCTAGATCCTACATGGGTTAAAGTTGGATAACTCAGGTAGGTTGAAACAAAAAGGTGTCTGCTAATTAATTGTTTCTTTCTAAATTAGATTTATTAATCCTAATTGGAAAATGTTTGCCTCACATTTTTTTAGCTTCATGTACAAAAACGATAAAGTGATCACATCTTAATGGAAATGGGATTTGGGAGTGTGAAGGGCTATACACAAGTCTTTAGTAATTAGAGTTAAAGACATCTTATGAACATCAGTCGTCAGTGTTTGTTCCCATATTTTGCGAAATCTAAGCCAATTATGTAATGTCATCACTGCCATACTACTCTTTGGATAATTTTCTCCTATGTGAAATGATTCCATCCTCCCCTCTTATCTATAGATGTGATCTGTCTGGGTCATGGTACCTACTATTGTTGGTTTGCACTAGTAGAACAATTGTTCTTCATCAGCATGTGAGCGAGACATCATCCATAGGTTTGTGACCGGATCGACTAGAAGAATAGTGTTCATCCTTAAACATTGCTACCCGCTAATTTCTTTAAGTAACACATTTGTTTCTCAACAAATCTATGTACCTAACTCTTTTATATTTATTTCTCCTACATTGGTTATTCTATGTATTTTTTATCTGGATCCGCCTGAACTATTAATTAATTTGCAACTATTGTTGCTACATGTAACGATGCCTAATTAAAAATTAACAAAAACAATCACTACAAAAATACAATAAAGCTGTGGAATATTTGCCAAGGGGTAAGGTCTTGAAGATATATATGACTCATACCCAAAAAATTGTTTGTCAAAATCTATACTAAACAACATTATCATATGTCCCTTGGAAGAAATATTTCTTATCGTATTTCTTCTCAACTTTTCCATTTAGTGCATTTTTATGTTGTATGTAATGTCTTTCATTGTGTTATTCAGTATAGTTAGCACTTAAATATATGGTTGTTCATTTAGAATTATTGAGATAGTCCTCTTAGATCAAGAAATGATTGTAATAAAGATTACTTCAATAGTGGAAGTAGCAAAAGCAACAACAGACAAAGTCATCAATCATGAGCTTCTATGAGACACATATATTAAATGTTGTTACAAACTTACTATTTTTGCCTTTGTTGTAATGTTTATCAAGAAAAGGGATTGACCAAATGGTGTTATACAATTTCACATGGATGTTAAGCCCACTTATTTTTTTTTAAAGAACTAGAATTATTGTGAATGTTTTGTGTGAATTTTTTATATGTGTTAGGAAAATGAATATATACATATATGACCTAATTTTGAAAAATAGTGACTACTTTTGTGTAAATTTATTGATTGTATGTTGATAATATTAAATATAATGATGGGAAAGACACGTCTATGAAAAAAATTTATCTCGAAGTGATTGACTTTGAGTAAAAAATTATCTCCAGGGTCATGCTCATGATCTTTTGGAGAAAGGCTCAAGGTCTCTATATCTTTCATCAGGGAAGAGTTTCGATTAGAAAAAATTGTTCACCAAGCCTCCACTCTGGAAACAAGGATCAATGTCATGCACTGACCAACAAATTGGTGTCAAAAATTTAGATATTTGTGATTAGTGATTCAACTCCGACCCTTATCATATTTTTATTTACTTTGAGTAATCTCTCCTTTTAGCGGCGAGACATCACAATACCATTCATAGTGTAAGATTGAGGAGAACACTCATGGCTATGGTTTGATGGACTCTTAACTCCAATTTCTGGATATGGTTATGTGAGGCCTCTGTATGCTTTAGTCCAATCTATACTTTGTAATTCGTACAATTTATAAAGATGGTGCTCTATATCTTATGATGGTTCTAATATATCATATCTTTCATGGTGTAAATCCCTTTAATATTTACAGATGAACACGACCAACCTTACTATGAAAATAAAAAAAGAAAAATTATCTTGGGGTCCTAGGGCTTTGATGCATTGTCTAAGTAAATGTAGCCCCTAGAATCCCATTTTATAGGTTGATATTAGAGCCATGGAACTCAGTACGTCAAACTATCTCAATACATATCCACTTATCTTGATCACATATATTCATCTCTAATTTTGTATGTGTACTCTCAACTTTGATAAGTCTAATTGAAGATACAACCAAAAATAAGAAGAGAACAATATATGAACCTCATGAAGTAACCCCTTGATTTTTGTTAATCATGCTTTGTAATAAGCTTATAATTAACTTATGAGGTTTCATCTTAAAGTTGGAATATTTGAAGGTATACTTACATTTTATGCAAAATTAGATCAAAACCAAACCATGACCATTGTAATGTAGGGTGAAGTTCAACTAGACGTCAAAAGTGCAGATCATGGTATTTTGGGTATTCTGTTGGAAATTATGTTAGCAATTGAGAGCTGGAAAACCACATTAATATTTTTGAAAAGACAATTCATAATAATTATATAAAAATGTGTTTTTTTTAGGAGTGTGACTGAAGATCTCATTTTATGCGATGCACATGTTTAATTAATTTGATAATTCATATTGTGTATCTTAATTGGTGGCAATTTTAGGTGTTTCTGGTAGGCGGAAAAATGTGAGGACTGATATAGTTGACATGCAACATTGTCAAGTTCACTTGCAAGACATGCCAATAATTTTTTTAGTTAACAATAAATATAAGCCATCCACTTTTTCTAGTGAGTGATTTATCATATCATATATGTTGAGCAAATGTAGGGTAAAAAAAAAACTAATCTAGATCATAGAACTCAACCAAATCAAGTCATACTTAAAGTTTGGTTTGATTTAAGGGATATATGGTTTGTTTGGTTCCAATAATTTATAAGCCACTAAATCCTGATTTGGTTCATTTTGAGTGTGCAGTTTATATACATATATATACATATAATATTTATTTATATGTATATATATGGGATGTATTCATTATTCAATCTGGATTAACATAAATTAGTTATCTAGTAATTCAGGCTACAATTAGAGAACTTTGGTTATAGTTTTGACATTCTTGTTACAAATTTATGCTCCTCCTTACAGTCTAGGATGGAAATATTATTATTCAAAAACGTCATTTTATTAATTTTGGCAAACAAAATATACAATTGACAAATTGTTTATAAAAGGAGTCCTTATATCACAAATTTGGTCTTCTCATTGCAGTTTGGAGCCCTCCAGTTATTAAATTAGATCTGAAGGTAGCTGTGTGTGTGCGCGCATATTATTATAATATGTAGTTATCTTAGTAGAAACTAGAAGAGTATACTCATTAGGTTAAGGATTATGAAGTTACATCTGGAGTATGTTGATTATGCCAGATGGATTGATAAAGATGATGAAAAATGGTTCAAATGTCGATGAAAAAGTTGATTCAAAACTCGTGGATGATAATTTGAAACCAAATTAAACAAAACTAAATTATAAACCACTAATTTAATTTGTTCTGGTTTTGGACTAGTTAACGGCGCGACATTGTTTGAAAAGTGTACAAATCAATATAAATAGCTCAGTTACAGTTTTGTAGTAAATCAAACCAAACTAAATTATCTATGCCCACCCCTAAGCAAATGTGAGGTCTTGGCCAACTATTTTGTGGTCCACATATATGTATTTTCCGTGGTCTTGTTTGGATATCATATACGGAGATCACAACCTGAAGGTTGAACACCGATCGAATTAAACATTCGATCAATTAGTGCATCACAAGAAGATGCGTTGTCGGTAACAAACAGTATATACAAGGCAAGGGGCGGAGCAAAGGAAACGCGTGGTTGGAATTATGAGAGGGGTCCATTTTCATTTGTGCGTGAGGTCGTTCATACATGCATATCCTTAATTAGGTCATCGAAAAGGCAGCAATCTCCCTCCTCTCATTTGACGTATCTCCTGTTTCGTCTCTCTTCCATTCCTTCATACCGGTCAAACCTAACGACCACAGGATTCAGGTACTTGCCTCTATTAACACCCTTGAAGGTCGCTACCCTCTGGTCTGGTCCAGATAGGCCCGATCTCAGACCCCCTCCCTTCTTTCCCAGGAGGAATCATTCCAACCAGACTATATGTTATCATCATAGGTAGGGAGGCAACATAAGTATATATCTATAGATCGAGCCACAAGACTCATCATGAATTATCTATATTTCCTCCTATTCTTCCTTGCCGCGGCCATCAGCTCGGCGACGGCGAACATCGCCGAATACGACGACCATTGGAAGAAGCGCGCGGCGGATGCCCGTAAGTCAGCCCTCAAGGCCTACCACGAAGATCCCGATGAGGTGACCGACCACCTCAACAGCAAGGTGCACCTTTCGTTCGCCAGCAACAATAGCACCCGGCGCCTCCTGAAAGGCAAACGCTATAAAGGCCCTTGCCTAGCCACGAACCCCATTGACCGCTGCTGGCGGTGCGACCCAAACTGGGAGAAGAACCGGAAGAAGCTTGCGAACTGCGTCCTCGGGTTCGGCCGCAAGACCCGCGGTGGGGCGAAAGGGGACTACTACGTCGTGACCGACCCGTCGGACGACAATGTCGTCGACCCCAAGCCCGGGACGCTCCGGTACGGTGTCGTGCAGAAGGAGCCTCTGTGGATCATCTTCGCCCGCAACATGCAGATCGTCCTCAAGCAGGAGCTGCTCGTCGGGAGCTACAAGACCATCGATGCGAGGGGTGCCAACGTGCACATCGCGCACGGCGCGCAGATCACCGTGCAGTATGCCAAGCACGTCATCATCCACGGCCTCCACATCCACGACATCAAGCCCTTTGGCGGCGGGTTGATGCGCGACAAGTACAACCACGTTGGGGTGCGCGGTACCAGCGACGGGGACGCCATCTCCATCTTCGGCTCCAACAACGTGTGGGTCGACCACGTGTCCGCGTGGAACTGCTTCGACGGGCTCGTCGACGTCGTCGGAGGGTCGACGGCAATCACCATCTCCAACAACCACTTCACGAAGCACGACCACGTCATGCTGTTCGGAGCCAGCGACACCTACAGTGGGGACTCTATTATGCAGATCACTGTCGCGTTCAACCACTTCGGGAAAGGGCTGATCCAGAGGATGCCCAGGTGCAGGATGGGCTTCTTCCACGTCGTGAACAACGACTACACGCATTGGGAGATGTACGCCATTGGTGGGAGCATGAATTCCACCATCGTTAGCGAAGGGAACAAGTACGTTGCCCCCGACGACCCCAGGTTCAAAGAGGCGACTCACAGGGCGGATCCCAGTGACCCTAATTGGCATAAGTGGAGGTGGACCTCCAGTAAAGACAAGATGGTGAACGGTGCCTTCTTCACGGAGTCGGGTGTCAAGAACCAGGACAGGACGTTCTCCAAGAAGGACAAGATCACCTCCAAGAGTGGCAATTGGGTCACACGCCTCACGCGATTCTCTGGATCTCTACCTTGCAAGGTTGGAAAGCCATGCTGACTGTTTAGAACAGGTCACTCTGAAACCGTGATCAGTTCCATTGTCACATGCCGCTTTATCAACAAAATTGATTGTGCACGAAACAGTAAGAGAAAGAGAAGACAAAAACTAATACATCTCCATTAGTATCAAGATACCAACTAATAAAGAACACTGTATTATGTATCTCACTTAGAACATGCCCTTGTAACTAATAAGGAACAATGTAATTTGTACCTCAGATAGAAAATTAATATGTTCCTTTTCCAAATATCTCGTATACTGACATCATTTTACATTTCATCCATATGTGTGCGGTGCCCGTGCATGCATCTCATAGTTTCCCTATGTAATAGGATACTTATTTATGATTCAGGTACCAGTGGTACCAAAACCTCCAAGAAATAAGGTGACCAAATCGCCGAATGTACTAGTAAATTATGGGGAGGCACCCCTAAACAAGCATGCAATCTGGGAGCCAAATATTGTGCCTTTCTAGTAGCATAGGTGTGATTAAATGAAGTGGGTCTACCACTCTACCTCTTCATTCCTCATCTTGGTCTTCATGGTTTTGCTCCGAAGGATATGACCTGTGACATACAACTGCACCCCTAAGATAGATCATCTGTGTAGCCTTTGCATGTCGGGTGATTGCTCCACTATCTATATCAGCTATTATTATCATATAAAATTTTAGTAAATAATTGATTTCAAAGTCTACCTTTATTTCCAAACATCCTATTGCTTCTTTCATTCCAGATACACTAATATATCATTATGGCTAAAACGTTTGGTGATGTAATATTATTTTGTTAGGATTTCGCATGAAAAATATGGTTGAAAGTTTACTTTTAAGGCCTTCTGGAAATGGAGGAATGTGAAAATATTTTTGTCATATGAATGTCATCGTTTGGCTATATTATATTTAACTAGATAATCATTTGCATTGATGGGGAAGGCAAGCGGCCAACAAACTAGGATGCCAGACCTTTCTAGATGACAAAACCAATAATCTAAAACTACATCCATAGACTTATGGGTCATGATGCTCATATGCATAACTTATTGGGCCCTCTTGACAAGCATCATATCACAACTTCCGGAGCTAAGAATCCACAAGTATCAAATCTAAAAGGTATAAAGACATGTTGATTGTCTTTATAATGAATTTGAACTGACACATATGAATATAATACATTTGAGCAGACATTTTATTTTCTAGAGTTTGTTGCCACATTCCGTCGTGATTCTAAGATGGATGAAAGTGTGAAATGTTGCTTTGAGTCTATATTTCTATCCTCACATCCAATAAATGTGATTAGCCTTGTTGGTCGATTGTTTGATTTTGATGTCTTTTGATCTTTATATTGTTGAATTGTTCATGAATGAATCTTTTGAATAAATGTTGTCTATTAGAGTTGAGTAGAAGTACAACTTTATCAGTGGTGACGTTAGTCAAATAGGAGGTGTGTTAATTTGAAGTTTCATGTTGTTTGTTTTGTTTTTGAAGAGTCAGGGACCAGTCCCAAATTTGATATGTTTAAAGAATTGTTGTGGCACTATAATACTATTCTATATGTTATAGAGAGTATTGAAAAGATAGTACTATAAAGGTGATATTCCTTTGTTACTAATGATGTGCCATGGGTTCTTAGGTTTATAATATCTATCTCGTATGTGTGATCGCCATAAGGAATGTTTGTTTTGAGCACATAGTTATAGTAAATGTTGAATAAGATAGTGCGAGTCAGGTTTGGTACTGATAGTTCCCTACCCCCCCCCCCCAAAATTGTTTACCTTTTCATATAGTATCACAATTAACCAGGTGTAATTTTTTAATTTTCATTGTATCTCCCTATAAAAGCTTCCTTATGTCAATTTTTTATAACCTTGGTTGGGATAGCTGTACCACTAAGATAGAATATGATTAGGGGTGTGAGTCATGAATTGAGAAGGGTAAGTCACCCAGTCAGGCATAGTGGGTGTAATTTTCATATGGAGAGTATCTATTGGAAAGTTGTGGTAATGGGGTTCCAACAAGTAGTGGGATAGTAGGAGTGGTGATAGAGGCAAACCTAGATATCTAATAGGATATTTCTCATTTTTGCATTACACTAGGTGTATATACCTATATACTGCTGATTATGTGATATGAGTGCCTAGAATAGAAGATTTTTAAAAGTTAATTTTGAGACACAATAGGTCTGAGAAAATTCCTAGAGTATACACAATATTGATGAGATTGTTATCGTTAGGATTGAGGAAGAGGATGATGTCTTTTTTATATTATTTAATATGTTCTTGGCTTATGATAGGAGGTTCAATTATATTATTTCAATTTCATGTTGAAACTTCTTGGCCATGATGGAAGTGACAAGGATGGATAGATATGGAGAGAGTGGGCCTCCTTTTTGGTGATTTAAAGAGGTTCATGATTAAGTAAAATAATTAAGAATAAACTTTTTATTGAATTCATATGAGAACTAATAAGGAATTTGATACATGAAATGTGGCCCAATTCAAACATGAACCTGACTAATGGCTTAATAATTATGTCTTAATGTGTATTGTTTTGTGTATTAATATGCACTATTACTTTCAGATGAGTAGTGTTATGTGTAAAATATGTAGTGTAAAAATACATCCATTATAGATTTGTCAGAAATTATGATGTCTTCTATTACCATTATATTCTTACCATTTCTTTTAGAAAATTTTGATGTGAAAAAATGATATTAACTAATACTCAAAAATATTATGACAATACTCAAAAATTGGCATAGCAATACTCAAAAGTGATGAACATTACATATGAAAAGAATAATAAAGTATTGCACATATTTTGTCATCGTATGCCCTTATTAGCCGTTAGGCAATTTTTTTGGCCTGGAAGAGACATTACTCAGAAAATACACTAGTTTCTAAAAATAAGATAGCAATAGTCACACATGGTATACATTACTCATTCCAATATGAAAATCGGTGGTAGTTTTTGAACCTTTATAAAAACTAGTTAACAACTGTCATTGGATCATTGGGCCGCTCTTGGATTAGTGATGAGTTTTGTCCGTGTACTACTATGTGTTTTGTGAATATTTCCAAATTAATAATTATCATTCCATCATGCATATTTTATTTTTCCTATTTTCATAAAAGAACCATACTTGTTCCCTTTTAAAGGCTACACTAGGTACATATTTGTTTCACATACATTAGTTTAACATGTTCTGACTAAATAAAATAATTTCTAACACTTACATGACAATAAATCACAATGGGTGACACTTTTTGGTTAATCTATCATTCAAAATGTTTTTTGAGGGGAACTCAGAAGGCCCTTTTATTTATTCTTCTCTCCTAAAAAGCTAGTAACCATTACAACCATTTTCCTCATCTCTACTCTCATTGAAAACCTACATTCTATTAGAACTTCTCATCCTACTACTATTTAATATATCAAGACCTATAGTGGGTCTGGTATATGTCTAAGGACATGTGTGTATTTTTCGATGGATTTTTGCTAGTTGGTATGCTGCTTGGTTGGTTGTTATTAGGAAAGTTGAATCCTACATTCTCAGATTTTCTCATCTTGCGATTAATTTCAAAATTAAAAGTATAGGTTGGGGTTCATGTCCATTGGAGGCAATCCATTGCATGACCTTCTTGTTATCACTTTGAATCATAAACTTCTCCACTCCAATATGTACAACTACATCTAGAGATAAATGAACAACCTTCAATCTTCTTCTGCAATAGGTTTGGTCTTCTTGCTCATTCTAATTCTCATTATATAGTGCCTTGCATCATCTCTTACCACAACTTTGTAAAGTTGATTTTGTTTTGATACTGATCCATCTTGTAGGTGAGGCCTACCACATATTATTCTCCTTATCCATGCTTTGTATCTTAGTTTTCTTCCTATCTAAAAGAGCTTTAATATTAGTTCATCCATGTGCGATGAAGTTTGTATGTTGGGTTTAGGGTCTACTGATGCCTTAAAAATGAATTGGTTTCTACTATATCAAATATTCCAGGTAGTGGCCATAGCTATGTAGATCAAATCATCTTTCAACTTCAAGAATTTTCTATACTAGTCTCATAGACTCCCCCCACCCCCACAAAGAAGTTTGGTCATGCCATTATGTTTATCTATGATTTCTAAACATCTTTAGACCTAGGGAAGTGTTCCAAATTTTGAATCATGGACTCTACATCTAAATTGCATCTGGGAAAACATGTTTTGATATTAATATGTCAATAAAATTTCCTCTTGTTCGTAATGACAATGCCCTTTATAGACAACCATTAGAAGACCTCACCTCTTCTAGTATATCTGCCTCTCAAATTTTCTTCCAACACCCTACTATCCTCATGTAATTATCTTCATGAAGAAATTTACAAACTAAGTAGATAAGGAGCATTTGTTATGTCCCTGGCCATGTCCAATCATCATATCATCAATCCCTGGTAGGGAGGTCTCAAGTTGGGGGTCTTGGCCACAACCTTGTGTTGAAGATACCCAGCAAAATAGCTCGTATACCACTTGTCTCTCTTGGTTACCAAGAAACCAACTCAGAAATCACTCAAATAATACAAGACATGCTTAGTGGTTGTAAATACTAGATTAGGGAAGCTTGGTACCCAAGGCTTGTTCCAAACTCAATAGAAATGCCTCTACTCACAACACATGCGATATTTCATCTCTGAGTTGTTTACATGCATATTCTACTCATTCAAAAGGTGCAATAGATCTTCTTGCATGACCAGTGAAATATTATATTCATATATCTCCCCCTCAACCTAAATAACACATTGGTTGTAGTTGCCTCCCAAGCACTTTTAACTAGTAGTGCATTGTTCCAATTCCTCATCGGTTTCACCCCTAAATCACCATGTCATTTAACAGGTGTCACAATCTCTTAGGATATTAGAGATACATGTTTCTTCATATGCCCCCCTATGCAAATGAACTTTTGAACAACTCCATCAACCCAATCACATAAGCTCAGGGGATTTTTTTCATTGCCATCAAATAAGTCAATATGGTTGTTAGTGTTGCTTTCACCAATGTGTCCTTATTCCCAAGGAGAAGGAATGTGAATTCCATGCATTAACCCTTTGTTCTATGCCATCTAGAGTAGCCGCACAATATTCTTTGCCACATTGTCATGTATAATATCAATCCCAAGATGTCTTTCCAGAATATTCACATCTTCCAAACTTGTTGTAGTTACAAATGTCCCAGCAAATTTGAGTGAAGAGTAAATATTTTATATTTCAATAAAAACCTCTTACCCTGAACCGAACTCCCTAAAACACTTCATAACAATCTTGATATGTATCAAAGAAGCTTTGGTGTAAAATATAATGTCATCAGAAAAGGACACATGTGAAATGCTTGGCTCCCTTTGAGATTACTTGGCTAGTTTCTAGTTCTTAGCAGTGACTTCCCTATATATAGCTTGGATCATTCTTCAATATAGAGAACCAATGGATAATATGATAGTAGTTTACCCTATTATTGAGTCCAATCAGCTTTGATTTCAAGTAGCTTCCTACCATCCTATACAATGCTAATGTCCCCTCCAATGATTGAATTCATGCTGCATTTTATGATATTTGGAGACCATCTTGCCTTTTCTATTGATTTTCGAATGAAATTTCATTCCATTTTATCATAGGCCTTATAAAGGTATATATGTATCCCCATGGTTGGAGTCAAGTTATTTTCCACATATTATGAGCTTGTTCATGTACAAAGATGATGTTATCTGAAATGTGTCTCCCTAACAGGAAATCTATTTTGAATAAATGAAATCCAATTCAAAACATAGTTCTTTAAATGTTACAAAACTATTTTATACACTAACTTAAGGATTTCATTATTGAGGGAGATCTAATAATACATGAGTCTGAGTTAGCTACCTTAGGTATTAGAATCATTGATGACTTGTACATATTATTAGGTAAACATTCTCCCCAAATGGCATGTGAGATTGTCTTCCTTCTTGGCCAAACTACATTGTACCAGTTCCTTTGGTTAAATAGAATGTTAAGTCCATCAGGGCTGATCTCTTTGTAAGGGTTCATTATCATAAGAATTGTAAGTGCTTCATCCTCTGTGGGAGGTATTGCATTGACAAACCATTATATCTAAGTCAAGTTCATAAACCCCTGAGATAATTGATGCTTTTATCAACATTATAAAAGGCATCAGTTATGAACTAGTCTTTAAAAAAGGACTAAACCATGTGTTGGATAACATTCCTTTCCTCAACTCAATCACTTGCTTGACCATGAAGCATGATATTTTGTTTCTTTAATAAAGGACTAAACCATGTGTTGGAGAACATTCCTTTCTTCAACTCAAACACTTGATTTAATCATGAAGCATGGTATTTTTTTTCTTTTTGAGTGATGGATGATGAAGACATGACAAAACTTTGTGTCGCTGTGTCCTTTGTGCAACTAATTTTTATGTCTTTTCTGCTTCCAGTTCTTCTCTTACTTTTTGAGGATTTCTTCTAGCTCCCAAGTGAATTTGGTGCAAAAAAGTTCTAGATCCTCTTAGAAATGCAATTTTTTTGTTTGAAAAATGAGATAGACCTTCTTCTCTCTCTTCTTATTAGTCTTGATCTTATCCCACTTGGCCAAAGTTACAATAGCTTCTTTATAGTCTAGTAGAACACTTCGGTTGGGTTCTAGTTGGAGTCAATTGTGACACAATGTCAGGTCAATTATGAGACACCAATAGACCTATCAAACTGGGTCAAAATCTGTGGGCACCCTTGGGTCAACCCGTTTAAGTCTTATTTGGGTGATGAAATTTTCCACCCGATAGAAATTACCCAAACCCATGTTCGCCTATTTATTTAATGGGTTTTGCGAGTGACCCGCAGACACCTATGGGTGACCCACTTAATTGAATTATGTATATAAAAATAGATCTAATGATATACTAGTACTTACAATAAATAAGATAATCTACTACTAAGGAGTTTCAACTCAAAATTACCCAACCAGATTCGATATGAGAGAGATATTGGGAAAAATAAATTCAACTCTACTACAATATCTAATTGTTCTATCAAACTTAATCTAGAGTCATAATACAAGTTACTTACTCTAGTTTGTTGATCATATCTTACATTAGAGGATATTAATTGCACATTAGATAATTTTACTAAAAATATGTATGTGTTTGAATGGGTTAAAAATATAACATACTTTTTTTATTCAATAGTGACAGTGTATAATAGTTTCTTGTACTATATTTCATGTAAAAACACTAGTAAATGTCATTCTTTCACCATTATAGTAGTAACTTACAAAATAATTGTTTATGGAGCACATATTATATGGGCACCCTCTGGAGACCCGCAACCCGCTGGTCGGGTTTGGATTTGTCTTTCTTCAACTTATTTAGAATTGCATCTTTTTGACCCACACCTGCAAGACCCAAACCCACAATGACCCAACCCAAACCCAGCCCATCCACTTATTTGATAGGTCTAGACACCACCATGGTGTGGTGTTTTTCAGGGTGGAGTCAATTATTATACAATGTCATTGTATCACATATGGGATTCGTCGATTATTATACAATGTCAATATATCTCATATGGGCTTCAAACTCTTAGATTTGATGTTATATACTACACTTAGATCATGGTGCTTTAATATTCTTTCCAAGTTGATTATATACTTCATTCAAAATTCCTTAAAACTTTCAGGAGATTTTGATTTGTGTTTCATAAGAGACACATATCCATATCTACTGAAGTCATCCATAAATGTGATGAAGTATTGATATCCTCTTCTAGTACTTGTGTTTAAAGGTCCATACACATCATAATGTATGAGTCATACTAAGTCACTTGCCCTCTCAATGTTACCAGTAAGTGATTCTTTTGGCATCTTGCCCAATTAACAAGGTCGACATCTATCTATTGATTCAAAATCAAAAGAGTCTGGATAACCATCATTATGGAGCTGACATACTTATCTAAAGATACAATAAATAAATTTGATAATTCTACGTTAAGTTTAACATTCTTGTCTAAACAAGATATATAAATAATGTTTCTATTTATGAAAGACACATAATAGATGTTCTCATAGTAAAATATAGGCTCCTATAGTTTTGGAAGAAATTCTTTCTCCATTAGCTACTCATAGATCCACCTATTGCCTCTTATTTTTGGATCATGCATATTAGAGCATATGTGAAATTTGCATCTAGAATCTAATACACAAGATGAAGAAATAGGTATGTTTTCCTCGATAAAATATATACCCAAAGTGAAGATATTTATCCCTTCCTACTTCTTTAGTTCCTTAAGGTAAAGAGGCCAAGTTCTTTCTAAATGTCCAACCTACTGACTATGGTGACAATTGCCTTCCTTTCCTACTCCTCTTTTCACTTTAAGTGCAAAAGAATCATGCTTTCATCTAGCTTCAGAACTCTTCTTAGCTTTTCCCTTGTCTTTGACTTTCCCTTTTCTTTGTTAACTCTCAACTCAAACTTTGGCTTGTCTTTCTTCGTCTGAATTTAAGCAGTTCTCAAAAAATTATTCATGTTGTAGTTCATCACATACTGGAAATAAAATTCAAGAATCAATTATATGTGGAAAACTCTTAGCCTAAGGGGAATCCCAATATCTCTAGGCTTTAAAATATCTAGGCTTTAAACTTGAATACATGTGTCCTAATTGGATCACCTTCTGTCATCTTACTTAAACTAGGCCTTAGAGACCTATCTTGTCTTGCTTGTTCTTGGAACATTTTATTGAAATATGTGGACATATCTAGAGATCCCATGTTTTAATGTTTCTCTCAAAGTGCATGATTCATGGAACATAGTATGAGGAAGTTCAAATCAACAACATTATCAATATGCTTACAATAAGCTTCCCTTCTCTCTAGGTGAATTTGGAGCCAATTCCTTTGGTTTTGGTTTGTCTAGGACATAGAGATTACGATCATAGGTGGGAACAATTATTACTATCATATACTACTCATGGAAGTTATTCTCATTCAAGTTTTCATTTTCAAGGATTGACCACAATGAGAATTTTTAATGTGTGTTTTCCATTAGATATAAAAATAAAAATTTGCACAAGTCAACAATTTCATTTTTAAATTATTTTCTTGACAATGTTTAATCTTACCTATAACTAATAGTTCTCCTGATATTTTTCTCAAACTAAAATCCCTCACTATTTAATATTACAATAAGAAATTTTCTAGTGAACCAATATCCATAATACATATAGTTATGAGTAAGCTTTGGCTACGAGTAAACTTTGCCTGACCGCTCACAACTTAACTATTTATAGGTAACAATTACCAATTGCATCCAATGCAACTGTTGGATAGATGTTTGCACAATTCCTTTTCTTAAATCATCTTATAAAGTTTATGTCATATTTATGCCTCTAGGTGTTTAATTATATTATGATTGTCTAGTCAAGTCTGAACTAAAGGCCAATACAATAAGCTATGCACCCTGCTTTAGCAGACCCACATACTTATTATCACACTTCCTCAAAATTGATGGTTCATCATGACATTAGCATGACAACACATATTTGATTGAGCTTTTCAAGGGTATTTCACAATGGAAGGAATCTTAAATTTTGGTATTATATTGAGATAATTGATATTATAATCATATGTATCCAATCACCATTAATATAATATATTGTATGTATCATATACTACAACAATCATCACATGCATAAAACATAATATGGAAACTAGTATACTACCTTATGCTATCAAGAGTTGTAAACAAACAATTAAAAGACTAACATCTCAATGTGTAACCCTAAATATGCCTTTGTGGAGTATTCTAATTGGCCGAATGGCAAGCCATACACCCATTTAGATTTCCTTTTTGGGAAGTCCTTTGGTTGTTTATGGAGTCATCACTTTGTATTCATCATGAACCCTCCTAGGACCTTCATTGTTGGTGTGGTCTACTGATCATCTCCGCCTCTCCACCATTGTTCATTGATGATCTAAATGCATCAGTCTATTCTAATTGCAATAACTAAATTTTACATAGAGAATAGAGAGCAAGAGGCATGTCATGCAAGCGATATAAATGTTACATAGTTTTGATCACATAAAAATGGAAATTATACAACTTTTAGATAAGCATCACAATGACCTAGTTTCCATATCCACACCTACCAAATAAAATGACTTTAAAGGTGTCACATTGGTTTATGTAATATAGTGTCACACTAGTTTATGTAATATAGATATACTGTCATATATGATTGTAGGTGATTAACATGGGTGCAGATTGCACACTTATCCATTCATCAATGATATGCAGTTCAACTAAAAGCAAAATAAGTCAAATCTCATACCATTGGAGGGTTTTAAGGGAACAAAGCATAGCAGAAAGAAAGAAAAATTCCCAACAAAATTCTTAACCAGTGGGTCTATCATAGACCTAAAACATTGGTATCTAAAGACATAGAATGGGCATAAAATATACCTTATAACACACTATTTTTCCAACAAGTAGACATGTCTTATGTCAGTGTATAACTTGCACTTCTGGTTCAATCTCCAAAGTGGTTGTTGTTGCCTTGTCATCACAACAAGACCTTGTCATCTCCTAGAAGAAGTTGATGTGCCTCAAGATTATGTCCAAGGGCCTCAGCCTCTACACTATCCACATGGATTTGTGAACACTTGATACACCACCTTGGCTACCAATAAGAAGTGGAACTAAGATTACTCAATGTTCTAGCATAACTTGCTCTCCCTTTCATCATACCGTGGGTTGTTGTCTTTGGGATGAGTTTTTCTCTCTCTAAGAGAGAGAAATATTAAACACCTTGTCTCACAATGTGTTTCTCAAGTGTGTTTCAATACTTTTTACATGCACCCCTATACATAAATCATGTTCCTTATCACAACTCAAAACCAAATCAAATGAGAACAATCTAACTGAATTCCTAGTGGCCTGGTTAGTTAACCAGTTGAATAGTTGGAACCGATTGGAGTTAGTCATTGATTGGTTGGCATGTACACTTGATTGGGTTGTCAATCTAGGTCCAATTTTGATTGACCAACTCCATTCTAAATCGAATAGGACACATATGCCATCTTGTTTCTGGACTTCAAACCAGTCAACCGATTGGCATGTTTCCCAAACTAGTAATTGGTCATTCTTTTGATAATTACTAATCGATTGATGCAAACTATCCATTTGACCGAATGGCTTACCCAATTTACCAATTGGGTAGGAAATTAGCATGTACATAAATATGAACCATTCTAACATATTCTTGATTGAAAACCTCAAATACCTTAAAAATTCTTATGTGTGCAACCCAATAGGTTCCACATGTTGTTGGTAGTAATGTTCAAAACATCACAAGCAAAGATTGGTATTTAGAATCACATCACTCCTACCCAAGTAATTGGTACAAGTTAAGAACATATTTAACCTTTGAGTGAAAAATGTTAACATAACCCTATAATCCTCTTATCACAAACATCTAGATCAAAACTGAGGCATCGAGTTGTTGTCCTATTAACATTCAATCTATGTTTTTTGAGCTAAAGCATATTATTGAGATATTGTGAGTTCATTATCATATATATACTTGCATGAGCATGTAAATGAATTTTATAGTCTCACTTATGAAGTGGATCAGATATCAGTCCAATGAAGGTACACATTTCTCTACATCAATGACAATAATTGACAAGTTTCATGGTGCATGCAGTCACTACTGGTATGGAAAATCTTATTCAGAATCATGTTTAGTAGTGTTAAAGTACACAAAATAGCATGTGATAATTGTTGTGACTTTAGGTTTAAGGATCGCAATCATTATTGTCACATTGAGATATGACTCTGACTACCATATCATGGCTTCAATGTTTCATACTCAAAGTGGGTATGTCTAGTAGAACTTGTTCTCTAACAAGTACCCATGTATCTGAATTGATATCCAACTTTATGAAGAAAGAAACATTGTAAGAAGTGGGACTCGAGAAGGAATACACACCCTACTAAATCAAATAAAAAGGAGCATATTATATGCCAAACACCACTATATTTTTTCACAAATGGAAATAATATGATTTAATTAAAGCATGATTCAAGATGACAAATGTAGAAACATAATATAAAATATGTAACTATTAGAATGCTTAATATTATCAACATCCTTCACCATGCAGGGCGATACATATGAAAAATAAAACATAGGATCAACAGAGGGTTATTTAACCACCTCAAATCTATCTCCCTAAGAAGGTTCAACTACTCTCGAAATTATCCTGGTCAAGTTCAGTTTTATCCTCCTTGATCTACACCTGGGGTTGGAAGCATACCACGAAAAAGGAGAAAAGTAGACGCATTAGAATAAATGTTGGTATGTGCATATTAAATTGGGAATTGTGCAACATTATGAAATAAATGGCATCAAATTTCACAAGGTTTTCCATAGAAGAGGAAAAAAACCACCCAAGTGGGTATCAAAAGAATATGAATTTCAAAATGATGATAAGCAAGTCATAGACAAGGCATTTATTAAAAAGAAAAAGATTAACAAATGTTTTTTTTGCCATATAACAACATTAACATAATATCATTAGTGCATCTAAAACAATTATTCTACTTTTATTTATGTAGGAATGAGACCCATAAAATCTCTATCCTATGTTGGGTAGAAAAGCACACCATGAGCAGAAAGGCGCACCCAACATATATATAATATAAGTGGAAAACACACTAGGAGTGGACACAAACACCCAAATATTATGTTAGTATATATGTACTTGCTACTGTAAATAATATTAGTCTATTTCCACATGCACATAAAATAAAGGCAAGAATAAGTCTAGTCAATCTGAAATAATAAGCTGAGAACATCCAACAATTATAATGTGGGGTTAGAGGACCCATAAACCAATATATAATCATTTCAATAATAAGATGCTTCACAGGATCATAAAAGTTAGAATTGAAATGAACAAGATATAAGTAAGAGTGCAATAATAATATCCAAAAAATTAAAATAATCATAAGGTTAGAATCAAAATACAATCTTTCACATGAATTAAATTCTCAAAAGAGTGAGACATTGTGTAAGTTAATGTCAAAGAGAGAGACAGAGAGAGAGAGAGTGAAAATAGGTTTATTGCTCAATAAGAATAATAGGGAATGGATTCATACCTCAAGATTTTTTCAACTCTTCAAACTCCAAATCCTAATCCCAAGTCAGGATTCCAAGGTTTGAAACACCAGCAGTGGAGAAAAGATCTCCATGAGATTACAAGTCTTTGACGGCTCATACAAGGGACTAGAATAGAAGGATAAGAGATAAGGTTAGGAGTCATGTCCTATTAGTCACGTGAGTTCTATGTTTGTGAAGTCCATGGGGAGGGGTCTATATATAGGACAATTTGACTTGGGTAGCAAGAAATTTATATCTTTTTATTTTCTAGTGAAAATATGCAAGATATATTGTAAAAGGAGAAAAGTTAAGCATTATTTAACAAATTATAGGAAGAAATTGAATAAAAACGTCATTTCCCTTTCATTTATTTGTGTATATGTTTTATCATATATCTTCCCTTACATTTACAATAAAGAGACTCCTAAATATTTCGCTATGTAATTTCTTACTCAATGTAAATGTGTATAATAAGTTAATGTACAATTGTGTAGGATATACTATTGAATTCATTTTCTGTTATTATATTTATCAACCTCTCACATACATTTATTCTTTTCATTATGAAAGGAATTTGTCACAATATGTCTCTTCCATGTTAAAGTCATTAAAAACATGTATAACAATTTTATTCCAATAATATATATATATATATATATATATATATAATTAATATTAAGTTTGATCTTAAATTCCAAATTTGAGGTAACCACGTAATTGCATATATATTGTATATTAGTTATTTGTGATTAGATAGGTGCTAAATCTAACTATTATAGAAATATGAATTTCAAATAAAAAGGGTGTAAACATTATCTACCTAACCATTTTCTCCCTTATTGTTAATGATTTTAGGAGGTCATGGGGAGGTTTACTAAGGAAATCTTTTAGTAATTATTATTATTATTTCTCATTTGAGTTAATTAATTTATTATATATATTTTTTGATGTTTATATGTTTCCAAGAAAATAAATAACCGCTTTAAATATTTGTTACCTCTATGATATGTTAACATGATTGTTTCATTTATTTATTTCTTTAAAACATTAAGTAAAGAGAATTTGTTCTTTAAAGTTTATTATAATTTATCAACATATCTATTGTATTCCACATTGTTGCAATTACATTGATCCCATTGTATTTGGAAAGTAAATACATTTTTAATATTTTCTACAATGAAAATTTTTCCATACATATAACATGAATTTACAACATTATTTCCGTTTATGTTACACCATAATTTATTTATTACAACTTCGAAAGTATTATGTATGTATAATTCAAATTTAGTTTGTATTATTTATTTAATATATTGGATGTTTTCTTTTTAATAATAAATTTTATATTTTTGACCTTATCATTCATTTTTTTTTCTTAAAGAATTTGAGGCATTTAGGAACAATTAAAAGATGTTAAACTTGGCCTACAACCAAATTAAAATGTTAGGAGTATGATTTCATCATTAATTTTCTATTTTAGGAATGCTTTTTATTGTATTTAATATTTTGGACTTTAAGTTATATTCTCTCTCCTAAACTAAACAAGGATAGATAAGACTGTCCAATTATCGAAGAAATTTACACAGACTAATTTTAGTGTATGAAATTCAAATTTATGATTTGTTTCTACTTTTGAAGTCACTAAACATATTTATTAATATTTTGCAATAAACTCATATTTTCTTTTCTAAATAAAATTAATATAATTATTATCATTCAAACAATGTGAAACTTGGCACCCAAGCTAATTGGGACCCAAGGAACACACTTTTACCATTATATTTGAGTTTTGAAATTTCCTTTCGTGAGTTACATCACCATTATGGTTTACACAATTTATTAACATATATATTGATTATCTTCAATTGGATTTTCATTCATTTCATATTATTACAAAAAGAGTTATATATTATTGTTTTTCATGGAATTCCACATTTTACACATTTAAATATTAAATCTATTAATTTCATATTTATTTAAATCATAGAACATTACTAATATATATGTACATGGAATGACCAATTGTTACTCCAAACTATATTATACATTTTTCATATATCCATTATGTGAGAATTAGTTATCAAGGAAATACATGTAACATATTAGCATATATTTAAGTTATTATGTAAATATGTTTCAATTTTTATCCTTGTTTGGTCAAATCCAATAAACCAATCTTATTAGATTTTTAATCATGGAATCGGGTAAGATTCTAAGTTTTGGTTCATTACAGACATAGTCATCATCAACACACAGACTAATCTTATGTATTATTTTTGTCCTACAATAATCCCAATAACAACTGATTTGGGACATAACTACAATTAATAATCTAAATATACATATGATCTCATATTTGAGTCTACAACACAAACCATATGTCATTTAGTCAAAACATGCTTAGGACAGTATTGCATTTATTCTTTGCTTCATTACTACAACAAATATAATAAGCAGAATTGGCTTGACTGATAATTAAATCATATACAATGTATGTCTATTACAATCACCACATATTGTCTCTCAATACATGCAACGAATAGGCTTCTCATCATCTATAGTAAAATTATTTGTTGCGAGACCCAACTACCCACATTTTAGGCAAATATCGGGTAGCACCTCATATTTGAGGTTGTAATCTATGACTTTAACAATCACTACCTGCAAAACAATTTGGATGTTTTTATATCAAGTACTAAACTTGCATGCTTTCTTTCATACCTTGGCAGAGTGTAATCATTTACCTTGAATAGTCATCCTAGTACTTCTCCAACTATTAGAAAAAAGCACCTTATGATACATGTGAAGAGATAGGTTTAGAATCCTCACCAATGTAATGATATAATTAGTAAGTCGGTCACTAGGTTGGAAATGTGAATCCCATTTCTAGACCATTAGGCAGCTCAAATGTAATGATATATTCTATCCTTTTGACTTTATGAGAATATAAAATTTTGCATTATTTTTTATCATTTGTTTTGCATTGTGTTCTACATTATCACAGGGTAGCTATGGTCCATGACCACTTATATATCATTTGTGTCTAAACCTCTTGTATCACTTCCCTTGATGGAGACCCTCATGTATTTCCCAAAATAGCCTTATAGAAGTTTCTTTCCTTTTTTGTATGTTTAGCCTCTAGTAGAAACTCTTGTGAAACCCTTGGACGTGTTCAGATTCATTGTCCATTTTTGTCAATGAGACTTATGGATTACCTACTTCTTGTTGTATTAGGTCTATCATACTATCATATGTTAGGGGTAAGACTAACTAATGAATGTTTACTTTCACCTCTAGGGATCCATGTTTGTCCATCCCTCCACATCTGATAAAGGGTGGAAGATCCTTGTCTCCCCAACCACCCCCTCTTCCTTGCTATCCTCCTCACCCTCAGTTAGTGACCTTCCCCATCACCCCTTGTGTCTATTTTCAGTGCTCATCATTTTGGAGGTTTAATTAATTAGAAAATAGAAGTTTCACGCAAATTCCATTTTCCGCTTGTTAGGGTAATGGCACAACTTTTCATGAAGTTTTATTTTTTTTATTTTCATTTTTTATTTTTATTTTTTTATAAAATGAAACTATGAAATTATGTGACAACTTTTATCATAGATATGCAAAACATCATGTTATTGATGGTTTTGTACCGGAGGGTGTCACACTGACAATTAGTTTTCTATTGGTGCTACCATAGGCGTTATTTTAACCCAAGTGTGCCCAAAAAAATTATTTTTTTTTACTTTTATTATTTTAATGTATATCTGCAAATATAATCATTTTCCATAGCTTTATGTGGGTCATATTATATCACATGGTTAGAATTCATAACTAAGACATACACTCATCATTGCCATCTATATTTTATCCCCATGAATATGGGTATTTCATTCCGGTTTTAACTACTTCCATCCACTTTCTATTAATATGATAAACATTCACTAGATGATTGACAATGGAATCAACACCAATATTGTAACGACCCCGCCTCCCAGTAACCCCCAATTAAGGGAGACCAAGAGGTCAGAGCCATTATCCCAATTAATAGGATCAAAGGTTCAACAAATAATCAATAATAATTATCAAATTCTACCAACTAAACTGAAAACTGGTATAAGATAAAACTTTGTATACCTTTTTAAAACTTTGGAAATCTACTTCTATCCACAGCTTGGATCTATTCTATCTAATCCTCCTTACACTTTATTTCTTATTTTCACAATGTGTCACTTTACTGTTTGTTCCTTTCAAGGTTGCACCTAAATTGCCAACAAACAAAACGTCGGTCAGCATATCGAAATATGTCGGTATGTGGGGACAACCAAAAGTTCACAAATATGGATAACAAACTAATTATCACAACCAAGGTAATTAACAAGTCAATTTACATTTTCAATGTGTCAATCTCCACCACTTTTGCCCTAACCCTGGAATACCCTCTCTAGGGTTTGACTTAAGGCCACCTTCTCAATCCCGAGCCTGGTGCCTGGGGTCACCTCTCATGGTGCCCATTAGTCATGCAACATAGACCACCTTCTCATTCCCGAGCTTGGTGTCTGGGGTCACCTCTCATGGTGCCTATTGGTCTTCCCTCCTGGGCTTGACCTTTTTGCATCATCCATCAAGGTGGCATGTAGGTGCAAGAATACACACTTATTTTACAATTGTGATAATCATAGTGACTTTATAATTTGCAAGTATGAGCACCCAATTTGATAGGTTGCATTCAATGCGATTAATCCTTCAGGTAAACCTTCAGAAAACTAATGTGATTAATCATAATTAAGCACATACCTGTCAGGTAGATTTGAGACAGAATAATCCAATCAATCAAGAAATCCAAACAAGCACACACAAGCCAATCCTGAAATAGGCATCCAATTTTTCTATCATTAATCATGTCATCATGGTCTATTAATCCTAGTTGTTTCCTAGGGTTATTAGTCCTTTGTAGGGTTTTGATCACAATTAGGGTTCCACTTCAATTTTATTACTTTAAACTCTAATTTTATAAAATTACTTACAAACCCTAAATTATTTCATCTTTCTCACAAAAGATCCTAATATCATCTTTTAGCAACATGAAACCCTAATTTCGGATTATAAATACTTTTCTTTCCTTTTTCTCCTATTTAGGGCTTCTAAGCATATTAACCATCATATTAGGTTTAAAACCCTAAGACTTGCAATTTTATCTTCAATACAGGTTAAGATTCATTTTTATCATTAAACAAGTTAACCATGCTCGAATTAACCTATTTGCAATATTAAATCTATCCTTTATCATCAATTAGGGTTTCTAACCACAAATTAATACCTTTTTCATCAAAATAATACACTTTTGTTAAAAGAGACAAATTTAGGCTTTCAAATTATTTTTAGCTTATTCCTTGTATTTTAATGATCAACTTTCATGCATAACACTTCTTCATCTGCATTTTCTATCTATTTCTATGATTTTTTTACAAGAAAAACATTTTTCTAACTTAATAGGATCGGAGAGGAAATTGCCAAAAATAGGCAGCCGCTTGATCTTTGGACCTGTGATCCACTCCTCGAATCTGATGGTCATGGTTTTGCACACCTAAAACAAAGCTACTCCTGCTCAGGAGCATTGGATCTAGATTGAGACCATCGTGGACCATGCTCGGATGGCGGTGAGTTGTCGTCTACCTCCGATTGTTCGACGAATCGCAGTCAACTCGCCAGTTGACTTCGAACTCCAGGTCATCAGCAGGAAATCCCGAGAAGCCAAGAAGATTCTCCATCATCTCCCAAACCCGATGAGCCGCTCAATTGCCTAAATGAACTCGACCTTCACCTTGAACTTCTTATTGGAACTCCGCCATGGCTCGTTGGTTGCAGGGGGGTAGGTCAGGTCAGAACTGGCGATTGAAAGCATTGTTCCATTCGTCGTCGCGCTCCGCAGTGATGGGGATTGTTTTTAGGGACACTGGTACCCTCTAGTTCCCTCCCTTATATAGGGATAAGTCATGGGAGTCATGTGGTTTGGAGGTTTCTCCCCTCGTCGATGATAGCCCTCAAAGTTAGGGTCTAAATCCTTCGGAATGATCTCCCAAATCTGATGGACTTGTTAGTTCATCAAATCATCGCTTCAAAACCAAGAAAATAAAATTTTAAATCATCTCCCAGTCTAAATGGAACTCAAGGTAGATGACGCACAAGTTCCCTTGGATTCGTGGTCCCCTAGACCATGCGATCATCCAACGGCCAGCATTGCTCCCCTCTATTGCAATTATCTCAAAATGAGTTAAAAAGGGTAATTTAACATGATAACTTGGAAAATTCATTTCTCTCTCCTTGTTTAACATTTTCTTCTCAAATTTTAGGGAAAACTCCATCCTGGCATTATCTAACCATTCATTAAATTTGAAGGTTAAATTCCAACAGTTGAGAGTGTTTCCTTCACATCCAAGTTATTCATCAATTAATCCAAAATCAATTAGTATTCCTTTTCCCTTTGCCATTATCTTGTTATTTTGGGTCCCTTGGACCTCAAGAAATCCCAAAGGCACATATTCCCATATTGGGGAATATCTACTTGCCTTTATCCTCTTATGTATTTCTATTTCACATATTTATCCCTTTTTATTTAGTAAGATATCTCTTTTCGAGGATTTCTCTTTATCTCTCTTTTTATTTTCCTTATTGGAATTCCTTTTAACATTAGAAACCTTATGTATACAAAAATCCACCAAGGATAACTCAATCATGCCTCTTTCCTCTTATTTCCCATGTTTTATCATTGTTTTCAATTTCTTTCTTAATAAGGAAATATTTAATTGATCTTTTCTTTCATTGTTGCATTATCTTTGTAACTTTGCACTCCTTGGAACCCAAGGAATCCAAGAGGCACGAAATCCAACTTTGGATTATATTCATTTGCCCTCTAGAGGTTTCTACATCTTTCTTTTCTCCATTTCTTATTTACTCAAATAATGGAGTTTCTTTTGTTGTTTCCTTGTTATTGGGCCAAATAGCCAAAAATCCCACAAAACAATAAAAAAGGCTATTGTAGACGAAATCCATTTATTCAAAACAAATTATATCATTATTTCTTCAAATATCTTTAATAGGAGAAATTACATTTCTCACCACCAGAACCCAAAATTTCGGGTTGTAACATCCTTCCCCTCTTATAGGAATTTTGCCCCCAAAATTCCATCAAGCAAACAAACAAATCAGGTTAAGTATTTCCTTTGTCCATCATAGCTCCCATGTGGCCTCACCCTTTCCATGGTGCTTCCCAAGAACCTTCATCATCTCATATTCTTTCATCTGAGTTCTTTCTTACCTTGGTATATTGTACCCTCATAGGTGACTCAGGACATTTCAGCCTCTCATAAAGCTGAATAGGTTCAAGGCTCAGCACATGGCATGGGTACCTCACATAGTGCTCTAGATCAGACTCATGGAACACATTCTTCATCATGTTATCCTGAGGGGTAAGGCTAAATACAACCATCTCCACTAATCCATCTCAAATGGACCATGCAGTCAGGACTCAACTCTCTTAGCTATAACTTAGAGGGGTCGTATTTTCACATCACATACTCTCCCACAGTGAATTGCATGTCAGTCAGTTTTGTATCATCTCACGACTCATGTCACCCCTGGTCTCTCTCTCAGCCATTGTGCGATCAAAGTGACTTCATCTGCACACACTGTGGTTCTTTTCTGACCTTCGCGAGGCCCCTTCACCAACATCATCTCAATGAAGTGGTGACCGACATAACCTCCCTTGCATAGCTTTCTTGTATCCCGATACTGGCTATGGAAGTTTTCATCACATTTTACAGAGGACAAGAACTGTCTCTATGTATCACCCTGAATGAGCACACATGCTCTCATCAGACCCTCTAGTCTAGTTCATCCTATTAGTTAGGGGTGATAAATTGTACATTATCGAGTTCTTCATGTATCTACTTCCACTACATGGAAGTGAATCTTTAGGTTATACTCAAGGACTTTTGAACTCGCATCAGGGTATAGTTGAATTATCTCTATGTAGTTTGACCAGATTCGGACAATATTCTTTCTTTCTCATGTCATCTAGGTAAGGCGATCTACCATAACCCATATTGTGTCTTGACCTTCCTTGGTCCAGGGGAGATTTACCACAACATCCATAGTGATGAACTCCCATTCCCTCTAGGGGACTCTTTTGTCCCCTATATCAACACATTGGGTTACTAGTGTCCGTCCTTCACCTCCTTGCTTGCATGGAGACAAGCCACATACAACTTCATCTTAAGCATCCCATGTACTACTATCACTTATTATCTTCGTAGTACCACGGTGCATCTTAAATCATGATCTCCTGTATGTCATGATTCCTCAAGATAGATTCCTTAGAACCCTAAACCACTCTAATCAGGGTTTCATCACCTTATTTTCTAGAGAAGTGTATCTGAGGTTCTACCACCGTCCTTTTATTACATCAAGAACCAAACAACTATTAACTTGTTCAACAGATCTCTTTACATCTGAGTGTAAGCCAAACATATCTTCTTTTTAAAACTTAGGGCCAACCTAACAACCTCTTCTAGTTTCTAGCTAAACTAGACAGCTGCATCTCAACCTGAGCATCCATTACCACTTTACATCCTTAGGTATAAGGTAATGTTGAAGACATACACCTCCATGTATTTCACTTATCATCTCATCTCAGACTCTAAGTCTATCTTCATCAAGAAAACTCTGAGCTCATCCTCTTGGTTATCAAAGTCAACCTTGTATAACTTTCAAGTCCCACATAGCTCATGATTAAACATCCTCACAAGAAGACTACCTTAATACTCTTAATGTTTGTAAACCATCCATGTATCATTCACTACACAAGGGTATGTTATCATCCCTGTCCTCATACCTCTTAGCAACGTTCCATCACATCTTCCTTATCCTTGATGTATGGCATGCATACTGTCCTATCTCTCACTCCCATAATAAGAGGAAATAAGCATTTGGCTGCAGTCCAAATACAAAGTTCTTCCCATTCCAAGAGTAGAGATGGCACATCCCACCTTTCCAGTACACCTTCAAATCTAAGTTGAAACGTGCAACATATGTCTCTACATCACAAACATCATGATATCAAAGTTACTTCCATGAAAAACTGGTCTCGAACCTACCTGGGTCACCACATAATCCTTGGTCATCTCCTCTAGGTCTATAGGGTACCGAAACTTTTGGGGTCATCCCTCTTCCCTTATGCATCCAGAGAGTGCCCTGCTCATCTGTCCTTTGGGTCCCATGATTTCATGAAGGTGATCAAATCTCCTAACCCATGGCCCTCAAACAATGATAGTTGTTACCTCTCGACCCTATGGTCATGTGCAACTAGGGAATTAGGCAACTCCTACTTCCATCGGTCTTATCCCTACTTGACCCTAGGATAGACTTAGGATTCTATTATAGTATATGTCCAACTTAGAACCTTACCCAAGCCTTCATCATCTCTCTCTACAATCATGGGTTGTCTTTCATCCTTTCATAGGGGTTATGGTGACCTGCCTACCTTAGTCAGGACCCATACTGGTTACCTCCATGGTAACACATCCACATGCACTTAGAGATGGTTATCTATGGGTCTACAGGTTCATTCTCTTACTATGTACTTAGCTTTTGAAGACCCTATTGAGACCTCTTTAGGTTACCTCAAAACCAAAAAAATTGGTATACACCCTACAAAAGGGTCCCTCTGCTAGGATGGGAGGAAACTACACCTTAATAACAAAGGTCACAAACCTGCTTAGGTCTAGGGTTTACATCCACATGAGCATGCTTAACCCTAGCAAGCTACTAAGGCACAATAAGACCACCTACTAAACCATTCTAGGTCATACTTGTTCTCATTCCTCAACATTTGATCAAGAACAAACCTTCCATGTCACCAACTTAGCTGTGAGGGGTTCATCAAACATACCTTAAACTTAAGGGGTTTCCCTTTCCTCTAAACATGAGGAGTACCATGCTCGAAACTATAGAAACTCAAATCTCATCAGGAGTATCAAGTACACCACTTCCCCTATTAGGCCTAGGAACCCTAGGTTCACTTTTTGGGTGTCCAACTGCATGCTCAACCTCTTAACCATGAACATGTACAAGGTATGACATGAACTTCCTGCCATCCTTCTACTCGAACAACACTTCAGAGTGGAGTCCTCCTCAAGGACAACCAACAAGGTATAAGGCCTCACAACCTATTACTAAACCTCTTCAGGGTCTAAGGAACCCTTCATCGTAACCCTAGAAGGTGAACATCTATACCATTGGCTCATAGGTACCAACAGCTTCACCTTCTCTCTAGGTTTTGGTTTCTCCAAAGGCAACCAAGATATCCTCATCCTCCAGGGATCATGCATGAGGCAACCACTATCATCTACTTAGGTCGCATCATCCTCAACTCCCCACTATTCCTCATATCTAGGAGTCTAAGCTTCCACCCTTCTTGCTTGGATCATGTTCTCGCTCTCTCTAGAGCTAATCCTACAACCAGCCTCACTATTAGAGGTCCTCTCTCCATGAAGATGGATCAAGCTCACAAGCATACCCCTAACTGGGTGAAGCCTATGTTCAACTTATGTTTGCTCAAGATTATCCATAGTTCTTTATGCTTATCTCATAAGCTATCCGTCATACTCTCCTGGCCAGGGTTTTAGCCTACTGTCCACACTACTGACGTACTCTGAGTGCATACTATGCTCATATAAGCTAATGGGGTTTCCATAGGTTCTTCAGAAGGAACTATCCTTCACTCTAACATGTACAATTCTTTCCAGGGTTGGGTTGCCAAAGGTACTAGGTCATCTAACCTCTCATGGCTCATATCGTCATGGGCATCCAAAAGCATGTCCACCCACACCTGGTCTATCATGACCTCTAACTCATCATGCCATCTCTCTCTAACCACCACTTAGGGTTAGGGTTAGCATCATCCTCACCGGATGTGCCAGGTCTCTACTTATAATGGAGGTCTCTACCTACAAGACTAACTTTCTCCACTCATCCTCCTGACAAGGAGATCTAGCCTCAGGTCTCTCCTGAGGGCATGACTACATATGTCATACGACCTAAGCATGTATCTATTCTTTAGTTTATGCTTAAACTATTAAGCTTATGTCCATGACATCTTATTTACATGCTTTTCATTAATTTGGTGGAGGATTCCTTAAACCTTATCAACCTTACCCATACCTCAAGAGAGTGAGGAAAAGAGAGAAAACCCTAATCGTTAATAGCATTAAAGTTGAGAAAGGATGAACAAGATGAGAGAGTCCTAGAAAGGATGAACAAGATGAGAGAGTCCTAAAGGTATCTTATTTTGAGTCAGATCCTAAGACATCGACCAGGAAGTCACACTAATATGGGAGTCCTCATATTTCGACTAGCGGTGTGGAGGAAAATCTTACCAGTCCCCAGACGTGATCCTTTTCTAGACACCTCCGCCTTTCGAAAAATCCTCTAATAACTCCCTTGGGTTCTATGGAGTTTGTAAAATTTAATAATTATTAAAGATTAAATGAGGAACCTATGCTCTGATATCAAATGTAATGACCCCGCCTCCCAGTAACCACCAATTAAGGGAGACCAAGAGGTTGGAGCCATTATCCCAATTAACAGGATCAAAGGTTCAACAAATAATCAATAATAATTATCAAATTCTACCAACTAAACTGAAAACTGGTATAAAATAAAACTTTGGATACCTTTTTATAACTTTGGAAATCTACTTCTATCCACAGCTTGGATCTATTCTATCTAATCCTCCTTACACTTTATTTCTTATTTTTGCAATGTGTCACTTTACTGTTTGTTCCTTTCAAGGTTGCACCTAAAACACCGACAAACAAAATGTCGGTCTGCATATCGAAATATGTTGGTATGTGGGGACAACCAAAAGTTTACAAATATGTCTAACAAACTAATTATCACAACTAAGGTAATTAATAAGTCAATTTACGTTTTCAATGTGTCAATCTCCACCGCTTTTGCCCTAACCCTGGAATACCCTCTCTAGGGTTTGACTTAAGGACACCTTCTCAATCCCGAGCTTGCTGCCTGGGGTCATCTCTCATGGTACCCATTAGTCATGCAACATAGACCACCTTCTCATTCCCGAGCTTGGTGTCTGGGGTCACCTCTCATGGTGCCCATTGGTCTTCCCTCCTGGGCTTGACCTTTTTGCATCATCCATCAGGGTGGCATGTAGGTGCGAGAATACACACTTATTTTACAATTTTGATATTCATAGTGACTTTATAATTTGCAAGTATGAACATCCAATATGATAGGTTGCATTCAATGTGATTAATCCTTCAGGTAAACCTTTGGAAAACTAATGTGATTAATCATAATTAACCACAACCCTGTCAGGTAGATTTGAGACAGAATAATCCAATCAATCAAGAAACCAAACAAGCACACCCAGGTCGATCCTGAAATAGGCATCCAATTTTTCTATCATTAATCATGTCATCATGGTCTATTAATCCTAGTTGTTTCCTAGGGTTATTAGTCCTTTTAGGGTTTTGATCACAATTAGGGTTCCACTTCATTTTTATTACTTTAAACCCTAATTTTATAAAAATACTTACAAACCCAAATTATTTCATCTTTCTTTCAAAAAATATCCTAAGATCATTTTTTAGCAACATGAAACCCTAATTTCGGATTATAAATACTTTTCTTTCGTTTTTCTCCTATTTAGGGTTTCTAAGCATATTAACCATCATATTAGGTTTAAAACCCTAAGCCTTGCAATTTTATCTTCAATACATGTTAAGATTCATCTTTATCATTAAACAAGTTATCCGTGCTTGAATTAACCTATTTACAATATTAAATCTATCCTTTATCATCAATTAGGGTTTCTAACCACAAATTAATACCTTTTTCATCAAAATAATACACTTTTGTTAAAAGAGACAGATTTAGGCTTTCAAGTTATTTTGATCTTATTCCTTGTATTTTTCTGATCAACTTTCATGTATAACACTTCTTCATCTACATTTTCTATCTATTTCTACACTTTTTTTACAAGAAAAACCTTTTTCTAACTTTATAGGATCGGAGAGGAAATTACCAAAAATAGGCGGCCGCTTAATCTGTGGACCGGTGGTCCGCTCCTCGGATCTGACGGTCACGGTTGTGTGTGCCTAAAAAAAAGTCGCTCTTGCTCAGGAGCATTGGATCTCGCTTGAGACCATCGTGGACCATGATCGGATGGCGGTGGGTTGTCGTCTACCTCTGACTGTGTGAAAAATCACAATCAACTCGCCAGTTGACTTCAAACTCTAGGCCATCAGCAGGAAATCCCAAGAAGCCAAGAAGCTTCTCCATCATCTCCCAAACCCGATGAGCCACTCAATTGCCCAAATGAACTTGACCTTCACCTTGAACTACTCACCGGAACTCCGCCATGGCTCGCTGGTTGCAGGGGGGTAGGTCAGGTCAGAACTGGCGATTGAAAGCGTTGTTCCATTCGTCGTCGTGCTTCGCAGCGATGGGGATGGTTTTTAGGGACGTTGGTACCCTCGAGTGCCCTCCCTTATATAGGGATAAGTCATGGGAGTCATGCGGTTTGGGGGTTTCTCCCCTCGTTGATGATAGCCCTCAAAGTAAGGGTCTACATCCTTCGGAACGATCTCCCAAATCTGACGGACTTGTTAGTTCATCAAATCATTTCTTCAAAACCAAGAAAATCGAATTCCTAAATCATCTCCCAGTCCCAATGGAACTCAGGGTAGACGACACACATGTGCCCTTGGATTCGTGGTCCCTTGGATCACACGGTCATCCAACGGCCAACATTGCTCCCCTCTATTGCAATTATCTAAAAATGAGTTCAAAAGGGTAATTTAACATGATAACTTGGAAAATTTATTTCTCTCTCCTCGTTTAACATTTGCTTCTCAAATTTTAGGAAAAACTCCATCTTGGCATTATCTAACCGTTCAGTAAATTTGAAGGTTAAATTCCAACGGTTGAGAGTGTTTCCTTCACATCCAAGTTATTCATCAATTAATCCAAAATCAATTAGTAGTCCTTTTCCCTTTGCCATTATCTTGTTATTTTGGGTCCCTTGGACCTCAAGAAATCCTAAAGGCACGAATTCCCACATTGGGGAATATCTACTTGCCTTTATCCTCTTATCTATTTCTATTTCACATATTTTTCCCTTTTTATTTAGTAAGATATCTCTTTTCGAGGATTTCTCTTTATCTCTCTTTTTATTTTCCTTATTGGAATTTCTTTTAACATTAGAAACCTTATGGATACGAAAATCTACCAAGGATAACTCAATCATGCCTCTTTCCTCTTATTTCCCATATTTTATCATTGTTTTCAATTTCTTTCTTAATAAGGAAATATTTAATTGATATTTTCTTTCATTGTTGCATTATCTTTGCAACTTTGGACTCCTTGGAACCCAAGGAACCCAAGAGGCATGAAATCCAACTTTGGATTATATTCATTTGCCCTCTAGAGGTTTCTACATCTTTCTTTTCTCCATTTCTTATTTACTCAAATAATGCAGTTTCTTTTGTCGTTTCCTTGTTATTGGGCCCAATAGCCAAAAAGCCCACAAAACAATAAAAAAGGCTATTGTAGACGAAATCCATTTATTCAAAACAAATTATATCATTATTTGTTCAAATATCTTTAATAGGAGAAATTACATTTTTCACCACCAGAACCTAAAATTTGGGGTTGTAACAACGATTTAGTAAGTGAACTATAGTCACACTACCTGAGTTGTTTGGATATGGTTTGGAGTCCCAAAAGGCCAAACTGGATGATGTTTTAATAGTTTCTTAGTTCCATGATGTATTTCCCAAGGTATGTTCAGACTCATAATCCACTAGATTGTGCAAATGTTGATTGCATATATGATTGGACTTATGAAATGATATCAAATTATGATGGTGAATATTTATCCTACAATCTATTAAAATCACAATCCTTCAATATTTCAAATAACTTTTTATGTGGTAGCATATGCAATGCATCCCACTTTCCAAACTACATATGCATAAGCTTCCTAGTGTGTGGTCATGGCTGCATATGGTCACTGTGTGGGGCATATGCAAGGTATGCATCCATTTTCTTTATTGGAAGATTTGTTGACTTCTTTTCCAAACTGCATACTTACCCACACACCCACATGTGTGTTTGTGTGTGTATGTGTGTTTATATATATATATATATATATATATATATATATATATATATATATATAATGTATGCATGACTATGTATTAACACCTTCTAATATATATATACATATATACATATACATACATACATACATACATACATACATATATACGTACATATATATATATATATATATATATATATATATATATATATATATTGCAGTAATACATCAATGATATACTTACATATAATACAAAAACATCTTAAAATGTCTAATAGTATATTTTATGTATATGCATTTTGATATATATGTGCATTCATATATGATATATATATCGACATTTACATACACATATTTTCTATATATATATACATATATTGTATATATGTCTACATCTCAATATGTACATATTTACATATAATACACATACATATTTCACATATGTATTTTTGTGTACACATATTTTAATATTTAAATATTTGCACGTATATATTTATGTAGACAAGCCACACTTATGAATATAGGTAATTTTGAGTTCTAAAAATGAAATATTTAATTTCTATGCTTATAGAAAATATTAAAAAAAATCCAAAAACACATATACTCCCACATGCTACATGTACTCAATAAGATGAACTCTTTGCATGCATAACACATAGGAGTTGTTAAAACTATGCAATCCTTATCTTTACTAGAATTAGTATTCTATTCTTGCACGCAAAATAAAATTCCCTCAATGGGAAAGAAATAATAAAAAATGTGTGTCTTTTGTAGATATTCCATCTCAACATACTTTTCTTGTACAGAAATATGAAAGAGGTTGTGTAGTATCTGAGATAAGGGTGAAAGGCCCATAGAACTAAAACCTACCCAAAAAACCTACCCAGAACACCCAAAATCAACCACACACAACCCATACTTTGTGCAATCATCTTAACATACCCATATGACCCCTAATATGCACCAAACATTGACAAAAACAAGCTCCATGTAAATCTAAAAATCCTACTATTTTTTTGAAAGCCTAACGGGTATACACCATACCATTTTGATACATTTTTGCACATTTTGAAATCCTAATCTACCCAGAATGATTTATCTATTTTCATGCCAACATAGTTGCTTATATGATGTACCCCTAGTTTTTACTAGAGATACTTTACAATAAATATGTGGCTTTACCCATGCACAATCACATTATTATCTTGCAACAAATATGTGTGAGGCTTACATGTCCATATCATCACCAATCCCCTTATCTTGAATCTTAACAGTAACACACTTGGCTAAGTTATTCAACTGATTTTGAGAGCCCGACATGCATAAGAGGAAACCAATAGATGTCCAACCATGTATAACTTGGCAAGATTTTAAAAGCATATTCAAGACTAGTTCTCAAGCCAATTAAATCTTGGATAATCAACACAAACTCTATAAATATTACCACTTGATGTTTTTTGGAATCCCAAACCCTAATATTATTGGCCTTCATATCTCTTTAGCTCAGAAACTCTAATTTTGTCCTTAAGGTCAGGATCCTATGGATCAATGAAGTGGTAAGTACTTTTTTATAACATAATGAAACCTATGTATACCTATCTAGGAATGCTAATTCCATGAGTTGAGTGAAAACATGTTTAGTGCATAATAATTAAGCCAATGTGATTTATATGTACTTTAGGACCCATTAAATTGCCCTTACGTTCCTACAATGAATGTATACTGTAATGGCCCTAATATTTATATGCAACTTTCATATAGATAATATGACACCATTGTTACACAAATATGACCTAGGGTACAAAATGAATAACTAAGTAAGATATGGTACATATACCTGGTTTTCATGCATAAACATATTAAGAGTACTATGTTTTTTGGCCACTAAATGCTAATCGGTGACCCGCTATGAAATTGTAGGACAAATATAATAAGCAATTTTGTATATGTCTGAGCTACAACTAATACAATAACTACATTATGGGACAAATTATGGTAACTGGTGTAATATGTTTATCAATGACCCTTATGACAACTTATGAAAATATGAGTATTTTTAAAAATCCATCTGATAAACAATTAGATTACCTTGTTTATCACACATTTAACTGATACACTTAGTAATAAAATAAGATATGCATGTGAGTAGATGTTTCTAAGTATACATTATTAGTTGAACTTCATCTAATATATATGTATAGTTATTCATTGCGTATGTACTAGTAGGAGAATTTAATTCGAAATAATCTAATTTAGTTTTTAATAAATATATATAATGGAAAAGTAGAATGGGACAAGAAATTTAGGAAATATTAATGTGTAAACTTCCCTTCTAGTTGGATATTCCTAAAATAAGCACTAAATTAGAATGTGGTGACTAAATATGAATTATGGTAATACTAATCTTGATAATGATAAATATTTAGAATCCATAACATGACTAATAAACCTTACTGAACTGGGAAACTAATGGGATTTCAACTAATGCATGCCTAAATTCGGTTATGCTTCAATTTTCATCATAATCATCTTACTTTAGTTAGCCTAAATCAAATATGCAAGGAATTTTTAAAGAACTAAAGGATAATTCTATAATACTAATTTATTCCAAAAAAATAGATACCAAGCTAGAGTTTTATATTTTGAAAACCTTATGTAGGTGCATGTCATTTCCCATGTTGTTGGGTGTAGAACCTAGTAGTGCCCCTTCTGCTACACATAGTGAAGCATGTGTTTGTACACAAAATAAAGACATTTTTCATTATTTTCTTGCTTCCATGTCTATCTCATATTGATATTTTTTATCCTTCAGTTTACATTTATTTTCTCAAACCAAATGAGCCCTTACATGATACCTATCAGTGACTAGTTAGGAAAACTCTAAATATTAACCTCAATCCTTCTTTGTCTAGACACCTAGATGTCTCACACTATACCTTCCTTTAACCTCATATATATAATTCTACCCAAATTTATTTGAAAAACATGAGAAAGTCCTTTGAATCTTGAAACATTACTTGTAGTCACCCAAGAACAAGATCACAGTCTATGATTGTGCACTTGTTTGTGGGACATCATAATTATTCTTATCTATTCAATATCATATTGATGAAGTTGTTGGTATGTATGCCCAGAAAGCCAATCATACGATGATTGAGAAGCCATGTCTTGTAAATAGTTTTATTAATAATAAAGGCAATCTTCCAATTTATATTGTTTCAATCAGTTATGAGATAATGATGAAACATAATAAGTGTCTAAAAATGAAGTTACATAACGATATATGTCTTCGAGTTGATGACCTAAACAGTGAGATCATATGGATATGAAGAGTATGTACATTCTTGTTGTGTCCCTAGTCAAATATTATTGTAGAAGGCTAATAGATAGTAATGACACATAAGACTAGAATGTGTGTTGGTTGATGACAAAATCTCATCAGTCATGATATATGTGGTATCAATTTAAGCACATAGATACTTGTTGGATAACATTGTATCAGACAATCCCACCTTGAGAGTGACATATGGAAACCATACTTGGCAGTCATAATTATTTCCCATAGTGAAGGTGGCGATTGTGGTTCTTAGACCTAAAATCACTACACTCATCACATGTCGTTCAGTGTACTTTGACATTATCCATCATGACCTTGAATAAGGGTTGCCACAAATGTGGTGATCAGATGCATTGTGAGACATGGGGATGACTGTGAGTGATGTAGACAAGATTTGTCCCTCCTACTATGGTTTGATATCCAAGACACTTGATAAGTGAGACTGAGAAAATCATGTGCATGCACATGTGAATCGATATATGATATTGATGTCACATATATCTTAGATAGTCTGCTCTGGATCAAGGAACATGGATTGAACATTGAGAGGACAATGATTCCATGCCTTGAGTTTCATTTGGATATGAGCGACAAAGGAATTAGACAATCACTATAACACCAATCACAGATTGTACGTTGAAGTTATTCTGCAACTTTTCTAATTACTTGGTTAGCAATGATGTGTTGCTAGACACTGCTCTTTGCTTGTGATTTCATATGTTGGTTATCGGCATTTACTGCAAGTGTAACTTGGAACCTATAGGGTCACACACATAGGATACACTTGGAATATGATCTCATTCATGGATATTGTTTAAATTTAATTACTAAGGAGTTAGGTATTCAATTTAATTGACATTGTTCGAGTGTTAGCTGACTGAGCTATGAACTGACCGACTCAAGTGTTTAAATGATCTTCTCAGTGTGTCGGGTCAATTGAACCAGCTTTGGTAGTTTTGGACCATGAACCAATCAATTTAGGAAGTGAACCAATCGACTCATGTACATGAACCGATTGTCTCAGGTTGTGAATCGAGTGGTTGGTGAATCATTTTTATTTATCAAGGATTTGTGTTGAGGTCATGTTGTGAATAAATCGAATTATAATTTCCAATACAATTGTGATGGGGAAGCATGATGAAATGACTAGTTCAAGGGTTGAACCAATCAACTCACATGACAACCGATCGGTTCACCTGTGAACTGATCATTTCACTACCCACATATTGCAAAATTTTGTGAAATTTTGGTCCCTTCCTCTCCCACTCAACTGGGAACCATGACCTTGACCCTCATGTAAATAGAGGGGTATTGAGGGCTTCTAAAAAACAACTCAACTGCCATTGAAAATTGTGTGTCTTTTCCAGTTGTGATAACTGAGAGAAACATGGTAAGTCCTACCCGATAAAGGGGGGATAGCAAAGGAGAACAATTGTGGGCGAGAAAGTCGGTGCCAGTACATCAACAGAGAGGGACTACTCCTTCTTGGTTGTTCTACTAGAACAACAGGAGTTCCTAGTTGTCTGTGCGGACTAACATGGAGATGTTGAGCTTTTCCCGCTAGGAGGATAATGTCAAGTTGTTGTCCATGAGAAGTTGTTGCTGATGTTGTTTGAGTGCATCTTGAAGAAATCTTCATACTGCAATGAGGGATAGTCGTAAGACTTGCTCCTAGACTAGGTATGACCACATAAATCATCCCTTTTCATTACATAGTTATTTATGTGATCATCTGTAAAGGGGAATATGGAAGATAGTTTTTTCTATTTCCACTGCCTATCTGATGTAATATTTTTCAATAATGGTATTAGAGTCACATCAATCTACTATGTTTTGGGATTTAATTGACATTATCTCATTTTGGTTTTTTACCTTTTATTTATTACATACTATGTGAATATCTAAAATGACTAATTTGCATATCCGATTAAAGACCACATATGATCCCAAACTAATACATACATACATACATATATATATATATATATATATATATATATATATATATATATATATATATATATATATATATATATGATATTTACACATGTTGCCCTAAAATCAGTTTTGATGGTGGATGTGTAGCATAGTTCTGGCCAATAACCCTTATGTTTATGTGTGATTGAATGGTTTGTTTCATTCCTATTTTATTTCAATTTTCATATCGAGCCTCTACCTTCTTCTTAATGTAAAAGTATTATTCTTTCCTTCCTTTTCTCCCTTCAGATGTAACTCGAGGTTTCTCATTACCATGTAATGAATTTAATATATATAGGATAGTTTATTTTCTTATTACTATGAAGATAATGCTTAGGGTCAGATGAGCCGACCATTTAGAGGAACAATTGGAGGACCGTGGAGGACTGACTGAAGGATTGATAATAGGAGACAAACTGATATCCTGGTGGCCCAACTGACTAATTGGAGGTTTCCAGACATTGGTTTGGACCGGAGGCCAGACATCCAGTCAGACAAACCTATCGACAGACCAAGAGGCAAGCTGACAAGTTCAAGGGTTGAACCGATCAACCTGGATCGGTTCAATCACGAATCTACACCAACAACAGGTTCCTACACGCGATGTAGACCTAGGTGGTAGTAATTCCTTATGGCTTCAAGGAATTACATTACAATGGCCATAACCATCGCTAATGTTTTATATTGCATTTTTTTGTGGGATATAACATGTATATGATATGTACTATAGTACGTGGTGATTGGATATGTATATGTGTGTATATATATACATATATATGTATATATATATATTTTATATAAGGTAAAAAATTACTAATCAACCAAAAAGTAGGGGAGAACAACAAAAACCTTGTATACTATACACGACCTATGAAAGGTCCCACATGTTAAGAACCATGGTGTCAACACCAACCATGTTCTTTGGGTTGTCGCTAAAAAATCAAAGAAAAATATTGTTAATTACATCAAAAAGAATCATATTATCCCTAGGTCTCCTCCCATGCAACCTATCATTTCTCTCACCTCAAATATGGTAAGTGAGAGATGAGAAGAAGATGCCCCCTGAAGACCGATTCCTAGTGTTTTTCCTGGTCACCTGAAAGATCCAACGCGTGGCTTGAGATAAACTAAAGGGTGCCTAACCCCTCACCCATATTTAATACTACCTCTCCTCCAAAGATATGTCATGTAGTCACACTCAAATAAAATGTGATTGTGGGTTTCCGACTGCCTGTTGCACATCAAGCACAGGGGATCATAGTTTAGCCCCCACTTGATCAATCTATCCATGGTAGGAAGCCGCTCCATAATGGCCATGTATTCACCGAAGCTCCATTTAGGACAAAAAGTCTTAGTCCACACTACCGTGTGCCACAACACTTGAGGAAAGTGCCTATTAAGGCACCACAGTCTGAAATGTTGGGGAGCCACTTTGCCCTATTACTACAGCAGGTTCGAGCTATTGAGCTGAGCCCTTGCCTTCTTCATACTCCTCCACACACTAGAATCACCAATTTGTTGTTCATGACCAAAATCCCTATATCTTGTTTTCATCCACTCCACCCATAGGGAATCATTGCAATTCAGAAAATGATCCACTCTTCTAGCTATAGCCTCCCAAGGCATCTTAAGGGGGTAGAAAATGCCCAAACCACTGACATATTTTGGTAGTTAGATCGTACTCCAGCCTACAACGTGAGCACCTCCACCCCAAAGGAAACCATCTACAATAACTCTGAATTTCTCCAAAATGTACTACGGCAGCTTGATTTGTCTACACCAAAACTTGTTTTAGCACTAAGAATAGATTGACTAAGAACCGTGCAGCCAGCCATGGATATAGCAATCCCACTCCATTTCTCCACACTCATTCTAAGATCATCCACACATTCAAAAAAGTTCACACCCCTTCCTCGTCCTCCTGACAAGGGGATGCCCAGGTACCTTGTAGGGAAAATCCCCTCTGCCAACCCACTAGCCCTTCTTAGACATCCTCTTCTATTGTCGCATGATCTTGACAAGAAAATATGAGATTTAACCTCACTAATATATAGGCTCCTAAGCTTCTGAAACCCTACATTTGGTAGTGGACACCTCTCATATACTTGCAATGTCTAGCTATGAAAAATATAACATCATCAACAAATATCATATGGGACTCAACCTTAATCCCCTTAACCTTCAATGACTTTATCTGTACATCTTATTATGTAACATTTGCTAGACTTGTGAGATTCTTCATGATCAAAGTGAAAAGGAGATGAGAAAGTGGGTTGCCTTGTCACAGCCCATTTGTGGCCCTAAACAAACCATGATGTACTCCATTTATCAACACTAAGAAGGATGTGGTCTATACACACTACTTGATGATCTCAATCCATCTTCCTGAAAACCCCAAGGCAATCTTAGAGCTCCACAACGTTGACCATCTAACATGATCATAGGCTTTTGAAATGTCTACCTTGATACATGCTTTCTTTGTAGAGTTCTTGACACCAAATTCAACTAGGAATTCTTTAGCAAGGAGTGTATTATCTGAAATGGATCTACCTTGAAAAATGCAGCCTAGTTGGGGGAGATGAGATTTGGTAAAATCACCTTAATCATATTTGCCAGAATTTTTCTTATAATCTTATATAGGACCGTGCAACATGATATCGATCTGAAGTCAAAAATAGTGGAAGGGGTCACCTTCTTTGGAATAAATATGATGAATGGTTGGCTTTTCTAACCATTCTTCCACCCACAAGGAACCACCAAACAACTCTACAAACATCATGTCCCACAATTGTCCAACCAGTCTAAAAAATTTGGCATTAAATCCATCTGGCTCTGGTGCCTTTGAAGCTCCTATGGAAAAAACAACACTCTTGATCTCTTATCATCAGCCAATCTCTGTAAACTCCTATTCATCTCATTGGTAACTCACCTTTGGAGTAGAAATTGAGGTTGTACATTGTCCCCTTCATGATTATACAGGCCATAGAAAAAAATCAACAACCATGTCCACCATCTTCGCCTCCTCATCAATAAGATTCCTCTCTTAGTCGATAAGGTTATGTATATGATTCTGCATATTGTTTCTTTTCACTGTCGCATGGTAGATTTTGGAATTTCTATCTCCATCTTTCATCCACTAGATTTTGCTTCTCTACCAATAATATAACTCTTGTACTTTTTCAAGTTGTAGAAGATGTTTCTCATCTCTCTCCTCCTCCCTCATGTACACAGAAGAAATAGGATTCTATCTGAAGTTCCTAGTTGCTGTGTCATACTCTGTTCTGGCTTCTTAGCTAAGAGTATCCAGATTGATGAGATCCTTCGACCAGGTCTCTAGAGCTTCCTCTGTCTCCTTCAACTTCTCAATCACAACAAAGAGAGGATTACCAATAACCTCCATAGCCCACACCTTCTTGACAACATCCTTAAAGTTATGCCACCCCAACCAATGGTTAAGAAAGTATAACGACCTATTTGGAGACTATATTTTGAACCAAGTTGACCTCCATCATGCATCGTCACTGTTTGGGTGAGCCCCAAGATGTATGGAAGCAGTAGGGAATACATCCTGCCATCTAACATTCACTAGACCTCTGTCTAAGTTTCTAGAAAACCTCCTCACCAGACTTCTCTTATTGTGCTAAATCGTGATACCTCCCCTTATATTCAGCTCAATGATATTGGCTTCATTAATAGTGTCATTGAATCTATCTAACACCGAGTCTGGTACAAGGAGCCCTCCAATTTTTTTCTTGGCCTTTCTCATGTTGTTGAAATCACCTGTCACTGGGTGAGGCAGATCATGTTGAGTGGTGCTCATGAGTTGTTATGACAGTCTTCTTTTATCACTCTCCATGTTCAAACCATAGATAGTAGAGATACATCTCAGCAGGATCAACTGATCAGAGGAGAAAATTGATTGAAGATCCCACCCATCCGGCTTCCACCCCACAACAATCTTACCTCTATTAATCTTTTCTAGGTTGGAGATGGACTCCCAAACCCTAGGAAACATACCTTCTACTCACTCACTTGTTTCCCTTCTAATTCTTGTTACCACATACACATCAATCCTCAGATCCCTTTTCCTCCAGGATACATCGGAGGACCTTTTGCTTTACCACCAAAGAAGCCCCTCTAACATTCCAAGCAAAGATCTTTATCTAGGAACTCTGTTCTATACCCCTCTTTCTAAGGAGACAATACTTATTCCATGACCTCTTCATCTTCCACCGCGTTTGCCACTGGGATAGCTCCTTGTCACCCTTTTAGAGCTCCTCGGGTCAATATCTTCATCCTCAACTAATCCCTCTAGCAGCAGGAACTAATTTATCCCTATTTCTACCCCATATCTCTCCCCTACCACCATACAATGAACCTCTTCTTCTCTACTTTTCAATACTTGTAACTCTTCCAGTAGCAGATTAGGAAGGACACCACCCCCTCTCACTCAACACCTGACTTTCCCACCACTTCCTCATTCACTTCCATCCTGACTCGATCTTGCCCAGACTCTGACCCCAGGGCAATCCCATCTCAACTTGACGTGTTCTGGAATCGGTTGTACTACTTGGAACCGCTTGTTGCTAATTTGAGTTGCCATTTCCGAATCTACTCTGGGTTGTGACACCCCACCATCACACAGACAATAAGGTGACATGCGAAAACGTGCAGAACCACATATTACTAAAAGAACGGGTTAATCAAAACCGATTTTGGAAAGCATACATAAGAGAACTTATAAGTAATTGTAAGGTATAACAAGATCAACTACACAAGCAAGGCCTCAACCAATGTTCCATGTTTTGCCTTAAGCAATAAGTACTATTCGGCTGGATTACGTATTATTATGCCCTGAGGAAGTGAGCCGTACCACTCAAATCTAACCTTCGGTTGTGAAACCCAAGCTGGTGCCATAAAAGGTCAATGGAAGAGCCGGACTCCACGACCTCACCACCTCATGGTCAGTGCACGAGTGCAAAACAAACAGGACCGCAGTCTCATGCTTAAGTGGCCTCAACCACAGGGTCAGGCTACCCTCTGCCTAGCCCACCTCGGTATAGGTATCGACGCTAGTGAAACTGAGCCATGGGAATGATCACTGTGCTCTGAGCCATGAACACAATAATGCTCTTCGTATCACACATCCTGAGCCATGGGCCTGTTCAACATGCTCTAACATATTGAGCCACGAGCCTAAAACCGCGCTTTGGAGTCTACAACCGAAGTTGCACTCCAATCCTCCTCATTTTCAAATAGGAGAAACCACACATATTCAACAATATGCGCTTCTAGGTTAACCCGTAGGAAAAACTATTTCACCATCACCAACTACTGACGATGATGGATCTATGGCTAGGGCAAACTACAGGATATGTTCCACTGTAATTCATTAGTATATTTTAAGTGAATTGTTGAGGCAACCAAGTTGTAAAACATACATAACATTAAATTACATTGTCACCATCACATGATCCTGGGATCTCAATCCCTCATCACAGGAAACCACTGCCTCTCAAGGCATCATCATCTTACATCGTCACCTGGGATAACAATCCCTCATCTCATCATCAAGAGGATAACACCTCATTGGGCACTCAGCCCTCATCAGGTCCTCAGACCTAACTCATCATACTGGTGATGCATGTTATCTCATCAACAAGAATTATCATCATGTAGCATTATCTAAACACATATACCTCATAGCTCTTACCTGGCTATGAATTCACCCGATACACCTGCATAGTTAGTATGCAAATCAAGAGAGATAACTTAAAATTTCCAGACATAGATCTTACTGATTATTATCTCATTAGGGTTGCAGATGTGCATGTCATGATTATAATCATATGAGGCATACAAATGTATCAATCACATTATGGCTATTGAATCATAAGCATCCACTTATGCCATTTATCTTATAACATAAACAAGTATCTAGCATTATCTAATCTAGCATTATCTTTAAGCATCAAGCATAGCACTGGTTCACAACCCATCATCCATATAATATCAACAACATAGGTGTGATTACAAGACAACACATCATTAGATAGGGTTTCCAGGTTAAGCATAACCCTCACTAAAGGTACTAGCTACTCACGCTAAAAGTGTGAGAGGTAGCGCGTCCCTTACCACAGGTGGTATCGGGTAGGGGTAACAACCCTCACTAAAGGCCTGTCGGCCAAGGCACTTAGCCACACTATCAATCAACCCAAGAACAAGAGCACATCAGGAAACCAGGTCTAAGGTGTGTCGTCCAACTAGAGAGCAAAGACTGTGTCCAGCAACTCATGTAGTGCAACCATGGAAGTATGAGTGTATCGTGCAGCTAGGTCTAAAGGACAAATCATGTACCCAAGCTAGATGTGTATCGGGCATCTAACGGTATCGGCTAAGACCCTACCGGCTAGCTTGGGTTAGGGTTGCATCGGGCAACCATCTCACTCCTACAACAGCCAAGATCGTTGCGCCCAAGCCAACGCTATAACGCCCACCATGTACACATCACCAAATGATACAAGGGCACCACAAGGAAGCCTATCATCCAACAAGATCAAGCACACCATATCGACCACCACTAAGGCAAGCACTAGGGTTTCACCACTCAACACTGTATCTGGTAGCAACCCTACCAACATGTGTCACCCAAGGCACAAAACAAAGGCACCTACAGAGATAACAACTAAGCACCATATCGGCCAAGGGGATAACACCTACTAGGAGAAAGGGTCATCTCGGTCAAGGCATATCGCCCAAGGTCACCAATAAGATTAAGATGGTCATATCGAGCACAAAGCCAACCAAACTCAACATGACCATATCGGGCAAATCTAAACCCAAGGTGAGGGGTGTCAGGAAACATCACCACAAAGGTGTATCGTGCAAGGCACAAAGGTTCATCTCGGCTTGGTCATCACTAACCTCAAGATCACCATCATAAAACCCTAATAGATCAAGAGAGTTGGCTCACTTCTCAAGAAACAAGAGAGAGGGGTTTTGCACAACCTCCATCACATATCTCGGGCAACATGATAGATCATTTCCATATCATCTAGGATCCCAACCTCTACTAGGTCAACATCCAACCAAGGCTCACCTCTCTAATCCATGGTGAGAGAAGAGTGTTGCCCAAGCAACTATAGTATAGAATAACCTCTCAACAACCAAGTGAGAGGAGTGTTGCCTATACCACTAGATCCAAACTCACTTCTCAAGACCAAATGGAGAGAAAGGAGTTTTCCCCAAGAAACTCTATACATATGGTTCAGCCACCAAGGTCAAGAACACACCAACAACATGAACATATATCCACAAAATCAAAGATACCATCTATAGCAAGAAATATATCTAACAAAAAGCATATCCAACAAGATACATGGTCGATCAAGTTGAAACATAATATGCAACAAGAAAAGAAAGTAGTATAGCTGGGGTTAGTAGTTATGTAACCCACCTTAAGAAAGCTCCAAGCTCCTACCACCAAGCTCCCAAGCTTAAGCACCACCTTCGGCCACCTCAAGATGAAGAAAAAAGCACTCTAGGGCTCATTCACCACTAGAGGAAGAAGAAGACTCTAAGGAGAAGGAGGAGGATTGGCCACCAACTTGAAAAGGAGATGTGTCACCCACCAAAGAAGGAAAGGAAGAAACACCAACTAAAGGGATCCTGAGCAAGAGAAAGGAGAGGCATATATAGGAGAGGGTGAAGGAGAAAATAAGGCAAGGTGTCGCCCACCTAGGGACACTTGTCCATGGGAAAATGCCACCTCCTTATCTCTCCCTATACACATGTCCAAGGCAATTGTCACATGCAAGCAAGTGTCCATAAGGGTGGTGACACAAACGAAGCCAAAGGTCAAGGTTGGTCAAAGGCTGACACACCCACATGGGCGATGCACTCTCTTGCCCGACACAGCCTCATGGATGATACAACCATGGACGACACAAGGCTCCCAAACACACCCTTGCCCGATACAAGGTCCATCAAGGCAAGGCAAGGCCCCAAAAAGGCAAAACAAGGCCCAACAAGGCTCAACCAAGCCCAAGGTAACTCAAGCAACAAGCCCAACCCTTCCTCTCAACTCTAGAGGAACCAAGGAGAGAGAGAAACACTTCTCAAGGTGACAAACTTGCTCATCAACCCTAGATTTGGGTTATTTGCAAGTAGCACCTCCAACCCTCAACAAAGCACAAGCAAACTTAATCACCACTAGTGGTGATTAGAAAACAACTAATCACAAGGGTTTAGGCAAAGCAAATAGGATAAGCCCAAAATGGAGGTTAGGGTCCTTACATGGGTCCCCCTTCTTCTTCTCCTATTGGGTCTAGCACTTCTAGACCTCCCTCTACTATCCTCCTCCATTAGGCTTGACTCCTTGGTATCTAGGCAATCAACGGGCATATAGACAAATATGTTGCAGGCATTACACCTATCCGGCAAAGCATCATACACAACCTTGATTTCTAGTTCCTTGTCATTCGAGAGATCAATCATAACCATCGAGGGAGGTGGCATGTCTACCTTGATTTCTATGCACAAATGTAGAGCTCTTGCATATCTACCATCCTCGATGAAGTCCACCACTTTAGGGATTCCAATGGCATAGCCCATTATAGTCAGTGTACGCCTCGCCCAGTGACACCACAAGTCAAGAAGGGCCACCCAAATTGGTGTAGATGCGAGATTCACATGACAAAAATCCACCTCTGGGGACCAATTTGAAGTCAACACTAGCTTATTATCAAAAAACCAAGATCCCTTCTCCAAAGCCACATTCATAACTTCCACCGTGCCAAACCTCTCTAAGAACAACCCCTCCTTGAAATATGAGATCTAGAATTCTCCTTTCAATCTCCATGTCCTCAAAATCCACCCATGTAGTTGTTGGAGGACACAAAGCCTCCCCATGCTCTAGACCATGATCGAAGTTTTGTGGAAGTCATGCATCCTCTCCATATTAGGGTAGGCATCTTCATTCTCAGCCTGCAATCCTCCTCCCAAAAGTATGGGGCTTTCAGGTCTTTTGGTAGAACCACCGACTGATACGACTAATGAGGACAAATCAACTTAGACACCATCTCTACCAACAACTCAGTCTAAAGTCCTACTGAGCTCACATCTTTACTGCTGACATCATCGGCTTCTGCCATCATGTTGTAACCCATGTTCTCATTCCGATATAGTATTATGTTTTTATATATGTATATATCTCTCAGTCAAACATATTAAGTCTAAGATTCTTTGTAAGAGAAACATACATGAAAATATTGATCGATTATGTGTGGGCATGCCAAGCGTGTTGCACTATCAATCTCGTGGAAGTGTGATGGTAGTTATGTGGGCCTGTCAAGACAGGTACATCTCTATCGTGTTGGATTTTGAGTCAGACTTAATTGGGCATCCTTAATGAGATTAAGAACCTAGAGGCATGAGATTAAGCACCTAGAGGCATACAAATGACTATGGCAAGGAGCTCTACAAACCATTTATCCAAAAATTTCATAATATGCAATTGGTAAATGTTCCCTACCTTAATGATTTATGGACGTTGGCTGGGTAATAACTAAATTATTTTAGATCTTGGCTCATTAGAAGTTTGTGTGCTGCAATCTTCCGAATTACTAATTGAGGGTTGTCAATTTGAATAAATAATGAGAGAAATAATTATATTAAAGGCCTAATTGAACATCGTCAAATTTTATACAAATCAAATCAAATAAAAATGGGTTTTTGACAAAATTGCAAATTTCTCTTAAAGAACAACAACAATTTTTCTCTATGATCAATCCTTGAGAAGGACAAGTTAAATGGGAATTACTTTCATGAATGATTCAGGACTTTGAGAATCATTCTCACACAAGAGCACAAGCTCTATGTCCTGTAAGAACCAGAGCTAGATGAACCTCTTTCCAATGCACCTAAGGTAGATAGGGATGCTTACAAGAAGCACATTGAAAATGTTGTTAATGTCAAGTGCCCAATATTTTGATCCATGAACTTTGAATAAAAAATATGGCATGAGAACATGGATGTTATTGAGATGGTCACATATCTTAAGAACATGTTCTAAGATCAGGAAGACATGAGAGATATGATGTCTTGAAGGCGTTGTTCAAATATAACATGAAAGAAGGAAATTCAATAGGTCCTCATGTGCTCAAGATCATTGGGTATGTGGACAACCTTTCTAGACTGGGATTCCCCTTGGGTCAAGATGTTGGCCACTACTATGAATTTGCAGTCTCTGCCAAAGTTATATAGTCACTTTGTCATGAACTACAACATGAATGACTTTGACAAGAAGTTGACAAAGTTACTTGGCATGTTGAGAATAGTTGAGGCACAAATGAATAAAGAAAAGCCCAAGGCTATGATTATGATCACCAAACTCAAGGGGAAGTCTAAAGGTAAAGGAAAACCTAACAAGGGTTCTAAAGATGGCAGAATCCCAAGTCTTCAACACTCAAGGCAAAGTGAGGAGTGAACAAGGGAGGCAATTATCACCATAGTCACCATCCTGGACATTGGAAGAGGAATTTCCCTCTCTAACTGGAGGAACTAAAGAAGAAGAAGGAGGGGATATAGAACTCTTCCTCATGTATATATGTTATACAATAAATCTAAATACTTCTTCATCTTGGGTATATGATATCGGGTGTATGTCTAACATATGGTTGATATGCAAGATCTGATAAGAAGTAAGACTTTATGAAAGGGTAGGGATGTATTGTTGGAAGCAAGAGTTACTACAACTTTGGACTATATTTAGAGTTTATCATAGCCCGTTGGGCATGTAATAGAGTTAGATGAACTGCTATTTCATTATGCCAATAAAAAGAACATTTTACTTTCTACATTTTTATGGACAAGGATGATTATGATAAAGAGGCTAATGTTTTAATTAGAATATATGATCTTGTGTGGTAATGATCTTTTTTAAGGATTAAATGCCAAAAGGATTAAAACTAGATATCTTCAACAATCAATATATATAGCATTGTTATATTGGAGCAAAAATATGAGAAATGCATTTCTAGAAACATAATGATGTTCATCTAGACAGTTTTCTTTATAGAATCAAAAGAGACATGCATGTCTTATTTATGTGCAACACGACAAAACATCTTTCACTAGATGCAGTGGGAGAATGAGCATTCTATTAGGACTTGTGAGTAATTATGTACAAAAACATCAAAATAAATGCTAAAAGCAATTTTATTTACCTCATTATGTTTACTAATGATCTTAGTAGATATGATGATTTGTATTTAGTGAAATACATACATGAATATCTTTAAGGTACTTAACTTAGATAAAATTATTAATATACTTTATAACAAAGATAAAAGTATAAGATATTTTGATATGGTCAATGTTGAAATATGTTACATTAATAGTTTGAGAACCTTCTACAAAGATCATGATATCTTATCACAGTCAACTCTTCCTGAAACATGATGATGTCCCAAAAAGAAAGGATCAAATCTTGATGTGATTATCATTTAGTCTAATCTTCTAATATCCTCAAAGATACATGTTTTACACTAAAATAATGTACCGTCTAAAATGATTTCAAAGACATCATATGAGATATGATATGGGAATATCCTGATACATCTTTTATAATGATTGAAAACTTGTACAAGAAAAGGATTTTCTTGGAGAAGATTTATCCAATATTAAATACTACCTTTAAATCCCAATGAAATAACAAAATGTTTGTTACTAGGATAGATAAGTTCCAAAAGAATTATTTGGAGTAAAAGTATAACTCAAAAAGTTTGAGGTTAACAAGGATGTACAATGGGACAAGGAAAATCACAAATTGTTGTGGAATCTCAAGTTACTTATGTAACACATGACTCATAGTTCTAGTAAAAAAAGCCATGAGCTTTAAAGATTATAATATCTTCTAACTCAATATGGTGGTGAGTTGGTCATAAGATGATGAGCCGACAATAAACTAGAAACTATTGAGGAACTAGAATCTGAGAAAAGGCATAAAACCATGAAATCCATGTACACTAACAAGGTATGACCTTGGAAGTACCACCTAAAGGGGCAAAATCCATAACATATAGACGAGTGTTTAAAAGGAAAACCAACATGGATAATATAGGAGGACAGAATGGTTGCCAAGGTTTTCAAACTAGTTCAAAATTTTAAACATGATGAAATCCCTTTTATCATTTGTCATGCTTGTTGTTGCAGCTTATCAAAACATAAGATTTGGCATATGAAGATTAAAACCACATTCCATAAAAGGGATATTTAAGAGGATGTGTATGTGACACAACTAGAAAGTGTTATAGCTTCATTAATGCAAGTAAGCTCTATAAACTACAAGGATCAATCTAGGGATTGAAATAAGAATCTCAGTATTGGAATCTTTATTTTGCAAAGATAGTCAAAGACTTTGAATTGAGTCAAGATAAAAATGAAATCTATGATTACAAAAGATTTAGTGGGATCATGTATGTTTCCTCCACATATTGATGGGAATAACATTTCAACACTGTAAGTACTGAAACCTGGTATGGAAATTACCTTCTTCAAGAAGGATTAGGTGAAAGATCCTATGAGATAGGAATTGAGATCTATAAAGATATCTATGAAAGCTTCATGAACAAAATACAAGTACAATAGCAAGATGTTGAAAGGGTTCAACATGAAGGATTCAATGAGAGAGAAGCTGACCATGGTATATGGGATTAGCCTCTCATGAACCCTATGTTCTGATTCTGATGAAGAACGGAAAGACATGAGTAATATGTCCTATGCACCAGCAGCTAGATCTATCACGTATGCTATATACTCATTCCATTATCTTGTATGTATTAGTCATGGCAAAATGACATTAGTCAGATTCCAAAAGGGTCATTGGCATGGCATAAAGAATATCCACTAGTACTTGAGAAGCACTAAGGATCAGTTTCTAGATTATGGAAATAAGGAAGAGTTGGGTGTAAGGGGTTACACTGATGCAAGCTTTAGAAATGATAGATAATATAAAACTATTTAATCTTATTAGAAGAGTTTCAAGTTGGAAAGGTTCTGAACTATAGACCATTATTTAATTTCTATAATAGAAGTCGAGTATCATGGTATTATGAACACAGGAGTGGATACTATATGGATCCACAAGTTCATGTGGATGAACTTAGAGAGGTTCCAACTATTGGTGACACAGTAGAGATATTGTGACAACAATAGAGCTACTGGTTAGGCAAGGAATATCAGATAGAATATTTTGGCAATTTAATCTCATACGAGATATCGTGCACTGAAGAGATGTGAAACATGCAATATACCATCTAAAGGCAAAATGTTGTTAACATGTTGGATTAACACTTGCGCAGCTGAAACATGATGGACATGTTTACATCACTAAGAATGTCATTCGTGGGGGATTGACTCTAAGTGCAAGTGGGAGTCTTTTGGTATGCATGCCTAGAGAGCCAATCATGTGATGATTGAGAAGGAATATCTTGCAAATGATTTGATTAATAATAAAGGCAACCTTACTATTTATTATGTTTCAATCATTTATGAGATAATGATAAAACATAAAAAATGTCTAAAGAGTGACATTACTCAATGACATATGTCTATGGGTTGATGACTTGAACAATGAGATCATATGAATGTGAAGAGTATGTACATTCTCATGGTGTCCCTAGTCAGATGTTATTGTGGAAGGCCAATAGACAGCAATGACACATAAGACTAGAGTTTGTGTTGGTTGATGACAAAATCTCATCAATCATGACATATGTGATATAAAGCCAAACACATAGATACTTGTTGGAGAATAGTGTATCAAACAGACCCACCATGCATGTGATGTATGGAAACTATACTTGGTAGTCATAATAATCTCTCATAGTGAAGGTGATTATTGTAGTTCTTAGACCTAAAATCACTACACTTAGCACATGTCATTACGTGTACTTTGACATCATCTATTGTGACCTTGAATAAGGGTTGCCATAAAGGTGATGATCGAATGCGTTGTGACACATAAGGATGACTATAAGTGATGTAGATGGGATTTATCCCTCAAACTGGAGTTTGATATCTTGGCCACTTGACAAGCAAGACTAACAAAACCATGTACATACATATGTGAATCAATATATGATATCAAACTACTGTGTATCAAGGAACATGGATTAAACATTAAGAGGATGATGATTCCTTGCCTCGAATTGAATTCAAATATCAATGACAAAGGAATTAGACAATCACTATAACACTGATCACATATTGTAGGTTGAAGTTGGTCTCCAACTTTCCTGATTACTTAGATAGCAATGGTGTGTTTCTCAACACTATTCTTTGATTGATATGTCATAAGTTGGTTATGGACATTCACTACCAACGTAACTTGGAATCTATAGGGTCACACACATAAGATACACATGGAATAGGAGTTACATGAATATGGTTTAAATTTGATTACTGAGGAGTTAGGTATTCAATTTAAACTACACTTGTTGAGTATTGGATGACTAAACTGTGAATTGACCAGTTGAAGTGTTGAATCAATCATTTCAGTGTGCCAAGTCCATTGAACCGACTTTGGCAGTTCTGGACCATGAACCGACCGGTTTAGGAAGTGAACTGATAGGCTCATTTAGCTCATCTAAATGAACTGACCATCTTAGTTTGTGAACTGAGTGGTTGGTGAATCAATTTGATTGATTCAAGGATTCATGCTGACATCATGTTGTGCATAAATCGAATTATAATTGCCAATACAATTGCTATTGGAAAACATGATGAAATGACTGGTTCAAGGGTTGAACCAATCAGCTCACATGACAACCAATTGGTTCACCCGTGAATCGACCATTTTGCTACTTGCAGGTTGCAAATATTCATGAAATTATGGTCCCTTCTGGTCCCACTCAGACTAGGAACCTTGACTGTCCTATAAATAGAGGGTTATTGGGGGCTTATTAGACAAAACTCAGTTTCCCCTGACAATTGTTTGTCTTCTTTGGTTGTGGTAACCGAGAGAACCCAAGCAAGTCCTACCCCATAAAGGGAGGGATATAAATGGAGGATAATTGTAAAAGACCAAGTTGGTACTAGTATACCAATAGAGAGAGACAACTCCTTCATGGTTTCTCTACTAGAATAATAGGAGTTCTTGGTTGTCTATGTGGGCTACAATAGAGGCGTAAAGATTTTCCTACTAGGAGGATAATGTAAAAATTCTATCCATGAGGAGCTGTTGCTGACCCCATTCGAGTGTGACATGAAGAAAGCCACATACTGCAATGAGGGATAGTCATTGGACTTGCTCCAGATCAGGTATGACCTTGTAACCATCCCTTCCCATTACATAGTTATTGACATGATTGTATGTAAAGAGGAATATCATATATTTTTTTTGTTTCTGCTACCTATCTGATACCATGTTTCCCAATAGAACCTTCATCCCAGTTTACTCAACCACTTCCCACTTTCATCCATCCTTGACATGGTTGTGGTAATTCTCCTCTACCTCATTTAGATCAAGACCAGAAGGTTGGTTTACTAAACAATATTAATCCTTGTGAAGTCATAGTAACACCATGGCTATATTTAATGGTTTTCACCAAAGATCCTTTGACTCTCTATCGACTATGGTTGTTATAATTCATTGATACCTATTTCTTTGTATGTTATATGTTCCCCACAGTGGAAGCTATATGTTCTTTACATTTCTTGAGACATTTTCTCTTTACTGTTGACATTGTTAGCCTTGTGTTCATTATTCCAAGTTAATATAGTAGTTACAAAGTGCTACATTTCTTTTTTCTCAACTTCAAATGGTAGTGATCTTATTCCCCTTTCTTTTGACTTTTTGGTTTTCTGGTGATCTAGCCCATCCTCTTATCCTTTGATCATAGCTGGCTATGTTTCTAGTGTCTGATTATGAATATAGAACACCAAAGTGGAAAAGGTGTAGGCACTAGACATTATTATGTCATAGGAGTGACCCAACAAGTTGGTGATCATGTGTCACTGTCATTGTGATATGGGTGGAGGAACAAGTGGCAGATTCCCATGTTACCCTTGTTTTTGTTTTTCTATATCACATTGTTTAAGGGCATATATATGAAATTCTACCTCACTAAAAATTTTTGAGCCGAAAAGGTTTTACAGTAGTCAAATTACCATTTCCGCCTATCACATAATGTGACTCCAAAACCATATGTGGGTTATAGTGACCATATTGTAGTTTTTCTTTAATAAATCATAAAAAATATAGAAAAGAAATTGTAACTAATTACCCATTGTGATGGAGTGAACTATTGATGTTCTTGTACACCCAATTGAATAAGTGTCTTTATATCATTTTGGGGACAATAATTCTTTTAAGGTGTGTAGGACGTGATGGATAAACTGTTGTGGATTTTTAGCATCTAATGAGAGAAGTTTGAATTATATGAAGATGAATAGTTATTTGATGATGTTTTCATAGTGTTTGATGTTGAGATAATGTCCAATGTTTCTATTTATGTGCTATAATGGCATATTTTAGTTGATCAGTCAAAAAGTGGTAACATAGAACCAAATTTTTATGCAATGTAGCTTGAGTTATTGTCACGTCTGTCTCGCAAAAATAAGATCAACAAATTTAAACTAATGCGGAAGCGTTTCGTTAGCAGCAGAATTACTAAAAATCACAAAATTTTAAAACTTTTTGCACAAAGGTCCACAACCTGTAAGACTTTTTCATAAAAGAACAGGGTAAGTTATTTACAAGCTGATACATTAGCACATCTTTGTAATATCACATTTCAAGAGTCACAACATCAATTGCCATGTTAAGTGTATAAGGTAAGATACAAAAATCTTGAGGCATTATGCCAAAATCTCATATCTATTTAAAACATCTAAAGACTCCTAGGACCTGAGAGTACAGAGATGACACATAGGACATACTATCTACAAGACTTGACAGTTAGTGTCTCCACCTGAGGATCACTGTTGTCCCTGAGGTTGCTGCTGCTGTTGTTGTTGTTGCTCACCCACTTATGGATTCCTTTGTCCTCAACGTCTACCTAAAAAGTCAAATCCCACGGAGGTGAGACAATTGAACAATTGTCCCAGTGAGAGTTATAACTCTTGGCCAGAAGCATTGTTATTGCAAAGATTAGGATAACAAAAGCAGAATTAATTATTTAACAACAGGCAATTCATTGATTGAACTAAGTAGAGAAGCATTCTCTAGGCAATCATTTCAATTATAACATGATTGAATGATAAGACTTGTATCAATAAAGAATATGAAAAACATGTATACTAGTTATGTAACTAGAACATTATAAACAATGTATCATCAATCATTATTTCTCACAGTTCAACCTAAGAAATTATGCTACATGGCTGATTATGTTTTTCAAACATATTTATGCCCTGAGGAGATGAGTTACACCTCTCATACTCCAACTGACCATTACTAAATCGCAATCAGTACCATACATAGGTCATCAGAAGAGTCGGATTCCTATGACTCCATCTTCCTCAGTCAGTGTAAGGTACAACATGCAGGACATCTTGTGTCTCTGCTCAAATAGCTTTCCAGGGTATTCTAGCAACTTCTCTATTAGAGTTAGAGTGGCATGTTGTACTCTCTTCACCATCGAGGGATTTCTTGTTTATCTCTCATCGATGCGACATTAACAACATCATCGGGAGATTAGTGATACATCATCCCATCATAAACATATAATGAAGGATTGAGAGATTAAATATACATCTCACATCAATTCCTACATTAGGACGTAAGGATATTCGCGTCCATAACCCCCACATACTCAAAAGTATGCTCTCCAGGAGTTCCCTTAGCAAAACCTATTTCACCATCATTTAACTTCTGAGAATGATGGATCTATGGTCAGGGCTCTACATGATATCATTATACTTGATTATTTAAGTACATTGAGGCATTCTTTTAGCATCAGGCATGTTTTTAAATGTAAACCAATAAGACAATTGCTATAAAGAAAGAGTACTACTTGTATCAAGTTCAATTCACATCTTGTTAACATTGGGATATCAATCCCTAACCATATCAATATAATGATTCAGGATTATGGGTATTCAAACCCTTAGATCATCAAAACACTTGTTATTAAGTGACATATTGATGACTTGATGGCAATATATATATTTCTCATGGCTCATATAGCCTATTAATCTCATATGTTACCTCTTACTAGGCAACATAGAATGTCATTACTTTCAAAGATTATAAAGTGCTTTCAATGAATATGGCATCATAACCCTTACCTAGTTATGCTCACTTCTTTATAAAAAAACCTGCATGATTAGCACAATTGATAACATGCACATTTTTTCTATATTAGCATAGTACAAATTATTTACTAATTCAATTATAGAGTTTCATGCTTAAAAGCATAACCCAGAATTAGGGTTTACTGTTCACATCATCACATTTCCCTAGATTAGGGTTTACTATTCACATTACATCACATTACCCTAAATTAGGGTTTACTATTCACATTTCAATGAATTAAAGTCATACCCTCATCATATATGAGGATTATTTCCATTAATGCCCTAAAATTAGGTTAAGATTCATTAACCATCATAATTAGGGTTTTCATGATCTTACTATGATGGATCATACCCTAATTAGATGCATTCATACATATTGGAAGCTTGTTACTTGATTCTCATTTATAGAAGGAGCCTTCTCTCTCTTCTTTCTATAAGATGGTGTTTGCATCAGCTTGATTAGACTAAGTCAAATCAATATTGACCTCATGGATTATGTCATCACTATTGTGGTCATCAGGGCTCACTTGTTCAAAGGGTGTTAGTCACTCTATCCCATCAAGGGTACTTTTGTAATGTTCACCATTGATTATAACATGCATTAATCCACTAATTACTTGGTCCCTTAATCACTTTAGGCATCTCTAAGGTTTAGGTTAATCAACCATTAAACCATCTTGACCACTAAGGCATCAAACGATCTTGACCTATTTAGACCTCAAACGGTCTTGCACACCAAACGCCTAAATGGTCTTGGATGGACCTTGAAACCGTTTGGTGTTGTTGACCGTTTGGTTTTGTTGACTTTGAAACCGTTTGGTAAAGTGCACACTCAAAACCGTTTGGTCATGAAGACCGTTTGGCCAAGTTGAATTTGAAACCGCATGGACACAACCGTTCTTGAAACTGCATGGGCACCAAACGATTTGAGATCGTTTGGTCCCAAATGATCTTGAGACCGTTTGGCCCCAAATGGTCTTGAGACTATTTGGACCCAAACAGTCTTGAGACCATTTGGTCCAAACCACCTCAAAACCACATGGACCAAAAAGTGTCTCAACCACTTCAATTGAGTTAGGGTTTCCAATGTTGAACCCCTCAATCGTTCATGCACTTGTCAGCCACTCATCAATTGAGTCAATTAGGTCAACCTTCAACTGATTTGACACTCAATTGACCCTCAATTGATCATCAATTAGGGCTTGGATCAATTGGATTAGGGTTTGGAATCGATCACCCTTCAACACACATCAACATGAGTCTAATTGATTTGAAACCATTGAACCATTGTTCAATTTGGTCATGACCTGACCCCAAACGGTCTTGGGATCATTTGGACATCCTCTAAACGGTCTTGAGACCGTTTTCTCATGTCAACATCAAAAATTAACTCAACCCATGAAGGTTTGGCTCATTGATTTGATCATTAGGTCACAAATCTTTTACACTTCAACTAATTATCGTTAGATTTCCAACCACTTGATCATGGTCAACCCTAGACCTCCAAACGGTCTTGGGTGACCCCCAAACGGTCTTGGAATCGTTTGGACACCCTCCAAATGGTCTTGTGACCGTTTTCCCATTATGTCATCAAAAACCAAGTCATTCTCTTAAGGGTTGAACCCTAAATTTAGTCACCAAAACAACACTTAACCATTTATCAACTTGTTATCATTGGGCCCTCAATTGGTCAACTCCACTTAACCCTAGACCTCCAAACGGTCTTGGGTTATCACCAAACGGTCTTGAGATCATTTGGGTGATCCCCAAATGGTTTTGAAACCGTTTGGGTTACTCAACCCAAACTTCAACTTAATTAAATTGTTGAAATCAACAATTAACCTGATTAGGGTTTAAGTGATTGATGTGTCTTCAATTGGTGATTTACTTGAAATTAATTTACTTGAAATTAGATGATGATTTTTGATATGTGAATAGCCCACATTATTTACAACATACCTCCAAACGGTCAACGCACCCAAACGGTCTTTGACCGTTTGCTTCTATGTGGTTTGTGAAACCGCTCCCAAACGGTTTTGGAAACCGTGTGAAAAAGTTGGCAGACCGTTTGCTAAAGCAAGATTTAGGATAAACATAGATATTAATGTCATCATCTTCTACCTCAAGAATAGGGGCGGTTCTTCATGGAAACGCTTGCAAGAAACAACAAAGGTGTTTAAAGAAGAAGAATAAGCAACGTTTCTAAGAAAGAAGGATGCAAAAGCAAAGCTTAAGGGTTAGAATTATAAAACCCGCCTTAAGATCTGATATAGAGCTGCAAGATTCGTATCTTTAATGGTGGATGAAGCTCCAAAGGTTGTACAAGGTCCGTTCTTCAAGATTTGGATGGAGAAGATGGCTAGAAAGAAGAATTGTGTAAGGAAAACTAACAAACCAACCTTGTTTTAGGGTTTCCTCCAAGAATTCGAGCTAGGTGATGATCCATACTTACTAACTTAACTTGGTCATCTTCCTATGTTCCGGAGCTCCCTCTTGGTCGGTCCAAAGCAGGAAGATGAGGAGAAAGAACTAAAGGAACGATCCTTTTCTTTGAGGAAAACGGGTACTTATATATATATTTGGGTATTATCAAGGCAAAGAAAAAGATAGTTATTTCTTTCATTTCTTAAACCCATCCACTCATGCTCGCTCCACCATTGGCCAAGTTTCTTCCTCCTTTTCACATGCAAAACCTCTCTCTTATCCAAGGTTAAAGGAAAAGAAACCATATATCTTAATAAGCTATATATATGAAAGGGCCATTTTGCCTAAAACTTGGTTATTTAAATATTAAGGTTATCTTTCTTACTTGATCATTCAAATGAGGTTCCCCTCTCATTTTCTTTGCTCTACTTGATGTCAAGAACATGATAGATACTCTAGAGGGTATATTTTACATGTTGGACCCTAGGTTTTGGGTAATTTACACATTACACCAAAACTAGGTTTTAAAGCACAAGGATTACTCTACAAGCTATATCTTGGTGCCCAAGCTTGTGGAATCCATACCACCTCATCATATTCATTCTTATGATGTCTCATTATCGGAGGAACATCTTAGCCTGTGCAATTTGCAAGTTAACCCCTCAACTTGGGTAATTTGCACTTTAGTCCATATTTAACAAAATAATGTTTCAACACTATTCAAAAAGGACTAAAATAGAAATATAAGTTCCTCAAAAGCTTTAATTACATTTCAAAAGATAACCATAAGCATTTAATCACATATTTAAACAAAACACCTAGGGTTAGTTCATAACCCAGGTCAGGGATGTTACAAATTATCCACCCCTTACAAGGATTTCGTCCCCGAAATCAACAAAAAATTTTAAGAGAAAAGAGTAGGGTATTTCCTTCTCATCTCTTCCTCTAGTTCCCATGTGGATTCTTCAACACCACGATGATTCCAGAGGACTTTCACAAGACTTATGTCTTTCTTTTTCAGTTTTTTAATTCTTTTATCCAGGATCAATACAGGTCCTTCCTCATAAGATACATCATCATTCAATTCTACTTCCATAGGTTGCAGAACTGATTCTGTATTAGGGTGACATTTCCTAAGCATGGAAATGTGGAACACAGGGTGTAAATTTTGTAACTCTGGTGGTAACTCTAGCTTATAAGATACCTTTCCAATTCGTCCAATGATTGGATAAGGCCCCATAAACCTAGGAGTTAACTTTCCTTTCCTTCCAAATCTAAGAACTCCTTTCCAAGTTGAGACTTTGAGGTACACTCTGTCTCCAACCTGGAACTCTAAAGGTCTATGACGCTTATCAGCATAAGATTTCTGCATATCCTGTGCAGTCTTTAGCTGTTGTTGTATTATCTTAATCTTCTCGGTGGTCTGCTGCACAAGATTAGGACCTAAAAGTTGATATTCACCGGTTTCATACCAACATAGGGGTGATCTACAACGTATACCATACAAAGCTTCATAAGGTGCCATGTCAATGCTATGTTGATAGCTATTGTTATAGGCAAACTCTATCAAGCTTAGGTGTAGATCCCAACTTCTTGTAAACTGAAGAACACATGCTCTAAGCAAGTCCTCCAAAGTTTCTATAGTCCTTTCTGACTGTCCATCAGTCTGAGGATGAAAGGTTGTACTAAACCTTAACTGTGTGCCTAAGGCTTTATGAAGTCGCTCCCAAAAATGACTTGTAAAATGGGGACCTCTGTCAGAAACGATGGTAACTGGAACTCCATGCAGCCGCACTATCTCATCAACATATAACTGTTCCAGCTTCTCAGCAAAATAGGTTGTTTTGACAGGTAAGAAATGTGCTGTCTTTGTCAACCTATCAACTACTACCCAAATGGAATCATGACCTTTGGCTGTTCTAGGTAAACCAACCACAAAATCCATGGTCACATGATCCCACTTCCACTGTGGTAGGGGTAAAAGTTGCATTATTCCTGCAGGCTTCTAGTGTTCAGCTTTAACTTGCTGACACATAGGACACCGCATAACGAACTCAGCAACATCCTTCTTCATTCTAGGCCACCAATACACATCTTTCAAGTTTCGATACATCTTGGTGCTTCCTGGATGCATAGCATACATCGAAGAATGAGCTTCTTCCAGGACTAACTTACCATGATAACATGCTACTTGATCATCTGAATCATGGAAACCATCTCATTTCTCACTTCCATACTCCGATATAATCAGTTGAACTGTAACATCAACTTGCTGTGCTTCCTTGATCTGTTGTCTCAGAGTAGGTTTTATATGCATCTTAGCTAACAACCTGACTAACAATGATACACTCAACTGTACATTGTCTTGTCTTAAAGAGATAAGCATATCTCTCCTTGAGCACACTAAAGAATTCAGTTGTGCTCTATCTAGGGCGGGTGTTGCTGATTTCCTACTCAAAGCATCAGCAACCACATTGGCCTTCCTTGGATGGTAATCAATTATACAATCATAGTCCTTGATTAACTCCATCCAACGGCGTTGCCTCATGTTAAGTTCATGCTGAGAAAAGATATACTTAAGGTTTTTTTGGTCTGTGAAAATCTGGAATGTCTCTCCATAAAGATAATGTCTCTAGATTTTCAAGGCATGGACTACAACAGCTAATTCTAGATCGTGTGTCGGATAATTCTCCTCGTGTTTCTTAAGTTGTCGGGAAGCAAAAGAAATCACTTATTTATCCTACATCAACACACGTCCTAGTCCATTCTTGGAGGCATCACAGAAAACTATATATCCTTTCCCTTGCTCAGGTAACACAAGCACAGGTGCACTTGTCAACCTTTCCTTCAACAACTGAAATGATTGTTGACACTTATCACTCCAAACAAAAGAAACATCCTTCCTAGTCAACTTAGTCAAGGGTAAAGCTATAGAACTGAAGTTTTAATGAACCTCCGATAATAGCCTGCCAACCCTAAGAAACTACGGATCTCTGTGGGTGTCTTCGACTGTTCCCATTGTAGGACAAATTCTACCTTTTTAGGGTCAACACGAATACCTGAAGTAGATATCACGTGTCCCAGAAAAGAAACTTCTGGTAACCAGAACTCACACTTGCTAAACTTAGCATATAACTTATGCTCTCTTAGAAAAGTTAGAGCCTGTCGAAGATGTTGTTCATGCTGGTGAACATCTCTACTATAGATCAGGATGTCATCTATGAAGACAACAACACATTGATTGAGAAAAGGTTGGAAAATTCTATTCATGAGTTCCATAAATGCAGCTGGTGTATTAGTTAGTCCAAACGACATAACTATGAACTCATAATGACCATACCTTGTCTTAAAAGCAGACTTAGGTATGTCACCATCCTTAATACACAGTTGGTGATATCCTGACCTCAAATCTATCTTTGAGAAGACGGTTGCACTATGCAACTGGTCAAAGAGATCATCAATCCTCGGTAGAGGATACTTATTCTTTATTGTTGCTTTATTTAATTGTCTATAATAAATGCACAACCGCATTGAACCATCTTTCTTTTTAACAAAGAGGACCAGAGCACCCCAGGGTGAAGTACTCGGTTGGATGAAACCCTTCTCAAGCAACTCTTGCAGTTGTTTCTTGAGTTCTGTCATATCAACAGGCATCATCTTATACGGTGTTTGTGCTATAGGTTGCCTATCTGGAACTAAATTAATTTCAAAATCTATCTCCCGGGGTGGTGGTACACCTGGAAGTTCTTCAGGAAATACATCTACAAATTCCCTGACTATTGGCACTTCAGTAGGGTTAGGACTCTCCATGGTAGTATCTACCGCATGGGCTAAGAATGCAAAGCATCCTTGCCTCATCAGCTTCTCAGCAACCATAGCTGACATAAGACAGGTGGGTAGAATCTTTCTTTCTCCTTGAAAGATCCACATGTCACTATCATCAGCAAACACAGCTTGCTTGGATTCACAATCCAAAACAACCTTATACCTTTCTAAGGTATCCATCCCAAGGATTATATCAAATCCATGCATCTCAAGTGGTATAAGATCCACTTGAATGTGATGTTCAGAAAAGAGGAGAATGCAGGGAGAACATACCTCCTGCAACACAGCAGATCCCATCAAGGGAGTTTCTAGCAACAAACTATCTGTCCTATGACTTGTAGTCAGGTTGCATCAAAAATCACTCTTCGAGTGATAAAGGAGTGTGTAGCACTCAAATCAATTAAAACGGATACAAATCAAGATGTAGACATATCAGAATATAACAATTCCATCTGACCTACCAAAACCTGAGGGTTGATTACTGCATCAGGTGGATTCATCGCATAAAATCTTGCCATTGCCTGTGGTTGATTCGGTGCTCGTTGACCTGGTGCCGATGATCCAGCTTGGGACGCTTGTCCACATCCTCTAGCGTTACCTGGAAACTGTCGCCTTTGAGATCCTTGCTGACTCTGCCTTTGAGGTTGAGTCGCACTCACTTCTCTGGCTCTGTAGTCCTTCATCAGATGTCCCATCTTTCCACATATATAACAACTTCTGTCCAGTTGTTGTGGTCTGGGTGGTCCTGTAACCGACATAAATGCTGAACTGCGAGCTCCTTCTAGTGGTAGGCTTCGTCCTCTACCCCTATTTGACGTCCACTACATCTAGGTATTGTATCTAGGTGGTGGTGTAGGTACAGAAAACCTAGGTTTCTTAAAACCTTTAGATGAGGATCCTTGGAACTGGGGATACATCCTCTTGTTCTGGGTCTATCTCTTCTCTGACACAGACTTCTCTCTCCTCCTGATAGACTCCACGAAGGTAGCAAACCTTTCTCTGTTCTCTAGAGCAGACACGGGAGTAGTCAACTCAGCATTTAATCCTTTCTCAAAACGTCTAATCCTTTCTTCATCTGTAGCTGCCATATGTGGACAGAACCATAACAACTCCATGAACTTAGCCTCATATTCGCTAATGTTCATAGATCCCTATCTTAGCCTCTCAAACTGAGAGACTTTCTCATCCAGAAACATCTTAGGGAAATACATGTTGATAAATTCCCGTCGGAAAACTTCCCATGCAATCTCCACACCTGGCCTCTTCTGTTCTTCCATGGTCCACCAATGACCAGCACTCCCCTTGAGAAGATACACAACATGTCTAACCTTCTCAGCTTCCGGGATGTTCAGGATTCTAAAGGCCTTCTCTAGTCCAGTTAACCACAAGTCACCATCTGCTGGGTTAGCTGTTCCAGCATACTCTGTGGCTCCAAATTGGCGAAGTCATTCAAACGTCTTGCCAACTCCATGTCCTTTAGGATGGATAGGTGCCCTAGGTACAGGTATAGGCATCCTATCAGTCATATGTGTCATGGAAGTCATGAACTGCCCAAACATGGCTTGGACAGCTGGGTTCCCCATGTCAGTTGGATTGAACTGGGGTACAGGTTCTTCTATTTCTGGGTCTCTTGCACCTTCTCGGGGTGCAGCGACACTACTCTCTGCAACATGTTCCTCATGTGGTCCAGACATCTTTAATTTTATCTTCTCCTCTTGATGAGCAGAAGACACTATTAGATATACTGGAAGACACTAGAACAGACTCAACAACCTAAGTCCTATGTCTCTGTAGACTCAGTGAACCTAGAGCTCTGATACCACTAAACTTGTGATGTCCGTCTCGCGAAAACAAGATCAACGAATTTAAATTAATGCGGAAGCATTTCGTTAGCAGCGGAATTACTAAAAATCACAAAATTATAAAACTTTTTGCACAAAGGTCCACAACCTGTAAGACTTTTTCATAAAAGAACAGGGTAAGTTATTTACAAGCTGATACATCAACACATCTCTATAATATCACATTTTGAGAGTCACAACATCAATTGCCCTGTTAACTATATAAGGAAAGATACAAAAATCTCGAGGCATTATGCCAAAATCTCATATCTATTTAAAACATCTAAAGACTCCAAGGACCTGAGAGTACAGAGACGACACATAGGACATACTATCTACAAGACTTGATAGTCAGTGTCTCCACCTGAGGATCACTATTGTCCCTGAGGTTGCTGCTGCTGCTGTTGTTGTTGCTCACCCACTGATGGATTCCTTTGTCCTCGGCGTCTACCTAAAATGTTGAATCCTACGAAGGTGATACAATTGAATAATTGTCCCAGCGAGAGTTATAACTCTTGGCTAGAAGCTTTGTTATTGCAAAGATTAGGATAACAAATAGCAGCAGAACTAATTATTTAACAACAGGCAATTCATTGATTGAACTAAGTAGAGCAACATTCTCTAGGCAATCATTTCAATTATAACATGATTGAATGATAAGACTTGTATCAATAAAAAATATGAAGAACATGTATACTATTTATGTAACTAGAACATTATAAACAATGTATCATCAATCATTATTTCTCGTAGTTCAACCTAAGTAATTATGCTACATGGCTGATTATGTTTTTCAAACATATTTATGCCCTGAGGATATGAGTTACACCTCTCATACTCCAACCAACCATTACTAAATCGCAATCGGTACCATACATAGGTCATCAGAAGAGCTGGATTCCTATGACCTCATCTTCCTCAGTCAGTGTGAGGTACAACATGCAGGACATCTTGTGTCTCTTCTCAAATATCTTTCCAGGGTATTCTAGCAACTTCGCTATTAGAGTTATAGTGGCATGTTGTACTCTCTTCGCCATCGAGGTATTTCTTGTTTATCTCTCATCGATGCGACATTAACAACATCATCGGGGGATTAGGAAACATCATCCCGGCATAAACATATAATGAAGGATTGATAGATTAAATATACATCTCACATCAATTCCTACATTAGGACGTAAGGATATTTGCATCCATAACCCCCACATACTCAAAAGTATGCTCTCCAGGAGTTCCCTAAGGGAAACATGTTTCACCATCATTTAACTTCTGACAATGATGGATCTATGGTTAGGGATCTACATGAAATCATTATACTTGATTATTTAAGTACATTGAGGCATTCTTTTAGCATCAGGCATGTTTTCAAACATAAACCAATAAGACAATTTCTATAAAGAAAGAGTACTACTTCTATCAAGTTCAATTCACATCTTGTTAACATTGGGATATCAATCCCTAACCATCTCGTCATAATGATTCAGGATTATGGGTATTCAAACCCTTAGATCGTCAAAACACTTGTTATTAAGTGACATATTGATGACTTGATGGCAATACAGATATTTCTCATGGCTCATATAGCCTATTAATCTCATATGTTACCTCTTACTAGGCAACATAGCATGTCATTACTTTCAAAGCTTATAAAGTGCTTTCAATGAATATGTCATCATAACCCTTACCTAGTTATGCTCACTTATTTATAAAAAAACCTGCATGATTAGCACAATTGATAACATGCACATTTTGTCTATATTAGCACCGTACAAATTATTTCCTAATTCAATCATAGAGTTTCATGCTTAAAAGCATAACCCAGAATTAGGGTTTACTGTTCACATCATCACATTTCCCTAGATTAGGGTTTACTATTCACATTACATCACATTACCCTAAATTAGGGTTTACTATTCACATTTCAATGAATAAAAGTCATACCCTCATCATATATGAGGATTATTTCCATTAATGCCCTTAAATTAGGTTTAGATTCATTAACCATCATAATTAGGGTTTTCATGATCTCACTATGATGGATCATACCCTAATTAGATGCATTCATACATATTGGAAGCTTGTTACTTGATTCTCATTTATAGAAGGAGTCTTCTCTCTCTTCTTTCTATAAGATGATGTTTGCATCACCTTGATTAGACTAAGTCAAATCAATATTGACCTCATGGATTATGTCATCACTATTGTGGTCATCAGGGCTCACTTGTTCAAAGGGTGTTAGTCACTCTATCCCATCAAGGGTACTTTTGTATTGTTCACCATTGATTATAACATGCATTAATCCACTAATTACTTGGTCCCTTAATCACTTTAGGCATCTCTAAGGTTTAGGTTAATCAACCATTAAACCATCTTGACCACTAAGGCATCAAACGATCTTGACCTATTTAGACCTCAAACGGTCTTGCACACCAAACCCCCAAACAGTCTTGGATGGACCTTGAAACCATTTGGTGTTGTTGACCCTTTGGTTTTGTTGACTTTGAAACCGTTTGGTAAAGTGCACACTCAAAACCATTTGGTCATGAAGACCGTTTGCCAAGTTGACTTTGAAACCGCATGGACACAACCATTCTTGAAACCGCATGGGCACCAAACAGTTTGAGATCGTTTGGTCCCAAATGGTCTTGAGACTTTTTGGCCCCAAACGGTCTTGAGACCATTTGGACCCAAACCACCTCAAAACCGCATGGACCAAAAAGTGTCTCAACCACTTCAATTGAGTTAGGTCCAATGTTGAACCCGTCAATCGTTCATGCACTTGTTAGCCACTCATAAATTGAGTCAATTAGGTCAACCTTCAACTGATTTTACACTCAATTGACCCTCAATTGATCAACAATTAGGGCTTGGATCAATTGGATTAGGGTTTGGAATCGATCACCCTTCAACACACATCAACATGAGTCTAATTGATTTGAAACCATTGAACCATTGTTCAATTTGGTCATGACCTGACCCCAAACGGTCTTGGGATCGTTTGGAAATCCTCCAAATAGTCTTGAGACCATTTAATCAAGTCAACATCAAAAACTAACTCAACCCATGAAGGTTTGGCTCATTGATTTGTTCATTAGGTCACTAATCTTTTACACTACAACTTATTATCTTTAGATTTCCAACCACTTGATCATGGTCAACCCTAGACCTCCAAACGGTCTTGGGTGACCCCCAAACGGTCTTGGGATCATTTGGACACCCTCCAAACGGTCTTGAGTCCGTTTTACCATTATGCCATAAAAAACAAAGTCATTCTCTTAAGGGTTGAACCCTAAATTTAGTCACCAAAACAACATTGAACCATTTATCAACTTGTTATATTGGGCCCTCAATTGGTCAACCCCACTTAACCCTAGACCTCCAAATGGTCTTGGGTTATCACCAAACGGTCACAAATGGTTTTGAAACCGTTTGGGTGATCCTCAAACGGTTTTGAAACCGTTTGGGTTACTCAACCCAAACTTCAACTTAATTAAATTGTTGAAATCAGCAATTAACCCGATTAGGGTTTAAGTGATTGATGTGCCTTCAATTGGTGATTTACTTGAAATTAGATGATGATTTTTGATAGGTGATTAGACCACATTATTTACAACAGACCTCCAAATGGTCAACACATGGTCAACACACCCAAACGATCTAAGACCGTTTGCTTCTATGCGGTTTGTGAAACCATTTACATTCAAACAGTTTGAAACCGTTTGCTCCCAAACGGTTTGGGAAACTGTTTGAAAATGTTGGGAGACCATTTTCTAAAGCAAGATTTAGGATAAACATAGATATTGACGTCATCATCTTCTACCTCAAGAACAGGGGCGGTTCTTCATGGAAACGCTTGCAAGAAACAACAAAGGTGTCTAAAGAAGAAGAATAAGCAACATTTCTAAGAAAGAAGGATGCAAAAGCAAAGCTTAAGGGTTAGAATTATAAAACCCGCCTTAAGATCTGATATAGAGCTCCAAGCTTCATAGCTTTAATGGTGTATGAAGCTCTAAAGGTTGTCCAAGGTCCGTTCTTCAAGATTTGGAGGGAGAAGATGGCTAGAAAGAAGAATTGTGTAAGGAAAACTAACAAACCAACCTTATTTTAGGGTTTCCTCCAAGAATTCAAGCTAGGTGATGATCCATACTTACTAACTTAACTTGGTCATCTTCCTCTATTCCAGAACTCCCTCTTTGTCAGTCCAAATCAAGAAGATGAGGAGAAAGAACTAAAGGAACGATCCTTTGCTTTGAGGAAAAAGGGTACTTATATATATTTTTGGGTATTATCAAGGCAAAGAAAAAGATAGTTATTTCTTTCATTTCTTAAACCCATCCACTCATGCTCGCTCCACCCTTGGCCACGTTTCTTCCTCCTTTTCACATGCAAAACCTCTCTCCTATCCAAGGTTAAAGGAAAAGAAACCATATATCTTAATAAGCTATATATATGAAAGGGCCATTTTGCTTAAAACTTGGTTATTTAAATATTAAGGTTATCTTTCTTACTTGATCATTCAAATGAGGTGCCCCTCTAATTTTCTTTGCTCTAATTTATGTCAAGAACATGAGAGATACTCTAGAGGGTATATTTTACATGTTTGACCCTAGGTTTTGGGTAATTTACACATTACACCAAAACTAGGTTTTAAAGCACAAGGATTACTCTACAAGCTATATCTTGGTGCCCAAGCTTGTGGAATCCATAAGACCTCATCATATTCATTCTAATGATGACTCATTATCAGAGGAACATCTTAGCCTGTGCACTTTTCAAGTTAACCCCTCAACTTGGGTAATTTTCACTTTAGTCCATATTTAACAAAACTATGTTTCAACACTATTCAAAAAGGACTAAAATATAAATATAAGTTCCTCAAAAGATTTAATTACATTTCAAAAGATAACCATAAGCATTTAATAACATATTTAAACAAAACACCTAGGGTTAGTTCATAACCCAGGTCAGGGATGTTACAGTTACTATAGAGATACGATTTGATCTTTGGATGTTCCTAAGAAAAATTATCAAAGTTTCAAGATTATGGAATTATGTATAGTAATGTAATTTATTATTAAGGTTCTGATCTTTTATTTAGCCCAAATTTTGATCCTTGGGTGTCCACCTTTGTATGGTGGCCATGTTCCATGGCCAACTCCTATCCGTAGATATTTGATCCAACATCCTTCACCATTGTTTTCAAGTTCCATGGATTGACTAAGCTAAGGGGTTTTTCAGAGTAGGTGCATGAGATATAACATTGCCTAGATTGTTACCTTCACAATAGTTATTTCAATGTTAGGAGCCAAAATCTCATACGACATCGATCATGCTTGATGTGGTGTAAGAGGTGGTTTTGACCACATGCTTGTCTATGGGGTGATACAAGCTCTCGAGTGACCCCTTATCAAAAGTATATGGTGGCTACATGAGTGATTAAAATTGTACATCCAATCTACTATCTCTGATGCATTTCATAGTGCTCATAAGAGAAGGATTTTTGGATATAGAATAGTTTCTGATGGAGACAAAGATAAGAAAATTAAAGGGCGAGCCTAGCAGAGAAGTATTTGAGTGTTTTCAATGGAATTTATGGAGCTTTTCATGGCCAACAAACTAGAGATTAAGGAGGACTTGGGGATGACTATGATGGATTTTTCTTTTGGTTTTAAATTCTTAGGGGGGTTGAGGAGGACCCTTTAGTTCTCTAGATGCTCTATCTTGATGCTTCATCACACAGAGGGGCCTTACCCCTTTCTCTCCACTAAGGAGGTGGTCATTATTGGCGACTCCTATATATGGAGCTTCGGAGAAGAATACGAGAAGTCGTGTGAACAAGTAACACTAACTCAGTGTGTCTAAGACATGTTTACTTGAATTGTTAAAGGAGGAGGGATCTTTACCTTGAAACTTCTTACCATGGTCCATACCTTCAATAAGGCTCATGGCTTGTAGAGAAATAGATATTTCAATGTGGCCTCATGATCGAGAGTTAATTGGATGCAACATGAGAGAAAGGGAGGGTGGACACATGTCCACAACAATGAAGATCATATTAATCGAATCAGACCACTCGACTCACAATGAACCATCAACAAGTGGATCCATGCCTTACTGAGGCCATTGGTGCTCGTCAAGGACTGGTGGGTACTAATCTGACAGCTATGCTTGAACCAAGAAAGGTAAATACCTCATAAATATTCATATTTTATATGATTAATACTAATGAGCTAGTTGGTTTGAATACTGTATACAAACTATCAAAATTCTAAAAAAAGGAGTGGAAAAACATGGAACCATAATATCATTACTTTGATTCTTAAATATCAGGAATACATGAAAGATATAATGAACTCTTTTCATGATTAATAATAATGAAATTATGGGAAAAAAATCATAAGAATGCATCAGTGATTTAAAATCCTTATACATAATCTATATGATGTCAGATATGTGTATGTTTAGATATGAAATCATGTAAAATGCTTTATGTATCTAAAAGAGGCAATGCAACCTTATAAAATGCAACAGTTATATATATTGTCAAGTTTTGAGAAAATCTCATTACACAACACTAAACATATTCTAGAATCCTAGGATCATTTTGATACATATAACTCATTTTAATATGATTATTCTCATTGTATATGGTTTTAAACCCTGAATGTAACCTAGGGTTATTGTGTGCACATAATCATATGCAACATAAAATTCAGATAATTTATACTAATATGAAATATAGGGATGTAACCTAATTACAAGCTTATAACACAAATAATGATGGAAATATAGTAATTTTCTAGGTAAAACTCTAATGCGCATACATATGGGTAAGATAATGGGAACCTAATGCATGACATATACGTGGCCTTGTCTTTATCAAGGTTTGATCAAAGTTAGACTCAACCCAAGAATTCTATGTCAAGGTTATCTTGATTCAAGATACACTTCACATCTTAGTTGACCTATTATATGATATGGATGTACATTATGTGTACAAAGGACTTGGTATATTATATGGGATGAAATATATGTACTTGTACTTTTGCTTTCTTGAATTTTTGTATATATAACATTGAACAAATGAGACATAATATATATGATCTATTATATAAAATCACTAAACTCTTTTGTAGTACAGTGCATGAAGGTGATATAATTCTTTGGTGGGAGATCATGTTGTATGAATGATGTAACCCTTTGGTAGGATATGATGATGCCTTAAAAAAGGTATCCCTTTGGTGTCCAATGCATGGATACATAATGGAAATGATCGTAAAATATGTGTTTTCTTTTGATAATAAAGATCTATGTTCAAGTATGTTTTTTTTTCTATACATAATACCTCCAAGTCATAGTTCTTAAAGAGGTTCATCATTTTATAAGATGAGTACTCAACACATTTGTGTTGACGTGTACCCGTTTATGATTTTAGGTATGTGGTATATGATCTTGAAGATTCTTGTAAATTTTATTATTCAATGTGTAATATCAACTTATAATAATTTATTTTATTATTATATGTTTAATGGTGAGCTTTTTGTTATGGTTGGTTTTTGTTCATGTGCATGTACTACTCTTGTTCCTTCTCACTTCCTCTTATTCTCTTCTTCTTGACCTAGTGTGTGGCATTTAAGTTTTATTTTTGTTAAGGGTCTCAATTTGGGAATAACACATGTGGTCTATTTTATTAAAATCCTTGGATGTCACATCTACACATAACAAAAAACTACAAAAAATGGAATAAAATTCTAAAATATGTAAGTATATAAATTTTTCAAGTTAAATTTAATGAATTTAAAAGTGAATTTCTTAGGATTTGAATGCTTAATGGAAAATTAAAATTCATGTTTTAAAAAAGTATTATTAGGTGATGATCGTTCTTGGATGTAGGGTTTGTCTATGGACATGTTTATATCAAAATTTCAAGTATGTGCTATTCTTGATTTTTCTTAGAACAGTTAATGAAGCATGTGATTCTCATTTCTTTACGATGAAGGAAAAACCCTAATATGTTATCTTTTGGAATCTAACACACAAAAACTATGTGTGCAAACACAAGTATGAGATTAAGTATTGTAAGACCCTCTAAACCCTAACTTATCAATCCCATAGGGAATTGAGACACTAGAAATTTCTACACCATCTCATGTCAGCTAGGGCAATAAAAGATTGACTTTGATTTACCAATTAATTGATAAATGACACTAAATGGCTAATTTGATTTAAAGATTAAAGATGTCTAGAATGTCAAACTCACCATGGAAACCAACTATTGATAAATTAATCAACTCATGAACATATCAATATTTCTATTTGGATAAGGTTGCATTTTAGTAATACATCTTTCTAGACTATAAAGTTGTATCTGCTAAGACAAAACAATTGTTTGTGGCATTTTAAAACACTTAACCAATTTGCATTTTAGTTTTCAATATCAAATTATGCAAGAACAGGCTACTTTTATGACTTGCATTCATAAAAAAACCTATAAAACCTACATTATTTAGCCATGTTACAATAAGAATCTTAAGCACTATATACTTTTTTACTTACATTTTTTAGCCATTTTTAGTTCTTGAAAACATACACCCATAATCTATGCTACAATAAGACTCATCCATGTGTATGTGTGTTTGTCATCTTATTTGGGAGGTTTCAACTAGAATCTAATTCTAGTGAATTTGGAGTACAATAGAAATCACAAAACTTCATCGAAGGTTATCTCAATTCAATCAATTTATACCAGTCATATTAAAACCCAAATCTTCCTCAAACTACTCTCAAGTGGTTGGTACCCTAACTAGTTGCAATCAAAGAATGTTCAACGTATGTAAAGAAATTTAACATATCTCATCAAATTTAACATCCACTCATCATAGTAAGAAAATGATTAAAAAACTAAAATATTCAATTATCTATTTAAACTGACTCACCTAGATAAGATGAATTTTTCAACAACCTTACAAGATCCCTTCAACTATGTGGGGTGGTATGGATCCACCATGACATGGATGTAAGCCACAAACCGAGTCGATTGTTCCCCATGTAGTTACCCTTATGCCCTTCTAAGCAAAGTAACAAATTTAAGAACTCATCCACATCTCATCCTCCCTCTTCCAATATAGTCAGGGGCACCCTAATCATTTTCCCTTGATCTAAATCTTAGAGGGGGTATGTTTATTAAATTGGGTCAGGATTTTCATCAGACCAATTAGGTTTATAAATTAAATTGACGAATATAGGGTTTCATGACATATCATGTGTGTTATCTTAAACCCCCATTGTTAGGTCTATGGAATTATATTAAATTTCACCTACATTTCTTAACACCAACTTGTATTTTCATTATCTTATTTTCTCAATTCAATCAATAATTCATTCCAGTCCTATTTTGAAGTGTTATGCATCATGCATTAATTTACACACATACCCCCACTTAATAGTATTCTAATTTATAATCATGTATATAAATGTAAAAATACCCAATCATTATAATATATTTTGGTGTTGGTGATGCAAGATATCCTTGGGTTCCACATGAATATGTGATGTCAGGGTATTAGTTTGTTTTGATCTAACAAAATCTTTCACCTTACATAGTAAGGGATCCCTTTATGAGTCATGCCCCTCCCACACACAAAACAAGTCCTTATTTGATGTTGATAAGCATAAAACTATGCAATCATAGAGAATCGAATACTTTGACTAAATGATTAAAGGACGACCTCCATGCAGAAAGAATGTAAAAAGCATCACCAAAGTAGCACAAGCCTACATAACCCCATGGTGGACCAATGGTCATGAATGGATACGCTAACTGTGATTTTTTTAAATGGTCAAAGTTGATCAAGTATGCCAAGTGAGGATGATTTTATATAACAAAAGATCATGGTAAGTTTAGATATTTTATTTCAAAAAAATCAATGTATTGGATGGTAGCTTAACCTGAATTGATTGTAGGAATTTTTTCTTCTTTGAACATATCTGACTTATTAAAGTAAAACTAGATTCTACTCTAGATAATATAGGTGATATTATTGTGCAAACCACGTAGGAAGGAGAAGAAGAAGAAAAATAAATAAAATGAAGAAGAAAAGGGTTGGTAAAATAAAGCCTAATCTAATCATGTATCTACATTGCCCAAAACCAGACAAGCACATGTTTCCCATGAGAGGTAGGCCATTTCTTCCCATCATATGCCATTTAGCAGCTCTCACTCCCTCACTATCTAATTAGGATAGATATGCACTTCCATGTGATCGTCATCAAGGCCCAAACACCAATAAGAAAAAGTAGTTGGACTAAGGGACTGGACCCTACATACAATTGTCTACTCCCAATAGCCAATAGAAAACCCCATTTTGTCTTCTTCCTCTGGTTTTTCATCTATCAATAGATCACCATATGAATATTTGCCATATTTAATGACTCTAGGTGCTTCATCCTATCAAGATCACCTCATCAAGTCAATCCAAGGCCAATACAATAAGATATGCACCCTGCTCGACATGCTCATATACTTATTATCACACTAATCCAAGGAAGACAGTGCACCATGATTGGAGTGCTCACACTTAGTTGAAAAAGATTTTCATGTGTATTGCCCTTGGAAAGAATATTCAAAATAGGTATTCTATTGAGTTATATATATATATATATATATATATATATATATATATATATATATATATATATATATATAGGGAAAGTTAGGAGGTTTTCTTGTTCAACCCACCCTCCTCATGTAGGGATAAACTAGTCATTACGTATAGATCATATTGAAAATGAAAACTTGGTAGAACTTCTACCATTAAAATACGGGAAGAGAGGAGGATGACCCACAAGATCGAGGGGAGGATTTGTATACATACAATATTTTTGATGGTTTTTGAGATGGTGTTTAGATAGGGAGTTAGCAAGTCTGATGCTCTCTCTATTAACCTTCATGGTCTGCATGTCCTCAAATTTAAGAAACTCCTTCTTGATAAGATTTAACCAGGGAACAAATGTAGGTGACTAATCAACAAGGCTTTCAATGGCTGTAACAACAATAACACTATTTTATCTAATGATGAGAGGAGTGTTGTAACTTGCATTGGTAGTGTGAAGGGCAAGTAGGATAGCTCGTAACTTTGTTTCAGCCATAGAACTAACTTGGATGGTGTAGGCGATGCCCCCGCCCATTTCCCATTCCAATCGAGGGAGACGTCCGTAATGGATGCTCTATCACAACAAATAGCAACATCCATCATAGTGAGACTCCCTCCTTTTGGTAGTTTAGACCACTCAACGACCTTGTTTATAGAATTGTTATCAGTGTGTATCTTCTATGTCCACCCACAGCTATGGCAGAGCATAGGGTGTGGATTTGGGTTAGTTTTCGCTTAGTGATGGTGACAGAGTTCTTGAAAATAGATGAGTTTCTAGCTTTCTAGATGATCCAGTAGGTGACAATGAACCTGGATTTATGTGCTTCACTACCTTTCAAGTTCTTCTTTAACCAGTCTTGGTAAGTGGTACCATTTTGAGGAGACAATGTCGTATTTGTTTCGAGCTTGAGATACACCTCCATGGAATATGGGCAACTCCAAATTGCATGTAAGGTGGTTTCTTCTTCTGAATCGCACCTAGGACAGACTTCATTGTTTGTAAAGGTGTGTTGCTTCCTTCTATCATTGGTCATAATGGATTCATGGGCAACTGACCACATGAAGAAATTGACTTTGCTAGGTGCCTGCAGCCCCCAAATTGAGGACCAAAAAGCATCCATTTGAGGTTGATCATCTTTATGGATGAGATCATAGGCCGTGATCATGGAGTATTTACCTCAATCATCATGTTTCCATTTCTAGGTATTTGCACCATTAGTGGCCAGAGGTATGGGAAGATTTGCAATATGAACAACACAATACTTCGAAAGATAATTGTTCATAAAGTCTAGGTCCTAGTGAACACTAAGATTAACCAGACTAGAAACCCTCAAGTTAGTGATGCTATCTTCTACAGGACATGAACTGATATTCCTAAAATTCTCAATCCCCAAAACCTAGTGGTCATACCAAACTAGCATGTCATCACCACTATTGATGGTTCTGATGCAATTAGCTTTTACGTATTGTATTTGTGAGTGAACGACCCTCCAAAAAGGTGTTGTACGTCCACCTTTCTATACATTAAACCTTTTGTACTTGTTTTGTAATCCCTCCCTCAATCACGACGCTTTTTTGTTCATGAACCACCATGAGTATTTCCACAGGAGATCTTTGTACTAGTTTGCGTTAGACTTGACTCCTAAACCTCCACTCTCCATACTATAAGAGACCTTGCACAATGATAATAGAGAAATTGGGTGTGAATTTTAGTTGTTTCCCTAGAGAAACTTTCATATGGTTATATCTAGTTCTATGCACACACTAATAGGAATTCTTGTTTTTTGCATCAGATAAGTAGGGAGGGATGTTAGGATTGACTTAACAAGGCATAGATGACCTACTAAGGATAGTTTTCTAGCCACCCACCCATTAACTCTCGTTTCCATACTACTAACTATGTATGATTAAGTAGATCTATTGACCCTATCATGTGTGTGTGTCTATATATGTATATGTATATATATATATATATATATTCTTATGTGTCCATTCACCATTACATATACATTATTATATGTATCATATACTATAATGATCACCACATGTGACAAAATGGTATATGGCAACTAGTACAAAAACTTGAGCCAGCAAGTGTTGTATATAAACAAAGAAGAGATTCAAAAATATATGCAATTCTAAAATGTCACTTTTAAGGTTTTTGGTCACCCAATTGGGCAAGCTGGTCAGTTGACCAGTAGCCCCTAACTTGAGAATTTCTTATGATTATGTTGATTCATCATCTCATCTTGATCAAAAACCCTCCAAGGACAATCCTCTTCAACATGGGTTTCTAATCATCTCATCCTCTCCACCATGGTCCACTGTTAATGTCTTCACATCACCCTATTCTAATTACAAACTAAAATTTTCATGGAGAATGAATAGAGAGATGCATGACATGCAAGATATACACATCTTACATGATGTCTGATCAAAATCACACCAGAAATATTACATGTTTCAAATCACACCACAATGATCTAGTTGTCATATCCACATCCACCAAGCAGAACAATTTTCAAGGCATCACATAGCTATATGCGATACATATATAAACATATTATATATAATATTGGGTGATTAATGTGGGATGCACATAATTCATCCAAAAAATCATCAGTAGTTCAAAACCTGAACCAATTTGTTCCTCTCTCTCTAAGAGAGATATGACAACCAACTTATCTCTCAAGTTATCTCAAAATATGTCTCCAATCCTTAGGGATGTGCAACCTTTATGTAGTAGAATCATGGTCTTGGAAAACCCTACCATCTCCTAATCGCAATCCCAAAAATAGCCCAATATTGAAAATTTAAACTGGAATTCTGATTGGCCAGTTAAATTACCTAATCAATCGATTAGGGTCCTATTGGGACTCAAAAAGCATACCGATCAGCCAATCAGGAAAATTCAAATCCATATTAGGATTGCTTTCTAATTTGATACTTTTCCTATTGATTCCTATTGGCCGAATAGGTTACCTGGATAACTGACCAAATGAACCCAATGCAAAATTGAGTCAACCAGTTCACAATCAATTTATCCATTGACCCAATCAATTTGATCGGATGACTAGACATTTGAATCGCCTATTACATAGGAAATCAATCTTAATATGATTGAAAACCATTATAATCATTTATTTGATAGTGAACATCAATTCCCTTATCCATCCTTGTGTATGTGACATGGTAGGTTCCTAATTACATTAGTAGTCATGTTCAAAACCTCATAAGAAAAAATTGATTTCTATCCACACATCATTGCCACCCAAGTAATAGGAATGAGATGGAGAACAACTACAACATGTAAAGTGAGAAATGTTACCATAGATATCCAGATTGAAACTGTAACGACTGGTCCCACTGCCCAAGACTCTAGTAGAGTTTCAGGAATGACGACTGGCCCCACAGACCACCACTAGCCTTAACTGCACACTTTTTCCACACTGACACGCAAGCTAGGATCAACTTCCCGACTGGTCACCCATCCTAGTACTACTCCAAGTTGAGCACGCTTAACTATGGAGTTCTTTAGAGATGGGCTCCTGGAAAAGGAGGTGCACCTTGGTGATATGGGTAGTCCAATCATTCCTTTTAAGATAATGTTATCCGAGGCCTCAAATCCTGGGATGTTACAATCTCCCCCACTTAGACTCTTGACGTCCTCGTCAAGGCTCAACTATATGGCCTCATAATCTGACCCCATTTCAGTGCAGACCCACAATGGCCCATGGACACCCAGCTCCCGTCCACGGCTACCAGCGCAAGGGCGGCTCCATCTCATCTCTACGGATAGCCCTTTCCAACTTGCCTGGACCGCACGGCTCAAGACTGACATGCCACATGCCCATGTGGGCCCCACCTACTGGAGGGGTTATGGCTCTGATACCATTTGTAACGACTGGTCCCACTGCCCAAGACTCTAGTAGAGTTTCAGGAATGACGACTGGCCCCACAGACCACCACTAGCCTTAACTGCGCACTTTGTCCACACTGACATGCAAGACAGGATCAACTTCCCGACTGGTCACCCATCCTAGTACTACTCCAAGCTGAGCACACTTAACTATGGAGTTCTTTAGAGATGGGCTCCCAAAAAAGGAGGTGCACCTTGGTGATATGGGTAGTCCAATCATTCCTTTTAAGATCATGTTATCTGATGCCTCAAATCCTGGGATGTTACAGAAACTAGGGTATAGAATGTTATCATCTTAACATTCAATGTATGTTACTTGAACTAGAGTAGACTATTTTAGAAATTGTGAGCTCAATATCATATGTTGATGCACATGGGCATGGCCATGTGTTTCATAGTATCACTTATCAAGTGGTAGTGATATCACTCCTAAAGGAGGGGGAAAGTCCATATATGTTACTCACAGTGATCCCCATGTGTCACAGCATACCCAATCACCAACTTTCTAGCAAGCCTTATTTCATAGTCATGTTGGCCTATTGTCAAGATACATAAAACAATATATGAATATTGAAGTGACTTCAGGTCTAAAGATCACAATGACCACTATCACATTGAAATATGAATCTAACATGTCATTACATGACTTCCATGCATCAATCCCAACTTGCTTTTATCCAGTACAACTTGTTCTTGTACAAGTAATGACATGTCTAAGTTGATTTCCAATATCATAACTAAAGAGACATAGTCATCACTCGCGATACATGCTAGTCTTGTCTATTATTGTTGTACTATAGTCTCCATAATCATAAAAAATTATGGATATAACAAGAATGAATATTCTTACTATACATATGATCTCAAGTTCAAGTTGTTAACCCAAACTATATGTCATTGAGTCAAAACACTCTTAGGTCATTATTAGGTTTATTCATTTTCCCAATATTTAAACAAACATAATACGTGGAATTGCCTAATTAATAATCAAACTAAATCCAAAATACCCCTTTTACGATCATCATATTATAGATCTTAGGTCATTTAACTAATAGGTGAGGCCCTCCAAAAGGGAAATTGGTAAAAGACAGATGCTTGCTTCAAAACACTAAGGTCCTTAATGTGTGTTATTGACACCCCATTTTTTTCACTTGACAAAATTCATGATTAGTGCAAATTCTTTGGCTAATGATGTAATATAATACACATTCCACCCATTTTCCACATTTGTCATTTTTCTCACAAAATTTCATATTTTAATGCATTTCTTCACCCATTTACACCCACTTTTATCCAGCTTGGGGCTATATGTAAAGAAATCTTCTTTTTATACCAAAGGTGCATTTTTACTCTAATTCTACTTTCTAGAATATCTTTTCATAGATTTCCCAGTTGAATTATCCATAAGATATTCCTTTTGTCCATGTATATTAAATTTCTTTTCTAGATAAATCTGAGAGATAAGCCTGAATTCTCTTTCTTCACAATTTTCTTTGATTTTCTCCAAAACATTCATAAAATTGCTGGAAAAATGAGAAACTAGTTTTCAACTAACCAGGATACCTGGTAGATCAAAGCCATCCTCCACATTCCAAGTGGAAAATCACTTTAATCTACGCACCCAACAAATGTGGTGTATCAAGGTAATCCTCTGCTTATTCTAAAGGTGTTGTCTAAAACCCCAAACCCGAATATACAGTTATAAATAACCCCCACAACCAATATCATCTATATTTTGGGACCATTTAAAACCACTTAAAGTTGTAGGATTGAACTACCTCTCCTTTTTATTTTCCTTGCTAGTGATTGATACAATGAATATTATTCACTTTTCACAAGCCTTTTATTATGTATTTCATGCATATTTTTTCATTTTGATATTATTTGTGCATAGTTTATCATTGTTGGCATGTGACATACATTTTCATTCATTTATTAGATATTTCTACTATTTCATATTGATTTATCATAATTTATGGGACTTATGTTCTTCATTTCAAAATTCAAGTAAATTGATAATCCCTGGTTCAACTCGGTGCTACCGACAGCATAGTCGGTGGTACCAACATTGGAAGAAAAAGGACATGCATGAGTCGAAGATGTTTGGTGGTACGGATCGCATATTCAGTACTACCCAACTTGATGGACAGTAACACAACCGAAGTAGTTTGGTGCCATCGACCTCCAGTCGATGGTATCGACTTGTACATGAAAAATTCTTCAAAAGATGTCACGGAGAAACTTGGTGCTATTGATGCCTCAGTCAGTATCCCAACACACACTTGGAGTTGTGATCCATAAGAGGAATCGATGCCACTGACATTGACTTGTCACGATCAGACAAGATTAAATATGGTGATTAAATTTAATGGTCACGACTTAAAAACACCCTAAGTCAATCTTTTGACTAGGTATGATTTCAAACAAACCTAATTATCACCCTGGAGTTCATTGGACGATAGAGAAGAGCCATGAGAAGAGAAAGGAGAGAAGAAAGTGACATTTTGGATGATTTGAGCACCTCTAGTGGACATATTTGCACCCAAAAGATAGAAAATCATCACGTTTGTCAGAGGGGGTCATTAGGATCATCTTTTCCAGGGGTTTCCATTAATTCTTTAATGTTTTCCTCATTTTCACCTTCTCCGTCTATGTGCATGGATACTAAAATCATGTAGGTCTATTCCCCTAATTCCTTAGAACCCAGGAGTAGCTCTGTGATGTGTTGTACTTGACATTATGAGTTGATATATATATATATATATATATATATATATATATATATATATATATATATATATATATATGTGTGTGTGTGTGTGTGTGTGTGTGTGTGTGTGTGTGTGTTTTCCTAATTTCTGGACATACCACTATGATTGTATTATGAACTAATTGTGTCTTATCAACATTGATAATTTCTCAAAACCTTGATTGCTTCTAGAGAGGGATAAAGTCATAGTGTTATACAATTTATACCGCACCTTGAGATAGGGGTTACAATTGTGAAGGGAATATCCCAGAGGATTCATTAAAGCAACTAACTAACAGTTAAATTTCTATGAGAGTGGGGTTTATATTAGATTAGGTAGTGAATTATTATGTGAGAGCAGGTAATTCTTGCTATAGGTCCCTTATTCCAGGGCTAGGAGAACTAAATATTAATAAATAATGTTAATTGAAGTGTGTACCATGGTGAAACCATATTCCTAAGGAATCCATTCCATTTGTGATCACATCCTGGGTAAATTAGTTTTATTTTTTGCAATTAGTCAATTAATCAAATAATGAACTTTTTTACTAGGTTTAGCTAATCAAGTCATAGTTAGTAGTAGTCTCTGACTCACATCTCCCTGAGTTCGATATCCGTGCCTCTTTCATATTATATTACTTCATTATGTGCACTTTCATTATATACGTGTGGTAAACACGCATCAAGTTTTTGGCACTGTTGTTGGGGAAACGGCAATCCAACACTACAAGTGTTGTGACCTGCCACTGAACGATCTCATTTCTATTTTCTAGATTGGTATTCTAGCTATAATTAGATTTCTATCGAGCCAAAAAACCAAGAGAAGTCTACATTCACTTGTCCTTATGGCAATATTGCATACCGTCGCCCTTTGGCCTTTGTAATGCACTGGCTACTTTTTAGAGATGTATGCCTGCTATTTTTTTGGATATGGTAGAGTGTTGCCTCAAAGTCTTTATAGACAATTTTTCAATGTATGGAGAGTCATTTGAAGACTTCCTCAAAAGTCTTGACAAAGTTTTGCAAAGTATGAGGACACTCACCTAGTGTTGAATTGGGAGAAGTGTCACATGATGGTGAGTGAAGATATAGTTTTGGGGCACCATATGTCCAATAGAGGAATGGAAATCGATTCGATAAAGATTGAACTGATTGTACCTAACTCCACCATCATTTCTCAAGTAGAGTTGGAGTTTTCTATGACACATCAGCTTTTATTGACATTTTATAAAAGATTTTTTGAAGATTACAAAACCACTTTATGATTTGTTAGAGAAAGATGTCGAGTTTAATTTTGATGAGTGGTGTTTGAAGGTTTTTGGGGTGTTAAAGGATAAATTGGTCTCCTCACCTTTGGTACATGATCCATATTGGAGCCAACCATTTGATCTTATGTCTGACGCATTAGACTATGTAGTAGGGGTTGTTCTATGACAATGCAAAGATAAAACCTCTGCTTTCATTATTATGTGTTGAAAACCCTTAATGTTGTCCAACTTAGTTACACTACAACTAAAAAGGAGATTTTGGTTGTGGTGTTTTCTTTTGAAAAATTCTGCCAATTTTTTATGGGGGTGAGGGTTATAATTTGGACTAACCATACAATGATAAATATCTATTGTAAAAGAAAGATGTCAAACCTAGATTGAAAATATGGATTTTACTACTAAAGGAATTCGATATAGAAATCAAGGATAAGGTAGGGATAGAAAATGTGGTAGTTGATCATTTGTCTAGGTTGGAGAGAGTGGATGAGAAGGACTTAGCAATACCCATTGTTGAATAGTTTCCTGATGAACAGTTGTTGGTCATGAAAACAAAAGACCCACGGTTCACAAATATTGTAAAGTATTTGGCATGTGGAAATCTTCTAGAAGTTTGGGGGTATCGGGATAAGAAGAAGTTTCTCCACTCCTTGAGATTTTATGTGTTAGATGACCCAGTCTTACTCAAACAATGTAGGGATAAGATTTTGAGGAAGTGTGTGGCCGAGTATGAGTTTGAGAGCATATTGGCACATTGTCACTCCTTACCTACTGGGGGACACTGTGCTAGCTCAAGGACATCAACCAAGGTGTTAGAAAGTGGTTTTAATTGGTAATTGCTATTTAAAGATGCTTATAATTTTTTGCAAAATTCTAATGAATGTCATAAAGTAGGAAATATATCTAAGAGTCACGAAATGCCCCTAAACATTTTTCAAGTTGAGGTTTTTGATTTATGGGGAATTGATTGAAGGGGACCCTTTGTGTCTTCCAATTCTAATTTATATGTTCTGCTTGCAGTTTACTATGTGTCAAAGTGCATGGAAGCAATTCCAACCCACAACAATGATTCACAGGTTGTTTACAAATTTGTAGAGAACCATATTCTATACATGTTTGGGGTGCCGATAGTGATGATAAGTTATGGGGTATCTCACTTCACTAATAATAGGTTCATAGCTTTATCGAGTAAGTATGGACTGAGGCACGTAGTAGGAACCTAGTACCACCCACAGATCCAAGGGTAGGTTGAGGTGTCTAATAAATAGATTAAGAAGATCTTAGAAAAAATAGTCAAGTAGGACCAGTTGGGGCATGCAACTGAATGATGCTATATGGGCATACAAGACAACCTATAAAACAACTATAGGAACAACTCTATTTAGGTTGGTTTATGGGAGAGCTTGTCATTTACTTGTAGAATTGGAACAAAAAGCAAAGTGGGATTTGAGGAAGATGAATTACAATCTTCATGTCATAGGAAAGAAACACAAGTTAGAGCTCAATGAATTGGATGAGCTCAGGCTACATGCCTATGAAATCTTGAGGATATATAAGACAGAACCAAGAAGGTTCAAGACCGTCATATATTGAATGAAGTGTTTACTATGGGACAAAAGGTGCTTCTATTCATTTTTAGGATGGTATTGCATCTGGGAAAATTAAGGTCTATATGGAGTGGCCCATATGAGGTGGCTAAGGCATTCCCTCATGAAGTAGTGGAAATTAGTGATGGAGTTGATCCATTTCTTCTAAATGGGTAGTGGTTGAAACAGAATTATGGGGGGGAGTTGATACATGAGGGAGAGGAGTTGAAGCTCATTGAGCTTCATTTATGTCTTGCATGATCTGATCGTCAAGCCTATGACATAAAACAAGGACGCTTGTTGGAAGGTTACCCAATTTTATTTTATCACACTTTAGTTACTCACTTTTACATTCTTTTTACGAGTTTCATTGTTATAATTCACATTTTTATTATTAGACATTTTAAGATGTAAAAAAGGTATCATGACATTTATGTTTGGCGTGCAGGAAGTAGAAAAGTCAGTACTAGTGACACCAATTTTGGTGGCACCAAGATTGGTTTGGAAATCAATAGTAAAGTTTGAGAGGCAGTCAGTGGCATCGAGATTACACACAAAAAAATTCACAAGGATGAGCGCCAACAACTCAGTACTATTGACAAGCCAGTCAGTGGCATGGATTCTTTGCAGAGGTAGAGTTGGATTTACTATGTAGGCTTGGTACTATCGAAATCACGTCAGTAGCACCAACACCTAATGACACTCCAGGTTCAAGATATCGAGGCCTCACTCGAGAGTACCAAGGAAATGAATATCTTAGTACCACTAACCCATAAAGTTGGTGGCACCAACATTTTCAATAGTGGCAACCAAAATGCAGCTTGGTACCACAAACATACCAGTCAGTGGTTCTGACATCTAAAAACACATAACTTGTTAGTGCAAAATTCAACATACAAGATCTTCTCCATCGAATGGTCGGTGGTACTGATCCAACTATGCATTCTAGAAATCAGTACCACTGACAAGATGTCAGTACTACTGATGTGGAGCAATCCTTGTATTTGTACATTGATGGACATGAGTTGTCATTACCCACGACAGATATCGATTTCACATGGATCACCGAGAAGGATTCGGTGCCACCGACACACCTGTTAGTGGTACAAACGCAGCACATCAGGGCAATTTGTGGGCTATAAAAGGAGAGGTATGAGTTGTGATTCAAACACGCCCACACCATCTTCCTTGAACTCATAAAAGCATCAAATGTCCAAGGTGATTAGAGTCTTCCTCGTGCTCTCTTCTTCATCTCTTTTCTCTCCTCAAACCAAAGGTGACAAGGAGGTCATCTTCACCGGCAGTAGGAGCCAACATAAAGGTGCCCAAACTGACATGCATGGCTCACGTAAAGGACAAGCAAAGAAAGATTTTTGCCAGACTTATGAAGAGGGAGCTGTTATCCACATGGTATGGTAATTGTACCTTCCTTAATGATACAGGATTCATCAGGAGTCTTCAATAATTTGTGTTGGCCAAGGCATGGTGTGAGATCACATGTACTTTGGTGATTGGCCCACCTATCAGGAGATTATATGTGTGTTCTTGGCATCCTTGGAGGCTTGCAACATACCTGAGCATGAGGAAGGCTGGAAGGAAGGATGGGTGCACTTCTGCCTCTACAACATCATCCATCACTTCACATTGGCAGAGTTCAATGCCATCTATGGGTGGCCATCAGGGAACATGTGCTACATGCCCAACGACTTTGGCTTCACATGGGCATGGTGGCTCATGACATACTTTCCATAGGGATTCACTGTCAATTGACACCAATCATCTGTCATGGACATCCAGCATCCGTTCACTCAGATCATGCACCAATATCTCACCAACACCATCTTTGACAGGTCTACATAAGGGTAGGGGAAGGTGCAATAAGCATATCTATTTGTCCTTTCAACATTTGATTCTCGAGGAGAAGCTAAGGTTGATCACATATCCTTCTTCTTGGAATACATGCTGCCAGTCAAGCATGAGGTGTAGAGGAAGCCCACAATCCACTTTGGAGGATGCATTAAAGTAGTGCCAATGCACCTCAACCTCGACCTCTCCACCTCCAACTCTTTGAGGAACCCCTCCAAGTTGTATTTCAACCACTTTAAGAGGGTCCATTATGTCAGAAAGAAAGAGGGAAAGGTGTTTTCCTATTGCACAGTAGATGACCGATTGTGGGAAACAACCCTTCCTAACCCCATATTATGTCTACGAGGGGTGCGCTTCTTGAGGTGGCTAGTAGAGTTTTCATAAGCGATTCTAGGGAAGCAAGATGACCCTGAGCCAGAGAGGTTTGGAGATGCCAATGAGGAGGAGGTAACCATGCCATCACACAATGACATGTTATCTACCGGTCTTCACAGAGACATGGAGATCAAGCTCCGCCGCCCCACCACCTTCTCGAAAAGATCATTATTTTTCTATGGCAAGTATGTACGCGATGTTGAAATCAACTCAACATAGGTAAAAACAACAATCAACAACATTGGCAAAAATCCACGACGTTCAAGGTCAACTTCCACAGTAGTAGCAAGACATTTATGATAATGAGTGTCTTCTCCTAGACAACCAGGAGATTATGCACACTCACCTATGACGGATTGAGCATTACTAACAACCGCTCTACGATAATTATTAGAGCCAGGAGCATTTTTCCAACTACCCGCAGCCTCCAAAGATGCCAATTCAGCCACCCAGCTTTACTAGCACTTTCTACCCACCAGATCCAAACATGCAACCACCACCATTCTGATTTGGTACCACTATTCCACCTCTTTGATTGGATTTTGACTATGTAGATATAGTCAAGTTCAAACTTAGGGGGTGTTGGAGCAACTCTATCTTTATGCTTTAGTTTAGTAGTTTAAGTTTTGCATTATTCGCATTTTGTAGGATCCACAACTATCTAATGTAATTGTGGAGCATAGTTTTCATGATTTCTACCTTCATTATAGTGTGTATTCTTTTGTACTTGTCCAATGAAATCTAAAAATTAAATATAAATCCAAAATTTCATATATGTCAAAGCTTAGTTGCAAATTCTAAAGGCAACATAACCTAGAGGAAGTGTATGGATTAGTCATCTTGAGGACATCTGATGTGAATGAAAAGTCTTAAACTATCCATGAATTGAGTATGACATAGTGTTTGAGTCAAAACTGACCAAACATCTAATGAGAACCTAAATGATATTTATAGAAAAAATACTAAGGTTACCATGTACATAGGTAAATAGGAGAGGGACATATCATAGTTTAAGGAAGGCATTATCTCTTAATCTTGTGATACCACCCACCTTTTCATACATATTATCCACCACCTTAAGATGATCATGTAACCTAAATTGTTTTTCCTTGATGGAATTACATAGCATAATAAGTGACATGATAGCTAATTTTCCTTGTCGGATTAGTTAGAAAAATGAAAAATAAAATTATTTTTGAGTTGCATATCAATTAGTTGCATAACAAAAATTCATGTAGATTGAATATATTATGCATCATTCATTCTTTCATCATGTACCCATGTTGTTTTCCTCTGAAATTAAAGTGCAAGGATACACATCCATACCCCTCAAAATGAAAAACAAATGATGATGAGTTGTTATAGTGAAGCCCGAGCATACTCTTCAACCATGCTAAAATAATAGGGCAAGTAAAGAAAAAAATATTATTATGAAATAACATGGGAAAAAGGATGCCTTGATCTAATCACAGAAATTTTCTTCAAGACAAGATGAAAATAGATACATTATGTATTCTCTTAAACCACTCACATCAATCATATGAGACTTTTTGTGCATGCATAATTTCACCCAAAATAGTAGCCATTAGGATTCATGCATTTATTACTTCTTTCATTTCATAGGTTTGTCATGTTTATTTTTGCATTAATAATTCATAAGTTACTTGAGAATCTTCATAAGCCACCAACTTCATTCCATCCATTGCTCTTTATGGTACAACACATATATGATTGATCTCATCATTCATTCTTATAAGGACTGCTTCCAAATAAAATGGTAGGTAGGAAAAGAGCAATGTAGTTAGGGAATCACATGATGCACCAAGTGAATGCCCTATTTACTATGATATTAACTACTCTATTTATAGTTTTTCACTAATCTAAGGTGGCCATGTTTAATGAACATTTTTGGTCACTTTAGAGTAGTTATTTGTTTAGTGGTCTGTAAGGGCTGGTTTGGGACTACTAGGTGGGGTAGTTGAGAAATGAATTTCATATTATTTGATATATCTGACTTGTTTCAAATAGATCCAAGGGTAGTGTTGCTCGAGGGTGAGAAACAATTAAGCTAGGGGATTTCGATGCACTGAGTATTATTCACTTTTTACAGGATATTTTATTATGTATTTCATGCATATTTTCTCATTTTGACATTATTTGTGCATGGTTTATCATTATTGGCCTATGACATACATTTGCATCAATTATTATCTATTTTTGTAATTTCATATTGATTTATCATAATTTATGTGATTTATTTTTTCATTTCAAATTTCAGATAAATTGACAAGCCCTAGTTTAGCTTGGTGCTACCAACAACATAGTTGGCGGTATCGACAAGGGAAGAAAAAGGACAGGCATGAGTTGAAGATGTTCAGTGGTACCAACAACCTATTTAGTACCACCAACTTGATGCATAGTAATGCAATGAAAGTTGTTCGGTGCCACCTACCTCCAGTCGGTGGTACTGACTTGTACAAGGAAAAATAATCAGAAGATGTCAGAAGAAGCTCGGTGCTACCGTAGCCTAATTCAGTAGTACCGAGACACACATGGAGTCACAACTCAGAAGAGGACTCAGTGCCACCGACATCAACTTGTCACAATCAGATGAGATTAAAGATGGTGATTAATCTAACAACCACAACTTAAATATACCCTAAGTCAATCTTATGACTAGGGAGGATTTTAGCCAAACCTAATTATCACATTGGAGTTATTGCACAATAGGGGAGATCTATGAGAAGGAAAAGGAGAGGAGAAAGCAATATTCTGAACGATTCGAGCACCTCAGATGAACGTATTTGCATCCACGATACAATAAATTGTCATGTTCATTCGAGGGAGTCATTTGGATCATCTTCTCTAGGGGTTTCCATAAATCCTTTAATGTTTTCCTAACCTTCACCTTTGCCACCTATGTGCATGGAAACTAAAATCATGTGGGGTTAATCCCCTTATTCCTTAGGACCTAGGAGTAGCCCAGCTATGTGATGTACTTGACATTATGAGTTGATATATATGTTTTTCCTAATTTCTGGACATACTACTTTGATTGCATTATGAATTAACTATGCCTGATCAACATTGATAATTTATTAGATCCTTGGTTTCTTTAAGAGAGGTCTTTAGGATTATAAAAGTTACAATATTACACAAATTATACTGCATATATATAAATGGTAATCTATCATGTTTGATACATTTTCTCTATAATCTATTAAACTATTACTTATGCTCTGTTACATTGTTACAACTTATCCATTACACTCTTATTCAATTCCTTTGAAAAATTGGATCTCATTATTAGCCTACATCTTCTAATCATCTTTTAAATCCAATGTGTCATTCATAATTACCCATGAGGAATGTTCATCATGGGAGGTCTTAAGGTGATTAGGACCCCAATACACCTAAATATTAGGACTATTATGGCAATAATGGGAAGGACACAAACATCTTTAGCCCACCATTAAAAATCCTTTTCCGTTTTTTCATTTTCACCGTCCTAAATATCTTATTTCTTCCTAATTACCTAAAAGTGGTTTGATACCAATTTATCAGGTGAGATGGGGTGATAATCCTCTCCCACTCGTAACAAGGTCAGTGAATTAGATCTCTAGGTTAATTTTTTCTTATTGTTTTCTATCTATTCAACTCAAATGAAGACTCTATTTTAGACCATGGCTTCAACAATTTACCATGTTCTTGGTGGTCTTTTTGATTATTTATTTTCCCTTGTACTTGCTAATTGGGCTTACTCTCCTTGGTTCCATTAACATTAGTTTAGATTATGTTATGTTGTGTTTTGTGTACATCATACCTTGAGACAAGGCTATGTATATGACTGTCTATAATCATGAGTCTCATAATAAGAATTTCTCTTCACATGGTATCAACTGCATTCTTCTAGTTTCCAAAAAGGAGCTTCCTTTTCTATCCTAGTTTTATTCTTCCTTTCATCTTCTTCTCTCCCCCCCCACTCCCTACCCACCTACTTGTCTGCCATTGTCAGCCAACAACAGTGGCACATGAAACTTGCCACCGTAGCTAGTTGTTGGTCGTGCGGATGGAAGATGTGTGCTAGCACGTTGGCGTAACATACCAAGTTTTGGGTATCTTGACTTTAGAAACCCTGTTTCCATGCATAGGAGGTTAGTGTGATTTGATCTATACAATTGGCCAAACAAGCTTAAGAACATACCTTAATACACATGTTTATACTCTAATGAATGATAAATGCACATAATATTAGTAACTCATATATTAACCCTAATTATGGATATACATGATCTTGACCATGCCACAGACCAAAAAATCCTATTGTGATGATAATATGATGTATGGAACCTAACCTTGAACTTAATGCATGCTAATAAGGTGTATGTGAAGTATAGTTATCACAGTGATCTAAACCTTGAGTTAAAACTGACTAACCCTAGCATGTTCCTCCTTGGTCACATTCATGATATATTAATAACATTAGGAGCCATAATCATATATCATATATTCATACACATAGTTTGGACCTAATCACCTAATCATAGTTTGATATTTAAATCAGTTCATTAATATGCAATATGGGTCACCTTACTCATTAATATATAATGTGAATAAATATAAGGGGTTCATTCACGAGGAAGAAAATGTGACTAATATGTATGACGGTGACAATGAATGGAGTACCATTGTTTAAATTAATGTTGACATTAAGGGACTTATTGAGTAATTGCTTGAAATAGCTTAAATAATGAAAGATAATATCATGAAACTTTGTTGGGAAGAATATAATGATAATAGGAGTCCAAATCCTAAGTTTTGATGATAATGTTGATATATCATAATAAATATTAAGATAATTTATTTAAAGCCTAATTGTACTAAAACTTGTATAAGATAATCTTAAAACATGAATCTAAGACCAAAATCGGATTATTAGGGTCATAATTAGTCACATTATTCAACATATTTGGATTATGTTTTATAAATCAATTTAATAAAAGGAAATAATCTTAAAAAATGCAATTCCAATGTGATCAGACTTTACCTTAATCATGGATTTATATTGATTTTGGCCTAAGTTGGCAGTCACTCATTCCTTTCTATATTTGGCTCCTATACAGGATAATGGATGGGGATCTGATGGTCATTGGATTGTCTTCTTCCTGAAATCAATGGCCGCCTAGACTCTCTACAATACAGATTCATCCTTCCTACTCACTATTTTCTTTTTTGATTTACACCTCCTCATCCCTGGGTTTCTCTCTTTACACATTCCTTGCACAGATCTGAATTAGAGAAGCCCTAAATCTATTGGGATTGGGTTTCCCAACTTTTTAGTCGACAAAGGGGTCTCTTGTTCTCCTATTTCCTATTTTGGTGAGGATTCTTGCTACCAAATAATGCCCCATTGTATATTAATCGCCCCCATCACCATCATGGAGTCCCCAGACTTGTTTCATGGCTATCCAGTTGGTTTTCCAATCTTCGCACCCCCTCCCTCCAACTCAGACTATGTGTTGGGCTCATCTAGAGTTCATGAGCATGGCTAGGATGAACATGAGTGTCTTCGACTACCCATATCATTTCCTAAATCTTGAAGAAGCTTGTAGTAGTGTTCAGTAGAGATGTGCATGACTTTACCCTTTTTTTGTCTTTCTTCTGTGCTATTCTTCACCTCCGTAAGCAATGTGTAGATTTTGATTTGTCAATGTTGGATCTTGTTGCCATTGTCATCTTTGTTTGATTCTTCCATAATGTTTCTATTACTCACTTTGATCTCAATTTGCTTCCATGAGGGTCTCTAGCTTGTTCCCCTACTTAGACATGAAGGAATCCCACTTTAGGCTCCTGGTCTTCCCCTACCCATGTTTTGGGTCGTTAGCAATCCATGGGTTACGAGAAACCTAAAGAATTAAATGTCTCATGGTGATATCTAGAATTGAATGTGTGGATGTGGTGATATCTAGAATTGAATGTGTGGATTCTTACTTTGAGAACTTTATTGGTTGTAGGCATGGGTGTTCTTCATCTATATTGATCAAACAAAGAAGAATATGAATCCCCTGTTTGATTTCTGAGAGTGTCCTTTGTCTTTTATTATTTTTGGCATGCATCCCTTGGGTAATTTTGTAATTTGATTAGTTATTCCAATGTTTATTTTGCCATGTTTGATCTTTGGGTAAATGGTCTAAATTACCCTACTACGCTTTAGTGCCTGAGGCATGATGATGGGGGTAGTGTGGTCGTTTTTCCTTGATTTGGTTTTAATAATTCAATGAATAATAATATTTCAATGAATAATAATATTTGTAAATTTTGTAATAATTCATTGGAAGGTTGTCCGAGATGGGACACTCCAATGATTAGATCCTTGGTTTGTTATAGAGAGCTCTTAGGTTCAACCCCGACGACGGCATGAATAAAATTGTGCATTTTTAAAAAACAAAATTCGATGGAAGGTCAGAAAAAAAAACAAGACATGTTTGCTGTCAGAAAATTAATACCTATTGTTTGGTATAGTTTGTGTAATCTAATTACAAAATGTTAAATATGTGATTTTTATGGATTTTCAAAATTATATTTAATTTGTAAAATTCATATCTAATGATCAAGAAATCATAATTAATAAATAAATATGTTTTATAATCCTAGAATCGTCGTAAATCTAAATATGTAATTTTCATAATCTAAATCAGTAATGATAAAAAGATCATATTTAGGATTTTATGGGAGTCTAACCCTAATTCATCTAAATATTTAATAGGTTGCTTCGGACCCTGGTTTGGATGAAGAGTTTTGACCTTGACTAATGATACTCAATTTGAGGTATGTTTCTCTCCCTCCTAAATCATATTCGAAAGAGATTGTTAATTCTCTATCTCTTTTGTTTGTTGCATACCCTCCATTCTATATTGGACGATTCTTTATTATCTATCTTTCTTTGACTTGATTGTGGCATAGTACTTTATATGTCACTCGATTATACATGTTGACTTGATTGGGTTCAATTCACTAAAATTCATCTTATAGATTGTAATGCAAATTGAATCTCTTTTATTTAATATTGTTGATGCTTATTGAATTTGTAGCCCTTATTGCTTTATTTCATCTTATTGTTCTGTTTCAAAATGGAAACCCTAAAGTGATGGATGTCTTGGAATGTACTTATCTGGCCTCTCTATTATATACATGTTTGATTGTTGAGACTATTATTATCTATTAGCAGTGGTACATTATGGGTTCTGATCCTATTGTACAACGTTTCCTATATATGGGCTCTTAGTTCTCTCACTTAATCTCCATGTTCTCTCACCTAATATATATACCATTACATAGAGGATTGTGTGTGCTCTCACCTTCTTCCCATGCACAAGATGTGAAGGTATTTCAGTCCTACTTGCAGATGGTTGTATTCTAACATTTAATCTTCATGCATAGTTCTTATCATTTGTTTGTTGTTCTCTATATTGAGATTTCAAAAGAAAGATTTGTTTTTGTAAAACTTATTGTTCTTCGTATAATATCTATCTTATAATATGAACATTTATTTTGATATCCATTTGGATGTTTGCTTTCTCTCTTTTGTTTAGGAAGCCTTGTTATATTATTTATTGTCCCTTTTACCTAATATTATCCAATCACTATTATATGCACATGTCGGCTTTTATGTTGTCAACATCCACTTTGTCTTCTATTATGGTGTATGCTTCCAACCCCTAGGTGGAGAGAAAGGAGGTATGGGCCATAGTTTACATGACTTTCTAGGTGTATTTGATCTTTCTTGGGAGGTATATTGAAGTGGTTGGTTTACCCTCTGTGCTAGATTTTCTATAGTTTCCTTTTATGCACACCTTGTGTGGTGAAGAAAAATGTTACACATAAATATTATAATAGTTAGATTTTTATCTTCTGTCACCACACTATATGAGAAATGATGCAATATATACTTGAAGTTTAGTACATCATCCTTTGTAAAAAAAATTATGAAATTTGGTATAGGATGGTTTTCTATTGTTCCCCCAAGTAAGTTGAGTGGCTCCCCTTTAGGGTCCCACTCCTTATAGTTTTCATTGCTGCTGCTAGCAGGGAGGTTGCTTGAGACAGCTTCCTCCATCCTAATGTCTTGACTAGAGGGATTCCTATCCTAGTTTTCCTAATCTTTGATAGGGGACTCTAGGTCGTCATTTCTTTTGGAGTTGCACTTGTGGCCCCTTTATTGGGTGCTTTCTTGCATAGAAACATCTGTGGGAAAGTAATTGGTACTCCACCCCTTCACCCTCACCCTCTAGATCTAACTATGGCATGTTAATCTCATTACATTATAGATATGTTCTCTAAAATAAGGTTGCAACAACCTCATTCATCTCTTTTCTATTGATTTTCACCCAATGCATATTACCTATATACATGAGTGAGTGCCAAATTGTTAGGGATATATTATATTATTCCTATCAAGTGGTTCTTTCCTGTGATAGTGCTTAAAGTTGTGCTTCATATTGGCTTTCTCCTCTCACTGTGTATCTAACCAGTGATTTCTCAAATCTACCATTTTCCTATCAGTTTGGTACTATGATATACTTATCCACCATTGTTTTACTAGTGTGCTTCTTTGTTTCATTTCTCCATCATAATCCTACCGGTGTGACTTTTTATCCAATCTAAAGGCATGGTTGATGGCAAAGAATCACCTCAAACAATTATCTACAATGAAAATTCTCCTATCCCCATAATAAAGTTGAATGCAGATAATTGACTGTTATGGATGAATTCTATCCAAACCATCCTAGAGTCTAGGGACAAGATGAAATTCATTAAAGAACATGCTGAGGAAACCCCTGACTTGATATGGGGAAACAGCCAAGTCAAAATCTGACTAAGGACAAACATGGAACCCTCTATTTCCTCTTAGTACATGTTTTTGAAAATTGTAAAGGAATTGTAGGATGTTTTCTGTCGCCACCATACACAAGAAAAGAATGCTTTATGGCTTCATAAAATATGGGTAAAGGTTTTGATGAAAATCAAGGCGATAGGAGCTATGATGAATTCTTTGATTCTATTGCCAGCTTGTCTCAACAACTTGACTATTTTAAGCCTGTCTCTATTGAGTATCAAACCAAATAGAGGGCCAATCTTATCACTGACAAGTTTCTCAGTGGCCTTCATCCAGCCTATGATACAATATACAATATTATCTTAGTCGTTGACACCTTCCCCGCTCTGGAAGATGTCTTCTCTCATCTCTAGTAGTCTAATGTCCACCACTTGGCCTCTACTCTACCGGATTCACAACTTGCAATCACTACAGTTGCCAATGGATGAGGACATAACTATGGAGGACATCCCCCGAGCCCACAATGCACATTCTACAACAAGATAGGCCATCTTGAGAAGTCCTATAAAAAGCACGATCATCCCTATGGGTGATGTCGTAACACTAGGACTACCCATGTTTCCCAAGGATATAACTAGTATGTTACCATCTCTTCTACTGAATATGAGCAACTTACACATGCCTCTCAACATGATTATCCAAAATCCACAGAATCTGGGGATTATGTGACCATGCAATATGTTGTGACATTTTTGGCACATATGGCCTCCAACTAGGGTAATTTTGGGACCTATATGTTGGCATCCATCTCTCCTTGGATTGTTGACTCTGGGGCCACCCAACATATGAATAGTATGAGACATCTTCTTTCCTCCACTTAACCTCGTAGTCCTACCTCATCTTTCATTCTAGCATATGCGTCCACTAGAATAGTTTAAGAATGTGGTAGTGTTAATGTCTCACCTACTCTCAAACTATAGTATGTTCATTATATTCTTGATTTTCCATTTAATTTAATTTTATTGCTAACTTAGTTGATTCTTTTACTTGAAATTGGCACCTTTGGTATTCATGGTTTTGTGAGGAATGATTCTCATACTTTTTAGCTGATTGGTTTAGGCTCTAGAGCTGGTGACCTTTATTGATGTGGTGATATCGTTCAATCTTCAATTATTCTTGTGAGCACACCTCTTCATCTACACCAACATTATGGTCATTCCTCTCTTGAGAAGTTGAAGCACTTTGAGCCCTCTTTATCTAGTTTAAAAACTCTTGAATATGACTAATGTGAGTTTGGAAGTATCATTTGAGTTTTTTTCCCTAGAGTAGTCTATGTTCTAAAGCTACATTTGATGTTATTCATAGTGAAATTTGTGGTCCGTTTTGAATAACAAGGTTTAGTGGACTCTATTATGTAATTACTTTTGTTGATGATTTCTCTTGCATGATGTGGTTATATATGTAGAAATCTTTTGATAAAGTGATTGGTGTTTTTTAGAACTTTTATAAATGATTTCAAAACAATTTATAAATCCATTGAAAACTTTCAAAATGACTATGCTTTGCAATATGTTTCAGATTAGGTGTCTTCTTTTTTCTCTAGAATTAGAAACATCCATCAACATACATGCGCTTAGACAATACAAAAAGTGGGGTGGAAGAATAAAAGAATCATCATTTACTTGATATCTCTTGTGCTCTTATGCTTCAAGGTAAATTACCTAAATTTTATTGGTCTGAACCTGTTCTCACATCCTTCTACCTTATCAATCGACAAACATCTTTTGTTCTTCAAAACAAGAACTTTTTTTGGTTTTTTTAGCTTGCAGATGGCTTTCCATCTTCCTTGGAGTGTTTATAGTTGTAATGCTTTTGTGCATAATTTTGATCTGAGAGAGGATAAACTTGATCCTTGCTCAATCAAGATGGTTTTCTTTAGCTATTCTACCTTTTAGAAAGGTTTTAGCTGTTATAAGCCAAGAATTGATTGCATGTATGTATCTACTAATGTTACCTTAATGAATTTGAGTTGCCCTTTGATTCTATGTCAATATCCTCTCTTCCTCACCACAACCTCAAACTAAGTATGTCGAGCTTGATCTTTCTGACCTATTGGATCATGAACCCATCACACACCCTCATATCATTCCTCCTCCTACGCCATAGGACCCAAAACCAATGTTCACGTCTGAGGATCTAGCATGTCTCGTTACTCTCCAGAAAGGAACTCTCTTGCACTCTTCACCATCTTGTCTCTCATACTTGTAACATGTCCAAGATTTATCATAAGACTAAATCTATTGTCCAACAACTTAACTCTTTCGACATTCCTAAAAACTATCTTGAGGTTCTTTAGCACAAAATTTTTGAAAAGAAAATCTCTTATCCCCCTTTTTCGAATTTTCTTTCTATTTTTTGGTCTCATGTCAAAATATGTAAGTTGTGATGCTCTATGAAATGACATAATTACATAAGAACGAGACCTAGGATCTTGTTCCTTCTATATCAAACAAAAATATTATTGATAGTCAATGGGTCTTCTCTATCAAATTTAATTTAGATGGATCGGTGGAACTACATAAAGGTCGACTTGTTACCAAAAAAATTCACCCAAACATACGACATAGATTTCTTTGAAACCTAATCACTGGCCACCCACTTATATGGGGATTGTAATCTTTCTTTCCACTTGCATGGACTGATCTTTGTTCCATCTTGACCTTAAAAAATGCCTTCCTTCATGGTGATCTAGAGGAGGAAGTGTTGGTATGTATGCCCAAAGAACCAATTATATGATGATTGTAATAGCATAACTTGTAAATGATTTGATTATTGATAAAGGCAAGCTTCCCAATTATTCTATTTGTTTAGTTTTGAGATAACCAAATAACATAGTAAATGTCTAGAGAATGATTTTACTCAACGACGTATGTCTTTAGGTTGAAGACCTAAACAATGAGATTATATGAATGTTAAGAGTATATACATTCTTGTTATGTCCCTGATCAGTTGTTATTGTCGAAGATAAATAAAAAAAATAACACATAAGATCAGAGTGTGAATTGGTTGATGACATAATATCATTAATCATGATATGGCAATATCAAACCAAGCACACATATACATGTTAGAGCATAATGTTTCTGACAGACCCACCATAAGCATGATACATGGAAACCTTAACTAGGTAAGTTATAATCATGTCTTATAGTGATGGTGGTGTTTGTGTTTCTTAAACCTAAAATCACATCACTCATCACATGTCATTCAGTATGCTTTGACATCATCAAACGCAACCCTAAAAATGGGTTGTTATAAAGGTGATGATTGAGTGACTGTGACACATGGGGATTGACTGTAAGTGATGGAGATGGGATTAGTCCCTCCTATGGGAGTATGATATCCAAGGCCACTTGAATTAGCGAGACTGAGAAATACATGGCCATGTACATGTGTGTCAATATATGATATTGAGATTATAAATATCTCGTACAGTCTGCTATAGCAAGAAACATAGATTGAATGTTGAAGAGGATGATAGGTCCATACCTCGAGTTCAATCTGGATATCAGTGACAAAGGAACTATACAAACACTATAACACCATACACAGTTTGTAGTTTGAAGTTGTTCTCCAACTTTCCATTCACCTGGGTAGCAACAATGTGTGACTAGGCACTGTTCATTGCTTGTGATGTCATAAGTTGTTATGGACATTCACTGCCATCATAATATGGGAAAATATAGGGTCACAAACATAGGAAATCATCTATAAGAGGAGTATGATCTTGAATGATGATTGGATTGATTACTAAAGTGTTTAGGTATTCAATTCACACAACAAATCAGCTGACTGGACTGTCAAATGATCAGTTCAAGTGTTGAGATAGGTGTTTGGAGTGTCAGCTTGATTGTATTGTACATTGATTGGAATTCAGTTTAACTCGGGCTGTGAGAAGCTCGTCTTGCTAGTGCGATACGAACGTATGACATGGTGCAAGATTCCCATCTCAATTTCACTAAACAGCTAGTTTGGGGATGCAATTCGACTGAATATAGGATTGGTGCTGACGTCATGGTGTGCACTAATTGGGATTGAATTGTCAAAACATGTAGAAAATTGGGAAAGTGTTAGTTGATCATCTAGACTAAGCCAAATTACCGTCTGGGATGCCAAACGATTGGTTTGTCTGTCACAGGTTGTGAAGTTTCCAGAATTGTTGTGAAAAATTGAGATCGTTTGGTCCCTAAACAAACTGGGAACTGTAGTCCTAACCTCAACTATAAATATAGGGGTAATGGAGGCTTTCCACATCACAAGACAGATAATTGAGAACCAATTGTTCTGATAATTGTTGTCCTCTCTGGTTGTGGCAACCAAGATAAACCAAGAAATTCCTACTCAACTAGGGAGGGATATCTACAAGAAAGAAACAACTTAGGATCATTGTTGTGGGAGAGTAAGTTGGTGCCTAGTACACAAATGCGAGGGAAAACTCCTTCATGTACATTCTTGCAGGATGACAGGAGTTCTAGTTGGTCTGTGTGGATATCTATAGAGGTGAGGTGGCCTTTTCCCGTCTCTAAGGAGGATGACGTCAGCCAACATTCTGTGATGAGAGCAACTTCAACAAACAATGACGTTTGAGTCTACTATCTGTGGAGGAGCAGTCAGACGAGCCCCAATGCAACTAGGAGTTGCATAGATACCATCTAGGATAGAGTGTGCATCTACATTTACAAGGATTGTCACTAGACTTTCTCCAGGACTAGGTATATCTTCGTGAAACCATCCTTTCCATTGCATAGTTACTGACATGATCCATGGTTAATGGGAAATATGTCAGTAAATTTTTGTTTCCAATGATTATCTAATGTTGTATTTCCCTACAGTGGTATCAGAGTGACTTCAATTAATTACGCTTTAGGATAATCGATATGATTGAATTTTTTGGTTTTACCATGTTTATTTATTGCATACAATGTGAAAATTTAAATGGGTTGATGTGCACGTCAGACTAATCACCACATCAGAACCCAAATGAATATATATATATATATATATATATATATATATGTGTGTGTGTGTGTGTGTGTGTGTGTGTGCAAATTACACACATCGCCCTAAAAGTGACTTTTGATGGTTGATTTTTAGCATGGTTATGACCAATAACCTCCATTATCTATGCATGGTTATGCATTTGGCTTATCCTATTTATCTCGGTCTATGAACCAAGCCTCTCTCTTATCTTCCCAATGTAAAAGTATTATTCTCATCTACCTTTTCTCCCCTAGAATGTAACTTGAGTTTTCTCAATAATTATACAAAAGTAGGTTAGTTTTCTTTCTTGTTTGCACAAAGAAGAAAGACGAGTTGACCATTTGGAGGAGCCAAACAATCATCTATAGGATGACCAACTGGTCATTTGGAGGAGTCAGACGACCAGCTGGAGGTGACCAACCAACTGGCCAAGAGGCGAGCCGACTGGTTCAAAGGTTGAACTAGTCAACCCAGATTGGCAAGCACAAATTTTCACTTACAACATGTTTCTACATATGATGTAGACCTATATTGTCATAATTCCTTGTGGCTCTAAGAAATTACATTAGGTTGGCTATAACCATAACTTTTTGTTTATTGAATTTATTCTTTGTGTGTTATAGCATGCATAAGATGCGTACTATAAATGTGGTGATTGGTTAATGTATGTGTATTATACAAAATCCCTCAACATAATATTAAGTCTAAGATGCTTCCCATAAGCAACACACATGAAAATCCTGATCGACCAAGTGTGGACACGCTCTAGCGTGGTCCACCATCTATCTCGTGGAAGTGTGATGGTAGATATGTGGGTTTGCCCTACAAGGGTGCATATTCTATCGTGTTGGCTTATGGGTCATGCTTAACTAGTGATTCTTAGATAATCTAAGCCAAGAATCATGCAGATGATTATGGCAAAGATTTGTGCATATCATCTGTCCAAGAGTTGCATAAAATGAAATTGGTAAATGTTGCCTACCTTAATAATTGTTCATGAGCGCCAGCGTTGGTTGGGTATTGACTGAATTGTTTTGTATCTTGGCCCACTAGAATATTGTATGTTGCAGTATACTGAAGTTGATATTTAGGGCTATCAATTTGAATAAAATAGTGGGAGTGATAATTAATTAAAGACCTTTTTCATATCTTCTTTTCAAATCAAATCAAATCAAAAATGGTTTTTGACAAAATACGAATTTTCTCTTGTAGAATCAAATGGAAAACACTCAATCATCATGATCAGATGAATTAAATGAGATTTATTTACATAACTAGTTCATGACCTTGAGGAGTGTTTTGCATGATCTTGAAACACAAGTATTAGTATCCACTCCATATTTGCCTAAGACTGACATGGATGCTTCTTTTAAGCATACCAATGATGTTGTGGACATCAAGAACCTTATGTTGGGTTGTATAAACTGTGAGTTGCATAAACAACATGATAAACATGAAAGGTATAATGTCTCTAAGGTGCTATTTGAGTGCATACTGACATAGGGAGATCTAGTAGAGCCTCATGTGCTCAATATGATTTAGTATATGAAGCATCTTGAGAGAATGGGATTTCCTTTATGTCAAGAGTTGGCCACATATATGATTTTGCAATCATTTTCTAAATCATATAGCCACTTTATCGAGTGTCATCACTTGAGTAACATGGCTAAACTGCTATCAAAGTTGGTTGAAATTTTGATAAGTGTCAAAGCACAAATGAAGATGGAAAAATCCATGATGATGATCAGTGGGGTTGAGTCTAAGGATAAAGGCAAGGCCAAGAAGCATTTTGTGTCTAAGATAAAGTCCAAGTCTTCTACACTTAAAATAAGGAGAAGGATAACATAACCTAGTAAGATGAAGCAAGGGATTGAGATATCTACTTCTGGTATATACATTGTTGAGGTTAACTTTACCGCTTCCTCATCATGGGTACTAGATACTAGGTGTGGATCACAAATTTTCTCAAATGTGAAGGATCTAAAAAGAAGTAGACCTTTGGAGAAAGGCGAGGTAGAACTGTGAGTTGCAAATGGCGCAAGAGTTGTATCCAATGCAGTTCAAACGTATGATTTATCGCTTCCAAATGGTCTAGTAACTGCTATTACGTACCTTCTATTAATAGGAACATCATATATGTATCTTGTTTGGACAAGAACGGATTCAAATTTCTTATAAATAATGGAAGATGTTCTATTAGTAAAGATGGGATCTTTTATGGAAGTGCCCCAATGTCTTATGGTCTATACTTGATACATCTAGAGACAAGCATATATAATGTAAATACCAAAATACAAAAACTCAAACAAAACATACCTTTGGCATTATCATCTAGGGCACATAAATGAGAATCACATATCTACACTCCATAAAGATGGTTATCTGGACTCTTTTGATTTTGAATAAATAGAGGCATGTGAATCTTGTTTGTTGGGAAAGATAACCAAGACTCCCTTCACTGAAAACAGTGAGAGGGTTAGTGATCTACTAAGACTCATACATACTTATGTATGTGGCCCTTTTAGAACAAATGCTAGAGGTGGGTATCAATACTTCATTACCTTCACTGATGACTTTAGTAGGTATGTCTATGCTAACTTGATGAAACATAAGTTAGAAGCTCTTGAAAAGTTTAGAGAGTTCATGAATGAAGTATAGAACAAACTTGGTAAGAGTATTAAGGCACTTCATTCTGATTGAGTTGGAGAATACTTGAACCAAGAGTTTGAGGACGTTTTGTGAGCCCCTGGTATTTTATCACAATGGACTCCACCTGGAACACCACATCATAATGGTGTACCAGAAAGAAGGAATCTCACATTGTTAGATATGGTGTGATCTATGATGAGTTTTGTTGATCTTCCAATTTCCTTCTGGGGGGTATTCTCTTGAAACCGCCGCATATACACTAAACTGAGTACCATCTAAATCGATTCAAAAGACACCATATGAGATATGGTATGGGAAGCATCCCAATTTGTCTTTTATGAATATTTGTAGATGTGAAGCTTATGTTAGAAAAATGTTTTCTAAAAATTGGCCCTAAGTATGATAAATATTATTTTTTTGGATATCCTAAGGAGACTAAAGGATATTACTTTCATTCCAAATCTAAAACAAAGTGTTTGTTGCCAAAGAGGCTATATTCCTAGAAAAGGAATTTATTTCCACTGGAACCAGTGGGAGGAAAGTGGAACTTAAAGAGGTTTGAGACCAACAAGAGATCGTTGAATTGATAGATGTACAAGAGGAACAAAGAGAATCACAAAATGTTGTGGAATTTCAAATTCCTCAATTAACACAGGAATCTCATAGATCAAGTAGGACACGCCTTGAACCTGAGAGATTTGGATATCTCTTGACTCAGGAAGGTGGGGAGTTGGTCCTAGATGATGAGAAAACAACCTATTTAGAAGCTATTAAGGGACTAGAGTCTGAGAAATGTCTTGAGCCCATGAGATATGAGACGGTATCCATGTATGCCAACAAGGCATGGACCTTGGTGGAACCACCTGAATGGGAAAAACTCATAGGATGCAAGTGGGTCTTCAAGAAGAAGACAGACATGGACGGAAAAGTAAAAACCTATAATGGCAGATTGTTTACAAAGGGTTTTTGACAAGTTCAAGGTGTTGAATATGAAAAAACCATTTCTCCAGTGGCCATGGTTAGGTCCATCAGGATCATGCTTGCTATGGAAACTTATCATGACTATGAGATTTGGTAGATGGATGTTAAAACCTCATTCCTTAATAGGGATCTGCTTGAGGATGTGTTTATGACACAACCTAAGTGTTTTATCAATCCAAAGGATGCAAATAATTTTTTTAAGCTACAACGGTCAATTTATGGATTGAAGCAAGAATCTAGGAGTTGGAATCTACATTTTGATGAGACAGTCAAAGAGTTTGTCTTTGTTCAAAATGAAGATGAACCTTGTGTGTACAAGAAGGTTAGTGGGAGCATGGTAGTATTCCTCATATTGTATGTGGATGACATATTATTGATGGGGAATGAAATCCCTACTTTATAAAAGGTAAAGGCATGGCTTGGAAATATATTCTCTAAAAAAGACTTAGGAGAAGCATCCTACATCTTGGGGATAAAGATCTATAGAGATATATCAAGAAGGCTTCTTGGACTAAGTTAGAGAACATGCATTGACAAAGTGTTGAAGCGGTTCATCATGGAGAACTCAAAGAGAGGAAACATGTCCATGCTACATGGAGTTACCATCTCTAAAGTTCAATGTTCCCATTCTTGTAAAGAAAGGGAGTGCATGAGTATGATTCCATATGTGTCGGAAATTGGATCCATCGTGTATGTGATGTTGTGCACCCATCCAGATGTCTCATCTACTTTAAGCATGATGAGTAGATATCAGTCAGATCCAGGTCATGCTCACAAGATAGCTGTCAAGAACATCCTAAAGTACTTGAGAAGGACTAAGGATCAGTTCTTGGTCTACAGTGGAAAGGAATAGTTGGTGGTAAGAGGTTACATCGATGCAAGCTTCCAAACTGACAAAGATAATTACAAATCAAAATTAGGATTTTTGTTTTGCCAAAAGAAAAAAATAGTAAGCTGGAAGAGTTCCAATTAAGAGACAGTTATTGATTCTACAACAGAGGCTGAGTATATTGTTGCGTTGAATGCAGCAAAGGAGGCTATATGGATCAAGAAGTTCATTTCTAAATTTGGGGTCATTCTAAGAATCAATGATGCAATCAAGCTATGTCGTGACATCAATGGAGCTATTGACAAGCTAAGGAACCTGTATCACATCAGTGCTCAAGGCATATACAAAGGCAGTATCATCTCATATGAGAGATCGTACAATGAGGAGATGTAAAGATCTGTAGAGTACCAACTGAGAACAATGTTGTTGAGCCCTTGACAAAGGCACTTTCACAGCATATGCATGATGGTCATGTTAGGTCACTTGAAATAAGATTCATGGGTGATTATCTCTAAGTGCAACTGGGAGTCTGTTGGTATGTATGCCCAGAGAGCCAATCATATGATGATTGTAAATGCATAACTTGTAAATGATTTGATTATTAATAAAATCAAGCTTCCAATCTATTTTGTTTGTTTAATTTTGAGATAATGAAATAACATAACAAATGTCTAGAGTATGATATTACTCAATGACATATGTCTTCCTATTGAGGACCTGAACAATGAGATCATATGAATGTTAAGAGTATATGCATTCTTGTTATGTCCCTGATTAGTTGTTATTGTGGAAGGTCAATAGATAGAAATAACACATAAGATCAGAGTATGAGTTGGTTGATGACAAAATCTCATTAGTCATGATATGGTTATATCAAATCAAGCACAAAGATACATGTTAAAGAATAGTGTATAGGACAAACCCACCATCAGAGTGATACATGGAAACCTTAACTAGGTAAGTCAAAATCACATGTTATAGTGATGGTGGTGTTTCTGGTTCTTAGACCTAAATCACTGCACTCATCACATGTCATTCAGTATGCTTTGACATCATCAAATGAAATATTGAAACATGGGTTGCTATGAAGGTGATGATTGGGTGACTGTGACACATGGGGATTGACTGTGAGTGATGGAGATGGGATTTGTCCCTCCTATGAGAGTATGATATCCAAGACCACTTTAGTTAGAGAGACTAAGAAATACATGGCAATATACATGTGAGTCAATATATGATACTGAGCTTTTAAATATCTTGTACGGTCCTCTATAGCAAGAAACATAGATTGAATGTTGAAGAAGATGACATATCCATGCCTCGAGTTCAATCTGGATATCAGTGGCAAAGGAACTATACAAATATTATAACACCAAACATAGATTGCAGGTTGAAGTTGTTCTCTGACTTTCCATTTACTTGGATAGCAATGATGTGTGACTGGGCATCTCTCATTGCTTGTAATTTCATACGTTGTTATGGACATTCACTGCCAACGTAATATGGGACCTATATTGTCACGCACACAGAAACTCATCTAGAAGGGGAGTTTGATCTTGAATGATTATTGGATTGATGATTAAAGTTTATAGGTATTCAATTCACACAAAAAATTAGCTAACTGGACTGCCAAACAATCAATTCAAGTGTTGAGACAGCCGTGAGAAGTGCCAGGATAATTGTATTGTACATTATTGGAGTTCTGCATGACCCGGTCAGTGAGATGCATGTCTCACTTTACGAAATGGTTTTCTGGCATGGTGTGAGATGCTTGTCTCAATTGAACCAAACGGCCAATTCGTGGATGCAATTTGATTGCATCTAGGATTGGTGTTGACATCATGGCATGCACTAATTTGAATTGAATTACCAAAATATGTACAAAATTAGGAAAGCTCTAGACGAGCATTTGTACTGATCCAAAAGACCATATGGGATGCCAGATGACCGGTTCGACTATCATAGGTTGCCAAGTTTCTAGAATTGTTACAAAAATTTGAGATCTTCTTGTCCCTTCTGCTCTCGTTGACTTGACTATTTGTCTCTGTGATTTGTTTTTTCCAAACCCAGCTAGGGAGGGATAGCTATGAGAAAGAGACAACTAAGGATCATTGTTGTGCGAGAGAAAGTTGGTGACTAGTACACTAATGGGAGGGACAACTCATTCCTGTCCATTCTAATAGGACAACAAGAGTTCTAGTTGGCTCATGTGGACTTCTATAGAGGCAAGGTAGAATTTTCTCGTCTCTAAGGAGGACGACGTTAACCAACATTCTATGATGAGAGATCTGCTGCAAATGATGATGTTTGAGTTTGATGTCAGTGGAGGAGTAGTCAGATGAGTCTCAGTGCGGCCAGGAGCCACACAGACACCATCAAAGATAGAGTGTGCATCTACATCAATGGCGATTGTCTCTAGACTTTCTCTAGGACCATGTATATCTTCATGAAACATCCTTTCCGTTACATAGTTACTGACGTGATTCGTTGGTTAATGGGAAATATGTCAGTAAAATTTTTGTTTTCACTGCCTATCTGATGTCATATTTTCCTACATGAAGTGTATATGAAGCATCCCCTAGGCTTTTGTGGGGGGTCTTCCCAAAGATTTTTTTCATCTCAAATGCTCTTTGTGTAGTCTCAAGCAATCACCACAGGCCCGGTTTGCAAAACTCAATGGAGTTCTTGCTAACCTAGGTTTCTCTAGATCATATAGTGATCATAGTCTATTCTTTAAGTCCTCAATCTAGAACCATCATCCTCGTTGTCTATGTTCATGATATCATTATCACTAGTATTGATGCTCATTAGAATGCAGCACTAAAATAGGCACTCCAACAACATTTCCATATCAATTTGGATAATTTTAGTACTTCTTTGCCATAGAGGTTCTATGTTCTTCTCAAGGCACTTGTTTAACTCAATAGAATTACTCTAGTATGCTAGATTTTAATCTTGTGTCTTTGTCCATGGACTATCACAATAACTTTCTATTCGAGAGGGAGTCTTTTTTCGATCCTAAACAATTTCAATACATGGTTGGGAACTCATATATCTTAAAATCACCAAACAAGATATTGTCTATTTGGGTGTTGTTAGACAACACATAGCTAAACATCTTGCACATGACTGAGTTAGGTATAATGCATTCTACTCTATCTAAAAAATGCACCCAAAAAATGTCTCCTTTATAAGAAGCCACAATCTCTAGATATCTCTTTGAACTACGTAAGGAGCCACAATCTCTAGATATCTCTTTAAATAGATACATATATGATGATTGGGTGGAGATTTGAATCTGGTTTATGTGTTCTTATTGGAGGTCATCTTATCAATTGAAAGATCAAGAAGCATATTTTTGTGGCTCGCTCCAGTATTGAGGTAGAATAGCATGCCATGCACACATCTGTTATCAAATTAAATGGGTGAAGTATATTCTTTGAGAATTAGGTTTTCCTATCACTTATCTAGAAACTCTTTAGTGTGATAATCAAGTATCTAAGGATATATCTAGTAATCTAGTTTTTCATGAATGTACCAAGCATAGTGAGGTTGACTTCAACTTTGTGAAAGATTTGATTACTAACAAGAAGATCACTACGCCATATGTAAAGACTAGAGAACATACTGATGACATCTTCATCAAACCTCTTCCACCCTCATCCTTCTCCTATATGTGTGACAAGATGAGAATACACAATATTACTCTCCATCTTGAGGGGGAGTGTTGGTGGTATTTTGGGTTATTTATTTTCCCTTTTATTAGCTAATTGGGCTTACTCTCCTCAGGCCCATTAGCATTAGTCTAGATTATGTATGTTGTGTCTTCGGTACATCATACCTTGAGACAAATATATATATATATATATATATATATATATATATATATATATATACACACACACATATATATACATATATATACACATATATATACATATATATATGGTTGTTCATTCAATACACGCACGGATAGCCTGGATTTCGCTATCCATCAGTCCCGAATGTAACTATATGGCCAAAAAAGTAACATGCAGGACCCAAAAAGTAACAATGTTGATAACAAAGTAACTATACGACTAAAAAAGTAAAACTGGGCAGAATACACAGGAAATACATATGTAATTGTATTTTGGAATCTGCTGTTGCAAACGTAACTATCTATGCATGAAATTTAACAGTTTGCAAGGTAAAGTAGCCCTATACATGTATATGTTATGACAACATACCAAAATCAAAAAATACATCCATATATTTAGTGATTGTATATGTTATGACCGCATCTGAGCTTAATTGGTAAACTAGGGTTTACTTGGATGATTGTATTCTTAACTAAGTTGATCATTTTTAAAGATTGATTAGTAATGGTTGTTAAGTTTTGATGTTTTAAATATAATGAGAATATTTAATCATACTTTGATTCACATAATTAGGTTTTAAGATTTGGAAACCCTAATCGGCCCAAATTAGGGTTTTGATGACATATGAATACAGAATGTGATAAGTATAGTGTCTCACTAAATAATTTTTAGTATTTTATGTGTAACTATGATTGAAATAAAATTTGGATATGATATGTATAACTCAATCATGCATTTTAGTGAAAAATTTCAGAATATTTGGATGTTCTTTCAAAGTCATTCTCGGTCAATATATACTTCAACCAACCATGTTGATAGAATGTTGTTCAGCAGTATGTTGTTTGATTTTTAGTAATTTATTGGTAACTCCGCATGATCTGAAAATTTTTTTGAAGCTCTGAAAGTGCATTTAAGACATCGTGATAAATTATTATAATTTTTGGAGAAGGGTTGATCTCTGAAATACACAAATTACAGTAACAGTTTTATAATAGAAAATTCAGCTGAAATAAGAGAAAGTATAGTGAGGGGTCAATGTGCAATTGACCCAAGCAGCTCAATTGCTCTATATGGTCAACCTAACACACTAGTAGCTCTCATAATTCATGATTCATTCCAAATAAATGAAATCCTAGAGAGAGAGGGAGAGTTAGGGTTTGAGTGGAGAAAGAGGTGGAATTGCTGATCTAGGGTTTCCCTATCTGAGATATGATGAAATCTAGTAAGTTTAGCTTCTTTGCATAGCCTTTCATGGTGAATCTTCTCTTGCATGTCAATATTCCGTCCCTCCTCTGATTTGATCCAAAATGATATCAAAACTTCCCCTTTTCTCACTCTTTCGTCATATTCCCTCATTTTTAGGGTTTCCAAGTTGAAAGGAAGAATAATTGGGTGAATTGCTAGGGATTTGATATGAGATCAATATTTTCAGAGATGAGCTGCATTTTTCAGGTGTTTTCACACCTTAATGTGAGTGGGAACTTCCTTTAAATAGTATATTACACGAAAATTGATTAAATCATCCATAATCATTAATTGCTTAGAATGCGACTACAAACCCTGAATTGTCTCTTTGATCTAATTTGTTGCAAAATGATATGAAATGGAATCTTCCTCTATTTGAATGAATTTTAGATGATAAAATCATATTTTAAACATATACAATACATCCTAATGAGAATTCCCTTAGTATTCGCAGAGGTTATAAGAGTAAACTGAAATATAGGGAATTTGTCTATGACTAAAATTGTTGTATAATTAAATAGAGAAATTTGTTTATATGGATTCCTTTGGTTATGAATGATTGTTTATCTAAATTCATAGTACATATATGTCAGATACTATCTTGGATTACATTTAAGATGAATAGAGTTTGTTTGATGTCTCAGTAAAGAGTGTGAAACCCTAGATGTGAGGAAAGTTGGATATTGACGAATAGACATCGTGAAATCCATTTGAAGTGATTTTATTGACATGATAGACTTTATTTAATCAATTTTAATTGATTAGATGATTTAGTTGATATTCTCAATTTCTGCCTAGATGACAATAAATGGAAAGAATTGTTTTTTAATTCAGTTTATAGTATACCTCAAACCAGGTTCTAACTATGGTCTGAAATTGTTTATATGATGACATGGATATAGATATCCATGTATCTTGAATAATAGAGAATTTATAAGTTGATTGAGAATCTTTTGAAAATCTGAATTATTAAGTTATTTGGGTGCTTGAACAACATTATAGCTGAAATTCAGATTTAAGCTTAATTGATCTTACTTATGTTCCTAGTGCATTCAATTCTACATGTTTGAAAATGAATTTTTTTGACAAAGATGGGTCGCGGATGGGGCGGACGAGGGTGAGGGAGAGGGAGATCGTCGAGCAGCCGATGTGGAAGAGGTAATGCTGCTGAGTCTTTGACTCCTCCAATCTTCCAATTGAGGGCAAATGGAGAAGCAGGCACACCTACCTGTGACGCAGCTAGGGATTCACCGCAGGAGAAGGCTATGCCCCAGGCGCCTGCCGCTAACCCCTCAAAAACCTCGTCTTGTGGAACTAAAGGATCGTCATCTCCCTCAAACGTTGCCGACTGGTTGTTGTCCAGCAGGCAGGGGCAAGGCGAGCTCGACGCCGGGATGATGGAGTACATCGAGCCTATCGTCAAATATGGCCACCGATGCACTTCTATCTCAAGCCAAGACAATGCAAATCCGGATTGGGATGAGTATGTTTCAATCTGTTTCTTTGGAAGGAAGTCATATGGTGGACAACTTACAGGATGGATTCGTCGATTATGGAGACCAAGCAGCTCCATTGAGATCGTGTGTGAGGAAAGGGAGGGCTATATCGTCTGGATGTCGTCCAACAGCGAAAGAGATAGGGTGCTTGATGAAGCATCGTGGTTCATGGATGGGTCTTTGATTGTGGCCCATGCGTGGAAGCCTGGTGCTCCGCTCCAACCCCTTTCTTTCTCGTAGGTCCCGGTGTGGTTCAGAATCAAAAATCTCAAAATCCCTTGGACGTGTAAACACGTATCCAATGTTGCAAGCACTATCGGCAGACCAGTAGACATGGAGGACTACACGGTTGTTGTTGGTTGTCTCGACGTCGCCCGGGTGTGTATTCAGATGAACTGTGAAGATAAGTTTCCTAAGGAGACTTTGGTTGAAGTGGACTTGGTGCCCAAGTCTCTAAATATTGAGGTGGTCTCTAAACCAGTGATCTGCCCAAGTTGCAAGAGATTCAGGCATATAGCCCTTCCTTCCCTATGAGGACGCGCAAGCCCCCACCGGAGAAGGATCTACAGGTCCAGTTGGGGAAGCTCTCAGGTGTTCGACACATTTCCAAGACGACCTCCAAGGATGCTTCCAAGGATGATCAAGTGAAAAATGCTATTGTTCAGTAAGAGGATGGAACTTTTGATTCTGAGGCAGTGGATGAAGATCAGTGTGATGCCATTGCTCAACAGGTCAGAGGTATCGTCATTTCTGGATCTGATAATTACAAATCTCAATTTCCTCCTATCTTCCCAGAACCTGAGATGCTTGGGACTTCCCCAGTGTACAATGTGGGGAATGTTAATCTTGAGTGGGAACTGGAGATGAGTAGGAGGAGTAGAGGGGAGACGAGCTCATCCTTGTGGAATATAAACAAAGTCTGGAACAACAACGGATTCTCTGTAGATTTCCAACTGGAGAAGGAGCAACTGTTTGAAGATGAGGACGAATCCAAAAGGGATTCGAATTCTGAATTGTAGCTAGATCCCTGGGAGGCTGAATTATAGGATTTCAGTAATTACATGCCTAGCAGGGGAAAAAATCCCCAAAGAAGAGGAAGAATGGTTGACGCCCTCTCCTTCCTTTTATTTGCTGATTCCTGGTCTGATAGACAGCTGATGCTGAGTTTCTTTCTCTACTGTTTGATGGCTGGGAGCTAATTCCTGGCTCATTCTTCCACTATTTTTGTGGGTGAGGATAATGTTGTGTTCAGGATGGTTCAGGTTGACTGCACCTTGGCTTTTGATGTAGCTGATACAGATTTCAAAGCTCCTTCTTTGTCTGACAGGATTACAGGAAGATGCGGCCAACGTTATGTCATGTAAGAGGATGAAGATAGATGGCTCTCTTCTTGGTACCCCTTTAAAAAGTCTAAGTACAGGCTCTGGTAGATATACTTCATCCTACGTTTATGTATCTATTCTCTTTGTGGGTGGGCAATATTGTATATGCAGCTCTTCATCAGAATAGGGTGCGAGTTTTCTCTGCGTGGGCATGTATGAATGCTTTTTGGTGTGTTGGTCTAGGTCTGAGTTCTTGTCTTTTTGTTTTGGGTCTTCTGCACAATATTGTTAGTTATCCTTTTGTTGTGTTTTGGTAATCCTCTTACAGGATTAGGTGGTGCATTTATTTGTACCTAAAGTTTTGGTATTTCACAATAGTAACAAGAGTTTTTGTTGACCAAAAAAAATCTACAAGTTTGATCTCTTTGATTTGATATATAGACAATAGAGTTTCTGATTTTCATAATACATATCCCGTTAATAGCAAGTAATCAAGGATGGAAACCCAATCTAGTATGCTTTTAAAAGTATACATATCTAATTTAGTATTAAATGGTTGATTGAGATGATTAATGTGATATTGTGGGGTTTTAGTTGAATATTATCTTATATGCATGTATGATTTGTTTATGAGATTTGGATTCTCTAATTCAAATACTTGTCATGAAATGATAAGTTATTATTCTATTGCAAGCGGAGAGATATGACATGCCCTAGATTCGGATGTTATTGATGCCATGCATATATGTGTGAAATGTTGAATGAGAATACTTTTTTAGTAGACATGATATATGTTTGAATACATGAGAAATGCTATATGTACATGAGTAAGAAGAAACCCTAAGAAAAGGGTAAACAATATGTTAAGCATTCAGTTCGGTATTATCAGTGAATTTAGTTTAGTAGTCTAAGTAGTCAGTAAGATACAGAGTTTAAAGAAATCAGTCTAAGAGAAAGATATAATCAAGTTATAATAGACTCAGGAGCCCTGAACATCGTAGAATCCCTATGTGAGGTCTGCCCTTAGGGATGAAACAACATAATCCTGGCAGTGTCCAGTATACGAGGGTCAGAACGTACTAATAGGTGGTACGGGGGACAAAGCCCTAGTGGAAGTCTCCTAAAAATACAGTATGTAGTGTCCAACATCAACTAGAGATCCTGGTGGCACTAGAGTACAGAAAAGCCAATAGGTGGCTTGACTCTCTGCCTGTGTGCTCACATTAGAGGAGTCCAGAGGACAAAGTGCCATTACACTGTTGCAGACCAGTGATGTAGTCAGACTTAGCATTCCCGGGTGTGTCAACTAAGTCTTGTACGGTGTGATTGTAGTGCACGACGAGTCTTCATATGTAGAGTACACTGCATATGATCAGGGCATAAGCTAAAATATGATCATATAGGTTTAAAGAGTTTCTTATAAATAAAAAGTGTTAAGAAAGATTTGAGTACAGTTTCGTAGTAGTATTTCTTTAAATGCAATATTTACATTCTCTATTATTTTAACTGTATTGTTTTAGATCTGCTCAGTGTAGTCATTACTGTTGTTATAATTGATATCAGTTTCTCAAAGGTAAATCTGTAATTATACCAGTGCTTTAGACTATTTCTTTGGAGTACTCATTCACTGAGTGAGTAGGCTCACCCCTCTACTCAAAATTTTTAGGGAATCCATGTGGTCTTGAAGAAGGTCAAAGCATCAGAGTAGATCTATCACATGAGTTGAGTATGAGCTTAGTTAAGTTCAGTCTGTGCCTATCACTCTAGGTCCTAGTATAGATGTGAGAGAGTTATAAATGATGTTGTGTATCTTCGTTTCCTTGATAAGAGAGAATGCATCTGATTATCATGTCGTATGTACATGGAAGTGTGAGAAATAGAATGAATTTAATGATGTGTATCATTAATGTTGAGATCATATTAGAATAATAAAAGTTTAATTCTCTTATAAAGTTTGTTTATGTGATTGAATGCAAGAAAACAAAAAGTTTGAAAATAGAAGAAAAGTCAGGAGTGAACTTTGTATTAAGTGTAATCCTCATAGTCATGCCCTAATCTCATGATTAGTGGAAATCGTGGGATGTTGGCATGACAGCTTGGTATCAGAGCCTAGGCTGAGTCGTCGAGGACCATTAGGATAGAAAATTAGAGTTATAAATGCGGAAGATAGGAGGTGATGTGTCTATATCTCTGGGAAGTCTGGGTATTTGGATACCCTAGCCCGATATCTAAATACTTAGATTGACCAGTATCAAGCTACTCTATCTATTCTTCTCTAAATGCCCTGGCCAGGCATGCAGTAGGAGAATAGGCTAGAGAGAAACCCTAGAAATATTAGGGTTAGGAGATCGAAAGTAATAAAGGAGTAAGAGATTAAACATGGAATGTGATACAACTCTTGCTTTATATTACTTCTTTGATTGGTGAGCAATATAAATGCTCTTATATATGAATTTAGATTATCAGTTTGTAGAATATATACTGTTCTTTTATGTTCTTGTGTATCATGAAGTGATTCAGTCATTGTTTATATTCTTTGTATTAAGTAGACCAGAAGTTATGTTTAAATGAGTTTTCTCTAAGTGGATATTCTTTCCACATGTTTGAGATTAATAGGAGTTGGTTAATCCTAAGTAGATCTTGGCTTCAGGACTACAAGTTCGGCCTGGTCTGGCTGGCAGGATGCGTTATTGGGATCTAATGACTCCCATTAACAGTGTAATAGGAGTAGACTCTGGATTAATTAGACCCACATCATAGTGAGAATGTACATACACTAATATGTTGAAGCATATGGGAAAGATTAGAATAGCTAAGAATCAGTTAGAACTGATATCTGAGATTCAACATTTGGGCCTCATATGAAAAACCCTTAATTGGGAATAAAGGAACACGACATAAGGTTCAGATTAAGTTTAATGATTAGTATTATATGAACCTTAAATATGAAATATGGAAAATATATGAGAAAAGTATGTAAGGACCAAGATAGTAAGAATCAATTAAGAGGAATGGATCATATAATTGAGTAAAATGCTTTTTATGTACTCCAAAGTAAAGGAAAAATAGAAGAAAAGAGTTGAGTATACAATAAGTACATAGAAGTGAAGAGTCTTCAGAAGAGTTAAAGTAAAGAGAATTAGATGAACATGAAAATCATAAGACTAGAACAACAAATTTAGTTGAAACAAAGAGAAATGTAAAAATGATGAGCTTGATTAAGAAATGAGGGTTATGATATAATTGAGAGCATGGAATGTATTCCTTTATTGTGAAGTTAATACATTCATCCTTACTACCTTTGGATTCCAAGTCTCTATAGAACAACAAACTAGTTTCTAAAAGAAGTACAAAAGTGTAGCTTAACGAATGAATAAGTCATATAAAGGTAGACTAAATTTAGGAGGGGAAAACTTGATTGAAAGAGATACTAAGTTTGACCCATGCATGAGCCATTTGATTTAAAATGAAGGATATGTAATGTATTAAACATGAGGTGAAACTAGTAGAGATAAAATTGATTTAGAATTTTAACTTCACATTAGTAGAAGGATAAAAAGAAATATGTGCAACATGGTATACATTATCATACACATGAATAAGCAACATGATCATAAGAAAAAAATTAGAAGTTAAAGATGACAGGTGGAAGAGTAGTATATGGTAAGAGGATTATGGAAAGTAAGGAAGGGTTTGAAACATGATGGAGTAATATAGATTATAAAAGAAAGAGGTTAGGAGATTCAATCAACTGCTAGTTTGTCAAGTATCCTTGTTGATAACTAATTAAACCTACATACGACAAATGTATTAAGGGAATGTTTGAAGATAAGAATTCTAAGTCTCAGAATCATCTTCTCTTTCATATGTTCCTTAAGTAGAGCAATGTGGGAATGAAGTGATAAGAAAATGAATCATATATGATGCATAACCACCATGGTAGAGACATCTAGTGAATGTAATAATGACATACAATATGATGATGAAACCTTAGTAGGGTAAATTGAGAATGTAATCTATTTGAATGGCCAAGTAAGAGAAAGGAAATTCAAGTGATGAAATAAGGAAGACTTTAGTAAAACTTGTGAGATCTAAAGTTTGACTTTCAAATTAAGGGAGCAAAGTCACACCACAATAACGTCATGCTACTGATAAGGACCAAACCCTAGAATGTTTAGAGTTGAAGGGTTGTCACTAGTGATTTGACCTTGAATACTAGCATCTCTATAAAATAAGATCATGAGATTTGCACTATGAGAAGTAACCTAGCACTGATAGTAATCTAGGGTTTAAAGGTAGCTAATCTGAAAGGTAGATAAACAATATGAAAATGATTTAGAGCAAAGGATAAGAAACAGATTTGAAATATAAGAGGTGTGTTTTGAACAAAAGGAGAAATACAATATGAGTGAAGTGTGATATGAAATAAATTCTTACATTGATAGAAAGAATGATGAATAATCTATTCGTACCTTGTATGTTTCAATTTTAGGGATGTTTAATCTACATGATTAAAATGAGAAGGATAAGTAGCAAAAAGTAGGTAGTAATGAATGAGGAGAGAGAGATAAGAGAAAACAATGGATTTTAGTAATATGTGAATTTGTTTTAGAAGTATAATTTGTTGAAGGCATATTAAGGGATGTAAATTGGTTCTACGCATGATTTCAGTGTACATGTACAAGCAATATGTTAACTAAAGGTGTCTGATAGTTGTAGTCATTCATACCAGTAATCCATCTTAGTATTGCACAATTGTGGTATGGTGATACGGGTTGAATGATGATGGAACAAAAGGAGGGTTACCCTTAATAAGGTAGTCTTACCTATTCACTCATATAAATAGAAGGGATGATAATCATATTGTGTTAATATGTTACCCTAATGAGGTATAACTCGTTATACTTAGCTTTAATATAATTAAGTGATGGTAATTGGGTATGAATAGTCCTTGAATGACTAATACAGTCATGGAGTACTCTATTACTATTTTTGAAACCCTAGTATGTTGTAACTCAATGGTTACACCTTGAATTATGTGTGGGTTCATACTTGAGAATAGTATGACTTGTGACGATGATGCTTCACCTTATGCATCCATGATCCGATGGGGATGTCGTGAGTAGTATTGCACAATTGTTGTTGAATCTAGTCTTTCAACTCAAGACTATTTTTGTATTTGAGTAGCATAATAGTAAAAATTCAAAACAACATGGTGAACTCTCTTTTGTGACTTAGAGGTAATACATAACAATAGTACATATTGAGTTGTATGAATTGAGATATTGGGATCAGATTATCAATGTTGAGTTAACACCTCAAGAATATGAAAATTTTGAAATGGTTGTTTCTCTCTCTATCCTATGATTGATTGTGGCATAGATAATTTGTTTGTTATCATTGAGAACTATTTCAAACATGTTGTGATTAGAAAATAAATAAAGGACTTAATGTTGAAACTTGAAAGATACATTCAAGTATGAAATATAAGAATATAATGACATGTAAGATATTGGAAGCTTAAAATAAACCTTAAAAGTACTTTTCTTGCATACTTATATTTCGGGGACGAAACCATTTTACGGGGGGTGGGGGGGGGATTTTATGACCGCATCTGAGCTTAATTGGTAAAATAGGGTTTACTTGGATGATTGTATGCTTAACTACGTTGATCATTTTTAAAGCTTGATTAGTGATGGTTGTTAAGTTTTGATGTTTTAAATATAATGAGAAGATTTAATCATACTTTGATTCACATAATTAGGGTTTAAGATTTGGAAACCCTAATCGGCCCAAATCAGGGTTTTGATGACATATGAATATAGAATTTGATAAGCATAGTGTCTCACTAAATGATTTTTAGTATTTTATGTGTAACTCTAATTGAACTCAAATTTGGATATAATATGTATAACTCAATCATGTATTTTATTAAAAAAAAATCAGAATATATGGATGTTCTTTGAAAGTCATTCTTGATCGAGATATACTTCAACTGACCATGCTGAAAGAATGTTGTTCAGCAATATATTGTTTGATATTTAATTATTTATTGGTAATTTTGAATGATCTGAAAATTTTACTAGAGCTCTAAAAGTGCATTTTAGACATTCTGATAAATTTTCATAATTTTTGGAGAAGGTTTGATCTCTCAAATACACGAATTATAGTAATAGTTTTATAACAAAAAATTCAGCTGAAATAAGAGAAAATATAGTGAGGGGTCAATGTGCAATTGACCCAAGTAGCTCAATTGCTCTATATGGTCAACCTAGCACACTAGCATCTCTCATAGTTCGTGATTCATTCTATAGAAATGAAATCCTAGTGATAGAGGGAGAGTTAGGGTTTGAGAGGAGAAAGAGGTGGAATTGCAGATCTAGGGTTTCTTTATCTGAGATATGATGAAATCAAGTAAGTTTAGCTTCTTTGTATAGACTTTCATGGTGAATCTTCTCTCACATGTCAAGATTTCGTCCCTCCTCTGATGTGATCCAAAATTGTATCAAAACTTCCCCTTTTCTCACTCTTTCTTCATAATCCCTCATTTTTAGGGTTTCCGAGTTGAAAGGAAGAAGAATTGGGTGAATTGCTAGGGATTTGATATGAGATCGAGATTTTCATGGATGAGCTATGTTTTTAAGGTGTTTTCAAACCTTAGGGTGAGTGGGAACTTCCTTTAAATAGTATATTGCATGAAAATTGGTTAAATCATCCATAATCTTTAATTGCTTAGTATGCGACTACAAACCCTGAATTGCTTGTTTGATCTAAGTTGTTGAAAAATGATATGAAATGGAATCTTCCTCTGCTTGAATGAATTTCAGATGATAAAATCATATTAGAAATGCATACAATACAGCCTAATGAGAATTCCCTTTGTATTTGCAGAGGTTATAAGAGTAACTAAAATATAGGGAATTTGTCTATGACTGAAATTGCAGTATAACTAAATAAAGAAATTTGTTTATCTGGATTCTCTTAGTTATGAATGATTGTTTATCTGAATTCATAGTACATATATGTCATATACTAACTTGGATTACATTTAAGGTGAATAGTGTTTGTTTGATATCTCAGTAAAGAGGGTGAAACCCTAGATGCGAGGAAAGTTGGATATTTATGAACATATATTGTGAAATCCATTTGAAGGGATTTTCTTGATATGATAGACTTTATTTAATCAATTTTAGTCAATTAGATGATTTAGTTGATATTCTCAATTTCTACCTAGATGACAATAAATGGACAGAATAGTTTTTTAATTCAGTTTATAGTATACCTCAAACCATGTTCTAACTATGATCTGAAATTGTTTATATGATGACATGGATATAGATATCCATGTATCTTGAATAATAGAGAATTTATAAGTTGATTGAGAATCTTATGAAGATCTAAATTATTAAGTTTATTGGGTGATTGAACAACATTATAGCTAAAATTTAGATTTAAGCTTAATTGATCTTACTTATGTTCCTAGTGCATTCAATTCTACATGTTTGATCTCTTTGATTTGATATATAGAGAGTTTTTGATTTTCATAATACATATCCCGTGAATAGTAAGTAATCAAGGATGGAAACCCAATCTAGTATGCTTTTAAAAGTATACATATCTAATTTAGTATTAAATGGTTGATTGAGATGATTAATGTGATATTGTGGGTTTTTAGCTGAATATTATGTTATATGCATGTATGATTTTTTTATGAGATTTGGATTCTCTAATTCAAATACTTGTCATGAAATCATAAGTTATTATGCTATTGCAAGCGGAGAGATATGACATGCCCAAGATTGGGATGATATTGATGCCATGCATATATGTGTGAAATGTTGAATGAGAATACTTTTTTAGTAGACATGATATATGTTTGAATACATGAGAAATGCTATATGTGCACGAGTAAGGAGAAACCCTAAGAAAAGGGTAAACAATATGTTAAGCATTTAGTTCAGTATTATTAGTGAATTCAGTTCAGTAGTCTAAGTAGTCAGTAAGATACAGAGTTTAAAGAAATCAGTCTAAGAGAAAGATATAATCAAGTTATAATAGACTCAGGAGCCATGAACACTGTAGAATCCCTATGTGAGGTCTGCACCTTAGGGATGAAATGACCTAACCCTGGAAGTGTCTAGTATACGGGGGTCGGAACGTACTAATACGTGGTACGGGGCACAAAGCCCTAGTGCAAGTCTCCTAAAAATACAGTATGTAGTGTCCAACATCAACTAGAGATCCTGGTGGCACTAGAGTACAGAAAAGCCAATAGGTGGCTTGGGTCTCCCCCTGTGTGCTCAGGTTAGAGGAGGAGTCCAGAGGCCAGAGTGCCATTAAATTGTTGTAGTCCAGTGACATAGTCAGACTTAGCATTCTCGAGTGTGTCGGCTAAGTCTTGTACGGTGTGATCGCAGTGCACGATGAGTCTTCATATGTAGAGTACACTGCATATGATCAGGACATAAGCTAAAATATGATCATATAGGTTTAAAGAGTTTCTTATTAATAAAATGAGTTAAGAAATATTTGAGTACAGTTTCGTAGTAGTTGTTCTTTAAATGCAATATTTACATTCTCTATTATTTTAACTGTATTGTTTTAGATCTGCTCAGTGTAGTAATTATTGTTGTTATAATTGATATTAGTTGCTCAAATGTAAATCTATAATTATATCAGTGCTTTAGACTATTTCATTGAAGTACTCATTCACAGAGTGAGTAGGCTCACCCCTCTACTCAAAATTTTTAGGGAAACCATGTAGACTTGAAGAAGGTCAAAGCATCAGAGTAGATCTACCACATGAGTTGAGTATGATATTAGTTAAGTTCAGTCGGACCCTGTCACTCTAGGTCGTAGTATAGATGTGAGAGAGTTATAAATGATGGTTTGTATCTTTGTTTCCTTGATAAGAGAGAATGTATCTGATTATCATGTCATATGTACATGAAAGTGTGAGAAATAGAATGAATGTATGGATGTGTATCATTAATGTTGAGATCATATTAGAATAATAAAAGTTTAATTCTCTTGTAAAGTTTGTTTATGTGATTGAATGCGAGAAAACAAAGAGTTTGAAAATAGAAGAAAAGTAGGGAGTGAACTTTGTATTAAGTGTAATCCTCATAGTCATGCCCTAATCTCATGATTAGTGGAAATTGTGGGATGTGGGTGTGACAGTATATTTTTTGCACAGTTACTTTTTTAGTCATATTATTACTTTTTTATCAATATAGTTACTCTTTTGATCTTAGAGTTACTTTTGTGGCCAGAGGAGTCACTTTTTTAGCTACCGGGTAGAGAAACTCTACGCTACCCGTGCGAGTATTAAAAAAAGGCCATATATATATATATATATATATATATATATATATATATATATATATATATATATATATATATATATATATATATATATATATATATATATATATATATATATATATATATATATATATATATATATATATATATATATATATAGAGGATTTATTCTCTACCTGCGTGGGTAGCCTGATTTTTTCACTACCCGCACATCCAAAAGTGTAACTATATGGTACACAAAAGTTACTCTATGACTAAAAAAGTAACTACACAAAAAAATATACAGTCAATAAATATATGGACGTATTTTTTTATTTTGGTGGGGCAAATGATATTATTTTTGGATAAAAATTTTTGGGGAGCTAGATAAAATGCTCCTCTACAATTGCGAAAAAATTTTGGGTAGCTACTCGCGCGGGCATTAAAGATGAGCCATATATATATATATATATATATATATATATATATATATGGCTCATCTTTAATACCCACACACCCTTCCTGATTTTTTTTTAATTTCACAATTGTAGAGGAGCATTTTATCTAGCTCCCCAAAAAATTTGATCCAAAAATAATATCATTTGCCCCACTAAAAACAAAAATCCGTCCATATATTTACTGACTGTATATTTTTTGTGCAGTTACTTTTTAGCCACATAGTTACTTTCTATATCAATACAGTTACTCTTTTGATCAGAAGAGTTACTCTTGTGTATCATATAGTTACTCTTTTGGACGTGTGAGTAGCCAGCGGGTAGCGAAACTCTGGTTACCCACACGGGTAACGAATGAACAACCATATATATATATATAGGGCCCATATTTATTGCCCGCGTGGGTAGCTACCCGCCCACCCTTTTGACCACTTTTTTTGAAAAAAAAATTCGCAATCGCAGAGGAGCATTTTTTCTAGCTCCCCAAAAAATTTCATCCAAAATAACATCATTTGCCCCACCAAAATCATAAAACACATCCTTATATATATCTATTGTATATTTTTTATAGAGTTATTCTTTTAGTCATTTAGTTACTTTCTTATCACCATAGTTACTTTTTTGACAGCAGAGTTACTTTTGAGACTAGAAGAGTTACTTTTTTAACTACCGGGTAGCAAAATTCCAGACTACCCGCGCGGGCAATCAATGAACGCCCATATATATATATATATATATATATATATATATATATATATATATATATATATATATATATATATATATATATATATATATATATATATATATATATATATATATATATATATATGTGTGTGTGTGTGTGTGTGTGTGTGTGTGTGTGTGTATGTATATATATATATGTATAAATATATGTATATATATGGGGTTTACTTTGTTGTCTGCGCAGGTAGCATCTGTTAGTTACATGTGTCCCAAATTTTAAGTGAAAGCAGATTGAGTTATTTACTGTTTATGCCACCGCCTCTTCTTTTTCGTCTTCCTTACGTCCCCTCTTTCTGCTACGCTATTCTGGGGTCATGGAATGTCATTAGGCTGTAGGACCAATGCGAAGGAGATAGTACACATTAGGTCATCATCGATGATGATTCCCCCACTGTGGGATGACCTCCCAGCGCTGCCACTCCACCACGTCGCCACCTGCCTTTCCTCCCTCTCTGACTACTACTCCTTAGGACATGTATGTTGTTCTTGGAGCCACGTTGCATCTACAGATAGGACGAACTATATGTCTACTCATTCCCCTCTTGTCCTCTGCTCGGAAAATGAGGAAGAAGAAGAATCTGATGAGGAGGAAGCCAAACAAGCTGAGGAGAAGGGTGATTGGGAAAGGTTTACTACTACAGATGTTTCCCGCTACAACTATACCATCTATAGCTTCCACAACCACCGCTTCTACTCGACACGACTCTCCAGGACAACCACCACACCAGAGTCTCTTCATTACATCGGGTTCTCAAATTGCTACCTCATCACCCTCCTCGACTCTTCCAAGAGGATCCCATTACTACTCAACCCGCTCACGGGACACCAGCTCGTGTTCCTAGAATCCCCCTTCCCCATCGACACAACTGTGCTTCTCAACATGGCAAGAACCGCCGAGTGTTGGTTTTGCTCATTAGCCCCTGGTGCCCGTTCCAGTTTCTGTGAGGGATAGTCTATTGTAGCAGACGCTAAGGATGAGGGTCACCGAGTTCACCAATGGTCCGTCTGCGGCGGCGATGCCCTCGGCGCCAATGCGTGTTGCATTACTGTTGGCTCTTGCCTATTACAATGTGACTGCCCATATTATATAAAATTGTCACATACATTACAGTTGCCTCTTGCCTATTACAATGTGACTGTCCATATTACATATGACACTTACTTATTACAATATGAGTATCCATATTACAAAACAATCACCTACATTACGGTTGGCTCTTGCCTATTATAATGTTACTGTCTATATTACAGATGACACTTGCTTATTACAATATGAGTATCCATACTAAAAAATGTCACCTACATTAAAGTTGGCTCTTGCCTATTACAATGTGACTATCTATATTACAGATGAAACTTGCTTATTATAGTATGACTATCCATATTACAAATTGTCACCTACATTACGGTTGGTTCTTGTCTATTACAATGTGATTGTCCATATTACATATGATACTTTCTTATTACAATATGAGTATCCATATTATAAAACTGTCATCTACATTACGGTTGGCTCTTGCCTATTACAATGTGATTGTCTATATTACATATGGCATTTGCTTATTACAATATGGCTTTCCATATTATCATGGTGTTTCTATATATTTTTTTAACATTTTTTCAAATTTTTGGTATATAAATTGCTTAGGTTTGTAATGTAATATTACACATCTAATTCACGTCGTCATTCTACCACACCCTACTATAGAATGTTTAAGAACAACTAAAATGAGAAAGAGAATTATAGTCATATAGGAAAATAGATAAGAGAAGTAAAATATATAAAAAAAGGTAGGAGAAGATATGAGAAAATAAGGTAAGTAGGAGAAGATGTGAGACAATAAATAAACAAGATGGAAGTAAAGAGAATTAACACATGGCTAATCTCTAGTTACTGTGCCCATTGTACTCGGTGGTTGTGACTCAAAACATATAAAATGCCATGTAGTACAGATGCAATCTGAGGACGACGTAGTTTATCTTATCTTCTGCAGTGCATGCTCAACTTCTGCCCAACTGAAACTATGACCAATGGGTCAGGAATCAGGATGGATAGGGTATGAGTACGATCCTCCCAGTGGTCCTGAAATCCCATGGTCCCAGACCATGTACTGCAAGATAAACGCCACGGCGGATCCTAGTTGGTACATACGTAGTCGGCCGCGTGCGACACTACGACATCTGCCACGACCAACGCGTGTGCCAGTGCCACAGCGCTCAACCCGGTTAGCGAGTCCTCACCGACCACCTTCCCTGCAACACACATGAGTTCACTAAGGAGTCAGCTGACGGAGCGACGGAGTGTGCGGTTGGTTTTTGGATTGTGTTCCTTACCGGCAGATATCGTTGAACCGATACTGGTGAACACAAAGAGGAACGTGAGGATCACCTCGGCCGCGACAGCTCGAATGGTGTTCGGCTGCAAGGCCTCATGATGGTGACCTAGAGAGAGCTTCGCCATTGTTGCTGATGTGCTTCTCCGACCTCACTCTACTGCTCCTGCTGCTGAATGATAGGACGACAACCACTACCACTTGCTCATCGCTAAGCTCATCGTGCCAGCTGTAGTGGCATCCATGGTGGTGTGGGAGTCATGGATTCCTTGCATGTGGTGTCGAGGATGCCTGTGGGGGAAGAGGTGAAGTTGATCCCGCGGAGGAGGTGCCATGAGAAGGCGCGGGAGTGGGCGGGGATCAGAAGCAGTCCAAGAAGCCTTGCTGGAAGTATAGCACCTACTGCGTACGAGTAGTAATTGGCCAGGGCGGTAAGTGGGAGTGTCTCGACACACCCACCACCACTGCTGACGAGGGAGTCACTGAAAATGAACATGGATGGAACCAGGGGTCCATGTCTCTGTGCGGCAGAGGGAGCCGCCGCCACCGTGAGGAGCAGGAGAACGCAGGCTGACAAGAGTGAGAAGAGGACCGGGCACGAGAAAGATGACATGTAGTGGGCGGCGGCCATTGTTCAAGCTGGGTGTGGAAGTGTTCGGTTGGGCGGTGGGGGCGATAGGGTGGATATGGAGGTAGCAGGCAAGGGGGTGTAGGCTTCTTCCTATGACGTGGATGTGTTTATGTAGCCCTGCTGTGCAGTGGAACACTGGGGATATCATACTTATTTACGAGTAGTGCCACCACTACATTGGGTACGGGTAGTAGACAATGAATACCCACACGGGCAACAAAGACATCATATATATATATATATATATATATATATATATATATATATATATATATATATATATATGTGTGTGTGTGTGTGTGTGTGTATATGTGTGTGTGTGGGTGACTTTCTATAACATTGACTCTCATAATAAGAGTTTCCTTCATACAAGTGTTTCCTCATCTTTCATGCAAATGTGGTGGCAACTTCGAACACCTATTTTCTATGTTCCACGCGACTATCAAATGAAGTTTTTCTACATACATGATAGGGTTTTCCCCATATATCTCTATATCTCTTTTCTAGACATGGTGTAAGAGACTGGTGACTCTTCTCTAGACTGTAATATAATTTGAGTCAAACACCCGCTATTGTGTTACAAGAATGAGCATCTTGAAGAGCAATTCTGTATTTTTCTTTCAATTTTAGTTCTAATATTTTTCTTTTTTGTTTTTCCCTTCTTTCTTATTTTTGATCGATTCAAGAGCAGGGTGGTGCATTCCTCTGATCAGCCAAACCCTGGCTCATAGATTGAGGTGATCCATTGGCCCCACTCTTCTCCTCTATCTCTAGATCACTTGTGGTTGTTTTTTCATGTTGTTATTTTTTCTACTTTTTCAATCCTTGTCCCTATCCCCTTGCTGATTTAGGATTTTGGCCACTCTTCCCTTCTAGGGTTTCATGTTTTCTTCCCTAACATTTTTCTAAATAAAATAAAATAAAAAATGGACAATAAAAAAATATGGGATGAACAATGGAAGTAGGTTGGAAACACCATATGATATTTTTAGAGACAAAATGTTATTATTTCCTTATCTTCATATAAGCTTTTATTTTTTGTGGGCTTGCTCCTGAAAAATGCCAAAACCCATCACTTGCACTCTAGACTCCCATAAACCCAAGTGTTGTGAAACGGGTGCCAACTTCATGTTGGATCCCTGGAAATGATGTGGGATGTCATTAAAGGTGGCGCGAAAGTTCTAAGATGGATGTCTAAAGGCCTTGAAATCATTCCACTCCCATACCACTCACGAGTAATTATGGACACTGTAGACACAAGGTGTACCAAGAGCAATAGACTTATCCATTGAACCTAGGCTACCCCTCAGTGAGTGTCATCTACCCACAGAGAAGATAAAGATCCAGCTCTCCTATGCATATCATGTTTGAGAGGGGACAGAATGTCAATCTAAACTCACGAGCTAAAAGGGGAGGGTCATTAACTTTACTTTTATCGCACATGAATAGGGGTGAGAATCCTAGACTTTATATTAATAAACGTGCAATAGTCACCACCTGCAAGTGCACAAATCTTATTGTAGATAGGTCAAGATCAAACCCAAAGGATAATGTATTTAAGAATTAGTTGATCAAGTTAACAGTACTAGAACTAGTATTTAGGCCAACATGGTTGATTGTTAGTTATACTAAGATTGAAAATAAAATGGCTGAATTAAGGGTTGAAAAACCAATGGATGGGGACACTCAAGTGGAATCGGTTTCACCACCTCTACCTACCATTCACTCTCTCACTATATCATATTTAGTATGAACATATATGTTTAGGGTAGGAAAAGCCCCCTTCCAGCATTAGGATTAGAACTAGACAAATATCACTTTAAGCTTGTTGTCACGTTACCTAGAGGTCATATATATAACCTAAAAAAACACCAATATAAAGTTCTCATCAATTTTCTAACAATAAGCAAGCGATATCCTACATCTTAGGTTCAAAGTTATCATGATAAACATGTAAACATGCTAAGCAGACAAGCATAAAAGCACAAAATGAATGATTCTAAACATATAACTGTATACAATAAAAAAATGCATCAAATAGAACAAAATTGGGTAGTGAGGCTACTCCTGGCATCCTAGGGAGAGTACTACCCACTTATTGTAGTAGTAACAGAAACAACACCAATGTTTGTTTGTAGAAGTGACATTGGTTGTAATGTGAAGAACTGCCTTCAGAAGGCAGATGATGTGCAACCACTGGATGGCAAGATCATGAAATCCTTCAGAATAAGAGAGTGAAGGATTTCTTTTATAAGGTAGAGTCAAAGTGACCATCAAAAGGTGAAAGCAAATGAGCCATCGAAAGGCAAGCACTGGTCTTCCATCAGTTGTCAATTGAATGAAAGATTGAGTGATGTAACTCGATGGTTTTGTAGATGTTAGGCCACCCCTAGAGGTGGCTATTGTAGGGTGTCGTAGGGTCCACACTCAAAAGGCCTCAACAAAGGTATTCATCACCTGATGGAAGGGTAGATTAATGAAAATCGATGGCTTGACTGGCCTTATGCAAACGGATGTCTTCAACAACTGATGAAGGAATGGATAATAAAAAATACGGTCCAATTATTAAAAAGTTTCTTATTCCCTGTAGTTGGTTAGTGGTACCACTACCTCCTACACCTACCATGCAATGATGATTAAGGTTCCCATTGAAACCAAATAAATGTATCAAAATTTAATTGATAGAAATTAAGAAAAGCTAAATATAAACTAGTTCTGAAGTGAAATGATGGAAATGGATGCAAAACTAACTGGAAAATGTAACTAAAATTAGGATGAATATGCATTCATCAGTGATTTACTTCCTATATATATATATATATATATATATATATATCCTATTTTGGTTTTTGACAATGTTTGAGATTGTTTCTAACTCTTTTCAAGCAGAGATTCAATCAGTCTTTTCAAAGATTAACAATTTCAAGTCGGACAATATTTTAAATATAAATAATCTCAAATCTAATAATCATTTTAAAATTAACAATCTCAAATCAAAAAATCTTTTTAAATATTAACAATATAAAGAAAATAATTATTTTAAAAATAACAATCTTGAATCAAAAAAATCCTATAGAAAAGATTAGCAATCTCAGATCTAGGGATATTTAAAAAAAGGCAATCTAAAACCGCGTAACATTTTTAAAGACCAATATTCTGAAATCGAGCAATATTTTTAGAGATTAGTAATCTCAAATTGAGAAATATTTTTAAGATCAAAACATCAAATAAAATTAAAAAAAAATAAAAATATTTTTGAACATTCATAGTTTTTGAAAAGCCAAAAATCTTTTTCAAATATTAACAACCAATTCACCTTGTTAGGTTTTTTTATAAAAGTCAAAAATTCTTTAAAAGAATTATAATCTTTCAAGAAACCGAATTATACTTGATAAATAGTCTTAGAAAAAAAAACATAAACACATTTTTTTCTCAAAAAGTTGCCCTTCAAAGCCCAATCGAGTGAGACAGCTCTTGAATGTTGAGTGAAATGTCACTTGTAATTGTAGGTCTGCTCACATTTATGGTCTTGGTCTATGACCTTAAACTAGACCATCCCATGCTTTCTATTCACACATTTAGGAAGGTGAAGTATGATCTAAAACTGGACCACCCAACTCCACTCATGATCACATCTTCGGTCTTGGACTATGACCCTAAACTAGACCATCATGCATTCTTCACACCTAGATTTATGGTTATGGACTATGACCCAAAATTGGACCACAACCCATTAGTATCCCTACAATCATTAGGGAGAGGTTGACTTAAGGTTCCCTCTTTACTAACCACCTGTCACTTTTGAAGAGAAAAAACCCTCAGGAGAAGACCTCAAACTAGGACAAAACTAGGGTGTCATGGATGTTGCCAAGGATTTTAGTTTGGGAATCCTACTGGATGAGGATGCCCAAGGGAAGAAAAGAGATTGATTAAGCACAATCAATGGACCAATAAGGGCTACCTTAATCTTGATTGACCACTTGAATTTCCACCTTCCATCCTCTTTTAAATTATTCATTTGGATTGCTTCCTTAAGAAGCATCATGACCACCATCTTTACTTTTTCTTTCCACCATGACATTGCCAAGTACATCTAACATAAAAAGTGAATGAACTCCTCAATCTTATCCAATCTAGGTGTAGGTGTCATCACCTAAAAAAGACAATTGTTTTTTAGTATAAGGAGATTGCAAAAATAAAATAGGCGTCCTTTCTATAAACTTCCCAACCTAAAAGGGAAGTCTTTTGCTTTGTTGGATAGATATAATTCATGTTGCAGAACTTTTACCCTAACATAGAGAATATTTTCACATGTTACACCCTACTTTTGAATCCCACTAAGGTGAACTTTAGGATAATTAAGGGAACATCAAAAATTTCGTACTTCACCCAATCTCTCCAAAGATCAGCCTAAATAGTCATAAAGAGTAGTTTAGACTGCCAATCTGATGCTAGCACCAAGGGAGATGTCTTTGACAACAAGTGTGATAAACCTATGGGAGGTGAAAGCACAAAGGAGTTGTTGTGATGCCATAGATATATGTCTATCATGAGGGTCCTTAGCATGCACACTGGAGCCGCCAGCTAACACACCTTTTATGCCTCCACCAAGCTCTAGACACACAAGAGTGTGGCAGTATCCAACATTTGTTGTATAGGGAGCTATAATTGATGTTCCTCAATGTCATTCTTCTTGTACAACGTGTGAACTTCTCGACCACCTCAACCAGAACCATTACAGTCAAGGCCCTACCATGGTCCACCATTTTTATTTATTGGGACACTCTTAGTAACTCAAGAGGCAATGGCATTCATCTTAGGTCCTGAGGGAAAAATTGAAAGGAAAAAGAAATGGGAGGAAGTCTTGATCACAAAAGAAGATCCTAAAGATTTCAAAATGGCTAGCATTATAGTGAATGTTTAAGCACAACACCTACATGGTTGAGGACCCATCCCCAACCACATTCTCAATATCCACCCATCCCCATTCTTGGTACAACTTATATATAGGAGGAGATTATGGATTCCAACCACCCATATACAAAATTTCACCAATGGCAATTCAACTACTAGTGATACCAGTGGAGGATGCACACCAGGAATATGTTGCTCCATAGCATGCTGCTACAAACCCCCTACTATCTGAAATTTTATAAAATATCAAACAATTAGAGGGAAGAAAGATAGAGGTAAAATGTTTAGTGACTTTTGCCATGTTCCAAACACCAAGCTTCCTAACAACTTCAACATACCCAAGTTCCATGAGTACTTTGGAAAAGAGGACCCTGTGTCCCACATCAAGTCATACTTCTTAGATATAGTGGAGGTTTAATATGATGACAAAGTATTAGTCCATGCTGATAAAGTATTAATCCATTGTTTTACATGAACCCTGACAGATTTTGCATTATCATGGTACAACAAATAAGACATGACAGCCATCACCACCTGGGACAAGATGGACAAGAAGTTCATTGATTAGTATGCTTGGAATATAGATCATGTCCCAATCAAGGAGGACTTGGAGGCTTTACAGGAGAAGTTAAATGAAAGTTTCTCTGAGTTCATAGGATGATGGATGGAGTTGGCTGCCTAGATGGAGTTCAAGACCACATATAAAGAGGTGGTGGACATGGTGACCCTGGCAATGGGCACATGTGAACCTAACCGTGCTTTGGATAAGTAACCCCAAAAAGATGATGGCATGGATATATGGAGTCTAACCCTAGGCCATGTATGTGATAATGATGTGTATATGATTATAAGTAACCATGTTGACCTATCCCACCCTTGAAGTTAGCTAAGTGTAATATATGAATCCTTATTGATAATTATAAGTGTACTAGTAAGATTTAGGGTGCAAATCACATAATATAGCCTAATACACATGAAATCATCCTAATAGCCTAAACGTGGATTCATCTGTCACTAATCACAATAGATATACTTTGAATGCTACTTTGTTCACTAATGTTTACATAATGACTTAAATATGCTTAATGAGTAATATGTTATGAGTAAATATGAATTAGCGATTTAAAATGGTATTACAATTTTCAATACACGTAGAAGGATGATACTTGAATGTCGGATCTAAGTGTGGGACATCAATGCTCTTTATATGAGATAATATGAGGTTAATGGGTTAAATGGGTTAATTAAATAATATATATCAAAAGACATGAGAGATAATGCAGGATAACATCATTGGGAATATGTTGATGGTAATTGAATACTAAATCCTAAATTTTGAGGGTAAACGTTAATATATAATATAAAATTTGACATAATTGAGTTACATCCTATTTGTAATAAAAATCACACAAGACAATATCAAAATCTAAATCTAAGGTCAAAATCAGATTCTTTGAGTCCTAATTAGTCTAGTTGCCAAGTTCCCACCTATTTTGATAATATTCTCTATCACAATTTGAAATAAGAAAATTTAATTATCAAATATGCAATAATTAGATGGATCAGACTTCATTTCATTGGATTTTAGTTGTATTCATTTGTCACACATTTGATAAACTCATATCTTATTATATTCATGTTTCACGCTTGTTATGTGTCTTGGTTTATCTTAGGCTCTTCCGAAGCTGTCAGATCTACATTGCAGGAATAATGTATCTTCTTCTTCTTAGAGTCTACGTCCACCTGGACTGTACAGTTCAACGGTGTTTTTTATTTCCTCCCTCTATCTCTCACTCACTCTTCTTCCCTCCTTTACTCTATATCTTCATGCCTTCATGGTACTCACACACATCTAAGCAACTTGATCCCTAATTTGATTGGGGTTCATCTCCAAAGCACCCAAGTCATACACTACTCCTTCTCTTTCCCCTATTTCTTAATGTGGTTGGTATTTTTAGCCACCTAAAGATTCCCAAATATGTAACACCTTACTTGATCCATCTTTTACACCCTTAAAAGTCAACTTCAAGATTTCATTAGGTGCTAATTACCCCACACATAATTTCCCCAACTCCAACTTGGTGTGTCGACTATTTGGAACTTGGAAACGCACTTAGGGACACCTAAGCCTTGTTTGATCCTATGCATGGTAGCGGGGTGTTGTTGCAGATATCATTGCACCATCTTTGGAGAAATTTGAGATGCTCCTCATTTTCCTCTTTATTTGTTTGTGTTCACAGTTCTGCAATTTTAGGTGTCGCCTTCACTTTTGGTCACTATTTCACCTTGTTTCCTTCTCACTTCCAATTTCCAAGAGGTTTCTAGCCTTCCTTGTTGGCTATTTTATTTCTTTCACTGATTTAAAAGTTTCTCAGTTGTTTCTCCTTGCCTACCATGGTAGGAAGAGGGATCAAGGTTCTCGCCACCTGATGGTCATGTGTTGGTGCTCACTGAGTCTGAGAGCAATATGGACTAATAAAAGTCTCCTTAAAATTGGCTCGGGTGCTTATCACCACTTATTCTACGAGTTTGATTAACATGTTTGCACTTCATAGAGAAAGGTTCTTATCATGTGTGTGAGTCATGGAATAAGATGATCGTCTACATTTTCATGATTCTAGATTCATTTATTTTAATTGTTGGTGCACCTTCATGGGTCTGAACGTCTTTTCCCCCTATGTCATGGTTCTTATCATGTGTGATTTAATTGTGATAAAATGACCTTCAATGCTCTATCACACATCAATATATATGCATGATGTGAGGGTATTGTAGTACTTTAATAATTATTATTTTTTTATAATTCAATATGTGGTTTCATGTTAGAAAATATGTAAGTGACTATGTAATCATTGAAATAGTACAAACAAATATTTGTTGGACTTGGAAAAATAAATATATCTACCAGTATAAGTTTCATAACCTGAATCTAGTGTAATCAGAAGTCAAAATTTCTAGGGTTTATAATATAATCATTAATTAAGTATTTACATTTAAGGTAATAATAGGTGAAGAAATACCATGATCAAAATGAGGTTTTTTCTTGTGATTGTCTACACTCAAGTTTTAGGTATGTTGCTCTCCCTTATAAATCATATTGGATAATGTACTTATTTTCCTCTCTTGATGTATGTTGCCTATCCTTGTGAGTCATATTAAACCATGATTTATATTTTCTCTCTTTCTTTGACTTGATTGTGGCATCATTCTTTACATGTCACTTAGTAATGCATTTTTGACCTAATTTGGTTCGATTCCATTAATTTTGTCTGATATACTATTTAGAGTGCAAACTGAATGTACTTTCTTTGGTCTTGTTGGTATTTGTTCAATTTGCAACCCTTATTGCATTTTTTCATCATATTATTCCATTTCATAATTGAAACCCTAAATTGATCAATTTCTTGGAATGAACTTATCTTTCTTTTCTATTAAACACATATTTGATTGTTAAAACTATTATTCTCTATTAGTAACAATACATTTTGGGGTTGGATCCCATTGTACAATTTTTCCAATATATGGTCTTTTAGTACTTGTTGACAACATACTCATCCATGGCCTACTAAATTTCACAAATGGATTCTCCAGATACAACCAAATCAAGATGGGAAAGGAAGATAAAGATACGTCAGACTTCATCACAAAATGGGGAGTATTTTTCTACCAGATCATTTCGTTTAGTCTAAAAAATGCTAGAGATAAATACCAAAGGGAAATGGGTCATCATAGTCTTGTAAATGTTGTACCCCTTGTTGTTTGATGAGTTGAATCCCTAGGATGCAAGCTTCATACTCAACGACATTGTTGGTACCATTGAATTCCAGTCGCATTTCCACTTGTAGTTGTTCTCCCTAGAGGTTTGAAGCACTACACCTATTCTAGCTTCTTTTAGATTTACATCTATGTCGAAGAACATTGTTCACATGTGTGTGTATGGAAGAGTCTATATGCCTGGTGGACTGATCATATTGATGTCTTCGTCTAGGAACTTGTACCATATGTCACTTCTTCAGGAGGTGGGGAGTCTAGTAGATGATCGACTAGAGCTTGTGCTTTTACTGCTTCATTGGAAGATAGGTAACGATGAACTCTAACAACATTACCTTCCATTGAGCGCATCGCCTGGTCATGGTTGGGCGGCCACACAAATGGAAGAGGGGATCATGCTTACTGATTATCTATAGAGGATATATCATCTGGTAGTGGTTTAGCTTTCTTGTTGCATTGATCGAGATAGTCAATATTTTTCTATGGTAGTGTAAAGAGCCTTGATGTCATTGAACTTTTTCCACATATAATAGATAACATGCTTGACGTTTATTGTTTTTTGACTCAAGACTCTGCCCATTGACATTTTGCATACTGATAGGGAAAAAATGAGAGGGTATCCTAGCTCGACTGACCTCAATACCAAGGGATTGTCAAGGTACTATTTAAGCTTCTGGAAAACTCCTTCACATTGCTTGTTCCATTTTGAGTCGAGAGTTGTTCTTTAGTAGCTTGAAGATTGGTCACATATAGGTTTGAGTTTAGTGATGAAGTGACTAATTTATTAAAGATGACCAAGTAGGCTTGGTATCTCCTTCTCTATTATGAAGGACAACATTTCCCTAGCTCAAGCTTTCCCATGGTTGACATTGATTCCTCTTTGACTGACAATGTACCCAAGTAAGTTACCTGATACAACCCCAAAGGTAGATTAGTTGGATTTCAGCACTTGGAGAATCATAGTAGTCATTGAAACATCTTCTCAGGAATGGTGATGTGGTCTTAGAGACTTTTAGATTTTGTAGTCATGTTGTCCTCATAAACCTCCAACACCTTGTGCATCATTTCATGAAAGAGTTCTTTGGCTTGAGAATTCGAGAACATTTCCTTTCACTTCATTAGAATGGGGGCGTATCAAAATAACTAGAAGCCACACAATATGTCTTGGGGGTAGAATAACTCGCTCACAGATTCAACAACTAGATTCTTCTCTGATGCGTCAAAAACATAGAAGTAGAAACTCTCATGAAGGAGGTCCACACAGGGTCGGGAGGAATACATATAAATGGAGTAATGCTAGCCAAGAAAATATAGCTCTTGGGGTATTACGAGAACACCATGGAAACAAACTATTTCCAATACGTTTGCAAATGTAGAGCTTATCAAATCCATGGAGACTACATTCATTTGCCCGCAAATTAACTGTACAACATGGCAATTCCACGTCCATTCTCATCTTGGGAATCATTATGATTAGGAAAATCAATCCTAAGTCATCGAAAGTGAATTGCTTCATTTTGGTCGCAGTTGATTATTGTACCGAATGGATGGAAGTAGTGTAAAGACTCGATCTTTACGATCAAATATTTACAAAATCATATCAAAAAATAGAAACAAATATGTTGACAATCATGTCTTACATCAGAGCCACAGAAGCTTACAAATATCATAACAAAATTTAAGCATAGATATTGACTTCTATATAGTCTTCAACAATCAAATATTTACAAAATAATGTCAAAAAATATAAATAGATATTTTTACAATCATGTTTTACACCAAAGTCATGGAATCTTACAAGTATGATTACAAAATTTAAGCAGAGGCATTGATACCTATATAGTCTTCAACATGGGACAACTCTTGCATTGTCTCTTCCAATTCTTCTTCCTATACCTATCGATGAGTTCCCATAGGAAAAAAACCACACACGGACCCCAAGAAGAAAAAACTATAGGTCATCATGGCTAACACTAAATCCAGTTATTGAACTATTTAAAAGTAATTAAATATAGGTAAGTTTACTTGGTGGAGTATGTTAATTAAAAGAAGATAATCTAGTTACCATATTAATTTAAAAAGGGTACAATAATGAAAATTAGTAACTAGAGTAAATAAAAAGGCTTCTCAAAACTAATATAAATATATCAAATTATTCAAAATGAAAATGGTTTATCTATTGGCACAATCAATCTAGTATTTTGTCTTTGCTAGTGACTAGGTGCCTAGGGGTCTCCCATCTGTGAGGCAACAATACTTTTACATGTGGGGGGGGGAATGGTACTGAGGGACCTCTAGTTTTCCATTACTTACTACATAGGGTTGGGGATATGACCCGCTGAATCTAGTGAGACAAAGATCTTAGCTAATATTTGAGTTTTTTTGCCAAAATGAAAATCAACCAATAATGTAATTATTCAACAATTTTCAGCATTTAATTTAGTTTTGTTGACCTTCAACAGGAGCAAAAGTCTAATAACATATTGGTTCACCACTTTTGCAAAATTGTATAAATGAAATTCAATAGAGAGATCAATAGTTCAATAATAGAATTGAGAATTTAGTACCTTGATCAAAAGCAAACAACTCTGAGTATTGCAAGTATGGGGTTCCGAGAATCAATCACAAGGGATCTGTAGTGCAGAGTATAAAGGATTACTATTGACTTGGAGTCATTTGACATTCAAGTTTTATTTTGTTGTTCATGACTAGGGCTTTCCTTTAGTCTCATTTCTAGGGATTCTAGTTAGGTTATATATATATATATATATATATATATATATATATATATATATATATATATATACATAATAAATACTACATACTCAATTGTTTATTTAGTTTTCTCTAGATTAGATCCTAATATATTATGCTCTCTCTAATATATACACATATAATTCTATTTAGTCACTAAGATAAAAAAAAGTGTTTATTTACCCATATCACTCTAGTAGGGGTGTCTAGCGTTCAATTTTCAACATATCTTGATATAGACTAACCATATACTTAGATCTTGATTAAGTACCCAAATATAAGTAGAATCCAAAAGAAATATAATACGATGAATTCATGCATTGTTTCATCAATATTCCATCTAAACTAATTTAGTGTTAAGATAAATACATCCATGTGTATATTTTATCTTATTTAGTTATTTCTCTTATTTTTTAATTGACTACATGATAAAAAATATTAAATGCATAAATCTATTGAACATATAGTCATCAAGCTTACTACTTTTGCTACGTGCATATGTATGTATATGTATGGTATTACTATCTACTTTTTCTATAAACTTATATATATATATATATATCAGTCTTTTTCTACACTTCAAAATTTTAGTTAAAGACCTCTTTTTTACTGTTATATATATGCATTGATCTACATGTATGCAAATTATGTAGATACAATGGTTTGGTAGTTAGATACTTTAGTATGTAGGGTTATTACTATAAAACTATCTCAAGTACTGAACTGAAAAATGCAAAGGTGAAGGATACCTTACCGTTTGGCCAAGGAATTATAGATCATTGATTTAAAATCTATAAATCATTCCTTATTCTTCCACTTTGTCCACAATTCTACTAGGGTAGGCATTGAATCTGGGGTTTAGATAGTTTGAGGTTCCTAACCAGGTTCCTCCGATCTATTGTAGGTTAGTTCTTCCTTGTACATGTAACAAACTGAAGATGGTCTTCCATGTTGAAGGCAAGGGAATATGGTGTGGTCATGGAGCAAGGAGAGAGGTCATTGTTGTGTTGCTTTTGGTGCCCAAGCTATTGGGTGTGGTTGTCGGGGAGGTTGGACACATGGGTTTGTAGGTGTGCTATTCATGTTTGAGTATCAACATAGACCAGTATGTGAGGGAAGTATATAGTTGATGATTTTTGGATGGATTGTAGAGAGCCATTGATTCCCCCTAGTTTTAGTGGTCTTCTTGTTAGGTTCGATCATAGGTTCAAGGGATGACATCGGTAATGAAGGTTGGGACAGAGATAGTGTCGATGGGGTGTCATGGTGGTGGTGGTTGGGTGAGATGATGGTGGCATACCCAGATATATGGTGCAATGGGAGAGGAGAGGAGATCAGGGCTTGGGTTGTTAATTTACATGTTGGTTGCAACTAAAGAAAGAAATCGTTTACTGTGCAAGATCTAGGGTGCAACCACTGGTGGGTGAGGACCGACATGGGTGAAGCATTGAGTTGTGAGTTTTATTGGTTGCAGGACTTGTATGTTTGTAGATCTCAGTAGATTAAGGGAAACTACAATGTAGTTGTGATCGTGGTGGAGGATTCATGATGAAGGAGTGGGGATCAACCTATCGACAGTTACCATATTAAATAGTAGTGTTTCTCAGATTTGTAGTAGGCTAGGTCTAAGAAGGACACGATGAGGTGATGAGTCTGTATATTTCTAGTCACGATGTAGAGTGATTGTTGGAGAGACAGTGTGGTGATGAGGGTGGGGTTTAACAAACAACATGGAGGTCTGGTAGAGGTCTCGACGGAGGCGTTGTAGGGTGTGGTACTCATCACTAGGTGTTTGTGAATTATATAGGGTGAGGGGTGTCTCTAGGGCTTGTGGCTTGTCTTGATGAAGAAGAGGAGCTCATTCTAATGGTCTCCACTTGATCTGAGGGAGTTTTAGAGAAGTCTAGAGGTTGTTAGATTTATCATCCTTAATGGGAATGCAATTTATTAATGTATTTGGTTCTTTCTTGATTTTCCAAGTGAGGGAGGATTTGGAAACTGGAGGGAAAAGAAAGCAAGGAGGCCATCTTATTCATAACAGTCGTATGTCGATGTTGATCAAGGAAATACATGTAGTACTAAATATAGGGTTGACCAATAGAAATATCATTAATGGTTTAATATTTTTAAACACCTACCAGATTCTATTTTCTCATTGCTTACGTTTTAGGACTCAAATGAGACTAAAATTTATCAAGCATTACATTCTAATGAGTTAATATAATGATTAATAACTTCGTACTTTACATCTTTATCCTAGATTTTTAACTTGTCTCTGATTAAAATTCCAACACATATTACTTTTAACAAATATTTTTAGATGATTCCAAGCCATTAGTGAACAAAGGAGGGTATTATTGGCTAACAAGGTTTATCCAAGTATTAGAGAATCAAAATTTCATATTCAACAATTGTTATGAAAGTAAATTCATAAGGATCAATTAAGGGACCATTTTTTAAAAACTATACAAGAATCATTGTGATATAAGGGATTCAATGGGTGATATATTCATATGAAAGAATAAGAAATGGATCAAAATATCGGAATTAGTCTTGGAATGAAGAAATAAGTTCAAAAAAATCATTGTTATAGCTGAAAATAGATTTGGTACCTAAAATTGATTGTGTTATAACATTCCACCCCTTAAAGAAGATTTTGCCACCAAAATCAGGGGATCCAACCTATTCAACTCCCCACCCATTAAAATAATTCAACTAGAAATCTAAATAGGCATGCCAACATTGACGTAGTATGTCTCACTCTCTTAGCCCTTACCTGGCATCGAACTCTAGGTTTTAAGAATTTCATATGACTCTCCTCTATGGTTTTCTTATATCTCCATGATTATGATTTATTTCAAGAAATAATTGAAAAAATTCCAAGAAATCATTTTTTGTACATATAGTATTATAAGGAAAATAGTTTCTCGATGGAAAAAGTTTTCAATGCAAAATTGAAAGATTGACAAAATCAATGTGATTACTAAGTCACAATCACCATTTACCAATATTCATTACACTAACTATTTGATGTACTGGTTCACTTATGATATAGGGAAGAAGGATATTGTTATTTACCAAAATGGATTTCACACATGTGATTTTAGGCTTCGAGTTTCATTGTTCACCTTCCAATTACTAGGTTGTTCACATTTTCTGACACCTCGACTCATCCCTACTAATATGTGATGTTATTAAATGGTGTATTAGACAACTAATTTTGTCTAAGTTTGTATTTCTATCTTAGTTAGATAAGGTTATCAAAATTAGGGTTGATTGTAAACTATTTCCCTAAGTTCTATGCACACTAGTTATTTAACCCTAATTTCCATGACATATGCATGAGTGTCTATTGTTCATATATCTGGTATCATGTTGTATAGACCCAATCTATATGATCAAATATTCACAAAATCACATCAAAGTATATAAGCAAAACTTTTTACAATCATGCTTTACATGAGATTTGTGAAAGTTTATTAGTATGATTACAAAATTTAAGCATAGGCATTTATTCATGTCTAGTTTTCAACAGGGGACCTGTGATGCAGTGAACTTTTGAAGTATGTGAATACCAAATGAGATAATTGGATCCATGTGTTTGATTTATTTGAAGAGTTCCAAGTGCTTTGACAAAATATGGATGTTAATTGGTGTTGATATCATGATTAAGATCTCCAAGTTCATGCCTTTTTGGAGTATTTAATTAATAAGTCAAATAGTTGAGTTTTGTCACAAAATTTGGAAAAAATGTAGCTTGAGTTGGTATAAGACTATGGTTAAATTTTGGTGACTATTGGATGACCCTAGAGGAAGTCATTCAAGCTTGAATATGATTTAATAATTTACTTTATTGATTATTTATAGACTTGAGTTTCGATAGTAGCCGGTGTCAAATGCCCCTTTAGTTTTGGGTGGGCTACGTGGTCAGATCCTTGACCTAGACTTTTCATCTAGTGGCAATAATCTTTGTCTTGAGTGAGCCACGGATAGGCTCAAGTGAGGAACTAACTCAGGACATCAGACTGGAAATCAAGGGTTATTGTGTTGTCTTCAACCTTCACATCGCCCTTCTCATTGGTCATGGATCGAGAGTGGAAAAGACATAGACAATTGGACTTGCCTCCCCATTATGACCTTTTTGACCCTAACATTATGCCTTTTGGACGCTTCCATAGGGTGAACAAACTCCCTGCTCCCAGTGCCTCTCCACCGCGGAGATCAGGTCGTGGGTGGGAGTAGAAGATAGAGGCAGATAAGGGATCGAAGGAATATTATAGAGGGAAAATGATGAAGGAGATGATGTGAGCCAATTCCATCCATTTGCAGTGGCTTACATGGAGGATTCCCTAGTCACCAAACCCAATCTTCATGGCAACAGAGATTGAGTTTCGAGAGGATCTAGAGACATACTCTCCACAAGCAAAGGGTTTTGGTGGCTTTGTGGAGAAGTTGTAGTGCTTTGGGTAATATTCTGCATGTCTTCCATGCTTGGGGATGGTTTTCCCCTTTCCCAACATTGCGTAAATGGCCATGGTCGATGTTCTTATAGCCGTGGAGCTCAGGAGCATATGACGAGTAGTTTTGCGGCCAAGAAGCATAGCTTGTCTATGTTGAGGCTTGAGGAAGCAACTGAGGTTATGAAGGAGACTTCTAATGAGGTATGTTGCTCACCAAAGTAGTCCCCAATGGTGGTGGCTATTTCTAAGAGACCGCGCACATGGGCATCGGGCGTCTAGTGGATACACAAGAAAGAAAGTGACTGTGAACCGGTCCATTCCCACCCTCGAATCAATCCAAACCGGGTTTAGGAGACAAAAATCAGCCAGCCTGCATTGCCCCAAGCAAAGAAACATGTCCCTAGATGGGCCACGTGGTAGAGGCCAATTGGCCGAAAAAGGTAATTATCTCATAAATGCCCATAACATATATAATTCATAGTAATTAGTACGATTATCATATTAATACAAACAAGGTACCAAAATTCTCAAAAAATTATGTAGAGCATCATGAGTTCATAATATCAGTACTTTAATGCATAAGTTGTATGGAATTATGTAATATGTATAATACTCATTTTATGCATAATAATAGAGTAATGATGGTCAAATAATTTGGAACTACATCAAAAACTATGTAATCATGACTAGAATAAATCTGAGATTTAAGATGATGATATTTGAATGTAAAATGTTGTAATTTGTTTAATATTTCAAATTAGGGTTCATAAGCCTAAATGAAATGTAATAAATACATTTATGATCATTAAATGATAGAATTTACATAATATTCTCATTTCAGTGATTGGAAGCTATGTAAGTTTGATATTAGTTAGATGCACGAAATTCATGCTAAATGAAGATGGATCTTACGAAATTGTTTTTAAACCTAATATGTCCAATGTATACAAATTAGGGTTAATATGTGCACATAATTATGTGAAATATAATTATCAGTTAGGTGAGAATAGGCGTACTCAGTATAATATTTTAGAATATTGTGCTGACATGTACCACATGTAATCTTTTGTTTAGGTTGTGACATATGCTCTTGAAGAACTGGGATAGTTGAGACTTGTGTGGTGAGTTGATGTATATGTGGACCTATTTGTCTTAAGATCATGTTGTTTAGTGGTAGTACATTCATATGTAAAAGTTTACTATTCAAGGTGTAATATCAAATGTTGTAACAATTTATTTTGTAAATATATGTTGAATGGTGAACATGTGTTGTATGGTTTTGTTCTTGTTCATGTGCATGTGCTACTATTGTTTCCTTCTAACTTCCTAAGATTTTCTTCTTCTTAGAATAGTGTGGGGTATTTAAATTGAGATTCCCGCTAAGTTGAGGTTTCAATTTAGACGTTACACATAAGATTAATTTTTAGAAAATCCAACAACATCACAGGTGGTATCAGAGCATGAACAGTACCAAAGTCTGACATTTTCTCATTATGCAACTCAAACTAAAGAAAATCATGAACTTGAACATCTTTAGGGTTATATTAGTTTTATTTTAGAGATGAGATCTGACCTAGCCTCTAGGTTAGCACCTAGATGTCTAAGAACTAGGTCTAAACTGGTGCTAGTTATATATCAGGTCATTAGGTGTCGTTCTTTCATTATAGTTGATTGATATGGGACATTGCATAATTTGGAAATGACATACATCATGGGAAGAGAAACCTTTGACATATGATGCATCTATATTTTTGGTAGCTACACCAGTCTACACCCTATTCTCACTATTTTGACTAGGTGACATTACATTATACTCTCTACTATGTGTGGGACACTAATTTTGTAAATTTGGTTTTTTATTCCAATCAGATCTAACCTCGATAGTTTTCTCTAATGCTTGTTTTATCAGAGAAAAACTATATAATATTTTATTATACATGTAAGTATTATAAAAATGTGTCCCAGTACATGTACGAGTAGGAGGTGATCATGCAACCTAAGTGAAAGTGAATGACATCAGTCTAGAAGAGAGAGTAGTTCTAGATTAAATGTCTAGAGCCTTATTAGAATACATGATAGATGGAATAGATGAAATAAGTTCAGATGATATGATCTAATTTTATATAGTGATATAAGTTGGTTTACAATGTCAAAGTGGGTTTTGAGGAATTGAGTTCAGTTTTAAGGATGCAAGTATGCATTCTTTTTATGAGATAAGATAAGATAAGTTAAGAAAATGTTGTGAATCAGCAAAAGCTTCATTCTCTTTTGCAAAGGAGGACCTCCACTGTTGGGACCAGTTGTAGGGTTAACTCCAAAGAGAGTGAGACCCAGAGGGCAAAGGTATGAGAACCGAAACTCCAAGATATGAGAATTTGAGAAATCTGTGTTATGATATATCCTAAAATAGACTACTCCTGAGTGATTTAGTTGAGTTGCTTTATGCATGATTCCGATAGTCTTGTTGAACCCTAGATGTCCTTGAGAGAACCAAACCCTAGATATAGAGAGAGGCTAGTTATATATGTATATGTGAACATGAATGAGTACCTACCATCTAGGTAAGGGAGACAGTCCCAATACCCTGGAGGAGGTAAAGGTGTTAGTTTATGTAAATCCTCAAGATTGGTTTGATGGTTCCTTGTAGGAATCTAGTGGTTGTTTATAAGAGAGAGAGAGAGAGAGAGTTGGGAAATAGTGTTTCATGAGTAGATATGTATGAAGGGAATGTCATATCATGTTTTGTTTTGCGCTTATGTGTCTAGAGTTTATAAAGATATCAACTAGTGCCAATGAGGTAGACCTTATAACCCTAGACCAAAGAGGGAGGATACAGTCTTTGCTTATGAGATACTCACAGAGTTGAGTGAGATCAGAGAGACTGAATATGACACTACCCTCATGATAAGGGTTAGGACCTCAATTGCGCTAGATAAAGTTTTGATATGTGTTTGATAAGCCATCAGTATAAGTTTGTTTAGCACATACATGATAAATATGTGTAAGAATGTGATCTAATCTCGAGATGTGATATATTAGTATGACATGATGAAAATCGATAGATGGTTTGATAGCTCTAATTTTTTGAGAAAGTATATATATGGTTAAAAGTATACATGAATAATGACGACATTATAATGTTGGTAAATCTAGTGGTGACTACACTAATAAAGGTTGGAACCTAATATAAAAGTGAACTTTTGAAGTATGTGAATACCTAATGAGATAATTGGATCCTTTTGTTTGAGTTATTTGAAGAGTTCCAAGTGATTTGGCAAAATATGGATGTTAATTGGTGTTGATATCATGATTAAGATCCCCAAGTTCATGCCTTTTTGGAGTATTTAATTGACACATCAAATAGTTGAGTTTTGTCAATAAATTTTATTACACTGTATTTTGAGTTGTTATAAGACTATGGTTAAATTTTGGTGGCTAGAGGAGGACCCCAGAAAAAGTTATTAAAGTTTGACTATGATGCAATGAGGTGCTTTATTGATGATTTATAGACCTAAGTTTGGATATCAACTGGTGTCACGTGCCCCTTTAGTTTTGGGTGGGTTGTGTGACCAAATCCTAGGACTAGATTTTTCATCTAGTGGAAATAATCTTTGGCTTGAGTGATCCACAGATAGGCTCAAGTGAGGAACTAACTCAGGACATTAGATTGGAATCAAGGGTCACTGTGTTGTCTTCAACCTTGTGGTTACAAGCTTGACCACAAAAGGTGACCACGCATGTCACCCTACTTGCTGGTCATGGCTTGAGAGTAGGAAAGACATTAGTAGTTGGACTTGCCTCCCCATTATGACCTTTTTGACCAAGACATTATGCATTTTGGATGTTGCCATAGGGAGAACGAACTCCCTGGTCCCAATGTGTCTCCATCGTGGAGATCAGGTCGTGGGTGGGAGTAGAAGATAGCGGTAGATTAGGGATCAAAGGAAGATTATAGAGGGAAAAGGAAGAAGGATATGATATGATCTGATTCCAACCATTTGCAGTATCTTCCATGGAGGATTCCCTAGTCACTAAACCAATATTCACGGCGACAGAGATTGAGTTTGGAGGAGGATCTAGAGACACACTCTCTACAAGCAAAGGGTTTCGATGGCTTTTTGGAGAAGATGTGGTACTTTGGGTAATATTCTTTACATCTTCCATGCTCGGGGATGGTTTTCCCCTTCCCTTGCATTGCGATGGTGGCCATGGTCGACGCTCTTGTGGTCGTGGAGATCAGGAGCATATGGTGAGTAGTTTTGTAGTCGGGAAGCACAGGCTGTCTACATTGAGGCTTGAGGAAGCAACTAAGGTTATGAAGGAGGCTTTGAGTGAGGTCTATTGCTCATTAGAGTAGTCCCCAACAGTGAAAAATGTTTCCCAGAGACCACACACATGAGCATCGGGCATTGAGCAGATACGTGAGAAATAAAATGAACGTGAACCGGTCCAATCCCACCCTCGAATCAATCCAAAATGAGTTTAGGAGATGAAAACTGGCTAGTCCTCCTGACCCCAAACAAAGGAACGCATCACTAGACGGGCCATGTGGCGACGGCCAATTGGCCGAAAAAGGTAATTATCTCATAAATGCCCAGATCTTATATAATTCACACTAATTAGTATGATTATCAAAAAATACAAAAAAGGTACCTAAATTCTCAAAAAATTATGTAGAACAACATGAGTTCATAATATCAGTACTTTGATGCATAAAATTGTATGAAATTGTGTAATATGTATAATACTAATTTTATGCATAATAATAGACTAATTATGGTCGAATAATTTGGCACTACATAAAAAACTATATAATCATGTCTAGAATACATCTGAGGTTTAAGATGGTTATGTTTGAATATAAAATGTTGTAATTTGCTTAACATTTCAAATTAGGGCTAAAAACGTAAATATAATACAATAAGTACATTTATGATTATTAAATGATAGAATTTACATAATATCCTCATATCAGTAAATGGAAGCTAATATGTAAGTTTGATATTAGTTAGATGCACAGAATTCATGCTAGATGATGATGGATCTTACCAAATGGTTTGTAACCCTAATATGTCTAACATATATAAATTAGGGTTAATATGTGCACATAATTATGTGAAATATAATTTTTAGTTAATGAATCCTGATTCTATAACATAACTAGATTATTAGATCAGTAATTTAATTCCAGGTAAGATAACAATATAAGTAATTATGGGAATATCCTAATGATAAAGAAAAGCCTAATCAATCAATTAGGATTAATGATGATGAGAACCTGATGGTGATATTTGATCTTATCTTAATCAGGGTTTGACCAACGATATTATTGACTTGAGGAACATGTGATGATTTGATTATCTTGATCAAGGTACACCCCTTATCTCTTACTCGGCCTACTATTTAGTATGGATGTATCATATGTGTAAAAATACTTCGTATATGGTATTATTTGAAATGATTATACTTGAATGATGTGTTTCTTGATTTTCCATACTTATTTCTATGAACACTTGAAACATAATATATCTATTCCACTATATGAAAGCACTAATTCTCTTTGGTAGCATAGTGTTGGATAGTGATCATTCTCTTTGGTAGTAGATCACATTGTACAATGATCTAACTCTTTGGTAGTAGATCATAAGGTCTTACATATCAAACTCTTTGGTAGTTGAAATGACGTACTATTCCCTCAGGTGGCATATGCATGGATGATACACTGGAAAACACACTTAAAATATATGTTCTCTTTTGCTAATAAACATCTTTATTCAAGTATATGTCGTTTGTTATATTTGTTTGTTATTACCAAGTATTAGTTTTATCTTTGCCAAGTCTTCATAATGACAGGTATATAAAAAGTCATGTAGGCATACTTAGTACAACATTTTAGAATATTGTGCTGAAGTGTACCACATGTAATCTTTTGTTTAGGTTGTGGACATATGCTCTTGAAGAACCAGGATAGTTGAGAGTTGTGTGGTGAGCTGATGTACAGGTGGACCTATTTGTCTTAAGATCATGTTGTTTAGTGTTAATACATGCGTATGTAAAATTTTATTATTCGATGTGTAATATCAAATGTTAGTTTATTATTCAATGTGTAATATCAAATGTTGTAACAGTTCATTTTGTAAATATATCTTGAATGGTGAAGATGTGTTGTATGGTTTTGTTCTTATTCATGTACATGTGATACTATTGTTTCCTTCTGACTTCCTCTGATTTTCTTCTTCTTATCCTAGTATGGGGTGTTTAAATTGAGATTCTCATTGAGGTGAGGCTTCAATTTGATGTCACACATCATATTAAGTTTTTGAAAATCTAGGGACGTCACAGGAAAACTCCTACATGTCTCTTCTAGTTCTTCTTCTGATACATGTCCATGAGTTTCAAGAGGGAATAAAACCACACATGAACCCCAAGAAGGGAAAATATAGGTCAGAATGGTTGGAACCAAATCCAATTATTGATATATTAAAAAATAAAGAGTCATGTAATCAAATGTAGGTAAGCTTCCTAGGTGGAATTTTAATAACAAGAAGATAATATAGTTTCAATATTATTTTTAAAAGGGTACAACAATGTAAACTATAATCAATATATAGACTTCTAGAAAACTAATATTAACATATCAAATTATTCAAAATGAGAATGATTTATCCATTTGTACAATCAATATAATATTTTGTCTTTGCTAGTGGTTAGGTGCCTAGTGTTCTCCCGTCTATGAGAGAACATCACTTTCTCCTGTACAGGTAACTAGTGTTGGGGGACCTCTAATTATCCATTATACATTGTGAATGGTTGGGGAATATGACTCACCGAATCTAGTGATCCAAGTCTCTTAGCCAATATTTGAGTTTTTGTGCCAATATCAAAATAAACCAATATTTCAATTATCCAACAATGTTCAACATTAAGTTTAGTTGTGGTAACCTTTCCACATGAGGGAAAGCTATTAACAAATTGGTTCATCACTTTTGCAAAATTATATAAATGAAGTTCAATAGAGAGATAAATAGTTCAATAATAGAGTTGAGAATTTAGTACCTTGAATCAAAGAAAAATATATCTAAGTATTGCAAGTATGGGGTTCCAATAATCAACCACAAGGGATATGTTTTGTAGAGTAAACGGATTATTGTTGGCTTGGAGTCATTTTACATTTGAGTTTTATTTTGTTATTTATAACTAGGGTTTTCCATTACTCACAATTCTAGGGTTTCTAGTTAGGTTATATATATATATATATATATATATATATATATATATATATATATATATATATATATATATATATATATATATACATATATATATACATATATACATAATCAATATTACATACTCAATTGTTTGTTTAGTTTTCTCTAGATTAGATCCTAAAGCATTATTCTCTCTCTAATATGTATATATATATATATATATAATTCCATTTAGTTAATAAGATAAAAAAAAAGTAATGTTTATTTACCCATATGACCTTACTAGAGGTATCTAGGGTTCAACTTCAACATATTATAATATACAATAATCATATACTTATATCTTGATTATGAACCCGCATATAAGTAGAATATAGATCAAATTAGAAAAGGGTAAACTCATAATTTGTTCCATCAATTGCCATATAAGCTAATTTAGTATTAACATAAATCTATCCATGTGTATATTTATATTATATAGTTATTTAACTTATTTGTTAATCTACTACATGATAAAACAATATTAAATGCATAAATCTAATAAACATATAGTCATCAAGCTTATTAATGCACATGCTTTGCTATGTGCATTTGTATGTATATATATAATATTACTACCTCGTCTTTCTGTGAACCTTATATATATCTCAATCTATTTTTACACTTACGAAATTTAGTTAAAGACATTTTGTTTACTATTATATATACGCATTGATCTAAATGTGTGCAAATTATGTAGATACCACAGTTTGATATTTAAGATACTTTACTATATGAAGTACTAAATTGACAAATGCAAAAGTGATGGATACCTTACTAGTTGGCTGAGGAACTACTGATCACTAATTTAAAATCTATAAATCATTCCTTATTCATCCTCTTTGTCCATAATTCTACTAGGGTAGGCACGGAATCTAGGGTTCCGGTAGTTTGAGGCTCCTATCCAGGTTCCTCTAGTCTTGTATAGGTTAGTTCTTCATTGTACAGGTCACAAACTAGAGATGGCCTTGCATGTTGAAGGTAAGGGGCTAGGGTGTGGTCCTGAGCAAGGAGGGAGAGGGTTGTTGTTGTGTTTATTCGGTGTCCAAGCTATATTTTGTGTTTGTAGGGGAGGTTGGACACTGGGGTTTGCACGTTTTCTCTTCCTGGTTGAGTGTTGGCATAAACTAATATGTGAGTGAAGTAGATAACTGACGACTTTTGAATGGATTGCAGAGAGCCTTCAACGACCCCCTGGTGGAAGTGGTATTCTTTCTAAGTTTTTTCATAGGTGCAAAGGAAGAGAGGGGTAATTAAGGTTTGGGATAGAGATAGTGTCGACGGGGCATCGTGGTGGTGGTGGTGATTAGGCAAGATGATGGTGGTGTACCTAGATATGAGGCACAATGGGAGAGGAGAGGAGATGAGATTGGGGCATGGTTTGTCAACTTGTAGGTTGGTTGCAACTAGAGAAAGAAATCATTTGTTGTGGTGATCTAGTGGTTTATCAACTAGGGGTTGAGGGATGAAGGAGGTGAGGCACTGAGTTGTAAGTTTTATTGGCTGTAGAACGTGTAAGTTTGTAGGTCTAGGTAGATTGAGGGAAACTACAACATAGTTGTGATGGTGGTGGGGGATTCATGGTGAAGGATTGGGGGTCAACCTGTCAACAGTTACCATACTGAGTGGTGGTTTTTCTGAGATTTGTTGCAATCTAGAGAAGCCATAAGAGGTGATGAGTCTGCATATTGACGATCATGATGCAAATTTGTTGTTGGCAAGATAGTGTGTTATTTGCGGTCGGGGTTAAACAAATGACATGGAGGTCTGGTCGAGGTCTCAGCAGAGGCATTATATGGTTTGGTACTCATTCCTAGTTTCTATGAGTTATATAGGGTGAGAGGTGTCTCTGGGGCTTGGGGCTTGTCTTGCTTAAGAGGAGGAGCACAGTGCAATGGTCTCCACTTGATCTGAGGTAGTTTTAGAGAAGTCTAGTGGTTGTTAGGTTTATCTATATTATTGAAAGGAAGATTTATTAATGTAGTTGGTTCTTTCTAGAGTTACCAAGTTGAGGGGTGATTTTGTAAGTGAAGGGGAAAGCAACCTAGATGACCATCCTATTCATAACTGTCGTATGACGGTGTTGATCAGGGAGCTGATAAATTACAAATATAGGGTTGACAAATATAAATATCATTAAAGGTTGAAACATGGTTAGCACCTAATCAATTCTATTTTCTCATAGCTTACATTTTAGGGCTCAAATGAGACTAAAGTTTATCAAGAATTACATTCTAATAAGTTAATGTAAAGATTAATAACTCCCTACTTCAAATATTTCACCTTGCCTAGTTACTTATCTCTCATTCAAATTCCAATCATATTATTTTTAACAAATATTTTTAAATGATTCCAATCCATTAATGAACAAAGGATGGTATTATTGGATAACAAGGTTCATCCATGTATTAGGGAATCAGAATTTCAAATTCAACAAATGTGATGAACATGATTCATAAGGATTTACTAAGGAATCAATTTTTGAAAACTACTCAAGAAAATGAACTCATTATGACATAAGGGATTGAATGGGTGAGGAATTGGTATGAAAGAACAAGAAATTGATTAAAATACTAGATGAGTCATGGGGTGAAGAAATAAGTTCACAAACGATCATGAATTATAGATTGAAATAGTTTCAATATCTAAAATTGAGTATGTTACAAGTAGAGATTTTATCTATCTCCTCCCTGAGAATGAGCCCCCCCCCATGATAGAACGGGCCATGAACGTTCACATGGAAAAAAACACCTATCATAAAATTGGGATGGAAACATATTAAAATTCTCATTGTTTCAACATTTTGACTTCGTTCAAGGTGGAGGATGAAAAAGAGGTGATCTTGGCATATGTTGTGAAAATCTATAACACATAGATAAGAGATCCAGATTGATCTTGATCAGTAGATTTGTCAGAAAGGAACCCATAGCATTATTTACCTTGAGCCTAAGTCCAAAAACATGTTTTCTAACATCATGGAGGGAGAATCAATATCCACCTCTGCATGACATGAACAAAAATATCTTCATTTCAAAAATAATTACATAATCCTTGCTCATTATGCTAACAAATACAAAATAAATATATATATAAGTGAAAAATAGATATCATTATGGTTATATAGAAGGGCCACATGTTACTATTACTAGAGGCATCAATGCAAGCCACTCTAGATATCTGTGAGAACTAGAGGCCAATAGGGAATGAATCATGAGCCAGTTTCTACCTTTTTATCCTTATATGTGCCACCTTCTCATGAACTTTTTGGGAATGCTGATATTTGATGCATACACTAGAGATGATTGAACCACTTCATCACTGACATAGGGTAGTATGTGACACATGTCTCCAAGCCTAGTAAGATAATCAACCATTGAAAACTAGGCATGGTTACACTGTAGGTCGAGTTATCAAGACAAAATTCCTTCCATCCCCAGCACACATCCACAAACTTCAGACCCACAAGCCATCAAGCTAGATCTCCATGTAGTTGAATGGGCTTACCAACCTGGATATATTTTGACAAGAACTCCTTCACCATGGTACAATGAGTGTTTGAAGACTGTGACAATCTGGCAGGGTTGATGCACATTCCCAAATAAATCTGTAGGACTGTGGAGGTTCCCCTCATCTTCCTAGTAAATTGGGACTCAGCCAAACATTCATACATCTCAACCAATATCAAAGGAATGATGGTCTCCTTCCTCCAAAGGGTGAACACAACTCCAACAGTAGCAATCTTCACTCACCCATTAGTCTCTCCAAAGAACAACTACACTAGAATGATTAGGGTATATGCTCACAAATGGGGCATGTCAGGAAATTCTACACCACATTGCACTTTGCTCCTAAAAGACTCCCAGAGGGATGCCATCTGAATAAAGTGACCATCCTTAGTCAACCATCGAGGAGCTCAAGACTTATTGATTCCTAATAGACTTCCCAACTCACCATCCTAACTTGACTTTGTTGGTACCATAGACCAATGATCATCGAAAGAAAGTCGGGTGATCTTGGCCACATTTCCAATTAGAACGACGTCCCTAAAACAAAAGCAGTGATTTAGAGGATCCCAAAATGGGATCACCATTGACATCAACTTCCTCATAACAGGTATGTAAGACACATGATTGGTCATGCCAAACCTGGCCAATTGACTTCTTCAATCTTGAAAAGATTAGTAATGTAACAACACATTAGAATTTGGCAAATGGGAGGATGCCGCAGAAGTGGGATTTCCCATATCTCCCTCTCTCTGATGTATTTGGGTTGTGAAAGTCAAGACATGCACAAAAAGAAAAAGCATGCATCCTTATTTATAGGTCATGTACATGACACATTTTAATTCTAGTGACAAAAATATTCTTATCCTTTTCACCAACAGAATGGTGCAATCTACAACATGCACATGCACCAACTGTTAATGAAGACACACTTTCTGAGACGATAGAACTTTTTATCCCACAAGTTGATAGATTGTTGCAATCCACCACCCTCAGTTGGCATGTAGATTGAGCAATTCACCAAATCCCTAGAAATCTTCTGAAGATCAAACCCCTAAAATCTGATTTCTGAATTGAAGATCAGAAAACCTCACAATATTTGACCCAAATTTAGAATGTATTTAAAATTAAAAGACTCTTAGAAATACAAACATGATTAATACATGAATTTTCTTATAAAGAAATTAAAATGAATCATGCTAAGGAAATTACTACTACTTCAGCTTCTTCAATAGCCACCCCGTCAAACACTTAGCTAAAGGGTGATGATTAGTGGGGGAAGACCCTGAAGAATGATGCTTGTTTCTCACATTAGATTGAATACTACTAGTAGACCATTAGTGACTAGAAGAGGATCTATTGGAAGGCACCTCCACAACTAGAGAAACATCTCTCCAAAGAGAAGAACATGCTCCAATGCCAGTTGATAGAGGATCTATAGTATGAACTGAGATGTATGAGGAGAAGTCACCATCACCATAAGATTCATAAAAGTGTTGACTATGCCCATATCCAGGTGGGATGCTTGAGAAAAAGAGTCTGCTCACTTTGCATGTGAGATCTTACCCCCCCCTAGAAGGATGACATCAAGACAAAGTTACTCAAAAACTAACATGAGCCTCCCATCCCAAATTTAAGGTGAGGCCTTAGTCGGGGTAAGTCATCAAAGCCATGAGCATCAACACACAGAACCACTGGAGAAGGAGTTTCCTTAAGAGGAGGTGGATGACGAAGCTCATACATGTAATCGTCCAGCTTCTCAATAAGATCATAGTCAAGAACCTGTAAGAAAATACATGTCAATGAAATATAAGGAGACGAAGACATAATCAAAATCAAAATACTTACCATTGGGGGATGTCAAAGTCAACCATATGCCTATTTAGAGAAAAGTATCAGTTGGTTGTAATAATAATACAACTCTAGGTACTCGTCATGATTCCCCTAACCATACATTAGCTCCTGAGTGGCCTAATAGATCCCAATACTAGGATGAATCAACCTTCAAAAAGGGTCAAAGGGGATGTTCTAGCCACAAGCCCACTGACGAGCAACACACACGCCCATATACAACACACTCACTGAGGGAGACTTGAGCTGGCATCGACAAGCATCTACAGACAATGCCTCAATGAAGGATACACAAGATGTGGTTGTCTGTCACACTGGAGCCCGAAGAAGATCCTTAATCTGGCTGGTAATAACAACAAATTAGATTCAGATAAAGTACAAATGTTTAAAATAATATAGTTATAAAGTATTATGTATACCTCAACACCATTCATCATCTCCAGTACACCCTGTCGTTGCATGTACTATACCCTACTATGATAGAGAGCCCAATGATGACAAGTAGGAAGGTATGCATGCAAATAACCCTATGGACCACTCAAAGTGGCGAGTCTCTGAATTCGAAAGTATTCATAGACCCAAATCTCCCGAGGAAAGATCACTAAAATCAACTATTGTAGAATTTTAAAGAATAAAATACAAAAAAGCAGTAGATAAAGGCTTACCGCAATCAAGCCTACAAAGACACTACAACCCTTCACATTTCAAACCATGTCCTCCTTGATGTCTCTCACAAGACACCTCCTCAAGTGTATCAACAAGTAAGCATACATATATGCACCCCAATCAAAGGAGGGAATTGTGTCTAAATCCAGAAGGAAGGAGAAGTAGCCAATGTCTCCCCTATTACCTACGCTATTGCTAAGCAAGCAACTAATGGACAACATGAACAAGAACACCCTGACCCTCAAGACCGCATGAAAAAGATCACTGGAACCCCATAGATCACCCAAACGAAAGAAGGTGGTACTCAACCAAGTGAACTTGAACTCATACTTTGAGGCCATCTCAATATCCTCAGGGTTCACTCCTAATATCCCAGCTAAAGGTGATGTCCCTACTCCGATTGATCAGGTAGAAAAGAGATAGGGGTCCCACCAAACCCTAACCCAGTAATCCCCACAACTCACTAGGGGAGATGGCTAACTCCCTGAAAGCAAAGTGGAATGTGTTAATCTATGGAAAAAGTGCTCAATCAAAGGAAGGAGATAGGGCCTATATACAATCCACACAATCAAATGCTACCAAAATTGGTCCTCTCAAGAAGATCTACTTCCTCAGCTACTAAATGGTCATATAGCAACCTTAGTTCATTCCATCATGTCTTCCAATACATGTTTGACAATACAAAACCCTAAAGAAAAAAGGCAAAAGACAAAGTCAAAATCGTCTTTATGAGAAGAAAAACATGATTCAAGCTTGGCAGAGAAGAAAGAAAATAACATGGAGAAAAAATTTTAGGTTATACTTCATCACCTGCTCAATGATCTCAATGATGCAGATTCATCAATGGCATGCTTGGATGATAGAAGAATCTCTCAATTGGGAGAAGTTCCCCCACAATCTTTACTCACGCCACCATGATGTCTCTCAGATAAAATGTCAATTAGAGATCTTGGAATCAGGTACAAAGTTCAACAAAGGAAGCTATCATGCATATCGTGGGTACACTTTTCTTCCCACATTGTTGCCAACATCTTTCTTGCCCATGACAAGTTCCTCTTCACTCCAGTCATGAGCTACCATATGCACAAGTATGATGGCAATGCCATACGCTTTATACAACCACTGAAATCATCTCAATCAGACGATGGGAGGCCAACAAAACATCAAAACGAAAAAAAAAATCAATCATATGATAAATCACAACACACATCCATGGAATATTCAACCTCCATACTACAAAGAATGTTGGGAAGCCAAAAACTAGATTCTGTCACCGAGGGCCAAAAAGGTCAAATTAAGGCACAAAAATGGAAGGTATACCTTCCCTAAGATGAATGTAATTAAAATATTCACAAAGCACCATTGAAATAAGTGATCTAAAATATTTGTTGTCGTCGAAATGAAGCAATCCATTGTGGCACCATGCATGGCTGGAGGAATGTTATGATTCATCAAAATAGAGGTGGCAGATTATCATAATCCACAACCTAGTCTTCTCTCTCCTCATCATGGTCTTTGTGATTGTTTTCTCAATCGACTCACTACACATCACCGCAGATCGATCAAGAAGAAATGGGAAGGATGCCCGCTCCTCCTATTTCCCCTATTTTAAAAAAAAAACTTTTGCAAAAATTTCAAACATATCCCTATATTTTTACTAGAATTTTTAGAACCTTACAAAAAAATGTAGAAAAATAGAAAATTGCAAATAAAATACCAAAAAATGGTGAAAATATAAAAATACCAAATATTGACAAAAAATTTGCAAACTCCACCTTTTTCAAAGAGAAGTAATTCTTGGATCTAAATCAGATCACTAGGGTCCCGAACCATGACCTAAAACTAGACCAGACCTATTCGCCATCTTCCAATCTTTTTGGGTCCCAAACTGTGACCTAAAATTGGACCAACCATATGTGTTACTTTTTTATCTTTTTGGATCCTAGATCATAACCTTAAATTGAGCCAACTCAAAGCTTCATTTTCACATAAACATTGGCATCGACATCTGACCTTGAAACTGAACCAAAATATCCCTTCCACTCAAATCTTTTAGGTGACCCCAATTCAAGATTAGGGTATCTACTTTACTTTCATGCACACATCCTTTGATAATTAAATTGCAATTTACCCAAGTTGATGGGTTATCTTGCAATTTGTTACATGTATAGTGTTCCTTGACATCTTAAGGGAGAGAGAGATTCTTTGGGGTTCCTTATTTGGACCTTTGTTGATGAGTGGCATCATGTGGTGATGCTAGGGTTAACTAGGGTCTGTTTGGTGTTGACCTTGATACACATGTTTGAGTGTCGCAACCCTTTGTCTCAACCTTGAGGAGAGTTTTAGATGTGTCTTGACTGAGACACTTCCCTTGGGTGTGGAGGTCATGACACTGATGGTATTGGGTCGAGACAGTTGCCCTTTTCTGGAGTGTCTCGGCCTAGTTTGATGGTGGTGTTTTTGTCTCGACAAGGGTGAGGTTTGGTGTTTGTCTTGGCCATCCTTGGAGTGTCTCGGGCACAAACAATGTGTTGGGGACCTTAAGAGGTCGTGACCAAGCATTGGTTATATCACCCTTTCGTGCATGCATGGTTTAAGTGGATGCATGTGTGTTTCTTTTGAGGACAAGTGTTCCTTTAGTGCCTTTAGGTGTTAAAACATCATCTTCCATCATCTTCCCTCCTCCTTTGGTATATAAACCCTCTTCTCTCCATGCAAGTGATCTTTTTTGTCCAACCTTCTTCTCCCTTCCCCTGTGCTCATGCTTAGGACTTTGTGGAGCAAAGAAGGTGTTGTTTTTGGTGCTTTGAAGGTGGATCAGCTTTGCATGTGGTACCTTGAAGGTCAATCTTCCTCCTTGTGGTGGTTTCTAACCTTGGTAAGTAGTTTTACCATCTTAATCACCTTTCAAAAACTCTATCTTCTTATTCATATTTCATTGGTCGTAGACTAGGTTTCTACCCTAGTGGTCACCTTGAGAGAAACTCTTCTTCACAAAGCCCTAAGACTATGGACTGTCCATGGTGGTAACCTTTTAATGATACCCTTTTCTTCTTTGGTTCGGCCTAGGGTTTCCTTGCACTTTTTCTTGAGCTACCTTTTAACCAAGGTGTTCTTCTTTTTGGAGGTGAACTTGTGGCAGAATTGGTGATCTTGTTGGATCTTCTTTTCTTCTCTTTAAAGCTTCAGCTTGGAGCTTGATTTCTCTTCAAATCAGGTGGGTTATATAACTCTCTACCCCCTTCTATAACTAACACCTTACTTTTATACTTGTATGTTCTTATTCTATATCTAAAAGGTGATGCTAAGATGGTAGGTGATGGTCCTATGAATTAGGGTTTATGACCTTGTAGTATTCCCATGAAGATAACTCTCCTTCTTAAACCCTAATCCCTATGTGCACATTTTCTTGGTGGTTTCAAGAGATGGTTTCACATGCACCTTGAGCTTTGGTTTTAACATCATGATATAAGTTTGATCTCCATGTCCTTCCTTATATTTCTGGGAGGTTTTTCTCATGTCTTGAGGTTTGGTTTTCTTTCCCCTAACTGGTTTTGTTAGATGATTTCCATGTTGCTTGTTTTAGGGCTTGTTGGTCTTGGATCCTTGGGTTATAATCTTTATGGTGATTGATTTTTAACTGATTGGTTTTGTTTCGATCAGGACAGTTATAAGACTTGGTGTTTGGGTCAAGTCATGTGTTTTCTTTCTTATTTGGGGTCTAGACTCTCTCCTTTTAGTTTTGGTCTAGTTGTGTGTTTTTGTGTTGGTTGTAATGCCCGCTGAGATGGCTGATTGCAATGCATGGTTGGGTGTCGTGAATGTGTATTGGTTGATCATGATGCCTTGCTTTGATGCTGGTCATTCCATATTCTATCACAGGTGCAACGTTTATGTTCTATGCTTATTGTGATGCCGCTTTCTATTATGGTCATGACACCACGTCATGCTTCTGAATGAGACGTTTGTTTCTGGTGCAGGAAGAAATGCCATGTTGAGTCGCGGTCATGACACCATTGGCAACAGTGGTTACAACGCCTTGATAACTTGAGGTCGTGATGCCTGAATGGTGTGTGTTCGTGACATATGTTTTCTACCATAATGTGATACACATATCCATGTGCATGATAATGATACCTAGTGTTGTTGAGATTATGCCCTAATCACGACCAATTAATGATGCCATAACCCTAATATGTTCCAAGAATGTGGGAGGTAGTATAATTAGGATTCAAAGCTATAATCATGATGTAAACCCCATACGGATAAGTGTGTTAATCCTAACTCTAGGGTAATGCATTATACTTGTTGAATGCATGAATGGGTAACATGTGATTATATGTTTTCTCTCTCCCACTTGTATGTATCTAACCATGCTGAAATGAATACCATGGATATGTGAATGTCATGGTGATATATATATATATATGTGATGCAGGTGATGCACATATGCCCTTTTGAGGCATGATGACACAGTGTTGAGATACATGAATTATGTGATGGGTCCTATGACCTAGTGAAGGTTTGATTCCTAGTGAGAGGTGTTATACTCCAATAATATAAAGAGGGGTTTTGATCCAGGTGTTGTGCTAGTGATTGTGTAGCCTTGTTTAAGGCAGTGATGCCCTGAGATGATGTGACAAGTTCACACCTTATACGTTTTATGTCTTCTGGAGTTGTACTATATCCCTTATCTATGTAGAGTGTGTTTTGGATTTATACGTTGTAACTTGATTGATGCTAAAAGTCACTCAATTAGCTAACTAATCAAGTGGAACCATAATCACGTAGGTGCCATGTGCCATAGATCATTTCCAATGTCAGCTCTAATTGTTGGATTGGTGAAACGAGTATAACTCGGAGCTCATATTTTTTAATATGTCGAGTGCAAGTCAAGTTTTTCCTTGCATTCACAAATTATAGGTTGTATGAGACAACCATGTGTTAGCCAATCTCTTTGACTCATGGATGGCCTTGTGAGAGCCACTCCTTCTCTTGAGAATGGTCATGTGTGAGCTTATTCCTATAGCATTGTTACCTGTACCAAGGTGGGATAGGTGTTTATATGTTGATGTCCATGTGTGAGACAATGCCTAAGATTGACTATATGCCATTGTTGTAGTTGGCTAATATGTCTTTGCGGTATATTCACTTGTGCTGACTAAGAGATGTGGAGAGGTCGTGGATTCTGACTCTTCCATTGACCTTGTATGGCATTGATTTTGACTTATCAATGGTCGGTTGGATTTGGGTGGTACGAATCAAATCCTCTGGGCAATAATAAAAATGCAATACAACCATGTAGCATATTTTCATAGTGTCATATACGTGAATAACATTGGTTAAGCCCTTTGCCTTATTCTTTTACTGATTTCTTGAATTCTAAGATGATAAGAGAAATCAACTGTTATACATGTTCTTCATATTCCTTTTTAGAAAATAATTTGATCTACTACTCAATGATGGTTGTCTAGTCTTTCTTAATCTATTTTTTCTATTAATTACATATCATTTAGTTGAATTTACTCAACCTGCTTAGTATGTTATTTACCTTCATAACTTATTTGTGTTTTTTAAAGATGTTGGCGGAGAGTTATATCTCTCATTGGGATGTTTGTTCTCGTCGTGTTGGTTTCCACATCTTTTACGTGTTTGTGCACGAGGCAGTAGAGATCGTGTTGTTGGTGCTGAGCAGTAAGAAGACTAGTAGTTGTCGAAATGTTGGACAAGTTGCTTGTGTATATAAGTAGAGTCCTATGTGTCGCCCCTGTACACTCAGGTCCTTGGGGACCTTTTGTTATATGTATCAGTATGAGGTTTTGGCTTTATGTTTTTGTTGTATAGAGATGGAATATATGTATATAATGGGTGACTTGTGGGCTCATGTGAAATATCTTCTAGTTCTTATAGCTTGATGGAATCAGCTTTAATTTCCTATTTTTGGTAACCTATTTGCTTAATGTTAATTCTGTATTTTAGTTTTGAGTAATCTTTCTTGTTTTAGCGTGGGGAGTCACATATATTATTATATTTATGTGATTGGATCAAAAGATGGATGTTAATAATGTAAATGCTAAAGGATTATAATATAATAACTCAAACAATCAATAATCGATAGCATTTCCATCTAAAGAACACATATGGGAAATGCATTTCTAGAATTCACATTGATGTTTATCTAGACTCTTTATGATTCATGAACTGATAAGAGAAATGAAAATCTTATATATGAGCAACATGACAAACCACCTCTCACTAGGTGCAGTGGGAGAATAAACATTCTTTTAGGACATGTGCATAATGATGTACAATGACCTTTGGAATAAATGCTACAAGATAGTTGTTTGCACTACATTTACTGATAATATGGTGATATGTTAGGAAGTGTTCAAGAGATTACATGTATGAAGTACACAACTTCCTAAAAAGTACTGAGATATGTTGATATGATCAAAAGTTGAAATACTTTACAGAAATAGTTTGAGGCCCTTCTGAAGTGAATGTGATAGTATATCACAATTAAGTCCCCTTGAACATGATGATGTCTCAGAAAGAAGGAATCACATCATGATGATTCATGACATGATTATCATTTGATCTAATCTTCTAATTTCCTTTAAAGGAATGTGCTTGAAACTAAAACAATACCATCCTAAATGGTTATAAAGACATCATATCATATATGATATGGGAATGTCTCGATATGTCTTGAGGATTGAAATTTATACAAAGAAAGTAGTTTCTTGGAAAAGCTGTATCCACAAACCATGATTTTTTTATCACTACTTATCTCAAACCAATAAAAAATGTTTTTTGATGGATGACTAAATTTTATTCGAATCATTGGAGTAAATAATAACTTGAAAAGTTAGAATTCAACAAAGAACATGTGAACCATAGGAGGCACAGTGAGAATAAGAGTCACAAGTGGTTGTGGAATCTCAAGTTCTTTATGTAACACACAAAATTCATAGTTTAGGGAAAACATGTCTCAAATTAAATAATTATGAATTCTATAATTCAAATAAGTTGTGAGTTGGTCATAGGATGATGATACAACATTACACTAAGAACTATTGAGGGACCAGAATCTGAATAATGGTTTGAGGCCATTATATCCAGAATGAAATCCATAAAAACACCAATAAGGTATGACCTTGGTGGTACCACTTAGAGGGAAAAAACCCAAAAGATGCAGTTGGGTTTTCATAAGGAAGACCAAATGGATGATATAAAGGATAGATTGGTTGAAAGGTTTTTCAAACCAATTCAAAGTGTTGAACATGATGAAATCCCTTTACCAAAGAATGGGTTTGTTATTGCAGCTTGTTTAGACTATGTTATTATAGCCTGCTTAGACTATGTGATTTGGCATATGAAGTTTAAAACTACATTCCTTAATAGGAATAAATAAGATGATGTATATGTGAAACAACCTGAAGGTTTTATAACTCTATTAATGCAAATAAAGTCTATAAGGTACAATGGTCAATCTAGAGATGAAACAAGCATCTCAAAACTAGAATCTTTGATTTGACAAGATAGTTAAAGAGTTTGAATTTAATCAAGATAAAAGATGAAATTTGTGATTACAAAAGATTTCGTGGGAGTGTATATATATTCCACATATTGATGAGGAAATACATTTCAATACTATGTATTAAAACTTAACATTGAAATAACCTTCAACATAGAGTATTAGGTGAAACATCCTATGTGATAGGAATTGAGATCTGTAGAGATAGTTCTGGAAAGCTTCTTAGCCTAAATACGAGCACATATATTGGCAAAATGGTGAAAGGATTCAACATGCAAGATTCAATAAGAGAGAATCCATCCGTAAAGATGGGATAAGTTTCTTAAAGAATCCAGTGTTCCAATTCTTATGAACAATGGAAGAGATGTCATTTGCATTTGCATATGGATGTATTTCCAATATAGCATACTCGTCCCATCATATTGTATGTATTAGACATGACAAGAAGATATTAGTCATAACCAATGAAAGTCACTAGAATGCCATAGATAATATCCATTAGTAATTGAGAAACACTAAAGGAAAACTTGTTGCACTATGGCAATAAGGAAGAGTTGGAAGTAAAGGGTTACATTGATGCAAGCTACCAAAATGACAAAAAATGATCACAACACAAAAGTGTGTGTTTAATCTTAGAGAAGATTTATTAGTTGGAAAGAGTTCTGAACTAATAGACCATTAATTAAAAAATTCTACAAATAGAAGTTGAGTATCCATGTGTTGAGAACACAACAGTGGGTACTATATGGATCAAGAAGTTCATATGGGTGAACTTATGGATGTTCAATTATTGATGACACAGTAGAAATACTATGCCAAACAATGGAGCTACTGGCTAGACAAGGAGTATCAGATAGCATGTTATGAAAATTCCATCTCAAACAAGATATTCTACAATGAAGAGATGTGAAACATGAAATATACCGACTATGGAAAAATGTTGTTAACCTTCTAGATTAGCACTTGTGCAACAGAAACATGATGGACATGTTTAGATCACTAAGAATAATATTTGTGGGGGATTGGCTCTAAGTGCAAGTGGGTGCCTTCTGGTATGTATGTCGAGAGAGCCAATCATATGATGAATGTGATGGCATATCATATAAAATATTTGATTAATAATAAAGCAAAGCTTCCATTAATTTTGTTTCACTCAGTTATGAGATTGTGAGGAAACATAATGAATGTTTAAAGAATGAAAATTACTCAATGACATATCTTCAAGTACATGACTTTAATAATGAGATCATACAGATGTTAAGAGTAAGTACATTCTTATTATGTCCCTGGTCAGATGTTACTATGGAAAGCAGATAGACAGAAGTAACACTAAAAATCTCATTAATCATGAAATTTGTGATATCAAACCAAGCACATAGATACTTGTTTGAGAAAAGTGTATCGAACAGACCCACCTTGAGAGTGAAACATGGAGACCATAATTGGTGGTCATAATCATCTCTCATAGTGAAGTTTGTTATTATGGTTCTTAGACCTGAAGTCACTACACTCATCACATGTCATTTGATATGTTTTGGCATCATCCAATGTGATCATGAATAAGAGTTGCCATAAAGGTGATGATCAGGTGTGCTATGACACATGGGTATGATTGTGAGTGATGTAGATGGGATTTATCCCTCATACTAGAGTATGATATACAGGCCACTTAATAAGCGATACTGAGAAAAGCATGTGCATGCACATGTGAACCAATATATGATATTGAAGTCGCATATATCTTAGACAATCTACTTTGGATCAAGTAACATGGATTGAATGTTGAGAGGATGACGATTCCATGCCTCGAGTTCATTTTGGATATCAAAGACAAAGGAATTAGACAATCATTGTAACATCTGACACATATCATAGGTTAAAATTGTTCTTCAACTTTATTAATTATTTGGGTAGCAATGATGTGTGACTAGGCACCGCTCTTTGCTTGTGATGACATAAATCAGTTATGGACATTCAGTTCCAACATAACATGGAACCTATGGGGTCACACACATAGTATACACCTATAAGAGCAGTTTACTCATAAATAACAATAAAATTGATTGCTAAAGTGTTTAGGTATTCAATTTAAACAACATTGGTTGAAATTTGACTAAATGGACAATTGAACCGACCAGTTCAAGTCTTCAACCGATTATTTCAGTGTGTTAGGTAAATACAACAAATTTTGGCAATTCAGGATAGTGAATCGACCGATTTAGGAAGTAAACCAATCAGCTCAAGCCCATGAACCGATCATCTCAGGTTGTGAACTGAGTAGTTGGTGGATCAATTTGATTGATTCAAGGATTTATATTGATGTCATGATGTGCATTAAATTAGATATTAATTCCCATTACAATTGTAATTGGGAAACATGATGAAATGACTGGTTCACTTGGTGAATCGATCAACTCACATGTCAATCAATTGGTTCACTTATGAACTGACCATTTTTCCTTTTGCATGTTGCAAAAATTTGTGATATTTTGGTCCCTTCCACTCCCACACATATTGGAAACCCTGACTCTAACCCTCCTATAAAAATAGGGGTATTGGGGGTTTCCCAGAGACATAACTCAATTGCCTCTGAAAATTGTTGTCGTCTGTGGCTGTCGTAACCAATAGAGAGCCCAAGCAAATCCTACCTGATAATGGGAGGGATAGCAAGGGAGAACAATTATGGGACAGCAAGTTGGTGACTAATACACCAATGGGAGGGACAACTCCTTCCTGACTATTCTACTAGAATGACAGAAATTCTAGGTGGTTTGTGTGGACTTCCATAGAGGTGAGGAGGTTGTTGTCTTCTCTAGGAGGACTATGTCAGCCTGTAGTCCATGGTGGAGACCAGGAGATGCTGAAGATGTCATCCCAGTGCATCCAAGAGAGATGCACTACTGTAATGAGGAATAGTCATTAGACTTACCCCTGCTAAACCATCCTTGCTATTACATAGTTTTTTACATGATCTTGTTGTTCTGGGGAATATGCAAAGATAATTTTTTTTTGTTTCCACATCCTACTTTGTGCCCATATTTTGCAACAAATTCAACCTAAACATATAATACCTGGGGAGAAAAGGCAAACCTCTTGAAATATAGTGGATCTATCATCCATGTTGAATGAATTCTTGAAGTCAACAAGGGACATCTTGAGGGTGGTACTAGGTGTTTGGTCATGTAAAAGGCCAGTGATGGTATGTAGAAAGGGTTTAGCATTTTCAGAAATGTCTACACCAAAATGATGACATTTAAGAAAAGGAGTCACATGTAATGAGAACCCTTTCATTGCAACTTTGGAAACAAGGAAACATCAATTTTTAACCAAACATGATATGATGAATCCCATTATACAGATTGAGAATAGGAGATCAAAGGGGAAATTGGAGATATAGGATGCATGCTAAGGAGTTAGAAAAATGAACGACAAGCCAAACGTTGTCCACAATCAAGACATGATTCATAAAGTCATCTTTAATTACTACTATTGTACATTACATAGAATCAAGAAGGTTTTGTTGTAGAGGCAGTCATGTGACAAATAGTCCCTTTCGGGACGGATAAGATTTCCTCTTTGACTATAATACAAAAAGTGACAGAGGGAGAGCAATAAATATCTAAGACAAGCTTCACTTTAAGAGGGGAAGTTTGGGATATTTAGATTCAAGATCTAAATGAGTAGTGCAATTAAAAGGAAAAACACCTATTGAGGAGAGAACTCATATGACAATAGAAAAATGGTCATCCTTGATCTTTTAGATGGCACAAACTCTGGCTTCAACAGATTGTTCACACTCAAAATGAAAATGGTGGGCCAGGATTTGAGAGAGAAGTTTTTGGGTACCATTAGGATATAATCTCCAAGTTTCCAATGCCTTAGAGAGTTGTTGAATCAAGGATTTATACGAGTGAGGTAATTTTTTGTATCGAGCATTCTTGAACAGACTCATGGAAGAAGTAGTAGAGAACACAAGTAAGGAGAAACAAAGTTTGGGCCCAAGCATTGATAGAGCTCGGAAAATAATCCACTTGTTTTAGGATAGGACATCACATATGTCAGCAAAGGTAGATGACAAAGAAGTGGGATGCTTTTTAGCATAGGGACACCCACACAAAAGACAAACTCAATAAGATTCACATTGACGTAGAGCACTTGAAAAAAGAAAGTGGAAGTTCAAGACACTAACGGGCCATCAAGGTATAAGGAACACGATCCATAAAACAAACCTTGATGGGTGTGGCAAGCCAACAATCACATCGATTGGATGCTTACAATGAACGAATTAGGGTATAGTGGTAGTATGGTTAGAGTCTTCCTTAGCATGGTGGGGACATGTGTTGGACCAAGGTTGGCTGACAAGACATAATCCACACACCTACCCTTTTATATTCTCATTATTTTTTTTATTTTCTTCTATAATGTTGTTTATGTACTTGTAATTTTTTATTTTAAAAAAATCCATCCATCTGGGAACCTTTTAGGTAGATGAATTGTCGCATGTGAGGTGTTTACTAAAATGGTACTTGTATGTAGTCTGGAGGTACTATTTTGTACATCTGACTTTCAATCAGTAGTCACAATAATACAAGTGGGTTCCTTACAAGGGATAGATAAATCCTTCACCCATAGTCCATCACTCTAAAAACCCAAGCCCAATCTAGTAAGATAATGAGAAATAAAATTTACTTCCCTATAAACATGGACAAAAACCACTTGGTTGAACTTAGAGATAATTATGCTGATATTTTTGAATTTTTTTACTAATGGACCTCCGCTTTTAATAGTTCCATTCAAATTTTGAGTGACTCCTAGAGCATAAGTTTCCATGTAGATTTCTCACATATGTTTAGTCCTTGCTAGATCCACATTATAGAGGATTGTTGATGATTCAACAATAGGATAGGAATAGATTTTGAGAATTGTTCTGGAAACCGTCATTATAGATGTTCCTTAGTGGTTTCTAAAGATTATTCCACAACTAGTTTTACCTTTCTCAACTAAACATTAGTGTTGGTTTTGATGACATCTTTAGTAGGTGCATGTAGGGAAATATGACATCAGGTAGGCAATGGAAACAAAAACTTCACTGCCATATTCCCCATTAAACCAGTGGATCACGTCAATAACTATATAATGGGAAGGATGGTTTTGAGTATATACTTGGTCCTGGAACCAGTCCAAGGACAATCTCCTCATCGTCGTAGTTGTGCATCTATCTTCTAGTTGGACTTGGTTGGTGTCTGCAATGACTCCTAGTCTTTACCATGGACAACAGGCTGACATTGTCCTCCTAATGAGAAAAGTATTCACACCTCTGGAGAAGGCCACATGGACTGCCTACAACTCATGTTGTCCTAATAGAACGGATAACAAGGAGTCCCTCCCATTGGTGTACAATTCACCAACTTGCTCTCCCACAATTTTTCTCCCTTGCTATCCCTCCCTTTATTGGGTAGGACTTGATTGGGTTCTCTCAGTTACCACAACCAGATAACACAAACAATTATTGGAGCAAATTGATGTGTCTAAGAAGCCTCCAGTACCCCTCTATTTATAGGAGGGTTAGGGTCAGAGTTCCCGATCTCTGTGGGAGTGGAAGGAGCCAAAATCTCATAAATTTTCACAACTTGCAAATAGAGAAATGGTCAGTTTTTTGGACGAACCAATTGGTTGGCATGCAATCCGATCAGTTCACATAGTGAATCGGTCATTTCATCATATTTCCCATTTGCATATGAATTTATAATTCTAATCCAATTAATGCACTACATGATGTCAGCACTAATCCTTGATGCAATCAAGTTGCATCATGAGTCGGGCATCTCGCTTCACAAAATGGTCATCTCACAACTGTGAACTAATCGGTTCACTTAGTGAACTGGTCGATTTGCCCCTTGACTCATTCATAACTCAGCCAATTCAGTACTCAATCAACATGACACTCCAACAGGTCATTTCACCACATGAACTTATTAACTGGGAGTCCAATCAGTCGATTGATGTTTAAATAGAATACCTAAACACTTTAGTAATCATTTTAATTATCATTCCTGATCAAAACTCCTCTTCTAGGTGTATCCTATGTGTGTGTGACCCTATAGGTCCCATATTACATTGGAAATGAATGTCTATAACTACTTATGTCATCACAAGCAAAGGTGGTGCCTAGTCACACATCATTGATACCCAAGTAAATGAAAAATTGTCGAACAACTTCAACCTACAATATGTGATTGGTGTTGTAGTATTTGTGTAGTTCCTTCGATATCCAAATTGAACTTGTGGCATGTACCAGTCATCCTCTTCAACATTCAATCTCTGATCCTTGCTATAGTAGACTGTCTGAGATATATGTAAGCTCAATATCACATATTGACTCACATGTGTATGACCATGCTTTTCTCAGCCTCGCTAATCAAGTGGCCAGGATATCAATCTCCCATAGGAGGTACAAATCCCATCTACATCACTCACAGTCATCCCCATGTGTCACAGTTCACCCAATCATCACTTTTATGATAATCCTTATTTAGTACTACGGTGGATGATGTTAAAGCACATCAAACGACATGTGATGAGTGTATTGACTTTAGGTCTAAGAACCACAATCACCACCAACACTATGAGAACTAACTATGACTACCATTGTAATGGTTTATATGTGTTACACTCATGGTGGGTCTGTCTGATGCACTGTTCTCTAAAAAGTATCTAAGTGTTTGGTTTGATTTCACACATCATGACTGATGAGATTCTATCATCAACCAAAATGTACTCTAGTTTTATATGTTATTATTGTCTATCAGCCTTCCACAATAACATCCAGCTAGGGACATAACAAGAATGTATATACTCTTAAAATTTGTATGATCTCATTGTTCAAGTCATGCACTTGAGGACAAACATCGTTGAGTAATACCATTGTCTAGACATTTATTATGTTACTTCATTATCTCATAAATGAATAAAATAGAATAAATTGGAAGCATGCCTTAACTATTAATAAAATCATTTACAAGTTATGCCATTGCAAGCATCATATGATTGGCTCTATGGGCCACTAATAGAGTCCCACTTGCACTAGAGACAGTGACTCATGAATTTCAATCCAAGTGATCTAAAATTTCCATCACGCTTTTGCTACAAAAATGATTTAGTCAAGGGGTCAGCAACATTTTTCACCATTAGTACTCTAGAAATCTTCACATCTCATTGTTGTACACTTTCTCATATAAGAAGGAAACATCTTTGTGTATGTTTGGAATGCGATACGGCCTGAGTTCCTTATCTTGTGCAATAGCTCCATGGTTGTCACAATATATCTCAATCATGTCGTTGATGCTTGGAACCACCCCGTTTCTGAGATGAACTTCTTGATCCAGACAGCCTCCTTTGTTGCATCCAATGCAGTAATATACTCTTCCCATATTGTAGAATCAGCAACTATCTCTTACTTGGAACTCTACCAGCCTACAGTTCCATTATTGAGGCAAAACACAAATCATGATTATGATCGATAGTCATCTTCGTCTGTTTGGAATATTGCATTGGTGTAACCCTTGACCGCCAACTATTCCTCTCCATCATAGATGAGGAATTAATTCTTAGTTCTTCTCAAGTACTTAAGGATATTCTTCATAGTTGTCCAGTGAGCATCACCTAGATCTGATTGATATCTTCTCAGCATGCTCAAGGAATATGAGACATCAAGATAGGTACATAACATTGCATACATGATTGATCCAATTGTTGATGCATATGGAGTCATACTCACATGTTCTTTCTCTTCACAATAATAGGGACATTGAGCTTTAGAGATGGTAACTCCATGTACCATGGGTAGGTTTCCTCTCTTTTAGTTGTCCATGTTGAACCTCTTCAACACTTTGTCAATGTATGTGCTTTGACTTATTTCAAGAAGCCTTCTAGATATATCTCTATAGATCTTGATCCCCAAAATGTAGGATGCTTCTCCCAAGTCTTTCATAGAAAATGTATTTCCTAGCCATATCTTTACCTTTTGTAAAGTAGGGATGTCATTCCCCATCAATAGTATGTCATCCACATACAATGTGAGGAATACAATCATGCTCCCACTAACCTTCTTGTACACACATGGTTCATATTCATTTTGAGTAAAGCCAAACTCTTTGACTGTCTCATCAAAATGAAGATTCTGACTCCAAGATGCTTGCTTCAATCTATAGATTGACCTTTGTAGCTTACTAACTATATTTGCATCCTTTGGATTTATAAAACTCTCAGGTTGTGTCATGTATACATCCTCAAGAAGATTCTTTTTAAGGACTATAATTTTAACATCCATCTCCCAGACCTCATCATCATGATAATTTGTGATAGAAAGCATCATCCTAATGGACTTAACTATTGAAATTGGAGAAAAGGTTTCATCATAGTTAACACCTTGAACTTGTCAAAAACCCTTTGCAACCAATCTACCCTTATAGGTTTGTACTTTTCCATCCATGTCAGTCTTTTTCTTGAAAACCCACTTGCACCCTATGGGTTTTACCCCTTCAGGTGGATCCACCAAGGTCCATACCTTGATGGCATACATAGATTCCATCTCAGATCTCATGGCCTCAAGCCATTTCTCAGACTCTGGTCCCTTAGTAGCTTCTATATATGTTGTTGGCTTATCAACTATGACCAACTCACTGCCTTCTCGAGTCACAAGATATCCACATCTTTTAGGTTCTAGGTGTGTCCTACTAGATCTATGATGTTCTTGTATTACTTGATGAATTTGAGATTCCAAAACACTTTGTGATTCTCTTTGTTCCTCTTGTACATATATCGATTCAATGCTTTCTTTTTGGTCTCGAACCTATTTGAGTTCCACTATCCTCCCATTGATTCCTTTGGAAATAAATTCCTTTTCTAGGAATGCAACATCTCGAGCAACAAACACTTTGCTATCAAATAGGGAATAAAAGTAATATCCTTTAGTCTCCTTAAAATATTCAAAAAAATAACATTTATCAGATCTAGAACAAGTCTTTTCAAGAAACATTTTCCTTACTAAGCTTCACATCCCCAAATCCTCATAAAAGTCACATTGGGTCGCTCCCCATACCATATCTCATAGGTGTCTTTTGAATCGAGAAATATGATATTCAATTTAGTGTAAACGTGGCCGTTTCAAGAGTATAACCCAAGAAGGTAGTCAGAATTTAGTTAAACTCATCATTGGTCGCACCATATCTAGCAACATGTAATTCCTTCTCTCTGACACACCATTATGTTGTGGTGTTCCGGGTGGAGTCCACTACGATACAATACCATGGGCTCACAGAAGGTCCTCATACTCTTGGTTTAAGTATTCTCCACCTCGACAGAATGAAGTGCCTTAATACTTTTTCCAAGTTGGTTTTGTACTTCATTCATATACTCCTTGAACTTTTCAAGAGTTCTGACTTATGTTTCATCAGGTAAACATATTTGTACCTACTGAAATCATTAGTAAAGATAATGAAGTACTGATACCCACCTCTAGTAAACATTCTAAAAGGCCTACATACATCAGTATGTATCGGTCCTAATAGATTACTAGTCCTCTCACTGTTACCAGTGAAAGAGGTCTTGGTCATCTTACCCAACAAACAAAATTTACATGTCTCTATTGATTCGAAATCAAAAGAGTCTATATAACCATCTTTATAGAGTCTAGATATGTGATTCTCATTCATGTAACCTAGACAACAATGCCAAAGATATGTTTTGTTTAATTTGTTGAGTTTTAGTCTTTTGGTACTTACTTTATAAACATTTGTCTTTAGATATATCACACAAAGACCATAAGACATTGGGGCATTGCCATAAAATATCCCATATTTTGAAATAGAACATCGAACATTCTTAATATAAAATATATATGCATCCTTTTTTTTGGTCGGCTAAAATATATATACATCCTTGTCCATACAAGATACATAAATGATGTTTCTATTTATGTCAAGTACATAACAACAGTTCATTAACTCTATTACAAGACATGTGGTCAGAGATAAATTATATGTTTCAACTCTAATGGCATCAACACTTGCTCCATTTACAATTCGTAGCTCAACCTCTCCCTTTCTCAAAGGCCTACTACTTTTCATATCATGCATATTTGAGCATATGTGAGATCCACATTCAAAATCTAGTAACCACGATGAATAAGTAGATAAGTTTATCTCAATAACTATATACCTGAAGTGGAGATCACCATCCCCATTTCTTCTTCCTAAATGCCTTCAAGTACAAAGGATGTATTCCTCTTGCACTTTTATTTCACCTTGTTTTGAGTGTTGAATATCTGCATTTGAGCTTAGCCTCATAACTCTTCATAGCCTTGTTTTCATCCTTGGACTCATTTCCACTGATCATCATCACATATTTCTCCTTCTTCATTCTTGCTTTTACATTTCTCAGCATGCCAAGCAAATATGACAGCGGTGTGGCCATATTATTCAAGTGATAACACCCAATAAAATGGCTATGCGATTCAGATAATGATTGCAGAATCATATGACTCTTGGCTCAAAAAGAATCCCAATTTTTCTAGATGATCCACATGTCCAATCATATTGAGTACATGGTCTTCCAATGAGTCTCCCTCTATCATCTTACACTCAAAGAGCACCTTCGAGACATTGTACCTTTCTTGATTTGTGAGGTAATGGTTCACATTCCTATGATGTGTTACCATCTCAAGAATCCCCATGTCTTCACATTGCTCATTCAACTCACAACTCATGCAACTTAGCATAAGGTGCTTTACGTCTAAGTCATCATTGGCATGCTTCCAATAAGCATCCACTTTAGCCCTAGGTGCACCTGGAGCATGTATTTTTGGCACTGGTTTATCTAGGACACAGAGATTAAGCTCATCATTGAGAACCCTTCTCAATGACCAAAACTAGTTGTCAAAATTTGTCCTGTCAAGTTTGTCCTTTCTAAGGACCGATCGCAACAACAATTTGTTTGTCATCTGACTCTACAAGAAAATATTTTTTGTCTAAACCCTTCTGATTTGATTTGATTTGATTTAAAAAATTATTTGACAATGTTTAATCAAGACTTTAATTAATTATCACTCCCACTATTTCTTTTAATAAAATTTATAGCCCTCACATATCAATTCAGAAGATTGCAGTGCGTAACCTTCTAATGAGCCAAGATCCAAAATAATTCAACTATTACCAAACCAATGTCTACGTCCATAGTCGATTATTAAGGTAGGAAACTTTTGCCAATTTCATCATATACAATCTAGGATAGATTATATGCACAACTCCTTGCCATAGTCATATGCATGCCTCTGGTTATTAATCTCATGAAAGACACACAGTTAAGTCTGACCCAAAAGCCAACACGATAGTAATGCATCCCTCTTGGAAGACCCATATTATTACCATCACACTTCCAAGATATAGACAATGGACCACCCTGGGGTTCCCATGCTTAGTTGATCAATCTTTTCATGCGTGTTGCTTATGGAAAGCATCTAAGTTAATATATCATTTAAGGGAATTTGTATTTGTAAATGCATATACTTTATCCAATCACCACATATATAGTATGTATCATATACATGTTATATCCCATAATGAAAACATGCAATAAACAAAAAGTGATGGTTATGGCCATTCCATTATAATTCCTTGGAGCCACAAGGAATTACCACAAGCCTAGCATCTACATCTCATTCATAAACATGTTGTTGATGAAGATTTGTGCTTGCCAATCTGGGTTGATTGGCTCAACCCTTGAATCGATCGGCTCACCTCCTGGCCGATCAGTTGGTTGCCTCCCTGGTTGTCTGGACTCTGGTCCACCACCTTCTGGGCCCTCTAGTTGATTAGTTGTGCCTCTAGTTGTTCAGTCCTCCTTGGTCCTCCAGCTTGTCGGCTCATCTTTTTCATAGTAATAAGACTATAAACTATCCTACTATTATATGATTATAAAGAGACCTTGAGTTACATTCAAGGGCAAAAAAAATAGGAGAGAATAATATTTTTATAATTGGAAGATAAGATAGAGGTTCGGTATGCATACTGAGATAAAATAAGAAATAAACACACAACCACCAGGAATGGATAATTAGGATTATTGGCCATAACCATGCTACACATCCACAATCAAAACTAGCTTTTAGGGAAACGAGTGTAATATATATATATATACATACATACATATATATATATATATATATATATATATATATTAGTTTGGGGTTATACGTGGTATTTGATTGGACATTAATATTTGCATCATATGCAACAAATAAATGATAAAACCAAAATTCAAGTTATATCAATTATCCAAAAATATAGTAGATTGATGTGACTTTGATACCACTATAGGGAAATATGGCATTAGGTAGGCAGCATAAATAAAAAATTTATTTCCATATTCCCATTAAACCAACGGATCGCGTCAATAACTATATAATGTAAAAGATGATTTCGAGGATATACATGATCCTCTGAGAAAGTCTGACGATAGTCTCCTCCTCATTATAGTTGCGTAGTTGTCTTCTAGTTGCACTCAGATGGCATATGCGGCGGCTCCTGGTCATCACCATAGACAGCAGACTGACATTCTCCTCCTAGTAGGAAAAGTAACCACACCTTTAGAGAAGCCCACGCGGACTGCATAGAACTCCTATCATCCTACTAAAATAGACAAGGAGTTGTCCCTCCCATTGGTATACTAGTCACCAACTTGCTCTCCCACAATTGTTATCCCTTGATATCCCTCCCTTTATCGAGTAGGACTTGCTCGGTTTTTCTTAGTTACCACAACCAGAGAAGATAGACAATTTTCAGAGGCAATTGATGTGTATGAGTGCCCCCAGTACCCCTCTATATTTAGGAGGGTTAGGGTCAAGGTTCCCAGCCTGTTTGGAGTCGAAAGGACCAAAATTTCATGAATTTTTGCAACTTGCTAATGGAAACATGGTTAGTTTGTTGGGAAAACTAATTGGTTGCCAAGTAAGTCCATCGGTTCACCTAGTGAAATGATTGTTTCATCATGTTTCCCAATCGCATATGAATTGATAATTCTAATCCAATTAATGCACAACATGATATCGGCACTAATATTTGTTGCAATTGAATTACATAACAAACGAGGCGTCCCACTTCATGAAATGGTCACTCACAACCATGAATGGGTTGGTTCACTCCTTGAGTCATTGAGAACTCAGTTAATTTAGTACTCAATCAACCTGACACTGCAACTGATTGTTTCACCAAATTAACTAATTATTTGGGAGTCCAGTCAATCGATTGATGTTTAAATAGAATACCTAAACACTTTAGTAATAAATTTGATTATCATTCAAGATCAAAACTCCTGTTCTAGGTGTATCCTATGTGTGTGACCCTATAGGTCCCATATTACGTTAGTAGTGAATGTCCATAACTACTTATATCATCACAGGAAAAGGGTTGTGCCTAGTCACACATCATTGCTACCCAAGTAAATGGAAAGTTGGAGAACAACTTCAACGTACAATCTATGATATTGCAATGTTTTTATAGTTCCTTTGTCACTGATATCAAGATTGAACTTGTGACATGGAGAGGACATCCTCTTCAACATTGAATCTATGTTCCTTGATATAGTAGTTTGTCTGCGATATATGTAAGATCAAAATTACATATTGACTCACATGTGCATGTACATGATTTTCTCAGTTAATCTAATCATGTGGTCAGTATATCATTCTCCCATAGTAGGGACAAATCCCATGAACATCACTCACAGTCATCCCCATGTGTCACATTGCACCCAATCATCACCTTTATGATAATCCTTGTTCAAGACTACAATGGATGATATTAAAGCACACAGAATGACATGTGATGAGTGTAGTGACTTCAAGTCTCAGAACTACAATCACCACCAACACTATGAGAGATAACTATGACTACCATTGTAATGGTTTCCATGTGTTACTCTCATGATGGGTTCGTCTGATACACTATTCTCTAACAAGTATTTATGTGCTTGATTTGATATCACATTTAATGACTGATGAGATTCTATCATCAACCAACACACTATCTAGTCTTATGTGTTATTTTTGTATATCAACCTTCCACAATAACATCCCACTAGGGACATAACAAGAATGTATATAGTCTTAAAATGTGTATGATCTCATTGCTCAAGTTACAAACTTGAAGCCATACATCATTGAGTAATACCATTCTCTAGACAAATATTATGTTACTTCATTATCACATAACTGAATGAAACATAATCGATTGGAAGCATGCATTTATTATTAATCAAATCATTCACAAGTTATGCCATTACAATCTTCATATGATTGTCTCTCTGGGCATACATACCAACAATGCCAACCAACTACAAGATCTTCTATTTATATTTTAATCCTTATTGATTTGCTTCGTAAACTTTTTTGGCCGATGAAGAGTAGCTCACTTTTAGATACTTAAAACCAGGATAAGGACCCTTGACTACTCGTCTCAATAGATGTGCTCACTACACGCTCTCTAAATAGTTAGGCAGTTGCTGGTGAAACAAATGATATCATCATCTTGCATTCTTTTTTGGGTCCAGGGTAGTGTTGCTATCATGGATTATCTAGGCATTTCTTGCATGAGGGGAATACATGGGATATTATCCCAAAGTTCAGCATCATACATGAAATAAAAAAGGAAGTGGAAGATGTCATCAATTGTCAAGTTATAGATGTAGCATCAATCATTTGCTATTATGTCGGTGTTATAGATTATGATAGGTAGGAATATGGCTATTGCAAGCATGCCATAGAAAGTTTGTGATCTTTAGTGGGCATTTGAGTTCCCATACAAACTCTCATTCATTCTGGGTTTTAAAAAAAATTCCCAACCATTATGGAGAAGTTTCATTGAAGCCCATATAGGGTGTTGGTCGCACATTGAAGGTGCCATTTTAGGTTGGGAGCCAGTAAATCTCATCTTTGTTAGAGATATATAGAGATATGTTGAGAATAGTGGTATTGTCCTACTCTAATTATATGGATATCCATGCATTCAGAATCTAGTTTAGGCTTAAGGAATTGGTCATATAACTCAACCCGACCTTCATCATATCTTGTAGATCATATATGTTTATTATTTTGGTGCAGAATCCCTTCACATTTGGCAAACACAAATCAATCCATCTATTGATATGCCTACCATCATCAACTTTCCACTAAGGCCTCCTTTTAGAAGTGACTTGGCATCCTAGATGCTCCTTCAGGACAAATCTGGGGTCCAATCCTCTGTAAGCATTAAGATGGTCACCATTTATATAGTATTTAATTCTAACACATGACTCACCCTAGACTCTAGATTTGAATTTAGTCTCTAAGTTTTCTTTCCTAAAAGCCCTTTGTTGAAAATAGCTAAGTCTATGAAGCCCAACCCTCCTTCCTTCTTTAGTTTGTGCAGATTTCCACGCCACCCAATGGTCTTTATTTATTTTTTTTTAACAACCTCACAAAAAAATTTCCATTAGTCTATTCATATCATCAATGATGTTTCCCAATGACATGTAAAAAACCCATCATATATGTTCAGATGGATTGTATGACCTCTTTTGTAAGGACATATTTCCTACTTGATTGAGATATTTTTCTTTCCACCTCTTCAGCTTGTTCCAAACTTTGTCCTTTCAACATTAAAAGAATTCTTTCTTTACCCTCCTATTACTATTTCATGTCCACGATATTTGTCATGTTTATCAACTTACTACATCTTGAGGGATTCTAGGATAGTGTTACTAGGAAAAATGTGCATGTTCTTTCTAAACACCACCCAAACTTAGAATAACTAATTTTTTTCCCTAAAGTTCTCTTATAGAAGTTGGTAATATCATCTATTGGCTAGCTTATTGTCTTGTGTCTCTAGTGAACAGAACATTGTCATTCACAAAGAAAAGTTGAGAGATATTTGGACCACATCTACTAGCTTTTATGCTATGAATTTTCCCCAAACCCACTTCCTTGTTGATCATTCTTGATAAGATATCAACACACATTATGAAAATATATGGAGAGAGGGGATCCCCTTGACAAAGCCCCCTTTGAGTTATGAGCTTCCCTCTTCTTATTCCATTGACAATAAAATATAGGGAGATTGACTACTCTAATTTCATGTCGCAAATCTCCCATATCCCATATTCTTCATCACTATGTCCATGAAGAGACACCCCAATCAGTCGAAGTGTTTTCTCATGTCTTTCATTTGATTTGTTCTTCTCTTTAGGGAGCAGAGTATTTTAAAAGTGATGGGGGATTTATCACTAATAATATGAGCCTATATGAAAGCACTTTGTCTAGAGGATATGATGTTATTCAAGTAAACATTAATTTTGTTGTCTAAAAGATTTGAAATTGTTTCATGAATTGTGTTGTATAGGCTGATGAGTATGATTTTTTTCATGTTTCAGACTCACTACACTTAGGGATTATGACAATGACGCTTGTATATGTCACCCATTGTGTTTGTTCCATTCTACTAGTCAACAATGAAATGTATGATGTCATCCCCAACTACACTCCAAAAAGTTTGGAAGAAACCAGGAACAAGACCATCGAGACATGTAGTTTTGTGTTGGGTGCATTTGCCTAAGAGCCACCTCAATCTCCTCTTTATTTGACTATTTCTGAAGATAGAAGTACATCACATCATTTATGCACTTTTGATGTGTGAAGTGGTTCATTAAGGTATGGTGTAGAAGTGAAAACATTTGTACTCAGTTATGATGCCCAAAATATCCTCAACCTCTATTTTTGTAACTCTATTTTCATCCTTTAGGTTAATATCAATTTTCTTTCTCCTTTGTGAGGCTTTTTATTGAAATAATCTATGTTTCTATTGCCATATTTCATTTGATTGGCATTCACTCTAATAATTTAGTAGCTCATATTAAGGTTTTGTAATGTTTTCACCTCTTCACTATGGTGTCTACATCTATCCATGTTGTTGTAAGTCCTCTACCTTTTTTGGATTTTAGCCAGCACCTTCCTCAACTTTATGTGGATTTTACCAAATCAACTTGTAGTTTTTTTACTAAGGCTATTCGTGCAACCATTGAACTATCTAGCATCATATTAACCATGTTTATCGAAATTGGTTCATTCACATATTCATCATTGTTGGAAATTTCTTCTTCAAAATGAGTATTGCTATTGACATCTACTAATCTCATAGTAGGAATATCTCCATTCCAGTATCATTCTGCATAGCATTGTACAATCCATTGCATATGACATGACTTCTGATTTCATCAGCAGTGTTGACTTTCAAGTTGTTATTGCAATTCCTACATGGACAATTGAACTTATTTCTAAGTTGTTTCCTATGTTCCTCAGCAAATCTTAGAAATTGATCAAGACCAATAAAAACTCAAGAATGCAACAATTTGAAAAGGACATCCTTGATTGGTCCATTCTATGATTACAGAGAAAAAAAGTATTGAATCTGGTATTTAGACATTAGAATTTAGAGATTAGGTTTTATAGATAGGATTTATCATTTAGGGTCTAGGGTTTACAAATTTAAATTTTAAGGTTTTAGGTTTAGTAACAAATGTGTAGCACCTATCGCATTCTTGAATAACTAATCTCACTAGTAACTGTATGATGTGCATTTGGTTTTTAAGGATATTTTGCAGCATTTTCCTACAGTTCTCCAAGTACAATGATGTATAAGGGCAAATCCCCACCAACATATGTACTTAGAGAACAAATGGGTAAGTGTTGAAGAAACTTCTTGAAAACCAAATACACATTATAAACTTACATCCTAAATGATATTAATTGTTCAAGAAAAATCCCAAAAGGGGGACTATCCAAGATTTACTCCTAAGAGTGAATATCATATGGGTTTCTAGAAGAACAAGATATATTTCTAAATTAGGATTTACATATTAAAATTTAAGCAAAGACAAAAAATAGTCTAAATCAAGATGATTTAGGTAATTCATATCAATTTAGTTTAATGAATTCTTATGTGTGATTATTTATCCATACAACTTCAAATTAAACAATATACCAAATTATACAAATAGTTATACATGAATTCCAACTATATAAGTAAATTTTTACAATTTTTAAATTAAAAACCTAGTTATATTTCATCATTCAAATGATATCATTTAGGTATTAAAATCCTAGGTACATTATACCAAAATATAAAATTAGCTATAAAAATGTAGCTAAAAAGAAAAAAAAACTTAAGCAGCAGACAGATGATGACAGTGGTGGTGGTTGGTGGTGGAGCAGCTAGCACAAAAATGTCCATTGGTGGAGGCAGAGTGGCAGTGGTAGAGGTGGTGAGTAGAGAAGAGGTGGTGACTAGCACACCAGAAAAGTCAACGGTGATGATTACCGTAGAGGTGGTGAGTAGAGAATCCGCAACGGTGACGACAATGACGACACAATAGTTGTGATGAAAATAATTAAGGAAAATCACCAGAGCGAGGAAGAAAGTCAAAGAATGATGAAAAAGAGGATAGGTAAAAGTTTATTTGTCATATGTTGTTAAGTACAATTTATGTGATGCCCCATGCCACAAACCACAAGATAACCCAAAACTAACCGCAGAAACAAAACTTAAACATACAGATTACCAGAAAACACTAGAAATTAAAACCACTTTCATTAAAATCCCAAATAGTAAAAACCTTTACATATGAGTCCTTTCATGTCACAAGGTACTTACCATGTATGCTATCAACTTGTTACAAGAAAACTTGTCCTCCAACATACATACATATCCACTGTAACTTTTCATGAAAGGAATACACAAGTCAAACCATGTATCAAAAGTATGTCTACAAAACACACCCCAAAAATCATCCCAAAGACCTGAGAGTACAGCGAAGACTCTAGGACTCTACAACAAAAGGACCACCAGCAACACTTCCAGCCTTATCAGCTACTGTCCTTTGTGCTGCTGCTTAAACTCCATTGTACGATCTCTACCTCCTCACAACCACCTAAAAAGGATGTGGGAAACCCACAGGGTGAGATTCCAAATCTCAGATAGAGATATAACTCTCCACCAGCACTATTATTAGCACAGATAAGATGATTAAAGAATATAAGTAAAGCTACATCTGTGGAAAACCTGTAATCATTACTAACTGAAATAAGCAATTTCAATTAGATTATAAAACACCTTATCATCAAAAAAGGAATATGAAGAACATGTATATTCACTACCTACTATATTGTACAAAAGCAAGCAAGGCCTCATCCAATATTAGCCTACTTGTACCTAATCAAGATATTACGCGGCTAATTATGTGTTTTATTATGCCCCAACGGTTTGAGTCATACCACCCAAATCCAACCAACCACTACTAAGTCAAAATCAGTTCCATACAAGGTCTATGGAAGAGCTGCAATCCACGACCTCACCCCCTCAGTCAGTACGAGTGAACCTGCAGTGACATCACCAGTCAAACTATTACCAGCAACATATAGTCCAACTGTACAAGTCTAGCCTACCTTGGTATAGGTCACAGTGCTAGAGGAACTGAGCCACGGCCCGAAGCTACACTCCCACCAGGGTATGGCCCGCAGCCAATCCTATATCACATGTCACTGAGCTACAGCCTGCAGTCACACTCCCACCAAGTATGGCTCGCAACCATTCGTGTATCACATATCACTAAGAGACCAACTCATGCATGGTTGTCCCATATATCCTAGACGTAAGGATATATTTGTCTTCACCCCTGCATTTTCAAAAATATGCACTCTGATTTAAACTAATTTCACCATTCAGAAAGTGTTGAAACTGAATGGATATATTGCACATGGAAAAATTACATAATTAAGTTCCACTTGATTAGTTAAGTCAATTACATGTCTTTTAGTAGATAAAAACATATATGGTGTGAACTTATCACACTATCACCATATGATGCTTGCATTATTGCCATTTATCATAACATCAATACCATAGTCACAAACTATGGGATATCAATCCCTCATCTCATCATTTATGTACCACAAGTGCCACAAAATGCCTCTCAAGGCTCATTCAACTTTATATCATGTCTCATCATCATAGCATACACTAGCTATGATTATCAAACTCATGACCTTCATGGTTAGAAACTTATAAACAAGAGACATAACCACATAACATCATAACCATTCCAAAAATGGAGAAGACAAGCAAGACCATTGTTCATTATTATTAGGGTTAGGGTTTTCCTTTTTAACTTATTAGGGTTTACAATACAAGGTTCAACCATTAACCCTAGAACCATCACCCTCCACCATCGTGGAGTGCATAAGGATTAGGAAGCATCATTAGAGTTGATTAGATAACATTCTAAATAGCATTGTATATGGCTTATGTATCATTCTAATATGGTTATCATTAGGTGTTCATGTGTGTTTCTCATCCATCTACCATCACCCTATGGTGATCACATAACCACATAGGTCACGATCACCTAACATGGCCTAGGTCATGACCTTCAACATCTAGACCATGTCGCGCCCGCGAAACTAGAGTTAGGGTTTCACCTAAAGCGCCTCGACCAGAAGATATCTCGACCTTAACCCATGTTGTGGCCCTAACTTGTATAGCGGCCCAAGATGAGAAACCCCACCCATGTTGTGACCCGAGACCACCATGATCGTGACCCGACTTTCTAGGGTGAGTCTCAACTCAAGCAAGGCAGGTCCAACACTAAGGGTGATTCGATCACCACCCATCAAGGGTTTCTACCTCATCCACTAGATCAAACTCAACCTCAAAGGAGCACCTCCACCCAAAAGCTATCAGGGTCATGGCCATCATGAGGGAGGTTTCATGACCTCTCAAGATGCACCACCTAGGTCACCAAACAAAACTAAAATTGTAGGTGAAACCATAGTTACCATGAAGAAAAGGTCACATACAACCAATCACCAAAACCCTAAGACATGGGTCAAGAAACTACCAAGGAAGAACATTAGATTAGGGAAGAGAAAACCAAGAATAAGATAACCAAACCTGAACTTAACATCCCTCCAGCCTCTAGGTCTACCAACATCATGCATGAGGGCAAAGTGAAGAGCAACATATGGAGAAAACCTTCACAACACATCATCTACCAGAATGGGTACAAAGGATTAGGGTTACAGATTTCTTTCAAACCAAGCAAGGGATCTCCACCAAAGAAGCTCTAGATATTAATTGTAACACAAACATGGTGAGAAAGCAATTAGAGGAAGAATACATCAACAAAAATTATAAAGAAGTGCAATAATAGAGTAGGTTTAGTGTTATATAACCCGCCTTAAGAAGATCACCGCCAAAGCTTCAACCACAAGGTCCAAGGGTTGAAGAAACTCCACCAAAAGCTTCTCACTCGGATTCAACAACACCTCAAGAAAAGGGGGAAACACCAAGGTCAAAGGTTATCTCAAGAAAGAGAGCAAAACCACAAAACAGAACCAAAATAAAGAAGGGGGAAAAGAGAGAAGAAACTCCTTCTCACTTGGGTGTTGCCTTGTCAAAACATGGCCTATTACCCTTGTGATGAGGAGATTACTCTCAAGAATGACCACCATGTCAAAACACAGTCTAAGGTCGAGAAAGAGGAAGAATATGAAGGTAGGAGATCAAAGGAACATCATCTTAAAAGGTAAACACTTGCCAAAGATGGAAGATGAACTGAGATCACCACAAGCACCACATGTAAGGGATGAACCACCTCCAAGGCACCAAGTACACTCCCTGCTCCACCAAGCTCGAAGGACAAGCACAAGAGAAGGGAGGAATAATATGATCGAAAAGAACCACTTGCATGGAGAGAATAGGGTAGAAAAGGAGGAGAGAGGTAAGATAAAGGATGAGGTGTCAATAAGATAGGGCTCCAAAGAGACACTTGTCCACTAAAAGGACCAACATGCAACCACATGAAACCAAATGCAACCACTTCAGCATGCCATGAGAGACATGGTGATACACTCTAGGTAGTGCCTCAACCACCTAATCAACTCCACCTTCTATGTCATGACCGCAACACACCAAGGGCTCCATGGTTGCTACACACCCTAACAAGTCCACTAGGTTGCGAGACCAAGACCACCACAAGCAACCTAGGTCGAAACACACCTCTCCAAGCCTTTGTCTCAACCTAAGACAACCTTGGTCACAATCTCACACCAAGGGGAAGTGTCTCGACCATGACACCCCCTCAACAAGCCCTAGGTTGTGACCTAGGTCGAGACAAGCCACCAAAGGTCACAAGGTCAAGGCACACCAACCCTAGAAAACCCTAATCACCACTAAGGGTGACACCACACAACCAAGGGTCAAAAAAAGTTCCCCAAAGAACTGTACTCTTCTCATGAAGCTAAAAGAGATAAGGAACACTCTAGAGGTGGCAAATTGCACATCAACCTCCTATATTGGGTAAATTGCAATTTGCATCAAAACTAACACGGAACCTCAATGTTCATTGCTTGCTAAAGATGTTGAATTTGTTTTTTATGAAGAATGTCAAGCCACTTTTAGAAAATGCAAGGATGCACTAATCACAACTCCCATAATTCAGCCACCGGATTGGTATGCATCGTTTGAACTGATGTGTGATGCGAGTGACTAAGCCATAGGCACAGTCCTTGGCCAAATAAATGACAACAAGTTGCATGTCATCTATTATACCAACAAGACAATTGATGATTCCCAAGTAAACTATTCCACAACCAAGAAAGAGATGCCAGCCATAGTTTATGTGTTCAACAAATTTCTTCAGTATCTAGTGGGCTCCAAAGTTGTATTCTACACTGACCATGCAACCATCAAGTACTTGTTGAATAAGAAAGATGCCAAGCCACATCTAATTTGTTGGTTATTGCTACTCCAAGAATTTGATCTTGAGATAAAGGATAAGAAAGGGATAGAGAACAACATCATTGATCATCTTTCTAGAGTGATGATAGATGTAAACACTAGTACAAAAATGTCCTTTAGTGTCGGTTATATAAGCACTTTGGCGTCAGTTTTCAAGCGATACCCAAGTGGGCGCCGCTAAAAGTATACACTTTCAGCATCGGTTTCATATCCGACACCATAACCTTTCCCGCCACCAATAAAACGTGCTAGTAAGGGCACCATAGGTGTTGGTTTTGTCAATAACCGACACTATATCCCTTCTAAAGACATCGGCTTTATACTAATAACCGACGCCATAACCCTTCCTACCACCAATAAAACGTGCCAGCAAGGGCACCATAGGCGTCAGTTTTTATCAATAACTGACATTGTATCCCTTCTAAAGATGTCGACTTTATAATAATAACTGACGCCATACCCCATCCCTAATCAAATGATCATCCCCCTAGAAATGGATAAAGACGTCAATGTTAAACTAATAACTGACGCAGTAATGTTTTGTTGTCGGATTTATACTAATAACCGACGCTTATGTTCTGATTTTTTTTCTTATCAGTTTGCAGGCCTGCTGTCCGACTGACCAGCAGGATGCAGAACCTGCAGTTCAGTTCTGAACTGTAGGTTTACAGCATCCATTGATTTCAGCCAACAATAGGCCACAAACCTACAAAATTAACAAGGATAGACAAAAATTTATGATCATGTGATTCACACATAAGTATAAGCATATTTAATTCATATTATTTTTTATCACACACATGTAGAAACCAGTAGTTCCATTTCAAATTTCCTCCATTTTCACACACATTTAGCAACCTGCAATTCCATTCATTTCATCTCTTTTCACATTCAGACACATGTAGAAACATTCATGTATTCATCAAATACAAAAATAATTATGAGAACAAAGTTTAGAAATATTTTTCTTTATTATTATCATCGTCGTCATTATCATCATCAGTATTCCAAATATAATAAAAAATTCCCACTACTTGTAAGCATTTTGCCCATTGTTCTCTTACATCATCTAATTCTTCCATCACATAGGAAGTATGTACATATAATAACTTTCACCTGTAGTGAAGTCACTGGTTTTAAACACCTGCCAAGAGAATGATGTATATATATAATTAATAATATATAATAAGATTGATATATTTCATATTATCTAATGAGACTATATATAATACATGTTGTATGGTATCAATTTCCATTGCAGCATGTTTGATAATTAGGTCCATGTATCACATCACATAGTATGCACATGCTTAACCGTTGTCTTGTTTAGCATACAAACATACAAAATGTTTAAAAATACAAACAAGCACAGTTCACATAAATAATATATACATTGGAGTCGGGAAATTACTTTCACATTCTCCCAAGTTAGTAACGGTTTCTTTTTCTTGGAGATGTTTCCTCCAACTTTTTTGAACTCTCTTAAAGCCCTACATGTTAATGTAACACATTAAATTGCATAATTAAATAGTAATATAATAACATATGTTAACGGATATAAAAATATGAATTATTTCTCACATTAATAATGGCCTTTTCATTGGGTGTCCATATAATGTGTCCAATTCCTACCCCGCAGGATCTAGATAATAAACAGTGAACGTCTTGGGGACAATATCCAGTAACTCCCAATGCCTACCACTAGAGGTAAGAAAGTTAAAAACTAATAACTCAAAATCCACAATAAAAATGTAATTTTATTAAGTCCAAATTATAAGCAAAGTAAACTTACTCAACATTGAATGGAGCTATTATCACCGACTTCTTTTTTGTACCAAAATAATTAAAAGTGATAGAGAAGTATGAGGTAACTAATGAAGGATCTTTATCTACAACACTGATCAAAGATGGAACTAGAAATCCCACATGGGAAAATAAAAAATCTTTACAGATTGTGTGTAAGTGGTTGCAAAACATGTATTACGTGTGCATTAATATATAAGAAACCATATCACTGTATATAAAACAAGGTATATGGATGTATAAACAAGATCTTACCATATCCATAGCTCTATCATATATGTATTCAGCCAATCATAATGAAACAACTCCAAAATATCTTGTATAAATAGATTGTTATCGTATGATTCACCTACAACATCCACTGGAATAGAAACTTTTATAGGATAATTTGGGTTATGTTCGCCTATCCATATTTCCATACCCTTACAATTAGGACCTAACGAGCTATATAGGTCCCTTGGAAGTCAACTAGGTACTTTAGGAGGAGGAAGTGGAGGCTGAGATGTAGCGGGTTTCTTCCTTTTGACCTGTATATATAATTTCAGATCAATTGACTCATATATACACACTAATAAATTAACGTAATATACATTTACCATACAATATCAGTATAAACGGCATCCATATTGGGCTACAATATCACTCTACCTTCTGCTTCACCAAGCGTTTCAGAATCTATGTGGGCATATGGCAATGGATGATCCCACCAATTGGGGAGTACATGTATTGGGCTCACACGAACCGCACCATCTGGTACTGGAGTCCCATGAAACATGTCCCCTAGAAGGGGTGGGTAAGCCTCGGCCTCTGCAACAATAAATTCTTTGCTTTTTAGACGGCATGGCTTCAACCCCTACAAATTTACGTAAAGAATGTTATATACATATATACATAAACATCTCATCTTCAAAAGACTAGCTACTATATCATAAAAATACTTACATCGGATGTGCTAGGTGGTGGGTCCATAGGATTACTCCCAACCTCTGTAGTAGGAGAAGAGCGGCACACCACAGGTACTGTCTGAGTGGTAGTTTGAGACACCTGCCACTTGCTAATTGCTTCGTGGAGTCTCTTATCAAGTGCTTCCTCAACTCTCCTATTAATTAACTCATCTACATATACATGGATAAAAAAAATGCTAGCTTATTATTATTGAATTCTCTTTCACAATAACATTCTAAAAAAAGAATAGGTTACCTCAGCTTGTAAAAATTATGCTTTTGAGACAGGTTCGCACTGTGATGGCCCAAAGAACTCTTTTATGCCCACACCAGTTCCTGCACCCCTAACACGTCCAGGATGCTCTAGGTTACCAAGAGGAACTGTCAATTCATCCCTTGTGCCCTCAGGGATGAACTTGCCTTGCTTCCTTTGCTCGTGAAGCTCCCACTAATCGCCATCAATAGAAATTGGTAAGTAAACATAACAATAATCAATACTGATTGCTCTAAGAGTTGAATTTTACCATTTCTGTAGCCGCCTCAGCAGTTGTGGGCTTGGTTATATCTCCTTTCTTGTTTTGCCTCCCAACTATCCATATAGCATGGCGAGGCAGAGGTGTGGGAGCAATAGTATAGGACTCTGCAATCTCCTGAGTAGCAGTAGACTCAGCGTGTAGTCTTTGGCGAACATCTGCATAGCCTTTTGGACCCATTGTGTGGTCATGCACATTCAGTGCATGCCTTGCTCTTTGAGCATCGCTGATAGCCTTGTTAGTAAGCACATTGATTCGGTTAGTAACACTAAAGGTTAATCTTGAATAGGTGAATACATGAGAATGTATATTAATTAAATTGGGAGTGGTGCTTAATATCTTGAATTCATCAGTTTTTCTTTTGGTAAAAAACTCCTCCCAGTCATTGGGGTCCAGGTAGTTCCATTTCTCAGTGGCTGACTTCTTCCTCTTCTCAGCATCTTGTATGTAATCTCAGGTGAGATTTGTCCTATAGTTCCTTAGGACCCTCCCACATCGTTGCATCATGCATTTATGATGTAGCTACTCATCCAGTTCAAATTTACTCTGTAAAATAGATTTTCTATTAACTAGTATCCTAAAAATTAGTAATCTACAAAATAGAATTGCAAATAATAATAACTCGCGCATAGTTCCTTCAATACTAATTCCTTCTTCCCCTTAGGAACTTTATGCCAAGATTCTACATTAGGACTATAATGGAAATGAGTAAGAACCCCAAGATATGAAATAAACGAGTTGTGGTTCACTCCAACTGGATTTCTTACATGATCAAAATCCACAGCCAGTTTGGGTCCATTGCCCTTTTGTTGTAGTAACTTCTTCATCATAGTGACTTTTTCAAAAAAAATTTCTGCTCATCAAGTGCCCCAAGTTCTTCATGGGGTACATCATCAACCTAAAATTTGACAAAATAAACACACTTACATGATATAACTATAAATGGACATATAGATATAAATATAGGATACATTTTTAAAACTTACATTGTGAGGCGACGCATTGATATCCTCAGCCTCACAGTAATCATCATCATGGTCATCATGCTCAGCCTTCTAAAATCAAAAATTTAGCATTTTCAGGTTCAAGATAAACGTCGATATCATTTCCAGGTTGTTTAGGGCCTGATATCAACAACGATAGCACAACGTACTTATTTTTCATATACTACCAGGGAGGAAGATTGTATATAACAAGCATAACTGGCCAAGTGCTATGTTGGCTGCTCAATGTCATGTACGGATTCATCTCATCGGTACAAAGCCCAAGTCTTAGATTCCTAACTTCTTCACCAAATTTAGGGTACACTAAATCAATCTTCTTCCACTATGGGGAATCAGACGCATGTCGTAGGATCCCATCATTATTTTTCTTAACATTTGCATGCCACCTCAAATTCTTCGCATCTATCGGATTGGCAAACAAGCGTTGAAACTATGATATTATAGGTAGATACCACATCACCTTGGAAGGAGAACCAGTTTTGGACTCCCCCAAAGTCGTCAATTTATACCTTGACGCACCACATTTTGGACAATCTTTCAAATCCACATAGTCCTTTTGAAATAATACAAAATCATTCAGGCATGCGTGTATCTTCTTGGCCTCCATTCCCATTGGGCACAACAATTTCTTTAACTGGTATGTTGATATTGGCAGCTGGTTTCCTTCAGGAAGAATTTCTTTCAACAAAGACAACAATGACGTGAAGCTTTTGTGGCTCCATCTATTGTTAGCTTTCAGCTTATACAATCTCAACATAGTGCTAAGCTTCGTAAACTTAGTACAACCTGTGTATAACGGTATCTCAGCATCATGCACAATGTTTCTAAACATGGGAGGTGGATTGGTGCGCTCTACCCCACAACTATCCAGCATCACATCAATGATGTCTACTGGAACTGGTTCATTCACATCTACGTCATCGGAGGCAATTTCTTCTTCCACATAAGAACTCCTATCAACATCCACTGATTTCAGGTTTGAAATCTCTCCATGCCAGTGCCATTGTATATATCCATGTATAATCTTGTTGCACATGACATGACTTTTGATTTCGTCACCAGTGCTGACTTTCAAGTTGTTACCGCAATGCCTACATGGATAGTACAACCTATCTCCAGGGTGTTTCCTATGTTCCTCGGCAAATCTAATAAACTGATCAAGACCAGAAATAAACTCTAGGGTGTAGCAATTTGGAATGGGCATCCATGATCTATCCATTCTATGATCAAAGAGATAACAAGTATATATTAGGGTTTAGGTTAAAAGATTAGGGTCTAGGGTTAAAAGATTAGGGTTTATGGTTAAAATTTTAGGGTTTAAGGTCTTATATATAATAAATGTGTACCACCTATCCCATTGTTGAACACCTAATCTCACTAGTAAGTGTATAATGAGTATTGGGTTTTCAAGAAAATTTCGGTAGCATTTCCCCGCTATTCTCCAAGTACATATGTACTTAGAGAACAAACGGGGAAATGCTACCAAAATTTTCTTGAAAACCCAATACACATTATACACTTACATCCTAAGTGAGAGTAAGTGTTCAAGAAAAGTCCCAAACTAGGGACTATCCAAGATTTACTCCTAATGAGTAAATCTTGGATGGGTTTCTAGGCCAACAAGATTAGAAATAGTGTATGAGTTGATATACAGTAGCAACATCTTGTAGTCTTAACCATACCCTCTTATATATGTTATGTTTATTTGCTAGGATCAAATATGTTTATTTCCAAATATATCCTTACTAGGGATATCTATGGTTTAATATAACATACCTTAATATACACTAGTGATTTACTTATATCTTTATTATGTTCCCAAATACAAGTACGATATAGATGAACTATAATATGGTATTTAATCAATTTTCTACTCCATGGTTTATAATCTAAATTTATGTTAATAAAACTCATCTATATGTACATTAATAAGAACAACCTTCTTATATATATATATCTATTCTTTCCCCCATATATTAGTTTTCTTTTGATTATTCCAAATTCATATTGAATTATTAAGACATGTATGTTTGTACCTATGCATCTAGTTTGTGGTTCATATGGATAATATAATTTTTTTAAGAAGAAAACTAGAGAAATGGATGCAATATTAAGAAGAAAAGATAACAAAACAGAGAAACTTTTGTCGTTTACAATCCAAAACAAGTCATTTTCATATATTTTGATCAATATTATGACTTTGATCAATATATTGCATTAAGATGTGTGTCCAAAACATACACAACTTAGGAATGCAGGGCACATACCTTCTTAGATGGCACCAAAGAGGTGAATATGACCGGATAGGAGTAGTGGCTGCAGAAGTAGAGGCCTAGAATGGCGGCGGTGAGCTCTAGTAATGGCGGCGAGCTCTAGCAGCGGCGGTGAGCTCCAGCAGTGGATGCGAGCTCCACGTTCTGAGTGGCAGCGGTAGTAGTAGTAGCAATGGCAGTAGCAGCAGTAGCGATGGCAGCAGCAGTAGTGGTAGCAGCGGCGGTAGAAGCGGACGACGATGAGAACACGAAATCTTAGGCACAAGATGAGAAACAGCGGCGGTGGCGAGCTCAAGCGGAGGTAGAAACTAGAATCGCCAGAGCTAGGTCGGGCGAAGAATGAAACAGAGGATGGGGAAGGGGAGGACATTTCACTATTCTTAAGTGGGGCATAGGTGTCAGTTTTTAGTAGGACTGATGACAAATATGTCAATGAAAAAAATGTTTTTGAGTTACGACCATAGTCATCGGTTTCCATCTAAAACCGACGCCAATTGGGCAATTTGGGGGGAAAAGTTTTTCACGGGGATAGCGCGTGAATACAAATCTGCATCGGTTCGTCTACTAAAACTGATGACAAAATGGGGATGAAAATTTGCCTCACGAAAGAAATTTAGTCGTCGGTTACCTGCTAAACAACCGACGTCGTATATGTAATTTTGGAGGTAAATTTTTTTCACTGGAAAAATTATATTTCACGGGTGATTTTAGATGTCAGTTTCTTGTTGCCTAACTGACGCTAAATAAAAAGTGATACCCGTGTCTTATGAAAATTGGCCGGCCTTCACATAAGGGTGTCGGTTTGTATTTACAACTGACGTCGTAGTTTAATGGCGTCGATTTTTTGGTTTCAACCGACGCTAGTAAATGTGACGTTATACGTCATTTTTGTAGTAGTGAAATGACACAATGCCAATTGATGATTACCTACCCATTGAAATACTCTACGTCGGTGATGCAAAGCAAGCACCCTGGTTTATCGATATAGCAAATTTTCTGTCTACATGACACCTTCCACCTGATCTTACCTACCAACAAAAGAAGAAATTTCACATAACGTCAAATTCTACTATTGGAATGATCATATGATCTTTAAACAAGGAACCAATGTATTTATTTGCTAGTATGTAGCCAAATAGGAGATACCAAGCATCATATTTGGATGTCATTCTTCTTCTTATAGAGGTCACTTTTGAGGAGATCCTTCAAGATGGATTCTATTGGCCTACTTTGTTTCGAGATGTTCATCCTTATATCAAAGCATGTGACCAATGTCAAAGGATAGTGGGATATCAAAGAGAGATGAGATGTGTCTTAACTCCATCTTGGAGATTGAAGTGTTAGGTGTATGGGGTGTTGATTACATGGGCCCCTTCCCATCCTCTTATGGTTACAAGTACATATTGGTTGCCTATGATTATGTCTCAAAATGTGTAGAGGTTATCCTACCCAAGCCCCAGATGCAAATTCTATACTCAAGTTGTTATAAAAGATCATCTTTCCCTACTTCAGAGTTCCAATAGCCGTTATCTCAGAAGGAGGGACACATTTTAATGAGAAACTTTTCAATAATCTTCTCTCAAAGTATGGGGTGACACATAAAATCTCTGCCCCCTCCACCCCAAATAGTTGGACAGGTTGAAGTGTCAAATAGAATGCTGAAGAACATTCTAGAGTAGACAGTTTCAAGATCAAGGAAGGATTGGGCACTCAAGCTAGATGACGCTCTTTGGGCATTCTCTACAGCCTACAAGACTGTAATCAGGAAAACACCATTCCCATATTCCCTTGGAGCAAGAGAATAAAGCTCTATGGGCAATCAAATTCCTAAATTCTAACATGAAGAAAGTAGGTGAGAAAAGGCTATTTCTACTCCAAAATCTTGAGGAACTCAGACTAGACGCATATGAGAATTCAAGGATCTATAAAGAGTGGACAAAGGCATGTCATGATAAGAAGATTAGGAGGAGACATTTTGTTGAAGGATATCATGTTATTTTGTTCAACTCTAGATTGAAAATCTTCCCAGGAAAGCTTAGATCCAATTGGTCTACAACCTTCCTAGTCTTAAAGATTTTTCCATATGGAGCAATAGAGTCACAGGGCAAGCAATCTACTTTCAAAGTCAATGGAAAGTGATGCAAGGTGTATAGAGATGGCTAGAAGATTAATCCAGGAGCATCTTGCTCCATCTCATATGCATGATTTTAGAAGTTGAAGAGTCTCACTCTAGACTCAAAATGGAGGACCTTGTGGGAGTTGACCCCACATATATGATAGATTTCTTTATTAGCATTCACTCAAGAACATTTTCATTCACCCAATAAATTTTTCATGGATGAATGTAATAATTTTGACCCTCATAGACATATAGCATCATCTTTGCATGTCTTAAGAAAAGGAAAGATAAGTCATATAGAAATTCATTGAGACACAACGTGTCATTTGTGGCAAATGACGTGTCTACCTTCATAGATAGATGATTCAAACAAAACTATAGAACATACGATGTGTTTATTTCAAAATATGACGTGTGTAGCTGTAGAAATTGGTCATTGCAAACTTGCATGATGTGTAGAATTTCAAATATGCCATGTTCTCCAGTTTAAACAGATGTTGAGATATTTAGGAAAGTTACATAATATGTCTTTATTCAAATACACTATATCCATAACAGTTAGGAACTTCCTAGAGCTCTCTGGAAATATACATGGTGTGTCTCTAAAATAACATGGCATGTCAGATGGTTCATTCTCAAGACAAACATTTTTCTTTCAAAACACACGACATGTCTTTATTTGAACACAACATATTAGGTTGGAAGCACCATAATTCCACTAGAATCTTACATGATGTGTCTACACAACAACACATCATGTTGTTATCAGTTTGGAAACTTCAACTAGCTCTCTAGAAAAATACATGTCGTGTATTTATTTGTACACGTAGTGTATTCACAAAGAAAAGAAAAATCAAAGAGACCAGATGAATTGTACGTTGGAACATGATGTGTACTACAAAAGACACACTGTGTTCTCAAGTCAAAAATTGGGTTTTAAACCCTAATCCCCAGCCACTGATCTTACTTCCACATTTGCCTCCAGTCGTGTTCAAGTTACCTCCATCCGTTTAAGCTATTTCCAGCCATGTGTGAGATTACTCCCAACCATGTCCTCTAGATTTGCTATTGCCATCACCTTCTCCTCCATCGCCTCCACTCGTCGTCGCCAACCTTGCTATCAAGACAAGCTGCAGCACATCTATGTGGGTCATCTCTGCCGCCATCTCTGTCGAGATTAGCGGTCGTGCAAGATCCTTTACTGACATCACCAATCTCGATGCCTCCATGTTCTGTTTGACCTCATTCATTCACTAAGCAAGCAAGAAACACCATCAAGTCTGAAGCCCACCTCAGATCCACCGCCATTACTGATCTAGAGTTCACCACCAGTGCATGAACATGTCGTGAGCAAACAAAAATATGTCGTACAACATCATCTTCCCCAACCTTCTGATTTTCCCAATCTCTAGAAGGCGTGTCATGTGTTTTTCAGAACATGTCATATCCAGGGGTTCATTTCCTTCGAGCTCACCATCCAGAAGACATGATGTGTGCCTAAAGAGACACACTGTGTTTCTGACTGAGAAGCCAAACATCAGATACAATGGCACCAATCAAGTGGAAATCAAAATGTCGACATGGGGAGAGCTCTTCTTCAACCCCCGCCTATGTCTGCACCACCCAGTTCTGTGTCACTAAAGAAGAAGATCCCATATATCAAATTATGATTGCTCACAGGGTTCTTCCTACAAGATTTGCTTGTCAATAGACTATGGAAGCTTTAGGGTTCAAGGATGAAGTCATTGGTTTGCTAGAGGAGTTGGGACTAAGGTATACTTGTTGCACGGTGAGCAACACCTATCCCAGGCTAACTTATGAGTTCCTTACTACTCTCAGGTTTGAGGATGACCCAAAAAAGCATCATGATCCCTATGGTATTATTTATTTCCCTCCTCTAGGTCAAGCTTACAAATTAACATTCAAGGAATAATGTGAGGCAATCCAATGCCACTATGGGAGTGGCATATATTACCCTCCTCAGTGTTGGTATGTATGCCCTGAGAGCCAATTATGGGATGATTGGTGGGACACATTAAGATTGATTTGATATTCATCAAAGGAAAGCTTCCAATTCTTCCTGTTCAGTCATATGAGATAGTGATAGAACAGATTGAATATCTAGAGAATGACAGTACTCAATGACGTATGCCTTCAGGTTCATGACATGAACGATGAGATCATACTGATGCTAAGAGTTTGTACATTCTTGTTATGTCCCTAGTCGGATGTCATTGTGGAAGGTAGATAGACAGCAATGACACACAAGACTAGATTGTGGTGTTGGTTGATGACAAAATCTCATTAGTCATGATATAGAGATATCAAACCAAACACATAGGTACTTGTTAGAGAACAAGTGTACCGGAAAGACCCATCGTGAGTTTGCCACATGGAACCATGACATGGTAGTCACAGTCAGTACTCACAGTGATGGTGGTGAGTGTGATTCTTTGACCTGAAATCACTACGCTCAACACATGTCGTTGGGCACACTTTGACATCATTAAACGCAATCCTGAAACATGGGTTGTTATAAAGGTGATGATTGGGTGGCTTTGACACATGGGGCTTTTGAGGGGTGAGTAATAGATATGGGATTTGTCCCTCCTGAGGGAGTTTGATATCCATGGCCACTTGATGAGTAGGATTGAGAAAGGAGTGTACGCATGTGTGAATCAGTATGTGATATTGATTTCATACATATCTCTTCCAATCTACTCTGAGATCAAGAAAGTGAATGAACGTTGACAGGATGACTGTTCCATGCCTCGAGTTGTTGGGTTTTAGAGGAGGCAGAGAAGTAGCGGAAACAAAAATTTTCTCCCCAAAACCCAGCACAAAAGGAATCGCGTCAACGTCTATATAATAGGAAAGATGGTTTGTGAATCATACCTTGTCCCGATGCTTGCTCGGAGACAGTACCTCACGCCTTGTGCGGTCTTCACCTCCGGTCTTGGACGGTGTCTGTGCAGCTCCTAGTCGCACCGGGACTGACGACTCCTCCTCCTACCGGACTGTCGGATGACAGTTGTCCTCCTGAGCGGCAGTGACCTCCCGCCTCTGAAGTAGTCCACATGGACCACCTGGAACTCCACACTCCTTATCCCACAAGGAAGTGGAAGGAGTCACACCTTCCTGTTGACGTACAAGTCGCCAACACACTCTCCTGCTGTCAATTGCAACTGCAGTTGTCCTTCCCTTACTGCACCTCCCTTTGCGGGAAGCACTTGCTCGGGCTCTCTCTCGGTTACCAAAACCAGAGAGAACGACAACTTTGCAGAGCAATCAACATGCACTGAGTTGTACTCTGAGAAGCCCCCAATACCCCTATATATAGGCGGGTCATGGGACAGGGTTCTCTGTCCCCGACAATATGGGACTAAAAGCAGGAGTAGAAGGGTTCGAGATTTTCCACAAAAGCAACCAACTCGCAACCTGAACCGGTCGGTTGGGGACCTGAACCGGTCGGTTGGAACACCAACTGATCAGTTGGGACACCTCAACCGGTCGGTTCACAAGTGAACCGGTCGGTTGGTGGTCCTGGTCGATCCCGGATTGACTTTCTTTCTTTTGTTTCTAATTAGTATCGAATACCAATCCTTGTTCCAATCAAATTGGGCAAGTGAAATGCAAGGAAAATTCTCACCAATCCTACTTTCCCAAGTTGCTTGGTTGCACCAGTTGAACCGATTGGTTCAACACTTGAACCGCTCATTTCACTTTGTGCACGAGCCGATCGGTTCAACAATTGAGCCGACCGGTTCAGCAACCTCAGCCGACCGGTTCATCACATGAACCGATCGGTTGGGAGTGCAAGTTGTGCAGAATCAGTCAAATGCGATTTCAATCAATCTGATACTCCAATCAATGCATCCAACACCTTGAACATTATGATATTGAGCTATCGATTAATTGAGTGTTTAATTGAACTACGAAACTCCTTTAGTAATCAATCTAAACATTGCTTGTGGACAAAACTCCTCTTCCAGGTTAAATCCTATGTGTGTGACCCTACAGGTCCATTTCACGTTGGCAATGAAAGTCCATAACACTTATGACTTCACAAGCAAAGAGTGGTGCCTAGTCACACATCATTGCTACCCAAGTGAAATAGAAAGTTGGAGAACAACTTTCATCCCTACAATCCGTGAATGGTGTTACAGTGAATGTATAATTCCTTTGTCACTGATATCCAAAATGAACTCGAGACATGGAACAGTCATCCTATCAATGTTCATTCATTTCCTTGATCTCAGAGTAGACCGAGTGAGATGTGTATGACATCAATATCACATATTGATTCACACGTGCATGTGCATGCCTTTTCTCAATCCTACTCATCAAGTGGCCAAGGATATCAAACTCCCTCAGGAGGGACAAATCCCATATCTATCACTCACCCCTCAAAATCCCCATGTGTCAAAGACACCCAATCATCACCTTTATAACAACCCATGTTTCAGGACTACGTTTGATGATGTCAAAGTGTACCCAATGACATGTGTTGAGTGTAGTAATTTCAGGTCTAAGAATCACACTCACCACCATCACTGTGAGAGCTGACTTTGACTACCAAGTCATGGTTCCATGTGTCACTCTCACGGTGGGTCTGTTCGGTACCTTGTTCTCTAACAAGTACCTATGTGCTTGGTTTGATATCACTATATCATGACTAATGAGATTCTGTCATCAACCAACACACAATCTAGTCTTCAGTGTTATTGATGTATATGGTTATTTCCACAATAACAACCGAATAGGGACTAAACAAGAATGTATACTCTTAACATCCATATGATCTCATCGTTTAGGTCATGAACCTAAAAGCATACATCATTGAGTAAAACCATTCTTTAGACATCTATCATGTTACACCATCATCTCAGAAACAGTTTAAACATATAGATTGGAAATTGCCTTTATTATTATTCAAATCATTTACAAAGTATCCCATTACAATCATCACATGACTTGCTCTATGGGTATACATACCAACACGAGTTCATTTGGGATATCAGTGACAAAGGAATTATACATTCACTGTAACACCATTCATGGATTGTAGGATTGAAACTTGTTCTCCAACTTTCTACTTTCACTTGGGTAGCACTAATGTGTGAGTAGGCACCACTCTTTGCTTGTGAAGTCATAAGTGTTATGGACTTTCACTGCCAACGTGAAATGGACCTGCAGGGTCACACACATAGGATTTAACCTGGAAGAGGAGTTTGGTCCACAAGCAATGTTTAGATTGATTACTAAAGGAGTTTAGTACTTCAATTAAACACTCAATTAATTGATAGCTCAATATCATATTGTTCAAGGTGTTGGACACATTGATTGAAATCGCAATTGACTGATTCTGCACAATCTGCACTCCCAACCGATCGGCTCATGTGATGAACCGATCAGCTGAGCTTGGTGAACCGGTCGTCTCAAGTGTTGAGCTGATCGGCTCAAGTCCAGGGTGAACTGATTGCTTCAAATGTTGAAACGATTGATTCAACTGGTGCAACCGAGCAAATTGGGAAAATAGGATTGGTGAGAATTTTCCTTTCGTTTCAAATTGCCCAATTTGATTGGGAATAGGATTGGTATTCGCTACCAATTAGAAACAAAAGAAGGAAAGTCAATCGGGAACCGACCAAGACCACCAACCGACCGGTTCACTTGTGAACTGACCGGTTGAGGTGTCCCAACCGACCGGTTCACTTGTGAACTGACCGGTTCAGGTCCCCAACCAACTGGTTCACTTGTGAACCGATCGGTTCAGGTTGTGAGTTGGTTGCTTTTGTGGAAAATATCGAACCCTTCTACTCCTGCTTTTAGTCCCGCATTGCCCGGGATAGAGAACCCTGTCCCATGACCCTCTTATATATATAGGGGGTATTGGGGGCTTCTCAAAGAACAACTCAGTGCAATCAATTGCTTTGCAAAGTTGTCATTCTCTCTGGTTTTGGTAACTGAGAGAGAGCACGAGCAAGTGCTTCCCGCAAAGGGAGGTGCAGCAAGGGAAGGACAACTGCAGTTGCAACTGGAGGCAGGAGAGTGTGTTGGCGACTAGTACGTCAGCAGGAGGGTGGGACTCCTTCCACTTCCTTATGGGACAAGGAGTGTGGAGTTCCAAGTGGTCCGTGTGGACTACTTCAGAGGCGGGAGGTCACTTCCACTCAGGAGGGCAACTGTCATCCGACAGTCCGGTGAGATCAGGAGTCATCAGTCCCAGTGCGACCAGGAGCTGCACTGACACCGTCGAAGACCGGATTTGAAGACCGTGCAAGGCGCGAGGTATTGTCTCCGAGCAAGCCTCGGGACAAGGTATGATTCCACAAACCTTCCTTTCCTATTCTATAGACATTGACGTGTTTCCATGTTCCGGGTTTGGGGGAGAAAATTTTTGTTTCCGCTGCCTTCTCTGCCTCCCCTAAAATCCAACAGTGGTATCAGAGCCACATCAACTGTTCTATATTTTAGGAATATCGATATGATCGATTTTGGTTTGCCACCTTTATTTATTGCATACGATGCGAATAAAATTGGCTTTATGCATGTCCAATCCTAAATCCATAAATCCCAATTACATATATGATATGTATTACTAATGCACTTGATATGCGTCGCCCTTAAATGAGTTTTATGGTGGATGTATAGCGTGATTATGGCCAATAAACCCTATCTGTGATTGGTTGTGTGTGGTTGCTTGTATCTCGGTCTGTGCACCGATCTTCCTTCTCCTATTCCTGATGTAACTCGAAATAATTCGAGATTCTTTCCTACCTTTTCTCCCCCCGAATGTAACTCGGGGTTTCCCTTTTAAGCAATGTACTATTAGGATAGATTTTATTTCCTGTTATGTCAAAGAACGACGGACAACAAGACGACAGCTGAGACGATCGGTTCAAGGCGTGAACCGATCGGTTGACGTTCCATATGATCGGTTCAAGGAGTGAACTAATCGGTTGATGACCGGTTCGAGGAGTGAGACGAGCGGGTGGTGGCCATGAAGAGATGCATGACAACCAGGTGAACCGATCGGTTGGAGAAGCCAACCGATCGGTTGGTGGCACCCAGATGACCGGCCAGAGAGAGAAGATCATTCATAAGATGAGTTGATCAACTCAGAAGGCAAAGGCACAGAATTCATCTTGTACAGGTTGCATGTGATGTAGACCTAGATGACCGTGATTCCTTTTGGCTCGAGGAATCACATTTGGATGGCCATAATCATCGCTTTTTTATCGTTTGTGCATGTTTTCTGTGGGATATAGCATGTATATGATACGTACTATGTATTGTGGTGATTGGATATGTATATGTATAAAAAAACCAAATCCCTCATTAAATATTAAGTTTTAGATGCCTTCCAAATACAACACACATGAAAAGCTTGATCGACCAAGTGTGGGCACGCCCAAGCGTGGTGCACCGTCTATCTCGTGGAAGCGTGAAGGATGAATGTGTGGGTCTGCCCAAGCAGGGTGCACATTCATCATGTTTGCTTTGGGTCGGACTTAATAAGGTGACCTAGATAGGATCTAGCACCTTGAGGCATGGAGATGTTCATGGAAAGGAGTTGCATATGAAATCTTATCAAGAGTTGCATATGATGCAATTGGGAAAATTTGCCTACCTGAGAGATCTATGTTGTGGGTGACAGCCCTAGCTGGTCCATGGCTTATAGGATTTCAGGATCTTGCCCACTAGAAGGTTGTATCCTGCAATCTTCCAAATTGATGGTGAGGGCTATCAATTTGAAGTAAATTAGTGGGAGCGATAAATTAATTAAAGGCCTAATTATATCGTCAAATTTCAAATCAATCAAATAAGTCAAAAAATGAGTTTTTGGAATAAAATTGCATATTTCTTTTTGTAGTTCAAATGGCAACAAACAACAACAACTTTTCTTTGTGATCGGTCCTTGACAAGGACAAGCTAAATGGGACAAACTTCCATGACTGGTATCAGACATTGAGAATTGTTCTCACTCAAGAGCGTAAGCTCTATGTCCTGGATACTCCAATTCCAGAGGAACCCGCTCCTAATGCACCAAAGGCAGAAAGAGATGCTTACAAGAAGCATTTTGATGATGCCATTGATGCAAAGTGCTTGATGTTATGTTCCATGAACCATGAGTTGCAAAGACAGCATGAGAACATGGGTGTCATCGAGATGATTCAGCATCTTAGGAACATGTATGAAGATCAGGCACGGCGAGAGAGATACAATGTTTCTAGGGTGCTGTTCAAGTGTGTCATGACAGAAGGAGATCCAGTTGGTCCTCACACACTCAAGATGATTGGGTATGTGGAGAACCTGCAGAGACTGGGATTTCCACTGAGCCAAGAGTTCGCTACTGACGTGATACTACAATCGTTGCCAGAATCCTATAGTCAGTTTGTGATGAACTACAACATGAACAACTTTGATAGGCCACTATCAGAGTTGTTGGGCATGTTGAGGACAGACAAGATACAGATGAAGAAGGACAAGCCTAAGGTTGTGATGGTGATCATGAGAAAGAAAGGCAAGTCCAAGCACAAGGGCAAGGGCAAAGCTAAGAAAGGTTCTAAAGCTAGCCAGGAGCCCAAGACGACTTCAGCTCTCAAGGACAAGGGAGGCATGACCGAGAAAGGAAATTTCCACCATTGTCAAAAGCCAGGACATTGGAAAAGGAATTGTCCTCTCTATCTGGAAGAACAAAAGAAGAAGGAGGCGATTGATGTCTCTACTTAAAGGTGTCATGAAAGTAAACTTGTAACACTTTTTGAGGTATATGATACCAAGATGTAAAGTGTAAAGCACTCATAATTGGGGCAAGTGTTTTCGCCATAGATAGGAGTACTTTAGTTTATTTCCAGCCTATAAGGCATGTAATACAATTATGAACTTCTATTTCATATTTTCCAATAGATAGAAACACTTTATTCTTGCATATTGTATGACAATGATGGCAATTAATAAAGTTGATGTTTCAATCTTAAAGATATGATCTTTGTGGCAATGCCTTATTTATCTTGTGGTATTTGATATGCATAAGATAAAATGATACCTAAAAGTTATAGATAACTCAAACAATCTAATTAGCATCAATCATGAGAAATTCATTTCTAGTTTCCATATGATGGATAAATCTAGACTCTTTTGGTTAAAGAACCAGTGAGAGACATGAACATCTTGGACATGATTAATCAATCTTCACTAATGGTAGTGGGAGAATGATTATCCAATTAGGTATAATACATGTGATGTATTTACATACCTATTGGAATAAATGCTAATACTTCTAATGGTGTTTAGAGAAATACCAATATGAATATATTGAAATGTTCAAGGTTATCATAAATGAAGTATAAATTTGGTAAAGTGTTAATTCTTGATGAGATCAATGAATGAAATACTTGGACCAAATGTTTGAGATCCTTATGAGTGATTATGATAGTGTATCATAGTGAACTCATGATTAAGGCATGGTGATGTCAAAGATCAAGAAGGAATCATATTCTAAAGAGTTAGAGAATGATTATCAAATAACTGAATTCTTCTTAATAAAAGAATACCCCACACTAATAAAAGGAATTAAGAATCACAAGGGTTGTGAGTTCTTATATACTTAACAGATACACCTCAATTATCTATGTGATAAGTTGGTCATATGATGAGTCAACTATCTAGATGAATATGAGGAACTGAATTTTGAGTTATGGTTTATGACCATTACATCCTAAATGACATCCATGTGAACCATAAGGTATGACCTTGATGGTAGCACCCATTGGATACAATCCATAAGTGCAAATGAATCTTAAGTGTTAAGACACATGGATAACATTTTGAGAAGGATGGTGCTTGTTAATTACAACTTTATGACTAAGACATTTGGAATATGGATACTAAAACCGCATTCCTATGTGGAATAAAACAAGGATGTGTGTGTGACACAACCTATAAGGTTTATAGATCCACTAATGCAAATGAAGTCTATAAGTTACAATGGACTAATCAATGTGATTGATTGAGTATAAGAAACTCAGAATTGGATCTTTACTTTGATGATATAGTCAAAGGGCTTGACTGATATGTCAAAGATAAAGAAGGGATATGTGATTTAGTGGGAGCGTATTCACATTCCACATGTTGATGTGAAATGGAAATACAAAAGTGGAAATTATCTTTAAGGAAGATAGAGATGTTTCCTATGTGATAGGAATAGAGATCTATAGAGATAGTTCTCGAAAAAATCTCTTGACCTGAAAAGAGAGAGCATACATTGGCAATCTGTACTGAAGTGTTCAGTATGCACAGATTCAGTGGGAGAAAACTTGTCCATGCTACATGGAGTTAGTATCCCAAGGCCAAGTGTCCAATTCTTATGAAGAATGGGAACACTAATAATAGATATGGATCTATCATGTAGGTAATCATCCCATTATCTTGCATGAATGGACATGGCAAGAATAAAATGCATTCATCATCTTGTATGTACGACATGACAATATGATGTGCTCATCCTGATAACTCATATGTGGGACATAACGAGTGGATGTCTTTCTACTTCCAATAAGGGTTACTAGAATACCATGAGAACTTGATAAGTACTTGAAAAGTACTAGTTCTATGGAGAAAAGGAAGAGTTCAATGTAAAGAGTTACATTGATGCGAACTTCCGAAAGGACAGAAAATTGATCGCAAAATACATATAGGATATATATAAAAGTGAAAGTTTGTTGATAATTGGAAGTGTTCCAGTTAAATCATTTAAAAAGGAAATGTCGAGCATCTATGTGTTGGAGAACAACACCGGATACTATATGGATCTGGAAGTTCATGAGATGAACTTATAGATATTCCGCTCATTGATGGCAAGTATGGAATCCTTGATCATGCAATGTGGCTAAAGGTTAGCAAAGGAATACTAGATCGCATATTATGGCAACTCCATCTCATACGTATGACGTACAACGAAGAGATGAGAGACATGCAATCAATACTGACTTTGTCAAGGTGTTGCCATTACTCACTATGTTCGCACAAGAGTACAGTAACATGTGGGACATGTTTGAAGATCACTATGAATATGATTTAAGGGTGATTGGCTCGCAGTGCAAGTGGGAGTCTGTTGGTATGTATGCCCTGAGTGCCAATTATGGGATGATTGGTGTGATACATTAAGATTGATTTGATAAACATCAAAGGAAAGCTTCCAATTATTCCTGTTCATTCATATGAGATAGTGATAGAACATATTGAATGTCTAGAGAATGACAATACTCAATGACGTATGCCTTCAGGTTCATGACCTGAACGATGAGATCATACGGATGCTAAGAGTTTGTACATTCTTGTTATGTCACTAGTCGGATGTCATTGTGGAAGGTAGATAGACAACAATGACACACAAGACTAGATTATGGTGTTGGTTGATGATAGAATCTCATTAGTCATGATATAGAGATACCAAACCAAACACATAGGTACTTGTTAGAGAACAAGTGTACCGGACAGACCCACCGTGAGTTTGACACATGGAACCATGACATGGTAGTCACAGTCAGTACTCACAGTTATGGTGGTGAGTGTGATTCTTTGACCTGAAACCACTACGCTCAACACATGTCGTTGGGCACACTTTGGCATCATCAAACGCAGTCCTGAAACATGGGTTGTTATAAAGGTGATGATTGGGTGGCTTTGACACATGGGGCTTTTGAGGGGTGAGTGATAGATATGGAATTTGTCCCTCCTGAGGGAGTTTGATATCCATGGCCACTTGATGAGTAGGATTGAGAAAGGCGTGCACGCATGTGTGAATCAGTATGTGATATTGATGTCATACATATCTCTTCCAATCTACTCTAAGATCAAGAAAGTGAATGAACGTTGACAGGATGATTGTTCCATGCCTCGAGTTCATTCGGGATATCAGTGACAAAGGAATTATACATTCACTGTAACACCATTCACGGATTGTAGGATTGAAAGTTGTTCTCCAACTTTCTACTTTCACTTGGGTAGCACTGATGTGTGACTAGGAACCGCTCTTTGCTTGTGAAGTCATAATTGTTATGGACTTTCACTGCCAACGTGAAATGGACCTGCAGGGTCACACACATAGGATTTAACATGGAAGAGGAGTTTTGTCCACAAGCAATGTTTAGATTGATTACTAAAGGAGTTTAGTAGTTCAATTAAACACTCAATCAATTGATAGCTCAATATCATATTGTTCAAGGTGTTGGACACATTTATTGGAGTATCGAATTGATTGAAATCGCAATTGATTGATTCTGCACAATCTGCACTCCCAACCGATCGGCTCATGTGATGAATCGATCGACTGAGCTTGGTGAACCGGTCGGCTCAAGTGTTGATCTGATCGGCTCAAGTCCAGGGTGAACCGATTGCTTCAAGTGTTGAAACGATCGATTCAACTAGTGCAACCGAGCAAATTGGGAAAATAGGATCGGTGAGAATTTTCCTTTCGTTTCAAATTGCCCAATTTGATTGGGAATAGGATTGGTATTCGATACCAATTAGAAATAAAAGAAGGAAAGTCAATCGGGAACCGACCAGGACCACCAACTGACCGGTTCACTTGTGAACCGACCGGTTGAGGTGTCCCAACTGACCAGTTCACTTGTGAACCGACTAGTTCAGGTCCCCAACCGACCGGTTCACTTGTGAACTGATCGGTTCAGATTGCGAGTTGGTTGCTTTTGTGGAAAATCTCAAACCCTTCTACTCCTGCTTTTAGTCCCGCATTGCCCGGGATAGATAACCCTGTCCCATGACCCTCCTATATATATAGGGGTATTGGGTGCTTCTCAAAGAACAACTCAGTGCAATCAGTTGCTCTGCAAAGTTGTCGTTCTCTTTGGTTTTGATAACTGAGAGAGAGCCCGAGCAAGTGCTTCCCGTAAAGGGAGGTACAGCAAGGGAAGGACAACTGCAGTTGCAACTAGTGGCAGGAGAGTGTGTTGGTGACTAGTACGTCAGCAGGAGGGTGCGACTCCTTCCACTTCCTTGTGGGATAAGGAGTTTGGAGTTCTAAGTGGTCTGTGTGGACTACTTCAAAGGCGGGAGGTCACTGCCGCTCAGGAAGACAACTGTCATCTGACAGTCTGGTGAGATCAGGAGTCGTCAGTCCCGGTGCGACCAGGAGCTGCACAGACACCGTCGAAGACTGGATTTGAAGACCGCGCAAGGCACGAGGTATTGTCGCCGAGCAAGCCTTGGGACAAGGTATGATTCCGCAAACCTTCCTTTCCTATTATATAGACGTTGACGCGTTTCCTTGTTCTGGGTTTGGGGGAGAAAATTTTTGTTTCCGCTGCCTTCTCTGCCTCCCCTAAAACCCAACACTCAGTGCAATAGTGATGATTTTTGGAGTGAAATCACTTATGAGACAAGGTATGTGGATAAGAAAGCTAGGGAAAGAAGCATCCATAATCCAATTTTCTGATATGTCCACTGGCTACTTAGCACAAACATTTTTGCTAAGAAAAATCAAGGATTATGCGGGAAGCAAGATTTATTTCTTTCTTTAGGCAATGGTTAATAACTACAAGATCAATGTGGGATATTTTCTTCACAATAGATTCTTTGATATCAAGAAGATTAAGAAGAGAGAATTGAGTGACATCATGTGTGGGGGATTGATTACCCATATTGCCCGCAAAGTGGGTGTTTATTTTACTAGTCTAGAGGCTGCACACCGAAAGAACTTGGTGGACATTTAGTTGTTCGTCTCTTCTGGTCTGCTTGTTCAAGTTGCCAAAGATGAATCCAAATTTATATAGTATTTTGACGATGACCAATATATTGACTTGCTTGATTTGGAAGTAATGACTCTGATGAACAAAGACAACTAAAAATGGACTCTTTCTGATTCTAATGAGCATGAGGATTCACCAAATGCACCTGCCTTAGCTTATACCACTCCATTGTCTCCCTCCACCGGCTATAGATAGACTACAACTAGTCCATGCCCGATGTCCAACACATGTATGGCTATGTCCTACAAAGGTTTGACCATCAGGACAGTTGTTTTGATCCTATGAGTCAACAGTATTCTATTTTTTATGAAATGATCCAGTTGATGGACGTGGCACATTCCTCAAGGCCACTATGCCATGCCTTAGCCTCCACATCCCACACCTCCACCACCGCCTCAGCTAGAACCCACTCCTCCAGAGTCAATCCTTTTTTACATTCCTGACGATGATGATTTGTTGAACCAGTACTTCCCAGGTGGTCATGAGGGAGTTGACCCTTCATCTTGATCTTCTCCATGATAGGTATCCGGTTTCTATCACATTAAGTTTGATTAATGCAGTGAGGACACTACAAATTTCAAGCTTGGGGGGGCACAACTGGTCGATAATCCATTTTCCTTTTATCATCTTTTCCTTAGTACTTTTTTTAGTTTATGTTCTTCTAATGACAAATCTAGTATGATAATAGGCCTATCTTGTGTAGTGATCATTTCCTTCTATGTTGAACTATCTTGTCCTCCCTCTTGAGATATATCATTTGTGGAAATTGTAAAAGACTTGCATTAATCAAATGAAACTTCATAACCATCAACACATGTTTAACTTTGGGTTTATGCTTTTAGATTAAACGTTCATCTTTCACATCCTTGATTGCTTAACTCATGTAATGGTAACAAATTTTGTGAATAAATCAACTTTGCAACACTACTTAGAGCATGGGATGCCCTTGCCAAACCCTTAATGCTTTTTCAACCACCCTTTTCTGTGAAAATTTTCAAATCAAATGAATGGAATATAGCTAATGTTACAATTTAGCTAACTTTCTTATGTTTTGGGGAAAACAAGTGAAACCCAATCTCATCTAAGAATCTCTTTGGTTCACTTCATCTTAATTACCCCATGAAAAGATGGATAAACTACCCACATATCATACTAGCCCAGTGTAAGTCTGATTTGGTCACGACGGTTAGGTGGTATGTCGTAGAAGAGGGTAAAATGCCACAATCGGCACTCCACGTGTGCATAAGCCTACATTAGCATTCGAGTCTTGGAACCCATAATCATTTACCGTAAATTTTGTAAAACAAGGAGAGAAATCTAAAATTTTGTTAAAATTGACTAATATTCCATCATTTGTTCTTCAGACATCTCTATGGTTTTCTGCTTCTTTTGTATAAGTAGAAATCACTATAAGACAGACTAGAGGACACAAGAATAGACACAAACCCTAGTCCTAGGTCCATGTACACTCAGTGAACCTAAAGCTCTGATACCAACCAAACTGTAATGATCCACGCCACAAACCACAAGATAACCTAAAACTAATCGCGGAAACAAAAATTAAACAAACAGATTACCAAAAAAACACTAGAAATTAAAACCACTTTCATTAAGCTCCCAAACAGTAAAAACCTTTACATATGAGTCCTTTCATGTCACAAGGTACTTACCATGTATGCTATCAACCTGTTACAAGAAAACATGTCCCCAAACATACATACATATCCATTGTAACTTTTCATGAAAGGAACACACAAGTCAAACCATGTATGGAAAGCACATCTACAAAACACACCCCAAAAACCATACCAAGGACCGAAGTGTACAGGTATGACTCTAGGAATATACAATAAAAGGACCACCAGCTGCACTTCCAACCTTGTCAGTTACTGTCCTTTGTGTTGTTACTCGACCTTCGTTTCATGATCTCGACCTCCTCGTGTACGTCTACCTAAAAAGGATGTAGGTAACCCACAGGGTGAGATTCCAAATCTCAATGGGAAATATAACTCTCCACCAATACTATTATTAGCATAGATAAGATGATTAAAGAATGACAGTAAAGCTACATCTATGTCAAACAGGTAATCATTTCTAATAGAATATTAAGCAATTGTAATTAGATTATGAAACATCTTATCATCATAAAAAGAATATGAAGAATGTGTGTATTCTCTACTTACTATATTGTACAAAAGAAAGCAAGTCCTTGTCTAATATTTTCATATTGTAACCTAAGAAAGATACTATGCAACTAATTGCGTGTTTTATTATGCCCCGAGGGTTTGAGTAGTACCACCCAAATCCAATTGACCACTACTAGGTCGAAATCGGTACCATACAATGTCTATGGAAGAGCCAGAATCCACAACCTCACCCCCTCACTCAGTACGAGTGAACTTGTAGTGACATCACCTGTCAAACTGCTACCAGCAACATATAGTCTAGCTTTACAAGTCTATCCCACCATGGTACAGGTCATGGTTCTATAGGAACTGAGATATGGCCCGCAGTTGCACTCCTACCAGGGTATGGCCTGTAGCCAATCATGTATCACACGTCACTAAGCTATGGCCCGCAACCGCACTCCCACCAAGGTATGACTTACAACCAATCTTGTATCACATATGACTAAGAGACCAGCTCATGCATGGTTGTCTCATATATCTTGGATGTAAGGGCATATTTATCCTCACCCCCTCATTTTGAAAAATATGTGCTCTGAGTTAAACTCGTTGCACCATTCAGTAAGTGTTGACACTGAATGGATCTGTGGCACAGGGAAAAACTACATGATTGATTTCCACTTGATTATTTAAGTCAGTTAAGTGTCTTTTAGCATCAATCAAGTTACAACGTATAAAATCATAACAAATTCTACAAAGAGAAGGCATAGTACTCTTCCAATAGATGAAAACATATATGGTGTGAACTTTATCACAGTATCACCACTAATGCATGTATTATTTCCATTTATCATAACATTAATACTATAGTCACATACCATGGGATATAAATCCCTCATCTCATCATTTCTGTATCACAAGTGCCACAAGATTCCTCTCAAGGCTCATTCAATCTATATCATGTATCATCATCATATCATACACTAGCTATGATTATCAAACTCATGACACCTACATGGTTAGAAACTTATAAACAAGAGAGATAACCACATAACATCATAACCATTCCAAAAAAGGAGAAGACAAGCAAGGTCGTTGTTCATTATTATTAGGGTTAGGGTTTTCCTTTGTAACTAATTAGGGTTTACAAGACTAGGTTCAACCATTAACCCTAGAACCATAACCCTCCACCATCTTGGAGTGTATAAGGATTAGGAAGCATCATTAGATTTGATTAGATAACATTCTAAACAACATTGTGTATGGATTATGTATCATTCTTATATGTTATCTTTAGGTGTTCACATGTGTTTCTCATCCATCTACCATCACCCTTATGGTAATCACATAACCACATAGGTTATGATCACCTACCATGGTCCATGTTGCGACCTTCAACATCTAGACCATGTCGCACCCGTGGCACTAGGGTTAGGATTTCACCTAAAGCACCTCGACCAAAAGATATCTCGACCTTAACCCATGTCGCGACCCTAACTTGTATCGCAACCCAAGACAAGAAATGCCGCCCATGTCACGACCCAAAACCACCATGGTCATGACCCTACTTTTAGTGGTGATTCTCAACTCAAGCAAGGCAGGTCTAACACCAAGGGTGATTTGGCTACCATCCACCAAGGGTTTCTACTTCATCCACAACATAAACTCAACCTCAAAGGAGCACCTCGACCCAAAAGCTATCAGGGTTGCAGCCATCATGGGGGTGTCATGATCTCTCAAGATGCACCACCTAGGTCTCCAAATAGAACTAAAACTATAGGTGAAACCATTGTTACCATGAAGAAAAGGTCACATACAATCGGTCACCAAAACCCTAAGCCATTGATCAAGAAAATACCAAGGAAGAACCTTAGCTCAAGGAATAGAAAATCAATCTCAATATAACCAACCCCAAAATTCACATCCCTACAACCTCTAGGTGTACCAACATCATGCATGAGGGCAAGGTAAAGAGCAACATATAGAGAAAACCTTCACAACACATCATCTACCAGAACAGGTACAAAGGATTAGGGTTTAGGATTTCTTTCAAACCAGGAAATGGATATCCACAAAACAAGCTCTAGAGATTACCTAGAAGCACAAACATGATGAGAAAGAAACTTAGAGGAAGAAGACATCAACAAAAATTATAAAGAAGTGCAATAATAGAGTAGGTTTAGTGTTATATAACCTGCCTTAAGAAGATCACCACCAAAGCTTCAAGCACAATGTCCAAGGGTTGAAGAAACTCCACCAAAAGATCCACACTCAACCTCAAGAGAACCTCAAGAAACGGGAGAAACACCAAGGTCAAAGGGTAGCTCAAGAAAGAGAGCAAAACCTCAAAACTGAACCAAAAGAAAGAAGAGGAAAAAGAGAGAAGAAACTCCCTCTCACTTGGGTGTCTCCTTGTCAAAACATGGCCTATTACCCTTGTGATGAGGAGCTTACTCTCAAGAATGACCACTATGTCAAAACATATTCTAAGGCCAAGAAAGAGGAAGAAGACAAAGGTAGGAGATCAAAGGAATACCATCTTAGAAGGTAAACACTTACCAAATATGGAAGATGAACTCAGATCACTACAAGCACCACATGCAAGGGATGAACCGCCTCCAAGGCACCAAGAACACTCCTTCTTGCTCCACCAAGATCCAAGGACAAGCACAAGAGAAGGTAGGAAGAAGATTACTAAAAAGAACCACTTGTATGGAGAGAAGAGGGCTCATATAGGGCAGGAGGATAGAGGTAAGACAAAGGATAAGGTGTCAACAAGATAGGGCTCCAAAGAGACACATGTCCACTAAAAGGGCCAACATGCAACCACATGCAACCACTTAAGCATGGCATGCAAGACATGGTGATACACTCTAGGTAGTGCCTTGACCACCTAAGAAACTCCACCTTCTGTGTCGTGACCACAACACACCAAGGGCCCCATGGTCGCGAGACACCCTAACAACTCCACTAGGTCACGACACCAAGACCACCACAAGAAACCTAGGTCGAAACACACCTCTCCAAGCCTTTGTATCGACCGAAGACAACCTTAGTCACAAACAACACACCAAGGGTAAGTGTCTCGACCATGACACCCCCTCAACAAGCCCTAGGTCGTGACCTAGGTCAAGACAAACTACCAAAGGTCACAAGGTCAAAGCACACCAACCCTAGTCACCACTAAGGGTGACACCACTCAACCAAGGGTCAAACAAAGTGCCCCAAAGCACCAGACTCTCTCTAATGAAGCCAGGAGAGAGAAGGAATGATCTATAGGTGTCAAATTACACGTCATCCCCCTATATTGGATAAATTGCAATTTGCACCAAAACTAGCATAGAAAGCACAAACATCATCCAAACAGGATCAAACATGAAACTTAAGCTCCCCAAAAGCCCTAATCACATCTCATAAGATTAGAGAAAGGTTCTAAGCACATGATTAAGCCAAAGAAAACAAGGTTACCCCAAAACTCAGGTCAGGGTCCTTACAATTTAGTCTTCGGTTGTTACAAAAAATTGATGACTAAGATTGTAGTTGTCAGTTGTAGTTACAAACTGACGCTATACGTCAACCTCTATCATCAATTTCCCACCAAAAAAATAACAACACGTGTACTTATCCCTAATAAAGAAACCAACCTCGCTAAGACTTTAGTCATGGTTGCTACCAAAAAATCAATGCCATTTGTAAATATCTATCATCGGTTTCCCAACTAAAAGTTGACAACACATATATTTATCCCTAATAAATAAAATCCAACCTCACTAAGACTTTAGGTATTTGTTTCTATCACAACACCGATGACATACCCCAATTTGGGGGAAATGTGTTTTTTGGGCATGTGGCAAGAACCCTTTATTGTCAATTCTTTTTAAAAAAGCTAATGACACATAGTATTTTTAGGCAAAACTTTCACAATGTACTTGACCTACATTGTTGCTTTCTAGTGTTAAATCAATGACAGAGTCTTTTTGGAGGCAAAATTTATTTCACGGGAAGGACTTTGTCTTTTTTTTTACAATTAATGCAATAGACTTATATCAATTTTTTACTAAAAGTTTGAATTTCATGGGCTATCTGATACGATGATTCTTCACAAAGAAACCAATGTTATAATAAAAGTGGTACCCGTATCTTTTCTTAACTGACAAGATTTGACCAGTAGTGACATTTGTGATATAACAATTGATGTGATAGGCCTTTAGTGATGACTTTTAGTATAACTTGATGTTAAGAAAAGTAACAATAGAGGTTTAAAATGTACTAATGAGTTTAGCAACATGAGCATATGTTTTGTCAAAGTCAATACCTTCCTATTGATTGTAAGGATGTGTTGCGAACCTTGCTTTGCTTATCTAGGTTGTTTTTGTAAACCCACTTGGTTCCAATGAACTTTCACCTCTTTGGTAATGGAACAAGAGTCCACACCTTGTTCTTTTCAAACTACTCTAGTTATCTTGCACATCTAGGATCGACTCCTCATTCTGAAGAGCTTCTTTGACATTCCTTGGCTTAAATTGTGAGATGAAGGAACTCTTTTCTTGATCTTTTATATAAATGGCATGTATCTTCACTCTTTCAAAAGGATTTCCTATGATAAGTTCTTTGGTTGATATTTTGCAAAGTGGGGAGTCAAATCCTTCTTTTCTTCTTATTGTGAGCATTCTTCAGCAACCACCTCCTTACTTTTTTTGTTTATGTCTAGGTTTTATAATATTGGGATCACATCATCTAGATGTCATCATAAACAACAATGTTTGATGAAGAGTTGTAATTTTTAATAAATCTAACATTAACAAATTCTTCTAATTTTGGTACATCAATGTTAAAAATTATACATGCTCTATTAGTAGTACTATAGCTAAGAAACAAAGATTTGTAAGATTTCACACCACACTTGTCAAGTGAGTCCTTGGTGTTCAAAATAAAGCATGGACAACCAAAAATGTGAAAGAAGTCAATAGTCGACTTCTACCATGCCATTACTGATATTAGATTTTCTTAGGCAAAGCATGAAAGAAAACTTGATTTTATATGTGGAACCTTTGTACCAACAAACTTAGTATCGGTACAAAGTTGAAAAAGGATTATTACGGGCTCTCTCACTATATTCTTTGTTGGAATAATGTGAAAACAATATATTACATATTATTTGATTGTGAATCTTCTAGAACAATATTTTTGCATTAAATATCAGACTCCCAATACCAGAAATAGATCAACCATATAGTGACTTCTATCCATATCTTCTCAAGAAAGTTGTTCATAACAAAGTACTCATATTTCGACACCTCTAATAACATTTGGTCAGAAAAGAATTGTAGAATATTAAAAAAACTCCTATGTTATTCCTTCAAATATTACATAACTAAAGCTACCATTTCTCAAGTATATGTTTCTTTTCATCTATCTTTTTGCATGTTCTTCATCTAGAAGAACTTCTACTCGTTGCTTGGCCCTTTCTTTACCAATCTCGATGCATTTGTTGCATGGTCTCCCACCCATTGACCCACACTCTACATATCAAAACTTGACAAACAACTCTGATGTTGCTCAATGCACTCAATGATCAAGAGGAACAAATGATCCTTTCTGTTACTTTGTCTCTGATTTTTGTCAGTTCTAGTTCTTTTTCGTAATCACCTGTTGTATCTTATTCTAAGGAGTCCTCCTTAGAAAACCTTTACTACTGTATTAAGATTGGGGTTATCTGATGGATCCCCACCTACCACCTATTCAAATCTTATTCTTGGGTCAATTTCATTAGTGCTTTCCCTCGATGACCCATCTATCCATTTATTTTAATGATGCTCTCCTGATAGATCATGAGTACTTGAACTACCCCTGGTGCTAACACTCCCCTGAAGGTAGTTAACATTCATGTGATATACTCATTCTCTATCATAATATAGTATTAAAGTGTATATAAATTGGAGCAATACATATGTAGCATTCACAACTTGTAAATAGGTTTCTACTTTTTGCTCACAAAGAAGATGGGTCAGTATGTCCTTCCTCATCCCAACCAGATGTGAAACCAGACTTTGATCATTAAGGGGGTCAAGTTTATCTTAATTTTTGAGGTTACAAAACATAATAAGTGTTGTGGTTGGATTTTTTGTGACTTCGTAGGTCTTTATTAGTATCTCACCAAGTCTCATGGTAATAAAAAACACAATTTGACCTTTAATATGTTCATTGTTACCATTATCATTTTAAAACCGATCATACACACCTAAAATGTACCATAATTGTTCTTTTTTATTTTGAATATTTTTAGATATCATTCTTTACTTTACTTTTTCAAGTAAAAGACTTTTGAAAATAATGAAATAGAGTGACACTCTTTTTATCATGATATAATTAAAAATTGACACTTCAGCAAGTTCAGTTCTCAATAAGTATTTTTACAAATTGACCAAAAATGGATATACCAAAATAAACAAAAAAGGATCTATAAACAATAAAGTTTTAGCTATTAAAAGAAGAAAAATAGTGTTCTCTTTTGTTCAATGTCAAATATTTAAGCACAATTATTAGCAAAATATGACAATATTTTCTAATTTGCTAGTAATGACGCATAGTAAAGTACTTAGAATTTAAGGAATCTCTTTGAAATATGCACAATTTGGCATTATTTATTAGATTATTTGGGTCGTAGATGGATTCATTTTGTAACTTTGTAGGTGTTTGTGAGCGTTTCACCAAATCTCATGGTAAGAAAAGAATACAATTTTATCTGAACCGTTCTATAACATATTCGACGCGGCCACTAACTTTGTTGAAGTCGGTCATACAGACCTGAAGTGACATGACAATTGGTCGTTGCGATTATAATGAGTTATGCGGACAACATTTTTACTTACATTTTCATTTAAAGCGCTTTTCAAAAATAATAAAAATAGGGAGACAAGTTTTTTGTAAATAAAACAAAAAATGATTTAACAAGTCAGATTCTAAGGAAATGTTTCAAACTTGACTAAAAATGAATATACCAAAACAACAAAAATAAGATCTATAGACGGTATAGCATATATATTATAAAAAGAAAAATCGATGTTTTTTTCAATATCAAGGATTTACATACAATTTAATAAAATATGAGTATTCTTATTTTGAATAACAATGAGTTAGTGAAATATAGTTGAAGTATATGTATATCTACTAAAATCTACAAAAATTGGTGTTTCAGTTACATGAGTATAAAACTGATAACACGAATAAAATTTATATTGTTGAGTTTTTAACTAGGATACATTTATTGTAAACAAATGAAAACAACCACTTCTACCATACCTCAATCTTATTCTTTAATGGCCATGTCCACTACTATGTACACAACATTTTTAAAATTGTTGTCGGACGCGATGATTGAACTCAGGTGCAATAAACACAAACAATTCAAAACTACCACTCAAGGCTAAACTTCTACATTACCTTTTATTGGTCATTGCTACTACTAATTCTACTATGGTAACTAAAAGGTAACTAGATTTATTAGTATTTATATATTTTTATATTTTATGTGTGGTCATGGCCCCAGCCGGGCCGGCCCCCTCTGACTCACCGTTGGTCCCAAGCAAGAAAGAAAAAGCCTAAAACGTTACTGCATACAAGGGCCGATCCACGACATAGCAGCGTCCACGGAAAATGAACACTCATTCATTTTTAAAAATGAGTGACGAAACTTGAGAACACACCACTTATTCATATATGGAAAGGAATATGATAGCGTCAGTCCGCAGACATTTACTTTGGACACACCTGATTTAACCAGCAACACTCCGCGGCAAACCCTTACATTCATGGTATCAATTTATTGAGCTATTTGACTAGCGTTCAAGATCAAACACAACATAATATCCGTGCCGGTTGGAGTGCCCTCTTTTGCTTCGTGACTAGGGTCTGGAGGTTGTAGGAGGATTATAGCAACGATATATTGCACCATAACACCCTCGACTGTACGGCGGTGTCCTAGAAATGGGAGCGACAGGGTGGTTTTTAGTAGTACCACCATAGCTGATGTACCCTGCCAATGCCAGATCAAGATTTTGAGGACTTTTAGATAAACGCAAAAAAGGGTACAACAAATGACCGTGATACAAACGTGAAAGATACTTCACACTAGTCATTCACACCATGTCTTCTTGTCCCCAACTATCCAATGTGTTTCTCAACCAATATGAAGTACTCTTTACATAACCTTGTCCAGATGAAGCTTTGAATATGACTCGCATCCACACCAAAGTGAACTTTTCTTCCATCTATAAGTGCCCCTAGAAACAAAGATAAAAATGTCATTAATTTCTTGTTAGATATATGGTTATAGAAGTCATATATATACCATGTGTTAATCTCAATGTAGTGCAGCTAGTATATGAGAGAAAGGTAGTTTTGTGTCTAGTGCTAAAGGGGAAGAAGTTTTATCTCATATTGCTCACTTCTAAAACTTTTGTGATCCTTATATGTAGGATCAGGTGTGACACTAGTGTCCAAAGGTCCTAGGAGAAAGTATACTCACCTCTTTTGTGGGTATGATGACCACAATATACGTGCACACGCGCGCCACTCCTTGCCTGGTTGGGCCGGACTCGAGCTCGGGCTCGAATGTTTTCCATCTTCTTTTTGCACTATGATACAACTGCCTATTTAATTGATTATTGATTTAATTAATTATTTTTTCTGAAATGGTTTTATCAATCATAATTGGAAAGTGTTTTCCTTGTAATTTTTTCCGCAATATATATAAGAGTGATCGAGTGATTGCAGTCTTAATGAGAATAGGATTTCGGTACATGTAAAGCTATAAATAAGCCTCCGGACATTAGGATTAAACGCATCTCAAATGAACATCAACCGTCGGCCGTTTCGTTTGTGTTTTACAAACCCTAAGGAGAGCGCTAAGCTTTCGCTTCTGTGTTGCTGCTTGAAATCGTTCTTCTCCTGCGAGCAATAAATTCCTTCTTTTCCTTAAAGACGCAATATATCAAGCGGTGGTTGTTGCGATCGCTGGGTTGCGTTGGTAGTACAATCAGATGTCGTCAAGCACAAGCAAGACGATAACCTTCTTAAGGTTCGTGACCGGATCAACTAGAACAACGGTGTCTATCCTTCCGGATTGCAGGCAGCTGATTTCTTTAAGTAACACGTTCTTTTTTTAAACGAACGACCTGGTTTGTATTTGTAACTCTATTTTTTTTTCATACACTGTTTATTCTTCTGCTTCTTATCTAGATATGGTATGAACATGTTAATTTATTACACTTGTTGTTGCATGTAACAACGTAAATCTATTATTATCAACATTTCTTTTAACTCTTTCGTCTCGCACTTACCATCTTCTTTGGTATGAGCAGTTAAAAATAAAAGACCACGATTAAGAGCTTGTTTGGTTGGTTGTAGTCGGAAGACAAAATGTTAGTTATATATTCTTACATTACCAGCTCACACAACTACAACCAACTACACCCAACTAAACTAACCCTAAATTCAGTTGACACACGTCATGATATCCTATAAGGAGCAACATGGTTTGTGTAAATCCAGAACAATAGATCTCCCAGATGTTTTGAAATATCCACGTTATGCCATATGAGAGGCCATTACATTTTTCTTCTATGCATTCATGTATGCAAGAGCCCGAGGGCGGATAGATTTAAGTGAGTTTGACGTGGGATGCAGAATTCAACTGATGCAAGTGTCGTTTATCTTCTCATGGAAGAATCTTATTTTATCACAAATCAACGAATGATTTATATGTGCCCCCATTGAATCATCCACTTCTCGATCCATTTTAACATCTCCCTCACTTTGAAATATTGAGTTAACCTGATCACCAAGTCATGGCCACTACCAACTATTTGGCAGTAAAAAACACTACCATTATCTACTATGGCACCACGGACTTGGTTTCCTCGACCTTAGTCCACACTACAACATCAAGTTGGTGAGAAATGACTTTCATATCATTTCATCCAATGCAGAGATATAGCGATTCCACCACCACCCGTCACAGTCATAACATCTCGGGATTTTCCAATTCCGACACAGAAAGTAAAGGTGGAAGATTCAAACATCCAACTTTGATTGTTTTCTACCTTAGTGGGAAAATACAAACTTGAAGGTTAACAATGCACACATGATATTTCAACGAGATATGTGTAAATTAACCCTATAAGTCAAGTTTGATTTCGATTTGAATATGAATATTAGAGGTACATGTATATTATCCATGGGGATGAAGACAGCTTGTTTCCACATGTGTTGTTGGTCACTCCACAACATCCTTGTATATATGATTCCTAAACTTATGAATAGCAAGTGTATCAACACATGAGTTGTAATTAATTGAAGATAAAATGCAGATATATGAAAAAGGAAGGTTAAAACATCATGAATAAAATACACACATTTCCCCGTTTATCTTAATTATATGAAGCATCACATTTTAATAGATACTCGGAATTTCCATTTCCCAATGGAAGAACTAGAACAAATATATTTTCTTTGGGTAAGTCAAGAGGTCATTTATTCACCCGCCCTCCTCTTGCAGGCTCCAATAAACTACTTACAATGGCATTACAATCCTATCTTAAAAAAAATCTTTCAACACTACACCTACCTCTATTACTAATGCTAACGACGCTAGTTGGAGGATGTTGGTAATGCCTAACATCCATGTTGTTTGTAAGGTGTGCTTTCTCCAGCACATCGGACTCCCAAGTTTTCAAACGCTTCGTGTATTTGACCACTGTTGTGGTGTTTGGATAGAGTTTCCTTTTGACCTCCAACTTCCAAGGTGCAAGAAAGGGGTAGCCTCCGTTTCTAGTTCATGACATCCTTTGCCTTCTTCGATTCCAACGTGAACTCAACTTGTTAAATCCTTGTGCCCTGGCATGCTCTATGGCCATCCCCAGGGTGTAGACTCTACCTCCACAATCGTTTTGGTTGTGAACCTGCATCTAAATCTACCAAGCCATCGACCAACATGGTCTCTAGTAATCCCAACTCCTATTGTGTTACTACCTTTTACTACCACTTCAGTATGGAAAACCACCATGTCCTCCTCGAAAGTTTCCTCTATCTCATCTTCCTCCTTATCCTCATTAATCTCCTCGTCCCTTTTGCTCCATGCCAATTGGGCATTAATGAGAAAGTATTGGATGGTATCACCCAAGTGATCCACATTTGATTTCTTCACACTAAACATCTCCTCATTTCTACTCCTCTAGATTTTCCAACAACCTATCATGAACAGTGATATGGTTTCAAGCTTCCTCTTTTGACACATATTCAACCAACCTTCATAGTTACACTGGAAGAAATTGGGTATCTGATCAGATATCGTATGTTTCTCCCGAACCTCCTTGGCCTTATAGCAATCTCTAGGTGAGTGGAGTGAGTCCTTGAGAAACATATTACACCTTAGGCAAAAAGGATTGTCAAACATGTTATGCAACACTCTAATTTTGTTTGTCAATAGGCCTCCATGACAGACAAGCCAATGGAATGTCTTAATCTTTGTTGGTATGGCCTTTTCCCATATATCTTTCCACAGTCTACTTCTTTTGGTAGTGCCCTCCTCCTTGAGTTGTTTCTAGGAAGTCTTGGTGTTGAATCTACCATCTTCAGTGAGGGTTCACGCCCAACTATATTCTCCTTGGTAGGTAATCAATAGACTACTACATAAATGGCCTATAATGTCACATTTTGAGGCATTGGTTGTATACCAAAAATCGATGCCTAAACCCTACAACGTTGGATGAAACAAAAACTGACATCTATATGTGAAGACCGGCTGATTTTCATAAGACACAGGTATCACTTTTTGTTTAACGTCGGCTGTGCAATAAGAAACCGACATCTAAAATCACCCTCCAAATCCAAATTTTCCAGTACAAAAAAATTACCACCAAAATTTCGCATACGGCATCGGCTGTTCACCAAGTAACCGACGACTAAAGGTTTTTCGTGAGACAGAAATCAGCCACATTTTTGTCGCCAGTTTTCTTACATGAACTGACATAGATGTGTATTCACGTGTTGTCCCTGTGAAATTTTTTACCCCCCAAATTTCCCAATTGGCGTCGGTTTTAGATGGCAACCGACGACTATGGTTGTAATTCAAGACCATTTTTTTATCAGCATATGTAGACAGATGTGGGTTTTTTTAGTTGAAACTGACGACTATGATGGAACATAGGTGTCAGTTTTTTGTGGTGACCGACGCTTGTGGAACATAGGTGTCGATTTTTATTAATAACTGGTGTCGGTACTTTACTTAATAGCACTCACGCGGCCACACGAGCCAGACTCTTTATTTTATTGTGGTGCCGACTATTCGAGTACCTAGGTCTCTGGCGATTCCCGCCGTCGACGCCCACCCCACCGTCAGAGGAGCTTCGCTCACCACCGGAGAAGCCCACCGCCGACTGTAACTACTCCCGCTGCCAGAGAAGCGAGCCTTGCTCCCCCACTGCCAGTGAAAGCCCTACCATCGGAGCTACTAGCAGAGGTGTGAAGGAGGTTATTGGAGCTCTTCAAAGGTTGTTGTGGAGGTCGTCATAGGCGGCTGGAGCTCGAAGGTTGTTGTGGAAGCTACTTCTGGAGCTCGAAGGCTACTTCTCAAAGGTTGACCTAGTCGAGCTCTCTATTGGAGCCTGAAGGAGATCGCCAAAGCTACAAGTAGGTTAATTTTGATGCCATAACATAATGCATATATGCAATGATGAAATTTATGCATAAATACAATGATTTTGATGCCTAACAACACTCTATGTTGTCTTTTAATTGAATTTAATGTCAAAACAAAGCACATATAACTAGATTATCGTTGTTAAGAGATAAAATTCCTTAGTTGCAATTAAGTATTCATCAATTTGATTAATTTCATGACTTGTATACATATTGCTCCTCATAAATAGTTAGTTATGCATGGTTCTGTACACTTGCTAGTATAAACCAATTTATGTCCTAATAACACAATGCATAAATACAATGATGTAAAACCCTATTTTGTAAAAGGTATTAAATATAAACTAAAAAGTTGTTACCTCAGATCATATAAAACTATAATTTCTAAACCTAGAAACACATCCAAGATTTACTCATTAGGAGTAAACCTTGGATAGTCCCAATTTAGGATTGTTTGTGAACTCTTCATCTCACTTAGGATGTAAGTGTATAATGTGAATTCGATTTCAATAAATTTCGACAACACTTTCCTTTTGTTCTCTGGTTACATATGTAGGTGGGCATTTGCCTATCAACATTTGTGTACTTGGAGAACTGTAGGGAAATGCTGCCGAAATTTATTGAAATAGAATTGACATTATACACTTACTATTGAGGATGAAGTGTTCAAGAATGGTATAGGTGGTACATATTTCAACCTTAATTATTATCCATAACAACTAAAACTTCAACCTAAAATACTAATTTATACTAAATAATTTGGTACTCTATGATTTAATACTTGTCATTTATTTTCTCATATAGAATGGATCGATCATGGATGCCTATTCCAAATCACTACACCCTAGAGTTTATTTCTAGTATTGATCAATTTATATGATTTGTGGAGGAACATAGGAAAGATCTTGGAGATAGATTCTATTATCCATGTAGGAATTGTAGTAACAATTTGAAAGTCGACACTATTGATGAAATCAAGAGTCATGTCTTGTGTAATGGGATCATACAGGGCTATACAGAATGGTACTAGCATGGAGAGACTCCTTCCACGGGTTTAGTAGATGTCGATAGTAGTGATTATGTTGAAGAAGAAATTGTTGATGATGATATAGATGTCAATGGCACAATTCCGATTGACATTTTAAGGACCCTGAACTTCATTTTGGGCTTACCTTGTTTGCTTTGCTTAAACCTTGTGTTTAGAAGCTTGCTTTATCACCTGAGGTGTGATTAGTGTTTTGTTGTGGGGTTGAGGTGCAACTTGCAATTTACCCAAGTTCTAGGGTTTCGGTGCAAGTTTGCCACCTTGTGAGATCTCCTTGTATCTCTTTGCATCCTCTAGAGTTGAGAGGATGGGTTGGGCACCTTGCTTGAGTTGATTGGGCCTCGTTTGGGCTTGTTCGGTTGGTTTTGGGCCTTAGGGCGTGCCTTGCTACTTTGTGTCAGCCAAGTAAGCTGGTGGTGTGCTGGGTTGTTGTGTTAGGCAACACACTTTCCCTCCACCTAACCTCATTGGCATCACCCTAATATGGACATGTGGTGCTTGATTTATAGCAAGAGGAAGGCCTTGGATAAGTGAAGCTAGGCGAGCTAACATGTGGCTTTGCTCCATGGACAAGTGCACTTAGGGAGGGTGACACCTTGCTTATTTCTATCCTTTACCCCCCTTCTATATATACTCTTCTTTTCTCTTTCTTGGGGTCTCTTTTCCCCTTAGCCATTTACTCTCCCTTGCTGGCTGAGAAAGAGGAAAGGAAGGAGAGGAGGTGGTCGATATACCTTGTTGTTGCTGCTTTCTTCTTCCTTAGTGGTGGCTGATACATACCATTGTTCTTGATTCTTCTCTTCTCTAGTTGGTGGACAAAGCTAGGAGGAGGTTCTTGGAGTTTGGAGCTTGGAGATTTGTGCCTAAGGTGGGTTACATAACTTCTAACCTAGCTATACTATCTCATTTATATGTTTCTTTAATATGCTATCTTGATCGGCTATGTATATCTTGCTAGTAATGCTCATGGTTTAGTTAGTGACCTTGTTGCTCGATATGCACCTTAGATTAGGGTGGGCGATATGTGTTCCTTGTGTTGGCCGATCTCTTGGGTGTAGAATCTCAATCAATACCCCTCTCTCACTTTGTTGTTGAGAGGTGAGCTTAGGGTTTCTTAACCAAAGAGTCATGGTGGTGTGACCGTGAGGCAACACCCCTCTCTCACTTTGTTGTTGAGAGGTGAACCTATGTTCTAGTTGCTTGGGAGGAATGGTTAGCTAGTTTGGCTGATAGAGGTGTTGACCTTAGTGTTAAGGTGGTAATCTTCCCCTGTTGCATGATACCCTCTTGGGTAGTGCTTCCTGGTATGGGCCTTGGACGACAGGGTGTGTCTCTTGGGCGATACAGGTTGCATGTTGTGGTGTTTCCCGATATCCCCTCCTTCCTTTGAGCTAGGGCTTGGGCGATACAGTAGTATGAGGTTTGGGTAATGTAGTAGGAAGAATCTTTGTTGGTCCCTTACCTGATATGGTGTTTAAGAGTTAAGTTAGTTGGGTGTTTTGGGTTGTTGGTGCCTTGGACGACATCCTCTTGGATGGTGCTGCTCGACACCCTATTAGGTGGTGTCTTGCCCGATAGGGTGCTCCTATTGTGATGGTCTTGATGAGAATTTAGGATTGTATCCCCTTAGCTGTTATGCGCCATGGGAGGTGCTCCTCTTGGGTGTTGTGATGTGTTGCCCGATATGGTGCTTCATGGACGATAGGGGTGTGTTGTTGGGCGTTATAGGTTAGACCCTAGATGTGTTGTCCAATATCAGTTTGCTTAGTGTCTTGCCCGACATGGGTGTTGATCGATATGGTGGGTTATGCTTGATGTCCGGCTTGATAACCGACCCTAATAGGGTTTGGACGTGGCTGATACCCTTTAGTGAGGATCGTTGAACCTTTGGTGAGGGACGTTGTATCTTTTGGTGAGGGTTACACCTTACCCGATATGCTTTGGTGAGGGTTACACTTCATGTTCGATTGAAAGCCTAATATTGTTTGGAATGCTTATAGGTGGAAGTTAGGTATGTGCTTGATCATCGAATGTTGCACAACTATATTTCGATAATGAAGTGTTTATCTACTCTTGAGCATACTAACCATGCAGGTATCATTAATTGAGATGTTTGATCAGGTATGAGCCAAGATGATGTCATTAGTGACATTTGATTAATGTTAAACAGTAAGAAACAATATGTGCTATGAGAACTACGATGGTACATGATGAATGTTGCCTATGTATTGGTAACATGTGCTTAAAGATGGGATGGAGTCCCTATGATGTTGGATCCTTGTTATGGATTAGGATATATGGCAAGAAGCCAAGTGGTAACATGTGATGTTGGATTCTTGAGGTAGATCATGATGATAATGATGGCATTGAGTAGCAATAATAGTGTGGCACAAAATAATGGAATCTATGTTGTTTCCCTTTATTGATGGTTTTCTTAATACAATTTGGATGACCCTAACAATCCACATAAAATGTATTAATTAATTACATATGAACCTTTCATGTAGTTTTCCCTAGCCATAGATCCATCATCTTCAGGAGCTGGTGATGGTGAAATGGGTTCTCCTAGCCGAAAATAGGAGGTATAGAGTACAACTTCGGTTGTAGACTCAGTTATGTATAAGAGCATTGTGAACAGGTCCATGGCTCAGTATGATAGAGCATGAATGTGTTCATGGCTCAAGAGCACGGTGAATAGGTCTGTGGCTCAAGATATTTTAGCGCCGTGACATGTACCAAGGTGGGCTAGAGAAAAGGGTAGCCTGCGGAGCTGACCGTGTGACTGAGGTCACTTAAGCAAGAGATTGTGGTCCTGCTTTGGATATCATGCACTTACTACGAAGAGGATGAGGTCATGGAGTCCGGCTCTTCCATTGACTTTGTATGGCACCTGCTTTGGGTTTCGCAACCAAAGGTTGGATTTGAGTGGTACGGCTCACTTCCTCGGGGCATAATAAATGGTAATTCAGCTGTGTAGTATAATTGCTTATGGCAAACACAAAAAATTGGATGAGGCCTTGAATGGTGTATGATTGTTTTATATACATGTCCTAAGTCCTTCTTGTAGCTAGTTATATGCTTCTCAGATATCATGGTAATACATGCTTCTGTTCTTCATATTTCATATCTAATATGGTCATCTATCATTTGCTTTTATCTTCTTTAGCTTCTCTGAGATTTTATAGTTCGGCGGGGAGTTATGTTTCTCACTGGGACTGTGTGTCTCACCCTGCTGGTTTCATCTTTTTTAGGTGATCAAGCTAGACATGGTGGTGGTTGTGAGGTTGCGGCTGAGCAGCAAGAAGATCATAAGAAGGCAAGGATGGATATGCTAATGTGGTTGTTTTGTAGTAGAGTCTTAGAGTCTCCCTATACTCTCAGGTTCTTGGAGGTGTTTTGACAAGGTTTCATGATGTATGATCTCGGTATGGTTTTCTTGTAACCCGTTGTAGGCCTGGTTAGATCTGATATGTATATAAATAGGTGATGCATCCTTTATGGATAAGAGACAGTTGGATCCTATGTGATGGTGGACATGTATCAAGTTTATGTATATATATAACATGTTTTCTTACAGGATATGGATTTGGCTGTAATAATTTTGATGTTATGACACTTTCCACAATCGGTTTTAATTAACCCATATTTTTGGTAATATGTTGTTTATGGTGGTTCCGCGCATTTTCGTGTGGCATTTCGTTGTATGTGTGATAGCAGGATGTCATAACGAGTTTGGTATTAAAGCTCTAGGTTCGTTTAGTCTACATGGATCTAGGACTTGGCTTTGTGTTCGTTCTTGTACTTTTTCCAGATTTTCTTATAATGACTTCTTCCCCCAGCATAAGATAAAGCTAAAAGATGTCTGGAAATCACAAAGAATATGCTGTTGAGAGAAGCGCGACTACATCGGTTGATGGAGCCAGAGTGCATGCACATGAAGATTAGGTGCTTGAGGTCCCCCAGATTGACCCGACCATTCTCGAGAATCATGCCTATCAACATCTTATGGGGAAGTTAATGGCTACAATGAATCTCATGGTGGAAAGATTGTATATGCCTCCTCCAAGAGCACCAGTTCCCCATGGTGAATCTTTGGGTATTGGGAAGACCTTCAAGCAGCTTCACCGAGTCAGAGCTTCGGATTATGCTGGAACGGCTGATCCAGCGGATGCAGATCTGTGGCTGATAGGTCTTGAGAAATCCTTCCAGATTCTCGACATACCTGAAGAAGATAAAGTCAAGCACGTTGTCTACCTTCTGAAAGGTAGTGCTAGCCACTGGTGGGTCATCAAGGAAGAGAAGTGACCTGGTGAGGTGATCGGTTGGGATGTTCTCCGATGGGAGTTTGTCAGTCAATACTTCCCGAAGATCTATCTGGGCAAGAAGATTATCCAGTTCGAGCATTTACACCAAGGATCTCTGAACATCACATAGTACAAATCCAAGTTTACGGATCTGCTAAGGTTTTTTCCTCACATGGCGGCAACAGATGATGAAAGGATCAGACGGTTTGAGAAAGGTTTGAGTGTCGAGCTGTCGACACCTGTTGCTATTTTAGAAAACTGGGAGCGGTTTGCCACGTTTGTGGAGTTTGTCTGAAGGATTGAACGGTCAGTCAAGGAGAAGAGAGATGTCATGTCCAAGAAAAGGCCTGCTTAGTTTCAGAAACAGAGGTTTGATAGCCACAAGAAGCTGAGGTTTTCTGCACCTTCTGTGATGCAAGGTTCCAGTGTGTCGTCACAGTGGTCACCGAGTAAAGGAAGAGGGTGTGGGTTTTCACCATCTAGAGCCTACAGTACAGCTTCAGTGACAGTGATAGGGCCATCTAGGCCGCAGTTAGAGGATAGGTCATGCTATCTCTATAGACAGATGCGGCATCTGAAGTCAAATTGCCCGAGAAAAGATGTTGAAGTAACACAACAACTGAGGCAGAATCAGCAAGGATCGGATAGACAGCAGTCCAGTGGCACCAGAGGGTGAGGACACGGCCAAGCGTCACTAGCAGGATTGTCTGCTCAAGAAAGCAGAGGACGTGGACATCAAGCAACGGCTCGATTCTATGCTATGAGTCAGCCGGAAGCGATACTCAACTCGCGAGTGGTGGTAGGTTAGATGGAGTTTTTTTTATTCTGATTTGTCTTCTTCTTGCTTTATATCTATTCTGGTTGACTCGGGTACTACGTACTCTTTTATTGCACGTAGTGTGCTTGATAGTTGTCTTTTACCTGTTAGTTGAAAGAAAGATAGCTTATTGCTAGAAACCCCTCTTGTTGGTCCTGTGTTGCTTCGAGAAGTGTATCCATCTTGTGTTCTATCTTTTTCAAGACACAACATACAAGTGGATCTTATACCACTTGATATGCATGGATTCGATGTAATCCTTGGAATGGATACCTTGGAAAGATATAAGGTTGTGCTGGACTATGGTTTCAAGCAGGCGGTGTTTGTTGACGATGGTGAGAAGTGGATCTTCCAAGGAGATAGGAAGATTCTTCTAACATGTTTAGTGTCTGCATTGGTGGCGGAGAAGTTGTTGCAGCAAGGATGTAAAGTGTTCTTAGCACATGTTGTGGATACCAAGGCAAAAGGTCCTAGCCTTCAAGATGTGTCTGTCATCAGAGAGTTCACATATGTGTTTCCTGATGAGTTTCCCGATGTTCCTCCACCTCGAGAGATTGACCTTGAGATCAACCTAGTGCCAGGGACACAGCCAGTTGCTCAGATATTGTACAGGATGGCTCCAACTAAGATGGAAAAGCTGAAGAAGCAATTATAGGAGTTGTTGGATAAAGGTTTCATCAGACCGAGCACATCACCGTGGGGTTCTCCAGTTCTGTTCGTGAAGAAGAAGGATAGGTTGATGTGTCTGTGTATAGATTATCGGTAGTTGAACAAAGTTACGATCAAGAACAAGTATCCTTTACCGAGGATAGACGATCTGTTTGACTAGTTGCGTGGTGCTTCAGTGTTCTCAAAGATCGATCTGCGGTCTGGATATCATCAGATTAGGATCAAGGAGGATGACATACCAAATTCAGCCTTCAGGATGAGGTATGGGCATTATGAGTTTGTGGTTATGCCATTCGGGCTAACCAATGCGCCAGCTGCATTCATGGATCTAATGAATAGAGTGTTTTGTCCATTCTTAGATCAGTTTGTTGTGGTCTTCATAGATGATATCTTGATCTATAGTCGAGATAGTCAATAGCACGAACATCGTCTTTGACAAGCATTGACTCTACTTCGCCAGCACCAGTTGTATGCCAAGTTCAGTAAGTGTGAATTCTGGCTGAAGGAAGCGACTTTCTTGGGTCATGTGATATCTGTAGAAGGAGTCAAAGCGGATCCCAAGAAGGTGGAGTCATTTGTAGAGTGGGAGCAATCGAAGATGCCGACTGAAGTCCGTAGTTTTCTGGGATTAGAAGGATACTATTGGAGGTTTATAAGAAACTTCAGTGTGATCGTGTTGCCTTTAACAAGATTGACCAGGAAGGATGTACCTTTTGTTTGGGATGGTTAGTGTCAGCAAGCCTTTCAGAACCTTAAGGAGAAGTTGAGAAGCGCTCCATTATTAGTGTTGCCGGAATCTGGGAAAGGCTATGTTGTTTTCTATGATGCTTCCAAGAAGGGCTTAGGTTGGGTGCGGATGCTGGAAGATCACGTGGTTTCTTTTGCTTCTCGACAACTTAAGAAACATGAAGAAAGCTATCTGACACATGATTTGGAGTTGGAAGCAGTGGTCCATGCGTTGAGGATCTGGAGATACTATCTTTATGGGGAAGTGTGTCAAATCTTTATGGATGATAAGAACCTGAAGTATATCTTCTCACATAATGAGCTGAACATGCGTCAGCAGGACTGGATGGAGTTGATCAGTAATTATGATTGCACCATTGAGTACCACCCAGGTAAGGCAAACGTAATAGCGGACACGCTTAGTAGAAAGTCTTCTTCTCTTCCCATGAAGAAGGCATAGTTGAGTTCTTTGATGTGCCACAAATGGGACTTGTTCGTTTCTTTGAGTCAAATGAATGTAAAGTTGGAAGTCTCCTTGTTGGCAGGACTGTTGGCACAAATACAAGTGAAGCCTATGTTGAGACAACAGATCAAAGAAGCACAATAAGCAGATGCTACAGTTCAATAGATCATATCAGAGTTCGACAGCGTGAAGCGTGATGGCTTCCATGAGTCTGAGGATGGGCTAGTTTGTTATAGTAACAGGTTGATGGTTCCCTATACCGATAATCTAAGGAAGTTAGTGCTCGAGGAAGTGCACACATCAATGTATGCTATGCATCCCAGTGTCACTAATATGTATCACAATCTGAAGGATTTGTATTGGTGGCCCGGATTAAAGAAGGATGTGGCTGAGTTTGTGTCTAAGTGTGCGGTATGTTAACAAGTTAAGGCAGAACATCAGAAGTCAGCAGGAACGTTGCAACCCATGCCGATACCATGGTGGAAATGGGATCATATAACCATGGATTTCGTAGATGGTCTTCTGAGGACAGCTAGGAATCATGATTCCATCTGGGTGATAGTGGACAGATTGATGAAATCTGCTCATTTTATACCTGTGAAGACAACATACACGGCAGAGAAGCCTGCACAAATTTATGTAGATGAGATAGTGTGTTTGCACGGTGTGCCAGCAATGATAGTCTCTGACAGAGGCCCTCAGTTCATAAGTCATTTTTGGGAACAGCTGCATAAGGCATTAGGAACGTAGTTGAGGTTCAGTATTACTTTTCATCCATAGACAGATGGACAATCTGAAAGGACTATTCAGACTTTGGAAGATCTTCTAAGAGCTTGTGTTCTGTAGTTCCTTGGGAGTTGGGACGTGCTTCTCAGTCTAATAAAGTTTGCTTACAACAATAGTTACCAACAAAGTATCGACATGGCACCTTATGAAGCATTGTATGGTAGAAAGTGTAGATCTCCTTTATGTTGGTATGAATCTAGTGAGTATTAGCTTTTAGGTCCTGAGCTAGTACATCAAACGACAGAAAAGATCATGGTGATACGACAACAATTGAAAGTGGCACATGATAGATAGAAGTCCTATGTGGATAATTGACGTCGACCTCGAGAGTTCCACGAGGGAGACAAGATGTATCTCAAAGTCTCCATGTGGAAAGGAGTGTTAAGGTTTGGAAGGAAAGGGAAGTTGGCTCCCAGGTATATGGGACCCTATCCATTGTTCCATGTCAGCATGCTGAAGAAAAGTCATCCAGGAACAGAGACAGTGATACCAGTTGAAGTCGAGCTTGATGAAGATGTGACCTACGAGGTAGGTCTGGTGTTGATCCTTGATAGACAGGTGAAGAAGCTGAAGAAGAAAGACCTAGTTCTTATGAAAGTTCATTGGCATCACCTTGGCATTGAGGACACCACGTGGGAGCTTGAGGAAGAGATGAGGAGGAAGTATCCCTCACTTTTCTCTTTGGATTTCGGGGGTGAAATCCTTTTGTAGGGGTTTACAGCTTGTAAGGACCCTGACCTTTGTTTTGGGTTGAACCTGTTTGCTTTGCTTAAACATTGCGTTTAGAAGCTTGCTTAATCACCTGAGGTGTAATTAGTGTTTTGTTGTGGGGTTGAGGTGCAACTTGTAATTTACCCAAGTTCTAGGGTTTCAGTGCAATTTTGCCACCTTGAGATATCTCCTTGTATCTCTTTGCATCATCTAGAGTTGAGAGGATGGGTTGGGCACCTTGCTTGAGTTGTTTGGGCCTCGTTTGGGCTTTTTCAGTTGGTTTTGGGCCTTAGGGCGCGCCTTGCTACCTTGTGTCGGCCAAGTAAGCTGGTGGTGTGTCGGGTTGTTGTGTTGGGCGACACACTCCCCCTCCACCTAACCTCATTGGCATCACCCTGATATGGACATGTGGCATTTGATTGCAAGCAAGAGGAAGGCTTTGGACAAGTGAAGCTAGATGAGCTAACATGTGGCTTTGCTCCATGGACAAGTGCACTTAGGGAGGACGACACCTTGCCTGTTTCTGTCCTTTACCCCACTTATATATATACTCTACTTTTCTCTTGCTTGGGATCTCTTTTCCCCTTAGCCATTTGCTCTCCCTTTCTGGCTGAGAATGAGAAAAGGAAGGAGAGGAGGTGGCAGATATACCTTGTTGATGTTGCTTTCATCTTCCTTAGTGGTGGCTGATACATCCTGTTGTTCTTGCTTCTTCTCTTCTCTAGTTGGTGGTCGAAGCTTGGAGGAGGTTCTTGGAGTTTGGAGCTTGGTGATTTGTGCCTAAGGTGGGTTACATAACTTCTAACCTAGCTATACTATCTCTTTTACATGTTTCTTTAATATGCTATCTTGATTGGCTGTGTATATCTTGCTAGTAATGCTCATGGTTTAGTTAGTGACCTTGTTGCCCGATATGCACCTTAGATTAGGGTGGGTGATATGTGTTCCTTATGTTGGCCGATCTCTTGGGTGTAGAATCTCAATCAATACCCCTCTCTCACTTTGTTGTTGAGAGGTGAGCTTAGGGTTTCTTAACCAAAGAGTCATGGTGGTGTGACCGTGAGGCAACACCCCTCTCTCACTTTGTTGTTGAGAGGTGAGCCTATGTTCTAGTTGCTTGGGCGGCATGGTTAGCTAGTTTGGCCGATAGAGGTGCTGACCTTAGTGTTGAGGTGGTAATCTACCATTGTCGCACGATACCCTCTTGGGTAGTGTTGCCTGATATGGGCCTTGGATGACAGGGTGTGTCTCTTGGGCGATACAGGTTGCACGTTGTGGTGTTGCCCGATATCCCTTCCTTCCTTTGAGTTAGGGCTTGGGCAATACAGTAGTATGAGGTTTGGGTGATGCGGTAGGTAGAAGCTTTGTTGGTCCCTTACCTGATATGGTGTTTAAGAGTTAAGTTAGTTGGGCGTCTTGGGTTGTTGGTGGCTTCCATGACATCCTCTTGGATGGTGTTGCCCGACACCTCATTAGGAGGTGTCTTGCCTGATAGGGTGTTCCTGTTGTGATGGTCTTGATGAGCATTTAGGATTGTATCCCCTTGATTGTTATGCACCATGGGAGGTGCTCCTCTTGGGTATTCTGATGTGTTTCCTAATATGGTGCTTCATGGACGACAGGGGTGTGTTGTAGGGCGTTATAGGTTGGACCCTAGATGTGTTGCCCGACATGGGTGTTGACCGATATTGTGGGTTATGCTTGATGTCTAGCTTGATAGCCAACACTAATAGGGTTTGGTCATGGATGATACCCTTTAGTGAGGATCGTTGAACCTTTAGTGAGGGATGATGTATCTTTTGGTGAGGGTTACACCTTACCCGATAAGCTTTGGTGAGCGTTACACTTCATGTTCGGTTGAAACCCTAATGTTGTTTGGAATGCTTATCAGTGGAAGTTATGTATGTTCTTGATCATCCAATGTTGCACAACTATATTTTGATAATGAAGTGTTTATCTACTCTTGAGCAAACTAACCATGAAGGTATCATTAATTGAGATGTGTAATTAGGTATGAGCCATGATGATGTCATTAGTGACATTTGATTAATGTTAAACAGTAAGAAAGAATATGTGCTATGAGAACTATGATGGTACATGATGAATGTTGCCTATGTATTGGTAACATGTGCTTAAAGATGGGATGGTGTCCCTATGATGTTGGATCCTTATTATGGATCAGGATATATGGAAAGAAGCTAAGTGGTAACATGTGATGTTGGATTCTTGAAGTGGATCATGATGATAATGATGGCATTGAGTAGCAATAATAGTGTGACACAAAATAATGGAATCTATGTTGTTTCCCTTTATTGATGGTTTGCTTAATACAACTTGGATAACCCTAACAATCCACTTAAAATGTATTAATTAATTATAAATGAACCTTTCATGTAGTTTGCCCTGGCCATAGATCCATCATCATCAGGAGTTGGTGATGGTGAAACGGGTTCTCCTACGGGTTAACCCGGAGTGCATATTGTTGAATATGTGGGGTTTCTCCTATCTAAAAATAGGAGGTATAGAGTACAACTTCAGTTATAGACTCAGTTATGTATAAGAGCATGGTGAACAGGCCCATGGCTCAGTATGATAGAGCATGAATGCATTCATGTCTCAAGAGCATGGTGAATAGGTCTGTGGCTCAAGATATTCTAGAGTCGGGACATGTACCAAGGTGGGCTAGAGAAAAGGGTAGCCTGCAGAGATGACCCTGTGAATGAGGTCACTTAAGCAAGATATTGTGGTCCTATTTTGGATATCATGCACTGACCAAAAAGAGGATGAGGTCATGGAGTCTGACTCTTCCATTGACTTTGTATGGCACCTGCTTTGGGTTTCACAACCAAATGTTGGATTTGAGCGGTATGGCTCACTTCCTTAGGGCATAATAAATGGTAATTCAGCAGTGTAGTATAATTGCTTAAGGCAAACACGAAACATTGGATGAGGCCTTCAATGTTGTATGATTTTTTTATATACATGTCATGAGTCATTCTTGTAGCTAGTTATATGCTTATCAGTTATCATGGTAATGCATGCTTCTGTTCTTCATATTTCATATCTGATATGTTCATCTATCATATGCTTTTATCTGTTTTAGCTTCTCTAAGATTTTATAGTTTGGTGGGGAGTTATGTTTCTCGTTGGGACTATGTGTCTCACCCCGCTGGTTTCACCCTTTTTAGGTGATCGAGCTAGACGTGGTGGTGGTCGTGGGGTTGCGGCCGAGCAACAAGAAGATCAATAGAAGGCAAGGATAGATATGTTGTTGTGGTTGTTTTGTAGTAGAGTCTCCATGTACTCTCAGGTCCTTGTAGGTGTTTTGATGAGGTTTCATGATGTATGATCTCAGTATGGTTTTCTTGTAACCTGTTGTAGGCCTAGTTAGGTCTGATATGTATATAAATAGGTGATGCACCCTTTATGGATAAGAGACAGCTGGACCCTATGTGACATTGGACATGTATCAAGTTTATGTATATATATATATAACATGTTTTCTTGCAGGATGTGGATCTAGTTGTAATAATTCTACTGTTATGACATTTTCTGCAATCGGCTTTAATTAACCTGTATTTTTGGTAATATGTGATTTATGGTGGTTCCACACATTTTCACATGGCATTTCGTTGTCTATGTGATAGCGGGATGTCACAGACATGGTTGATGTGATGCTAGATAGTTGCAGGGTAGACCACACCGATCCACCTTCCTTATTTAGAAACATTATGCATGATGTTGAGACACCATTATATTTAGGATGTACTAAGTCGGAACCTCTGGCAACTTTCTCCTCTAGGCTGTGTTACTACCTCGGATTTGAGGAATATGATGAGAGGACCGTTATGTTGGTTGCCTATTTGACCCCTAATTGGATATTGAGTACATGTTTCTGCAATGTTGTTAATTCTTCCTGCTCCTCTAAAATTGATATATATTGACCCCTAATTAATACATTATAATATAATTGAATCGTGCATTTGTGTTGTTGTAGGTGCTGAATTGAGTTGATGTGCTTGTGCTCTTGGGGCTGAATTGAGTTGTTGTGTCATCCATTTGTGTTGTTGACTTGCATATATTTCTTCTTCAGCCTTCAAGTGAGGTATAATATTCTCACTCTCCCAATGTGCCATTAGGCTTCATTTTGATTCAAATCTTTGATATATGTAATCATGGTTTATTTACTATTTAGTATTTACTAACAAGCATGATTAAATGATGTTACACAAAACTTAAGATATGAATGATGAAACTAGGATTGTAGGTATAAGAATGACAACATACATGTATTTGTTGGCCTAGAAACCCATCCAAGATTTACTCATTAGGAGTAAATCTTGGATAGTCTCCAGTTTGAGACTGTTCTTGAACACTTAATCTCACTTAGGATGTAAGTGTATAATGTGTATTGGGTTTTCAAGAAAATTTTGATAGCATTTCCATGTTTGTTCTCGAAGTACATATGTACTTGGAGAATAGTGAGGAAATGCTGCCGAAATTTTCTTGAAAACCCAATATGCATTATACACTTACTAGTGAGATTAGGTGTTCAAGAATGGGATAGGTGGTACACATTTATTATATATAAGACCTTAAACCCTAAACTTTTAACCATAAACCCTAATCTTTTAACCCTAGACCCTAATCTTTTAACCCTAAACCCTAATATATACTTGTTTTCTCTTTGATCATAGAATAGATAGATCATGCATGTCCATTCCAAATCATTGCACCCCAAAGTTTATTTCTGGTCTTGATCAGTTTATTAGATTTTCCGAGGAACAAAGGAAACAACCTGGAGATAGGTTCTATTGTCCATGTAGGCATTGTGGTAACAACTTGAAAGTCAACACTGGCGATGAAATTAAAAGTCATGTCATGTGCAACGGGACTGTACAAGGCTATACAGAATGGCACTGGCATGGAGATATTTCAAACCTAAAATCAGTGGATGTCGATAGCAGTGCTTGTGTGGAAGAAGAAATTGACTCCGATGACGTAGATGTGAACAAACTAGTTCCAGTAGACATCGTTGATGTGATGCTGGATAGTTGTGGGGTAGAGCACACTGATCCACCTCCCATGTTTAGAAACATTGTGCATGATGTTGAGATACCATTATACATAGGTTGTACATTTATGAAGCTTAGGGATGTGTTGAGATTGTATAAGATGAAAGCTAATAATAGATGGAGCGACAAAAGCTTCACGTCATTGTTGTCTTTGTTGAAAGAAATTCTTCCTGAAGGAAACGAGCTACCAATCTCAACATACCAGTTAAAAAAATTGTTGTGTCCAATGGGAATGGAGGCCAAGAAGATACATGCATGCCCGAATGATTATGTATTATTTCAAAAGGACTATTTGGATTTGAAATATTATCCAAAATGTGGTGCGTCAAGGTATAAATTGACGAATTTAGGGGAGTCCAAAACTGGTTCTCCTTCCAAGGTGATGTGGTATCTACATATAATATCACAGTTTCAACACTTGTTTGCCAATTCGATACATGCAAAGAATTTGAGGTGGCATGCAGATGTTAAGAAAAATAATGATGGGATCCTACGACATGCGTCTGATTCCCCACAGTGGAACAAGATTGATTTATTGTACCCTAAATTCAGTGAAGAAGTCAGGAATCTAAGACTTGGGCTTTGTACATATGGGATGAATCCGTACGGGACATTGAGTAGCCAACATAGCTCTTGGCCAGTTATGCTTGTTATATACAATCTTCCTCCCTGGTTGTGTATGAAAAATAAGTATGTTATGTTGTCGTTGTTAATATCGGGCCCTAAACAACCTAGAAATGATATCGACGTTTATATTGAACCTCTAATTGATGACTTAAAGAAACTCTAGGGTGAAGGTGTGATGACCTATAATGCTTCACAAAGAGAGACATTTTGTTTGCATGCTATGTTGTTTTACACTATTAATGACTTTGTAGAATATGGGAATTTGTCTGGATATAGTGTCAAAGGATCTAAAGCATGTCCTATATGTGAAGAGAATATTGATTCAATATTACTAAAACATGGCGGAAAGATTGTATATCTTGGTCATCGAAGGTTTCTTCCAAAATTCCATATGTATCGTAGGTTGTGCAAAGCATTCAATGGATGGAATGAGGAACAGAGTGCACCTAAACCTATACCATGGGAGGTTGTTTATGAAAGAGTAAAAGACTTTGCCAATGAATTTGGTAAGAGATAACAATGTACCATGGCCACACAGAGTGATAAATCTTTATTCAAGAAGAAGTCAATATTTTGGGATCTTCCTTATTGGAGTTCTTTGGCAGTCAGGCATTGCATCGATGTCATGCATGTTGAGAAAAATGTATGTGATAGCATCATTGGTACTCTATTGAATATACCAGGTAAGACTAAAGATGGGATAAAATCCATAATGGACCTACATGAAATGGGAATAAGGACATAATTAATAGAAGTAGTTAGTAGCGATCAGAGAACATACTTACCTCCCACTTGTTACACATTTTCTAGAAAGGAGAAGAAAGCTTTTTGTGAATGCTTGGTAAATGTTAAGGTGCCACAGGGTTACTCATCCAACATCCGTAGATTGGTATCAATGAAAGATCTGAAGTTGATAGGTCTTAAATCTCATGATTGTCACACTCTAATGCAACAAATATTGCCCGTGGCAATTCAATCTATATTGTTGAAGCATGTAAGGTTTGCAATCACTAGACTTTGTTTCTTTTTCAATAGTCTATGCAGCAAAGTTATTGACCTTGATACTCTCGATAAATTGCAAAGAGAAGTGGTTGTTACCCTATGTCATCTTGAGATGTATTTTCCTCCTTCTTTCTTTGATATCATGGTACATCTTGTTGTCCACTTGACTAGGGAAGTGAAAATGTTGGGACCAGTTTTCTTGCATTGGATGTATCCCTTTAAACGATACATGAGCATTTTTAAAGGCGATGTTCGAAACCGTTATCGGCCTGAAGGGAGTATTATTGAGGGTTATGTGGCGAGAGAGGTTATGGATTTTTGAAATGACTTTTTGAGTGGTAATGACACTCCTGTTAATGACAAAAATATTGAGGAGCATTTTGGCAAAGGAATTTTGGGATCATGGATGAAAGTAATTTGTTACGACTCCACCTCCTGATAACCCCCAATTGAGGGAGACCGAGAGGTCAAAGTTGCACCCATAACTTCCGTATTAAAGGTTCGTCAATTAACCAAGAATAATTATCAAATTTTAACCTACTATTCTGAAAAGACGTGAGAAAATAAATTTTTGCATACCTTTTTGAAAACTTGGATCTCTAAACTTCTATCCACTTAGGGATTCTACTCTAACTAATCCTCCTTGTATTTAACTTCATGTATTTCACACTATGACGATTTACTATTTGTCCTTTTGTCTTGTACCTAAAACGCCGACAAACAAAATGTCGGTCAGCTGAAGCTGGTATGTGGGGGAAACAATAATTATGTAAATATGTTAACAATGCAATCATTCAATTAATCATTTAACAACCAAGATCACATTTTAGATATAACTCCGCGATCCAAGAGTACCCTATCCTCTATGTTGTCCCCATTAAACCCCTCATGATCCACCTATAAGTGAACCAATTTCTAGGTTTGAGTCACATGGCACTACTTGTAAGTAGCCCACTCCTTAACTCATGGCAGGCTAATGAGTCTCATGGCACTACACGTAGGTAGCCCAGTTTCTAACTCTCGGTAACCTAGACCTTGCTCTAGGATTACCCCTTTTTTTCTTAGCCTTTGCAAAGCAATAGAGGTGGACCCGGATCTAGTCAGTTATATACGCACATTTATAGTGATAATCATAGTCACTTTATAGTTTCATGAAATAAATAAACATCCAACAGTTATTTTCAAGCAACCGATTAAAACTTCGGGAATCTCTGTGAAACTAGAGTGATTATTCATAAGCGTAACCACATACCTGATTTGATGAGTCATGCAGATTATTCAACATATACTTCAGGTATATACAATCAAGCCAATCAACAGATCCAAGCAAGTAATTCAATCATCACATAATTCCTAAAAAGAATATGTACTCTATTTATTACACACTTTATCAAGAATCTACTTTATTGACTTGGATTCTCTTCCTAGGGTTTCTAATCTGCATTAAGGTTTCATTAATATTCATTAGGGTTTCTTAGATCAATTTCTCAAACTTTTATCCCTTTTTAGGTTAACAAACCCTAAAATACTCTTTTCCATTTATATGAACCTTAATTGCTCAACTATCTATTTTAATAGTCTTGTATACCCAATTTGACTTAGGATCATCATATCCTTATTTATTCATGGATTTGAACAATTAAACCAATTAAAAGACATATTCTCCTAAATTAGGGTTTTCAAGCTCATTAATGCATAATCATGCACGAAACCCTAAATTAAGCCAATTATATAAAAAGATCATCTTTTAGATCCTATTTTCTTTTTTATTAACAACAAGTTAATATCAGCTTGAATTATCCAAATAATGTCATTAAGACCATATACCATCAAATCTAAGGGTTTTCCCATAATTAAAACACTAAAGATGATAACTTTATGTACTTTTCCAATTTCAAGCATATAAACTCTAAATTAGACTAATCATGTGCAAAGTTCTTCCTTTTTTAACATAATGTACCTTTTTACATTTAACATGTTAACATCAACCCTAAAGATCCATTAAACCCTATTAAACACATTAATCATATCAAAATAGGGTTTCTTAATCTTTAATTCATTAAAGATGACAATTTTCACTACTTTTCGAATAGCATGCAAAATTAGGATTCCAACATAATTTCTTTGTGTTCCTCTCGTTCTGAGGATCAATTTTCATATATAACTTGTTTTAATCTGAGTTACGAATCATGAGATATGATTTATGGTAAAACAACTTACTTGAGCCAATAGTAAGCCGCCATGTGACCCTTGCATGCAGGCGATTGATTTTGGAAACATTTCGATATTACCGTTATGCCCTTTCTTAAATTGCACGCGCCAAAAAAATTGCACGTGCCTTCAGCCCGCGGAGGGCATTTCTGTCCAACGACCCGTCGGTCGTCTTCCTCCCCGCGACGGCACACTGCGTCTCCCTAGCTGCACATCGCGTGGCCTCTCCTTCCTCTCCTGGACCTCGACAGCCACCGGAGCTGGTCCCTCCCGCTCCGTCGTGCCCTGGCGCACCCAGAGCGCCTGCCATCCTCGGCCAGGGCAGTCATAGCAAACATGCTTAGTCGGTGTTCTTTGGCTGGTCGTGCAGCCGGTTGTAGGCATATGCGTGAGGTCAGGTGGAAGAAAACGATGGTCGACCGCTCTTCGATTGTCGTGGGGACGTCATGCTCCCATTAAGACCTTCGCTCCACTCCCTGGTTCCTCAGATAGCTCTATACCCTCTTCTAGGGTTTGCAAGGAAAGAAGATAAAGAGAGGAATGGCTGCGTGAGTTTTCCCTTGGCCCTAGCCAGGGACTCTGTCCTTTTATAGAGGAGGAGAGCAATGCCCTAGGAAAACTTGCCCACGAAGACAACAAGGTCCCTTCAAAAGGAAACCTTCTCTCTCTCTCTTAAACAAGATTTCTCATTTAAATAACCATTGGATTATCTAGGATCCTTGACTATTAAGGAATTTTGAAAATTCTCTCTCTTATTCTCTCTATGTTTGCTTTTTAATTCATGGGCATGAATTTCTATTTTATTTTATTAGAAAATATTCCCTTTAAAACAATACCTATCAAATTTCATATATAATGTATCACATTATCCTTTAATTTTGTATTATTGATATTTTCTCTTTCTTTCCTCTTTATTGGGACTCCTTGGGTCCCAAGACACTCCATTATTTCGAAATTCTTTTTATTGGATACTTATTATCCTTCTAGATGCATCATTATGCATTATTTCACGTTATCTTGTTTATTTCTCATTTAAATACCTCCTTTTGAGGATTTTTTTTATTTCTCTTTTATTTTCCTCATTGGAATTCCTTTTAATATTAGCAACCTCATGGATACGAAATTCCACTAAGAAATCTCATTTATGCCTCTTTCCACTCATTTTCCACATTTATCATTATTTTCAATTTATTTCTTAATAAAGAAATACTTAATTAATCCTTTCTTTTCTTATTGCTTTCTTTTTTCAACCTTGGACTCCTTGGTTCCCAAGGAACCCAAGAGTCATGAAATCCTCTTTGGATTTGCCTTCTAGAGGTTTCTACATTTTTCTTTTCTTAAAAATTCAATTATTCATTTACTAATTGAATTTTCTTGTTATTTGGGCCCAATAGCCAATAAAGCCCACAACACAAACATCAAGGCTATTGTAAACAAAATCTATTTATTTGAACCAAATTATATCATTATTTGTTCAAATATCTTTAATATGAGAAATTACATTTCTCACGAGATGAACCCAAAATTTGGGGTTGTAACATAATCAGTCGTGAGCAGTTGGAACAAGGTCACTTGTATATTTTACAAAACATCGACGAAGTGAGTGTTTACATCGAGGAACATACCAATTTCATCAAGAGACAATATCCTCAAGCCAATTCAATGTGGCTTGCTAGAGAGCATAACAAGACATTTATTAAGTGGTTTGAAGATAAAGTCTTACATCAACTATCTCAAACACCAGATAATCTTACTAAAAATATCAAATGCCTCGCCTTTAAACCAAAATTGAATGTTATGTCTTATGAAGGTTTTGACATAAATGGATTCTCATATTACACAAAGTGTTAAGATGATAAGAGTGTCGTCCAAAATAGTGGGGTCACCATTCAAGCGTCTTCATTGTTTTTTGCAAGTGCAAAGGATAAGAGTCCATGTGAAGCTAAAATGCCATATCACAGTGTCATTGAAGACATATGGGAGTTTGACTACGTAGATTTCAAAATTTTGCTCTTTAAATGTAATTGGGTTGATAACACCAAAGGATTTATATTGGATGAAATGGGTTTCACATTAGTGAACTTTGAAAGGATTGGCGAGAAGGGTGAACCATTCATATTGGCATCACAGACAAAACAAGTATTTTATATCGATGATCCTACAAATGATAAATGGTCAGTTGTTCTTCAATGTAAAAGACAGTTCATTGAAGATCTTATAGATGAAGAAGAGTACTATGATAAGTATGATGACTCCAGTCCATTCTTAGTTGGATTGCCAACATCACCAAATATTGAAGCTAATGATGACTTGTATGTGCGCAGAGATCACAATGAAGGATTGTTAATTGATAAAAGATTGCAATATTAGAGGCATGCATGTTTATATTTTTTATATGTTTTATTTTTCTAAATGTGAACTTTACAATGTGAATGTGAACTTTACAATGTGAATTACTTTACAATGTGAATGTGAACTTTACAATGTGAATTGCTTTACAATGTGAATTACTTTACAATGTGAATGTGAACTTTACAATGTGAATTGCTTTACAATGTGAATGTGAACTTTCAGATAGTTGAGCATTCATATGATGACCATGATGATGATTACCATGAGGGTGAGGACATCAATGTGTCACCTCACAATGTAAGTTTTAAAAATATATCCCTGAGGTTTCTATCTATATGTTCATTTATAGTTATATCATGTAAGTGTGTTTTTTTGTCAAATTTTAGGTTGGAGATGTACCCCCTAAAGAAATTAGGGCACTTGATGAGCAGCAAAAAAATTGAGAAAGTGAGGGGCATCACCATGATGAACAAGTTACTACAATAAAGGGGCAATGGACCCAAACTGGCTATGGATTTTGATTATGCAGGAAATCCAGTTGGAGTGAACTGCAACTCATTTATTTCATATCTTGGGGTTCTTACTCGCAGCCGTTGTAGTCCTAATGTAGAATCATGGCATAAAGTTCATAAGGAGAAGAAAGACTTAGTATGTAAGGAAATATGCATGAGTTATTATTATTTGCAATTCTATTTTTGTAGATTACTAATTTTTAGGATACTAGTTAATAGCAATTCTATTTTGCAGAGTATATTTGAACTGGATGAAAAGTTGCATCGTAAATGCGTGATGCAACACTGTGGGAGGGTCCTATGGAACTATAGGACAAATCTCACCCGAGATTACATAAGATATGTTGAGAAGAGGAAGAAGGCAGCCACTGAGCAATGGAACTACCTGGACCCCAAAGACGGGGAGGAGTTTGTTACCAAAATAAAAATGGATGAATTCAAGGTATTAAGCACCACTCCCAATTTAATTAATATATGTTCTTATGTTCTTATGTATTTACCTATTCAAGATTAACCTTTAGTGTTACTAACCAAATCAATGTGCTTACTAATAAGGCTATCAATGATGCTCAAAGAGCAAGGCATGAACTGAATGTGCATGACCACACGACATGTCCAAGAGGCTATACAGGCATTTGCCAAAGACTATAGGCTGAGTCTATTGCTCAGTTTGCTGCTACTTAGGAGACTGCAGAGTCCTATACTATTGCTCCCGCACCTCTACCTTGCCATGCTATGTGGATAGATGGGAGGAAAAATAAGAAAAGTGATATAATCAAGCATGCAACTACTGAAGCGGCTGCAAAAATGGTACAACTCAACTCTTAGAGCAATCGATCAATATTGTTTATTGTTATTTTTACTTACCAATTTCTGTTGATGGCAATCAGGGGGAGCTTCATGAGCAGAAGAAGGAAGGTAAGTTCATCCCTAAGGGCACAAGGGATGAATTGACAGTTGCTCTGGGTAACCCAGAGCATCCTGGACGTGTTAGGGGTGCAGGCGCTGGTGTGGGCATAAAAGTGTTCTTTGGGCCATCACAGCGCAAACCTGTCCCAAAAGTGGGACTTTCACAAGATGAGGTAACCTATTCTATTTTTATAATTTTATTGTGAAAGGGAATTCTATAATCAGAAGCTATCATTTCTTTTATCCATGTATATGTAGATGAGTTAATTAAAAAGAGAGACCTTGAAGCAATTAGCAAGTGGTAGGCGTCTCAGATGCCCACTCAGATGGTACATGTGGCGTGTCGTTCTTCTCCTACTCCTACTACAGAGGTTGGGAGTAATCCTATAGACCCACCACCTAGCCCATCTATTGTAAGTATTTTTATGACATAGTGGCTAGTCTTTTGAAGATGGTATGTTTATGTATATATGTATATAATATTCTTTACATAAATTTGTAGGGGTTGAAGCCATGATGTCTAAAAAGCAAAGAATTTATCACTACAGAGGTTGAGGCTTACCCACCCCTTCCAGGGGCCATGTTTCATGGCACTCCTATTACAGTTGACATGGTTCGTGTGAGCCTGAGACTTGTACTCCACCCGTGGAGGCAGCATCCTTTGCCATATGCTCACCCAGATGCTGAAACATTTAGTGAAGCATAATGCAGAGTGATATTGTGGCCCGAAGCAGATGTACTCTATACTAATATTGTATGGTTAAATTTGCATTACGTTGATTTTTTAGTGTGTATACATGAGCTAGTTAATTGATCTGAAATTATATATACATGTCAAAAGGAGACACCCGCGACATCTCGCTCTCCACCTCCACCTCCTGCACAACCTAGTTGGCTTCTAAAGGACCTATACACCTCGTTAGGTCCTAATTGTAAGGGTATGGCAGTATGGATCGGCGAACACAACCCAAACTGTCCTATAAAAATTTCTATTCCAGTGGATGTTGTAGGTGAATCATACAATAACAACCTATTTATACAAGATATTTTTGAGTTGTTTCATTATGATTGGCTGAATACATCTATGATAGAGCTATGGATATGGTGAGATCTTGTTTATACATTCATATACCTTGTTTTATATACGGTGATCTGGTTTCTTATATATTAATGCATACATAATACATGTTTTGCAGCCACTTACACACAATCTGTAAAGATTTTGCATTTTCCCATGTAGAATTTCTAGTTCCTTCTTTGATCAGTATTGTAGATATAGATCATTCATCAGTTACCGCATACTGCTCTTTCACTTTTAATTATTTTGGTACAAAAAAGAAGTCGGTGATAATAGCTCCATTTAATGTTGAGTAAGTTTACTTTGCTTATAATTTGGACTTAAGAAAATTACATTTTTATTGTGGATTTTGAGTTATTAATTTTAACTTTCTTACCTCCAGTGGTAGGCATTAGGAGTTACTGGTTATTATCCCCAAGACATTCAATGTTTATTATCTAGATCCTACGGGGAAGGAATTGGACACATTATATGGACACCCAATGAAGAGGTCATTATTCACGTGAGAAATATTTCATATTTTTATATTTGTCAACATCTGTTATTACATTACTATTTAATTATGCAATTTAATGTGTTACATTAACATGTAGGGCTTTAAGAGAGTTCAAAAAAGATGGAGGAAACATCTCTAAGAAAAAGAAACAGTTACTAATTTGGGAGAATGTGAAAGTAATTTCCCAACTCCAATGTATATATTATTTATGTGAACTGTACTTATTTGTATTTTTGAATATTTTGTATGTTTCAATTTATAGTGTGCTAAAAAAGACAACAGTTGAGCATGTACATACTATGTGATGCGATATATGGACCTAATTATCAAACATGCTTCAATGGAAATCGATACCATACAACAGGTATTATATATAGTCTCATTAGATAATATGAAATATATCAATCTTATTATATATTATTACTTATATATATACGTCGTTCTCTTTGTTGGTGTTTAAAACTGACTTCACTACAGGTGAAAATTTATTTGATGTACATACTCCCTATACGATGGAACAATTAGATGATATAAGAGAACAATGGGCAAAAGCCCTACAAGTAGTGGGAATTTTTTATTATGATTGGGATTCTGATGATGATAATGAATAAAGAATGATATTTCTAAACTTTGTTCTCATAATTATTTTTATATTTGATGACATGTGAAACTTTTATATATACATGTCTTAATGAATTTTCTACATGTGTCTGAATGTGTGAATGTGAAGATGAATACATAAATGTTTCTACATGTGTCTGAATGTGAAAAGAGATGAAATGAATGGAACTGCAGGTTGCTAAATGTTTGTGAAGATGGGGGAAATTTGAAATGGAACTACTGGTTTCTACATGTGTGTGATGAAAAATAATATGAATCAAATTTACTTATACATGTGTGTGATCATAAATTGTTGTCCATCTTGTTAATTTTGCAGGTTTTTCGCCTGTTGTTGGCTAAAATCAATGGATGTTGTAAACTTGCAGTTCAGAACTAAACTGTAGGTTCTGCATCCTGCTGACCAGCCATATAGCAGGCCTGCAAACTGATAAGAAAAAAAAATCAGAACATAGGTGTCGGTTATTTGTATAAAACCGACAACAAAGACTTACAGCTTCGGTTATTAGCAAAAAACGGACATCTTTATCCCTTTCTAGCGTCAGTTATCAGTAAAAACCGACGCCTATTGTGGCTAGGTACCACGACTGTACTGGGAAGCACATCCATGGTGGGGTCTTCATGGCACCAGGGATATGGCATCGGTTATTAGTATATAATAATCGACGTTAATGGTGCCCTTGTTGGCGCATTTTATTGGTGGCGGGAAGGGTTATGGTGTTGGTTTTTGTGAAATGCCGACATCTTTGACCTGGATATAGTGTCAGTCTTATTAAATAACCAACGCCTATAGTTCCCTTGCTGGCACATTTTTGGTGGTGGGAAGGGTTATGGCATCTATGTTAAAACTGACGTTGAAGGTTTTGACTTTTAGCGGCGCCCACTTGGGTGTCACTTTGAAACCGACGCCAAAGGCCTTAAATAACTGACACTAAAGGTCAGTTCTGTACTAGTGTGTGGAATATATCTAATGCGCCTTATTACCTCCGAAGTTAGTTATTGTGTTCGGAATTCCTCATCCTAGTTTTGATCCAACTTGACTACACTAGCCACCTTTACGTTGAGATAACCTAATCTTCAATGACTGGATCATAAGCACACAGTTGTCATGCCACATAGTGGTGTCCTCACCAGATATGATAACTCATTGGACATTTCTTTCCACCATCTCTTTCTATTTATAAGTAGACTACCAAAAAGGTGTTGCTTGATCACCATCTTTGCCCTTGAATCTCCTATATGTAAGATGTAGATCAGCCATCCACAATGAGGGTTTGTGCTTCTAAATCTCCCATTGGTTTTTCATGAGTAAAGCTTGATTGCACTCACACATCAATTTCACTGCCAGACTCCCATCTTCCTAAAGTTTGTGAGTTTATCCCAAGATACCAACAAAATTGGATGTCTCCTCTGACTCTTGCCCCTAATCAACTTCCTTATAGTGGTATGAATTCTACCATAAAGACTCATTGGTAGTTGAGTCATCTACATAGTGTAGGTTGGGATGGTTATTAGAATAGTTTTGTTCAACACCATGCATTCTGCTAGACTAAGAGTGCGAGCAGCCCAACTATTCATGGTTCCCTCGATGCTATTCGTCATGCTAGCATATGTGGTCTTGTTCACCTTGAATGGAGTACCTGGAACCCGAGGTATTTCCAGAAGTCATTAGTTTCTCCATTTCCAATAGTGTTACATATAGCTCTTATAATCTCCTACTTCACTTCAACTAAGAAGAGCACTTTGGTATTGTCCACTAAGATGATTTGTCTTGAGGCTTCACTGAAGGTTTGAAAGAACTCCATGATCACCATAGTTTGCCTCACATCAACTATAGAAAAGACTAGGATTTTGTTAGTGAAATAGATTTGTGAAATGGGTTTTATTGATCTAGAAAGTTTCACAACCTTCGATTCCTTTTTGTCTACCTTTTGTTGAATCATTAGAGTAAGATATTCTAAACACATTACAAAGAGATACGGGGAGAGTGAGTCTCCCTGTATAAGGCCTCAACTAGTTCTAAATCCTAACTAAGACTCCCCATTCCATAGAATACTCACCTTTAATAATTATAGGTTCACAGTTCTTATAAAGATGGAGGTGCAAAGAGAACATGAGAGGGTGACTAGTCACTAGGAGACCAATAAGGATCCTTGTTGTCGTCGACCACCAGTTGAGAGGCCTAGTCAGATCTAGAGGTAGAGATATGACAATGATGTCAATAACTTAAAGATTTGAATTGAGGATAGATCTATTTATCCTACATTCTCTACTTCTCTGAAGAACAAGACATAAGCTTTAGGATACATTGGTAGTGAGATGAATTTGCCTCCCCATAAAGAGAAGGATATCCAAATCATCAATGGCAAGTTAGTATGTCCCAAATCTGAGGCCAAAAGTAATGTTGCAAAGTGGAGTAACATCTTAGTAGGCTATGTACTGGACTTTAGACCTCACCTCCTCACTTTTGAATTTTACTTGATGTAGCTCTACAATCTGGTTGGTATGATGGAAGTTTTTAATCAGGGTGAAGTCATTTTCATCTTGAAATTTTCTTATAAAAAGGATTTAAAAATCTCTCTAGTTGGGTCTTCACGAATTGAAAATATACCTAGGTGTAAGTAAGGGGATTATATTGTTAAGAATAGCCTCAAAGATGCTCTGGTATGGGTAAGATTGTATCACCTCTCCTTAGATATATGGGATACATAAATGCTTGAAAGAATTCTCTCTATTTTGGGTAGCCCTGTGTGTTCTGATGAGCCTACTCAACTCTATTCTAGATTGGAGTTTGCTCAGATTCAAGTTCTAATCCCCCCCAATATAGTTTTCCTTGTTACTATTACTCTATTGAGTGATGAAGGATATTCATATTATTGGTATCTACTATGAATGGGTCCCTTAAATTTTCTAGATATGTTGCTACTTTGGTCATGGGGAGAGTTTTTGTTGTCAAAATTCTTCTGTGAAAGATGGAGTCACTCCTAAGTAAAAATGAAAGGTTTAATCCCATTCTGATATGGAGATTGATGTTGATATCAATCAGTCTAAGATGATCCAAAAAGATTCAATTATAGATATTATAGAAGTTTCATATGAACTTGAATGTAATATTGTATTAAATGAAGTGGCTGCAAAGCATAATACATTGATTGTGAATGAATATATGTCTCAACAATTTAAAGGAAGGAGATCATTTTCTCTCCAACTGCAGCTAGTAGTTCTAATGGTAATACTATGGGTGATGGATTTCAAACTGCTATTAAAAGAATAAAGTCACCACCAAAGGGGAAGTGAAACCAAATGTAGGCATATATCACATAGTGACTAGTTCCATTTTCTCACCTATTACTAAAAAGTTTAGTGGTCTAGAGATTATAAATGAAGAGAAAATGTTGATACTAATAGTATAACTTCCCCTACGATTAAATGAACATCTCTGTTAATATCTCTTCTTGGAATGTTTGAGGTATAAGAAATAAGATTTAAGGTGTTTGATAAGATATACATAGATCTAATAGTGATATTTTCATTCTCAATGAAATGAATATAAGAGATAGAAAGGTTGATGGGTTTATCAACATAAATTTTCCCAATTATCATTGGATATCAAATCACACTTCTCATTCTCAAGGTACAGTAGCCAGTCTGTGAAGAAATGATGCATGCATATTCATCCTAGTTTACTTGCATTTTCAACCCAGTTCTACTTTCATAGAGATTGGTTTTCATTAGGAATACTTTTATTGGTTTTCATTAGGAATACTTTTATTCTGATCTATTTATGTTTTGATGCTAATTTGTAATAATTTGATACTTTTCTTGACTCCCTTTGTAGGTTTTGAATCTTATCACTCTCCTCCTAAAGATCCATTGACCTCCAAGTCAACAATAGTGATTGATCGATCTTTCCCTTCAACAACTCCAGGTCATTGACCCCTACTGTGTTGACCTCCATATCAACCTTTACAAGTTCAAGGCCATCGGCCTCCCTCTCAGAGTTATTGACCTCTTCAACGAGTTGTTATCCATCCATCTAACTCAACAGCTAGTCAGGGTTAGTAATCAGTGGAAAGAGCATGAAGGAAGTTTGTCCTCACACACCAACTGAGCTACATCAAATACAGTCATGATGATGATTGTGATCCTTTCCTCTACCAGTGATATTGATCTTGCCATGTCAAGGGAGTAGTCCTTTTAGTGGTGTGCGTGGATTAGCCCCACTAACCGTTTCTTTCCATTTTCATTCTCATAGTAGATATTGTATGAACTTATTTAAGTCATCATCAACTATTTAATCCATTTTTTGTGGATGGATCACTTGCCTCATGTGATTTATTATAATCTTAGACTGTGAGAACTTCAACGTTTAAGATTTATATATCGATCAATTTTGGTTGACGCCCTGATGAGAACTTCTTATGAGAAGTCTTAGGAGTAGTAGGTAGATGATCTGTAAGCATTGAGACATCAAGATTGTAGTGATATCCACTCTTGCAAGTTTCTAACACTGAAAGGGGAAACTTGCACAACTCCAATTATTTCTTCATTCAAGTTTGTATTTGAGTGGATGCACAAATTCAAATAGTGGCGGTCAAACCTAATTCCACCCTAGCATTTTCCATCATTAATCTAGACCTTATTTTACTTCATTCACTTATTCTTCTTGCAATTAGTTTAGCTCAACAACTCAACTCGTTTATTTTAAATATTAGTCTTAATCATTTGGATAATAACCAGCAAGGTTCTTAAAAAATTTGTCCCTTATGATTCAATCCTCAACTATAATACGATAAGATCCATCTATTTGTGGGTGGCGATAATTGCACATTGGTTTTAGTAAAATCTAGGAACTCTTTTCCCAGTGGATTTGTTAGTGAGATAAAACCCACATCAAGAAAAAAATATGTGTAATGTCTCTAAAATCTATGAAATTGACCAAGATATTCATACTAAAATCATCATCAATTATTATTGTTTTTATGTATCTAATATTTATGGCCACAACTATGATGATAACAAAGTTAGTTTGTGGAATTATATTGAAAAAATCTTTCCTCAAGTCTATGGTCATTGAGTTCTAATGGAAGGCTTTAATTGTGTCCGCAAAGTATGTGAATGAATTGTCAAATAAATTTGAACTAAGAAATCTATGGAGGACTTCAATAGATGTGCTCTAAATTGTGGTTGATTTGAGCTCAATATGAATGGGTCCTTCTTCACATGGGATAATAGGAAGAAAGGTTCAAACTTCATTACCTATAAGTCATTAAATCTTTTATAAATCAAATATGATATCTACTAATGTGGATTTTCATAGTGAAGTTATTTCAAATATTATTAGTGATCGTGTCAAATCTCACTTGCTATTGGAAATCCTAGAAGGGCCAAAGCACCCTTCAGATTTATAAATGCTTGGGATTCTTATGCGGATTTCTTATTTGTTGTTAAAAATGTATGGGATAGTAATGTACATGGTCATGCTATTTACAAACTCTACAGAAATATTTCTCATCTAAAATCAAAACTAGTGGAATGGAATAAAAGATGTGTGGGTGATGTCAATGAGAAAGCTAAACTCTCAAAAAAAATCTATTAAAACTCAAAGAAATAGAAGTTTATCTCGATCCCACTAATGAAGCTCTTCCCATCTATATAAAAAAAATCTCAGAGGTGAAGCCAATCTTGTTGTTGAACAACAAGAGTCATGTTATCACCAGAAGTCTAGTATTTCTTTGTTAAAGGAAGGTGACTCAAATACTTCTTTCTTCTATTATTATATGGAAACAAGGAGACATAAAAACTTTATTAATAGGCTTCTTTTTTACAGGAATATCACCAAATGCCCAATTTCCATTAAATATTCTATTACTAATTTTTGTTCTAACCTTTCAACAACAACAACCTTTGTTCTTATGTATGAATACTAACTCAAAAGGAAGTACTCTTACCTCATCTCAAAAATTAGTCTTATCACAGTTGTAATTAGGAAAGATATTGTCGATAATGTGGCTTATGTTAATATTGATAAGGTACATGGCCTTGATTGATTTAATGAGCTCTTCTAGAAAGACTCATGGGAAATAATTGGTAATGATGTATGTGATGTGTGTTTGAGTTCTTTAAAAATGACAAGTTAATCAAAGAAGCTACTATGACCTTTTTCACCCTCATCACCAAAGTTTCTGATTCCTCAGACATTATAAATTGGAGACCCATTGCCATGTGCATTGTTTTTTATAAATTGATTATGAAGATTTTAACCAACACGTTGCAAAAGATTTCTTCCTAGTATTATTGATTCTTCCAAGTGAGACTTCATCAAAGGTAGAAGCATGAAGGATTCCATCCTCCTCACTAATGAGATCTTGAGTGATTTTAAAAAGCCTAGCTTTGTTGGCAAAATGTGCATTCAAGTTTATATTTCTAAAGCATATGATTATGTGAAATGGAGATATATTTATTCAATTGTGCATAAGGCGGGTTTCCCTTCCATATAGATTAAATGGATAGATGATATTTTATATTCCACCTCATATAAAGTCTTGATAAATGGGGTGCCCTCTAATTTTCTACCCACAACATGGTGTGAGACTTGGGACCCAATTTCCTCATATTTATTTGTTACTGTAATGTAGGGTTTTTCTGAGGTGATGAAGAGAATTGTCCTAGATGGTCATATTTCCCTTGTTCTTGCATCAATAAATCTAAGTGTTTCTAATTAAATTTTGTCAATTATTTAATTATTTTTACAAAAGTTAATGACAAAAATGGTGTAGAGCTCAATATTCTCTTATAGAAATATGGTAAGGAGTCTAGTCGCATTATTAATCTCTCCAAAAGTTCCATTGTTTTTAGAAAAGGGGCTTTCAAGGCCCCTGTCATTGATTTCATGGTTTTCAGAGAATGGTGTTTTTCCTTAATGTATCCCCTCTTCATTTTGAAACTCTTGAAGAGATATTGCTCCTAGATTGTAGATAATTTTAAAAATAAACTTGAGAGTTTGAAGTCTAAAGTACTATTCATGGCTTAACATCTCAAACTTATTAAATCAACACTCTCAAATATGCACTAATAATGGATGTTCTCTTTTCCCATCCCTAGTTCTATCTACACCAAATTGATAGACTGGAGCACGGATTTTTTCTGGGTGCTTTAGAATTCAAGATAAACCTCCATTTGATTAAATTGGATTGGATTACTATGCCTAAATTGGAAGGAGGTTTTGGACTAGTCCATGCAAGGATATTTTGAAGGCCTAGCTCATGTTAAATGCATGGGATATTGCGAAAAAGGAAGGATTCCCTCTAGGTGATTTTTATAAGTATTCAAAAAGGACTACTTTTTGGATGGTAATTGAATATTCTAACCATGCTTAGCTCTTTAAGAATATTACCAGAGTTTGTAATGACATATTACCCCACATCAGCTTTCACATTGGTAAAGGTAACTCTATGAAAATGTGACAGGATCCTTCGTGCACTTCTAATTTTTGACTGACTTCATTAGCAAAGAATCCATTATTGGAATAGGATTTGATTGGGATAGTCCTCTAAGTATTATTATTTCAGAGGGTCAATGAAATGTCCCTAAAGAAAGCAACATGAGTCTGAAGGATCAGACTATTTTTTCTAGGGACATCATACTATTTTCTATAATAAAGGCCATCTTACCTTCTACAAGAAAAGTAACATTGGTTTTAGACTTATTTAAATTATATTAGAAACATATGACCATATAGTCACTACCTTTGTCATATTTGGGGTTGCAAAATTCATAAAAGAGACATGTTACATCTGTGGAAAGTTGGAAAGAACAAGTTTCTCACGTCTGACTATATGAGAAGGAGAGGCTTCCAAATGGCTTCCATCTTTTTCTTACGTATGAAACGTTACCAAGATATAAATTATAATATGTTTTCTTGTGACTTCACAAAGGAATTTTGGAATGAAACCTTGTAACGTAGTGTTTCTTCCCCTATGCATACTTGTTGGGAAGTTCTTATCAACAATACCTCTACAAAGGGTTACACAATTAGCAACCTTATCTAATATCACTATTGGAAAGAAAGGAAGTACAAAGTCCATGAAAATATATACAAAAATTTCAAAAAGATTTGGTCCCATGTTGAACAAGAACTCAATGTGCTTAATCCTCTCTAAGCTCATCTACTGGTTGTTGCTCTCAATTTTTTTCATATTATTCTGCTCCATCTCAAGGATGGTTGATATCGTAGCTCGTGGATGAAGTTTCTAATTTATGTGGCATCCCCTTGTGTTAATTTGGTGTTGACCTTTATTAAGTGCCCCTGGATATACCTATGTGTCATGGATACTTTACTGATCATTTATCTTTTGGTTGAAAATGTTGATGTTTCTGCCTCCTGTAGTGTTTCTTTTCTATTTGATTTATTCTGTTTCTTCTTATGGAGCTCTGCATAGAAATCATTCTTTATTATTTTTCTCATAGGCCTTGGTCAAAATGGTCTATACAAAGACTATGTACACTTTACTTCTTTTCTCCCTTTGTAATTTTCTTTCAAAAATACAAAAAATGAAAAGGAGTTCTGGTCAATTATACAAAATATAGGTTCATAGATTATAAATCTCTTACATACAATTGAAGTTATATACTCTTTCCCAAAATCATGCCTAGCTATTAAATGAGCTCACTACACCTCCAATCATCAAATCCTCCTCCCAATTCTGATGATTTGTCTTTGTTTTTTCTTCTATTTCTATCCTCTGAGGTTATTTCTTGGACTTCCCATATCAATTATGTTTACCTACATTTATCCTCAAATTTTTCTCTTAGTTTTTCTCCGTACTCCTTCTCTCCCTTTTTGACAATGGTAGAACCACATTGGTGCATGATGACCTCCCATAGACTCTACCATCTCTTCCCAAGTCATCATTCCTTTTAAAGTCCCACTATGCATAGTATCATATATACTTGGATACCCACGCGGGTCTTGAGAGTTTGTGAATGTCCTAATCCCTATGATTTCATTTGATAAAAATAAATCTTGGAATATTTCACCACGTAGAAGCCAAAGCATTGGCTTCACCTCCCAATGTGTCTCTTTACTCTACTGCCTGTGCTAATTTCCCACTATCTTTGGTTCTCTTGCATGATTTATCTTTCCATTGATAATACCTCCCCACACTCTCACACTAGGGCAGGATAATATTTCTTTGGTTCCTTCACCATACCATGTCTTTGTAACCCTCAAACAATACTAGATATCATTGTTATTGCTATGTTATCATGTGGTGTCATCGGCCCTCAGTGTCGTTGGTCTATAATTTTCTTTGCCGCAAGGATCCCTTATCATTACTAGAGCTCATTGCAAACTCTCGAAGCCAAAGTCTTAGTATTTGCAAAAATAGGACAATCAAAAAAATCTTCGTGGGGCAGAAAGAATTGAATGATCTTTGAAAGGAAGGATCCCTTACCATTTTCCTTAGGCACCTTATGATTTCTACTTCCACCATATCATTTGGGACATTTTTTCCACAAAATGAGGGAAAATACACTAAATTCTCAAATTCCCTCTGTTAATGATCATGATGGTTGGACTTCTTTAGGTACTCTATGTATTTTATACCCTCATATCATAGCCGCATATCACATGTTTTGCCACAACTCAGGGAAAAAGCCCTACATTCCCCATTTCCCTACAATCTTAATATTACAAGTATGCCATACTTTTATTAAATCAAATTAACAGCATATACTTTTTTTAGCAGAGCTACTATTTATTCATTCCACACTCTACTGCGGACAAAATAGTTGGGATGTCCACATGGCACCTGGACTGGAACCAGTGGGGTACAGTAGAAGTGAAGCTAAAGGAAGTTTTACAAGACATAGCATACTTTGCCAAGCTGTCTGTGGGATTGTTGAAATCATGGGGAACATGATGTATAAGTTCCGTAGGTGAGCTTCCAAGAAGACTCTTTGCTTTCCTAGCATAGGCTAGGAACTTTGGGAGAGGTTTTCCATTCGTAATTTGTCTTATAGCTTCCAGCGAATTTGAAAGGATGTATAAGGACTCCCAAGAGCAGTCCTTGCACAGCTGTGCGCCCAACAAGATAGTTGTGATTTCACTCACTAGTGGCGAAATAGATTGAATGGTTTGACAGACACCCAAGATATGTGAGCCATCTTCCTAGACGGCCTAAATCCCGATAGCCGTAGTATCCTTCCCAAGATGATGTGATGCATCAAGGAAGACATAAACTGACTTGGCAGCAATCATTTTAATGCTAAGGTCTACATGTTTTTGAGCTTTGGGCAGCTCCTTTGAAAGCTTGAGAATGGACTCCACACGGAGCCTAATGAACTCCACCTTCTTAGTGGCAGGGATGATTTGATTTTGATGAATCTGCAAGTTTCAGCAGGATCAAATATGTCAGCATGTGACTTCTCTTAGGGTAGCAGAGTCATCACACGCCATGGTACACCGCCAGATCCACTCGTTAGCAGGAAGGACATGATAGTCATCATTGGGAAGCAACTGATTCCACACAGCTCGGCTATACGGACAATCTCTAAGGGCATGAATCATAGTACGCTGGTCATTATTGCAGATAGGACAGTCCTCAAGAACCTCCATGTGCCTGCGGTGCTTCTCCATTTTTGTCATGAGAGCTCCATGCATCATGAGCCAGAGATGGAGCTTGATACGTTCCGGCAATTTGTCTTGCCAAATAGATTTCCAGTGTCCAGACGTGGCCACCTCTTTCTCATTCCTAATCCATCTATAGACCGATCTAGAAGTGAACAACTCGCTCTCCTCAAGCAGCCATGACCAGCCATCATTCCCTGAATCGGGGTAGGGTGTAGGAATGGTAGAAATAGCAGTCCAGGTGGACTCAGGGAGGAAGTTGTAGATGAAATCCCAGTCCCACCCTCCTATAGGAGAAACCATGGAATCAACTGTGAGATCACTGAGATCATGAGGAATAGGCCAATTTGGATGGGAGTCTAGAATATAATGACCGACAATCCATTTATCTTTCCAGACGTTAGTACTCTGCCCATCATTAATCACATGATGGTTGAGGTCAGTGATCCTGCTAATGTTCTTCCTGATGAAGCTCCATACCGGGGAGCTTGGCACGGACTTGAGCCTCCCATTTTTGGTGTATTTGTCTTTCATCACCCTGATCCAGATCTTAGAGGGGTCAGTGAGATAAGCCCACACATTCTTCAACATAAGTGCTTCATTTTGGTCTTTAGCATCCCTGATGGCGAGGCCACTGATATCCTTGCTGGACGACACCTTAGTCCAGGCAACAAGCGAGGATTTTCTTTGAGTGGAGAAACCTACGGATGTGTTTCTTGATGTCATCACAAGGACTCAGCGAGAGCTTAACAGTCTGCATGGTGTAGGTAGGGATCGCCTGAAGAGTGGACCTGGCCAGCATCACCTGACCTGTAAGAGACAGGTTCTTATGTGTCCAGCTATTCATCCTTCTCTGTATGGATGTTAGAATGTTACCATGGGTTTCTTTATTGACTCAATGGTGAACAACAGGCACCCCAAGGTACTTCCCTAGGTCGCAGGTCCAGGATAAGCCTATCTTCCTATAGATCCTTCCCTTCTGAGATTGAGAGATATGCTTGCTAAAGAAACAATGAGATTTTGGTTTAGAAATAGATTGACCGGAGGCCATGATGAAGTCCTTGAGAATAGAGGATATGACCCATGCCTGGTCTACTGAGGCTTCTCCCAACAAGAGGATGCCATCAGCGAACAAGACGTGAGATAGCTTCAGGCCACCCCGAGAGAGGGTGATCGGCTTCCATCTACCTACTTCCATAGATATAGAGATGGCTTGACTCAGCCTTTCCATGCAGAGAATGAACATATATGGGCTGATCGGGTCTCCTTGGCGGACGCCTTGAGATTCTTTAAAGTGGGGGAGTGCCTCACCCTCCCATAGGATGGAGGTATCACCCTTTGTGATGATTTCCATAATAATAGTAGTGAGCTTAGCAGGTATTCTTCTACGCTTCAGGGTGTCTTGAATAAAATCCCAGTTCATCTGATCAAACGCCTTTTCCAGGTCCAATTTGACACACATCAGGGGCTTCTTGGTAGAATTGGATTTCATAGTGTGGATAACCTCCTGGACGAGGAGTATGTTGTCACTAATGTGTCATCCAGGTATAAAACTGGATTGTGTTGGGTTAACCCAGTCTCTCATGAAAGGCTTGAGTCGTTCAACGATCACTTTGGAGATGATTTTAAAATAGCTATTATTCAGGGAGATGGGTCTTAAAATGCTGCATCGTTGGGGCGCAAGGATTTTTGGAATGAGAACCATATAGGAGCCTGCGATGGTGGGATCGATGATCTCAGAGGAGAAGACCTCTTGTACAGTGTTGGTGATGCTTGGGCCTACCATCTCTCAGTTTTGTTGGAAGAAATCAGAGTGAAATCCATCAGGCCCGACGGTTTTAAGAGGTGCCATGGCAAAGGCAATCCTCTTAACCTCAGTACTGTCTGGGATAGAGCTCAGTTCAGTGCAGGTAGCTTCAGTGATGGCTGGGAAGGTACTCGGGTATGCTTGAATCTGTGCAGCTTGCGTCGGGGTAGCTTGAGTAAGGAGCTCCTCGAAGAAGTTGCGAATGAGAATCTTGGTTTCAGCACATGTGGTCGTCCAACACCCATCATCTTTCTAAAGGTAGGTGATTTTGTTGAAGTGCCTTCTAGCTTGGATGTAGGACTGGTAAAACTTAGTGTTGAGATCACCATCCTTTAACCAGTCGATGGGAGCACGTTGCTGCCAGTCAGCTTCCTCTTGAAGGAGGATGTTATGAAGACGTTTCTGAAGAGGCACGGTTGGGTCTATTAGTGGAGCAGAGTTTAGGGCTTGGATATGTACCTGGTGTTTGCTAATGTTATCAAGCAGTCGATGTTTCTCCTTGTGGTGGCGGGTAGTGTGGGAAGAATCCCACCGAGAAGCTTTGCACATGAAATCATGGAGCGCATCCTGGAAGTTACCATCAACAGGCCAGTGACACAGGACCTTCTCCTTGAACTCAGGAGCAAGGTTCCAACTTTCCTTGGTTCAAAAGCGAGCACGCCTGGGTGTCTTGGTTCCGCAAGACAGGAAATAGGATGATGGTCCGAGTAAAGATGGGGAAGAACAGCAGCGGAGCTTTCCCTGAACCTTTGAATCCATTCAGAGTTGGCGATGACACGATCGAGCCGCTCATAGAGTTGTTGGTGCTTGAACGTGAAGAAGGGACCTTGGGATTTCAGTTCTACAAGTTCGGTGGTAGCAAGGGTTTCGTGGGCTGCTAGCACGTCTATCAAAATAAATGCTACCTCTCTTTTCATTGATGTTGAGCAGAGTATTGAAATCACCCAGCACTACCCATGCAGTTTTGTTCATAGTAGTTGAGATCTCCTCTAACCTTTCCCATAGGAACTCCCTTGTAGTAGGGTTAGGGTTACCGTACATGATGGTCAAGAACTAATCATCATTAATACGACAGTGCACAAACTGGCGATGATTGAGAATGATTTCAATAGAGCATCTATGTTGATTCCACACGATCCATATACCACCAGAGAAGCCATTCGCTTCCACCATGTGTGATGAGTTGTATCCAAGACGTTTGATAATGCTATCTACAGTTGGGCCACTGCAGTGAGGTTCCATAATGGTCGTGATGCTCACTTTATGAGTGGATTTCATTTCACAAATTAATTTGATCTTCCTGTCCAGGCGTGCACCCTGGATGTTCCAGCAAAGAACATTCATTGAGGAATTATTGAAGAGTGGCGCACAGTCTTATAGACTATTCTTCTTCATCCATCTTTTCCTCCGCTGAAGGTTCCTGAGAAACACCTTCGAGGCATTGTTGGAATTCCAGCACGCGCTTTGTGTGGCGGGGTCAGATCCTTTGTACCTTGAGGTTCCTCCGACTGACCTTTCTTACGAATACGATCAAGGCTCTGGGTTGCTTGGAAGACAATCTTCCTATTCCTCAGCATGACATATCCACTGGCATTCCTACTATGACGTGCGATATGCTTGCTAGAGGTCTCACACGATGTTGCTTGGAATTGGAACTCACCTTCTTTTGTCGAGGGCGCTTCTCTGCTCTTTCTCACATTGTTCCCGGTGAGCTGCACAGCTGTGTTAGCCTTGGGTTGATTGGGCACTTGTTGCAGTTCCACAGGCAGAGTGGCAAGCAGATCAGTGGTCTGGGCTGCTTTTGCGATGGCCTCCTTCTGTTGTTGCCGCTGCTTGGCCTTTTTACTGATCACCGGTTGGAAACCATCCTCCTCACCGACTTGGATGGGAGTGTCATTGGAGGTGCTTGCCTAGACCTATTGGTCGCTCTTCGATGCAGCCAGTTTCTTCACAGTGGTGCTCCTTCCCACCATGTTGGGCTTACGCCGCTCAGGCATTTTGGCATGGATCGCTTCCGTGTAGCTAACCGTTGGAAATGGGATGGGGATGGATGCAGAGACCAGGTCACTCGGGGGAGTGAGGCCTTGCTTACACTTACTCGCGACGTGTCCCAGACGTCCACACACCAAACAAAATTGAGGCAGGTTTTCGTACTCTAGCCTGAACTTCTCTCCGTTGATGAAGATCGTCGGAAGCAAGGGCTTATGTGTGTCAATTTCAACAGCGATCCTGGCGAATTTGCCCCTATTGCCCATAAGGGTGTTAGCGTCCACCTTGATTCTTTTACCAATAACGTTGTTGATGTTGATTAGGAGTTGGTTCTGAAAGAGGAAGACTGGGAGATCCGCAACCCTAACCCATACACAGAGCTTGCATGGGATCTTTTCCGAAGGCTTGAAGGAAGGCGACCATGATTGTATGGAAAGGTAATTTCTGAATACAATCCACGGGCCTCCCAGAAGTCCCTTCTCATAGTCCTCCCAGTTGCCCAACTGGATGATGTAGTATCCATTTTCAAGGTCAATTATCCTAATATGCACCGTCGGATGCCACAGAACGTTGATCTTGTTTACCAGGGCTTGAAACCCTATTGTGATCCCAATAGCTTTCACAACCACAGTGAATTGTCATGGGGCCAACAAGGGTTGGATTGATTCTTGCTTGACGGAAAAGGCAAGTAGTACGCCTGAGAGATCCACCTAGATGGCCGCATCAGTAAGGGTGTCCGGCAAGATGGGATTGGTGTATGAGAGAAGCCCATGATCATAGCCGACATGGGCATCCCTATAACTGCACCTAGTGGGAGCATCCTCGGGTTGTTCCTGCCTCATGGAAACATCTCCGGGGTCGGTGCCGACGACAGAATCATCCTCGATAGCAACCGGAGTTATGTTGCTCCTCTCCTCCACAGAATGATGGTGGTTGAAGGATCCTTGGCCGCGTCCTTCTCACCCGCCACCGCGGCTCCCAAACCCTAGCATTCTTTTTTTATCATTCTTATGCTTAATCTATCTTAATTAACAACATATACTCAATATAAATGGACAATACTTTCCTCAAATTGTAGCAGAACCATACCCCAGTTTTCTAATTGCCAAAGCTATTTTCCTTTTTCACTTAGTATATTGATATCTAACTACTTAAATTATCACAAATATAGTACAATAGTATCGTAACGAATATATCTTTTAGTATTAATAAATATTAGTTTATTATTGAATTGATGCAATGGTATTGTATTTTAAACGTTTGTTAGAGTGGTTCTGTATTTGAGTAATCGCATAGTAAAACTTGTTCTTCAATTGTTATCCACATTGCATACCTAGTTATTCCCACTATTAAATGTCAGCATTGCTATTTTTATTAAAGGAAAATGATTATTTTTTTAATAAATTGACTAAATGCTAATCTTTTCATCTAGTATAGTATTGAAATCATCTTTTTTGGTTGTATCTATACAAAATTGTACTTTAGTGGTTTGTTTAGAATAGGAATGACGTATTTTTGTGCAATGATATAATTTAATAATGTATTGAAAGAGTTGTTAATAGTTTGTGGGGATGAATATTCGTGTTGTACATTAAGAGATTATACAATGGTGTACTAGTAAAATCAATTAGGGAATGTAATGAAGGTTGAATCATGATCAAATCATCCCCATTTTGGTGTCAAAATAATAGTGGATATAGTATAAACCATGGAATAAGTAAAGAATTGGACGGATGCAGAATATGGCATGATTAATAGTGATATATGGATGAAATTGGTTTTAAAATGCAATTGAAAGTGGTCTTAAAGATGATATTAAGTGTGCATTATCACTACTCATGTAGGGGTAATCCCACTCACTCCCGTGTAATGTGACTAAAATTCCATTAGCAGTCTGAAACCTCTTTTAAGGATAATGATCCAACACCCTTGAATATTTCATATTACCTCTCATATCTAGAATATTTAGGAGTGTTTGGCATAGTAGATGATCTAACCAGAACTGTGGAATAAAGAACTTGACTCGAGTTTGGGGAAATCAACTTGAATTTATGGTATCATGTCAGATCTCTCTAACCTTAGGTTCCGAATATAACCTCTCTTGGACTTCCTTCTCCTAGATTTTTTAGTCCAAACTATCTACTTTATTTGTTTCTACATTAAATTTCTAGATTAGCAGAAATAGAGGTTCAAGCAAGAAAGAGAATAACCAAACCCACAATCATGATGAAAAAGAGAAGATAGAAAAAAAACATGCTAGATCTCAATATAAACTACTTGCTTAGAGTTAAAAGTACATAAACATGTCCAAAGGCAGCTACATAGATAAGAAGGAGCTCAACTAGACATAGGCAGGTATAGTTGGCACTGAACAGAGATGGAAAGGCATTGCTTGCATACAAATGAAGAAGAACAAATGAAGAAAGAGGAAGAAGAAGATATGTATCCCATAAAGGAGAGGTGGCGCTTGCTCCATATCCTACAGATGGGTTGGATCTCGTCCTTGTGTCCATCCTCCTTGGTCTTCTAGACTCCTTGGCCTCCTTTTTCTTGACTCTATCCCCATATAGTAGCAAGATGGATGGAAGGATGGAGGTGGAACACCGATGGGTGTGAGTGTTAGTGGAAAGTGGCTAACTATGGTTGAAGATGTGGAGGTTGATGGGAAATGGAAGCCCATAAAGGGAGTGGATGTAGGGTGCATCTGGAGCCCTCTCAAGCCTTAAATCTCTAAGACATAGGTTTGGGAAACAAAAATACAAAACATGTCTAAGGAGGGATATGTATTTATCTATCTATATATATATATATATATATATATATATATATGAGGTTAGAAAGTGTGTACCGGCTGGTACATGCAACTTATGTGTACCTACCATTAAAATGACATATGTGACATACATTTATTAAATCCAACCTGATGGATTGAATCAAAATTCAATAGATTAGATATGTTCGAAAAATAACAACCATATCTCATGTATATCATGAGATATAACAAAATATCATTCGATTGTTTTCACAATTTTTGCAACTTACCGTTGATTAGAAAATATGTATTTACTTTAATTTGATGATCTAGGAACATCAGTTTGAAGTAAATTTTGATGCACATGTTATCCAAGGGGTATGTATAACATCCATAAGGTTGGATTATTTTTTGTACTTCTGTAATCATCATAGATGGAGATGGGTACATGTAAGCTACATGTACTCATGTACACAATTCTTTTAGCCTATATTATATATATAATAATAATATCAAAACACCCCAATAACCAATAAGCCACCTATTGTTCCTCCTCAAAATCTACCTACACCTACTCATATTGTGAAACATCTATTTGAATCACTAGGCACTTCGTGTCATCGCTTATGTCGATGGTTAGAGAGTATTCGACAATGGTCAAATATGTTGATCCATTTTTCTAAGGATTTTGTAGGACAAGATCATGTCACTACTATGTTCATTCTAGATATTAAGGAGCTATTTTAGTATGAATTTATAAATATCTTAGTAATAGAAGAATCAATATGGTGAGATCTTATGCTAAATACCATTCAATGTGAATATAAATCTTGAATTTTTTTCTACATATTAAATCATTACATATGTTCTTACAACTCCTTCTATGCCTAAATATGATGTATGAATTAGTCAATTTGGAATTCATGATTCTGCCATTGATTAGCAATGTAGAGGGAGAACAAATAGTTACCTTTGATTTTTTCTTTCTCTATTGCATTCAAGTATTTCACTACTTCCAAAAAGGACATGATTTTGGCTCCTTTCAATGCAGGGTAAGTTTCCATTACTTGACCTATGTAATACCTTTATTCACCTAGAATTTGATTTTTTAATTTGTCTTGTTTTTAGTTCAAGAATAGACACTAGGAATCGTTATTGATTTTCCTAAGCATGTTTAGTGTGTATTATCTAGATGCATTGGATAACAAATTGATAGGAAAGTGAAACCAACTAAAAATCCCAACTGTAGGGTAAGTCTAAAATTTCATCCGTCGACATATTATTAATGACTACATCATTATATAACTACTCAATCATGAAACATGTATAATTTTAATTTATGGGAGGATAAAACCATTATGTGATTCCATAGGAGCTATAGATAGACATAAGAAATCAATATCATGCAAGAGCAACAAGGTAGTCTTGTGAGTCCAAATCCAATGCCAACTATTATTTTTTTAATTTATTAATGTATTATATAACTATGCATTTGTAGTGCCCTACACAAAACAATAATTGGGTGTGTGGATACTATGTCATGAAGTGTGTTGATGTCACTATCAGAGAAGAGTCACAAGATATCTAGAATATACAACATGTAGTATAGACTTTTATCACAACTGTATAATCTAATTTAAATTATAAATTGGTTTATATAATATTACTACATGATTTATAATATTCATTTTGTAGATATTTAACACCCATGATTACGAGACACTCAAGATTAGTTATGAGAATTGGGGGATCAGAACCTCATAGTTTATGTTCTTTTTGAATTTGATTGGGATTGAATATGTCTGAAAGTTTGAATATGATTGTTTCTATGATTATACATGTGAATCAATAAGTAAAACTTTGCATTTGAATATTTATTATATGAATGAAAGTGAGTGAAAATTCTAATTCAATCGGGAAATTGAAGTTGTGAATGTGGACGTGAATGTATATGTGAATTGTGAATATGCAAAAGAAAAGAAGTACTTTGTGGAGATATGTATATGAATGAAATTGGGCAATTAAATATGTTGATGTGTATATATATCTGTATATCATTGCAAAATTTGCAAGTTCTACTGGCCTATTGTTAAACTAACATAGGATGGAACCTATTGTTCCTTAGAACAAAAAAAATTGAATAATGTTGAACATCTAGGTAGTAGATCCACAGACCTTCTATGAAAAAACACATGTTTTGACAACATTTATTTTCTAAAAACCAATGTAGAACTATTGCGGAATCGGTTCTGTAACACAAAGTCAATTTCACTAAACAATCTTTTCAATTAACTTTTAAACTTATAGGAAATCCTACTACATTGTTTTAGGGTATGAAAATTGGCGTTAAACATGTGTGATGTATATTTTGTTGGCAAATCGACAACAACAGTCAAATTCAAAATCTAACATTAAACTGTGTATTGCATCAGTTTTGCAAAAACATTTATGTCATAACGAATGTACCATGTCAGTTTTTGAATTAAAACTAATATAACAGACCCCCTATTTAGACTAAATTTTTTGTTAGGCAAGTTGTTCATAATAGTTTGTGTTATCCTAGAATTCAGTTTATATAATTGTTATAGTGGTCCTAGATGAGGGTTTCCCCTTCCTCGAAGAAATGATGTAGTCGTTGATATGTAGTGTCGCCCACCTAAGTATCATCTTCAAACCAATGTTAAATGCCTTATTTAACTAACATTAATGGCCACTTATGTACTAGTGTACCCACATTTGGATAGTAAAATTTTGGTACCACTGACCACTAGTCGATAGCACTGACCCATACTTAGTAGTGAGAACAATTTCTTTGATAGGAAAAAGTTGATGGCACTGGCCTGAGTCATTACCACTAAGACAATGGAGAAGAAATATATGTGATAGATTTGAAGACAACATGTAAGTGAATACAACATGGATTAGACAATTGATCTAAAGCCTTTTCTGAGTTGGTACCACTAACTCAAGTCAATGTCATTGAACTTGTAGATCCATGAGTTTCTACCTTCCACCATCACATCCAACGATATTGATGGTCGACATTGAGAGGATACATATAGGCGTGCATGTTGGTACCACTGACTTCCAAATTGGTGGCACTTAAATTTTATTTATGGGTGCCCTTACTCTTATATAACGAGGTGGATTCATTTGTTTTTTACAACTCAACTATCCCTTCCTTAAGAACCCCTCTATGAGATTCCCCAAGAATTTCTTAACTAAGAAACTATTACATTGAGATCTTATATTCCTTTATGTTTCCCTTAGATGGGGAGAAAGAGACCTCGACATGAAGCATCTTCTTATGTAGAAGCTTCATCCCAGCTCATCCCCATCCATGTCTAGAACTTGAGAGTGATGTGTAGATAAAAAAAAATATGCCAAGCTTGCAAAACAAAACTTTGAAGCCACCCATTATGGTGATGGGTCCTTCATCGAGTACCTTGGTTTCATGATAACTTATGTGGGGTGTGTGCATGCCATGGGATGTCTTACACTAACCCCTTCCTAGGGGGATGGCCAACCTATAAGGAGATTACATTTGTATTACTAGAAACCCTATAGGTGTACTTTTTGATGCAACACGCCTGGTGTGATGAATGGGTGGACAATTGGGTGAAATTTAGTCTCGGCAATGCTACCCATCACCTTATTTCTTAGAAATTCAACACCACCTTCAGTCTAGTATGTTGAGTGAGGTGATGCCCTAATGCTTTTAGTCACTCCATGACATGGTGCAAGCTTACAACAGCATCATTCAGTAAGAAGATCAGGTGGCATCACTCTAGGGTCACCGACATAGAGAATCCTTGGTCCGCCTTCTTCATCAACTCTTGACAAACACTTTGTTTGCAAGGTGCACTCAAGGGCAAGGGAAGATCTATTCCATAGACCTGTTTTTACCATGGATATTCAGCTTACTAGGAGTAATAAGTTTATACATAGTGCATTGTTCCTTGGACATGCACACTCAGTGGTCAAAAGTGAGAAGAGGAAGTTTCCCATCTACATTGGCTATCTCATCATTAGAGTTTCCATACACTTCAACCTTGATCTCTCCTATCTTAAACCAGTGGATTTTTATTTCAAACATTTTTTCATTCTAAGATCTTTCGCATGTATGGAGGTAGCATTTATGCGATTTCTAAAATGGGCTATAGGAAACTTCCAAATCCCTTCTTAATCATCATGGATCTTGATCACCTATGTTGTTCAAATGACAACATGGGAGACACAAACTAAGGGGAGGAGGACACCAGTGAGGAAACCAACAATGATGGTAGTGACAAGGTTGAGGGTGTAGTGGCTATGCAGGAAGGGACTCGTAAGAGGCCACACCATACACCACATGCCTAAAGTGCCTCTTCTTCTACCCCAAATATGTCACAAGATGACCTATATTCATTTTAGGGCATGTATGATCTACTCAATACCATTCGTTGGTCAACATCAGTAAAGGGATATGATGACTCATCTCACCTCACATCAAGAGAGGATCTTCCACAACTAGAAAAAGATCTTCACAAATAAGTAGGGAATGTTTTTCAATGATTACCTTCTATGGAGCAATCAGGAGAATATCCACCAACACCTTCAATGTGTGGAATAAACAACAACCTTTCTAAAACTACTACTGGAGCCAGGTGCACTTCCCTAACTATTGAATCCTCACCCATGCCATCTGACCCACCCTAGTTCACCATCACATTCAACTCGACTGGCCTAAGTATGCCACTGGGATTATTCTACCCTTGGGATATGATCATCTAGAACACATTTTACATTTCTAAGTTTGTATTCAATAATAAGGACATTGTCAAACTCAATAGTAAGGGAGTATGGAATAGGATTTATCTATCATTCCTCTTACCTTGTATATATCTATCTTACTATTATGTGTTTATCTTTGTTCGCCGTTTAGTTTGTTTTTCATATTATATAGTTCATGTTTGCTTTTATTTCAAATTTTTTCCTTGAATGTATCAGCATCTATCTAGTGCAAAAAGTGAATTTAATTAAAAAAATCTCATTGAATCATTTGATTTAATGGTCTTTGTGTAGACTTATCCTTAAATTTGATTTTTCTTGTTTAACAATACACTACCTAAGGAATTCAATGGATTAGTCAATCTAGAGACATTTGTGGCAAACTTAACACCCAATTCTACCCTTAAATTTCAAGTGAAGATGGTGTTTGATTCCAATATAACCAATAATTAGTGTGATCTTTGATGTTAATTCATTAATAGATTTTGGAAAATCTAGACACATGAGTTAATAGAAGAGAGAGACAATAATGTTAAGGACGAGTATGTCTCTTAGCCACTTGATCTTATCCACATTCACTTTATTCTATCACCACCATAGACTTCATACATGATTCATGTGGCATACAACTCACCAAAAAAAAGATTTACTTAAGCGGAAGCGTTCATTAGCAGCGGATTACTGAAAATCACTAAAATTTTAAACTTTTTTACAAGAGATCCAATAAAGGAAAACTCTTTCAAAAAGAACCAAAGTAATTCCATTGCATTCTAGTTCACAGATACATATCTGGTATCATCTTGTCTCAAGGATTACAACTTTATCTGCTCTGTTAAACTATACACAGGCAGTATAAGAACCTCAAGGCATCATGTCAAAATCTCATATTGAGACATTAAAGCCAACTACTGACTCCGAGGACCTGAGAGTACAAAGACGACACATAGGACTCTATGTACACATATACATGACATGACGGCTAGACTCTCCACCTGAGATGTCACTGCTGCCCCTGATGTTGATGTCCTTCCTCTGTTGTGTGATCTCTACTTCCTTGTCCGCGACCACCTAAAAAAATGTGGATCCCACGGGGGTGAGACAATTGTAAATTGCCCCAGCGAGAGATATAACTCTTCGCCAAAAACATTATTATTGTAGTTTAATAGTATAAAATTTGAGTAGAGGAATTATATATTTAACATTAGTTAGATCAATGTCTAAACAGGTTAGAGCAATAATCTTATTCAAAGCATTTCAGCTATAACTTGATATGGCATCTCATCATTAATCCAATAAGGAATTAAAGCACATATATAACATTTATCCTTCTAGGATATGCTAAGCAGGGTAACATCAACCAATGATTCTCGTATTTCATCCTTAAGAAAATACGCTACGCGGATGATTACATTTTACAACCACACTTAAGCCCTGAGGAGATGAAGATATACCGTTCATACTCCAACCGACCATTGCGAAGTCGAAATCGGTACCACACAAGATCAATGGAAGAGCCGGACTCCATGACCTCATCTCCTCCCAGTCAGTATGGGTACATCATGCAGGACATCAAGTGTATCTACTATTTAGCTTTCCAGGGTATACTGGCACTTCGCTATAGAGCTACAGTGGCGGCTGCACTCTCTTCACAAATTGGGAGATTTAGTGTTTATCTCACCTCGATTCTAGAATTAAAAATCATCGGGAGATTCATGATACATCCATCCTGGCAAATCATCGGGAGATTCATGATACATCCACCCCGGTATATATATATAATGAAGGATTAAGAGATTTAATGCTTATCTACCATCAATCCCACATTAGGGCATAAGGATATCCGCACCCATTACCCCTGCATACTCAAAGATATGCACTCCGGGTTATGCCGCGGAGCAACCCGTTTCACCATTCATCAAATTCTGACATTGATGGTTCTGTGGTCAGGGAAACTACATTATATGATGTCACTTGATTAATTAGGTGTATTACTATATTCTTTTAGCATCAATCAGGTTTCCAAACATTAATTATTATAACAATTGATACAAAGAATGAATGAGTAATACTTTCATCAGATATTGTGCAGCTAATTAATAAAAATCTTGGGATCTCAATCCCTCATCTCATCAGGTACATTATCATTTCTCAACAAACTCATCATCATGATTATGGAATAAGGGTATTCAAACCCTCAGTTCATCATAGAATGCTAGTTACCATTCATTAAGTAACTAATACCTTTAGGTCATATGACCTAGATAAACATAATACTTTATTCACAATCATCTAACATGGCTTACAAAGCCTATTTCATCTCTTGTTACCTCTTACTAGGTCAACAAGGCATGTTATGTCTCACAAGGTCCATGAAACAATTTCAATTAATAATATATCATAGCTCAAACCTGGCTATGCTCATCATTTCATGATATCTGCATGGATAGTGATCATCATAGTAGTTACATCATTATCATATATCAACACCATGCAAAACAAGGTAATGCCACTATTCCCTTATTAGGGTTAGGGTTTCCCATTTCATGTCAATTAGGGATATTTATCCCATTGCCCTGAATTAGGATTTCATATAATATAACCCCAAATTAGGGTTTCACATACCTTCACCCTATATTAGGATTAGGGTTTACTATTCACATCAGATTAGGGTTTCTCATATCCCTTTATACAAATCAGGGTTTATTATCAAATTACCCTAAAATAGGGTTTCTCATATGATTACTCTGAATTAGAGATTCCCATCACATTACTGCATTAGGGTTTCACATGTTCATATTATTGATTCAGACCCCAATTAAATACTTCACCCATTTAGGGGCATACATAGTTATCATAAGTATTCAATCATACTTATTAATTCTCATCATTTACCATTAAATGATTATCAACACAAGGTATGAGTTTCTCTCTCATCCATACCAGAGTATGATTACATCATACTATTATCTTGGCTTAACCATTTCTTAAGTATGCTAAGCTTTACTAATCAAAATACATTAAATTCATTATATCTTAATGTAACAATTAACATTACATACTTCAAGTGTTGCTCATTGATATTGAAGTGTATAAGGGTATATCAACCTTGAAGTGTTGAATATGTTATCTATCATATCTTAAATGTATCACTTTCTTCATTACTCAGGTTCATCTACTTATATTGTGTTAGGGTATTTTCCATCCTAACACTCTATGAACTAAACCCATATTTCACCATCTAATGTATTAGTCATAACATAATACATTTGAATTGTCCAATTATCATCAATCGATATGAACTTATCATAGGATGGGACATAGTTCATATGAGGTTGTCCATCATCCACAACTTTTCATATAACATCCTCTTGAAATAGAGTTTATTATTAAAATACCCTGAATTAGGGTTTCCTTATATTATCACCCTAGATCAAGGTTACACTATTACCCTAGATTAGGGTTATACTTAACAATGCTCTAAATTAGGATTACACCTAGCATTGTACTCAATTAGGGTTAGGTAGGGGTGAGCATTCGGTTAATTCGTTCGGTTACGGTTAATTCGGTTCGGTTAAACGGTTAATTTATAGTTTGAGATTTTAACCATTAACCTAACCAAATTGAGTCGGTTAATTCGGTTATTATCCAATCGGTTAATGGTTAATTCGGTCGGTTAATTTGGTTAACCAAATAACACTCACATAATAATATTATTTGAAATAGTCATAGAATTTGGGACAATATTGTTATATTATAGTAGTATTATTGTAAATTTAATTTTGTATGGCTCGTAAAAACTTGATTACTATATATATGGGAAAGTATTTTGAAATAAAAGTACAACTATATATGTATATATGCATGTGTAGGATATTATTTATGAATAAATTCTGACTATTCGGTTAATTCGGTTAACCAAACCAAAAATATCTTTAACCGTCAAATTAACCATTTAACCGATTAACCGAAATAAATTAACCAAATTAACCGAATTAACCAAATTGACCCAAAAAAATTAACCATTCGGAATTAACCGTTCGGTTAATCGGTTATTAACCAAATTCTGCTCACCCCTAGGGTTAGGGCACATTAATCTTTTTAATTAGGGTTTCATGATCTCATCATCATGGATCAATCCCTAATTACATATTTTATTCATATTGAAGGAATTGAGGCTTAATCATTATATGTAAACATTCCTTTCTCTCTCATCCTCTCTAGGATGTGTAGTGCCTCAAAATTGACTCAATCAGGTCAATTCTTTAATCTAATACACCCAATTAGGGTTAGGGTAGTGTTTAAGGTTTCTCTTCCATAATCTCCAAAGATTAACCCCTTCAAGGGTACTAATTACCCTATCATGTTAAGGGTACATCTAACGCAATCACCCTTGGTTTACATCATTAATAATCCAATAAATAATTGACCTTTAATCAACTTGGGTGTTCAAACAGTTTCGGTTAATTACCCTCCAAACGGTTTTGGTCAACTAGACCCCAAATGGTGTTGACCCTCTAGACCCCAAACGGTGTTGATAGATTGACCCTCAAACGGTCTAAGACCATTTAGACCTTCAAACAGTCTTGGTCAATTAAGTTTCAAACAGTTTGAAACCATTTAGCAGAATTGGTATTTTAAACTATTTAGTGCAAAGATACTTGAGATCATTTGAGTCTCAATTGGTTTGGGATTGTTTGGTCCCAAATGGTCTTGAAATCGTTTGGTCCCAAATGGTCTTGAGACCGTTTGGACTCAAACGGTCTTGAGACCGTTTGGTCCAAACCTCCTCAAAACTGATTGAACCAAAAATGGTCTCAACCACTCAAATTGATTTAGGGTTTCCAAGATTGATTCCCTCGTCAAATGAATCCATGTAACCACTCATCAATTGAACCTATGCACCATACTTCAATTGAGCTAATAAGTCATCCTTCAATTGATTCAACCTTCAATTGATCATCAATTAGGGTTTTGAACCTAATTGCATTAGGGTTTGAAACTTATGAATCTTCAATATTGGTCATTGTGGAACTAATTGCTTTGAAATCATTGGACCACCATTCAAATTGGGCATGACCTGACCTCAAACGGTCTTGACGTCGTTTGGCCCCAAATGGTTTTGAGACCGTTTGGTGTCAAACGGTCTTGAGACCATTTGACCCAAACCAAACAAGAAAAACTCATGCATTTCAATTAGGGTTTCAATAATGACCCGATCTAGGGTTGATAATTGATGGACCTTCAAATGTTGAACCTTGTTGAAACCAATTCAATTCAATCCAATGGATCATCATCCATCACATCATTAGTTGAGTCCCAAACGGTCTTGAGACCGTTTGGTTTCAAACGATCTTGAGACTGTTTGGTTTCAATTTCATGAAGCCGTTTGCAAAGGATATTTATGGAGGTGTGTGCTTATGATGATGTCATAATCATCAATATCTAAACCCACAAATCTTGCTATGATTTCCATGATGATTTTATCAATCAATCAAATAAAATTTGGAGGATAGAGAAAACTTCAACAATAATTAAAGATATGAAATCAATAACAATATTCAGGGTTTCAAGTTATATAACCCGCCTTCAATGAAGCTTCAAAGCTCTAACCTCACGTACCCAATGGTGAAAGAAGCTTTCTCTACAATCCTAAGCTCATGCTCAACTCTTTGAATAAAATGAATCGCCAAAGTTGAAGATTGAGTGAAGAAAAGGAGAAATCAAGCATTGATTTTCGATTTCCACCATGAAATCAAGGTGAAAATAGATAATGGAGCTTACCTACAGGTTGGTAGTCGTCCTCCTGCTGCTACTAAGCTTCCTTGGTCGTTTTTCAAGCAAGGAGAGAAAGAAGGATCGAAAAAGCCTTTGAATTGAGTTGGAAGTGGTGTTTTTATAAGGAAATTCAGTGAGAGAAAAAGTAGTAATTAATTCCTTTAATTTCTCAAATTGATGCCACATGTCCCCCTCAACTCCTTGCCCACGAAGCTATCCTCTTTCCCTTTGCAAACCTCTTCATTATCCATGAATTTAAAGGAAAAGAAATTAAGCACCTTAACCCTTATAATAATAATATCCAAAAATTAGTGGATATTACTTTTTCTTTATTAATGTGAGTGGGTTATCCACTTGCTTGAGATATTTTCGTGCCTTTGAAAGGAACATGGTCGTCCATTCTTTTGAAAATTCATCCCTCACCTTTTGGTTGAAGGGCTCTTCAATTAATATATTTACTTTTGCATTAGATTGAAGTAAAGTTCCAATTATGCTTAAATCTTGATTATTTTAATATCAAGATTCTCTCTCCTCCAAAGTGATTCAAATGAGGTGCCCCTCTGATTTTCATTCCTCTACATGATCCCAAGAATAATTAGGGACCCTCTAAAAGTGATATTTTGCATATTGAACCCTAGGTTTTGGGTAAATTGCACATTTCACCAAAACTAGGTTTTAATGCACAAACATTGCTCTTTCTTGTTATTCAGGCTTGTGGAAGCCATACCTCTACATCATTCTCATTCTTATGATGCTTCAATACTAGAGGAACATTTATCAAGTAGCATTTGCAAGTTAACCCCTCATATTGGGTAAATTGCACTTTAGTCCAAAATAAGCAAACATTGCTTCAACATTATTCAAAATAGATTGAAATTGAGATATAAGTCCCTCTTGAGCCTTAATTACTTTTCCAGAGATAATGTCAAGTATATAATCAGCCTTATTAAGCAAAACATCTAGGGTTAAGGCTTAACCCAGGTCAGGAATGTTACAAATTATAAACCCCTAACAAGGATTTTGTCCCCGAAATCCCAAGTAAAAGAGAGAGAGAGATTATTCATTTTACCATACCATCAAGTCTCCACATAACATCTTAATGTCATGGAGATTCCATAGAACTTTGATCAACACAAAGTTCTTCCACACAAGGTTATCTTAAAACAGGTCACACATGATACATATCTTACTATCTTTTCATTATTGACTGTAGAGTCAACTCTGTGTCAGGTAACATTTTTCTTATTCAGAGAAATATTATGCATACCTTATTAATGTTATGTTTATGCAGAGCATATATAAACCCCTAACATATGATGTATGTACTATTTTATGTAACTAAGTTGATTTCTTAGTTGACCATTTTAGGTAATCAACATAAATCATTTGATTAGGAGTTATGCTTTTAATCCCTCATATCACCTGATATTTCTTAGATACTAGAATTTCTTACCTTGGTATCTATCACATATATGTTGAGAACACATCACATCCCCATTTTTCTTTCTTCTTGGGACATTACTTGCTACACATATCTTTATTTTGGAACCAAAGTCCAAGACTAACTAATGTTTTTCTGGTTAATTATTAAATAAACATTTTTAATTCATGCATATCAAGTGTCATAAGACTCACTTGATTGCCATGTCTCAGAAAGGAAAGGGCACAAGGAAATATATTCCTCTTATCACCCCATCATCCCTCAGGGTTTTTTATTAAAGAACAGAGATTATCATCCTTTCTAATTATCATATGAATTTTCGACTGTTCATGAGTTATTGACTCTTGTTTCATCCTAGGTTCCTTGCCATCAGCATAGGAATTATAAGGATGATTACATATCATTATTCCTTCCTTTGTTGTTGTCTTAACAGGTTCATGAACATTTTGTGATTTCATCCCCTTTCCCATTTTCACATCATGGAAAAAGATATTTACTATTCACACATACTTTATCAAATAGGGATCATCTCCCTTGTTCTCATTCTCACCTTATGAGGATTATATTCTTCATTTTCCCATATACATATATTGATTTGAGATCATCTCAGATTCCATTTTATTGTACTTAGGATGTGATACAAATGTTCATTTCATATTTCCAGTTTCATTATACTCATTAGATTGTCTCAGAATGACTACTTGATTAGAGTAATCAGAAAGATAATAATCTAAGAGTTCCATACTCACCTTATCCCCAATAATTATATACATGGCCAGGGTATACAAGTACTGAGATTAGGTAGTATGCACTATTATTATGTTCCTTTTCATATCATCATCATCACATGATTTAACATCCCTGGACTTCCTCCAGGTGCCACATATATGTATACTTCTTCCTTCTTTACATAGATAAGAGAAATTATAAAGTAGTTAAAAGAATGCTGAACAAAATATAGATCCTCCCCTTCCTTGTGTCCTCATAGGACTTATTCAGGGAAGCTCAGTAATAACTACTTTAACTTATAAAATCATAAAATGGTATATATCAAAATGATATTATTTCATCTGACCTATTTTAATTCGTGGATGGGTCACTGCCTATGAAAATCTTGCTGACTCTACCTTGGCATCTGGGTTATATTCACATTTCTAGCCCTACAATCTCTCATCAGATGTCCCTTCTCCCTACATATATAACAAATTTTGTTCTCCCCTTGTGGCCTAGATGGTTCTTTACCCTTTCTGGATAGAAATTGCCTTGGTGTATTAGACATTGATTGTACTGGTAGTACCAAAAACTTTCCCTTTTTGGAACTACTAGGCCTCTGTTCCTGAATTTGGTTAGGCCTCTTCTTGATTCTCTCTTCCTTATTCTTTGTTGGACAATTCTTTATGATATGTCCAGGCTTCCTACACCTATAGAAAATTCTACTTTTGGGTTGTAACCTATTCCTTCCCACATTTTCTATTGCTTCATCATGTTGATGTTGATTAGGAATCCTGTTGGAGCCCAAAACTTCATCATTGGAAGTTGGTAATCTGGGTTGCATTGCTAATGCATGGTCCACTACATGCATCACAGGTTCCCTAAATTTCCCATACAGAGCTTGGAAAGATGGGCTCTCTATCATTGCTTGGTTCAACTGAGGATATTCAGATATTGGTTCCTTCCTAGTCCAGTCCTTTGCACCACTTTCTAGTGCAGCAATGCTGCTTTCAGCAACATGTTCTTCGTGTGATCCAGACATCTTTAAGTTCTTCTTCTCCTATATGAGCAGAAGAAACTATTAGATACACTGGAAGACACTATAATAGACTCAAAAACCTTAATCCTATGTCTCTGTAGACTCAGTGAACCTAGAGCTCTGATACCACTAAATTGTGGCATTGAACTTACAAAAACAAGATTTACTTAAGCGGAAGCATTCATTAGCAGCGGATTACTGAAAATCACTAAAATTTTAAACCTTTTTACAAGAGATCCAACAAAGGAACACTCTTTCAAAAAGAACCAAAGTAATTCCATTGCATTCTAGTTCACAGATACATATCTGGTATCATCTCGTCTCAAGGATTACAACTTTATCTGCTCTGTTAAACTATACACAGGCAGTATAAGAACCTCGAGGCATCAAGCCAAAATCTCAGATCGATACATTAAAACCAACTACTGACTCCGAGGACCTGAGAGTACAGAGACGACACATAGGACTCTATGTACACATATACATGACATGATGGCTAGACTCTCCACCTGAGATGTCATTGCTGCCCCTGATGTTGATGTCCTTCCCCTACTGTGTGATCTCTACTTCCTTATCTACGACCACCTAAAAAATGTGGATCCCACGGGGGTGAGACAATTGTAAATTGCCCCAGTGAGAGATATAACTCTTCACCAAAAACATTATTATTACAGTTTAATCGTATAAAATTTGAGTAGAGGAATTATATATTTAACATTAGTTAGATCAATGTATAAATAGGATAGAGCAATAATCTTATTCAAAGCATTTCAGCTATACCTTGATAAAACATCTCATCATTAATCCAATAAGGAATTAAAGCACATATATAACATTTATCCTTCTAGGATATGCTAGGCAGGGTAACATCAACCAATGATTCTCGTATTTCATCCTTAAGAAAATACGCTACACAGCTGATTACATTTTACAACCACACTTAAGCCCTGAGGAGATGAAGATATACCGTTCATACTCCAACCGACCATTGCGAAGTCGAAATCGGTACCACACAAGATCAATGGAAGAGTTAGACTCCATGACCTCATCTCCTCCCAGTCAGTATGGGTACATCATGCAGGAAATCTAGTATCTCTGCTATTTAGCTTTCCAGGGTATACTAGCACTTCACTATAGAGCTACAGCAGAGACTACACTCTCTTTGCAAATTGGGAGATTTCGTGTTTACCTCACCTCGATTCTGGTATTAAAATCATCGAGAGATTCGTGATACATCCATCCAGGCAAATCATCGGGAGATTCGTGATACATCCACCCCGGTACATATATAATGAAGGATTGAGAGATGTGATCCTTATCTACCATCAATCCCACACTAGGGCGTAAGGATATTCGCACCCATTACCCCTGCATACTCAAAAATATGCACTCCGGGATATGCCGTGGAGAAACCCATTTCACCATTCAGCAAATTCTGACATTGATGGTTCTATGGTCAGGGCAACTACATTATATGATATCACTTGATTAATTAGGTGTATTACTATATTCTTTTAGCATCAATCAGGTTTCCAAACATTAATTATTATAACAATTTCTACTAAGAATGAATGATTAATACTTTCATCAGATAATGTGCAACTAATTAATAAAAATCTTGGGATCTCAATCCCTCATCTCATCAGGTACATTCTCATTTCTCAACAAACTCATCACCATGATTATGGAATAAGGGTATTCAAACCCTTAGTTCATCATAGAATGCTTGTTACCATTGATTAAGTAACTAATACCTTTAGGTCATCTGACCTAGATAAACATAATACTTTATTCACAATCATCTAACATGGCTTACAAAGCCTATTTCATCTCTTGTTACCTCTTACTAGGTCAACAAGTCATGTTATGGCTCACAAGGCCCATGAAACAATTTCAATTAATAATATATCATAGCTCAAACCTGGCTATGCTCATCATTTCATGATATCTGCATGGATAGCAATCATCATAGCAGTTACATCATTATCATATATCAACACCATGCAAAACAAGGTAACACCACTATTCCCTTATTAGGGTTAGGGTTTCCCATTTCATGTCAATTAGGGATATTTATCCCATTGCCCGGAATCAGGGTTTCGTATAATATAACCCAGAATTAGGGTTTCACATACCTTCACCCTGTATTAGGATTAGGGTTTACTATTCACATCAGATTAGGGTTTCTCATATCCCTTTACACAAATTAGGTTTTATTATCAAATTACCCTAAAATAGGGTTTCTCATATGATTACTCTGAATTAGAGATTCCCATCACATTACTGCATTAGGGTTTCACATGATCATATTATTGATTCAGACCCTAATTCAGTACCTCACCCATTTAGGGTCATGCATAGTTATCATAAGTATTCAATCATACTTATTAATTCTCATCATTTACCATTAAATTATTATCAACACAAGGTATGAGTTTCTCTCTCATCCATACCCGAGTATGATTACATCATACTTTATTATCTTGGCTTAACCCTTTCTTAAGTATGCTAAGCTTTACTAATCAAAGCACTAAATTCATTATATCTTAATGTAACAATTAACATTACATACTTCAAGTGTTTCTCATTGATATTGAAGTGTATAAGGATATATCAACCTTGAAGTATTGAATATGTTATCTATCATATCTTAAATGTATCACTTTCCTCATTACTCAGGTTCATCTACTTATATTGTGTTAGGGTATTTTACATCCTAACACTCTATGCACTAAACCCATATTTCACCATGTAATGTATTAGTCATAACATAATACATTTGAATTGTCCAATTATCATCAATTGATATGAACTTATCATAGGATGAGACATGGTTGATATGAGGTTGTCCATCATCCACAACTTTTCATATAACATCCTCTTGAAATAGAGTTTATTATTAAAATACCCTAAATTAGGGTTTCCTTATATTATCACCCTAGATCAGGGTTACACTATTACCCTAGATTAGGGTTATACTTAATAATGCTTTAAATTAGGATTACACCTAGCATTGTACTCAATTAGGGTTAGGGGTCATTAATCTTCTTAATTAGGGTTTCATGATCTCATCATCATGGATCAATCCCTAATTACATATTTTATTCATATTGAAGGAATTGAGGCTTAATCATTATCTGTAAACATTCATTTCTCTCTCATCCTCTTTAGGATGTGGAGTACCTCAAAATTGACTCAATTAGGTTAATTCTTTAATCTAATACACCCAATTAGGGTTAGGGTAGTGTGTTAAGGTTTCTCTTACATGATCTCCAAAGATTAAACCCTTCAAGGGTACTAATTACCCTATCATGTTAAGGGTACATCTAATGTAATCACCCTTGGTTTACATCATTAATAATCCAATAAATAATTGACCTTTAATCAACTTGGGTGTTCAAATAGTTTAGGTTAATTACCCTCCAAACAGTTTTGGTCAACTAGACCCCAAATGGTCTTGACCCTCTAGACCCCAAACGGTCTTGATAGATTGACCCTCAAATGGTCTAAGACCATTTAGACCTTCAAATAGTCTTTGTCAATTAAGTTTCAAACGGTTTGAAACTGTTTAGCAGAATTGGTATTAGAAATCGTTTAGTGCAAAGATACTTGAGATCATTTGAGTCTCAATTGGTTTGGGATCATTTGGTCCCAAACTGTCTTGAGACCGTTTGGCTCCAAATGGACTTGAGACTGTTTGGACTCAAATGGTCTTGAGACTGTTTGGTCCAAACCTCCTTAAAACCGATTGGACCAAAACTGGTCTCAATCACTAAAATTGATTTAGGGTTTCCAAGATTGATTCCCTCATAAATTGAATCCATGTAACCACTCATCAATTGAACCTATGCACCATACTTCAATTGAGCTAATGAGTCATCCTTCAATTGATTCAATCTTCAATTGAACATCAATTAGGGTTTTGAACCTAATTGGATTAGGGTTTGAAACTGATGAACCTTCAATATTGGTCATTGTGGAACTAATTGCTTTGAAATCATTGGACCACCATTCAAATTGGGCATGACCTGACCTCAAATGGTCTTGAGGTCATTTGGCCCCAAACGGTCTTGAGACCGTTTGGTGTCAAACGGTCTTGAGATCGTTTGACCCAAACTAAACAAGAAAAACTCATGGAATTCAATTAGGGTTTCAAGAATGACCCGATCTAGGGTTGATAATTGATGGACCTTCAAATGTTGAACCTTGTTGAAACTAATTCAATTCAATCCAATGGATCATCATCCATCACATCATTAGTTGAGTCCCAAACGGTCTTGAGACAGTTTGGTCTCAAGTTCATGAAACCATTTGCAAAGGATATTTATGGAGGTGGGTGCTAATGATGATGTCATCATCATCAAGCTCTAAACCCATCAATCTTTTTGTGATTTCCATGACGATTTTATCAATCAATCAAATAAAATTTGGAGGATAGAGAAAACTTCAACAATAATTAAAGATATGAAATCAATAACAATATTCAGGGTTTCAAGTTATATAACCCGCCTTCAATGAAGCTTCAAAGCTCCAACCTCACGTCCCCAATGGTGAAAGAAACTTTCTCTACTATCCCAAGCTCGTGCTCAACTCTTTGAATAAAATGAATGGCCAAAGTTGAAGATTGAGTGAAGAAAAGGAGAAATCAAGCATTGATTTTCGATTTCCACCATGAAATCAAGGTGAAAAGAGATCATGGAGCTTACCTACAGGTTGGGAGTCATCCTCCTGCTGCTCCTAAGCTTCCTTGGTCGTTTTGCAAGCAAGGAGAGAAATAAGGATTGAAAATGCCTTTGAATTTAGTTGGAAGTGGTGTTTTTATAAGGAAATTCAATGAGAGCGAAACTAGTAATTAATTCCTTTAATTTCTCAAATTGATGCCACATCTCCCCCTCAAATCCTTGCCCACGAATCTATCCTCTTTCCCTTTGCAAACCTCTTCATTATCCATGAATTTAAAGGAAAATAAATTAAGCACCGTAACCCTTATAATAATAATATCAAAAAATTAGTGGATATTACTTTTTCTCTATTAATGTGAGTGGGTTATCCCCTTGTTTGAGATATTTTCGTGCCTTTGCAAGGCACATGGTCGTACACTCTTTTGAAAAATCATCCCTCACCTTTTGGTTGAATGGCTCTTCAATTAATATATTTATTTTTGCATTAAATTGAAGTAAAGTTCCAATTATGCTTAAATCTTGATTATTTTAATATCAAGATTCTCTCTCCTCCAAAGTGATTCAAATGAGGTGCCCCTCTGATTTTATTGCCTATACATGATGCCAAGAATAATTAGGGACCCTCTAAAAGTGATATTTTGCATATGGAACCCTAGGTTTTGGGTAAATTGCACATTTCACCAAAACTAGGTTTTATTGCACAAACATTGCTCAACAAGCTCTTTCTTGTTATTCAGGCTTGTGGAAGCCATACCTCTGCATCATTCTCATTATTATGATGCTTCAATACTAGAGGAACATTTATCAAGTAGCATTTGCAAGTTAACCCCTCATATTGGGTAAATTGCACTTTAGTCCAAAATAAGCAAACATTGCTTCAACATTATTAAAAAAGGATTGAAATTGAGATATAAGTCCTTCTTGAGCCTTAATTACTTTTCAAGAGATAAGAGAAAGCTTATAATCAGCCTTATTAAGCAAAACATCTAGGGTTAAGGCTTAACCCAGGTCAGGGATGTTACAATTCAAGTCAATTATCTCTTTGATCATATCTGATCTTAATTGGAAGCATGTAGTTTAGCTTTGCATCAGAAAATAAAAGTATAGTGGCATGAGTAGCTTGTTCATATAGGTTACTTTCCATATTCCACATAGTTATATTTTTCATTGCATGTTTCATAAGGACATAATATATGTTTTTCACATCTTGTTTGAATATAAACACTAGAAATTTTGCATATATCCTTACTCCTCTAAATATTATGAAAATACCTAGCTTACACATCAATTTTGTACGGATAATAAAGGGTGGAACTAAAAAGATGAAAGAAAATGAAGGATACAAAAAAGGAGAATGGAGGAAAAGAAGAAAAATAATCGTATTTGTCTTGTATAAGGAATAATACTATGGAATTCTATGTTAAATCACATACCACCTCCACTCACTATTAATATGAGGCATTCATTGCATATGTCATTCAAAAAATAATAGTAGGTAGTAGGACACATTGAATTCCATTCCATCCATCCTTTAGGTACATCATTTTGTTCTCCTACATAAATGACTTGTATTATGTGCTATTTCAAATTCTCTCCACCCATTCCATCCACTACCGCTTCATATGGTAGTTCACCAATAAAGATTTACTCACTTGTTTAAATCATATCTAGGGAACTACATCCACATTAGATTAAATTTTTAAATGATGTAGTGTAGACTGGGAGATCTTGTGATGCACGAGCATAGCACTGACTTTCCATTATATTTCGCTGATTTGGCTTACTTAAGTGCAAAGTGGTTTGACTTCAATAATTTGGTTTTTGATCATTTGTATCTTGTATAGTAGTGGTTTTCTCTATGGTTGAAGAGGAACGGTTTTGGTTTGTTAGTTAAAAAATATTATAATGATCTAGTTCACAAATTTCTCTCTTTTGACTATTTCAACATAATTTGAAGCAATGTTGCTCGAGGGTGAGCAACATTCAATCTTAGAGGATTATGTTGGATGTGATTTCTCTACTACAATTAGATTAGCTCATGCATGTTTTCATGAGGATTTCTCTCATATTCCTGTGTTTCATGTAGATTTTTACTAAATTGCCTAAAATAGGGCTTGTGCATTCATAATATATATTCCGCATGCATTTGGCTTGAAACTATTGCATTCTGTTATTTTCCTAATATAGTGATGCTTTGTGACATATAAAACCAAGAAAAAACTAGAGGAAGTCGGTACCACCACTCAAGTCAATGGCATCAACATGTGAAGAAGGGGAACTAACAACACCAGAAGAACAATTGAGAAGAAAAGAAGAATAAGCGTCAAAAGAGTTTTCAATACCATCAATCCAAGTTAGTGGCACTGAGATAACATGCCTTAGTTGCATTCAATTGGAGAATTCAGTGGCACCAACTCCAAAATCCATTGGCACCAAATTTATCTGATGGCCCTAATTTAACAAGACACATCCAAGGGTATATTGAATAAGTTGTTCCTTGCCTCTTCCTTTAACTACCCAAGGGGGGCATCTAATTTAAGGGTCTCTCATCTAGAGGCCATCCCGTTGATCGTTCATGTAGGGATCAGAGCCTAATGAGAAGGATACGTGGAGCAAGGAAAATCTTGAGTGGTGGTTTGATGGTTGCAACACCATCAAGCTGCAACAATCTTTTCATCAACCTTGTTCTATGTCACAAGAGTTTTCTATGACTTCCTCTTCTTCCATCCTCCCTTAGATTCCATATTGAGCATGAGGGGATAGACCACCATTATGCAAGACCTGGAGTAGGCAAGTGTTGACTCTGTGCATGTTTATGTTTAATTCAATATAGTTCATCCTTTACTTCATATTTTGATAATAAAATTGCTTTATTGCCTTATTTATGATTGTTCAGCATTATATCATAAAGAGTGTCATAAAGATTTTTAGTTACTGTGAAATCGGGATTATAGTTAGAAATCTCATTATCATCATATTTAATAATGTACTGCAAAAATAGCCTAACCATTTTCAAGTACTTTGTCCAAACAAAGATTCTATCATTTATCCTATTTATATTAATGGTGAGAAAGCAGATTAGTAATTAGGCTAAGTAGTGTGGTACACTGCAAAAGTGGATAGTACAGGATACATATGTTTTATCTAAAGAAGCAAGATAAGTTGCATTAAAAATAAAGAATGCTTGCATAGGTTCACACCATGGTGAAACTAGTATCCAAAAGAATCCATTAATTTGATCCTCCATCCATTTACTTTTTGCAATTTCAATTCATGTTTTTAGTTTAGTCACTCAATAAACTCTTTTCTTAGGCCTAGATGAGTAGTTTTAGTATGTGATAGTCTCTAGTAGACCTAATTCACTAAGTTCAACATCCAGACCTCTTTGACTCCCTTTACTACTTTGATGCATACACTTGTGTTTCCACACACACTTAAGTCGTGTCAGTAGTATTTCTCTAGGAACTTAGTTTGAACCCCTTCCCAAGTTATGAAATTTAACACCGTCCATGGAATTGTACCAACTCCTTGTCTAATCTGTAGAGCAATACATAAATACTCAAAGTTTGATAGCATACTCTAACACTTTGGATGGGTTTTCCCATGCACCCAAATCTAAAACCACTACAAATGGTCATGGCAATCATAGACTCTGTTATAAGAGAAGGCATTGTTTTGCATCATAAATACCCATTACAAACAGATCTCAAATTGTGGAGTGGTGATAGTAGAAGGAACCATCATATAATGCACATCTATAGACTTAGGAAAAAATATATCCATATGTTTCTTTTGCCATTCGACTTTAAGAGAAACAACCTCTTAGTCACTATTATCCTCTATTATAGTGGCTCTTGTACAAGAGCTTCTCTCTTCACTTCATGATCCAAATCCACTTTGTAGTTGATTTCCTCCTAGTCCCTCATGTCAGTGTTGGGATTGGTGTCAAGAGGTGTGGAATCAACACTTTTGGAGTGTCACACAAACCACTAGTACCTGCAAAGGATATGGAAAACATTAGATGGCAACAAAAAAATTCAAGTATATGTGAATGAGTATCATTTTGAAAGGAATAAGTGTAATTGTTCCAAACATCCAGGTTCGTGGGCTATTCCATTTTCCCTGGAAAAAAAATGATGAAATTTGATGTGAGTTTTATTATAGAAAATTTCACTATGATAAATTAAACTTCAATTTTAATCCTTTTTCCATGTGCAATAAAGCTCACATGCAAGCAGATGAGTCTATCAAAGTGTAGATAAAAGGGTCAGACCCATATGACAAATTGATTGAGTAATTATTCACAAATTGATTATAAAGAATAGTATTTAAATTGTGATTTTCGAGAGAAATTATTAATTAAGTTTGAACTAAAGATTTCAATGATGTGAAAATGATTAAAATCTAAGTTGAAAACAATATTTAAAGGAAAGTAGGGCATATGAATTTAGCCACCATCAAATGCATAATCATTCTAAACATTACAACTTAGTAATCATAGCTAATTAGACCAATAACATGTGAATTCGTCTCCTAAGAACAAGAATTGGCACAAGGATCACATTCACTAGGGGACCAATGTCTCGTTACCCACAAATCATCACCCAATCATCCTATAGTACTCCTTCCATGATCCCATCCTCAATTCCATACATTCATTCAATAAGCTAGTCCTAAATTTCATGATATCTACATCTAGTTTTATATTAAACATGCCATTCAAATGATCAATTCAAAGAACAAGCAAAAAATGAATGAAGAACAATCTAGTTATCCAAAATACTGAGTTTGAGAATAGTTTGAACAAAATACAGGAAATAGGGCTACTCCTTATGCCCCAAAGATCGAGTTTACTTGCTCATTTCCATGGATAAGCACTTATACAAAGGGAAAGAGAAGAGATCAGTTCACTAAACATAGTGAATAGATGTCTAGTGGGCTCTAATTGTAATATCAGCTCCAACAATGATAGGTCTGGAAATCTCTATGAAGAGACAATGTCCCTTTTTTTCCTTCCACTCTTGGACACAAAATGAGTTTGGAACTTAATGTAGATAACCCTTTAATGTAAAGTCAAGTTCTTCTTTTATATGGATTCTGAGGGTCCCATCATATCTAATTTGTTTGGCTCAATGGGTGTCGCGTGTTTTCCCTATCTTTTACGCCACTTATCTAAATAGTAACACCAATTGGTCGATTCACCTTCGAAAAGGGATTCTTTTGGATTTTGAGTTGGCCGATTGTATCTTGGGTCATTCATTTGGACTCGTGTGAGTATACTAGAGACAATTTGGGTTAGATGATGTGGAGGTGAACTACCCAACTGGCTTCCTCTTGTGGGCACAATACTATGGGTGAGTCAGGAAACTCAAGAAATGAGTCAGTCGATTGGAGGGTAACCAAAGGGTCAATGAGTCACCATGGAGTGAGTTGCTTCTTGAAGAAGAAGAAGAAGAAGAAGCATGATGCTACTACAAGGGTAATATCACTGGACTTGCTCCAGGATCAGGTATAACCTTGAAACATTTCCTTCCTCAATACATTGGTGTTGATGCAATCTTGTTGTCCAGGGGAAATGAGCTTTAAATTTTTGTTTATGTTGCCTTATCTGTTGCCATGATTTCCCTACAATGGTATCAAAGCCACATCAAATTACAGTGTATTTGAGATTTAAATCGATATGATCAGATTTATTTTATTACATACAATGTAAATATTAAACAAGTTAATGTATGTATCTGATTAATTACCACTTACGCTCCACAAACTAATATATATATATGATATGATATAATATTTATATGCATTTACATGCGTCGCCCTAAAAGTTGGTTTTAGTGGTGGATGTAAAGCATGGTTATTTCCAATAACCCTAGATCTATGTGTGCATGGCAGTGGTTATTTATTCCTATTGCTACTCAGTCTACATATCAAGCCTCTCTCTCCTTTCCAAATGTAAATTAATGATCTTCTTCCTATATCCCCATGAATGTAACTCGAGGTTTTCCCTTTTACAATGTAATAAGAAATAGGATAATTTTAATTTATGTTTTGTTGTGAGAATATGTTCTGCACCAGATGAATCGATTGACTAGAGGACAGAAGAGGCTAGACAATAGGAGGATGAACTGGTCAACTGGTGGCCCAACTGATCGTCTGGAGGAGTCCAAATGTCAATTGAACCTAAAGACCAACAAGAGCCCAACCGAGTGACTAGGAGGTGATCGAACTGGTTCAAAGTGGTGAACTGATCTACCTGGATTGGTTCAAGCACATATCTTCATCAATAGCAGGTTGCATATGATGCAGACCCTAGGTGATAGTAATTCCTTGTGGCTCCAGAGAATTACATTAGTATGGCCATAACCATCGATTGTATGTTTTATATTTCATGTTTTCGTTGTGGTTATAGCATGTATATGATATGTACTATAAGTATGTGGTGATTGGATATGTATATGTATTTATAAAATCCATCGATACAATATTAAGTCTTATATGCTTTCCATTAGAAACACGCATGAAAAGCTTGATCGACTAGGCGTCAGCACCCCAAGGATGGTGTGTTGACTATTTCATGGAAGTGTGATGGTAATAATGTGGGCCTGCCAAGCGAAGTGCATTATTATCATGTTGGCATTTGGGTTAGAATTAATTGTGTAACCTTAAAGAGATTAAGCTCCAGAGGCATACATATTATTATGGCAAGGAGTTGTGTATATCATCTATCCAAGAATTGTATATGATGCAATTGGCAAATTTTTCCTACCTTAATAATTGGTTATGGATGATGGCATTCGCCGAATAATATTCAATTGTTTTGCATCTTGACTCACTAGAAGATTGTATGCTACAATCTTCCAAATTGATACATAAGGGTTATCAGTTTGAATAGTATCATGGGAGTTATAATTAATTAAAGGCCTATTTAATATTGTTACCTTATCAAGTTAAACAAATCAAAAAATATTTTGAAAAATTGCAATATTTCTTTGTAGAATCTAATGTCAAATACAAACATGTTAACATTGTGATCAGTCCTTGAGAAATGACAAATCTGTATATAGTTCCACAACTAGTTAAGGACTTTGAGAAATGTTTTCATCAATGAGATAAAGCTTTATGTCCTTGAAAGACCATATCCATAGGAACCCTCTCCAAATGGATGCTTACTTGAAGCATTCCTATGATGTTGTAGACATTAAGTACCTTATGCTATGTTGTATGAACTATGAGAAGTAGATGCTTACTAGATGCATGCTAATAATGCCTTGGGCATAAAGTATTTTATGCTAAGTTGGATGAACTATGAGTTGCATGAGCAATGTGAGGACATGGGTATTCTTGAGATGGTAACACAATTAAGAAAGTGAATTACAATCTCACAAAGCAAGAAAGGGATGATGTCATAAAGGTGCTCTTTGAGTGTAAGCTGATAGAGGGAAACTCAGTAGAAGAGCATGTGCTCAATATGATTGGATATTTGTATCATCTTCAATAAGTGGGATTCTCTTTGAGCCAAGAGTTGGCCACATATATGATTGTGAAATCATTTCCAGAATCATATAGCCACTTTATTTCATGTTATTGGTGCATTTTGGACTACCTTGGGTTACAAATAGATAATTTATTTGATTAGGTGCAACTTAGGCGAACACACATGGATATTTTGAATGTATAAGAGACCTAGTCTATCACACTATCTTAGACTATCAGCACTTCACTCGCAAGTGCATGGGGTCGTGTTATAGTATAGGAAAGAAGTAAGAAAAGGGTTGATCCTTCGGAAGAGAGGAGGCACTAGAGCTAGGTTAATGTGAGCTACATTCCTAAACAAGAGTGTAGGGTTGTAGGGTTCAAAAATTGGTTTTGATTGATTATGATAAGATTGCAAGCAATTAAAAACAAGAAGGAAACTAGATTAAGAAAAACCCTAGATTACCCTAAGCAAGTTAAATCTAAGATGCAAGGCTAGACAATTAACTAAGGAAGAGCAAAGAACTACACTACACTAACAATTCAAATTAACAACGAAGAGATAAACTAAGCACTAAATCAAGAAAGGGCCTAGGTTATCACTAACTAACAATATTAACACAAGTGAGCTCAAAAGACCACTAACTACTGAAGCAAAACCTAGCTATTAAGAACTAAGAAATTAACTAAGAAGCAACAAAGGCAACTAACTAAACTAGCATTAACAAGTTAAGAGGAAATGGTGGATTTTAAGCAATGATATGGATAGGTGGGCCGTTTGGGAATGGTAATTTGATATTAGTTGGGGGGTTAGCATGCAAAACTTATATCTTCAAACTAGATTGCCAAACCAAACAACAAGGCAAGAGTTATTTGAATGTACCTTATGTTGCTAGTTGGGGAACTAGCGCTAGGTATAATTCTAATAGGACTTGGCAAGTCTAGGTTTCTAGGGTAAGTGGTATTAGGGAAATTGAGAGGTAAGGGTAGGAATGGGGGTAGAGATGAGGGTGTTTCACCTCATGTTACACACCATCTAGACTTTAGAAAACTATAGGAAATTTCATTATTCACTCTTACACTAGATACTTAGATCTCACACCTACTAGTAGGAGAAGGGATTTGTATGTGGGAACAAAGGGTGCTATCTAGGGATCCACTAATTGGACCTAGGAACAACTCCTAAGATAGCCACATACAATCCATTTTCCCCTAAAAGCTAGGTGTCTTCAAGCATCGTATAACAAGCAATCCATGTTTAAAAGCACAAATCACAAGCAAGATAATGGGAAATGAGATAGAAGCAATAAAATCATCATAGAATGGAAATACATTCATTACAAGTTATTTTCCCCCAACATGGTATCGAAGTAACATTTTAGCCCCAAACAGCCCAGCACTAGGGGCTTAGCTACACATGACTAGACAAAAGAGCAAAGAAAAGTGAAGAAAGAGGTATAAATCCATGGAGCTCATGGTAGATCTTCCTCCTTCACCTATTAGCAGTTGTAGGACGTGGCTCCTCCTCCAAGGTAGGTGAATAGCATAGAAATATGCGGGATTATGGTGGGCTAGGTTTGTAGGGTGGAAATGGAGTGGAAGTGGAAGGTAGGAGGTAGGTGAGTGGAGTGAATGCAAGGAAGTGGATAAGGAAGCTCTAGAGTAGTTGTGAGGAAGATAACCTTCATGCTCTAGGGTATGTGGGGGCAAAATGGGAAAAACAATGGATAAAAAGGATAGGTTTAGGTGGTCACCACGTCCATGGTGAGGCACCACGGATGTGGTGGGGTTAGATAGCACAGTCATGGGCTATGGGAAAGGCCAAGGTGGAAGGTGGAGGTGATGTTTAAGTATATGATGGATGGCAACGGCCGTGGTGGGTGCCACAGTCGTGTTCGGTAGAGGGTACCACGGTCGTGTTGGGTAGCATGATTGTGTTGGAGGAGGTTTCCATGGTCGGGGTTTCTCTGAGGGTCGTCTTGTCTTCAGCTCATCGTGGTCATGGCCATCACCATGGGTGAGGTGGCCTTTAGGGGCCAAAGTCATGATGATGGCCACAACCGTGGTCATTCACATACAAATTCAGCTGAGTTACTATTGGTTTTTGGGATTTTGGTGAATAATTCTCCATAATCATGGTGTGCACCACAGGCGAGTTGGGGCTCCCTGGCCATGGTCATTCTGATGACCACTATCATGGTGTCTTCAGTGACCACAGTCATTTTGTTGGCCACGACCATGGTCATTTATGTACAAACTTGGTGAAGTTACTGTAACTTTTGGAGATTGATTCACCATGATCGTAGTGGTTTTCCACAGCCATTTTGGGGCTTCTTTCTGCTAACTTTAACTTTAGCTTCTTCATTAGACCTCCTTTTGCTTTGGATTGATTCTTGTGCATCCAAAAAGAGCTTGAGGAATAGGTAGGTCCAATCTTAGACTACATGGACCCAATGATTCTGTCTATCTCTCTCCCTTGCATAAATGCATGCATAGGTAGCTTTAAAAACACACAAAAGGAGGTACAAGTGAATTTGACATGAAAGTTCACATTGGAGGAAATAACTTGCAATCTACAATGTTTAGATGTGATTATCATGCAAAAAGACACAGGATGAAGCCCTAAAATAGGGCTGCATCACCACCCCAAACTTAAAACAAACTTGTCCTCAAGTATGCTTCAGCTTAATCTCTCTTTCAATTCAATCAAGGAGCAAAGATAATGCAATTGTTGTGATGTTTATTGGCTGAAATGAGTTCTCATGAGGAATTAGGCATGCAATCCACTACTCTCTACTCATTTTCATTTTTCCAAGTGTGAATCAAGCTCAAAGCACAAGAACTTAGAATATAGGTCATCATTCGCATATGCAAGTGATGCAATTTTTATAATGCTCTAAATAAATCGTATAATGCATGAAATACATTCAAAAGGTTAGAATTATTATTTTACTTGCTAGAGATACCTCATACACTTCATTTCACTGCTCATGACCCACTTGTCTTGTGTAGGGGATTAAGGGCTAGAGTTGATTTACCCTAGACCTACTAGGCACACAAAGAGAAGAAATGGTTATGAAAGGGAGTGGAGTGATATTACACTCATATTTTCTTTATTTGGATGCTCTTAAACATGAGCACCCCTTATTTTCCTTTTGCATTTTCTTTTCTTTTTCTTTTTTTTGCCCTTGGTGTAGGTAGGGCATATGATGACAAGAGTGAAGTGGGGAGGTAAAGGTATGGTCACCCCAAACTTTTTGGGGGTGGCCAAGGCTGATATGTGCACTTTGGCATCCTTTCATGAGGTGGAGAGGTAAGAAGATGGTGGGAGAAATGTCAGGTCAAAGAGGGATCACAAGTAGTGGAAATTCATGTATAATCTCACTCAAGCAAGCTAGTCCCTATAACATTCATCAATCAAAAAAATCATGCATAAAGTGAACAGTATGGTACATTGCATCCTTTTCATATAGAACAAATAAAACACACAGATTCAATACTTGCAAGAATCATACTTTTGTGCAAAACAACAAATTATTTCAAGGGGCTTAGAGCACATGCAAAATTCCTACATAGGACTCATTTTAGCCAAAAACATCAAAAGCAAGTTACATTATCCAAGATTTAATCATTCTCGTCATAATAGATAGAGATTCAATTGAAACATACTTTTGAGCAAGAATATTCAAGTTCGGGAAAAATTTTGCCAAAATGGTGCCAATTTGCATCTAATCACATTTAAACCTACATTTATGGAAATTTATAACAGAAAGATGCAAATCCAAGTTAAAGCACACAAAAATTACCAAAATCTACATGGAAATGCAATGCATGACATGGAAGAGAAAAAAAGAACAAAAATTTTGAAAATTTACGCAAAAATGCATGAAATTAAGCTACATGTATGCATGAATGCTAAAAGAAAGAAATCTACACTAGAAAGAGTGACTTCAACCAATCCAAAATCAGGTGAAACATGAATAAAAAAAATGAGAGTAAGGGTGGTGCATAACCCCCTACCATCCCAAGTTTTTGAATCATGGTGTCCTTAGCATGAAACTAAAGCTTAGGGATAGTAGGTTAAGAATCAAGGCTGGTGCGACTGATCAAAAGGTAGGTCTCCCTACTATCACTGGTATGGCTGGTACTGATGAGGGCTTGCTTGAGGAGGTGGAGGACCTGGGCGGGCTAGAGGGAATTGATAGTAGTGGCCCCAATAAGAATCTTGAGGAGGAGGGTAAGTCTCTTAATATCCCAAAATACCACCCCAGAAGTCTTCATCCCATTCAACATTTCTCTGTGATACAAGTGGTTGACATGGTAATGCATATATTGGTGGTCATGCCACAGGTATTGCTGGGTGAGCTGCATCTCCTGTTGTATCTTTTGAATTCCTTCCATCTATGTATGTATGGATGACATGTCATAGGCATTTGTTGAAGGCTCTTGTAGCTAGGATGTTGCATCATCCCTTCTTATCACCCTTTGGTCTTGTCTTCTCTACTCTTCTTCTTCTCCTTCTTATTGTTGTGCATTTGATTCTCCTACTTCTTCATGTGCAGTAGTGACACTGTAGGTCTCCATGGGGTTGTCCTTCTCCCACTGTTTTAGCTTTTCATGTAGTAGGTCAGGGACCCCCAAAGCAGAGAGGAGTGGGGTATCATGGTAGGGCAGCTCAAGAGTTGTTGACATTGCTCATGACTGCACATTATACATCAACCTCTTATTTTTATAGTGATCATTTGAGAGTGAATGAGGTACTTCAAATCACCAAAAATTGAGACCATCGGACTCTTTGAGTCCAGTGACATCATAACCTAGGGATAGAGCGATTGAGGTCACAAGTCCTCCCATAATAAATGGATTTTGGTTTTTGAAGGGAATTGTTCTCATATGGTCTATTAGTAGCACCCCTAGTTTAAGTTGTAACCTTTTATGCATAACATGCAAAATAAAGAGGTCCTTCTGTGAAATGCTACCCTAGTTATCATATCTCCCCACAAGTGTGTTGGCGAGGACTTTCTACACATATTGGATCATAGGATTGCTGAGTGTCATAGTCTTTGATATCTTAGTTGTATATCCTAGAGTCCTTCTAAAACTGTACCAGAATTTTCCATAGTCAATGTCAGCCTCTTTCTCTATCAAGCCATCATTTGTCTGGTTGGCTTGTTTAACATTTGCGGAAAAAATGCAATTCAACTGGTATGCATTGAGAGTGTGCATCTTATTCATCATCCCAAACTTGATTGCTTCTTCTCCTTTTACCTTGACTGCGAAAAATTGATGAGTCAGTTCCACATATGTGGTTTGTGCCGTGAAAATCACCTTCCACAAATTGGTTCTCTTCAACTTGTTTTCCACATCAACCTTAATGCCCAGATCATCAATCACCTTCTTGCACTCATAGTTTGTGGAGATGACTCTCCTACTCATGCATTCAAGGTAGATGGGGATGATTTTCATTTTTCTTTTGCCTCTGTCATAAGAAGTCTACTCAGGAGCTTTACCAAACCCCTTCAATCTATCTGTCTCCAGGTAGGCCAATGTGTCCTCCAGCTCAGAATCTAGTTCCTCCTCATCACTATCATCTTCTTCATCATCAACCTGGTATGATCTTGATCCCGAGCTTGTGTCAAGATTGATTTGTACCCATTTCTTGAGATATTGTTGTGGTGCGTCCTCTTCTTCTTCTATCATCAACTGGTGGTGGGCTCATAGTTGTTGTTGTGGCCTCTCCACTGTTGAAGGGGTGGAGTGGCGGGTTGGTGTAGGTTGAGCTGGAGCGCGTGAAGATGATTGTAACGACCGCCACCAAATTGACAGCCAAATTGTTAAAAAAATGTGGAATAATTATAAGAAGCGGATTAACAAAAATCACTAAAAATTAAAACCATTTTGCAAGGAGATCATTGTCCATAAAACTTTTACTGAAAGATACAAAACTTATACATATCATGATTCACATTGTACAACATTGCGTCATCTCATCTCAGGGATAACATATAACAGTTGCTTTCTCAACACATATACATAAAGTAACATCAAACCTCAAGGCATACAAGCCAAAATCTCAGATTGTTCATAAAACCAACACATACTAAATCCAAGGACCTGAGAGTACAGAGACGACACATAGGAGTTCTATCTACAAGATACGACAGACAGTACACTCAACCTAAGTTGTCACTACTATCCCTACTGTTGTTGTTCTCCTTCTGCAGTACGGTCTCAACTCCCCTCATGCACGTCCACCTAAAAAATGTGGATCCCACAGGGTGAGACAATTGTATCAATGAGAGATATAACTCTCCACCAACAATGTTATTATCATGGGTAAATAGTATTAAACTGAGTAGAGGATAAGTAGTTTAGAACATTCTCATCTTTTAAAGCATTATAACTATCTATGATAGAGTAGTAAATCATCTATTCACTTTATAAGGAATATGAAGAACATGTATATCATTTACCCATCATACTATATCAACATCTCAAGCTTATATTGTGATACTCATTATCATGGTATGTCATCCATGAATCATTCTCATTTCTATCTGTTGGCCTCAGCCAATCTGTTAATCAGATATTGAATTGTACCAGTCATGTGAATATACATCATCAACATTTGTCCAGGTATTGGCTTTGCCAATCCTGTGAGGTTATTCCAGGCATTGGACTATGCCAATCCTGTGCAACTATTCTAGGTATTAGACTATGCCAATCATGTGATATAACAGCCAGGTATTGGGTTATTACCAATCATGTGCTTAACATCCAGGCATTGGGTTATTACCAATTATGTGATTAACAGCTAGGCATTGGGTTATTACTAATCCTGTGATTAACAGTCAAGCATTGGGTTATTACCAATCCTGTGATTAACATCCAGGCATTGGGTTATTACCAATCTTGTGATTAACAGCCAGACATTGGGTTATTACCAATCCTTTGATTAATAGCCAGGCATTGGGTTATTACCAATCCTATGATTAACAACTAGGCATTGGGTTATTACCAATCATGTGATTAATAGCCAGGCATTGAGTTATTACAAATCTTGTGATTAATAGTCGGGCATTGGGTTATTATCAATCCTGTAATTAACATCCAGGCATTGGGTTATTACCAATCCTGTGATAAACAGCTAGGCATTGGGTTATTACCAATCCTGTGATTAATAGCCAGGCATTGGGTTATTACCAATCCTGTGAGTAACAGCCAGGCATTGGGTTATTACCAATCTTGTGATTAACAGCTAGGCATTGGGTTATTACCAATCATGTGATTAACAACCAGGCATTGGGTTATTACCAATCCTGTGATTAACAGTCAGGAATTGGGTTATTACCAATCCTGTGATTAACAACCAGGCATTGGGTTATTACCAATCTTGTGATTAACAGCCAGGCATTGGGTTATTACCAATCATGTGATTAACATACATGCATTGGGTTATTACCAATCATATGATTAACAATCAGGCATTGGGTTATTACCAATCCTGTGAAACTATTCCAGGCATTAGACTATGCCAACCATGTGCATCTATTCCAGGCATTGGACTCTGCCAATCTTGTGCATCTCATCACTGAATACCACATCATCTTTACTAGGCATTATACCTTGGCCAAGCCATCATACTTATTCACATCCTTTATATAATACAAGTATTCCTCTTATCTCCTTTAAGTATATTCAAAACACTATATCCCTTATTTGGCTATAAGCATAAAGCATGTATGATTAAGATTTCATTATTATTATTATATCCATTTATTATTATTATTATGTTACTAGGTTTCCATTTCCTATTTTATTTGAACATTATCATTTCTTACATGAGACATTTATAAACATCTTGTTACCTCTCACTAGGCAACAACTATTCTCATAGCTCACAAGGCCCATTAAACATCTTGTCACCTCTCACTAGGCAACAACTAATCACATGGCTCACAAGGCCCATTAAACATCTTGTCACCTCTCACTAGGCAACAACTATTTACATGGCTCACAAGGCCATTAAACATCTTGTCACCTCTCACTAGGCAACAACTATTCAAATGACTCACAAGGCCATTAAACATCTTGTCACCTCTCACTAGGCAACAACTATTCGGATTAGACTTTCCCTTTATATCCGAATAGGGTTTCAAGTTCATATTATCAATCTAAACCCTAATTTATTTCTCCATACATCTAGGAGCATACATTAATATCATAAGTATTCAATCATACTTATTTATTCTCATCATTTGTCATTAAATGATTATCAACACAAAGTATGAGTTTCTCTCTTATCCTTACTAGGATATTGATTACTTCATACTTTATTAAGTTGGCTCAACCTTTCCTTCAAGGTCCATTAGCCTACTTAATCAATATTCATTAAACTCCATACCTCTTAATGTATGACTTGATATAAGACACTTCATGTGTTACTTCATCAAGTACATTGCATCTAAGGTGCTTTCCTTCATATGGGTTTCGAGGTGCTTCCACCATATCGGGTATGAGGTGTGTGCTTGCTACCCATATCACTTTAGAGGTGTATGTGTGCTTACCATATTGGGTATGAGGTGTATGTGTGCTTACCATATCACCCTTGAGGTGTATGTGTGCTTACCATCTTGGGTTTGAGGTGTATGCTTGCTTCCATATCACTTTAGAGGTGTATGTGTGCTTACCCTATCGGGAAGAGAGGTGTGTGTATACTTCACACCATATCGGGCAAAGAGGTGTATGTGTGCTTCACACCATATTGGGCAAAGAGGTGTGTGCTTTCTCACCATATCACTTTAGAGGTGTATGTGTGCTTCACACCATATCGAGCAAAGAGGTGTGTGCTTGCTCACCATATCACTTTAGAGGTGTATGTGTTCTTCACACCATATCGGGCAAAGAGGTGTGTGTGTTTGATTCACACCATATAGGGAAAAGAGGTGTGTGCTTGCTCACCATATCACTTTAGAGTTGTATGTGTGCTTCACACCATATCAGGCAAAGAGGTGTGTGTGTGCTTCACACCATATCGGGCAAAGAAGTGTGTGCTTAACCCAATATCATTTTTTAGGTGTTTTCTTGACCTCATATCGTGTAAGAGGTGTATACTACACCACCATATCGTGCATGAAAGTATATATAAAATCATATCCATATTGTTTTAGTGAAGTAGGTGCATCACCATATCGGGTTAGAGGTGCTTGCTTGTGTGCTTGAACCCGATATCACTTTATAAGGTGATACCATCTTCTTCAAGCTCTAGGCCTTTTTTGTAAATGTTAAAGTTCATGACAACAGGTCTAAGAAACTAATAGAACTCATAATATCATCAACTATTTCAGAAAATTTTGGAATTAAAAGTAGATCCTTAAGTATAGCAATTTAGGTGATGAATAATAACATGGTTGAGTTCAAGTTATATAACTCACCTTAAGAATAGCTTCAAAGATCCATGATTCAAAGCTTCACAATCCTAAGGTTGAATATGACTTATCAAAAGTCCAAGGCTCGTTCACAACTCCTTCATATACAAGGAATCACCAAGGATAAGCAATTGGTGAAGAAGAAAAGAAAGGAAGATCATAACCCTAAAATCATGCTTCAATCCAAGGTTGAAGATGATCATGGCCTCACCTTAGGGTTAAGTATTGAGATCCCTCTTTCTCTTTAGAACCTTGCATGATACCTGACTACCCTTGACGACATGCCATCACTTGTGGCCGATATCCCCTTCACTTGTGGCCAATATAACTCCACTATGGCCGATATCAACTTGCTATGTCCAATATCACTTGCTATGGTCGATATAACTTGCTATGGCCAATACCAAGGCCCTATGAACGATACCACTTCACCCATGCATGATACCAAGACTCCATGCACCATATCTAAGAGCAAGGAGGTGGTAGGATTCGAAAATGTTCACTTAGGGGTGAAAGGAAGGGTATATATACTTGAGGTTCATGAAAAAGTGTGTATATGAGGTGTCATCAATTTACTACTAGTAGGTGCCACATGGCCATGCATGGATTGACACATATACTTGCATGCACTCCATCTTTATATTTCCATGCAAAATAAAAACTTGAGGATAATGCAAGGGATAAGGGTCGGGCCCCTTTGGTTATCTTCTAGGACAAGCCACTTCCACTCATATTATTATATTCTCAATTCAATGCAACCTTTCCCAAGGAAAGTTGCAAGCCGATATCCATTGATTTATTGAGGTTATTAGCTCATTTTTGAAAATTAAAAGAGTTAACAACATGATATGGGGGTCTCCTATTTGAATCCTTGGCCGATAGGGACTCCCATTTAACACTATAACCCGATACACCTGATACAAGCTCAAATTAGGGTTTCCATTCAAACCCCTTTCTTGGTCTTTTCATCACCAAGAATACCATCACTCATAATTGATTCAAACACGGTGCCTCATTATTTATATCTCCTATAAATGGTACTAGGAGGGAGTAGGGACACTCTAGAGGTGGTAATTTGCATACCAACCCTACATTTTGGGTAAATTACAACTTGCACCAAAATTGGTACACAAGTCACCAGCATTATTCAAACAAGTTCAAACTTGGAATTTAGGCTTTCCACAAGCCACCACCTTGCATAATTATTCATATAATGATGCTAAAACACTTAGGGAACATTCAACATGTGACAAATTGCAATATAAACCCCCCCCCATCTTGGGCAAATTGCATTTTGGTCCAAAACATGAGAACATTGCTCAAACATTATTCAAACAGGACCAAATTTGAAACATAAGTTTGTTACCTGATAGAAAAACACTTTAGAGGATTATATTTAAGTTCTAACCAACTTACTTAGCCAAAACAAATAGGGTTACCTCATAACCCAGGTTAGGGTCATTATAATGATAGGGCAGCAATCCCTTTGCCTCACTTTTGGTGAGTAGTGACCTATGGTTCCACATCATCGATCATGGCATCGGTGTTCTCCTCAGATGCCTCCTCCTCCTCCCGATAGGTTTCGTCAGTGATGTAATGGTTGTATGACGACTGAGTGCGAGAGGCACTCACGGATGTCGAACTGTCCAAAGGAGGCGGAGATGGAGTTTGATGGCGATGGAGTGTGGGAAGGCATGGAGATTTGAGAAGAGCCCTCTTGGTGTGCACTTTGCCTCTGGTGAGCACCACAAGGGTTCTTTGAGCCCCCTTTTTCATAGACTTTCCAATCCCATTCATTGTTTGGATGTGGTGGTGGAATGAAGGATGTAACTTATGTATTTTTTAGAGAGGGTGAGATGTAGGTTGAGGGATGGGTGGAATAGGTTAGAATGGTTGTTGTGATACTAGATGGTGCATTAGTTAATGGTTTTAGGTGATATTTGCTAGATTTTTGTGGATTTTTGGGTGGGATGGTTGTGTTGGGTTTTAGGGGAGACAGAGAAGGTATTGGAAACAAAAAAAATTCTCCTCCCCAAATCCAGAACAAGGAAACGTGTCAACGTATATATAATATGAAAGGATGGTTTGTGGAATCATACCTTGTCCTGAGGCTTGCTTGGCGACAATACATTGCGGCTTGCGCAGTCTTCATCTCCAGTCTTGGACGGTGTCTGTGCAGCTCCTGGTCGCACTGAGACTGATGACTCCTGGTCTCACCAGGACTGTCGGGATTGACAGCTGTCCTCCGAGCGGCAGAAATCTCCCACCTCTGAAGTAGTCCACACAAACCACCTTGAACTCCAATCTCCTTGTCTCACAAGGAATTGGAAGGAGTCACACCCTCCTGTCGGTGTACTAGTCACCGACACACTCTCCTACCACCAGTCACTTTCTGTAGTTGTCTTTCCCTTATTGTGCCTCCCTTATCGGGTAGCACTTGCTCGGGCTCTCTCGGTTACCAAAAACCAGAGAGAAAGACAACTTTACAGAGCAACTGGTTGCACTGAGTTGTACGTTGAGAAGCCCCCAATACCCCTATATATATATGAGGGTCATGGGACAGGGTTCTCTATCTCGGGCAATGCGGGACTAAAGCAAGAGTAGAAGGGTTCGAGATTTTCCACAAAAACAACCAATTGCGCAACCTGAACCGATTGTTTCATTTCTGAAACTGTCAGTTGGGGACCTGAACCGGTCGGTTCACTTCTGAACTGGTCGGTTCGTGGTCCTAATCAGGTCCCGATTGACTTTCCTTCTTTTGTTTCTAATTGGTACCAAATACCAATCCTTGTTCCAATCAAATTGGGCAAGTGAAACGAAAAGAAATTTCTCATCAACCCTACTTTCCCAACTTGCTCGGTTGCACCACTTGAACTGATCGTTTCAACACTTGAACCGATCATTTCACCCTATCCATGAGCCGATCGAATCACCACCTGATCCGATCGGTTCACCAAGCTGAGCCGATCGGTTCATCACATGAGCTGATCGGTTGGGAGTGCAGATTGTGCAGAATCAGTCAATTGCAGTTTCAATCAATCCAATACTCCAATCAATGTGTCCAACACCTTGGACATTATGACATTGAGCTATCAATTAATTGAGTGTTTAATTGAACTACTAAACTCCTTTAGTAATCAATCTAAACATTGTTTGTGGACAAAACTCCTCTTCCAGGTTAAATCCTATGTGTGTGAACCTGCAGGTCCATTTCATGTTGACAGTGAAAGTCCATAACACTTATGACTTCACAAGCAAAGAGAGGTGCCTAGTCACACATCATTGCTACGCAAGTGAAATAGAAAGTTGGAGAACAACTTTCAATCCTACAATCCATGAATGATGTTATAGTGAATGTATAATTCCTTTGTCACTGATATCCCGAATGAACTCGAGGCATGGAACAGTCATTCTGTCAACATTCATTCACTTTCTTGATCTCAGAGTAGATTGGAAGAGATATGTATGACATCAATATCACATATTGATTCACACATGTGTGCACGCCTTTCTCAATCCTACTCATCAAGTGGATATGGATATCAAACTCCCTCAGGAGGGACAAATCCCATATCTATCACTCACCCCTCAAAAGCCCCATGTGTCAAAGCTACCCAATCATCACCTTTATAACAACCCATGTTTCAGGACTGCGTTTGATGATGTCAAAGTGTGCCCAATGACATGTGTTGAGTGTAGTGATTTTAGGTCAAAGAATCACACTCACCACCATCACTGTGAGTACTGACTGTGACTACCATGTCATGGTTCCATGTGTCAAACTCACGGTGGGTCTATCCGGTACACTTGTTCTCTAACAAGTACCTATGTGTTTGGTTTGATATCTCTATATCATGACTAATGAGATTTTGTTATCAACCAACACCACAATCTAGTCTTGTGTGTCATTGTTGTCTATCTACCTTCCACAATGACATCCGACTAGGGACATAATAAGAAAGTACAAACTCTTAGCATCTGTATGATCTCATCGTTCAGGTCCTAAACCTAAAAGCATACGTCATTGAGTACTGTCATTCTCTAGACGTTCAATCTATTCTATCACTATCTCATATGACTAAACCAGATTGAATTGGAAGCTTGCCTTTGATGTTTATCAAATCAATCTTACTGTATCCCCCCAATCATCCCATGATTGGCTCTCAAGGCATACATACCAACAACCTCCCACTTGCACTGTGAGCCAATCACCCTTGAATCATATTCATAGTGATCTTCAAACATGTCCCACATGTTACTCTGCTCTAGTGGGATCATAGTGAGTAATGGAAACAACTTGCCAAAGTCAGTATAAATTGCATGTCTCACATCTCTTCGTTGTACGTCACACGTATGAGATGGAGTTGCCGTAATATGCGATCCAGTATTCCTTTGCTAACCTTTAGCCACATTGCATGATCAAGGATTCCATACTTGTCATCAATGAGTGAAATATATATAAGTTCATCTCATGAACTTCCATATCCATATAGTATCCACTGTTGTTCTCTAATGCATAGATACTCGGCATTTCCTTTTAAATGGTTTTATTGGAACACTTCCAATTATCAAAAAACTTTCACTTTTATATATCATATATATATATATATATATATATATATATATATATATATATATTGCGATTAATTTTCTATCCTTTCGGAAGTTCGCATCAATGTAACTCTTTATATTGAACTCTTCCTTATCTCCATAGAACTAGTACTTCTCAAGTACTTATCAAGTTCTCATGGTATTCCAGTAACCCTTACTGGAAGTAGACAGACATCCACTCGTCATGTCTCACATACGAGTTATCAGGATGAGCACATCATATTGTCATGTCCTACATACAAGACGATGAATGCATTTTGTTCTTTCCATGTCGATACATGCAAGATAATGGGATGATTACATACATGATAGATCCATATCTATTCTTAGTGTTTCCATTCTTCATAAGAATTGGACACTTGACCTTGGGATACTAACTCCATGTAACATGGACAAATTTTCTCCCACTGAATCTATGCATACTGAACCCTTCAATACAGATTACCAATGTATGCTTTCTCTATTTAGGGTCAAGAGATTTTCAAGAACTATCTCTATAGATCTCTATTCCTATCACATAGGAAACGTCTCTATCTTCTCTAAAGATAATTTCCACTTTTGGATTTCCATTCTAGAACATTTCCATTTCACATCAACATGTGGAATGTGAACACACTCCCACTAAATCACAGATCCCTTCTTTATCTTTGACATATCAGTCAAACCCTTTGACTATATCATCAAAGTAAAGATCCAATTTTGAGTTGCTTGTACTCAATCAATCACATTGATTAGTCCATTGTAACTTATAGACTTCATTTGCATTAGTGGATTCATAAACCTTATAGGTTGTGTCACGTACACATCCTTTTTTTATTCCTCATAGGAATGCGGTTTCAGTATCCATATGCCAAATGCTTAGTCATTAAGTTGCAATCAACAAGCATCATCCTTCTCAAAATGTTATCCATGTGTCTTAACACTTAAGATTCATTTGCACTTATGGATTTCATCCAATGGGTGCTACCATCAAGGTCATACCTTATGGTTCACATGGAAGTCATTTAGGATGTAATGGTCATAAACCATAACTCAAAATCTGGTTCCTCATATTCATCTAGATAGTTGACTCATCACATGACCAACTCATCATATAGATGATCGAGATGTATCTGTCAAGGATATAAGAACTCACAACTCCTTGTGATTCTTAATGTCCTTTATTAGTGTGGGGTATTCTTTATTTAAGAAGAATTCAGTTATTTCATAATCATTCTCTAACTCCTTAGAGTATGATTCCTTCTGGATTTAGACATCACCATGCCTTAATCATGAGTTCACTATGATACATTATCATAATCACTCATAAGGATCTCAAACATTTGGTCTAAGTATTTTATTCATTGATCTCATCAAGAATTAACACTTTACCAAATTTGTACTTCATCTATGATATTCTTGAACACTTCAAGATGTTCATATTGGTATTTCTCTAAACACAATTTGAAGTATTAGCATTTGTTCCAATAGGTATGTAAATACATCACATGTATCATACCTAATAGGATAATCATTCTCCCACTACCTTTAGTGAATATTGATTATTCATATCTAAGATATTCATGTCTCTTACTGGTTCTCTAACCAAAAGAGTCTAGATTTATCCATCACATGGAAACTAGAAATGAATTTCTCATGATTGATGTTGATTTGATTGTTTGAGTTATCTATAACTTTTACGTATCATTTTATCTTATGCATATCAAATACCACAAGATAAACAAGGCATTGCCACTAAGATCATATCCTTAGAAATTGAAACATCTCTTTATTGATTGCCATCATTGTCATACAGTATGCAAAAATAAAGTGTTTCTATCTATTGGCAAATAGCAGTTCATAACTGTATTACATGCCTTTTAGGCTGAAAATAAACTAAAGTCCTCCTATCTATGGCGGCAACACTTTCCCCGTTTATTGAGTGCTTTACACTTTACATCTTGGTATCATATACCTCAAAAGTGTTACAAGTTTACTTTCATGACACCTTTAAGTAGAGACGTATGTCGCCTCCTTCTTCTTTTGTTCTTCCAGATAGAGAGGACAATTCCTTTCCAATGTCCTGGCTTTTGACAATGGTGGCAATTTCCTTTCTTGGTCACACCTCCCTTGGCCTTGAGAGCTGAAGACGACTTGGGCTCCTGGCTAGCATCAGAACCTTTCTTAGCTTTTCCCTTGCCCTTGCGCTTGGACTTGCCTTTCTTGCTCGTGATCACCATCACAAACTTAGGCTTGTCCTTCTTCATCTGTGTCTCGTCTATCCTCCACATGCCCAACAACTCTGACAGTGGCCTATCAAAGTTGTTCATGTTGTAGTTCATCACAAATTGACTGTAGGATTGTGGCAACGATTGCAGTATCACGTCAGTAGCCAACTATTGGCTCAGTGGAAATCCCAGTCTTGTCAGGTTCTCCACATACCCAATCATCTTGAGTGTGTGAGGACCAACTGGATCTCCTTCTGTCATGACACACTTGAACAGTGCCCTTGAGACATTGTATCTCTCTTATCGTGCTTGATCTTCATACATGTTCCTGAGATGCTGAATCATCTCAATGACACCCATGTTCTCATGTTGTCTCTGCAACTTGTGGTTCATAGAGCACAACATCAAGCACTTTGCATCAACGGCATCATCATAATGCTTCTTGTAAGCATCCCTTTCTGCCTTTGGTGCATTAGGAGCAGGTTCCTCTGGAATTGGAGTATCCAGGACATAGAACTTTCACTCTTGAGTGAGAACAATTCTCAATGTCCTATACCAGTCATGGAAGTTTGTCCCATTTAGCTTGTCCTTTTCAAGGACCGGTCGCAAATAAAAGTGATTGTTGTTTGTTGTCATTTGTACTACAAAAGGAAATATGCAATTTTAGTCCAAAACTCATTTTTGACTTATTTGATTGATTTGAAAAGTTGACGATATAATTAGGCCTTTAATTAATTATCGCTCCCACTATTTTACTTCAAATTGATAGCCCTCACCATCAATTCGAAAGATTGCAACGTATAACCTTCTAGTGGGCAAGATCTTGAAATCCTCTAAGTCATGGACCAGCTAGGGCTATCACCCACAACTTAGATCTTTCAGTTAGGCAACTCTTGCCAATTGCATCATATGCAACTCTTGATAAGATGTCATATGCAACTCCTCGCCATGATCATCTCCATGCCTCAAGGTGCTAGATCCTATCTAGGTCACCTTGTTAAGTCCGACCCAAAGCAAACACGATGAATATGCACCCTGCTAGGGCAGACCCACATATCCATCCTTCACGCTTCTATGAGATAGACGGTGCACCACACTAGGGCATGCCCACACTTGGTCGATCAAGCTTTTCACATGTGTCACATTTGGAAGGCATCTAAAACTTAATATTTAATGAGGGATTTGGTTTTTATATACATATACATATCCAATCACCACAATACATAGTATGTATCATATGCATGCTATATCCCACAGAAAACATGTGAAATGATAAAAGCGATGATTATGGCCATCCTAATGTGATTCCTCGAGCCAAGAGGAATCATGGTCATCTAGGTCTACATCACATGCAACATGTACAAGATGAACTCTATGCTTTGCCTTTCTGGGTTTGATCAACTCATCACATGACTGATCAGCTCGCCATCAGGCCAGTCGGCTGGGTGCCACCAGCCGATTGGTTGGCTCCTCCAACCGATCGGTTTGCCTGGTCGTCGTGCATCTCATTATGGCCACCACCCGCTCATCTCGCTCCTCGAACCGGTCATCAACCGATCAGCTCACTCCTTGAATCGATCGTCTCGAACGTCAACCGACCGGTTCATGCCTTGAACCGATTGTCTCAGCTGTCGTGAGGATGTCCTCCATTCTTTGACATAACAAGAAATAAAATTCTATCCTATTTTACATTTAAAAAGAGAAACCTCGAGTTACATTCAAGGGGATCAAAGGTAGGAAATAAATCTCGAATTATTTCGAGTTACATCAAGAATAGGAGAAGGAAGATCGGTGCGCAGATCGAGATGCAAGCAACCACATACAACCATACACAGATAGGGTTTATTGGCCATAACCACGCTATACATCCACCACAAAACTCATTTAAGGGCGACACGTATCGAGTTCATTCATAATACATATCATATATGTAAATTGGGATTTGTGGATTTAGGATTGGACATGCATAAAGCCAATTTTATTCGCGTCGTATGCAATAAATAAAGGTGACAAACCAAAATCGATCATATTGATAATCCTAAAGTATAGAGCAGTTGACATGGCTCTGATACCACTGTTGGGTTTTAGGGGAGGTAGAGAAGGCAGCGGAAACAAAAAATCTCCTCCCCAAACCCAGAACAAGGAAACGCGTCAACGTATATACAATAGGAAAGGATGGTTTGTGGAATCATACCTTGTCCCGAGGCTTTCTCGGCGACAATACCTTGCGGCTTGTGTGGTCTTCACCTCTGGTCTTGGACGGTGTCTGTATAGCTCCTGGTCGCACTGGGACTGATGACTCATGGTCTCACCAGAACTGTTGGGATTGACAGCTGTCCTCCGAGCGGAAGAAATCTCCCACCTCTGAAGTAGTCCACACGGACCACATGGAACTCCAATCTCCTTGTCGTGCAAGGAATTGGAAGGAGTCACACCCTCCTATCGATGTACTAGTCACCGACACACTCTCCTACCACCATTCACTTTATGTAGTTGTCTTTCCCTTGTTGTGCCTCCCTTATCAGGTAGCACTTGCTCGAGCTCTCTCGGTTACCAAAAACCAGAGAGAATGACAACTTTACATAGCAACTGGTTGCATTGAGTTGTACTTTGAGAAGCCCCCAATACCCCTATATATATGAGGGTCATGGGATAGAATTCTCTATCCCGGGCAATGCATGACTAAAGTAGGAGTAGAAGGGTTTGAGATTTTCCACAAAAACAACCAATTGTGCAACCTGAACCGATCGTTTCATTTCTGAAACGATCAGTTGGGGACCTGAACCGGTCGGTTCACACCTCAATCGATCGGTTGGGACCCATGAAATGGTCGGTTCACTTCTGAACCGGTCAGTTTGTGGTTCTGATCAGTTCCCGATTGACTTTCCTTCTTTTGTTTCTAATTGGTACCAAATACCAATCCTTGTTCCAATCAAATTGGGCAAGTGAAACGAAAAGAAATTTCTCACCAACCCTACTTTCCCAACTTGCTCGGTTGCACCAGTTGAACTGATTGTTTCAACACTTGAACCGATCGTTTCATCCTATCCATGAGCCGATCGACTCACCACCTGAGCCGATCGGTTCACTAGGATGAGTCGATTAGTTCATCACATGAGCCGATCGGTTGGGAGTGCAGATTGTGCAGAATCAGTCAATTGCAGTTTCAATCAATCCAATACTCCAATCAATGTATCCAACACCTTGAACATTATGACATTGAGCTATCAATTAATTGAGTGTTTAATTGAACTACTAAACTCCTTTAGTAATCAATCTAAACATTGTTTGTGGAAAAAACTCATCTTCCAGGTTAAATCCTATGTGTGTGACCCTGCAGGTCCATTTCATGCTGGCAGTGAAAGTCCATAACACCTATGACTTCATAAGCAAAGAGCGATGCCTAGTCACACATCAGTGCTACCCAAGTGAAATAGAAAGTTGGAGAACAAATTTCAATTCTACAATCCGTGAATGGTGTTACAGTGAATGTATAATTCCTTTGTCACTGATATCCCGAATGAACTCGAGGCATGGAACAGTCATCCTGTCAATGTTCATTCACTTTCTTGATCTCAGAGTAGATTGGAAGAGATATGTATGACATCAATATCACATACTGATTCACACATGTGTGCACGCCTTTCTCAATCCTACTCATCAAGTGGCCATGGATATCAAACACCCTCAGGAGGGACAAATCCCATATCTATCACTCACCCCTCAAAAACCCCATGTGTCAAAGCCACTCAATCATCACCTTTATAACAACCCATGTTTCAAGATTGCGTTTGATGATGTCAAAGTGTGCCCAACGACATGTGTTGAGTGTAGTGATTTCAAGTCAAAGAATCACACTCACCACCATCACTATGAGTACTGACTGTGACTACCATGTCATGGTTCCATGTGTCAAACTCATGGTGGGTCTGTCTGGTACACTTGTTCTCTAACAAGTACCTATGTGTTTGGTTTGATATCTCTATATCATGACGAATCAGATTCTATCATCAACCAACACCACAATCTAGTCTTGTGTGTCATTGTTGTCTATCTACCTTCCACAATGACATCCGACTAGGGACATAATAAGAATGTACAAAATCTTAGCATCCGTATGATCTCATCGTTCACGTCCTGAACCTAAAAGCATACGTCATTGAGTACTGTCATTCTCTAGACGTTCAATCTGTTCTATCACTATCTCATATGACTGAACCAGAAAGAATTGGAAGCTTGCCTTTGATGTTTATCAAATCAATCTTAATGTATCTCCCCAATCATCCCATGATTGGCTCTCAGGGCATACATACCAACAGGTTGTAGATGGGGTGGAGGATGAAAATGGATATTTTGGCTGGATTGATGGAGGATTTGGGGCAAAAATGGGAGAGGGAGATGTGGCAGAGGTGTATATGGTGATTCGAGGTCGATTGGGTGAAGGATGAGGGATGGAGGAGGAATATTGGAGGATTTGGGGCCATCATTCATTGCCACGGCTGTGGGGGTGCACAAAGTGAAGGTTAGAATGGGAGGGGTCGTGGTGGATGTTGGTAGTTTAAGTGAAATTCGGGCAGGGTCGGCCCCCATCATAGTCGTGGCGGGCTGCCACAGTCGTGGGGGGCGTTAGGCAAAAAGGTCATGGTGGTTTCCACGGTCATGGTGTTTGGTGAAGATGTATGTAGCTCAACCCTTGTCACGGTCGTGGTGTCCTCCTCTCGCCTCGGCCGTGGTGATCACCACAGTTGTGGCCATTCATGCATAAAATCACCTTCATCACTATAACGTTTTCAAATTTTGCAATTAAATCACCATGGCCGTGGTGGACTCCACGATCGTGTTTCCATCATGTCACCACGCACATGGTGGGTGCCACACCCATGTTGTTTTTCACATGCCACGACCGTTTTGGTCGCCATGGTCATTCCTTCACAAAACTTCACATGTTATTATAACTATTTTCAATTAATTCCACCATGGCCATTTTGATGCACCACGGCTGTGGTGGGTCTTTCTTCTATACTTTGTCAACGCAATGTCAAGATTTTGATATTTTTGCACTAATTTGATACTTCGCCACATTTTAGCCTCAAAAGTCATGCCTTGCCCTCTTTTTCTCTCTCTGTAGTCTGTCTCCTGCATCTCATTAAAATTTAAAAAGAAACTGTCAAAAACAAGTGTGTGTGGGTGTATTCTTAGAATTGTGTAAAAAAAATAAAAGTATCAAAAAGTGAAGGTTGAGTGCAAAAGTTCCCAAACCTCGGTGGGAGGCCTCCCACTAGCGCTAAATTTTACGTCTTCAGTCTGGCTTATTGATTTTAGACTCGATCATCCTCACGGAAGTTTCAATGAATCTTTGTAGTAGATATCTCTCTCGTGTTCATTTAAGCACATCTCTTCATCAAGTGGGTGTTCTTCAACCAACATCACTATGTCAAAACTTTGGTTTGCTTTATGTGGGACTACTTCAACAATTGCATTAAATCTTTGCCCATTGACAATGAACTCTTTTGTTCTGTCCTTTTCACATATCACAACAATCTTGGATGGATATACATTTGTTATTAGGTAAGGCCCTTCCCACCTAGATCGGAGCTTTCTAGGAAAGAACTTCATCCTAGAGTTGTACATCCATACCCACTGTTCAGGATCAAAGTCCTTCTTCTCGATCAACTTATCATGTTAAAACTTGGTCATTTCCTTGTAACTTTTGGAAAATTCATATTCCTCGTGTCTAATTTCTTCTAGCTCATGAAGCTACAACTTTCTTTTCAATATGATAGTGTCTCCATCCATGTCCATGGCTTTCAATGTCCATGGCTTTCCACTGGTAGATGACATCTTTTACCGTACACGAGTTTGAATGGAGTGGTTTCAATCGGGGTCTTGAATGCAATCCTATATGCTCACAAAGCTTTATTGAGACATAAAGACCAATCCTTGTGGTCCTACCTCACTGTCTTCTCAAGAATGAGCTTTATCTCCCAATTAGCTAACTCAATTTGACCACTCGTTTGAGGGTGGTAAGGAGTAGCAACACGATGATTCACTCCATGCCTTTTTAGCAGTCCTTCAAAGGTCCTATGGATGAAATGGTTTCTGCCATCACTAATCATTTTCTGTGGTACACCAAATTGGTTGAAAATGTTTGACTTTACAAAATGACAAACTACTTTATGATCATTTGTTCATGTGCCAATCACTTCAATCCACTTGGATACATAATCAACGACCACTAAGATGTATACATATCAGAAGGAGGGAGGAAATAGACCCATGAAATCGATTACCCAAACATCAAACACCTCAACCACAAGAATGGGTGATAGAGGCATCATGTTCCTCTTTGAGATAGTTCCCACCTTTTGGCACTTCAAACAACATTTGCAATATTCTTTATCATCTTTGAACAAGGTTAGCCAATAAAATCCACTTTGAAGAATTTTGGCAGTTGTGCATTTTCCACTGAAATGAGCTCCACACATGTCAGAGTGGCATATGGATAGGATCTCTTGTTGCTCAATTTCTGGGATACATCTTCTAATGAGTTGGTCAAGACAATATTTGAATAGTTGTGGGTCATCCTAAGCATAGTTTTTTTCCATAGAAAACAACCTCTTGCTCTCTTCCCTTGTCCAAGTACTTGGTATCCTCCCACTACCTAAGAAATTAGCTATGTGCTTGTACCATGGTCTTTGGGTAGATGAAAGTAAGAAAAGTTGTTCATGTGGCATTGTTTCCTTGATTTGATTCACATCATAATAAGGTGCCTCAATGCGGGAGAGATGGTCAGATGTAGATTTTTTGACTCCCTTCTTCTCAACAATCTCTACATCAAACTCTTGGAGCAAAAGGATCCAACGGATCAACCGAGGCTTAGTCGCCATGAGATATTCCAAGGTTGCATGATCCATGTATACCACCACCTTATTTTGTAAGAGATAAGAACAAAACTTGTCAAGAGCAAAAAATCATGGAAAACAACTCTTTTTCCATGGTGGTGTAGTTCCTTCGAGCTTCATTAAGGGTTTTTCTTATATAATAGATGGCATGTGGAACCCGGCCAATCCTTTGCTCGCCATAGTCCCCACTCTCATATCCAATGCATCTTTCATAATTTTGAATGGCAAGGAGAAATCTAAGAGATTCATAATAGGAGTAGAGATGAGATTATGCTTCAAGTGGTTGAAGGATTCAACACACTTGTCATCAAAGTTTAATTCCACATCCTTTTCAAGAAAGTGGCAAAGTGACCTCGAAATTTCACTAAAGTCCTTGATGAATCGGCGATAGAAGCATGTGTGCCTCAAGAAAGATTAGACATGTCTTACAGTGGAAGGAATAGTGAGAGTGGAAATTAGGCCCACTTTGGACTTATCAACTTCAATACCGGCCTTAGAAACTCAGTGACCCAGAATAATGCCTTCGAGAACCATGAAGTGACTCTTCTCCCAAGATAGCACCAAACAAACCTTGACACGCCTTTCAATCACGGATGCTATGTGGAGCAAACAGTCATCAAATATCTTACCAAACACTAAAAAATCATCCATGAAGACCTCTAGAGAGGAATCAAGCATGTCAACAAATATGGATGACACACATCTCTAAAAGGTAGAAGAAGAATTGCATAGCCCAAATGGCATCCTTATGTAAGCAAAAGTACCACTTGGACAAGTTAATGTTGTCTTCTCTTAATCTGTGGGATGAACTGCTACTTGGAAGTAACCTGAGTAGCCATCAAGAAAATACTAGAAAGTTTGCCCTGCAAGTCTTTCCAAAATCTAATCAATGAATGGGAGGGGAAGTGGTCCTTCTTGGTCTTCTCATTCAGCCTTCTATAGTCCACACACATCCTCCACTTTGACTGCTCTCTCACTGGCATCAACTCTCCATCCTTGTTCTCAGTTGTTGTGATCCCACCCTTCTTGGGCACATCCTGGATAGGACTCACCCAAGAGCTATCACAAATGGAGTAGATAATCCCCACATCTAGAAACTTCACTACCTCTTGTGACACAATCTCTTTCAGCTTGGGATTTAACCTTCTTTGCATTTTCCATATTGTCCTAACATCATCTTCAAGGAACATCCTATGAACACAAATGGACGGGTCAATGCCCCTCAAATCAACAATGGACCATCCAATGGGTTGGATGTTTTTCTTCAAAACTTCCATCAAGGCATCTTCTTATTCTAAAGAAAGGATAGGGGAAATGGTCACTGGGAGGGTGTCATTGGAACCTAGAAAGGCATACTTCAGCCCTTCATGAAGGGATTTGAGCTCAAGGACCGGGGGTTCTTCAAAGGAGTTCCTCAATGGTTCAAAAATGAATGGGAGACCCTCACTTGCAGCCACTATGGCTAGCTCATATTCCTCATCCTCATCATCATCATTGAGAAATTCCACAATAGGCTCTAGACCTATACCTCGAGTGGTAGTTTGAATCCATGTAGGTAGGCATTTCTCTACAATCTCATCAAGAAACTCAATAAGATAACAATCTTCCTCTGTAGCACCTATCACCTCGGCCTTAGCAGAAGACTTAAAAATGCTCAACCGAATCTTCATGTGCATGAAGGTTGCATACATGGTATCAGTCCTAACATGAATCATGGCATCGGTTGTATCCAAGAAGGGTCTCTACAAGATAATAGACACCTTTCTTGAGTCTTTTTCCATATCCAACACAATAAAGTCAGCAAGGAAGAATGCGGGGGTCTCATAATCAAGTCTCACCAACACATCATCAACACATCCTCTAGGTGTTTTCACAAATCAATCAGCCAATTGCAAAGTGTGGTGAGCTGGACCCAGTTATCCCATTTGCAGTTCAACAAACACATCATACGGTATTATATTCACATTATAACCTATGTGTTGTGCTCCAATGTAGCAAGAGATGATGGGAGCATCGAGATCTTTCCTTTTCCTTGGCACATTGTGTTGTATAATTGATCTCACTTGCTCAATGAGCTTGACCTTCCTTGGTGTTCTTCATGTCGTTCTCCTCTTATATGTGCACAAATCTTTCAAGAACTTGGCATAAGACCAAATTTGCTTGATTGCATCAAGTAAAGGAATATGAATCTTCACCTACTTAAAAGTTTCCATGATGTTTTTAGTGTGCTTCTTCTTCCTCTTTTCAATGAATGGTTCCTCAAGTGCAACTGGGAAAAGTGGGAGTTGTGCTCCCGACTGGCTCAAATCAATAGAATCATTAATCGACATTGCAGGAATCATAGTATCATCTCTCTACATCATAGTATCAACCTGGGTGCCTGTCAGAGTATCATCAACCTGGATCTCAGTATCACCATCTCTAATCACAGTATCAACTATGTCATCAGTGTCTACTCTATCAATAGAAGTGTCATGTGGCTGCTCTAAGGTCCTACCACTCCTTAACATTGTCACTTCCTTCACATGCTCATGGGTGGTGGAAGAAGAAGCTTGTAGTGGCGGTTGTGGTTGTTGAGGTGGTGGTGGTCTTGGATGTGGGGGATTTGGGTTTAAGAGAATTAATTGTGGTTGATATTGTGTTTTTTGTAGTGGTTGTGGACGGGGGTGATATTGTGGAGTGGGTTGGTGGTATGAGTGAGGTGGAAGTGGGATGTATTGGTAGTTGAATGGGGATTGTGGAGGTAGAGGAGCATAAGGGTTGGGTGTTCCTTGGTATTTTGGTGGAGCATAGGCATTTTGGGGGTGCCCATAAAACCACCATCATTGTTTGGTTTAGGCATATGTTGAGATAGGAGTCTTCTTTCTTCATGAAGAGCAAGTAAAAGAGCAATTTGGTCTAGCCTTTTCTCAAGGTGGCTAATCATTTTCCCATGGGAGGACACATCTTTATTTACCTCATCTAGGCTCCTTATCCTTCCAAGAACCTCTCTTCAAACTGTGAGTTGTACTTAGGGTCTTAATTTTGCCTTGGCCGCCCTTTCCCCTCTTCACCATGTTGTTTCCATGAGGAGTTAGTTGATCGATTAGTCGAGTTCTGTGAGTGTGCAACTCGACTGATTGGTCTCTTTAGAAAATCCATCACTAAATCGGTCGAGTTTCCAACTCGATCGATAAATAGCCTGTGACAAATTTTCTACATTGTCATTTGTGTGATCAAACGTTGGAATTAAGTGTCCCTAATTTTTTATCATCTTAGTTACAAGTCATATCATCAATACCAGTGATTATAAAAATCATCTAAGGTCATTTGAAGTGATTTCCCAAGTTTCACACTTGTATTTCTTTTGACTTGAACTTGAACAAGCCAGGGCTTGTGTAATTTGATCCTTTTCACGTACATAAAGCCTAAAATCAATCTTGAACAAACATATTAGATACATATGAATGGAATGGTTAAGTAATTATCAAAATATGGGCAATGTATAACTCTTAGGTCAACATGGACATGTACCACTCCTTAGCTTTTTCTTTCAGAGAAAAGGGAAAGAGGGTTCTTCAGATTGAGTCATCGGTAGCGGTAGGTGTGCAAAATGTGGAGCAAGTTTCAAGAAAAGCATCTATGTGGTAGTAGGGATTCTTCTTCTCCATACCATAGTCAGTGGGAAGGAGTCTGAGAAGGGCCACTAGAATGCAGAATTTTTGATCCACCATTTGGTCAATAAGGGTGGCGATTGATGAGTTGTAGTTCCTGGGGGTGAAGTAGTCATGGAGAGGGTGGTTATGTTGTGTGGAACCTCCCCGAGAGGGATTTGAGCATTTGGGTTAGCCATTTCAACTTCTCGATGTTGCTTGCAGCAGTTTTGGCATATTCTTCTGCCTATCTCGGGGTCGAAGGGCACCCAAGCAATAGAAGTAGAGCATCTACCAAGCATGCACAGTTGTCACCTACACAATACACAAACAAACAATGATAGCCAAGTTAGAAGACAAGTATGTTGGAGTAAACAAAGAATAAAGAATACCATTGGTGAGGGTAATAGGAAAAGCTAAGCTACACTAACTAACTAGGTCGAGCACCTCTACTCCCTGATAACGACACCCAAAAGCTTGGTGGATTTTGGACTGCCTTGGGTTAGAACTAGCCAATTAGATTTGATTAGACGCAACTTAGGCAAACACACATGGATCTTTGAAATTTTTTGTAAGGGGCCTCATCTAACACACTATCTTAGACTATTTGTACTTCACCCACAAGCGCACATGGTCATGCTATAGTATAGGCAAGCGGTAAGAAAAGGGTCAATCCTTAGGGAGAGAGGGTGCACTAGAGCTAGGTTAATGTGAGTTGTGTTCCAAAAGTGGAGTGTAGGGTTTTAGGGTTTAAAAGTTGGTTTTGATTGATTATGTGAAGATTGCAAGCAATTAACAACAAGAAGGAAACTAGATTAACAAAAACCCTAGATTACCCTAAGTAAGTTAAATCTAAGAGGCAAGGATAAACAAGTAGCTAAGAAAGAGCAAAGAACTACACTTACACCAACAATTCAAATTAACAAATAAGAGGCAAGCTAAGCACTAAAGCAAGCAAGGGCCTACGTTATCAATAACTAACAAGATTAACACAAGCAATCTCAAAAGAGCACTAACTACTTAAGCTAAACCTATCTATCAAGAACTAAGCAATTAACTAAGCAGCAACAAAGGCAATTAACTAAACTAACATTAACAAGCTAAGAGGATGAGGCGGATTTCAAGCAATGATATGGATAGGTGGGTAGTTTGGGAATTGTACTTTGATATTAGTTGGGGGTTAATGTAGCATTGAAAACTTATATCTTCAAACTATATTGCTAAACTAAACAACAAGGCAAATTCTATTTGAATGTACCCTATGCTGCTAGTTGGAGAACTAGGGCTAGGTGTAATTCCAATAGGAATCGGTAAGTTTAGCTTTCTAGGGTAAGTGGTATTAGGCAAGGGTAGGAATGGGGGTAGAGATGAGGGTGTTTCACCTCATGTTACACACCATCTAGCCTTTAGAAAACCCTAGGCAAATACATTAATCACTCTTACACTAGATACTTAGATCTCACACCTACTTGTAGGAGAAGGGAGTTGTATGTGGGAACAATAGGTGCTAGCTAGGGATCCATTAATTAGACCTAGGAGAAATTCCTAAGATAGCCACATACAATCCATTTTCCCCTAGAAGCTAGGTGTTTTCAAGCATCATACAATAAGCAATCCATGTTTAAAAGCACAAATTACAAGCAAGATAATGGGAAATGAGATAGAAGTAAGAGACAATCATCATAGAATGGAAATACGTACATTACAAGTTATTTTCCCCTAACATGGTATCAAAGTAACAATTTAGCCCCAAAAAGCCCACCACTAGGGGCTTAGCTACACATGACTAGACAAAAGAGCAAAGAAAAGAGATGAAAGGGGTAAAAATCCATGGAGCCCATGGTAGATCTTCCTCCTTCACCCCTTAGTTGATGTAGGAAGTGGCTGATGGCTCCTCCTCCAAGGTAGGTGAATAGCATAGAAATATGGGGGATTATGTTGGGAAACCTAGAAAACTAGATTTCTAGGGTGTAAATGGAGTGGAAGTGGAAGGTAGGAGGTAGGTGAGTGGAGTGAATGCAAGGAAGTGGACAAGGATGCTCCACAGTAGTTGTGGGGAAGCTAACCTTCATTCTCTAGCCACCACCTATGTATATATAGGTGGCGGGGGAGAATTAGGGTAAGTGGGGGGAATATGGGAAAATTAGTGGAGAAAAAGGATAGGTTTAGGTGGTTACCATGGTCGTGGTGGGGTTCAGATGGCACGGTCGTAGGATATGGGAATGGCCAAGGTGGAAGGTGAAGGTGAGGTGTATGTATATGATGGATGGCTACAGTCGTGGTGGGTGCCACGACCGTGTTGGGTAGAGGGTACCACGGTCGTATTGGGTAGCATGACCATGTTGGAGGAGGTTGCCACAGGCGAGGTTGCTCTGAGAGTTGTCTTATCTTTAGCTCCCCATGGTCGTGGCAATCACAATGGGTGAGGTGGCCTTCAGGGGCCATGGTTGTGCTGATGGCTACAATTGTGGTCATTCACATACAAATTAGGTTGAGTTACTATTGGGTTTTGGGATTTTGGTGACTAATTTTCCACAGTCGTGGTGTGGGCAACGGGCGAGTTGGGGCTCCCTAGCCACATATTTTTTGATGACCATAGATGTGTTGTCTTCAGTGACCATGGCCATTTTGTTGGCCACGGCCGTGGTCTCATTCATGTACAAACTTGGCAAAGTTATTGTAACTTGGGGCTTCTTTTTGTTGACTTTAACTTAAGATTCTGCATTTGACCTCCTTTTTCTTTGGATTTATTCTTGTGCATCCAAAGAGAGCTTAGGGAAGAGGTAGTTCCAATCTTGGAGTACAAGGGCCCAACGATGCTCTCCATCTCTCTCCCTTGCATCAATGCATGCATAAGTACCTTGAAAAACACACAAAGGAATGTATAAGTGCATTTGACATGAAAGTTGACATTGGAGGAGATAAATTGCAATCTACATTGTTTATATGTGATTATCATGCAAAAAGACATAGGATGAAGCCCTAAAATAGGGCTGCATCATTTATCATGTGAATAATATGACCAGACCAATTTCATTTGCTTGGTATGTTAATTCATGATGAAGCAAGAATGAAGGACAAATCCATGATGGTGATCATTGGAGTTGAGTCCAAGGATGAAAGAAAAGCCATGAAGTGTTATGAGGCTAAGAATAAATCCACTTCTTCAACACTCAATATGAGGAGAATGAAAAGTACAAGAGGAACTCATCCTTTGTACTTGAAGGCATTCCGGAAGAAGAAAATGGGGATGTAGATATCCACTTCAAGTATATACATTATTGAGACAAAATTATCTACTTATACATCATGGGTACTGGATACCAGACATGTGTCTCACATATGCTCGAATATGCAGGTTCTGAAAAGAAGTAGGCCTTTGGGAAAGGGTGAGGTGGAATTGTGAGTTGCAAATGGCGCAAGAGTTGCGGCCAATACAATTGGAACATATAGTTTATCTCTGCCCACAGGGATTGTAATAGAGTCAGTGAACTGTTATTATGTACCTTCTGTAAATAGAAACATTATTTATGTATCTTGTATGAACAAGGATACAATTGAATTCCATATTAAAAATGGTCGATGTTATGTTTCAAAAGATGAGATCTTTATGGTAGTGCCCCAATGTCTTATGGTTTTTATTTGATAGATCTAAAGACATATGTTTATAACATAAATACCAAAATACTAAAACTCAACAACTCAAACAAAACATACCTTTGGCATTTTCTTCTAGGGTGCATAAATGAGAATCACATATCTAGACTCCATAAAGATAGTTATCTGGACTCTTTTGATTTTGAATCAATTGAGATATGTGAATCTTGTTTATTGAGCAAGATGTCTAGGACCCCTTTCACTGGTAACAATGACGGAGCTAGTGATCTATTAGGACTCATACATACTAATGTATGTGGGACTTTTAGAACAACCAATAGAGGTGGATATCATTACATCATTACCTTCACTGATGACTTTAGTAGGTACAATTATGTTTATCTGATAAAACATAAGTCAGAATCTCTTAATAGGTTCAAGGAGTTTATGAATGAATTACAAAACCAACTTGAGAAAAATATTAAGGCACTTCATTCTAATCAAGGTGGAGAATACTTAAGCCAGGAGTTTGAGGACCTTCTTAGAATCCATGGGATTGTATCCCAGTGGAATCCACCTAGAACAACTCAGTGTAATAGTGTATCAGAAAGAAGGAATCGCACATTAATAGATATTACATGATCAATGATGAGTTTAGCTGAGCTTTAGACTACCTTATGGGGGTATGATCTATAAATTGCCACATTTACAATAAACTAAGTACCATCTAAGTCATTTCAAAAGACTCCATATGAGATATGGACTGGGATGTGTCCCAAAGTGTCGTTTATGAAGATTTGGGGATGTGAAGCTTATGTAAGGAAAATGTATTATGAAAATCTTGTACATAAATTTGATAAATGTTATTTTGTTGGATATCATAAAGAGACAAGAGGATATTACTTTTATTCCATGTTTGTCAACAAAGTGTTTGTTGCTAGAGATTTTGTATTCCTAGATATGTATTTTATTTCTAAAGGAATCAGTGGGAGGAAAGTGGAACTCAAAGAGGTTTTTAACCAACAAGAAAACATTGAACTGATAGATGTATAAGAGGAACAAAGAGATCACAAAGTGTTGTAGAATCTCAATTTCCTCAAGTAACATAGGTACCTCGTAGATCTAATAGGATATGCCTTGAACCTGAGAGATTTTGATATCTTGTGACTCAGGAAGGCAGTGAGTTGGTCATAGATGATGAGCCAACAACCTATGTAGAAGCTACAGAGGTACCAGAGTCTGAGAAATGGCTTGAGGCCATGAGATCTGAGATGGAATCCATGTATACCAACAAGGTATGGACCTTGGTGGATCCACCTGAAGGGGTAAAACCCATAGGGTGCAAGTGAGTCTTCAAGAAGAAGACTAAAATAGATGGTAAAGTGCAAACCTATAAGGGAAGATTGGTTTCAAAGGGTTTTAGGCAAGTTTAAATGTTGACTATGATGAAACCTTTTCTCCAGTGGCCATGGTTAAGTCCATCAGGATCATGCTTGCTATTGCAGCTTATCATGACTATGAGATTTGGCATATCGATGTTAAAACTACATTCCTTAATGAGAATCTACTAAAGGATGTGTGCATGACACAACCTAAGGGTTTTATAAATCCAAAGGATGCAATAAGGTATGTAAGATACAAAGGTCAATCTATGGATTGAATCAAGTATCTCATAATTGTAATCTTCATTTTGATGAGACAATCAAAGAGTTTGTCTTTATTCAGAACAAAGATGAATCTTGTGTGTACAACAAGTTTAGTGGAAGCATAGTGACATTCCTCATTTTTTATGTAGATGACATATTGTTGATGAGGAATGACATCCATACTTCACAAAAGGTAAAGACATGGCTTGTAAGTATGTTTTCTATGAAAGACTTGAGAGAAGCATCCTACATATTGGGGATCAAGATCTATAGATATATATATCTAGAAGGCTTCTTGGACTAACTCAAAGCACATACCTTGATAAAGTGTTGAAGTGGTTTAGCATGGAGAGCTCAAAGAGGGGAAACTTGCCCATGGTACATGGAGTTACCATCTCTAAAGCTCAAAGTCCTAGTTCTTGTGAACAAAGGGAACAAATGATTATGACTCCATATGCATCAATAATTGGATCAATTATGTATGCAATGTTGTGTACCCATCTCGATGTTCTGTATGCCTTTAGCATGACAAGCAGATATCAGACAGATCCAGGTGATGCTCACTGGAAAACCATGAAGAACATCCTCAAGTACTTGAGAAGGACTAAGGATTAGTTCTTAGTATACTATAGAGAGGAAGACTTAGTGGTAAAGGGTTACACATATCCAAGCTACCAAACTAAAAAAGATGATTACATATCACAATTAGGATTTTTGTATTGCTCAAACAATAGAGTTTAAGTTGGAAGAGTTCCAACCAAGAGACAGTTGTCAATTCTACAATAGAGGTCAAGTATATTGCTGCATCGAATGCAGTAAAGGAGGTTGTATGGATCAAGAAGTTCATCTCTAAACTTGGGGTCGTTCCAAGCATCAGTGACACAATTGAGCTATATTGTGACAATAATGGAGCTATTGCACAAGCTAAAGAACCCAGATAACATCATCTTTTAAAGCATATATAAAGGGCGGTTCCATCTCATATGAGAGATAGTACAATGAGGGGATGTAATATTTGCAGAGTGCTAGTTGAGAACAATGTTGTCAACCCCTTGAAAAAGACACTTTCGGAACAGAAGCATGATGGACATGTTAGATCACTTAGGATACGGTTCATGGGTGATTGGCTCTAAGTGCAAGTGGGAGTCTGTTGGTATGTATGCCCAAAGAGCCAATCATATGATCATTGTAATGGAATAATTTGTAAATGATTTGATTATTAATGAAAGGCATGATTCCAACTTATTCTATTTTATTCAGTTATGAGATAATGATCTAACATAATAAAAGTATATACAATGATATTACTCAATTATGTATGTGTTCAAGTACGTGACTTAAACAATGAGATCATATAGCTGTTAAGAGTATATATGTTTTCATTATGTCCCCGATCAGTTGTTATTGTGGAAGGTAGATAGACAACAATAACATATAAGATCAAAGTGTGTGTTGGTTGATGATAGAATCTTATTAGTCATGATATGTGATATCAAACCAAGCACTTAGATATATGTTAGAGAACAGTGAATCAGAGAGACCCACCATGAGAATAACACATGGAAACCATTGTAATGATAGTCACAGTTATGTCTCAAAGTGTTGGTGGTGATTGTGGTTCTTAGACCTGAAGTCACTACACTCATCACATGTTGTTCAATGTGCTTTAACATCATCCATTTTGTAATCCTGAATAAGGGTTATGTTAAAGGTGATTATTGGGTACACTGCGACACATGAGGATGACTGCAAGTGATGTAGACAGGATTTGTCCCTCCTACAGGAGTACGATATCCTAGGCCTCTTGATTAGTGAGATAGATAAATGCATGGCCATGCACATGTGAGTCAATATGTGATATTGAGCTTACATATATCTCAGACAATCTACTCTGGTCCAAGAAATAAGATTGAATGTTGATGAGGATGACTACTCCATGCCTCGAGTTCAATCTGGATATCAGTGATAAAGGAACTATACAAACACTATAACACCATACACAGATTGTAGGTTGAAGTTGTTTTCCAACTTTCCATTTACTTTGGTAGCATTGATGCGAGACTAGGCACCACTATTTGCTTGTGATGTCATAACTGGTTATGGACATTCACTGCCAACGTACTATGGGATCTATAGGGTCACACATGTAGGTAATTGTCACAGAACCGGAATCCCAGTCCCATGAACCAAACAAATACCAAAGACAACATGCGGAAGCATGAAATGCATAGCATACATGAACACATAACAAGATGAAAGCACCAATCATAGTCTCAACATCCAACAAGATACATTAAACAACATTATTTATTACAAGATTTCAATTACATATTCAAGAGTATAAATTTTCAAGTATGCCCATGTATACTAGGGATCATACAACAAGAACGCCTGAACATATCTCACTAAGCCCATCATCTACTAGCCATCTCTGAACCAATAAAATATGTGAAACAATTTGGGTCAAGCACATGAGGTGTCGAGTACAGGGTTGAAAGATACATATACATAAGCTTTGCATAATTTGAAAAAAAAATTCGAAGTAACAAACAAGAATAAACAAGTTAAGTTCTTAGAAAAACGAGATCCCATATTTTATATCACTTCACTCCAATTATACTAACAACATTGTGGATTCATAAGGCCTTTGACTACTTACCACTAGAAGAGTTTGTAAGGATCATCAAGATTAGCTAACCCTTTTATATGTGAGGACCTCAAGGCCATTGCCAAGACTTAACCCTGTTTCAACATTGTATAATGGAGTTTCTATATATTATGTTTGCAGGTTACAAAACAACGATACCACACAATCATCAAGTACATACTAGCATACTTCATGGCAATAATTGAGCAAGTAAACAAGCATACATATGGATCACATTTCAAGCAAGAAATCCATAGTCATATACTTATCTAAAGCCCGTACCTAATTCAGATATTTTTAACCTATCCTTGACCATCTAGATCTCAATCAACACCTAGTTAATCACAAGATTACATGCATGCATTCGATTCTCATCATTAACCCTTACTTGATCATTATTAGGGTTTAGGTTAAGATTAGGTTCAAGTTGCTTAATTGCATGCTTAATGGTCTTTTATAGATTGAGAGGCCATCATGAATGTGTGGTTCAAGATTCAAGTCATTTGATGTTCCATTCATTTTCTATGATCATTATGAGATTCATGTCAATTGTGTATAGACTAGGTCGTAAGACTCATAAAAGGGCAAGAAGGGTGTAGCTTGACAAGTCATGAGATCCCAGCATAAGAGATGGTTTAGGTCAGAAAGATATAGCCACAAGAATCATATTCAAGAATAGATGGATGTTCATGACTAGGTCTAATCATCATATCAACCATTGGTTCCAACATATTCCACCATGCATGTGAATATCACATTGATTTCTTAGATCATTTGAGCTCAACATAAGAATTAGGCGGTACATCCATATTAAAGGGGTCCATGGGTGTAAGTATACTCTGATTAGAGAGAGGAAGGCAATAGAAAAGGATCCACATAAGTATTTAGGTACAAGAACCCCAATTCAAGACACATACATCACATAAGGGAAAGCTAATATTATAAACACCATAAAGAAAAGTTAAGATTACAAACACCACCATAGAGCCAAGGGGCGCATCATAGGCATTTGTGTCACTAAGAATCATGATATTACTAATTTGAGGGATCTAATGTAATTTATTTCCACAAAGGGGCCAATGTCACTATTTGAATCAAGTGCAACATATATCATCATAAAAGGGTAACATACGAGCATATTTAGTGTGATATGTAACCACCATAGAAAAAGGAGATTAGGGAAAGATATTAGAGTCAGGGTGTGGCATGGCTTAGTGATTTCAAAGTTGATTAGCATTCATCAATGTTAGAATGAAAAATTAGCACAATAGGGCATGATACTTCATTAATGTCCAAAAGAAAATCACTTGAGTGCAAAAGAGTCATTCATGAGCAATAGATGTGACTAGGAGTACAAACATGTTCAATTGTACATCTATGTTACTAATTTGGTGGTTGAGAGAGTATGGGTGCAAAAAGGACTCGACATTAACATGACTATGCATTAATGATCATCAATATGGTCAAAGATCAAGTTTTTAGGAAAATAGGGATACAATATGGGCATTTATGACATGAAACAATGCTCAAAGTATAGGTCACATCGAGTTGGTTAAAATGGTATATCATTTTGCATATTTTGTATGAATGAGCTAGAATTTATGACATTTAGAAATTTGATGCAAGAACTATATTAAATTGAGGGGGCATTACCATATATATATGAGACGGCCCTGGCTACTGGTCTAAACTCGGTTCGGACCACACACGATTTGTGCCTGGTAGCCCGCTTACGCTCTATCATTGCTCCCCCAATTCTGAATAGGGGAGGAATAAGGGTGACGCTAAAGTGGTTGCACCTACCGTTGGAGAGGCGAAGGCAGACGCATGGCTCACAGTGGCCTTTGGTGATGCCGCCTATGATCTCATCTTGGTCCTGCGACCTCTCCTACATCTATGGTCATTGCCACCTTCCCAGAGGATCCTTTATAGTGCTTTAGCCAAACCAAATGAGGAGATGAGGGGGGAGGCAATCTCTAGGAAGGAAGAGGGATGGCGACTGATAGGGGGCAGAGAGGAAGAGGCAAGCTTGCAGAGTTGATCTAGGGCCAACGATGCCCTAGGTTTGTAAATAGCAGGAGAACCTTGCCTCCCTTGGTGGAAGCAACAGACCTCCAGTAGAACCGACGGCCAATTTTAGGCATGAAGCAGGGGGTGAGAGGAAACTGGAGAAAGGAGGGAAAGAAGAGGAATCATGGTTAGAGGATGGTTTATAAAGGGAGAAAGGGAGATAGGGCTTACATCCCAAGCAATCCTGAGATTTCCTCCATTACATGATCTGGCTAGAGGGGAAGAAGAGCTTCCCAGCCTACAAAATGTTTCCCAAAGTGGAAGGGGGAACCGTGGGAGAGGGGCAAGCGTCTGGGCCCCAATTTGGCATTTGGGCCCAAGTAGGCCATCCCACAATATAGAAAAGAGAATACAAAGGGATCAACATGCCAATATTCCTAACACATAACTAGAGTTTTATAGGTCCAAGACATGATTTTAGCATTAATGGATTCGAAATCAAAAGTTCTACAACATGAAGTGCATTGGAGGATAAAATAATTCATCAATGCAGGCCAAAATAATGGAAAAAGGATAGACAATCAAGATACAAATCATTAGTAAATGATGCAAGGTAGTGTTACATTTTTTATCATAGAGTCACAGTGACCTCAATAATACATTTAAACATCTAAATCATGTAATTGAAATTAGATCAAGTCAATTGAGTCACAAAAGAAAAGGGAAGGTTTACAAAGGAGGAGAGAGAAATTCTAGGCTATCACATTAATGACCTAGAAGAGGATTTTGATCTTAAATGATAATTGGATTAATTACTAAAGTGTTTAGGTATTCAAATCAAGCAACAAATTAACTTATTGGACTCCTAACCGATAGGCTCATGTGATGAAATGACCGGTTGGAGTGTTAGGTTGATTGGATATTGAATTATCTGAGTTATGCCTGAACTGGGGAGCAAACTGACCAGTTCACTGAGTGAACCGATCAGATCGGCTCGCAGGGAGAGTCAACCAGTTCATGGAGAAATTTGATTCCATTAAGGATTAGTGTTAACGTCATGTTATGCATTAATTGGATTCGAATTTGCTAATTCATATGCAATTGGAAAACATATGAAATGACTGATTCATGAGGCGAACCAATCAGCTCGTGTATGAACTGACTGGTTCAACATTCATAGGTTGCAAAAATTCATGATCTTTTGGTCCCTTCCACTCCCACACAGACTGGGAACCTGGCCCTAACCCCTATTATAAATAGAGGGGTACTGAGGGCTTCCACAACTCAATTTCCTCTCACGATTGTTGTCCACCCTGGTTGTGGCAACCTATAGAGAGCTTGAGTAAGTCCTACCTGTTAAAGGGATGGATGGTGATGTGTGCATTTTATATATAATTTTTGCACACTTTCAAACACAAATTCAGTTAATTTTGCTCTCCATTTGGCCTTGAATCATACTTAATTTGTCATCTTTTTAGTTTTTTTACTCGTTGCATTACTGTGATCGCATGTACACAATAAAGATTATGAAATGGGGCTAATCTAACTAAAATATGACCTTAATTGGATTTTCTGATGATTTGCATTTGATATAGAGTTGATCCTGAAGAAACTAAAGAAGACATTGTGTGCACTATTTTGCACATGTCGTGTAACTTTTCAGGAAGGGCAATCCTCAATGACAAAGTAGAAGACACGGAATGTGTTATTAACACACGGCATGTAAGTTTCCAATAGGACTTCATCCCCAGTTGTAGAACAGAAGACATTGTGTTTCGTTTGCTAGACAGGGTGAGTCTGCGCGTTCAAAAGTCGAGATTCCAAGTTTTGCCAAAGTACATGACATGTGTTTATTAAAACATGGTATGTGCCATCCACCCAAGTCAACATCAATTATAGCTACATGGCATGGCTTATCAGTGACACGTCATGTACTCTTCACATAGTGCAATTCGTGCGATGGTTACATTGAGTGACACGTCGTGTCTTTGTCAGTTTCTATATATTTTTTAAAACAATTGTCCCTCATTTTAAAGACGAGACCAGCCATATGGGATGGTTATCACTCGTCATTTGAAACACTAGAAGACTAGAGAAAGTTGCATACCAAGAGAGGAAATTTTGGGAAAGAAGAAGAGGTTTCTTGGAAAAGAGCCTCCATTCTTCATCATTTCTTCTCCTTTTCTTCTCCAAGGGTGTAACGACCGTCATCAAACTGACAAACAAATCATTGCTAATTAAGAGGAATAAATATAATAAGCAGATTAAGAAAAATCACTAAAATTAAAAACTATTTTTCAAGGAGATCCTTTTCCCGAAAACTCTTACTGAAAAATCCAAAAATCATACATATCATGATTACATTGTACAACATCTCATCTTGAGGACAACATATAACAGTTGCACTATCAAAACATATAATGGAGCAACATAAAACCTCAAGGCATTCAAGCCAAAATCTCAGATCATTCATGAAACCAGTACGAACCAACTCCAAGGACCTGAGAGTACAGAGACGACACATAGGACTTCTATCTACAAGACACGACAAACTATACACTCAACCTGAGTTGTCACTGCTGCCTCAGCTATTGTTCCTCCTCTACAGAAAGATCTTTTCCACCTCGTGTATGGCCACCTAAATAAAATGTGGATTCCACGGGTTGAGACAATTGTCCCAGCGAGAGATATAACTCTTCGCCGACCATATTATTATCATAGATTAAGCATTTATAAACTGAGCAGAGGTTCTATCTATATTAATAAGAAGGATTGAGCAATATCATCTCATGAAACGTTGCAGCTATATTTGATAAAGTAGTAATTCATCTATTCATTTTATAAGGAATATGAAGAACTTGTATAACATCTATCCATTTAAGATGCATTAAGAAATGTAATATCAACCAATGATTTCCGTATTCCATCCTTAAACAAATACGCTACACGGGTGATTACATTTTACAATCACACTTATGCCCTGAGGAGATGAAGTATACCGCTCATACTCCAACCGACCACTGTGAAGTCAAAATCGGTACCAAACAAGGTCAATGGAAGAGCTGACTGCCATGACCTCTACCGTCTCGACCAGTGTGAGACCACAAGCAGGACCATGTCAACTACTTCATAGCTTTCCAGGGTATACTGGAAACTTCGCTATAGAGCTACAGAGGCGGTTGCACTCTCTTCAGAATTGAGAGATTTTATGTTTATCTCCACAGTGATCCTGACATTCATCATCATCGGGAGATTCGTGATACATCCATCTTGGCACATATAATGAAGGATTGAGAGATCTCGTGTTTATCTCACATCAATCCTACATTAGGGCGTAAGGATATTTGTGCCCATCACCCCCACATATTCAAGAATATGCACCTCCAGGAGATCCTATGGGAAAACCTGTTTCACCAACACCAGCTGCTAAAGATGATGGATCTATGGTCAGGGCTCTACATGATAAGATTCCACTTGATTAGTTAAGTGTGTTACAGTATCTTTTAGCATCAATAAAGTTTTCAAACATGAATTATTATGACAAATGCTACAAAGAAAGGTATAATACATCTATCAAGTATCTTTCAAATCTTTAGAACACATATAACATTTAGGATCTCAATCCCTTATCTCATTATTGGGAATTCTCATCCCTTAACATTATCATCATGATTACTAGATCTGGGTATTCAAACCCTTAGTTCATCACTGAACAATGTTATCACGTATCAGGTAACTAATACCTCTAGGTCCTCAGACCAAGGTATACATGATACTTGTTGCACAAGCATCTCACATGGCTCACAAGGCCATTACACATCTTGTCACCTCTCACTAGGCAACAACTTATTCACATGGCTCACAAGTATGTTACACATCTTGTCACCTCTCACTAGGCAATAACTTATTCACATGACTCACAAGGCCATTAATCATTATACTTGTTATACAAGTACTTAACATGCCTCACAAGCCTTATGTAATAAGAGAAATGCAACCTTCCCATTATTAGGGTTAGGGTTTCCCTTTATAGCCGAATAGGGTTTTATGTTCATATTATTAATCCAAACCCTAATTCATTGCTCCACACATCTAGGAGCATACATTGATATCATAAGTATTCAATCATACTTATTTATTCTCATCTTTATCATTAAATGATTATCAACACAAAGTATGAGTTTCTCTCTCATCATGACTAGGATATTGATTACGTCATACTTTATTAACTTGGCTTAACCCTTCTCAAGGCATGTTAGCCTACACTTATCAAAGTGCATTAAACTCATTACCTCTCAATGTAAAAATTAACATGGCACACTTCATGTGTTACTCATCCAAGTATATTGGATTTGAGGTGCATCACGGTGTATCAACCTTGAGATGTTGGATATGATATTTATCACGTCTTGATGTATCACTTCCCTCGTCACTTTTAACTTACTTAAGTTCATCAACTTATCTTGTATTAGGGTATTTCCCATCCTATTACTTAATGCACTAACTCATCACATTTATGTTGTAGTTCATTGGCCCTAAGTCACACACTTGAATTACCCAACTATCATAAAGTGGTATAGACTCATCTCGAGTTAAGGCATTGTTGATATACCATTATCAACCACTTTAGGTGTTCTAACTATCAAGGTATTAACCAAACCACATCATTACTTGGTGTTACACTCATCACTCCTAAGAGTGTTTTATCCTCACCTTTACAAGGTGCATCAGATTGAATCATGTATGTCAAGTTGAACACATGTATTGGGTTAGGTGTATATTGAGCTAGACATCATCATATCCCTCATACCCTTACCCATCAAGGTATCATCCTTACCAATCATATGGTGTATCATCTTCACCATACATGAGTGTAACCTCCTCACCTCACATGAAGATATTATCCACACCATACTTTAGTGTATTGGCCATCACATGTTCTAGGGTATTAACCACCTTACCACTTTTGTCATCTAGTGTTTTGGGTTAACCACCATATCATTTTAGAGATATGTGCTCAACACCATATGGTCCAAGAGGTGTATGCTTGGTACCAATATCACTTTATATGTGTATGTTTGCTTTACATATCGGGCAAGAGGTGTATGCTTGCTTTACACCATATCGGGCAGAGAGGTGTGGGTGTGTTTCACACCATATTGGGCAGAGAGGTGTGTGTGTGTGCTTCACACCATATCGGGCAGAGAGGTGTGTGTGTGCTTCACATCATATTGGGTAGAGAGGTGTGTGTGTGCTTCACACCATATCGGGCAGAGAGGTGTGTGTGCTTGACATCATATCAGGAAGAGAGGTGTGTGTGTGCTTCACACCAATATCATTTTTGAGGTGTATGCTTGACCTCCTATCGTGTAAGAGGTGTATATGACACCACCATATCGTTCAAGAAGGTATAAAATCATATCCATATCATTTTAGTGAAGTAGGTGCATCACCATAACGGGTTAGAGGTGCTTGCTTGTGTGCTTGAACCCAATATCACTTTATAAGGTGATACCATCTTCTTCAAGCTCTAGACCTTTGTTCTAACTGTTATAGTTCATGGAAATAGGTCTAAGAAACTACTAGAACTCATAATGTCATCAACTATTTCAGAAAAAAATTGGAATTAAAAGTAGTTCATTAAGTATAGCAATTTAGGTGATGAATAATAACATGATAGAGTTCAAGTTATATAACCTGCCTTAAGAACAACGTCAAAACTCCAAGATCCAAATCTCCACGTTCCTAAGGTTATAGATGACTTATCAAAAATCCAAGGCTCGTTCAAAACTCCTTCATATAAAAGGAATCACCATGGATAAGCAATTGGTGAAGAAGAAAAGAAAGGAAGATCATAACCCTAAAATCATGCTTCAATCCCATGTTGAAGATGATCATGGCCTCACCTTAGGGTTACGTATGAGATCCATCTTTCTCCTTAGCACCTTTTCACAATACTCTACTACTCTTGCACAATATTCCACCACCCTTGTATGATATCCCCCTCACTTGTGATCAAAACACTTCACTATGGCTGATATCACCTCACTAGGCTGATATCACCCTACTTGGTCGATATGATCTTGCTATGGATGATACCCAAGGCCCTATGCACGATACCACTTCACTCCTACATGATACAAGGATCCTATGCACAATACCTTAGGGAAGGAGGGTGGTAAGATTTGAAAAGTTTTACTAAGGGGTGAAAGTAGGGGTATATATACTTGTTGTTCATGAAGAAGTGTGAAAATGAGGTGTCATCAATTTGAGCTACTAGGTGCCACGTGTCCATGCATGGTTGACACATATACATGCATGCATTAACATTTACCTTGACATGCAAAACACTTTATGATAATCTAGGGATGAATTTTCGTCCATCACTTATCCCTTTGAATAAAATATATAAACTAAATCACCACTTTATTCACAACATGATACAACTTTTCTAAGGAAGTTGTAAACCGATACACTTCACCTCCTTGAGGTGCTTTGCATGTAATGGGCTTTTCCAAGAGTCCAAAAAACTATATGGGACTCCTCCTATGGCTCCTTGGCTGATAGACACTCATATATAAGCCTTTCAACTTGATACAACTCAACTTAAGGTTTCATATTCAACCCTTTTCTTGGTCATTTCATCACCAAGATTACCATCACTCATAATTGATTCAAACATGGTGGCTACTTCTTTCTCTCTCTTATAAATGATATATATAGGAAGTAGGTATACTCTAGAGGTGGTAATTTTCATTTCAACCCCACATTTTGGGTAAATTACAATTTGCACCAAAATTGGTGCACAAGGTACTAGCATTATTCAAACATGTTCAAACTTGGAATTTAGGCTTTCCACAAGCCACCGCTTAGCATTATTCTCTCTCTTATGATGATAAAACACTTAATGCATGTTCAACATGTGACATTTTGCAATATTGTCCCTTGTCTTGGGTAAATTGCACTTTGGTCCAAAATAAAGGAACATTGCTCAAACATAATTCAATCAGGACCAAACTTGGAACATAAGTGTGTTACATGATAAAAAAAACACCTTAGAGGATTATATTAAATTTCTAAGCAACTTACTTGGCCAAAAAAAACAGGGTTACCTCATAACCCATGTCAGGGTCATTACAAGTTATAAACCCCTAACAAGGATTTCGTCCCCAAAATCCCAGGTAAAGGGAGATAGATATTATTCATTCATCATATCATCAAGTCTACACATAACATCTTAGTGTCATGGAGATACCATATAAACTTGATCAACACAAAGTTCTTCCACACAGGGTTATCATAGAATCTGTCACACATGACACATACTCCACTGTCTTTTTCATTATTGACTGTAGAGTCAACTCTGTGTCAGGTAACACTTTTCTTAGTCAGAGAAACATTACACATACCCTATTTAACTCAAGTGTCAAACCTCACTGATTTTTCACCTTTCTCAACTTACAACTTTATGTGACAAGATTCTTGATTCTGGGGAGTCTTCCATACTCCTCATTCAGTTTAGCATTTCACTTCCAAAGAAAGACCAGAGTTACGTTCTGTCACCCACTTGGGACTACAAGTCTTATCATACAGCTGTTGTGCCATCTAATTTGCTGACATAACACTAAACTTTCTTACAACTTATACCAACTATTTCATTAGTTGTACATTTTGTTGTCATAAGGGGAGGTTACTTATCAATTAAGAACTTATCTTAGACGTATATTTAGATGTTATGTATAAGTTGCCTTATCAGATCTAGATAGGGGTATTCTAAGGAATTATTTTTAGCTTGATAAGCTTTCCCACAATGATTTTACAATTTTTCCTTCAATTAGTACATCATTACTGATGTTATGTTTAGGCATATCATAAACCCCTAACATATGATGTCCATACTATTTTATGTAACTAGATTGATTTCACAGTTGTCCATTCTAGGTAACCAACATAAATCATTTGCTTAGGAGTTATGTTTTTACTTTGCCATACCACCTGATATTTCTTAGATACCAGAATTACTTACTTTGGTATCCTTCACATGTGTCATAAACACATCACATCCTAATCATTTCCATATCTCTATTGTTATTACCAAAGCCATACATATAAAAGGATCTTTCTTTCATCTTTGGGACATTATTTATTACACATATCTTTATTGTGGAACCAAAGTCCAAGACAAACTAATACTTTTCTAAGTATCCATCATTGAATTATTTCTAATCCATGAACATCAAGTGTCATAATACTCACTTGATTGCCATGTCCCTAAAAAGACAAAACACAAAGAAACATATTCCTCTTATCACCCCATCATCACCTAGGGTTGTTTATCAAAGAGAAGAGATTATCATCTCCTCTGATTATTGTATGAACTTTCAATTGTTCACGAGTCACTTACTCTTATTTCATCCTAGGTTCCTTGCCATCATCATAGGAATTATAAGGATGATTACATGTCATCACTCCTTTCTTTGTTATTGTCTAACATGTTCATGAACATTTTGTGATTTTATCACATTTCCCATTTCTACATCATGGAAAAAGATCTTTACTATTCATATAGGATTTATCAGACTGGGATCATCTCCCTTGTTCTCATTCTCTTTATCATGAGGATTATACTTTTTACTTCCTCATACATAGATTAATATGAGATCATCTCAGATTCCATTTTATTGCACTTAGGATGTGATAAAAATATCCATGCCATATTTCCAGTTTTGTTATACTCACTAGATTGTCTCAGAATGACTACTTGATCAGAGTAATCAGAAAGATAACAAACTAAGAGTTCCATACTCACCTTATCTTCAATAGTTGAATACCTGGCCAGGGTATACAAGTACTGAGATTAGGTAGTATGCACTTTGTTTACTATCATATTCCTTACTTTTCATGTCATCAAAAACATAAGATTTAGCATCCATGGATTTTCTCCAGGCATCACCTCTACACCTCATCCTCTTTCACATAGATAAGAGCAATTATAAAGCATTTAAAAGAATACTGAATAGAATATAATTCTAGTTCTCATCATTTCTTCCCTATGTTCCCATAGGGCAATCAATAGGAAAATCAATAACAACAATCCTTCTTATGATTATCAGATAACATCAAGATAAGGCATATCAAAATTAAAAAGCTCTATCTAACTGTTACCCCTCGTGGTCATCTACCGCTCCAGGTTGACTCAACACATAGAGTCTAGTTGTTTCATGTTGTTACTCTTGCCTTTTTATGTTATTAGGCTGTAACTTTCGCAAGCCCTGCCGAGTCTACCTCATTTGTTGAGTCATTTCCTCCCTTCTTTTCAAAGAAAAGAGTTTAGTATGCTCAACATGTCCTTACCTATAACATGTCTTACCCTCGTACCATGGTCTTATCAGTCTTATTACCGATGTAAAAACTAAGCCATGGGTTCTTACATGTGGAAAATTAGGACTTTTGCCTTTACTTAGCGACTACTGCCATGGTGCACTAGGCATTTATTACACTGATGGAACCAAAAACTTTGGCTTTTTAGAACAACTAGGCAAATGTCTCTAAAATTATAGAGATCTTACCTTAATTCTCAGCTTATTGCCCCTTCTTGGGCATTACCATCACAGATGTACTATCTGTCTATACTTAAGGAAGAGTCTATTTTCTTGCCATATGTTAATCCTTCCCACATTTTCCACTATTCCAACATGACTATGTGATTCAGTACCCCTTTTAAGAGTCGAAAGCTTCTATATTGAGGTCTGGTAACCTCTGTTGTAATGCTAGTATCTAGTCTACTATATGCTTCATTGTTGTCCCTACTTACCTCTCAAAAGCATAAAAAGCAGGATTCTCTATCCTCATTGGGTTAAGATGGGTAGGGGTGTAAACGGTGCGGGTACGGTGCGGGTATGACCATACCCAGAACCGTACCCAATTGTTTTTGCGAGTACAGGTACGGGTCCAGACCCGCATTTCTCAGTAACCAGACCCCCACCATACCCGGAACCGCATATAATGCGGGTACACGGTGCAGTTCCAAGGGTATACGGTTCTGTGCAAAAAAAATTTAAGCATTAAAATTGATGGATGCACCTGTTTTTAAGCCCAAATTAATGTATACATTTACTGAAGATCGAAATTTTCAGTATATAAGCTGCTAGAGTAACACAAAGTTGATGCTTTGGGGGGCTTTCTGGACTTAAAATCATTCAAGTACCTACTTTTGGGCCAAAATCTTTATTAAAAAAACCATATCATACATGTATATGATTTAATCACTAGAACTACGTTTGAAGTTTTTGGATGTGGCAACGGCTGCAACTGTCAGAAAAGTTTGGATGGCAGGACAACGAACCACTACATCCATGTGGGGATGGTATCCAAAGTTAATGTTATTACTAATTCCGTATAAACGACGTCAATGTTGTATCCCAGAGAAGTATGGGGACAAATAGTGAAAAGTAGTAGAAGTGGGTAAACAAAAGTTGGCAATCTCACACAGTTTCGCGTGAACATATAATTGAGGCAATCATAATATAAAGAGTTCCACGATGTCTGTTACACAAACACCTAGGGCTTTCAACTAATTACATTTAGTCCAATGATCAGCTAAGGTAACTGATCATCCTATGATAATTAGACTTACACTAACAACTACGAAGCTTAGTCTTAAGGGAACGGCAAAAAAAGGACATGGACTGCCACCCCGTCCGACTCCCCTTGATGGCGATGGAGTGGACGTCTCTTGCGCCTCCGACGTTAGTGATGAGGACAAGGTTGAAGTAGGAGTGGTCGTTGATGGTGAAGCGGATGCCTCCGTGCTTCATACACGCAACCCTGTGTTAAATTAATAGAAGAAAACAAAATGGGATCTTGTTATGATTTGCTTCCAGGAACCGACCAAAAACAGTTTTTTTTTGTAAAATTATTCTTCGCTGTAGACGATTTTGTTGTTAAGTGAAGAAAAGCCAGCAGCTTTACCACCTCTTGTACGCCACTGACACTATCCCTGCTTTGTACTGCGCGATTTGCTGGAACACAGGCACAGCCAAGTCGAAGTGGTGCAGCGGCGGGTTGCACCAGCCTCCGACATCGTTCGGGAGCGCATTGTTGGGAGGGCAGAAGTTGGTGGCCATCATGTGAATGGAACCAGGGAGGCACCACTTGGAGTCCTGAACACACCTCAACTGGTAGCACGCTCCACAGCTCAGGCCGTTGTTGAACAGCGCCGTGCTCAGAGCGGCTGTGGATGTGCCATAACCCTGGCTGTAAAGGTTGTCGTAGCCGCACGCGCCGCCTGAAAAAACAACATGTTGGGCACCGGAGGGAGGTTAACTTTTTAAAATTAACGGATGAGAAGGCGTGGTGTTGACAAAGAAAGGTGAGGAGAATGTGCTTGCCTGTGTGGATTGAGCTGAAGTGGAGCGCAAGGATCGTTGAGTGAATTGGTGGACGGACCAGGGCTAGCTGCCACTCGACGCAGAGGGCGTACAGGGACCGAGGGACGACGCGGCGTCGGGGGGGCGGCGGCGGCTTGCGCGGAGAGGATCGGCGGACTAACCAGCGTGCTCACTGCTCAGATGAGCCTTGGGAGGCGGTGCCGCGGTGGATCTGGCTGGAGCGGCGAAGCATGGATCTGGCTGGTGGCTTGAGGCTGGCGGCTGCCCTTAGCCCTAGCGGTCCGCTCGCTTTGCGGATAGGGCTAGCGGAATGAGGGGAGCCGAGAGGCGAGAGGGGGAGCGGGGAGGCTGTAGAGTGTAGTAACTAATAGCCCTAAACCCTAACAAATAATTCATATATATGTATTTTTTTTGTGGGTACACGGGTTAGCGGGTATGGGTACAGCTATACCCATTATGGGAACCGTGACAATACGGGTATGCGGGTACGCGGGTCTAGAAAACTGGACCCATGATGGGTTTTGGCGGGTACAATTTTCTGGGTACACAGGTATACCCGTACCTATTTACAGCCCTAAAGATGGGAATGCTCAGGCACTCATTCTTTTCTTGACCGATCCCTTGCACCCTTTCCTGGTGCAACAACATTGCCCTCATCAATGTGTCCCTCATGTTGTCCAGTCATTTTTAAACTTCACCCTTTCTTTTGCATAAGCAGAAGTCACTATAGGGCATACTGGAGGACACTAACACGAAATCAACACCTTAGTCCTATGTCTCTGTAGACTCAGCGAACCTTAAGCTTTGATACCAAAACATGTAACAACCGTCATCAAACTAACAAATAAATCATTACTAATTAAGCGGAATAAACATAATAAGTGGATTAAAAAAATCACTAAAATTTAAAACCGTTTTGCAAGGAGATCCTTTTCCAGAAAACTCTTACTGAAAGATCCAAAACTCATACATATCATGATTACATTGTACACCATCTCATCTTGAGGACAACATATAACAGTTGCTCTATCAAAATACATACCGGAGCAACATAAAATGTCGAGGCATTCAAGCCAAAATCTCAAATCATTCATGAAACCAGTACGAACCAACTCCAAGGACCTGATAGTACAGAGACGACACATAGGACTTCTATCTACAAGAAACGACAGACTGTACACTCAACCTGAGCTGTCACTGCTGCCTCAGCTATCATTCCTCCTCTGTAGAAAGATCTTCGCCACCTCGTGCACGTCCACCTAAAAAATGTGGATCCCACGGGGTGAGACAATTGTCCCAGCGAGAGATATAACTCTCCGCTAATCATATTATTATCATAGAATAAGCATTTATAAACTGAGCAGAGGTTCTTTCTATATTAATAAGCAGGATTGAGCAATATCATCTCATGAAACGTTGTAGCTATATTTGATAAAGTAGTAATTCATATATTCATTTTATAAGGAATATGAAGAACATGCATAACATCTATCCATTTAAGATGCATTAAGAAATGTAATATCAACCAATGATTTTCGTATTCCATCCTTAAGAAAATACGCTACACGGGTGATTACATTTTACAATCACACTTATGCCCTGAGGAGATGAGGTATACTGCTCATACTCCAACCGACCACTATAAAGTCAAAATCGGTACCATACAAGGTCAATGGAAGAGACGACTGCCCATGACCTCTACCGTCTCGGTCAGTGCGAGACCACAAGTAGGACCATGTCAACTGTTTCATATATTTCCAGTGTATACTGGCAACTTCACTATAGATCTACAGAGGCAGATGCACTCTCTTCATAATCAAGAGATTTCATGTTTATCTCCACAGCGATCTCGGCATTCATCATCATCAGGAGATTCGTGATACATCCATCCTGGAACATATAATGAAGGATTAAGAGATCTCATGTTTATCTCACATCAATCCCACATTAGGGCGTAAGGATATTTGCACTCATCACCCCCACATATTCAAGAATATGCACCTCCAGAAGATCCCATGGGAAAACCTGTTTCACCATCACCAACTGCTGACGATGATGGATCTATGGTTAGGGCTCTACATGATAAGATTCCACTTGATTAGTTAAGTGTGTTACCGTATCTTTTAGCATCAATCACGTTTTCAAACATGAATTATTATGACAAATGCTACAAATAAAGGTATAATACATCTATCAAGTATCTTTCAAATCTTTAGAACATGTATAACATTTAGGATCTCAATCCCTTATCTCATTACTGGGAATTCTCATCCCTTAACATTATCATCATGATTACTAGATATGGGTATTCAAACCCTTAGTTCATCACTGAACAATGTTACCACTTATCAGGTAACTAATACCTCTAGGTCCTTAGACCAAGGTATACATGATACTTGTTGCACAAGCATCTCACATGGCTCATAAGGCCATTACACATCTTGTCACCTCTCACTAGGCAACAACTTATTCACATGGCTCACAAGGTCATTACACATCTTGTCACCTCTCACTAGGCAACAACTTATTCACATGGCTCACAAGGCCATTAATCATTATACTTGTTATACGAGTACTTAACATGCCTCACAAGCCTTATGTAATAAGAGAAATGCAACCTTCCCATCATTAGAGTTAGGGTTTCCCTTTATAGTTGAATAGGGTTTTATGTTCATATTATTAATCCAAACCCTAATTCATTACTCCTCACATCTAGGAGCATACATTGATATCATAAGTATTCAATTATACTTATTTATTCTCATCACTTATCATTAAATGATTATCAACACAAAGTATGAGTTTCTCTCTCATCCCGACTAGGATATTGATTACATCATACTTTATTAACTTGGCGTAACCCTTCTCAAGGAATGTTAGCCTACACTTATGAAAGTGCATTAAACTCATTACCTCTCAATGTAACAATTAACATGACACACTTCATGTGTTACTCATCCAAGTATATTGGATTTGAGGTGCATCAAGGTGTATCAACCTTGAGATGTTGGATATGATAATTATCATGTCTTGATGTATCATTTCCCTCATCACTTTTAACTTGCTTAAGTTCATCAACTTATCTTGTATTAGGGTATTTCCCATCCTAATACTTTATGCACTAACTCATCACATTTATGTTGTAGTTCATTGGCCATAAGTCACACACTTGAATTACCCAACTATCATAAAGTGGTATAGACTCATCTCGAGTTAAGGCATTGTTGATATACCATTATCAACCACTTTAGGTGTTCTACCTATCAAGGTATTAACCAAACCACATCATTACTTGGTGTTACACTCATCACTCCTAAGAGTGTTTTACCCTCACCTTTACAAGGTGCATCAGATTGAATCATGTATGTCAAGTTGAACACATGTATTGGGTTAGGTGTATATTGAGCTAGACATCATCATATCCCTCGTACCCTTACCCATCAAGGTATCATCCTTACCAATCATATGGTGTATCGTCTTCACCATACATGAGTGTAATTTCCTCATCTCACATGAAGATATTGGCCACACCATACTTTAGTGTATTGGCCATCACATGTTCTAGGGTATTAACCACTTTTGTCATCTAGTGTATTGGGTTACCCACCATATCATTTTAGAGATATGTGCTCAACACCATATCGTCCAAGAGGTGTATGCTTTCTACCCATATCACTTTAGAGGTGTATGCTTGCTTTACATATCAGGCAAGAGGTGTATGCTTTCTTTACATCATATTGGGCAGAGAGTTGTGGGTGTGCTTCACACCATATCGGGCAGAGAGGTGTGTGTGTGTTCTTCACACCATATCGGGCAGAGAGGTGTTTGTGTGCTTCACACCATATCGGGCAGAGAAGTGTGTGTGTACTTCGCACCATATCAGGCAGAGAGGTGTGTGTGTGTTTCACACCATATCGGGTAGAGAGGTGTTTGTGTGCTTCATACCATGTAGGGAAGAGAGGTATCTGTGTGCTTCAAACCATATCGGGCAAAGAGTTGTGTGTGTGTTCTTCACACCATATCGGGCAGAGAGGTGTGTGTGTGCTTCACACCATATCAGGCAGAGAGGTGTGTGTGTTCTTCACACCATATCAGGCAAAGAGGTGTGTGCTTAACCCAATATTGTTTTTGAGGTGTATGATTGACCTCATATCGTGCAATAGGTGTATACTACACCACCACATCGTGCAAGAATGTATAAATCATATCCATATCGTTTTAGTGAAGTAGGTGCATCACCGTATCGGGTTAGAGGTGCTTGCTTGTGTGCTTGAACCCGATATCACTTTATAAGGTGATACCATCTTCTTCAAGCTCTAGACCTTTATTATAACTGTTATAGTTCATGGAAACAGGTCTAAGAAACTACTAGAACTCATAATGTCATCAACTATTTCATAAAAAATTGGAATTAAAAGTAGTTCATTAAGTATAGCAATTTAAGTGATGAATAATAACATGATAGATTACACGTTATATAACCCACCTTAAGAACAACTTCAAAGCTCCAAGCTCCAAAGCTCCACGTTCCTAAGGTTTAATATGACTTATAAAAAGTCCAAGGATCGTTCACGACTCCTTCATATACAAGGAATCACCATGGATAAGCAATTGGTGAAGAAGAAAAGAAAGGAAGATCATAACCGTAAAATCATGCTTCAATCCAAGGTTGAAGATGATCATGGCCTCACCTTAGGGTTAAGTATGAGCTCCTTCTTGATCCTTAGCACCTTTTCATGATACCATACTACTCTTTCATGATATGCCACCACCCTTGGCCGATATCCCCCTCACTTGTGATCAAAACACTTCACTATGGCCGATATCACCTCACTAGGCCGATATCACCCTACTTGGTTGATATGATCTTGCTATGGATGATACCCAAGGCCCTATGCACGATACCACTTCACTACTGCATGATACAAGGACCCTATGAACGATACCTTAGTGAAGGAGTGTGGTAAGATTCGAAAATTTTCACTAAGGGGTGAAAGCATGGGTATATATACTTGTTGTTCATGAAGAAGTGTGAAAATGAGGTGTCATCAATTTGAGCTACTAGGTGCCACGTGTCCATGCATGGTTGACACATGTACATACATGCATTAACATTTATATTGACATGCAAAACACTTGAGGATAATCTAGGGATGAATTTTCGTCCATTACTTATCCATTTGAATAAAATATATCAACTAAATCACCACTTTATTCACAACCTGATACAACTTTTCTAAGGAAGTTGTAAACCGATACACTTCACCTCCTTGAGGTGATTTGCACGTCATGGGATTTTCCAAGAGTCCACAAAACTATATGGGACTCCTCCTATGGCTCCTTGGCCAATAGGCACTCATATATAAGCCTTTCAACTTGATACAACTCAACTTAAGGTTTCATATTCAACCCTTTTCTTAGTCATTTCATCACCAAGATTACCATCACTCATAATTGATTCAAACATGGTATCTCCTTCTTTATATCTCTTATAAATGATACATAGAGGAATTAGGGACACTCTAGAGTTGGTAATTTGCATTTCAACCCCACATTTTGGGTAAATTACAATTTGTACCAAAATTGGTGCACAAGGTACTAGCATTATTCAAACATGTTCAAACTTGGAATTTAGGCTTTCCACAAGCCACCACTTAGCATCATTCTCTCTATTATGATGCTAAAACACTTAAGGCATGTTCAACATGTGACATTTTGCAATATAGCCCCTCATCTTGGGTAAATTGCACTTTGGTCTAAAACAAAGGAACATTGCTCAAACAACATTCAATCAGGACCAAACTTGGAACATAAGTGTGTCACATGTTAAAAAAACACCTTAGAGGATTATATTAAATTTATAAGCAACTTACTTAGCCAAAACAAATAGGGTTACCTCATAACCCATGTCAGGGTCATTACAAAGGGTGCAGTAGAGCTTCTCTACTTCAGAAAAGTTTCTTGGGGGGGGAGAAAGTCCGAGTTGGAGCATCTGTAAAGGTGGAACTTCATCCTCAAGCCATAGTTTTACTCTTTCCACTTCATTCTTTGGTTTTTTTAGCTTTTCTTCTCTCTAATCATGGAAAACTCTAAACATTGTGATATATGATTGTGTTTCTGCTTACTATGTGAGTAAAACTCTCCTTCTTGGGCATAGGAGAGTATCTCCCATGCTATAAATCATGTGAACTTGTAATTTATATCTAGTGTTAGTTAATTTGCTTCTCTAAGAGATTCTATAGTGTTTCTTTGCTCGTATGCTTGATTGGCCATCAAATATGCAAGTTGTATGCTTCTTTATACGATTCAAAAGGATGTATGAGGGAGTATGGATTAGATTTCTTGGAAACAAACTCTTGGCCACGGGAGAGGTTGCATTTGACTCTGAAAATAGACATGGGAGTGTTATGTGAAGATGAGAAGCATCTCATGTCACCGGAAGGTGTGTGGTGATGGAAGCCTCCTTTGCAGTTTGATTAACATATTTAATTTCATATTTGCACATGATGTAATGGTATGGAAGTGAAATCTTATGTCTAATATCTCCTAAATCAGATCTAAACCCTTTAAATTTAGTTCTTACTCTTACTAGTTAGTTGATCTTAATCAAAACTTGACTATTGCAATCTGACTTAGATTGTTGAAAGCTGGCAATTTGCATGTAGCTAGCCTAGCTCCTTGTGGTTCGACCTTGACCACAATTGATCATGTATACTTTCGGGTGATTGATGAGTTGAGACTATTATTTAAAACTCTCTTGCCCTTGGCAATCAACAAGTTTTTGGCATTATCGTCGGGGAGCTATGGTAATTTTTAGTTAGAGTAAAAGTGCTAATTAGTTTTTGAGACTAAGTCATTCAAAAATATTGTGCTACCTTTTTCATCTTGTGATATTCACTTAACTTTTTCCTTTGTAGGTTGCATGTGTGGTTCTAAGAAGGGTCTTGAGGCATCTTTAGACCCAGAAACCAAGCTAACCTTTTGTAGCCAAAGAAGAGCAAAGAAGGGTGATAACTCTGCAAGCTTGGAGGGATCACAACCATCATCACCTCATTCAACACCTTCACCACCGCCTTCACCTGATCATCATCAATAATCAGAGATGGAGAACAATTGCCTGCTTAAGGGATGTGTTGTGCCAGTTGACATCAACATCTATGGGGCCATTGATCATCTAACTATTGAGGCAAACAATTTCTCTATCAGCCTCACCTATGTAGACGATCCAGTAGAACCGGTTTGGAGGAACTCCTATGGAAGATCCAAATATTCACATAGCTGAGTTTTTGTAGTATGTGAACTCCTATTCCCATTCACACTATAAGACCAAGCCAAGGCATGGCTCTCATCTTTTCCCAATCCATCTAACAAGAGTTGGGATGAGATATTGAATGCTTTTCTTACCAAGTATTTTCCATGTAGCAAGACAGCTCAACTGAGGAACCAGCTCACCAACTTCAAGAAATAAGAAGGTGAAATACTCTATGATACATGAGAGAGATTTAAGGATCTACAATGCCTTTTTCATCACCATGGTTTGACCAATTGGTTGTTGTTACGTACCTTCTACAATGGGTTATTTTACAACACCCATATGTCTGTGGATGTCGCTACTAATGGAGTATTGATGGACAAATCCTACAGGGAGGCATATGACATCATAGAAGATATGGCACTAAATCATTATCAGTGGAGTTCAGAAAGAACTAGCCAACCTCACTCATCAAATGGCACAACAAAGAAGTCAGATGGGAAACACACCGTTGATGTAGTTGATATTGTTGCAGCCAAGCTTGATGCATTGTCATAAAAGTTTGAAAAGTTGACTACACATTCCATCCAAGTAGTTGAGCAAGTACGTGAAGCATGTGGAGCCCCCGATCATGACTCTTTTTCTTATTTTCCCCACAAAAAAAATGTTGGAGAGGAACAAGAGCATGCCAATGCAGTAGGGAGTTTTCTTAACAAGCATCTCTACAATCCCTACTCCAACACCTATAACCCAAGATGGAGAGACCACCCAAATTTCTCTTATAAAAACAACAATCCTCAGAAATAGCAATCAAATCAACATCACCAAAACCAAGGTCAAAATCATCAATGAAAAATGAGCAACCGCCAACCCATGAACATTAACTAGTCCTCGGGATTCAACAACAGAAACTACAATCAGCCTCAACCTAAATCAACCTTGGAAACCATGCTTGAAATTTTTGTGTTAACACAGATTCAATAAAATGATGAGTTCTGTGCACATGGGTTACTCTTGAAGGATGTTATCACTCAACTCTCCTCCAAGGTAGATGGTATTTCTACTCACATGTAGATGCTAGAAAATCAGATTGCCCAACAAGCTTTAGCAAATCAAAGAGCATCTTCCAGTGCATTTCCAAGTCAGCTAAAGATGAACCCTCGTGAATGTAAGTTTGTTGAACAACCCTCTCCAGTAGATGAGAAGATAGTCGAAGTTGATAAAGAAGTTGACGTTAAGAACATTCAAAAGAATAAAGGTACAAATGAAGAGCAACCGTCCTACAAGCAAACTGTCCCTTTTCCTCAAAGGTTTGCATGCCAGAAAGAAGAAGGAAAATTTCATAGGTTCATGGACATTCTTAACAAACTGTATGTCAACCTTCTATTAGTAGAAGTCATTGTTGAAATGCCTACCTATGCAAAGTTCCTAATAGATATCTTGACCAAGAGTAAGAGGATAAACCAATTGAAAACTATTATGCTATCTGAAAGAATGAGTTCCACCATTCAAAATAGATTACCAGAGAAACTTGATGATCAAGGTGCCTTCACATTGCCAGGCAAGATTGGTGACACAACATTTGATAAGGGTTTAGTTGACCTTTGAGCTAGCATAAGCCTTATTCCATTCATATTGTGGGAGCAACTTGATATTGGAGAATTGAAGCCAACCAAGATGGCCATTCAACTGGAAGATCACACCATCAAGTATCCTAGAGGAATTATTGAAGATGTGTCTGTTCAAGTGGGCAAGCTTTTCATCCATTGTGATTTTGTTGTGATTGATATGAATGAGATTCTATCCAATCCTATTCTCTTTAGAAGACCCTTCCTCTGCAATATTGATTTCATAGTTTATGTACGAAACTCTTAGAGTAGGAGGTGAGACAATGGAGTTCTCTGTTCTAGACGCAATGAAAGCCCCAACCAATATGGAGAACATATGCCTAGTAGATTATATTGACAAATTTTTTGAGGAAGATGAAGATTATTCTGATTTCCTTGTTGACTATTGTGATGAAACCGAGTTGGACATTGTCATGGACACAAAAAATATGTATGTTATTTCTAGGACCACATCACCTCCGTCTCATGAAGATACTTCCCTGTTGAAAGATAACTCTAGAAATCTCACCAACGAGAATAAGGTAGAACTCAAACCCCTTCCACCGGGGCTAAGGCATGCTTTTTTTGACCCAAATTCTACTTCACATGTCATCATAAATGATGCTTTAATTGATGAAAAATAAGACAAATTGTTAAATGAATTGTGTTACATAAGGAAGTAATCAGTTATTCTATCGATGATTTACAAGGCATCAACCCCTCCATTTGCATGCACATAATTAATTTAGAGGAAGATGTCAAACCTTGTATTGAACCTCCTATGAATTTAAATCAAAATATGCTTGAAGTTGTTAAGAAAAAGATTTTAAACTAAAAGATACATGGATTAATTATACTATTAGTTACATCCCCTGGGTGAGTACTATTATTGTAGTACCCAAAAGGGGAGGATTCAACTATCATGAAAAGGGACGATGATGAATTGATTTAGACATGTGTTGCCACATGATGGTGCATCTATATTGACTATATGAGAGTGAGCAAAGCAACCCGTAAAGACCACATTCCATTGCCTTTCATTGATTTAATGCTTGAGAGACTAGCAATCATTCTTATTTCTGTTATTTTGATGGCTATTCAAGATTTTTCCAAATATTGGTTTATCTTTTGGATTAGGAAAAGATGACTTTTACATGAACTTATGGTACATACACCTATAGACACATGCCTTTTGGTTTTTGTAACACACAAACGACTTTTCAGTGTTGCATGGTGGCTATTTTCTTAGATTTTATTGAACGAATGATGGAAGTTTTTATGGATGACTTAAGTGTCTATAGGAATTCTTTTGATAGTTGTCTATCTAATTTATCTAAAGTCCATGAGTGTGGTAAAAAGGTTAACCTAGTACTATACTGAGAGAAATGTCATTTCATGGTACAATCCAGTGTAGTACTAGACCATGTGATTTCTAATAAGGGCATTGAAGTTGACAGGGAAAAAGTGGAAGCGATTGAGAAGATGTCAACTTGGTCTAATGTCAAAGATGTTAGGATCTTTCTTAGCCATGCAGGTTTCTACAGACAGTTCATCAAAGACTTTTCCAAAATAGCAAAACCTATATGTTCATTGTTGGCTAAAGATCTTGAATTTGTTTCTAATGAAGAATGTCAAGCCGCTTTCAAAAAATTCAAGGATGCACTGATCTCAGCTCCCATAATTCAGCCACTGGATTGGGATGCACCATTTGAATTAATCTGAGATGTGAGTGAGTATGCCATAGGTGCAATCCTTGGACAAAGAAAGGACAACAAGCTACATGCCATCCACTATTCCAACAAGACACTTGATGAGGCCCAAGTAAACTATGCCACAACTGAGAAGGAGATGCCAACCATAGTTTATGCCTTCAATAAATTTCTTCAATATCTAGTATTCTCCAAAGTTGTAGTCTACATTGACCATGCAATCATCAAGTACTTGTTAAATAAGAAAGATGTCGATCCATGTCTAATTCGATGGTTATGGCTACTGTTATATCCTCAATTTTGGTAAAAATTGAAAGGTATAAATAGAAATCATGTTTTGATAGATGGGTTTCTCCAATGATTTTATTGGTGGAATAATAATAACTTTGATCACATTCGTGGCATTGGTGCTTGTGGCACAAATTGATAAATAGAAGGAACTCGTAATAATGGTTTCTGTTTTGCCAATAAAGTGTCATGCTTTCCTTGACGGCTTATTATTGCCAAATCCAAAGTCTTAATAAGAATATGATAATGCTTTTTCGTGACCTTTGGATTAATAAGAATAAAAGGCAAGAGTTTTGTAGAAAGGATTGAAGGAGAAATATATTCTCTTCTAGAATTATTCCTTGTCTTTCCATGGTATTAGTTATCGGGTATAAGGTTGTCTTTAATGCATACGGAAAAGAGAGTTATGCATGCCTTGCCTTTTTGGCATATTGCTTGAATGCAATGTAGAGGATGAGAAAAGAAAGGAGAGAGAGAGATAGATGCCTCGTGAGGTCTCTCTCCTTACTAGATCAACAAATTAACAATGTTAATATGGGGAAAGGAAAAAAGAAAAGAACAAGGAAAGTAATTAATCATCTTCCTTTTTGTGGATCATGGTATACGTGTCTCTCTCACCCTTCCTTGCCTCCTACGTAGTACCCCTTAGGGTTTCTACTAGATATATATATATATATATATATATATATATATATATATATATATATATATATATATATATATATATATATATATATATATATATATATATATATATATATATATGAGACCATAAACTCTTGTCTCCACCTTGGATATCAGCCAACCTAGTCCCTCTTCCCTCCCCCTTTAGCACCCTCAGCAACCTAAGTCTTGGCCGACCAGGACGCTACCATCCTTGGTACAGAAGCACCGATGGGAACCCTAGCCATGACCAAGAGAGATGACGGGGAAGTAGGCGTTAGGTGGATGCAGATGGAGCCAAGGAGTAGCCGACATCAGCGGCTGTGACTTCACAGAACAACCTGCAAGAGACAAGGAGGCGACTCCATGAGGAGGTTGTAGGTCCGGTCCAGATCGCTGCTGACTGCCACAGTCTGGCCATGTCCGTTGAGGGTAGGCGGGGGGTTTCCCAAGATCTTCCCACATCTCATCGCATGAAACGGGGCTTCTGGTCCGTCGGCCGAGAGCCATGACGGCAGCAGGAATCTCTACGAGAGAGAGAGAGGCGGAGTTGTGGTCTATGGATCCTGGCATCAGCAGATCATAGGGCTTCTGGTTGTGAGATGAAGAAGGGGAGGCGATGACGCACCGAGGGATGGTGGTGTCTGCTGTCAGACCGATCGGTGGCTCAACCTTCAGCTGCCCTTTCCGCTGAGAAGAGGAGGACCGCGAGAAGACTCCCGACTATGCTGAGAGCACGACCTGACCTAGAGGGGTCCGACAAAGGTAGACGCAGCTGATGGGTTATCTGGGCGGCGGCTGCAGTGGTCGCCACTGAAGCCCGACCTCCGTCCGACTGCGTGCGTCGTACGCGCCCAGGAACCCGTTGGCCAGAGGAAGAAGAAAAGGGGGTCGAATGACCCAGATGCCCAAGACAGATGCTTCAAGTGGGAAGGGCGTAGGCGTCTTTTCCAACCCAGGCCGACCCAACTAAAAGAAAAGGGACAAACAAGTAAGTTGCTGACGTGTCAGCGTATGATTGGTCTATTTGTCTTTATTTTTGCAAGAATTATAACTAATGATGGGTAACTCAGATTGCAACGTATAATACATGAAAATTAATCATAAAAACGAGAGGAATCTAAATAAAATATTATCATAACCTTATTAAGCTTTCTGTTCTAAAAGTGTGTGTAACACATGTGTTAATGTGATTAGTATAAAGGAAAACCTAGAATTGCTTTAATATGATGCTTAATTGAGAAGATTAGGTTATGTTGAGCTAATACCTGGTCTTGTTATGTATAATGAAGAAATCATGGATAATGGATGATTCCAAATTAGTAATCTTATTCATGATGTTTAGGGTGTTAAAATCAATGTTAACATCTTGCTATGATCTAATGCTGATACTAATCTAGATGTCATGAATAGTTTAATATACTTAAGTTGACGATTAGGGTTTAACCTAATATGCATAAGTGAGATTGTAATCTTAGAAACCATAACGTGAGGAGTTAGGGTTTGTGACCCTAATCCCAGATCCAAACATGAGATAATCCTAAACCCTAGTTTAGGAGTGAATCTAGACTTGAATAATGTAATGTGAATACACGGTGACACATATGTAGTATGCTTGTTTCATATTGAATGCCTTATTGCTTGAATGTTTGTCTACACTCTTAAAGTATATCATGTTCTACATGGTTTCTGCGATGGCATAAGGTACGTGGTTACACTTATGATTACATGTATCGAATTCTGAGATTGCCGATGTTTCTCGATGAGATTGAACGACAAATAAACTGCTTGCTTGTTTATTTAGTTCTTGCAAACTATAAAGTCCATATGAGTATCATGTAAAGTAAATAATAGTATTCTGAACCCTAGGTTAGACTGATCTTAAGGGTAATGCACACGAGCCCTGGAGGGATAGTGATTACACCTGAGGTGGTTGACCAGATATGGGTTAGAATATGAAAAACAAGTTTATTTTCTTATGTGCAAGATGAAGATGTTTTCTCATATATTACTTGTGATTATTGTTTGAACCCACATACCAGTATAGAAATATACTGATCGCGTATTTGTTTGTCGACGTTTTAGGTATCAGATATACTTGATTCGTGGACATGAGGGTACAATTAAAGATGTTGAAGACACTATAGTTTAATCATGAAGGTTTAGTCTTAATAGTTTATCTTCACACATGTAAAAGTTAATTCTGTTTAAAAGTTATGTAACTCCTTAGAGGAGCTTTTTATCTAAACATGTAAATATTTGATCATTAATGGAAATTGTTTACTATTTTGTATTATTTCATGAATCTGATCTTGGAAATTATGATTAACGATCTGTGACTTTAAGGTCTTTTAGACACTCAAAAGTGTGGGTCGTTACATTTGGTATCAGAGCACAGATTCATCAGCTAATACTTAATAGTTTATAATTTCAAATAATCCTTAGAAATGTTCAGAGAAAAAAATAGGTTTAAAAAGCTTCGAAAAGAAAAATACTAACAAGAGAAGTAAAATGTGAAAATTTAAAATCAGTGATCAACATGGTATGGTGCTTTGGGACACTACCCATGTGAAACTTAAAATTGGTAATCATCATGGTGTGGTGGTATGGGACATTGCCCATGTGAAACTTAAAATCATGAATAACAAAGATAAGGGATGGTTTAGGTAACCCAATCTCCCATGCATATGGGCATGAGGAGCATAAAACTTATGTGATAAGTCTTAAGAGATATAAAACCCAATAGTTATATATATACACATATGGAAAATGAAAAGTTGGAATATAACTTGCTCAAACTCCTCATGTGGTCTCTAGAAGTTTAGTGATGGTGGCCAAGCCCCTGGAGGGGAAGGCTGAGGTAGCACCAAGCCCTGGAGGGAAGGTGACCCAAGTTCATTGAATGAACAGAGACCATGAGGGGGTATTCCAGAGATTGAGCAAACATGGAATGTTATAATTATAAAAGTTATGCCTAACAATAAAAAAAAGAGGTGTCTAAGAAACCTTTAGCGTTAGTGTGCCAACTTGGGGTGGGTCAACCCGAGAGTGGGAAGATGACCTATGAGGGAGGCAAAACCTAGATCTTGGGATCAGGTTGTGGCTAGAGAGCTTAACCCCCTCCTATGAGCCAAGAAGGAACCCTAGGCTAGGACTTTCCCTTAAAAGGTAAGTGAATAAATGTAATTAAGTATTGAGATAAACTTAATCCTCACCTAGAGTAGTGAAGAGTTAAAGATATATTAAAAAAATGAAAGCACTTAAATTCTTTGAACCCAAGGATGCCAACTCTGAGTGACACAGCTGGTCAAGCCCAGGAGGGAAGACCAGTAAGGCACCAAGCCCATGAGGGAAGGTGGCCTAAGTGGACGACCAAGCCCAGGAGGGAAGGTCATGAAATGGTCAAGCCCAGGAGGGAAGACCAGGAAGGCACCAAGCCCAGGAGGGAAGGTGGCCTATGTCCACAATGCAGTTGTTTACGATCAAGCCCCTGGAGGGGAAGATCACAGAGGTCAAGCCCAGGAGGGAAGACCGACATGGCACCAAGCCCTGGAGGGAAGGTGGCCCGAGCCCAATGATGGGACGACACTGCATTATGTGTACTCAAAAGAGAGATATGAAGGCAATTCTGGTTAAAGAATTAAATAAGAGAATAATGTGCTTAAAAGATGTGACATCTCAAAAGAAACCCTTAGGGAGGGTAGAGTCCTAATGCAATCCTAGGGTCAAGTAGGGTGTATTAGAGGTACATAGGACCGATGGGTTGGGAGTTGATATGTCCTGAATGCACATGACCAAGTGGTTGGGAGGTAACAGTTGGTTTGCCCTAGGCCCATGTCTCAGGAGGTTGGCCACCTACCTGATGTTCATGTGGCCCAGTAGGGTGAATGTGAAAGGCACTCCCTTGATGCATGAGGATGAGATCACTCCAAAAGTACCTATACCCCTAGAGACCTTGAGGATTTGGCTAAGGCTCATAATGACACATGAGATGTAAATATAAAAGAAGTCATGAAAACTTGAGAGAAGTTGTTCCCTAACTTAAGAGTAAGAAAAAGGGACACTTGACTCCATGAGATAAAAGAATGTTATAAAATTAAGAGAAAGAAAGTTTAGAATCATATAGAGTATGATTCAACTTAATGTGTGAAATTGAAAGGTAATGTGTGGATGTACTATCTCCGCTCTTGGAATGGAATGAACTTTGTATTTAGGCTACAGTCAAATGCTTATTTCATCTCATTATGAGGGAGGGAGATTGGGTAGACACACGTTATGTTTAAAATTGAGAATAAATGTCTTAAGTCGAATGTGTAATGACATGAACTAGGGTTAGAGGTGTCACCTCACCCTTTGTGAAAATAATGAATAATAGGTTGGAAACCTAGGTGAAAAGAGAAATCACCAAGTGAAATTGAGATCACAAAATAAGAATAAAATCATCAAGTGATGACCACATGTGTATACTATAGATGAGGATATACTTGAATTTCAATTCAGGTGCCAATCTTAGTAATAAAATGAAAATTGACATACAATGGAAAAGTGGTTAAAGATGTCTAAGTAGGGTGCTAACCCTAATTTTTAAACATAAGATGGGTATCATTCACCTAGGCTTGGTAGGCCTGAATTTTGAGGACAAAATTCTTTTTAAGGAGGGGTGAATGTTATATCCTCAATTTTGGTAAAAATTGAAAGGTATAAATAGAAATCATGTTTTGATAGATGGGTTTCTCTAATTATTTTATTGGTGGAATAATAATAACTTTAATCACATTCGTGGCTTTGGTGCTTGTGGCACAAATCGATAAATAGAAGGAACTCGTAATAATGGTTTCTGTTTTGCCAATAAAGTGTCATGCTTTCCTTGACGACTTATTATTGCCAAATCCAAAGTCTTAATAAGAATATGATAATGCTTTTTCATGACCTTTGGATTAATAAGAATAAAAGGCAAGAGTTGTGTAGAAAGGATTGAAGGAGAAATATATTCTCTTCTAGAATTATTCCTTGTCTTTCCATGGTATTAGTTATCGGGTATAAGGTTGTCTTTAATGCATACGGAAAAGAGAGTTATGCATGCCTTTCCTTTTTGGCATATTGCTTGAATGCAATGTAGAGGATGAGAAAAGAAAGGAGAGAGAGAGATAGATGCCTCGTGAGGTCTCTCTCCTTACTAGATCAACAAATTAACAATGTTAATATGGGGAAAGGAAAAAAGAAAAGAACAAGGAAAGTAATTAATCATCTTCCTTTTTGTTGATCATGGTATACATGTCTCTCTCACCCTTCCTTGCCTCCTACGTAGTACCCCTTAGGGTTTCTACTATATATATATATATATATATATATATATATATATATATATATATATATATATATATATATATAGAGAGAGAGAGAGAGAGAGAGAGAGATGAGACCATAAACTCTTGACTATGCTGAGAGCACGACCCGACCTAGAGGGGTCTGACAAAGGTAGACGCAGCCGATGGGTTATCTGGGCGGCGGCTATAGTGGTCGCCACTGAAGCTCGACCTCCGTCTGACTGCGTGCGTCGTACGCGCCCAGGAACCCGTTGGCCAGAGGAAGAAGAAAAGGGGGTCGAATGACCCAGATGCCTAAGACATATGCTTCAAGTGGGAAGGGCGTAGGCATATTTTCCAACCCAGGCTGGCCCAACTAAAAGAAAAGGGACAAACAAGTAAGTTGTTGATGTGTCAGCGTATGATTGGTCTATTTGTCTTTATTTTTGCGAGAATTATAACTAATGATGGGTAACTCGGATTGCAACGTATAATACATGAAAATTAATCAAAAAAATGAGAGGAATCTAAATAAAATATTATCAGAACCTTATTAAGCTTTCTGTTCTAAAAGTGTGTGTAACACATGTGTTAATGTGATTAGTATAAAGGAAAACCTAGAATTGCTTTAATATGATGCTTAATTGAGAAGATTAGGTTATGTTGAGCTAATACCTGATCTTGTTATGTATAATGAAGAAATCATGGATAATGGATGATTCCAAATTAGTAATCTTATTCATGTTATTTAGGGTGTTAAAATCAATGTTAACATCTTGCTATGATCTAATGTTGATACTAATCTAGATGTCATGAATAGTTTAATATGCTTAAGTTGACGATTAGGGTTTAACCTAATATGCATAAGTGAGATTGTAATCTTAGAAACCATAACGTGAGGAGTTAAGGTTTGTGACCCTAATCTTGGATCCAAACATGAGATAATCCTAAACCCTAGTTTAGGAGCGAATCTAGACTTGAATAATGTAATGTGAATACATGGTGACACATATGTAGTATGCTTGTTTCAGATTGAATGCCTTATTGCTTGGATGTTTGGATACACTCTTAAGGTATATCATGTTCTGCATGGTTTCTGCGATGGCATAAGGTACGTGGTTACGCTTATGATTACATGTATCGAATTCTGAGATTGCCGATGTTTCTCGATGAGATTGAACGACAAATAAACTGCTTGTTGTTTATTTAGTTCTTGCAAACTATAAAGTCCATATGAGTATCATGTAAAGTAAATAATAGTATTCTGAACCCTGGGTTAGACTGATCTTAAGGGTAATGCACACGAGCCCTGGAGGGACAGTGATTACACCTGAGGTGGTTGACCAAATATGGGTTAGAATATGAAAAACAAGTTTATTTTCTTATGTGCAAGATAAAGATGTTTTCTCATATATTACTTGTGATTATTGTTTGAACCCACATACCAGTATAGAAATATACTGATCGCGTATTTGTTTGTCGGCATTTTAGGTATCAGATATACTTGATTCGTGGACATGAGGGTACAATTAAAGATGTTGAAGACACTACAGTTTAATCATGAAGGTTTAGTCTTAATAGTTTATCTTCACACATGTAAAAGTTAATTCTGTTTAAAATTTATGTAACTCCTTAGAGGAGCTTTTTATCTAAACATGTAAATATTTGATCATTAATGGAAATTTTTTACTATTTTGTATTATTTCATGAATCTGATCCTGGAAGTTATGATTAACGATCTGCGACTTTAAGGTCTTTTAGACACTCAAAAGTGTGGGTCATTACAGCTACTTTAAGAATTTGATCTTGAGATAAAGGATAAGAAATGAACTGAGAACAACATCATTGATCATCTATCTAGAGTGATGAGAATGCAAAGGTCACAATGACAATTGATTATTACCTTCCAGTTGAAAGACTCTATGCCATTTATGCAAAGCAAGCACCTTGGTTTGCCGATATAGAAAATTTTCTTGTTACAAGACACCTTTTGCCTGATCTTACCTATCAGCAAAAGAAGAAATTTCTGTACAACGTCAAATTCTACTATTGGAATGATCCAATGCTATTTAAACAAGGAACCAATGGACTAATTCACTAGTGTGTAGCTGACGAGGAGATACCAAGCATCATATCTAGTTGTCATTCTTCTTCCTATAGAGGTCACTTTGGGGGAGAGATGATAGCTACCAAGATCCTTCAAGCTGGATTCTATTGGCCTACCTTGTTTCGAGAAGTTCATGCTTACGTCAAAGCATGTGACCAATGCCAAAGGACATGTGGGATATCAAAGGGAGATGAGATGCCTCTTAACTCCATCTTGGAGATTGAAGTGTTCAATGTATGGGGTTTCGATTACATGGGCCCCTTCCCATCCTCCTATGGTTACAAGTACTTATTGGTTGCCTGTGATTGTGTCTCAAAATTGGTAGAGGCTATCCTACCCAAGCCTCAAATGCAAAGTCTATACTCAAGTTGTTCCAAAAGATCATCTTTCCCTACTTTGGAGTTCTAAGAGTCATTATCTCAAATATAGGGACAAATTTTAATGATAAATGGTTCAATAATCTTCTCTCAAAGTATGGAGTGACACATAAAATCTCTACCCCCTCCACTCCAAACATCTGGACAAGTTGAAGTGTCAAATAGATTGTTGAAGAACATCCTAGAGAAGACAGTTTCAAGTACAAGGAAGGATTAGGCACTCAAGCTAGATGATGCTCTTTGGGCATTCTGTACAACCTACAAGACTGCAATTAGGACTACACCATTCGGTCTCATCTATGGCAAGTCTTGCCATCTTCCCTTGGAGATGGAGCATAAATCTCTATGGACAATCAAAGTCCTAAATTTTGACATGAAGAAAGCAAGCGAGAAACGGTTATTGCAACTCTAAGAGCTTGAGGAACTCAGGCTAGATGCATATGAGAATGCAAAGATCTATAAAGAGCGGACAAAGGCATGGCATGATAAGAAGATTAGAAGGAGATATTTTGTTGAAGGATATCAAGTGCTTTTGATCAACTCCAAATTGAAACTCTTTCTAGGGAAGCTTAGATCCAAGTGGTATGAACCCTTCCTAGTCTTAAATATTTTTCCATACTGAACAATAGAGTTACATGGCAAGAAATCTACATTCAAAGTCAATGGAAAGTGATGCAAGCTATATACAGACGGCGAGAAGATTAATCAAGGAGCCTCTTGCTCAATCTCAGATGCATGGTTTCAGAAGTTGAAGAGTCTCACTCGAGACTCAAAATGGAGGACCTTGTGGGAGTTGACCCCACATATAGGATAGATTTCTTTATTATCATTTTCTTAAGAATATTTTCATTCCCTAGATATTTTTTTCATGGATGAATGTAATATTTTTGACCCTCATAGACGTATATCATCATCTCTACAAATGTTGAGCAAAAGAAAGATACGTCATGTAGAAATTCATTGAGACACATCGTGTCATTTGTGGCACATGACGTGTCTACCTTCACCGATAGACGATTCAAGCAAAACTCCAGAACACACAGAGTGTTTAATTCAAAACACAATGAGTGTGGCTATAGAAATGGGTTGTTGGAAACTTGCACAACGTGTAGAATTTCAAACATGCCATGTTCTCCGGTTTGAATGAATGTTGAGATCTTCAGGAAAGTTACATAGTATATCTTTATTCAAACACACCATGTCCATATAAGTTTGGGGACTTCCTAGAGCTCTTTGAAAATATACATGACATGTTTTTAATACAACACGGCGTGTTAGATGGTTCATTTGTGAGAAAAACATTATTTTGTTAAAATACATGACGTGTCTTTATTCGAACACAATGTGTCGTTATTAGGTTGTAAGCACCAGAATTCCACTAGAATCTTACATGGTGTGTCTACACAACAACACATCATGTTGTTATCAGTTTGAAAACTTCAACTAGCTCTCTGGAAAATTCCTGTCATCTATTTATTTGTACATGTCATGTATTCATTAAGAAAATCAAAATCAAAGGGAGCGGATGAATTGTACATTGGAACATGACATGTACTACAAAAGACACATCGTGTTCTCAAGTGAAGAATTGGGTTTAAACCCTAATCTCCAGCCGTCGGCCTCACTTCCACATTTGCCTCCAGCCATGTTCAAGTTACCTCCAGCCATGTTAACTTATTTCCAACCATGTGTGAGATTTCTCTCAATCGTGTGCTCTAGATTTGTTGTTTCTGTCACCTTCTCCTCCATTGCCTCCACTCATTGTCACCAACCTTGCTATCAAGACAAGTCCCCACACATCTGTGTGATTCAGCTTCTCCGCCATCTCTGTCAAGATCAGTGGCCGTGCAAGCTCCTTTTCTGACATCACCAAGATCGATGCCTCCATGCTCTGTTTGACCTCTGTCATTCACTAAGAAAGCAAGAAATTCCATCAAGTCCAAAACCCACCTCAGATCCTCTTCCATCACTAATCTAGAGTTCACCACTAGCGGTTAACATACCCTGAGCAAGCAAAAACATGTCGTACAACATCGTCTTACCCAACCTTCATATTCACCCAATCTCCAGAAGACGTGTCATGAGTTTTTCAGAACACGTCGTATCCAACGCTTCATTTCCTTCGAGCTCACCATCTAGAAGACATGTTGTGTGCCTAAAGAGGCACACTGTGTCTCTAACTACAGAAGCCAAACATCAGCTCCAATGGCACAAATCAAGAAGGCATCAAAATGCCAACATGGGGAGATCTCTTCTTCAACCCCCTCCGATGTCTCCACCACCCAGTTCTGCATCAATGAAGAAGAAGATCCCATATATCAATTTTTGATTGCTCATAGGGTTCTTCCTACAAGATTTGCTTTTCAATAGACTATGGATGTTTCAGGGTTCAAGGATGAAGTCTTTGGTTTGCTAGAGGAGTTGGGATTGAGGTATATATGTTGCACCATGAGCAACATCTATCCCAGGCTAACTTATGAGTTCCTTACTACTCTCATGTTTTGAGGATGACCCAAAAAATCATCATGAGCCCTATGGTATTATTTATTCCATCTTTTGGGTCAAGCTTATAAATTAACATTCAACGAATTTTGTAAGGCAATCCAATGCCACTATGGGAGTGGAATATCTTACCCTCCTCAGTTCAATAGTGATGAGTTCTAGAGTGAAATCACTAATGAGACAAGGCACGGGGCTAAGAAAGCCAGGGCAACAAGCATCCATAATCCAATTTTCTAATATGTCCACCTGCTACTTAGCACAAACATTTTTGCTAAGAAAGAAACTCAAGGAGTATGCGAGAATCAAGACTTATTCTTTCTTTGGAAAAATGGTTAATAACTACAAGCTCAATGTGGGATATTTTATTCTCACCAGATTCTTTGATATCAAGAAGATCAAGAAGAGAGAATCAAGTGACATCATGTGTGGGTGTTTGATTACCCATATTGCCCGCAAAGTGGGTATTGATTTTACTAGTCTATAGGCTGCACTTGGGAAGAACTTGGTGGATATTCAGCTTCTCATCTCTTCTGGTCTACTTGTTCAGGTTTCCAATGACAAATCCAAATTTAGACAATATTTTGATGATGACCAATATATTGACTTGCCTGATTTGGAAGAAATGACTCTGACGAACAAAGACAACTAGAAATGGACTCTTTCTAATTCTGATGAGCACAAGGATGCACCAGATGCACCTTCCTCATCTATTTTCGCTCCACCGTCTCCCTCCACTAGCATGTAGACAGACTATAGTCAGTCCATGCCTGATGTCCAACACATGTACGACTATGTCTAACAGAGGACTATCATGATAGTCGCTTTGATCCTATGAGTCAGCAATGTTATGTTATTCACAACATGATCCAGTGGATGGACATGTGGCACATTTCTCAAGGCCACTATGCCATGCCTCAGCCTCCACAGCCCGCACCTCCACCACCGCCTGAGCCAGAACCCACTCCTCCAGAGCCAATCCTTGTTGACATTCTTAACGATGATAATTTTTTGAATCAGTACTTCCCAGTTGGTCATGAGGGCATTGGCCATTCATCTTGATATTCTCCATGATAGGTAGTTGGTTGCTATCATGGGTGCAACCGACCGGTAATGTAGTTTCTTAGTTTATTTTTATCATCTTTTCCTTAGTACTTGTTTTAGTTTCTATTCTTCTAATGGAAAATCTAGTATGATAATAGGCCTATCTTGTGTAATGGATTAATTTCCTTCTGTGTTGAACTATCTTGTCCTCCTTCTTGAGAAATATCATTTGTGGAAATCGTAAAAGACTTTCATTAATCAAGTGAAACTTCATGACCACCAACACGTGTTTAACTTTGGGTTTATGCTTTCAGCTTGAACTTTCATCTTTCACATCCTTGATTGCTTAACACATGTAATGGCAACAAATTTTGTGAATAAATCAACTTTACAACACTACTTAGAACACAAAATGCCCTTGCCAAACCCTTAGTGCTTTTTCAACCACCCTTTACAGTGAAAATTTTCAAATCAAATGAATGGAATCTAGCTAATGTTGCAATTTAGCTAACTCTCCTATGTTTTGGGGAAAACAAGTGAAACCCAATGTCATCTAAGAATCTCTTTTGGCTCACTTCATCTTAATTACCCCCATGAAAAGATAGCTAAACCTCCCACATATCATACGATCCTAGTGTAAGTCTGATCTGTCCATGACAGTTAGGTGGTATCTCTTAGAAGAGGGTAAAATGCTCCAACTGGAACTTCACATGTACATAAGCCTACATTAGCAGCTGAGTCTCGGAACCCATAATCATTTGTCATACATTTTGGAAAAGAAGAAGAGAAATCTAAAATTTTGTTAACATTGACTAAGATTCCATCATTTGCATCCTTAATAGCTGAGAGTTTTCATTGCAAGCTCACTAATTGTTCAGCTTAGTCATCCAAGCTCCATTTAGTGTTTCCTAGATGACAATTTCATTTAATTTCTTATCACCCATGATGAACTAGAAATCTTTTTCTTGTGTGTTTAAGTTTAAATCAAGGCTATGAGTATAAACCAATTGATTAAGGTTGTTTGGTCTCATATTCATATTTCATTTCATTCAATCTATGCATGAACTTGACAATTCCTTCATTTGCGTTTCTATGCTCTTTTTACTTGAGGACAAGCAATAGTTCAAGATTAGGGGGATTTTATGTACGTATTTTATATATACTTTTTTGACACTTATGCACACAAATTTAGTTCATTTTGCTCTCCATTTGGCCTCTAATCATACTTAATTTTCCATCATTTTTGTTGTTTTACTCATTGCATGACTATGATCATAGGTACACAACAAAGATGATTAAATGGGGCTAATCCAACCAAGATCTGACCTTAGTTGGATTCCCCAATGATTTGCATTTGATATAGAGTTGATACTGAAGAAACTACAGAAGACATGATGTGTGCTATTTTACACATGTTGTGTAACTTTCGAGGAAGGGCAATCCTCAACAACAAAGAAGAAGACATGATGTGTGTTATTAACACATGGCAAGTAAGTTTCTTGAAGGAGTTTGTCCCCAACTATAGAATAGAAGACATGGCATGTCATTTACCAGACACGATGTGTCTGCACATTCAAAAGTCAAAATTCCAAGTTCTACCAAAGTACATGATGTGTGTTTATTAAAACACGACATGTGCCATCCACCCAAGTCAACTTTAGTTACATCTATAATACATGTCTTATCAGTGACATGTCATGTACTCTTCACAGAGAGCAATCTGCCTGACGATTACATTGAGCGACACGACGTGTCTTCCAAAAGACATGTCGTGTCTTTGTCATTTTTCACATAATTTTTTAAACAACCATCCCTCATTTTAAATACAAGACCAGCCATATGGGGATGTTATTATTGGTATGTATGCCCAGAGAGCCAATCATATGATGATTGGAGTGTGGCAATGGATACCTAATTTGATAATAATAAAGGTAATTTCATCTATTATGTTTGTCTCAATCATGAGATGATGACACATACATAAGTAGATGTCTAAATAATGATGTTACTCAATGACGTATGTCTTCAAGTACATGACTTGAACAATGAGATCATAGGATGCTAAGAGTACATACATCTTATTATGTCCCTAGTCAGCTATTACTGTGGAAGCAAAATAGACAATAGTAATACATAAGACTAGAGTGTGTGTTGACTAATGATAGAGTCCCATTAGTCATGATATATGATATCAAGTCACTCACACAGATACATGTTGGGGAATAGTGTATCAGACAAACCCACCATGAGAATGATACATGGAGACCATGGAATGGTAGTCAGAATCATATCTCATAGTGATAGTGGTTATTGTGGTTCTTAGACCTAAAGTCACTACACTCATAACATGTCGTTGGGTATACTTTGACATCATCAAACATAATCCTAAAATATGGGTTGCCATAAAGGTGATGATTGGGTAGATTTGACACATGGGGACTGAGTGTGAGTGATGTAGATGAGATTTTTTCCTCCCACAATAGTTTGATATCTAGGGCCTCTTGATAAGTGAGACTGAGAAATGTACGGTCGTATTGATGTGGTTGAATATATGATATGTGAACCCATATGTATCTCATATAGTCTTCTCTATTTCAAGGAACATGGTCTGAACATTGAGAGGATGATGATTCCATGCATTGAGTTCAATCTGGATTCGTTATGGACATTCACTGCCAACATAATTCTAGACCTATAGGGTCACACCCATAGGATACATGTGGATTAAATGAATTTATTCATGAATTATGCTTAGATTGATTATTAAAGGTGTTTAGGTATTCAATTAAACAACAGATCAACTAATTGGACTCAGAACCATGAAGATAAAGTGTTGGACTGACTGTTTGGAGTGTTAGGTTGATTAGAAACTAAATTGGCTGAGTTCTACCAGAACTGGGCACAAGACGATCGGCTCGTGCGAGATAAAAGACTAGTTCATGGTCGTGAGACGATCGTCTCATGTGAGCAAGATGACCGACTCACATGAGTGAGATGACTGATTCATGGTCGAGAGACGATCAACTCGCGTGAGTGAGACGCCTGATTAGTGCTGACGTCATGTTGTGCATTAATTGGACACAAATTGCCAATTCGATTCAGAATAGCAAAATTGTGTGAGATGACCATCTTGCTCATGAGACAACCATTTCGCTAAGAGAGACGAACGTCTTGTAGTTTGCATGTTCTAGAACATTCATGATTCTGAACGCTTCTACTCCCACACCAACCGGAAACCCTGACCCTATGTGATGCCCCAACGCGCCATAGGTGAGATTACTAAAAAAGCATGAAACTAATAGTAATCAACAAGGTTACTAGAAAACACAGGAAATGAAAATCGATTTTACTTATGCACAAGCATAGGAACTTATTACACCTGAGTCCACAAGACCACCTTTGTATTAGAATTAGGTTTAATAAGATAAATTATACTAATGTTACTAATCAACACTTATACCCAAACCCTTACTCATGGAATCCCCATTGGATCATGGATGCATAAGGTGAAGCATCACCATCACATTCCATACTATTCTCAAGTATGAACCCACACATAAATCAAGGTGTAACCATCGAGTTATAGCATACTAGGGTTTCAACAACAGTAACAGAGTACTCCATGATTGTATTAGTCATTCAAGGACTTTTCATACCCAATTACCGTCACTTAGTTATATTAAATCTAGGTATAACAAGCTATACCTCATTAGGGTTACATATCAATATAATATGGTTATCATCCCTTCTATTCATATGAGTGAATAGGTAAGATTACCTTATTCAGGGTAACCCTCCATTTGTTCCATCATCATTCAATCCATATCACCATGCCACAATTGTATAATACTAAGATGGATTAGTGGTATGAATGACTACAACTATCAGACACCTTTAGCTAACATATTGCTTGCACATGTACACTGAAATCATACATAGAGCCAATTTACATCCCTTATTATACCTTCAACAAATTACACTTCTAAAAACAAATTCACATATTACTGAAAGCCATTGTTTTATCTTATCTCCTCATTCATTACAACTTACTTCTTGTTACTTATCCTTCTCATTTTAATCATATAGAATAAACATCCCTAAAATTGAAACATATAAGGTAAGAATAGATTATTCATCATTCTTGATATCATTGCAAGAATTTGTTTTAGATTACACTTTGCTCATCTTGCACTTCTCCTTTTGTTCAAATTACATGTCTTATATTTCAAATCTATTTCTTATCCTTTGCTCTAAATCATTTCCATATTGTTTATCTACCTTTCAGATTAGTTACCCTTAAACCCTAGATTACTATCAGTGCTAGTTTACTTCTCATAGTGCAAATATCATGATCTTATTTTATATAGATGCTAGTATTCAAGGTCAAATCACTAGTGACATCCCTTGAACTACTACAACTCAAAACATTCTAGGGTTTGGTCCTTATCAGAAGCATGATCTTATTGTGATGTGATTGTGCTCCCTTAATTTGAAATTCAAACTTTAGATCTCATAAGTTTTACTAAAGTCTTCCTTATCTTATCAATTGAATTTCCTTTCTCTTACTTGGTCATTCAGTTAGATTACATTTTCAATTTATCCTGCTAGGGTTTCATTATCATATTGTGTGTCACTATTACATTCACTAGATGTACCTACCATGGTGGTTATGCATCATATATGATTCATTTTCTTATCACTTCATTCCCACATTGCTCTCATTAAGGAATATATGAAAGAGAAGATGATTCTAAGACTTAGAATTCTTATCTTTAAAATTTCCCTTAATACATTTCTCATATATAGGTTTAATTGGTTATTAACAAGGATACTTGACTAATTAGCACTTGCTTGAATATACTAACCTCTTTCTTTTATAATATTTATTACTCCATCATGTTTCAAACCCTTCCTTACTTTTCATAATCCTCTTACCATATACTACTCTTCCACCTATCATCTTTATCTTCTAATTTTCTCTTATGATCATGTTGTTTATTCATGTGTACGATCATGTATACCATGTTGCGCATATTTCTTTTTATCCTTCTACTAATGTGAAGTTGAAATTCTAAATCAATAATCTCTCTACTAGTTTCACCTCATGTTTAATACATTTTCATTTTAAATCAAACAGCTCATGCATGGGTCAAACTTAGTTTCTCTTTCAGTCAAGTTTTTCCTTCCTGAATATAGTCTACCTTTGTATGACTTACTCATTTGTTAAGCTACACTTTTGTTCTTCTTTTAGAAACTAATTTGTTGTTCTATAGAGACTTATAATCCAAAGGTAGTAAGGATGAATGTATTACACTTCATAATAAAGGTATACATTCCATGCTCACAATTATATCATAACCCTCATTCCTTAATCAAGCTCATTATTTCTACATTTATCTTTGTTTCAACTAAGTTTGTTATTCTAGTCTTATGATTTACATGTTCATCCAATTCTCTTTACTTTAACTCTTCTGAAGACTCTTCACTTCTATGTACTTTTTGTATACTCAACTCTTTTATTTTATTTTGCCTTTTCTTTGGAGTACATAAAAGCATTGTACTCGATTATATGATCCATTCCTCATGATTGATTCTTACTATCTTGGCCCTTACATACTTTTCTCATATCTTTTCCATATCTCATATTTAGAGTTCACATAATACTAATCATTAAACTTAATCTGAACCTTATGTCATGTTCCTTTATTCCCAATTAAGGTTTTCTCATATGAGGCCCCAAAGTTGGATCTCAGATATCAGTTCCAATTGATTCTTAGTTATTCCAATCTTTCCCATATGTTTCAACATCTTAGTGTATGTACATTCTCACTATTATGTGGGTCTAATTTATCCAGAGTCTACTCTTATTATATTGTTAATAGGAGTCATTAGATCCCAGTAACGCACCCTGCCAGCCAAACCTGCAGTCCTGAAGCCAAGAGCTACACAGGATTAACCAACTCCTATTCATCTCAAACATGTGGAAAAAATATCTGCTTAGGGCAAACTCATTTAAAGATAACTTCTGGCCTACTTGATACAAAGAAATAACATAATCAACTTCATGATACACAATAATCTAAAAGAACCATACATATTCTACAAACTGATAATATAAATGTATACATATAAGAGCATTTCTATTTATCTCCAATCAAAGAAGCAATATAAAGCAAGAGTTGTATCACATTCTATGTTTAATCTCTTGCTGCTTCATTACTTTTTGATCTCCTAACCCTAAGATTTATAGGGTTTTTCTCTAGCCTATCCTTCCTCTTCATACCTGGCCAGGGCATCCAGAGAAGAATAGACATAGTAGCTTGATATTGGTCAATCTAACTATTTAGATACCGAGCCAGGGTATCTAAATACTCAGACCTCCCAGAGCTATATACACATCACCTCCTATCTGCCACACTTATAACTCTAACTTTCTATCCTAATGGTCCCTGACGACTCAGCCTAAGCTCTGATACCAAGATGTCACACCCACATCCCACGATTACCACTAATCATGAGATTAAGGCATAAATTTGAGGATTATACTTAATACAAAGTTCACTCCCTTACTTCTTTTTTTCCTTTATTTCAAACTCTTTGTTTTCTCGCATCCAATCACATAAACAAACTTTACATGAGAGTTTAAACTTTTATTATTCTAATATGATCTCAACATTAATGATACACATCCACACATTCATTCTGTTTCTCACAATTCCATGTACATACGACATGACAATCATATACATTCTCTATTATCAAGAAAACAAAGATATAAAACATCATTTACAACTCTCTCACATCTATACAAGGACCTAGAGTGATAGGGACCAACTGAACTAAACTAATATCATTCTTAACTCATGTGATGGATCTACTCTAATGCTTTGACATTCTTCAAGTCCATGTGGTTTTCCTAAAATTGTGAGTAGAGGGGTGAGCCTACTCACTCAGTGAATGAGTACTTCAAAGAAATAGTCCAAAGTATTGATATAATTATATATATACTTTTGAGCAACTGATATCAATTATATCAACAGTAGGCTTTAAAGAGACTACTTTTTCACAAACATAAATGTGGAACAATACTCTAGACATCTTCAAGAGTGAATCAATATATGAACATGCTTGATTGATTATAAAGAGGACTAATAATTCAGAAACATAGAAAGAATAATTGAATAATTGCACACACTTGTTTAACCTCTCATTCATCTTATTATGCCCTGAACCCACATGAGGTGTACCACAACATGTGAAAGAATTGCAGCAAGCTACGATATCACTGTACAAGGCTTAGAAGCATGCCCGGGTTCCTAAGCCTATCTCTTGAGTAAGACCCTGTCTGCAGTGGGCCTTGACACGTCTGCCTCTCGGTGGCTAATGAGAGCAGCCAGATATCTTAGACTCAACCTCTCAACCTAGGTAGTTAGGCGGTGAGTCAAAGCCCTCAGGCTTATTGTACAGCAGTGGACCTACCGACCACTGATTACTACAACATATAACACAGGTACCACCGACATCCCCAGTTGGTGTTGGGTACCACACAATTGTAAGGAGTTTGCCCTACTAGCCAAGACCCCCGCACCCTACTGGTGTGCTCCAGCTTACCTCGATCTGGACTACCTCCAGTCGGGAAACTATTTCCTCCTCACAGCACAGGCCTCATCCTACAAGGATTCTATAGTGTTCAGGACATCTACATGTCTAATTCACTCTTTAAATTCACAATTCAATCATCACATCAACATATCTTTGTTCAACTTTGTAAACCTTTCATTTCATAAACCATATGATAACATTTACCACAACTAAACTGTTAAGCATCACCACATCTTAAACTGAGAAACATCGACATCACAATACTTGTTTCACTGAACACCCTATCATTAGGGTTTCATTTACCTCATTCACTTATCACATAACTCACATAAGGATTTAATACATCATAACATCATTCAATAAGGATTGCTCTCAGCAGTTCACATATATATATATATATATATATATATATATATATCAAACCATGTAATGAACTAATCTAGGGTTTTCAAGCCATTTACTAAAACATAATACATCAAGAATAACATTGAATCAAGATGTCTATTTGCAAACCTCCAACTTTCCTTTCATTTAGGGTTTCACCCTCTTACTGATATATCAAGCAAACATTGATATCATCAAATGAAATTCAAAATTTTATTTGACATATATGTAATATGCAAACAAATAAAACAATCATTCGTAACTAAGGAGATTCAACTAGGCAAACTTCTTTATTCAATTATACAACAATTTTAATCATAGCCGAAAATCTTAGATTTCAGTATATTCATGTAACCTTTACAATTACTTTAAGAATTCTCATTTAGATAGATTGAAATCATTTCTAATGTGATTTCATAATCTGAAATTCATCACCACATAGAAATAATCCATTTCATATCGTCTAGCAAAAGCTAGATAAAAAAGGCAACTTAGGATTTGTACTCGCATACTAAGCAATTGAAGATTTTTGATGATTTAATTCATTTTAGTGCAATCTACTATTTAAAGGAAGTACCCACTCACCCTAAGGTGTGAAGACACCTTAAAAATGCAGCCCATCTCTGAAACTCTCAAATTCATAACAAAATTCTAGCAAAATTTGTAGTTTCTTCTTCCGTTCAACCCTAAACGAGTCTACTATAGGTAGAAGATGAAGGTCAGAGGTTAACCCAAACCTCAAAATCATTGGATTAGGGATCTTGATCAAGGGGAAATGAAGAGAATGAGGAATCCATAGTTAAAACTACTTACCAAGTCGAATTTGTAGCAACCCTTTTGGATTTCAGTCGTTCTTCACGTTCTTTTCCAAAAATCACCCCCAGAAATCACCTTCCAGGTCATCCTCTCTTAGAGCAAGGTGTCTGGGATGATAGAGGATCGAATCACAGTTCTGATGCACTTCATTTTGTTGAAAACGGATAAGTATTGCTCGAGATGTGATCGTTTTCTGATTTGCTATGTTGGGCGACATCGGCCGTGATCGCGGCACACGATGTAGCGTTGGTCATGGTCACGGTGTCGATACATCGTCGGTCATAGTACTCAGTACATGTTTACTAAAAAGGGCATGACTCTCTCATTTTAACTCTGATTTGGTTCATTGTTTTTTTGTTGGATTCATAATTAAATTATCTACAATCCTACAATATCATTTTAATAATATTCTCAAATGAAAATTAATTTATTAATTATTTCCTCCAATGTCATTAACTCTTTTCTTACACACATATATGGGTTAATGCTACATTAACTCCAACTCATATATTTATAGTATGCTTAAGTCATGATTATGAGTTTCCCAAACAAGTATTTAAGATTACAAAAGTTAAGACAAAGCACAACATAGAATATTACTAACAAAAGTATGTCAAGCATTACCATTATCTTAAAACTCTAGGATCACCAATAAACCTAGAAACAAGTTGTAACAATTAGATTAAGATTTAAACATATTATTAAGAAAATCAAGAACACTCAGTCACTAATCTAGGTCAGGGCCCTTACACCATGGCCTCTACTATAAATAGAGGGGTATTGGGGGTTTCCCTAGACACATAATTGAGAATCAGTTGTTCTGACAATTGTTGTCCTCTATGGTTGTGGTAACCAATTGGGGCCCAATCAAGTCTTAACCACTAATGGGAGGGATAGAAAGGGAGAGAACAACTAAGGATCAGTTGTGGGAGAGGATGTCAATGAATAGTACACTGATAGAAGGGGACAACTCCTTCTCGTTGGATCTAGTAGCACAACGTGGAATTCCCGGTGGTCTGTGTGGACTACTCTAGAGGCGGGAGCCATTTTCTACCACTTGGATGACAACGTCATCCTGTTGTTCATGGAGAGAATGCAAGAGCGGTTGTAGACATTGTTCCAGTCCGTTGTCCATGGTGAAGATCAGTAGCTTCATAGACACCATCCAAGAGCAACTAGACGATAGTTGCACATCTACAATGATGAGGAATATGTCACTAGATTTTCTCCAGGACCATGTATATTCTCGCAACCATCCTTTACATTATCTACTGGTTTATGGGGAATATGGCAATAAAAGTTTATGCCTGCTTCCTATTTTGTCGCCATATTTCCCTATAGTTGTATTAGAGCCACGTCAATCTACTATATTTTAGGATAATCGATATGAATATATTTTTGTTTTATCATTTAATTATTGCATGCGATGTAGAAAATTTCTTGTCCAATTAAAAACCACGATAATCCCAAATTAATATAGCCCTAAAAGTGAGTTTTGACGATGGATGCGTAGCATGGTTATGGGCAATAACCCCTATTATTTGTGCATAGTTGTGTGGTTGGTTAATCCTATTTTGTCTTGGTCTGCATTGAGAGCCTCTATATTATATTCCCAATGTATAGTTAATTCTTTCCTACCCTTACTCCACTCAAAAGTAACTCGAGGTTTCTCTATAATAATGTAATAGTAGGATAGTTTACTTTCCTACTATGAGGAAGATGAAAAATGTTCTGACGATGCCAATTGATTGTCTCAGAGATGAGCCAAATGGCTGGAGGGCCAAGGAGGACTTGGAGGATGAATTGAACCAATCGACCAATGGACCCAACCGATCAACTGGAGGAGTCAATAAATGGTGGATAGAAGAACTAAATGATCAGTGAGACGACCAAATGACCGGTCAGAAGGTGAGCCAATCGATTCAAAGATTGAATTGATCAACCCAGATTGACAAGTATGGATCTTCATCAACAATAAGTTTCTATATATGATGTAGATCTAGGTTGTGGTAATTTCTTGTGGCTCTAAGGAATTACATCAGGCTGGTCATAACCATCACTTTTTGTTTATTGCATGTTTTTTTCATGGAATATAGCATGTATATGATACATACTATCTATGTGGTGATTGGATAAAGCATATGCATATAAATACAAAACCCCTTAATTAAAATGTTAAGCCTCAGATGTTTTCCAAAAATAGTACACATGAAAAGCTTGATCGTCTAAGCATAGATTACTCCCTAGCGTGGTGCACTATCTGTCTTATGGAAGTATGATGGTAGTAATATAGGTTCCACCCTAGAGGGGTGCATTATTATCGTGTCATCTTTTGGGTCAGGCTTAATTGGTGATTCTTAGAGCGTCTAGGCCCAGAGGCATGCATATGATTATGGAAAGGAGTTGCACATACCATCTATCCAGAATTACATATGATGCAATTGGAAAAAGTTTCTTACCTTGATGATTGACTATGTATTGCGGCGTTGGTCGGGACATAGTTGAATTATCTTATATATGGCCCACTAGAATATTGTATGCTACAATATTCCGAATTGATACATGAGGGTTATCAATTTGAACAAAAATAGTGGGAGTGTTAGTTAATTAAAAAACTAATTAGTATCATCAGATTTATCGAATCAAACCTAATAAAAACTCCTTTGCAAAGGTTGTAATATTTCTTTGTAGAATAAAATGTCAAACACAAACATGTTACTATTTAGACCGGTCCTTAAGAAGGACAAAATAGGATAATGTCCCACAACTGGTTTAGGACTTTGAGAAGTGTTTTCAATGAGAGAAAGCTCTATGTCCTTGAAAGACCAGTGCCAGAGGAACCCACTCCAAATGCACTTAAGTTTGAAGTGGATGCTTACTTAAAGCATGTCAATGATGCCATATACATTTGAATATCTAATGCTATGTTGTATGAACTATGAGTTGCATGAAAAACATGAAAGCATGGACATTCTCAAGATGGCAACACATCTTAAGAATCATGTAAAGCAAGAAAGGTATAATGTTTCCAAAGTGCTATTTGAGTGTAAACTGACAAATGGAGATCCAGTAAAGCCCCATGTGCTCAATATGATTGGGCATGTGGAGTGACTGGGATTTATTTGAGGTCAAGAGTTGGTCGTGGATATGGTTATGTAAGCATTGCATGAATTATATAGTCAATTTATCAGATGTTTGGCATGTTGATGCCAAAGCATGAAAGAAGAAAGGACAAATCCGTAATGGCGATTAGTGAAACTGAGTCTAAGGGCAAAGGCAAGGCCAAGAAGTGTTCTAAGGTCAAGCTAAAGTCCAAGTCTTTAGTACTCAATACAAGGAGAAGGGAGTGTGTAAAAGGAATCTATCCTTTTCACTTAAAGGAACACAAGAAGAAGAAAGAGATAGAGATCTCTACTTCATTACTCAATAAGAAATAAGCTAGAATTGTATGGAGAAAGGGTTGTTGCCTCTACAGTTGGACGTTGTCATTCATCGACACATAATATAATTAGTGAATTGCTATTATGTACATGCCATTGATGAAAACATCATATGTGTTGTGTGACAAGAACATTATGTTTCATTTTAAAAGATATGATCTTTTATGGCAATGCCTTGTGTCTCACAAACTATATGTGATACTTCTAAAGAAAAATATGTCTATGAGAGATACATTGAATGACTTGATGACCCAAACATTGAATTCCTATAGCATTGTCATCTAGAGTGCATAAATGAGAAATTCATTGCTAGAATCCATATGATGGTTATCTAGACTCTTTTGGTTATTGAACCAGTATAGACATGCATATCTTATTTGTTGTGCAATATGACAAAAGCATATTCACTAGATGTAGTGTGCAATCAGATACATACTAATGTATATAAACCTTTTAGAATCAATGCTTAAGGTAGTTACGAGTACCTCATTATATCTACTGATATTATCAGTAGATATAGAAATATGTATTTAATGAAGTACAAGTCTAGATCTCTTGAAGTGTTCAAGGAGATTCTTACAACCCCAATTTTGGGTTCATTTGTTGAGAAATATAATTTCTCATATTAAAGATTTTTGAATGAATAAATGAAATAATCTATTTTGAATGAATGGATTTCATTTATAATAGCCTTGTTGTGTGATTTGTGGGCTTTATTGGCTATTGGGCCCAATAACAAGGATACTCAATTAATTAATGAATAATTGAGATTTCGGGATAAGAAAAGGGTGGAAACCTCTAGAAGGCAAATCCAAGGAGGATTTCGTGCCACTTGGGTTCCAAGGAATCCAATGTTGCAAAGAAAAGGTAATAAGAAAAGAAAATATCAATTAAGTATTTCCTTGTTAATAAAGAAATTGAAAACATTGATGAAATGTGGAAAATATGTGAAAAGAGGAATAAATGGGTAATCCTTAGTGGAATTTCGTGTCCCAAGGATTCCTAATAATAAAAGGAACACTAATGAGGAAAATAAGAGAGAAATAAAGAGAAATCCACAAAAGGAAATATTTTAATAAGAAATAAAACAAGATAATGAGAATAATGCATATTGATGCATTTAAGGATAATGAGTATTCCTTAAAGAGGAATTTCGAAATAATAGAATTTTGGGATCCAAGGAGTCCCAATGAAGAGGAAAGAAAAAGGAAATACTAAAATAGCAAAATAAAAGATAATAGGAGTATACCACTAATGTATTACATGGTATTGCTAAAAGAAAGTAATTGTTATTAAAGGAAATAGGATTTCGTGCTAATGGTTTAAAAAGAAAGAACAAAGAGAATAAGAGATATGATTTTCGTAATCCTATTATCCCAAGAACAAGGATTATCAAAAGGATGTGTAGGAGAGAGAATCTTGCTTCTCCTTGAAGGAATTGTTTTCCTACATGGAAAGGGGTTCTTTGTTTCACACATAGCCAACCTATGGCTTCGTTTCTCTTCCCTATATAAGGGGATAGAGTCTAGGGTTGTGTCAGAGGGAGTTCCACACAATCAACCCTTTCTTCTTCTTCTTCTACTACATCCTCTCTGTCAACCCTAAATGGAAGGAACGTCGATAGCGTGTAGTCATGAGACATCAAGTATAGGTTGCAGTGGTGGCATGGTGTTCCACGGTGCCATGGAACTACAATTCCGTCTGGACCAGGCCCTAGAGGCGGCGCAGCTGTAGCCGCAAGGGCTGCAACATCAGCAGTAGATCGCAAAGCCCCTTCCCCTATCTTATCCATATGAGCCACATTCTGGGTGGCGCCCAGGTGCGACTGGAGGTGGCGGGGCTAGGGCAAAACGGGGCGGCCTCCATCGAGGTCTGAGGTTGGTTGGGAGAGCCGCACATGTTGCAGCTAGGGTTGCGCAGCGCGGCTGCGCAAGGAAGAAGAAAGCTCGGGCAGTTTTTGATAGTTCTGCCCCTCGGCATGCTAAATGACCAATCCTTAAGTCGAGGGAAAAGTCGACTTTTCGTTATGTTTCAAAGAGAGCCGCATGCATGGAAACATGGCGACGTGGCAATCTCGGATTGGCCGGAAGGTAATGTTCTTGCAAAAATCATATCTCCCTAACCGTAGCTCGGATAGACGCGCAATATACATGAAACTTGCTCAGAAAATCGAGAGGAATCTAAATAAAATATAATTGGAGCCTGATTTCTTATGAAATTCGAAAAGTATATAGATATACTATCTTTAATAGTTTAATCAATGAAAAACCCTAACCTTTGATGATTAATGTGATTAGAAGGGTTTAATTGATGATTAATGTTGATATTAGCCTGTTAATGATAAAAAGGATCATTAAGATTGGAAAAGGATGAATTTTCATGTAATTAGTTTAATTTCGAGTTTAATGGGCCTTGAAACCCTACTGTTGGTAAAATCGACTCTTAATGGCTTTAATTGACTAATTTCATGATTAAGGTTGGAATATACTATTTTGAGCATTAAAGTCACTAATTTGTGAAAAGATAACCTTAATATAGAAATTAGGGTTTCCGATTGAATCAAGGTAGAATTAATAATGAATAGAGTTCATATGGGAATTAGACCATCATGAATTATGAGATGTTAATCCGAAAAAAAAAACTAAAGGTGATAATTGAGTCTAATGACCTTGAAATAGATTAAAAGGATAAAGAAAGTAGTTTTGGTATAAAAGAGAAATAGTCAACTTTAATTGGGCTTATGGTGTTGAAATTGGGGTTTATGAACTAAGAGAGCATTTAATATGATAAAAGCGTTATGGAGGCAAAAACCCTAATAAAACCCTAATGTGGTCTAGAAAACCTAAGGTGGAATCCAAGTCTAGATTTAGAAAGTTCTGGATAAATTATAACACTTGGATGTCATGCATTAATTTCAGGATACTTGTTGATTGCTTGTTGCTTGTTCTTTATCATTATTGCTTGGACAGCAAGTTGCTCTGGATCAGGTATGTGGTTACGCTTATGAATAACCGCATTAGTTTCCCGCGTGTTTGTCGGATGGTTAATTGCATTTACTACAACTAAACAGTTTGGATGTTCATACTTGCAAATCATAAAGTCACTATGATTATCACATTAATAATAGAAGTATGTATTCTCGCACCTACATGTCACCCTGATGGATGATGCCAAAGGTCAGGACCAGATGGGTAGACCAAAGGACACCTTGAGTGGTGACCCCAGGCACCAAGAAGGTGGCCTATGATATTGCATGACTAGTGGGCACCATGAGTGGTGACCCCCAGGCACCAAGCTCGGGATTGAGAAGGTGGCCTTAAGTCATTGGCAAAGGGCACCCTAAGGTGGGTATGCCAGGGTTAGGGCAAAAGCGGTGGAGAATGTCATACTGAAAAGTGTAAATTGGCTTGTTAATTAATTTGATTGTGATTATTAAATTGTTAGTCATATGTGCAAACTTTTGGTTGACCCCACATACTAGTATATTTCGATATACTGACCGACGTTTAGTTTGTCGGCGTTTTAGGTACAATGAAAAGAACAAACAGTAAAGTGGCAGATATGGAAATCAAATAAGAAATAACGTGCACAGGAGGATTAGTTAGTTTAGCATCTTCATGGACAGAAGTTTAGAAATCCCAGTTTTTCCAAGGTAAGTAAAGTTTTATTTTATACCAGTTTTCAGTTTAGTTGGTAAAGTTTATTAATTGTTATTGATTATTTATCGAACCTTTGATCCTGTTAATTGAATAACGGCTCTGACCTTCAGGTCTCCCTTAATTGGGGGTTACCAGGAGACGGGGTCGTTACAATTGGTATCAGAGCATAGGTTCCTCATTTAATCTTTAATAATTATTAAATTTTACAAATTATGTAGAACCCAAGGGAGTTATTAGAGGATTACCTGAAAGACAGAGGTGTCTAGAAAAGGATCACGACTGGGGGCTGGCAAGATTTTCCTCCGCACCGCTAGTCGGAATACGAGGACTCCCGGATCCGTGTGACTGCCTGGCCAAAGTCTTAGGGTATGAATCGAAATAAGATACCTTTTAGGACTCTCTCATCTCATTCATCCTTTCTCAACTCAAATTCTATTAAGGACCTTAAGGATTAGGGTTTCCTCTCTTTTCCTCACCCTCTTGAGGTATGGGTAAGATTGATAAGGATTAAGGAATCCTCCACCAAATTAATAAAAAGCATGTAAATAAGATGTCATGGACATAAGCTTAATAGAGTAAGCGTAAAAGAATAGATACTTACTTAGGTCGTATGACACAAGTTGTCATTGCCCTCAGGAGAGACTTGAGGATAGACCTCCTTGGCAGGAGGATGAGTAGAGAGAGTTAGTCTTGGAGGTAGAGACCTCCATTAAAAGTAGATACCTGGCACATCCTTTGAGGATGATGTTAACCCTAATCCTAAGTGAAGGTTAGAGATGGAGATGACATGATGAGTTAGACCGAGCGTTTGGATGGACATGCCTTGGGATCGTCATACGAGCCATGATAGGTTGGATAACCTAGTACCTTTGGCGACCCAACCCTGGAGAGGGTCGTGCATGTTTGAGCAAAGGGTAACTCCTTCCTGGATGAGGGTAGAGAAGAACCTATATGGTTGTTGTAAGTAGGATATAACTTGCACCCAGAGTGCGTCAGTAATGTTGACAGCTAAACGAAACCCTAGTCAAGGGATCATGATGGAGGGCTTATGAGATAAGCATAAGGGGTTATGGATAACCTTGAGTAAACATAAGTTCGAGTATAGGCTTCACTCAGGTAGGGGCATGCATATGAGCTTGGTCCTTCATAAAGACATGACCTCTTATATAGAGGTTGGTTGTAGGACTAGCTATAGAGAGAGGGAGCAGACCTCGGCCAAGGAGGTTGTAAGCCTAAAGCCCCGAAACTTGAGAAACAGTGGGAGTCGAGAATGATGCGACCTAAGTGGATGATAGTGGTTGCCTTATGTTTGATCCCTGAAGGATGATGATGTCTTGGTTAGCTTGAGAGTAACCAAACCCTAGCGAGAGGATGATGCTTCTGGTACCTATGGTATAAGTGATTACCTACTAAGATGAGATAAAGAGTGCTTTAGACCCTGAGGAGGTTAAGGCACCAGTTGTGAGGCTTTATACCTAGTAGTTGTCTGGGAAGAGGAATCAACTCTGAAGTGTTGCTTGAGTAGAAAGATCATGGGAGTACATGACATATCTTGGACATGCTGGATTCCTGGTTAAGAGAATGAGCATGCGGTTGGATACTCAACGTTGAACCTAGGGTTCCTAGGCCTAAGAGGGGAAGCAGTGTATCCAATGCTTATGGTGAGATTTGAGTCTCTATAGTTTCGAGCAGGGTACTCCTCATGTGTAGAGGTAAAGGAAATCCCTTACGTAAAGGGTATGTTTAATGAACCCTCACAACTAAGTTGATGTAATGTTGAGGATGCGAACAAGTGCAACCTAGCATGGTTTTATAGGTACGCTTGTAATAGTTGTTGGTTTAAGCATGCTCATATGGATGTAAACCCTAAGGATGCTTGTGACCTTTGTTATAAAGGTGTAGTTTCCTCCCATCCTGGGAGAGGAACCCTTTGGTAGGATGTATACCAGTTTTGTGGTTTTGAGGTAACCTAAAGAGGTTTCATATGATCTTGAGAAGCTAAGTGAAAAGTACATGATACGAGAATGAACCATTAAACCCATAGATAACCATCTCTAAGGGTATGTGGATGTGTTACCATGGAGGTAGCCGGTATGGGACCTGACCAAGGTAGGCAGGTTGCCATGACCCCTATGAAGGGATGAAAGTCAGTCAAGAATGCAAAGAGAGATGATGAAGGATTGGGTAAGGTTCTATGTTGAACATGTACTATGATATAATCCTAAGTCTATCCTAGGGTCAGGGAGGGATAAGACCGATGGAAGAAGGAGTTGCCTAATTCCCTAGTTGCACATGACCATAGGGTCGGGAGGTAACAGCTATCATTGTCCGAGGGCCATGGGTTAGGAGTTTGATCACCTTCATGAACTCATGGGACCCAAAGGGCAGATGAGTAGGGCACTCTCGGGATGCATAAGGGAAAGGGGGGACCCCAAAAGTGTCGGCACCTTATAGACCTAGAGGAGATGACCAAGGATTGTGCTCAGACCAAGTAAGTTCGAGACCAGTTTCCATGGAAATTATGTGGATATCATGATGTTTGTGGTATAGAGACATTATCTGCATGTTTCAACTTGGATTTGAAAGTGTACGGGCAAGGTGGGTTGTACCATCTCTACTCTTGGAACAGGAAGAACTCTGTATTTGGACTGCAACCAAATGCTTATTTCCTCTTGTTATGGGAGTGAGAGATAGGACAGTACGCATGCCATACACCAAGGATAAAAGATGATGCGAGTTGAAACATTTCTACAAGGTATGAGGACAGAGATGATAACATACCCTTGTGAAGTGGATGGTACCTGGATGGTTTACTAACACTAAGAGTATTAAGGAAATCATCTTGTAAGGATGTTTTATCATGAGCTATGTGGAAATTGCAAGTTATGCAAAGTTGAGTTGAATCACCATGAGGATGAGCTCAGAGTTTCTTAATGAAGACCAACTTAGAGTTTGGGATGAGATGATAAGTATAATACATGGAGGTGTATATAGTCACATTACCTGACACCTAAGGGGGTGAAGTGGTAATGAATGCTCTGGTTGAGATATATCTGCCAAGTTTAGTTGGAAGCTAGAAGAAGTTGAGGTTGTTTGACTAACCCTATGGTTGGAAAGAGGATGTGTTTTGGCTAATACACAGATGTAACAAGATATGATGAACAAATTAATGGTTGTTTGGTTAGCCAGTTTAGTCCTTGATGTAGTAAAATGATGATGATAGAACCTCAGACGCTCTTCTTTGGCAAGAAAAGTAATGAAACCCATATGAGAGTGGCTTAGGGTTTGTTTATGAGGTATCAAGCTTGAGGAATCCTAACAGTGTAGGAGACTATGATATACCATGGTACTACCAAGGTAGTAAATGACAATAGCCCTTTGGATGCTTAAAATGAAGTTGCATGTAGCACGTGGCCATGCAAGCCAGGAGGTGAAGGACGAACACCATTAACCCAGTGCATGGATATAAAATATAAAGAGTTCCCGAGAAGGAATGAGAGTTCATCATTATGGATGTTGTGAGTCTCTCCTAGACCAAGAAGGTCAAGATACAATATGGGTTATGGTAGATCGCCTTACCTAGATGACATGAGAAAGGAAGAGTTCTGTCAAGGGACAGATCTGGTTGAACTACATGTGAAGATAGAGGGTTCAATTACACCATGATGAGAATTCAAAAGTTTTGATGTGACCCAAGGGTTCACTTCCATGAGGTGGAAGTAGATACATGAAGAGCTCAGTGTTTGTTTAGTTATTACCCCATACTAATGGACAGTATGATCCGGACTAGAGGGTCTGATGAGAGCATGCATGCTCATTTAGGGTGATACATAGAGACATTTCTTAAGATGTGATGTTAACCACCATAGCCTTTATCGGGATGCAAGAAGTCTTATAGGGAGGAGGTGTCGGTCACCACTTCATTAAGATGATGATGGTGAAGGAGGCCTCGCGAAGGTCAGAAAAGAACCACAGTGTGTGCAGATGAAGTCGCTTGATCGAGCAATGGCTGAGAGAGAGGCCAAGGGTGACATGAGTCACGAGTTGAAGCAAAGCAGACGGACATGTAGTTCACTGTGGTGGAATATAATGTGAAAGTCCGACCCCTGTAAGCTACAGTTGAGAAAGCTGAGTCCCCGATATATGGGTCCATTTGAGATGGATTGGTGGGAATGGTTGTGTTTAGCCTTACCCCTCAGGATAACATGATGTGTAATGTGAGTCCGGTCTAGAGCACTATGTGAGGTACCCAAGCCATGTGTTGAGCCCTGAACCTATTCAGCTTTTGAGAGGCTGAAATATCCTGAGTCACCTATGAGGGTACGACATACCAAGGTAAGAAAGAACTCAAATGGAAGAATATGAGATGATGAAGGTTCTTGGAAAGCACCATGGATAGGGTAAAGCCACATGGTAGCCCTGATGGACATAAGAATGGATTATCCTGTTTATTTGCTTGCTTGATGGAATTTTGAGGACAAAATTCTTATAAGAGGGGAAGGATGTTACAACCCCAATTTTGGGTTCATTTGTTGAGAAATATAATTTCTCATATTAAAGATTTTTGAATGAATAAATGAAATAATCTATTTTGAATGAATGGATTTCATTTATAATAGCCTTGTTGTGTGATTTGTGGGCTTTATTGGCTATTGGGCCCAATAACAAGGATATTCAATTAATTAATGAATAACTGAGATTTTGGGATAAGAAAAGGGTGGAAACCTCTAGAAGGCAAATCCAAGGAGGATTTCGTGCCACTTGGGTTCCAAGGAATCCAATGTTGCAAAGAAAAGGTAATAAGAAAAGAAAATATCAATTAAGTATTTCCTTGTTAATAAAGAAATTGAAAACATTGATGAAATGTGGAAAATATGTGAAAAGAGGAATAAATGGGTAATCCTTAGTGGAATTTCGTGTCCCAAGGATTCCTAATAATAAAAGGAACACTAATGAGGAAAATAAGAGAGAAATAAAGAGAAATCCACAAAAGGAAATATTTTAATAAGAAATAAAACAAGATAATGAGAATAATGCATATTGATGCATTTAAGGATAATGAGTATTCCTTAAAGAGGAATTTTGAAATAATAGAATTTTGGGATCCAAGGAGTCCCAATGAAAAGGAAAGAAAAAGGAAATACCAAAATAGCAAAATAAAAGATAATAGGAGTATACCACTAATGTATTACATGGTATTGCTAAAAGAAAGTAATTGTTATTAAAGGAAATAGGATTTCGTGCTAATGGTTTAAAAAGAAAGAATAAAGAGAATAAGAGAGATGATTTTCGTAATCCTATTATCCCAAGAACAAGGAATATCAAAAGGATGTGTAGGAGAGAGAATCTTGCTTCTCCTTGAAGGAATTGTTTTCCTACATGGAAAGGGGTTCTTTGTTTCACGCATAGCCAACCTATGGCTTCGTTTCTCTTCCCTATATAAGGGGATAGAGTCCAGGGTTGTGTCAGAGGGAGTTCCACGCAATCAACCCTTTCTTCTTCTTCTACTACATCCTCTCCGTCAACCCTAAATGGAAGGAACGTCGATAGCGTGTAGTCACGAGACATCAAGTATAGGTTGCAGTGGTGGCATGGTGTTCCACGGTGCCATGGACCTACAATTCCGTCTGGACCAGGCCCTAGAGGCGGCGCAGCTGTAGCCGCAAGGGCTGCAACATCAGCAGTAGATCGCAAAGCCCCTTCCCCTGTCTTATCCATATGAGCCACGTTCTGGGCGGCGCCCAGGTGCGACTGGAGGTGGCGGGGCTAGGGCAAAACGGGGCAGCCGCCATCGAGGTCTGAGGTTGGTTGGGAGAGCCGCACATGTTGCAGCTAGGGTTGCGCAGCGCGGCTGCGCAAGGAAGAAGAAAGCTCGGGCGGTTTTTGACAGTTCTGCCCCTCGGCATGCTAAATGACCAATCCTTAAGTCGAGGGCAAAGTCGACTTTTCGTTATGTTTCAAAGAGAGCTGCATGCATGGAAACATGGCGACGTGGCAATCTCGGATTGGCCGGAAGGTAATGTTCTTGCAAAAATCATATCTCCTAACCGTAGCTCGGATAGACGCGCAATATACATGAAACTTGCTCAGAAAATCGAGAGGAATCTAAATAAAATATAATTGAAGCCTGATTTCTTATGCAATTCGAAAAGTATTTAGAGATACTATCTTTAATAGTTTAATCAATGAAAAATCCTAACCTTTGATGATTAATGTGATTAGAAGGGTTTAATTGATGATTAATGTTGATATTAGCCTGTTAATGATAAAAAGGATCATTAAGATTGGAAAAGGATGAATTTGCATGTAATTAGTTTAATTTCGAGTTTAATGGGCCTTGAAACCCTACTGTTGGTAAAATCGACTCTTAATGGCTTTAATTGACTAATTTCATGATTAAGGTTGGAATATACTATTTTGAGCATTAAAGTCACTAATTTGTGAAAAGATAACCTTAATATAGAAATTAGGGTTTCCGATTGAATCAAGGTAGAATTAATAATGAATAGAGTTCATATGGGAATTAGACCATCATGAATTATGAGATGTTAATCCGAAAAAAAAACTAAAGGTGATAATTGAGTCTAATGACCTTGAAATAGATTAAAAGGATAAAGAAAGTAGTTTTGGTATAAAAGAGAAATAGTCAACTTTAATTGGGCTTATGGTGTTGAAATTGGGGTTTTAGAACTAAGAGAGCATTTAATATGATAAAAGCGTTATGGAGGCAAAAACCCTAATAAAACCCTAATGTGGTCTAGAAAACCTAAGGTGGAATCCAAGTCTAGATTTAGAAAGTTTTGGATAAATTATAACACTTGGATGTCATGCATTAATTTCAGGATACTTGTTGATTGCTTGTTGCTTGTTCTTTATGATTATTGCTTGGACAACAAGTTGCTCTGGATCAGGTATGTGGTTACGCTTATGAATAACCGCATTAGTTTCCCGCGTGTTTTCCGGATGGTTAATTGCATTGACTGCAACTAAACAGTTTGGATGTTCATACTTGCAAATCATAAAGTCACTATGATTATCACATTAATAATAGAAGTATGTATTCTCGCACCTACATGCCACCCTGATGGATGATGCCAAAGGTCAGGCCCAGATGGGTAGACCAAAGGACACCTTGAGTGGTGACCCCAGACACCAAGAAGGTGGCCTATGATATTGCATGACTAGTGGGCACCATGAGTGGTGACCCCCAGGCACCAAGCTCGGGATTGAGAAGGTGGCCTTAAGTCATTGGCAAAGGGCACCCTAAGGTGGGTATGCCAGGGTTAGGGCAAAAGTGGTGGAGAATGTCATACTGAAAAGTGTAAATTGGCTTGTTAATTAATTTGATTGTGATTTTTAAATTGTTAGTCATATGTGCAAACTTTTGGTTGACCCCACATACCAGTATATTTCGATATACTGACCGACGTTTCGTTTGTCGGCGTTTTAGGTACAATGAAAAGAACAAACAGTAAAGTGGTAGATATGGAAATCAAATAAGAAATAACGTGCACAGGAGGATTAGTTAGTTTAGCATCTTCATGGATAGAAGTTTAGAAATCCCAGTTTTTCCAAGGTAAGTAAAGTTTTATTTTATACCAGTTTTCAGTTTAGTTGGTAAAGTTTATTAATTGTTATTGATTATTTGTCAAACCTTTGATCATGTTAATTGAATAACGGCTCTGACCTTCGGGTCTCCCTTAATTGGGGGTTACCAGGAGACGGGGTCGTTACAGAGATCATAAATGAAGTATGTAACTAACTTAATAAAAGTATTAAGATACCTCAATATGATCTATGTTGAAATACTTAAACTAAAAGTTTGAGGAACTTCTAGAGAGGCTGTAATAGTGTATCACAATGAACTCCACCTAATACATAATGATGTGTTAGAAAGAAGGCATCACGCCATGTCAAGTAATGGTGTGATAATCAATAAAATCTAGCTAATCTTCCAAATTCTTTTGGGCACATGCTTAACACTAAACAATGTACAGTCTAAAATGGTTCCAAAGACAAAATATGAGATATGGAATGAGAATTGTCCCTATGTGTCTTTTATAGTGATTAGGGATGAATACCTATATAAGAAAATTATTTCTTAAAAGGCTTTGTCTACAAATCACATTTTGTTAAATACTGCTATTATCCCAATCCGACAACAAAGTGTTTGTTGGTCTGGATGGTTGTATTCCTAAAGAGGAACTTATTTCCAAAGGAATCAGTGGGAGTAAAAGTAGAACTCAAAATGTTTGAGACAAATAAGAAAACATAGAAACTAAAGAGGTACAACAGGAACAAAGAGAATCACAACCTGTTGTGGTATCTCAAGTTCCTTATGTAACACAAAACCTTATAGTTGTAGTAGAACATGCCTTAAGTTTTAAAGATTATGATATCTTCAAGAAGGTGGTGAGTTGATCATTTATGATGAGTCAAAAACTTACCTAGAAACTAGTGAGGACCAGAGTCTGAGAAATGGCTTGAGGCCATCAGATCTAGGATGGATTCCATGTACCCAATAAGGTATGACCTTACTGGATCCACCTGAAGGGGTAAAACCCAAAGGGTGCATTTGGGTATATGTAAGAAGACCAACATGGAAGGGTAAATTGGTTGAAAAGAGTTTCAAACTAGTTCAAAGTGTTGAACACGATGAAGTCTTTCACTAGTTACCATGGTTAAATCCATATGGATCATTCTTGCCATTGTAGCTTAGTATGACTGTGGGATTTGGCATATGGATGTTAAAACCACATTCTTTAATTGGAATAATTATTAGGATGTATATGTGACACAGACTAAAGGTTTGACAAATCCAATAATGCAAATAAAGTCTATAATCTACAAAAGTCAATATATAGATTGAAGCAAGCATCTCAGAGCTAGAATCTTCTATTTGACAAAACAGTCAAAGGGTTTCACTTGAGTCAGAATGAAGATGAAATATGTGATTACAAAAAAAAATAGTGGGAGCATTAATTATATTCCACATGATGATGGGGAATAACATCCTTATCCTGTAAATGTTAAAACCTGAATGAAAACACCTTCTCTATGAAGGGCTTAGGCAAGACAATCTATGTGATAGGGATTGATTTCTATAGAGATAGATATGGAAAGTTTCTTGATCTAAGTAAGAGAACATACATTGGAAAGATGTCGAAGGGTTCAACATGCAATACTTGATGAGAGAAAATGGGTCCATGCTCCATGGAGTTAATCTCTCAGAAACATGGTGTTCCAATTCTTGTGAAGAACATGAACACATGGAATAGATGTCATATGCATTCCTAATTGGATCTATCTTGAATGCAATGTTACATACTTATCCTATTATCTTTTATGTATTGGACATGATGAGAGAATATCCAGTTATCTCATATGTATTAGACATGATGAGAGGATATCCAGACATCTCATATGTATTAGACATGATGAGAGGACATATATACCTACCTAGAAATCTCGTATGTATTGGAAATGATGAGAAGGTATATATCAGAACCAATGAAAGTCATCAGACTAGCATAAAGAGCATCCTTAATTTCTTGTGAAGCCTATTAGGATAGGTTCCTTAGTTATGGTGATAAGGAAGAGATGGGTGTAAAGAGTTACACTGATGTAAGCTTCTAAACTGACAAATTACAATCACAATCTAAATTTATGTTTGACATTAAATGAGAATTGTAAGATAGAAAGGGTTCTGAGCTAATGATAGTTTTTCAAATCTACAAAAGAAGCCGAGTATCTCTGTGTTATGAGAACAACAGAGGATAGTGTATGTAATCAAGAAGTTCATATGGGTGAACTTGTGTGAGGTTCCAACTATTGATGCCACAATAGAAATACGGATGACACCAATGGAGCTATGAGATAGGCTGGGAATCTCATATAGTATACTACAACACTTCCATCTCATACGCGATGTCGTACAATGAAGAGATGTGAAAATTGCAAAATATCAACTTTAAGCAAACATTGCTAAACCCGCTATAAAAGCGCTTGTGTAGCAAAACCATGATGGACATGTTAAGATCACTTGGAATAAGATTCGTGGGTGATTGGTTCTAAGTGCAAGTATGATTCTATTGGTATGTAAGTGAGATTCTATTGGTATGATGATTGGAGTGTGACAATGGATACCTAATTTGATAATAATAAAGGTAATTCCATTTATTATGTTTGTCTCAATCATAAGATGATGACATGAATGTAAGTAGATCTCTAAAGAATGATGTTACTCAATGACATATGTCTTCAAGTATGTCACTTGAATAATGAGATCATACAAATGCTAATAGTACATACATTCTTGTTATGTCCCTAGTCGGATATTACCGTGGAAGCAAAATAGACAACAGTAATACATAAGACTAGAGTGTGTTGACTGATGACATAGTCTCATTAGTCATGATATATGATATCAAGCCACTCACACAAATACATGTTAGGGAATAGTGTATCGAAAAGACCCACCATGAGAGTGATAAACGAAGACCATGGAATGGTAGTAAGAATCATCTCTCATAGTGATAGTGGTGATTGTGGTTCTTAGACTTGAAGTCACTACATTCATCACATGTCATTGTGTATACTTTGACATCATCAAACGTAATCCTGAAATATGGGTTGCCATAAAGGTGATTATTGGATAGCTTTGACACATGAGGACTGAGTGTAAGTGATGTACATGGGATTTTTTTCCTCCTATAGGAGTTTGATATTTAGGGCCTATTGATAAGTGAGATTAAGAAATGTATAGTCGTACTGATGTGGTTCAGTATGTGATATGTGAACCCATATGCATCTCATACAGTCTACTCTAGTTCAAAGAACATGGACTGAACATTGAGAGGATGACGATTCCATACCTCGAGTTCAATCTGGATATTAGAGATAAATGAACTATACGGTCACGGTAACACTAATAGCATATTGTAGGTTGAAGTTTTTCTCCAACTTTTTGAATTACTTGTATAAAAATGACTTGTGACTAGGTACCACTCTTTGGTTGTGATGTCATAATTTGTTATTGACATTCACTGCCAACATAATTCTGGACCTATAGGGTCACAACATAGGAAAGGAGTTTATTCATGAATGTTGTTTAGATTGATTACTAAAGGTATTTAGGCATTCAATTAAACAACAGATCAACTGACTGGACTCATAATCATCAAGTTCAAGTGTTGGACTAATTGTTTGGAGTGTCAGGTTGATTGTAAACTCAATTGGATGAATTCTTTCAGAACCGGGGTACGAGATGACTGGCTCGCACGAGCGAGACGATCAGTTTGTAGTTATGAGATGACTGACTAGCATGAGCGAGACGACCGACTCACATGAGTGAGATGATTAGTTCATGGTCGAGAGACGATTGGCTTGCGTGAGCGATACACCTAGTTTGTGAGAAAATTCGATTGCATCAAGGATCAATGCTGATGTCCTATTGTGCATTAATTGGATTCAAATTGCCAATTTGATTTTGAACAAGAATTGCATGAGACGACCGTCCGCTATGTGAGATGACCAATTCACTATGCGAGACGATCGTCATGTTGTTTGTAGGTTCTAGAACATTCATGATTCCAGACCCATCTACTCCCACACCAGTTGGGAACCCTAGCCTTGACCTCTACTATAAATAGAGGGGTATTGGGCGCTTCCCAAAACACACAATTGAGAATTTGTTGCTCTGACAATTGTCATCTTCTCTGGTTGTGATAACCAATTGGGGGCCCAAGCAAGTCCTAACAGCTAAAGGGAGGGATAGAAAAGGAGAGAACAATTGAGGATCAATTGTGGGAGATCATGTAGGCGACTAGTACGCTGATAGAAGGGGACACCTCCTTCCTGTTGGCTCTAGTAACACAACGTGCAATTCTTGGTGGTCCGCGTGGGGTACTCTAGAGGTGGGAGGCCGTTCTCTGCTGCTTGGAGGACAATGTTAGCTTGCAGTCTGTGGCGAGATCGTAAGAGATGCTATATATGTTGTTCCAGTCTGTTATTTGTGGTGAAGACCAGGAGCTGCACAAAGACTGTCCAAGAGCAACTAGATGACAATTACACATCTATAACAATAAGGAATATGTAGTTGGACTTTCTCCAGGACTAGGTATATCTTCAAAACTATCCTTTCTATTATATAGTTGTTGACACGATCTTCTGGTTTATGAGAAATATGACAATCAAATTTTATTTCCACTTCCTATTTTATCGTCCTATTTCCCTACAGTTATCACTTATCATTTGAAACACTGGACGACCAGAGAAAGTTGTAGAGCAAGAGAGAGATGATTTTGGGAAAGAAGAAGAGGTTTCTTGGGAAAGAACCTCCATTCTTCATCATTTTCTTCTCCTTTTCTTCTCCAAGGGTGCAACAAAGCTTTCTTTGGCAAAGTTTCTCAGGAGGGAAAAAAGTCTGAGTTGGAGTAGCTATAAGGATGAAACTTCATCCTCAAGCCGGAGTTTTACTCTTTCCGCTTCACTCTTTAGTTTATGTTAGCTTTTCTTATATCTAATCATGAAAAACTCTGAAAATTTTGATATGTGCTTGTGTTTCTATTAGCTTTTCTTCTCATGTGAACTCGTAACTTATACCTAATGTTAGTTAATTTTCTTATCCAAGCGTTTCTATAGTGTTTTTTTACTTGTATGCTTGACTGACCATCAAATATGCATGTTTTATGCTTCATTATACGATTCAGGAGGATGTATGAGGAAGTATGAAGTAGATCTCTTAGCAACAAAATCTTGACCACGGGAGTGGCTGGGGAATGTTGAGGATCCAAGGTTGCATTCGACTCAGAACATAGACACGTGAGTGTATGTACATCTCTAGAGGCGTGGGTACTTTTCCTGCTAAAAGGACAACATCAACCCGCTGTCCATGGTGCAGATCAGAAGGTGCAACATACAAGTCTCAATACAATTAGAAGACAATTGTGCATCTACAAAGATGAAGAAATGTCACCAGACTTATTTCATGACCAGATATATCTTTGAAACCATCCTTCCATCTTATAGTTCCACTGGTTTATGGGAAATATGGTAGTAATATTTTTGTTTCCGCCGTCTATTCTGTAGCCATATTTCCTTATAGCTAGGTCATATCAAAGGCTATTCATGTCACACCCATCCTTTTGAGAGAGCACAGATGGAAATATGCTTCTTTCTCGAGAGGCACATTAGGGTCCGAAATCCTATTACTTTGAGCTACTGTATGGGATGAAATCCACATACCACATATTCTCTTTTGAATCCATCATCTCCTTCTCCCCTCTCTTTAAATTTTTGCTCCACAACCATACTCTATATTATATAAGCGATTTTAAATGTACACAGCCTTTAGGGAGAAGAAGCGAAAATGGAGAAGCAAAGTGGTTGGTAAGAACAAAGGCTGATCTAATTCCAAGCATCCAAAGCTCGTTGAACCAGACAATCACATGTTTCCCATGAGAGGGAGGCCATTTCTGCCCATCGCGTGCCATTCGATTCGACGGTTCTCGCTCTCTAGTTCTCCAATTAGGATAGATAGGCCCTTTTATGCAGTCGTCATCAAGGCCCAAAAACCAATGAGCAAAAGAAGCTGGTGGACCATGGGACCGAACCCCCGCATATGGTTGTCCGTTCCCAGTAGCCAGTGGCCAATCCCATTTCGTCTTCTTCCTCTGATTTTCCCTCACCTTCCCGGCGCCATCACCTCCTCCCCCCATATTCGAACGCCACGTCGGCACCCTTCTCCCACCGGCTCTTTCCCGTTCTTCCCTCCCCCTTGTCTTTGTCACGACACGAACAGTGCCAGTGGCCGGAGTACAGGGGCCCCGACATTATTTGATTGGTTGGCTCCGAGCCGATTGATTCCCAACCCAGACCACGGACGGAAAAAAAGGGAAAAAGCCCCAGCTTAAAAAAACAGAATAAAATCCTCTCCACGTAAAGCTCTCGGCTTGCCTGAAATATCTATCCTGTTCTTCTTGCTCATCCTCCTCCCCGCTTGATACCATAACGATCTCACGGCTCCCTCTTCCCCCTTCCTTACTCCAGCGACCGATCGCAGCTTCTCCGTCTCGTTACAACCCGCAGTTAACTCCCGCATCGCCGGAATCAACCCCACCCGCCCGTCCCCACCAATCGCGGCGATGTCGGCCGTGCGGCTGAGGCCGCTGCTGCACCAGTGGCCCCTCGAGGACCGCTGCCGGAGCCGGGGCCTCCCTCCTCCTTCCGCCCCCTCGTCCTCCCTCCAGCTCCACAGGAAGGACGCCACCATGTCCACCTCCTGCCGCAGGCGCCAGAGGGATCATCATTTCCACGGGCGGCTCTGCTGCCGCCTCGATCCCATCCGGATCCGCCCCGTCAGGGCCAACCTCGCCGCGACGGGTGCGCCGGCTGCGGAGGCTGACAAGACTGGCGTAGACGGGAATGTGCTGTACCGGGAGACGTTCCCTCTGTCGCGCACCGTGGCGGTAAGTGTCCTTGATTGACCGGACGTAGATAGCTGACCTTCCTTCTTAATCCCCACCTCCCCTCCTTGCTGGAGCGGACGAATTAGTCTGTTCTGCCTCGTCCTGCCACGCTGATCAAGTAGATGTTTATGGGTTGTGTGCTGGCAGATTGAAGGTAAGGTGTCCGTCAGGCTTGAACAGAGAGAGGAAGGTGGCGGCCAGAAAGGCAGGGTCGTCGTCGTATGCAGCCTGGAAGGGAAGTGGACGCTGCATTGGGGCGTCACCTACTGCGACGATGTTACCAGGTCGGTCGGTCGGTGTTGCTTCTTTCTGGAATCGGGTTTGTAGTTGCTTGCTAACCGGCATCCTACGCACGTGCCAATCTTGCAATAACTCCCCGCGTATATAAAACTCCATTTCCACTTTGAGATGCCACTACCGCGTGGTCTCTGCTATTGTTAGCTGTAAAATAAATTTAAGACTTGTAAATACACTTTCTTATATTCAGAATGATTAATTAAATATAAAAGGAAATATTAATAATCTCAAAAGTGCAATCTAATATATGTTACCCGACTTCTGACTTTTGTGGCTACTTATGTAAATCCCTGCTCACACATCAAAAACCCAATAGAATCTGGCTCTGGATCATTAAACATCACGTTTGTTATGCATGACAGTGAATGGGATCAACCTCCGCCTGAAATGAGGCCTCCTGGCTCAGTCCCCATCAAGGTAACTACTTCACCCTTAAGAAAACCTGCTTGGTCTGGTCCTTTTTTCCTTTGAGACCTCCGTTTTGTTCTCCCTGGTCATCTGATTATACTCTAGCTGGTTTCAGGATTATGCAATCGAGACACCCTTGAAGACGTCAACTGATTCGGAAGGAAAGGCTCTTCATGAACTGCAGATTGACTTGAACAGTAGCACCTTCATTGCTGCTATACATTTTGTTCTCAAGGTTGAGCTTCTTCTGTATGTCTGTGTACTACTTTTTCTTCTTCTAATGGTTGCCTGCTATACATTTTATTTTTTCAGTGATGCTTCTTAGTTTTGTTATCTAGTTACAATATTTTTTCTGTTGATAGTGGCAAAATGGCGTCGAACCGACTTTTCCTTGTAGCTTCTAGGCTGTGTGTGGTACTGTGTTGACAAAATAGAAGGGGAAGGAGATAGGAAAATTGTTACAAAGTTTGGTTTAGTTTTGTTTGCATGGGGAAAGAGGTTGACAGGGACAGAAAAACTTAAACAATGTTGTTTGTTAGATGTGTATGGGGATACAGGGATAGTTTAATAGCTGTTTGATTAAGCTCATAGATAGATATAATGAAATTTGTTTTTTACATAAACAATCAACAACAAACGAAGTTTATATAAGAATATGCCATGGGAAACTTTTTCTTGAAGGAAAACATATCAGAAGAAGTTTCTGATATGATATTAGAGAGAAACAAATTTCTAGTGAGAAAGCAATACTTATCTCGTTGGGAAAATCTTGGAGGGAAATATGTTTATATGAGAGAGAAAATATTATGAAATAGGTATATTGCATGTGCACCCTAATAATCAATGGAGAATGAAGTTTCTTAGAAGAAATTTTTATCCCTATCATTCACCATGGGCTTTTATGGGAAATATATAGACCAAAATTTCCCTTGAATTTTCCATGAAAAAGTTCCCTTTTCCTATCACCATGCTAACCGACACTTTTAACTTCCTCATGATTCCCCTCCCAATGATTCACCACGTACCAAACACGACCATAGTGTTATTGAACTCATATGAGTTTCCCTTTGGTGTTTCTAAATAGCAAGCTCATGTCTCATAGCATCAAAGATCTCTTGATGCTGAAAAAGGATTAACTTGTGATTTATCAAAGTTCTTTGTAATCCTTTTTAAACTTTCATATCCCTTTGTTTCATATTAAACACATTAATTTGTCATGATAAGAACCTCTGTTTCAATTTGCACCTTTTGGATTTTTGGTTCCTGATGCTTATCTAAGGTATGGACACCATTGAGCTATACTAAATCCTTTGGTATTACAATGCAGGAGGAGGATACCGGAGCATGGTACCAGTATAGAGGGAGGGACTTCAGAATCCCACTCATCGATTATGTGAAAGAAGATGGTACTACAATTGGCGAACAAAAAGGATTCAGCATGTGGCCAGGTTCTACTATTTCTCTTACAAGTCTTCATGATAGTTTTTTATGGCATTTTTAATGGGCGATCTCAACTCCGAACTGCATAAAAATATGTTCTAAACGTGTTTACCTTGTTTGTAAGATCCATCGAGATAATGCCATCTCATCTCCATGGAATTAGATAACATGACTTTGTACTTTCAAACTTAGTTCCAAATTTGAGGAGATGTAATTAATATGATATATAGTTGCCTTAATATTCATACGATTTGTTGCACACATGTCCACGACTATCTAACATGTTATATTCTTAGTATGAGTATTTATATATAAGGTCTAAAGAGAAGACAATAGCTTATAGGAACAAATCAGCACAAATAAAGCTCCTATACAGAGCAATGCTACCGAGTCCAACACAATTAAAAGAAGAAGAGGTAGGCCTAAATTAACCTGAAGAGCTTATAAAGAGAGATTTTGAATCACTACATCTTGATCAGAATATGACACATAATAGACGTGATTGGAAAAGAAGGATCTATGCAGCCGATCCCAACATGGTTGGAATTGAGGCTTAGATGATGATGATGGCATGTCTTACCATGTAATGTAAATTTGTCACTTGTAACCATGAATGGATGATGCTTCCTTACTTGAGAACTGATCTGGTTGTTGTAAGTGGAACGAGCTGCACCCTCTTTAGATGAAACAATTTTGTGTCGTTGAAGTTGATTTTTGTAGATCTTCCCAACAACTACCACTCTTTGAATGAAACCATTTTATGGTTCAACTATGTAACAACATAAACAAAATACAATAATATATTTATATTTATTTAAAATTTGAGAAATTATGTACAAAATAAAGAACCCACTTTTTTTAGAAGCGCCAGCCTGGCGCTTAAGCGGCTATAAGGTCCTGTCCACGCACTTACCGCTAAAAACTTTTCAAAACATTGGGATAATCTCTATAATTGATTAGTTAAACACCCATTTTATGAAAAAAAGATTCTCATCTGATTACTTTCAAGACTGAGCGCAATCTATCCAAATTCATTACTTCCTTGCAAAGCGAGCGTCGAGTGGATCCAAGGAGAAAAAAAAATTAACATATTATGATAAACTTATCAAGGAGAACACTTGGAACTTGGATTATGATATTAAAACTGTGTGGCATAACATGAGCTCTTGGATAACAAGAATCGTCCAGGATGTTATGATGGAATCCAAAGATTTACGGCTTTCAAGAGAGATACTAGGTGGTGGAATGAAGAAATGAGTAGACTATTAAACTCAAAGAGAAGATTTGTAGGAGTTTGCTCAAATCTCGAGACAATGTAGCTTTTCAGATTTACGAGCTCAAAAAGAAAGAAGCTAAGAAAGCAATTCAAGAGGGCAAAGCTAAATACTTCAAAGAGAGATGTATAAGAAGTTGGATACTAGAAAAAGGAAAAATGTATTATATAAAATGACCCGTATAAGAGAAGAAAAGGAAGACACCTCAGCCAAGTAAAAAACATAAAGATAAAGATGGTAGGGTGTTGCTGAAGAATGATGATCTCAAGAACCAAAAGAAGAACTAATTTCATAAGTTTTCTAATGAAGATACTTTTATAATGTAAAAGACTCATGTGACATGAATACAAGAGATATACTTACATATGATGAATGAGTTTCAAAATATGGGATCAAGAATGGTAAAAAAAAGATGAAAATGGGAAAGACATGCATGCTAGATTGTATCCCTATTGATGACTGGAAAAGTTTGAAGGAGCTATTTGGTTAACAACTTTCTTCAATAAGTTTTAATGACTAAGAAAAGGCCGCATGAGTGGAGAAACAGTACCACAATCCTTATCTACAAGAACAAGGGAGATGTTCAAGTTGCACAGACCATGCAAGTACCAAGGGGATGAGTCACCATATATGATTTGGGAGAAGATCATTGAGAAAAGACTAATATTTATAATGCATACATTAGAAAACCAATTTTATTCCATGTTTAGTAGATCCACATCAGAGGCTATTTTTAATATGGATGCTTATGGACATTTACTCAGAAAAAAAAGATCTTCATCTAGTTTTATTGATTTGGAAATGGCTTGTGATCGAGTACCTACAGAAGTGTTGTGGAGGGTTTGGAGAAGAAATGTGTTACAATCCAATATATAAATAATTTTGAGACGCGTATGATGTGTAAAATACAAGTGTTGTCTGTAGGAGGAGATATATGAAGTTTTCCTATTACAGTTGGGATAATTAAGGATCGACACTGGCCCCATATCTAATCGTTCTTTTATGTATGAGTTAACAAGCATGTTAGTTGTTGGATCTAATGGCTCTAGAGGGGGGTGAATAGAGCTATAAAATTTCTCACCAAACAGATTGGACCTTCAAATTATATCAATTAGAAGCAATAGCTTAATGGCAATTTGAAGTCCTAACTAACAAGCACAACAAGGATGAGAGAGATTGATAGCAAGCACTTGACAAAGGATGTAGAGTGGTCCCACACTTCAAACTAGAAGTGAGTCAGTCCACTACCTAGAGAGGTCAACCTCTAGGACTTTGCATGTTTTTTTTCTATTAATCACCACAGAGATTACAACAGTAGACCACCAAAGGACTTACCCATCCAAACACAAGGAGATCTCCACCTTCACAAATAACTTACCCACTTAGCTTGAATCTTCAGCCTTCACTTAAGTCTTACCCATTCAAGCTCAAGTCTTCAGCCTTGAAGGACTTTTCTTCTCCTCTTGGATCTTTCGTCTTTGCCTTCTCCTTCACCTGGAGAAGATCGCCACCTCTTCATCAACCTTGAAGAGGACCAGCAACAACTCCTTCTTCACTCGATGGAGCTTGCTTCCTTCAGCTTTTCTTCATGGAAGAAGGGGGTAGGGAAGTAGTGGAAGATTGAGAGCTTTACATGCACAAATGTAGAGCTCTCTTACAATAATCCTAGCTCACTCACAAATCATGAAATGAAGTGTAAACTAGAGAGAGAAAGGGGCACAAGGGGTCATAGCACACTCAACTATAGCAAGGACCTTGTATGTAGTGAATGAGCAACTTTGGAATGAACTCCAACTGGTCCTATTTATAGCTGGGGGTGCTCCCTTAAGTTGGGGAACACTTAGGGTCGAATTATAGTCGTTTTTGCACAAGGCAACAAATCTATTTTCGTCCAAACAAGTCACGAACGGTTAGAATCTCTTTTTCTGCATTTTTCGTACAATACATTCGGTCGAGATTCAATAAAGGTAACTCGACCGATCGGCTAAAAGACAAACCCGATTTCAAACTATCGGTCGAGTTTGTCCTGGGAAACTCGACCGATCAGTTAAAATCACATTTGGTTAGTAACCGGATCGGTTGAGTTCTGTGAATGCACAACTCGACCGATGCACTCTCCAGAAAATTAATCCAAGGGATCGGTCGAGATTGTAACTTGACCGATCAGCAGTCTGTGATCAGTTTTCTAAAGTCATTAAAAAGTGATTAAAACTTGGTACTAAGTGTCCCACATAATTTTTTCATCTTAGTTACAAGTCATATCATCAATACAAATGATTACAAAATTCTTCTAATGTCATTTGCATGGATTTTCTAATTAGCACACTTGCATTTACAAAATTCTTCTAGGGCTTGTGTAAATTGATTCTTTTCATGTACCTAACACCTGAGATCAATCTTGAATACACATATTAGATACATATGGATGGAATGGTTGAGTCATTATCAAAAAATGGACAATGTATAACCTCTAGGTCAACAGTTAGATGATATCTCTTAGTGTATGGTAATTGTTGATGTCTTGAGCTGATTGTTGAAACTAGAAAGATTGAATATAAAGTTCAACTTTAAGAAATGCGTTGGAATCTAACGAATTTAAGACTAGTAGAAGCTAATTAGTGTATACACATTGCAATTTCAGCTGGTGAATGGAGGTTCCAGGTTGGATGGAGTGGATGTACCAAACTGTGTTAAATTCTGTTATATGGATTTTGTTATTCAAATGGATGGTGATGTTCCAAATGATATTTGTCACATGATCATAACATGATGATTGAAATGGAGGAGTGCAACTGGAGTATATGTGACTGGAAGATCCCACTCAGATTAATAAGTAACTTTTATAGAACAGTTATTCGACTAACCATGCCATATGGGAGTGAATGTTTAGCAATTAAAAAATAATGTCTCAAAAGATAAATGTGGGTTACTGCTTAAGTTGGGGGAAGACAAGGAAAAAATTCTTTAGAAATGCTTATACGTAAGGAGCAAAGTGGGGGTGGCGAGTATCGAGGTCATCTTACGTGAAATTCGTCTGAGATGGTATGGAGATTGACAAATGCAACAATTGAAAGAAATGTTGTTGAGTCGAGCACAATAAAAAGAAGAGGCATGTCTAAATTAACTTGGGAAGAGCTTATAAGCAGAGATTTTGAATCTTGACATCTTTATGAGAATATGACTCATAACAAAATATGACACGACATGGTTGATTAGATAATCAAGATCCATGTATAGATAATCAAGATCCATGTAGCTGAATCCAACATGAGGGCTTAGATGATGATTATTATTTAAATAACAAAAAAGTCTATCACATTGAATACTTCGATTTAGCATTCATAAAGCTATAAACGTACTTAAAGTATTGGGTGTCAAAAAACCGGGCCCGGGCTGGTTCCAGGTCGAAATCCAGTCCGGATTGTTTTACTGTAAATGTGAGAACCCGTTACACTAAACGAGATTACTCAAAACATAAAACATAATCGATCACTAATTAATCACATATAAAAAAATATGGGTAAATTAAAACCGATTTCAACATCAACACCCGCTCAGAAACGTTTGCATATGAACCCAACATCTTTCTTGTATCCATACTATGCCAAGAATTCAATACAAATTGTTCTATCGCCTTAGCTACAAGATATATACACAGGAGAACAATATTCGTATATGCCACACAAACAAGCATTAATATTCTAACAAAATTTCGATTAGTTTGAAACACCATATACAAACTTTTCCTGCCCGGACCTGAGAGTACATGGACGACTCTAGGACACACTAGATATCTAATCAACTTTTCTCACAGATTCATTACTATAGCTCCTCTTTGCTGCCACATGTTTGTTTGTCGTCACTACTGATTACCTAAAAAGATTTGGCGAACCCCAAGGGTGAGACCCATGTCCCAGCAAGAGATATAACCTCCAACAACGCTTATTGATCACAACATTTTAAATAGTAGATAAATGAGAAGTTGGAGTATTTAAAAATCAATTGAACAGATTGAACAGTTCAAGTATGCTAAATAGATTAAGCAAATAATCTTAGCAACAAGTATGATTATCAATGGATAAATAGGTAACTAATAAATCCATTTCTCTGGATAGATATCTACTCAAATTTCATTAAATTGCATATAATACCAATCATCATCATTAATCTGACTATCATCATATTCCTTACTAACAACACAAGCAATCTAGTAGCATAAGCATCTCTGACATCATGAATATGTCTAGTAACATAACATGGCTATCAATATTGACATCTCAAATAAAGTGAACAGATCTATATCATAAGTAGAACTAACATCACAGCACAATTAACTACATAGGCATGATTAGCAGTTTAAGCATTTATAATTACATAGGCATGGCTAGCAATATTAAACATAGCTAACAGCATCATCTTAACCATCAGTGTCAGTATATTTGACAACATAAGCATGTTTACAACATGAGCATAACTACGACGTAAACATATCTATTATCTCTTATTGTACTATACATGATCTCAATGAAAAGAAAGCAAACAAGGGTTATCTTCCAATATGAAGCGTTGTGTATAACCCTAAACAGATATGCTACACGGCTGTCTTACATCTTTTATTATGCCCTGAGGAATTTGAATCGTACCATCCAAAGTCCAACCAACCCCTGCGAAGGGCTATTCGGTTCCGTACAAGATCTAGGAGTGTTGGTATCCTAAGATCTCTTCCCCTCAGTCAGTACGAGTAAAAAGGCGGTGACATATCAATCAAAGATGCCACTACAGTGACATATAGTCAAGCTGCTAACCACTAGTCCGCCCTTGGTACAAGTCACGACACTAGAAACTAGGGTATATAAAACCCTCTAATCCGAGGTACAACTGCAGTTATCCTCAATCACATCAAATGTCTGAGGCATGACCATAGCCATGCTCCATAACCTGCATTGTGGATGACAATGATATATCCTCAACTTGCCACCTCCACATACTCAACAATATGCGCTCCGAGTTTTCCTTAGGAATACTCGTTTCACCATCCAGCAAGTTCTGGCACTGAAGATGGCTCTACGGCACAAGGCACTACATGATTAGAGTTGCGCTTGATTAGTTATGCCAATTGGGTGAATTAAGGCTGCATCAAACAAGTGGACATACAAACCCTAATTCACTTCTAGTAAGCATATAAATATCACAACTTCAAAAAAATATAAAACGTGTGAAACATAATTTCTCATCTCATCATCACATGGTACTATTCACTTGCCATTCATGAGACTACACTAGTCATCATACTATCACAAGTTATAAATCCTTTTCACAATATTACAGCCTAGGAAGCACGGAAACTTCCTGGGAGGTGCTGTGGCTGTGTCTGCCCCGTGTCGGACACGGCCACACCGTAGACACGGCTGGACACGCGGTGGACACGGCCCCGGAGTGTCCAACTTTTTTTTGAAGAGTTTTTGGCTTGGACACGACTAGGACACGACTGGGACACGGCTTGGACACGGTTGACCCAGCCCATCCACATCCAGGTCCAGTTATGTTAGGAAAAAAGACTAAACCCGTCCCCACTGAATTAAAAAGCGGCCGCTTAAGCGGGCTGCAAAGGCCATCCGCCTAATATTGCCCTTAGGCGCCCACTTTTTTCCCGCTTTTTGGCTGCTTTTTTCCCGCTTTTTGAAAAAAATGCTGTTGTAAGCATGTAATGTTAATTAATTATATAATCCAAGTAGTATTGAGTATAATATATGAAGCTTGTATACATTAAATGTTCTATGATATACCTAGTCCTACTTTAGAATGCAAACTTTGTATGTAAGCTGTATATAATAGGGTACTGCTGTAATATATCCAAGTAAATATCATATTACTCTATTATACTTCTAATGGTTTTACTGATTTTACTGATATTCTTGCAGATTTCGTTCATTAGTAATTGATACTACTGGTTAGTATTACTGATTTCCTTAGAAATATATTTTTTATATACACATACATGTAATTTTGTATATAAATATATAAGAGTTTAAGCATCCGCTTTTTCAAAAATCGCCCGCTTAAGCGCCCGCCTGCCGCTTGAGCAGCTACAAGGTCCCGTCCGCACGCCTCCCGCTTCCCATTTTTTAATACATTGCCCCTCCCTGTTCCCTAACCCACCGATATTTGCTCCCCTTCTCCTCAATTTCACTCCAAATTTTCATTGTTTTCTTACTGTAATCCTACCCCTCTATCAATCTATGCCCAATTTTTCTAATAAGTCTTTTTCTTCTGTTTTGTTATAATGTTAACAATAATTAATGATGTTGGTTCAGTTATGTTATACAAATCTGTAGTATTTACTGTATTTAATCATACATCATTCTGAGTTGGATTTTTTTATTGTTGAATTGGTCTAATTATTGTTTATTTACTATTCAAAAGTCATTGCGTTATGATTTAAATTGACAATTTGCTTTAATTGATTAGAAACATGGACATGAATGCGTTTACATAAATTTATAAATATCACTAGGCCATGCTTGTTGTATCTGATGGGTTTTTCCTATTTGGATGAATGTGTTTGATGGATGATTGTATGCCTTTTAAGTAAATGAAATGCAAACTCCACAATTAAATTTCTATAATAGAATGTGTTTATACATCAATAATGTATACATATATATGTGGAAAAACAATTTGCTGTGTCTGGCCCCGTGTCCGTGTCCGTATCCGTGTTCGTGTCCGTGTCTGTGCTTCCTAGATCACAGGGTATCAACCCTTATCAACACAAGAGGATTACACCTCATTCAGGGCTCAACCATGCCCAAAGGTCATTAAGACCATCATACTATTCCCTACAAGATCATTATTATCTTTGCATGCCTTATAACAAAGGTCAACAACATCACTTACATATAATACACCGGATCAACACAATATTGCATTAATGAGCTAGAAGATATTCATAAACAATCATAGCAGGGCTATATTAACATTAAGAACATTCCTTTATTACATCAACATGCAAGGAATCTAGATATGATTAACCCTCATCATATTCATAATGCACATGTTTAGCATAAGAAAGTATCAACCACGTGGCTATGATAACCACCAATTAACATATTTTTTTTTGGTCGGTCAAAAATGCGTGTTGCTAGTATTACCAAAACTTTGGGTACTAGGTACCCCATCACATCAAACAGAAATAAACAAAATATCCAAGGGTCTTTACCCCACGCAGGGGGATTTGACATCACTAAAAGGAACTAAGATGCTAAGAAAACCTAACAAACTATCGGCTTGACCCTAGCACTCCAGCCAACAGAAAGACTATAACGAGTCATGATTACATACATTCAATGTACCCATAAAAAGAAACCACAACTCATCAAAGACAATCACCAGCCACCCTGCTTGGGATTAGCCTTAGAGTATCAACTTTCTTAGCCAGCTATCCCGGGGATCCATGAAGAGCACAAACCCCAAACGGAGCCTCCAAACCATAGTAACAAACCATTGAGATGCAAAAGACAAAGCAACATAATCCGTCCATAAGTTGACCATCAATAAATGTCCTTGAGCTGGGCACAACCTTTCCTCCACTGGCGTTTGATTCATTCCCTGAAGATGTGAATTCTAGGTAGATGTCCAACCCCTCTTCATCAATCAACAACCACCAGATTACAGACCCTGCGCATCTCTGCTACACCAAGGAGACTAACCAAAAGCTCCAACTCTTGATTCGGGTGTCCAAGTAGAGGCTTGAGTTTATTGTAGCAAAGCATCAAACACCTTGAAGGTGTTAATACATACAGCGGCAGAAGAGCTCAAAAAGGAGAAGAAGAAGAATCTACCCCTCCCCCTTGAATCCAACCCCAAACGAGACTCATGTCATCCACGGAGGCGCCTCATCAAACACCTAGATGGCGTTCGAACTCGTAGCTACAGAGGAGCCACGCTAGAATATCCAGCAAAAGGATGCCAAGGGCTCGCCTGCAGAAGAACACACTACAGGAGAAGGCCACCGGAGGGGGAAGAAGCTGAAGCCCAATCACCGGCTGAGGTTGATCAGCAAAAACCCATACGCCAGAGGGGACTCCTTCAGTGCTACGAAACCTTGTAGGACGACCGGCGAATCTCTAACTTTGTTGGAGAATGGGACACGCTGCCGAACTGGCCAACGACGGACCCATCCGCCGCCAAAAGCACCAGACAGAAGACATGGCGGGGTCGGGTCCCATCTTCATCCAGGAGACCCTTGTGAGGAAAGAGCGAGCCCTTCCATCTTCACTCGGAGGAAAGAGGGGGAGGTGCTTGTGAAGGAAAAGAGCGAGCCCTTCCATCACCTGCGAGATAGGGCGGCGACGAAGAAGCCAGATCTGGTTGAGAAAGGCTCTCTTCCAACCGTCACACTTGAACGGAGTGGAATCGACCAGGTCGACATGCCAAACCTCTGCCCCAGATCTGCTCCTCGCGGTGCTGCACAATCCCTCACCAATCCGCACATCCGAGGCGACACCCTTCGACTGCTCCCTATCTCCGACGAACCACTGCAACATGCTCTTCACAAAACGAACCCCACACCGAGAACTGAAGAGCCAGGGGGAGGAAGGCGTCAAGGGAGACGCTACCTCCCCCCAGCGGCAGCCGCCGGGGAGTTCCTAGTGAGAAGGGAGAGCGATCCCTAGAGAGAGAGCGAGTCCCCCTTGAGACATACATTTGAATGACGTATATACCAATTAACATATTAAGGTTATGATAATATTAAGGAGGTTATTTCACCATCATTCCATCATATAAGAATGTTAAACATGAATACTCATCTTTATCTATTTGCATTAGAGTTAGGTTCAACAAGATAAATTATATTAATGTTACTAATCATCACTTATACCCGAATCCTAACTTACGGTATCCCCATTGGATCATGGATGCATAAGGTGAAGCATCATCATCCCATTCCATACTATTCTCAAGTATGAACCCACACATAAATCAAGGTGTAGCCATCGGGTTATAGCATACTAGGGTTTCAACAACAATAAAAGAGTACTCCATGATTGCATTAATCATTCAAGGACTATTCATACCCAATTACCATCATTTAGTTTTATTAAATCTAGGTATAACAAGCTATACCTCATTAGGGTTACCCATTATTTCATTATGGTGATTATAAATCATAATCATACGAGGGCAAGGGTAAGACTACAAGTTTAAGGCATTGAACCATCAAATTCTCATCATCAGAATCATAACATTACACTACACACTTCACCCAAAACAATGGGAATATTGAGGCATCGACTTCTAACCATTAAATGTTGAAAAGGTAAAGCCATTGGTTGTTTACATAAGTAAACATCTTGAACAAACCACCTATGAAGTCATTGAGTTGTGCTCTAGAAAGAGTCACCATCTAACCCTAGACATCCCTTGATTAACAACATAAAAATTTCCATGAGTAGGGTAAAACCCACAAGCGATTGTTTATTTAAAACAAGCCGTCAGTAAATAAGCTTCTCAAGTTGATCTCATAAAGGAAACCATTTGAATCACTTTATTAGGACCAACATATTACATTTAGGCATCATTCCAATTTATTGGATGAAGAAACATTAGATCTTAACCATTAGGTCAAGTTCATATATTAAAACCATCAATTGGAGCAGAGGTCCGACCATTGCATCAAATGACCCAAGAAATCATTGGTTTAAGGCTTAATTGATGCTACAACTACATGCTTAACTCACCATAGGTTGTGGAGACATGATCCACCATTAGCAGTGACCATTAAGTCACCACAGGTTGTTAGATCAGCTCGATATTCATTAATCACCATCGAAAATTAAACTAATATCACCATTGATTGATAGCATCATTAGGGTACTTAGTTGTTAATCACTAAGCTTCTAATTAGGCCAACACCTGACCTAAGGGGTTAACGTCAGTTGACACCCTTGGTCACCACCATCAATTGTCATAAAGACACCACCATCGGTTGTTGCAATTGTACCACCATTGAGTCATGTGTTTATAGAAGAAATCAACTTTAAACCCTAAAATTGACCATTGGTTGATAGGTGCTTAGCACCATAGGTTGTCAAACCAACCTGATCCAAGTTATATTATACCTTAGGAAGAACGTACACATCAATACAGATTCATCTAGAACTAAAATCAGAACAGAGAGCATTATAAAAATTGAAATCTAAGTCAAGCATAGCTTTTTAGTGCATGGATCATCATTTTCAAGCAAGAACATGAGCTAGCAAGCTTATGGTAAGCAATAAACGTGGAGCAAGTTATAAAATTTGCCTCTAATTAGAAGATAAACTCCCAAACAGAAGAAAACACGAGCAGGTAGGGTAGAAAATCCAAGCATAAGCTGTGAACTCATCCATCTAGCACCTTTCTTCATCAAATGAGCAAACCCTAAGCATAAGGAGCAAGAAAGGTAGGGTTTAGAGCTTTACAACAATTTCTACCATAGAACAATAAGGTTCTGACCTGAAGAAAGGTAGGAGGAAGGATAACAAAGAAATAAACGGAGGAAAAAAGGGGATTCTTACTCTTTTAGGTCAAGTTCACTAGAAGGAAGCTTTTTAAACCCTAAAAGGAAGTCCATTGCAACCCTAGATGATTTTTCCAAGAAGATCCCCTCTTTCTTCTTCCTTGGACAGGAAATTCGCAGCAGCATAGAGGGAGAACGAGGTTCGTAGAAGGAGGATAGTGGTGGAGAGAAAATAGTTCGTCTGGGTGCTTAGGGATAAGTATATAAAACTTTAAGATAAAGAAAAAGAAAAAGTTGATGTTCTAGTATCTTTCTAAGTGTCCATGGCCTTAAACTATCAAGCAGCTGCCCTCACATATCATAGAGACTTGCTTATCCCTCGTTTTTTGAATTTCCAAGCAAAACAAATAAATCGTTAGTTGATAGCTCCTAAAGGTAGCTCATCCATAAATGGTAAACCCTAAAATACCCTTGGAGAAAACACCTTCAAACCAAGGTTTAACCAGGAGCCCCATGGCTTAAAAAGATCAAGAATGATAAGATAACTTCTAAGAAACATAATTCATGTGACAAATTGCAAAGAAAACCCATCAATTAGGTAAATTGCAGGAAAGTCCAAAATGTACATAAAATTGCATAACTTGCTCAAACAATGTCCAAATTGGACCAAATTTGAAACTTAAGCTTGTCTTATGATTTCAAAGCATATCACAAGGTTAGATTAGGGTTATAAGAATTTAATTATGATAATTAAGCTTGTTCAACACTTTAAACAAGGTTAGGGGTCTCACAGTAAAACCCATAGCCTAACTCGAACCTGGATTTTATTCATATCTCTCAAACTGGAACCAACTCGGATTGAGAAATTTAAGCCAAAACCAAAGTCAGACCCAGATTTGAAGATGATTTTTTTAGAAAAATCAATTCTATGATGGAATTACCCACACAGTTGTAAATGATTTCATTATGTAAAATAAACCACCAAAGGTATCAATGATTATGTAATACTATACAACTAAAATATTATCTTTTTCTTTGCTTTTATAAGAGAAAATAATACCAATAGTAAAATATCAATCACTTAAATACAAGGAAATCTCAATACAGCAGCAACATCACATATATCACACTAAAATAACACATATATCACATCAAAATTGTTGCAACATCACCTATATCAGACAAAAATCCCACATTTATCATCTCAAAATATAGCCTATCAAACCAATTAGGATGACTATACCATACCAAAACAACATTTATATCACATCACAACAACATATGTATATTTAAAGGCATCATCAGTGTTAGATGATACATAAGTAAATTCTAACACAACATGAATACCACAATATCATTAAAAAATAACATATATATCCCATCAAATAACTAAATGCAACATCACATCGAATAACACATATATCACATCAAATAACACAACAAGAATACCACAAAATCATTCAAAAATCACACATATATCACATCCAATGTTTTAAAAAAGTTAAGCGGCAACCACGCGGACAACACCTTGTAACTGGTTAAGCAGTAAGCGGCAGATTTTTGAAAAAATGATCTTAGTTTCCTATATAATTTTAAACAAAAGTACACATATATGTATATAAATACTATACTCTTTGGAACTGTTATATATATCTAATGATTCTAAACACTCTACCCAACAATACAAAACACCCAAATAGTTTATAAGATAGCTATAAGACAATAATTATAGCCATAATATAGTAAACAATAGATTTGACATGGATAAAACACCCTACATACATGATACAGAATTTTTTTTGCATCACATGTTTACATATCTAAGCAGTAAACAATAGACGAATTATTGGATACCTTTCTAACTTATTGTTATATGTGCATATCATCAATTAATCATACATTACAGCAGTACATTTAACTAAAGTATACATTCTAAAATTGGATAATAGTTACATATATTTTACTTGTACAAGTTACACTTTACAGCAGTACCCTATTATCCAACTTGCATACAAAGTATGTATTCTATATTAGAACTAGGGCTTATCATAGGATATTTAATGTATATAAGGTTAGATATTGTTAGAGAGTCTATATTTGCCTATTTAGTTAATAGGTTAATTAGTTAGTGGGCCTTTAGTGTCTCGGCTCATTTAGATTACTTGGGACACAAGTCTTAGGGTTTCTCCCTTGCTCCTATATATAGGACAGGGGTGTCCAGTCTTGTATTCATCTAATCACATTCAATTCAATACGATCTGCTTTCTCACATGGTATCAGAGCGTATTCGCTCTTGAGGGAACCCTAGCCGCTTCCGCTTCCCTCCTCTCCTAGCCGCTGAGCAACACCAACCCTAGGTAGCCGCCACCTCTCTTCGAGAGAGCGCAACCGGGGGAGAACCCCCGCCTGCGGGTGGCCGCCGCCGTCGCCATGGCTTAGGCCGGCTGCCCGCTAGGCAAATCCGGCCTACATGGTTCTTTCTTCCCTTTCATAGCTACTCTCTAGCCGCCATATCCGGCGGTAATATCCAACGCCGCCATCAACTCATATCGCCGCCATCTGCTAGCAGCAACAACCGCCAAGGACAGCAACATCGATCACTACCGCCGCCCCAGCCGTCGGCCTCCAGAAACCATCACCGCCACCGCGGGCAATAGCAACAGCCGACGCTGTCGTCGGCCTAGCCGCAGCCACCCGCCGTTGTTGGAGCGCCAGCCAGTCCAGGCGCCGCCGACCCTCTTCCGCCGATTGTCTCCATCGCCTATCGACGCCGTCAGCGCACAACAGCAGCGCCACCGCCGCCTATCAGAGCGAAAAAATCATCGCCATCATCTTGTGTCCGTTCGCTGCGGTGTTGTTGCCTCATTTAGCAGCAACCATATCTCCAACCGACGATCACACCCTTCAGCCGCCGCCATCGTCATTTATGCCCCTTGCCGCTGCTGCTCTCCATCTCATCGCTGCTGCCCCAACGCCATCACCTATCCCTGGTCATCATCACTCTACCAAACAACCATGTTTACTGCCCCCATATTCATTATGCCCTCTATTGCTATTCGGATCCTTAATCGGTCCTATTTTTTGCTAATCGGATCCAATTTTGAACCTAATCAGATTTTTTGTGGGGCTCCGCCCCCACACCCCCGGATTTGTTGCCCTAACGGGCCAAACAAATCCCTTTTCGTGTCGGGATCAGATCCATTTAATTTTCTACCAAGATCTTACATTGACCCATTTAGTATACTCTCTCCGGTTATCAGTTTCCATTCTCCACATTTTTATACATCTCCATATCACAAAAAACCTCTTAAATCCACCAATTCCTTTCCCACCCACCCATATCTTGTGTGGGGGGGTCATATATCCTTTTCTCCACACCAAACAATCACTCTTGTCGTATTTGGTGTGCGGGGGGGATAGAGTGGAGAGGAAGAGATGAGAAGAGAGAGAACATGAGAGACAGAATGTATGAGAGAGAGAGTATGAGAAGAGATAGAGTGGAGAGGAAGAGATGAGAAGAGAGAACATGAGAGAGAGAATGTATGAGAGAGAGAGTATGAGAAGAGATGATATATGTATTCAGGCTACATATTCCAGGTTATCTTTATGGAGCTTCATTCAGCACATCCGTTCTCTACTTCCAGACAGCATTGAAGGATCTTCATTCAACGTCGACACCGTATCCGCGTTCGTACCGCGTTTGTACGTCAGGTGTTGATGGTGTATGTGACACCTCGCTATCACACAAACAACGAGATGACACACGAAAACGTGCGAAACCACATATTACTGAAAACACGGGTTAATTAAAACCGATTGCGGAAACATACATACGAGAACTTTTACATCCAGATCCTGCAAAGAAACATGTTATATAAATATTACAAGCCTGATATATGTCCACAGCTTACAAAAACCAGCTGTCCTGCCAGCACATGAGTTCATCACCTGTTTAGATGTACATAACATGCCGCATAAGGCCAACAACAAGATAAACAAAGGTACAACAGCTATACATCGTGAAACGTCGTCAAAACACCTCCGAGGACCTGAGAGTACATGGATGACTCTAGGACTCTACTACAAAACCACCAAAACATGCAGCATGTCCATCTCTTGCCTTCTACTGCTCCTCTTCTTACTGCTCAGCTACAACCTCGCGACCACCATGTCTAGCGCGATCACCTAAAAAGATTGTAAACCAACAGGGTGAGACACCCAGTCCCAGCGAGAAACATAACTCCCCGCCGAAACTATAAAACTCTAGAAAGGCTAAAGCAGGTAAGTGGATAACTGATATAAGAATATATATGAACAGCATACTGAGCATGTCTTACTGTATTATTCAACTTACCAAGATATCCGGGAAACATATTACCTGATTTTCTTTATGGAACATGATTGACAAGATAAGGTTTATAAGATCTTATTACAAAACATAAGGAACGTATAAGTAACTGCATGGTACAACAAGATCATCTATACAAGCAAGGCCTCAACTAATGTTCTGTGTTCTGCCTTGAACAAAATATACTACTCGGCTGGATTACGTATTATTATGCCCTGAGGAAGTGAGCCGTACCGCTCAAATCCAACCGACGGTTGCGAAACCCGGAGCCGGTGCCATACAAGGTCAATGGAAGAGCCGGACTCCACGACCTCTCCACCTCGTGGTCAGTACACGAGAACCAAAGCAGGACCGCAGTCTCATGCTTAAGTGGCCTCAGCCACAGGGTCAGCCCCGCAAGCTACCCATAACCCTAGCCCGCCTTGGTACAGGTCTCGGCGCTAGTAAACCTTGAGCCACAAGCCTATTCACCGTGCTCTGAGCCATGAACGCATTCATGCTCTATCACATATCCTAAGCCATGGGCCTGTTCACCATGCTCCACATATCCTGAGTCTGCAACCGCAGTTGCACTCAAATCCTCCTATTTTCGGCTAGGAGAAACCCCACATATTCAACAATATGCGCTCCGGGTTAACCCGCAGGAGAACCCGTTTCACCATCACCAACTACTGACGATGATGGATCTATAGCCAGGGAAAACTACATGATCAGTTCCACTGTAATTAATTAGTATATTTTAAGTGGATTATTGAGGCAACCAAGTTGTAAAACATGCAAGCATTGAGTTACATTATCACTGTCATCACCACTTTGTCCTGGGATCTCAATCCCTCATCACAGAAAGCCACGGCCTCTCAAGGCATCATCATCTTACATCATCACCTGGGATAACAATTCCTTATCTCATCAACAGAGGATAACACCTCACTAGGTACTCAACCTTCATCAGGTCCTCAGACCTATCTCATCATCAACAAGGATTATCATGATGCAGTGTCATTCAAACACATAAACCTCATAGCTCTTACCTAGCTATGAATTCATATTATACACCTACATGGTTAGTATGCACATCAAGAAAGATAACTTAAAATCACCAGACATAGGTCTTACTGATTATCATGTTATTAGGGATTGCAGATGCACATGTCATGATCATAACTATATGTGGCATACACTGTATCAATTACATTATTGCTATCAAATCCTGAGCATCCATTTAAGCTTATAAACATAAACAAACATCTTATCATCTTAAATGGCACCATCTTTAAACATCCAACATAGCATTGGTTCACAACCTATCATCCATAACTCATCATCATCAAAGGTGGGATTACATGATAAAGGACCACTAGCTAGGGTTTTCGGGTTAGACATAACCCTCACTACAGACAACAACTACCCTCACTAAAAGTGTGGCGGGTAGTACATCCCTTACTACAGGTGGTATCGGGCAGGGTAACAACCATCACCAAAGCCTGTCGGCCAAGGCACTTAGCCACATATCGGCTGATCCAAGGACAAGGTACATCGGGCAACCAGACTTGTGTTGTGTCGTGAAACTGAGAGCCAAGGGTGCTACCGTACAGCTGGCATCGGGAGGTGTATCGTGCAGCTGAGTTAAGGGGCATATCGTGCACCCAAGGTCTAAAGGTGACGGGCATCCAACTGAACCGAGCAAAGCCCTATCGGCCAACTAGGATCAAGCACCCATATTGGTCACCACCAAGGTACTTCCTAGGGTTCACCACTCAACCCATAACGGGCAACCAAACTAACCCAACTTGTGTCGCCCAAGGCACCAAACAGAGATATCTTCTAGGCACTAAATCGGCCAAGGGTACAACACCATCTAGGGCAAAGGATCATCTAGGTCAAGGCATATCGCCCAAGCTCACCATCAAGGTCAAGAGAGCCATATCGGGCACAAAGCCAACCAAACTCAACATAACATATCGACCAAGATCAAACCCTAAACAAGGGGTGTCGGGCAACCTCATCTCAAGGATGTATCGTGCAAGGCACGAAGGTTCATCATGGCGTGGTCATCATCAACCTCAAGATCACCATCATCAAAACCCTAAAAGATCAAGAGAATTGGCTCACCTCTCAACAATCAAGAGAGAGGAGTTTTGCACAACCTCCATCACATAACTCGGGAAATCATGATAGATCATTTCCATATCGGCCAAGCTCTCAACCTCTACTAGGTCAACATCCAACCAAGGCTCACCTCTCAAATCCATGCTGAGAGAAGAGTGTTGCCCAAGCAACTAGAGTATAGACTCACCTCTCAACAACCAAGTGAGAGGGGTGTTGCCTATACCACTAGAGCCGAACTCACTTCTCAAGACCAAAAGGAGAGAAAGGGGTTTTGCCCAAGAACTCTATACATAAGGTTCGGCCACCAAGATCAAAAGCACATCGACAACATATCCATTATAACAACAAGATCATATATTCAACAAGATCAAACTAGAGCAAGAGACATATTTAACAAGAAGCATATCCAACTAGATACATGGCCGATCAAGGTGAAACATAACATGCAACAAGAAAAGGAAGTAGTATAGCTAGGGTTAGGAGTTATGTAACCCGCCTTAAGCAAGCTTCAAGCTCCTAGCACCAAGCTCCCAAGCTCAAGCACCACCTTCGGCCACCTCAAGAAGAGAAACAAAACTTGTAACCACCATGGCCGAAGAACAAGCAAGAAAGGAGAAGAAGAAGGTGCTAAGGAAAGAAGAGAAGGTACTCACCACAAGAAGAAGAACAAGGCACTTTAGGGTTCGGCCACCACTAGAGGAAGAAGAAGACTCCAAGGAGAGGGAGGAGGATCGGCCACCAAGCTTTGCAAAGGAAGTGTGTCGCCCACCAAGGAAGGGAAAGAAGCAACACCAACTAAAGGGATCCTAAGCAAGAGAAAAGAGATACATATATAGAAGAGGGTGGAGGAGAAAACAAGGCAATGTGTCGCCCACCTAGGGACACTTGTCCATGTGCAAAGCCACCTCCTTATCTCACCTCATACACATGTCCAAGGCAATTGCCACATGCAAGCATCACGCACCAAGTGTCCACTAGAGTGGTGACACAAACGAAGCCAAAGGTCAAGGGTGGTCAAAGGCCGACACACCACACTCCCTTTCCCGACACAGCCTCATGGGCAACACAACCATGGCCGACACAAGGCACTCTTTCCCGATACAGGGTCCATCAAGGCAAAGCAAGGCCCAAACAAGGCAAAATAAGGCCCAACAGAGCTCAACAAAGCTCAAGGCAACTCAAGCAACGAACCCAACCCTTCCTCTCAACTCTAGAGGAAACAAGGAGAGAGAGAGACATCTCTCAAGGTGACAAACTAGTTCATCAACCCTAAACTTAGGTTATTTGCAAGTAGCACCTCCAACTCTCAACAAAGCACAAACAAACCTTAATCACCACTAGAGGTGATTAGCAAGCAACTAAACACAAGGTTTAGGCAAAGCAAACAGGATAAGCCCAAAACGAAGGTCAGGGTCCTCACAGTGTATTTCTTCAGTTGCATTCATATGAGACAGATGGGTGCTTCTTCAGATTTTCAGAAGCTCAGCAAGCCTGCCAATCTACTTCTGCAAGGTTGATTCATCCAGTTTATCTTCACCGAGCTGCTTCATCACGTCTTCTCTGAGCCGCATCTGCTATTTCGACATCACCTGCTGCTGATCTACTTGGGACTTTCCTTGATGGATGATATTTTCTTTCCTGTCAAGCCCCCAAGGTTCACGCTACAGAGTTATGGTGCCTGCATCGTATCACCAACACATCGTCCGTTCGTGTTCGTGCCACATTATACACGTCTTCTCAGACGTTTTGAAGACACCACTACTGCTACATCATCATTGGAGATCCGCGTTCGTGCCGCGTTAAGTACGTATTCCAGTGAAGTTGTCGTAGTCGTGGTATTGATGATCGTCTGCTCCAAGTGGCGAATTACTGCTGCAGTATTCAAGTTCCATTTCAGATGCTCTTCATTCCAGATGCACTCCAAAAAGACCTTCATCAGAGCTCGAGGTTCTCCAACCTCAATAGTACAATTTCAAAGAAAAGACGGGCCATTATATGATTCAGGGGGAGTATTAATTAAGGGGGAGCATCAAATTTTGTATGGGGAGTGATATTTATCTTTTATCATTTCTATCTTTTCTTTTATCAAGTCTTGTAACCTCCAAAGCTTTGGACATGTGTTTCACCCATGCTCTAGCTTGAGGGGGAGTGTTAGAGAGTCTATATTAGCCTATTTAGTTAATAGGTTAATGAGTTAGTGGGCCTTTAGTGTCTCGGCCCGTTTAGATTACTTGGGACACAAGTCTCAGGGTTTCTCCCTTGCTCCTATATATAGGACAGGGGTGTCCAGTCTTGTATTCATCTAATGACATTCAATTCAATACGATCTGCTTTCTCACAAATATATCATAGTCAGTAATACTTGGGACCATATAGTTTACTTAAAGTTACAGGTGTACAATAAAAAAAAAAAAAGGACAAAGGGCAAAAAGCTGAAAAAAAACGGCCGATTATTGCAAAAGGGTTAACCGGTGATTTTGGCAGAATTTAAACGGCTTCGGTGCTAGGCCGATTAATCGGCCGTTTAATCGGCCGCTCAGGCCGTTTTTCAATTCACTGATCACATCAAATACTTATACCAAAACAACACATATATCACTTCAAAATATAGCCTACATCTCATAAATATATGTTTATAAGTATTTAGAACCCGGTTTTGTCCGATTTCTAAACCCGAACCCGAACCTGACCCGGCTTAGATTCGGATACGTAATCTTGAACCCAGAACATCCAAACTGAATCCCAAACCTGATCTTTTTTCGGGTCGGACATAATTGGGTTCATGGGGTTGGAAAAATTTAGATAGCCCTAACTAAAAGTACAAAGTTGTCAAATCAATATGGCTGTTATCAACCATATACTAGGAGTAAAGAAAACTGAATTAAGTTTTCTTTAGCATGGTTAGAGTTACATGTCTTTTTTATTTTGGAAAAGCTGTTAACTTTTATTAACTTACTCTAATAAGAGCAGCAATTGAAAATTACAAATTACAGACAAATGAAGTCATAATGGGTTTTTATAATCCTTATTACAATAGATGACTTAAATGTCACTGAGATAACCTTGTTACAGCAACAATCTAAGACAGCGTTGCCTGCATGCCATGACAATGATCTTCATAAATCTGAACCACGTAAAATGTCAAGGGATTCATGATCCAGGTAACCTCCAGTATGCCTCCTGGCCTGACTGGGTGAAGTAAGGACAAGCTTTAAGTTTACCACTGCTGCTTCTCACTTCTCGGCCCATCTTCCTAGAAGTGGAGGATGAAGGTTGTAAAACTGAACTACTAGGAGGAGTAGAATAACCGGAAAGATTAGTATCGCTGCTTTTTACTGGTTTATTGCAAATGAACTGATCATGGACCGTAGCATCTTCATGTACCGTCGCATGAACAATAACTTTGTCCCCTTCTCTCGTTGACAACATTGATAACCTGATTTGAAACAGAAACTGCAATCTGAATACCATCCTGAAAATGATCTTCAGTTGCCATTAAATTCGTGATCTTAGTAGATTCCTAGTGCCTGCTTCCTCTTTCTCGTCATCGTATTTCTTGGTCCAGTAGTATTTTATTTCAGACCATCATTCAAGAGAGAGATATCATCTTCTTCAACCTCCATTTCTTCTGCTATGTTTGAATGAGAAAGTGGACTACTAAACTTGTTGCTATATTGCTCCTGCAGACGATGTGGACGAGTCTGTTTTTGTGCATCCTTTCTAGGTAGCTGTTTCGTATTGATCTTGCGACCAAAATAAGTCTCCCACCGATCCTTGTCTTCGACCCACTTCACGCCTGCTTCCTCTTGATCTTGTGCTGAGGTTTCAGCACCTGTAGACGGCTCTACTTATGTACATTCATTGACAACATGGCCTAATCTTCCGCATGCACTACAAACATCCGTGATGGATTCAAATTCAATTCGGATTGTGCCAATTCGTTGATGACCACAGCCGGATGGAATAGGGATGACGTGTCTATCTCTAGTGCCAGCATGGTGAACCGGCTTCTCGTACAGGTCGAAGTGTAGTTGTCGTCTTTAATTAACCTTCCAAGTGCTTCTCCAAATTTACAAAAAAAAAATGACCTGGTTGTATAGATGCAGTGGAAGATCAATAATCTAAGCCCATGTCACGGTCGGAATTCGGAGGAAGATGAGGAGAGGGAATATAGTCATTCTCCCATTTCCAAACCATCAAGCAAGCCCAAAGATCGTCCATGGGCCTCCTCTGAGTGCCATTAGTCATTCTCCCATTTCCAAACCATCAAGCAAGGCCCAAAGATCGTCAACGGGCCTCCTGTGAATGCCATTAGATAATCTTGCTCACACAAACTAAATTGCAAAATGGTTCAGATTCAATTCATACAGCTGCCATTTTGCAGATGGATTCCACGTTGTCTTCAGTTGATCCATCAGGGTAAGATATAGCAATCCAAACTTTATTGTATGGCATGTAATACAAACAACATCTACATCAAAGCTTAAATGAAAAACCTTTTCTGTATGAGAAAGTAGACCTTCCGGTCTGTGGAAACTATGATGGGTTCATAGGCAAGGACTTGATGGGTTCATGATCAATGACTTATCATTATTGTTTGCATCCTTTGGGCAGTTTATTCCCACTCCAATGTTGTGCCCTTTCACCAGGAATTTGAAATTTTATTCCTCGCCAACCTCATGAAGTATTAGATAACATGTATGAGTTCTATACGGATCATCTCTTTACTGTAGTGAGTTTCTATTGCTTTCTCTTTGCCGGAGACTAAAGGTAGGTTCTCCATCATAATCCACACTCTCCTTATCTCATGTCATCCCTAAACTATGTTCATATCTTGGGCCTTTAGAATTTTGTTCCAACAAGGGTTGGGCACGTTTTGAACATGTTAACCACATGAGTGTTTTGGTTCTATCCTCATAGGCTGTTATCTGCTTCATGCCCCTTCCTTCAATCTTACTTTGGCTATTGAATAGTCCATATATCTCTAAGATCCAAATAGGCAGCTATCACAATCTTGTTTGGTTTTGAGCTCTCTGGAATGGTTATTCCTCTAAGATGGACACCTTTAAGCTCTGCTTGATACCTGCTTCTGTGTTTTTCCCATCTCTGGATTGTGTTTGAGTTTTTTTCCTGATTTTTGTCCAAATACTAAAAGTATTAATAATTTCTTGAGCATGGTTTAATAGCAAACCAAACTTTATTATATGAAGTATAATACAAACAGCATCTAACCCAAAGCGTAGATGTATGAGAGAGTAGACCTGCCGGTTTGTGGAAACCATGATACTGTTAAGCTATGCTTGATACCTCCTGTGTTTTTCTTCCTTCTCTGGATTGTGTCTGAGTTTCATTCTTTGTTCGTGGCCCTGTGTTCTATGAAGCAAGACCTATTTTTTCATCTACCTTTTACTGCATATGTGAATGGCATTGATGATGCTTTTGTGAATGTCTTCCTTCTTTTCCTACTCTTCTCTTTTTTTGGTCTTTATGAAAATCCATTTGGAGGTTCGAGATGTTTAACCATACCCCATCCCCAGCACACCTGATTTCCTCATGGGTTTCGGATACCCTTTTCTTTAGTGCTCGATTCCGTAGCACTCCAAGCATTTATTGATGGAAATTCCTTTTTCTAATGGTCCATCCCGTAACACCTGAAGCATTTATTGATGGGAATTATTTTTTCTTTGCTCTATCTTACTTCCACTTTCATCGTTTGTTAATTTTGTTTCCTTTATGCTGATCTTCGGTGGTGGTTTTGGACACAATTTCATTCGTACTTGGGTATCCTTCCAATCTCCCTCTTGCTCTCTCACGCGGTATCCAAAATTTTTCTTTTGAGAGAGGTCTTTGGAAAAAATATTTTACCGTACTTTTAACTTTAGTGCAGCCTTCATGGATTTGCAATGTTGGGCTCAAAGTTAAATATTACGCTGATGTGGAGTGTGAGAGGCCCTTGAAACTAATTTCCATTTGTCTTATTCTTATTAGATTGGAATACTCTTGCCTTAGTGGCCGAAATCATTTAATAGATTTTGAGGATGGACTAACTAACTTAGTTTATTGCATACATGTGATATATTCAATATACTTCCGGAATCCAGACCCCCCCTGCTCAAACATTGAACTATGCACACACAATCATGCAAGCCAAGATAAAGTGGATAATGGTATTATTCTTTTTGCATATACATCTTCTTTGGTGCTAAGGGTTTATTTGATAACAGAATACTGTCTTTTCCTCGAATAAAAGGTGAAGTGGGTATTTAGAGCTTCAAAATGGCTTTGTTCCTCGTTCATTTTAGTAGGCCATGCATTTTGACCATCAGCATTTGTTCAGATCTCAATTCCTGCTCAGATCAGGAATTGCCCTTCTCAACTTTTATACATTTAGCATCATCTAATTTCTGGTTGAAGCATCAAAGGAAAAATTAGAATCCTCAATTCCCAGTAGTTGTATTCGGAAAGAACCTTCTTTTATTTCTGAGAAACACATAAGTGCACTAGGTTTATCTTTATTTGTTCAGCATAATTGTTGATCTGCCTCATCTAGTTAGTAAACTTCTTCTGATAAAGGATCTTTGCTAAATGATAATCTTTCTTGCTTATTGATTTCAGGTGCTCTTAGTCAAATATCCAACTTACTTATAAAAACTGAAAATGCCCAGGAGGGTGGTGACGAGACTGAAGAAAGTAAGCAAGAAGTAAGGCTGATTGAAGGCTACTTTAAGGAGTATCCTATCTCAAAAGAGATTCCAGTTCAGAATTCGGTAACTGTAACAGTTAAGAAAACTGAAAAGTTGGATAAAAACCAAATAGAGTTTGATACCGATGTCCCGGGTGAAGTTATTATTCACTGGGGAGTCTGTCGAGGTAGCAGTACTAGTTGGGAAATTCCTTCTGCTCCTTATCCACCTAAATCCAGGGTTTTCAGGAAAAAGGCTCTTCAAACTTTATTACAGGTATATGACTTACAACATATATACACCTTCAATTCTCATACTTAGTATCGTTATTTTATGATGTTGTAATAGTAGAATGCTAAATAGTCCTGTACCACATGTAACTAGCTAGTTGCTTAGATCGTAAGTCATCTTTAGTGTAATTTATTCATTACATGCTTATTTGCTTGGTTCTTAATCCATGGTACCCAATATTAGATCTAGAAGGCTTAAGTGCATGTAGCCACAGATTCGGTATTCGGGATATGTACGGTCAAGTTGAAAAATTCAGAAAACGGGAATTATGTGGAAAAATTGGATAAAAAAGATCAACGCACGGTAAAAGTACGGTCAACAATTCGGAAAAAGGTTGAAAAAAAGGGTTATATATATATATATATATATATATATATATGTATCGGAATCAGGTAAATATATTCCGACTTCCCCCCTACAACTGTAGGAGGTCAAGAGTTACATATAGCCCTATGCTCTCTATACAATGTGTACGTGAGCAACTCACCCAACTAGCTTACACGTAGTCTCTTTTTTACAATTTTACAAATTTTTGCAGCAATAGAACTCACTACTATCTAGTCCTCCATGCTTACGAGTGTTTCTTTCATTCCAAACATGGAAGCAAATGGCAGCACAAAGAAGCAGTTTCTTCTCCTCATTGGCGCAGCGTTTGACCGTCTTCTTTAGGTCTTCATTCAGCTCTATATTCAGCCAGAACTCTTTGCAAATTTTCTCCCATAAGCTCTTCGTAAAGGTGTAGCAACCAAATAGATGACTATGGGATTCATCATTCTCCTTGCATAGGTAACAAGTGACAGCAGTATTGCGGTTCCATTCATGTACTTTGTCCAGTGTCGCTAATGCACCATGTAGAATTTTGAACACACATATGGACCATTAGGAATTTGCCTACCATCCCATATCCGTGCCATAGTGCCATCTTTTTCAGCCCTAGTCCTTGTGATCTCCCACAAATCAGCTTTTGGGTTTAGCATATAACATCTCCCATCCGGATTCAGACAAAAAAGATGCTTAACCTGCGGCCATAAACCCCTCATCACATGAATGGTGCGTGAAATGCCTTCTCTAGTGCGGGGCTGGAAATCCAATCCTTGTGGGTATCTATCCCTCATCCATCTTCCCCATACAAAGCCGCCTGTCTGGTACAAGATAATTCTTTTCAAAGTCCCCCATCTAGCAATGTCTCTTGGAGATTTTAGTTGCAGGCCCCCTTCATCTTTAGGCAGAGCCAGTCTAGAGTAGCGCATGAGATGGTACTCACCCGCCCATATAAAGTTTGAGATTTTCATCTCCATCCTGTCAAGCACAACACCCGGTATCTCGCCTTGTTGAACCCAGAAAATAAGGAGTCCCTCTATAGCCGATCTGATGAGGGTAGCGCGGCCCGCCATGGAAGTCTTCTGTGTAGGCCATCTGGCTATCATCTCATCCAGTTTATCTATGCATTCAGCAAAATCTTTGACCTGTAGATTGCCCCCGGCAAAAGGGAAGCCCAAGTATTTAGTTGGAAACTTACCCAACTCCACACCAAAGGCCTCCTATAGTCTAGCTTCCGGTTGGTGACAATTTTTTGAGAGATAGAGTTGAGTTTTATTAGCATAAATCCGCAGCCCCGTCCGCTCACCAAACTCTCCCAGAAAAATTTTCAGTTCTTTTAACATATCAACTTTAGCCTCCAGAAATAGTAAAACGTCATCTGCAAAGATAAGATGGCCTCATTACCTTCATCCCACGGACCGTATATGCTTTGATTAGTTTTGCGTCTTCCACTACTTTCAACTTTCTTGTAAAGTATTCCATGACAATGGTGAAGAGGAGTGGAGAAAGGAGGTCGCCTTGTCTTAGACCATTGCTGCCTTTGAACATACCAGCCGATGTACCATTGATGAGCACCGAGAAGCTAGTTGTTCCAACACATTGTTGCATCCAATGTATCCATGTATCAGAGAAGCCCATTTTTTGCATGATCCACCACAGTTTTTCCCATCTCACGTTGTCATACGCCTTCGAGATATCAAGCTTTAGACAAGCCTTTCTACTCCTCTCATCACATTGTAATCAGCTAAGAATTCATCAGCAAGAAGGGCACAATCACTAATGCTCCTACCAGTAATAAAGGCTCCTTGGTTTTCAGAAACCAGAAAGGGGAGAATCATCTTCAGTCTTGTTGCTAAGATTTTTGCAATAATTTTATATTGAATAGAGCAACAAGCAATAGGTCTAAAATCCGCAAGAGATGCCGTGACCTTCTTCTTTAGGATGAGGACCAAGAAAGCATGATTGACTTGTCTAACCATATTACCTCCGTCAAGAAACCATCTCACATACCTCAGAAGATCTTCTTTAATAGTTTCCCAAGCCGTCCTATAGAAGAAAGCATTAAATCCGTCTGACCCGGGGGATTTGTTGCAGCCAATGCTCCATAGTGCATCTTTAACTTCTTGCTCGGTGACCTCCCTTGTGAGAATGTTGTTGTGGGTGCTAGAGAGCTTGAATTTCCATTCTATGTCTTCCTCCTCAATTGAGCTTTCGAAGTTTTTGTTGTAGAGCTCACTATAGAACTGAACGGCTTGGTCCTCAATGTCTTCTTGTTTATTAACCACTTGCCCGTCTTTGTCAATCAGCTCACATATGATATTAGCGACCTCTCTTCTTCTAATTGCCATGTGATAGAGATTGGTGTTTCTGTCACCATCTTTCAACCATTTCTCTCTACTCCTTTGCCAATAGAATTTCTCCTCGGCTTTCTTTAGATCAACAAGCATCATTCTTAACTCACGATCCTTCTCTATCAACTCCCCATTGAGTGGATCCGCCATCAAAAACTTTCTAACTTCGCTACACTCCCTCTTTGTTGATGCAATCAGGTTAGGAATGTTCACCTTCTCCTTTGCCCACTTTTTCAGTGTAGTTTTCAGCAGCAATAACTTTTTTGCAAAGACAAACATAGGGTTCCCATGGATGTGTGTACCCCATACCTCTTTCAGAATATCGTCAAAGCCCTTCCAATCAACCAAATAGTTTAGAAATCTAAAAGGTCTTCTCTTTTGTTTTTTCTCTATGATGTGCACAAGAAGAGGAGCATGATCACTAAGCTCGGAACCACCAGCTTTGACCTGTACATTAGGAAACATTTTCAGCCATTCTTCGTTAACCAGGGCTCTATCTAGCTTGCTTGCTATTCTGTCCTCCGGGTCTTGCTTATTATTCCATGTAAAGAGGTCACCGCCTGTCATGGGAAGATCTATCAATTCCACTTTATCAATAGCCCTGTTAAAGGCATCAATCACAACACGTAGCGCAGGTCTGCCCCCAATCTTCTCACCCTGTAGTCTGACATTGTTGAAGTCGCCAATCACCATCCACGGTGTCGTCACCTGTGTAGACAGAGTAGCCAGGTCATGCCAAAGCTCCACCCTACTTTTTGCGTCATTGTGAGCATAGACGACTGTCAAGCACATGTGCAGGCCTGCTGCATTCCTACAATCCAGAGTGATATGTTGATCTGTCATCATTTTCACTGTCATCTGCCATGCATGGGCTTCCACGCCACGCACACTCTAGCCAGTTCAGAATAATGGAGGTTGGATACGTGTTCCCACCCTTGTGGAAATAGGTAGCCAATGCTTAGTTTATTGTTTTTCCTGATCTTAGTTTCTACCAAAGCTGCAATAGAACATCCACTAGCACCAATCCACTCCCGGATTTCCTTCTTTTTATTCCTGTCGCACCCCTTTAATGTTCCACAATAGAATAGACATATTAAATATTTTTGTTTGCCCGAGTACGCCTGGGCTGCTCCTTCTTGTTGCCTTCTCTCTTCTTCTTTGGTTCCACCTGTTCAGGTTCTTCTGCATCCGACTCACTGAGTGCATCAAATCTATTAGTAGCCTCCAGGATGGTACCAACACCTTGTGTTTTTGGGATCCCACTCTGACTTTTCCTCCTCGATATGGGAGTAAACTCTCCTCTTTGTCCCATAACCTGTGGGTTATCTTCAGTAGTAACAGAAGGTGACCGCTCACCCATCTCAGCAGAACCAGGTGCAGTGGTATCCTTGCCTTGCCCCACATCAGTCCTTTGCACTTGCTCGCTAGCGCCGGTATTCCTTTCAACCTCAACAGCTTTCCCCACCGCAGAAGACCCACCATCCAACCCATTACCAGCAACGTCGACAGTAGTGGACTCATCAACTAGCTTCGTGCCTTTGCGAGTCTTCTCTACCCATTGTAAGGAACTCGAGCCCTCTTTTTTGTCCGACTTGGCCGCCGTCTTCCCTTTGCAAGCTCCGTTCGGGTGGCCGAACGACCTGCAGTGTCTACACTTCGATGGTTTCTGATCGTAGAGGATCCGCACAGGGATAGCCTCCCGTCCGCGGACGTTCAGCCACACCTGTTCCACGATCTCCTCCTCGGCATTGAGTTCCACCAAAACGCGAGCTTCCTCGGACACCAAGGAGCGGTCGTCGATGTGAAGGACTCTCCCTGCTCCCGCTGCAATGGTGCCAGCCGCCCGTCTAGTCCAGGACCGGCCAATAGATCCTAAGGTGACCCACGTAGGAATCGTGGTGAAAGCGTCGCGCCTCAACTCATCGCCGAACCGATAGTTCTTGGCAACCATCAGTTGACCGTCTAACCACCGTGGTCCAAGGTTGAGGACGGCTTGCTTGTCCGCCGCCGTTGAGAACCGAAACAAGAATACACCGGAATCCTTCGATATTAGATCAAAAGTGCCCTTGGGACCCAGGTCCTCTTGATCCAAGCAAGAAAGTGCGGGTAGAAGGGTCGTTTCGCGACGACGTAAGCCATGATTGCATATTCCCAAACATCCTTCATCTTCTCGAACTCATCTGCCGCCAATTCTACGTGAATCTCGCCGCCGACCCTTCTTGGCTTGGGATAGTCCTCTTCGATCGTCTTGCTTAGAGTCGGTTCCTTCAGTATCTGCGTCCAAGCCTTCCGAATCTCCTTAGGCATCGCCCCGCCTCCCGAAGGCAGAGCCTCCTTTGACTGGCCGCCGTCCAGTCCTTGGCCGCTAGGGTCGGCGCCGCCATTAGTATCTCTCCTTTCTTTCTTCTGGATCGGGTGCGTGGGGGTGGGTTGGGGGGTGGTGGCGGGTGTGTGGTGTGGGCGAGGGTGGACGCTAGCGACCGGAATGGCCGCCAACGTGGGCGTCATGCCCTAGGGTTTGCAGTCGCTGGGGATCGCCCAGACGGACCCAAGGGAGACGACGCGTGTGTATGTATATATGTATGCATGTATGCATGTATGTATGTATGTATGTATATATATATATATATATGTATATATGCATATATATATATATGTATGTATATATATATGTATATATATGTATATGTATATATATATGTATATATATTTGTGTATATATATATATATATGTATGTATGTATCGGAATCAGGTAAATATATTCCGACGCCCCCCCAACAATTGCTAGGGGGTCAAAGTTACATGTAGGCCCCACGCCATACACACAGGACAGCAATACAACTCACACAACTACATACGTAGTCTACGTCTAATGTATATGTATGTATGTATGTATGTATGTATATATGTATATATATATGTATACATATACATATGTATATATATATACATATGTATATGTATATATATACATATATATATACATACATACATATATATATATATGCATATATATATATACATATATGCATATATGTATACATATATGCATATATGTATACATATATGCATATATGTATACATATATGCATATATGTAAATCAAAGTTGAAGGTAAAATTGATGACCCCCTAATATTTGCAATGTGCAAGTCAAATTTAAATAATCAATATTAATTGAAAATCAAAGCAGATGAAAAAAATCATAACTAATGGACTAATTGCAGACTGCAGTTGCAAATAGGAAAAAAAAAGAAGAAATATAGGAAGAAGGGTACTGACGTACAATGGTCACAGTGGGTGATTTCAAAAGAGGGGAATTGGAAGAACTCAATAAGGATGTTGGAGAGAGGATAAGAGGATACAAATTAAATGGGAAGTTGGAAAATCTGGAGAAGGGTCTAATAGGATGTAACTAGCAAGGGGGATTGAGGGTTGCACAAAAAAAAATCATGAGAAAAAGGGGAAGCACGCAAACAAAACCCTAGAGACAGAAGTATAGAAATGTAAAAAATAGGAAAAAAAGTATAAAACGTGTTTAAAACGGAATACGGGTATAAAACACGAATAAAACGTATTAAACGGTTTGAAGTTTTAAACGGACGTCACATATGATAGGGTTTAAAAAAAAGGGTGAATATTGTGACTATGCTTAAGTGGCATGAATGCATAGAAAATGCATGTTAAAAGGGTGAGTGGCATGAGTGCATAGAAAATACATGTGGCTAGTTGTTGACATAACAATCTAAATGCTAGAGTTATTGGGCGAAGAGATGACCTAACTCTCGGTCTAGTTAGTATATAGTATATATAGGAAGAATATACAAAATACTAACAAGTAAGCCCCTAAACTTTACATATACATCCCTGACATTTAAATATAAGCCCATACATACTATTAATCCCCCTCCAGATGGATTATAAATATCATGTGCTCAACTTGTTATGTAGAAATTAAATTGACAACCATTGATTGACTTTGAAAATAAATTAGCTAGCCGATCTTTGAATTTGGTTGGCATAATCACAACGTCAGTATTAGGGACACACTTGGTTGTGCTGATAAATTTGGAATTCAGGAATTATGCAGGAATTTTGAGTGAAAAAGGTCAACATATGGTAAAAATACAGTCAGTGATTCGGCAAAAAGTTGCAAAATTGGAGGATATACAATATACATACATATACACCCACAGACACATGTATATACATACGTATGTACATATATTTTGCATGCATACATATACATATACTACATACCTATGTAATAACATGTGTATTTATACACACAGACACACATATACACTCAAATTAAGTCAGAGTCTTAAAAATATAAAACTGGAAAACATTGGAGAAAATGTAAAAAGAGGGAAAACGTAAAACACGAATAATTCATAAAGAAATGGGAATAAAATGTCATATTTGAGAATTTGGAGTTATTCGGTCGCGCCATTCGTCTTGGGAAATATTTGCATTTTAAACACAACCTTTCTTTAAAAGTTGGAGTAGACTTACCCTTAGAAGAAGTGATCGTAATAATATCTTGCTCCAAGAATGCATGTGAGACTTTAGAAAAAGTTTCTGCAAAGGAAGTTCAACTCTAAATAGAATCTAGCTTCTACCTTCCTCATACTCATGAATCATGATGAAGACTGGCCACAAACTTGATCCTTGTCATAATATCTCTTTGTGAATGCATTTTTGTCATATTCGGGAATTGGAACTTACTCGGCCGTGTCATCCGTATAAGGAAATATTTGCATTTTAAACCACGACTTTTTATTAAAAGTTAGAGTAGATTTACCCTAGGAAGAAGTGCTTGTAATAGTATCCTGCTCCAAGAATGCATGTGAGACTTTGGAAAAAGTTTCCACCAAGGAAGTTCATCTCTAAATAGAACCCGACTTCTCATACTCATGAAAAAGATTGGCCACAAATTTGATTCTTGTCATAGGATCTCTCTGTGAATGCACATTCTGGGTAACACTTTGAAAGGTGACTCGAGCAGATCATCAGTCAAGTGTGCTGCTTTCCCAAAGTACTGTATGAGAGACTTATCACCCATGTTGAAGTCCATATAACTCGATTGTCATGCCGTGCATAAATGAAACATGATTGGAGTACATGGAAGTTTGGTGATCCTGAAGCAATTTGAATGTTTTAAAGTGATTGGTCATATTTGTAATATGTGGCTCTATACCATTTCACATCATAAGGAGTAGATTTGCATCATTTTGTTCCTTTATTCAAGGTAGTTGATTAGTAGGGGGTCCTATTGCGAGATGTTTGATCCTTCCTTGGCCTTTAAAATATCTTTACAATCCTACTATGTTGACTTAAGTTCTTTTCATTAAATTTTCAAATAGTGATAACGTGATTCTAAACAGTTATAGTGGCTTGTTATATCTTTCTTGCCTTACATACTGACGAGAGTGGTAGCGACATGAATGCAAGTGTGGCTAATTTAACACCTGAACTTGTGTCATGATGTCTAGGCTAAAGATAACAGAACACCTGGGTAGAGGGAGATGGACAATCTTGTGTAGGTATCATGTAGGCTTGTGGATAAGAGAGCTGACAGATGACAGAAGGTGTTGATTGACATATTAGAGGGGGATTCCATTCAGCAAGAAGGGGAGTCCCGCTTGATAGAGGACGCAGGGGGGCCTTCTAGGCTAGTGTTGGACAAAAGCTTACCTTGTGGGACTAGCATCTTGTCTTGGTCTGTAAATAGAAGACCAAGACAAGGACATGAACCATGTTGAAGGACTTAAGGCGCAACTAGTATGGAATCGGGAAGCCCTTATGGAAGCGTCTGGAAGAGGTCTTGTCGGGAATTTGAGGAACCTGGCAGTCCACTCGAAATGTGGGAGTCAATGGACTGAGAGGCATAGTTGTTAAGGCGTCCACTTAGGCGTTCGGGAGTGCGCCTAAACCTGGGTTCCCAAAGGTGAGCTAAGTGGGCTCTTAAGACCTTTTAAGTCAAAATTAAGTCACTTAAAGGCCAAATTATCATAAATTAAGTTTGAATTAGGCCGACTTAGATCAACTTGAGTCATTTTAGGGTATTAACAGGTGTGATTTAGGCGAGATTAGGTCTAATTTGGCAAATTAGGTTTTATTTAGGGGAATTATGTTTGATTTGGGGAAATAGGTCTTATTTGGCCAAATTAGGTCTCATTTAGGCCAATACAGGGCAAATCAGGGAAATAGATTTGATTAGGTCTTGCCATGCCATCATTAGGTCTGATTTAGGGCCAAATTAGGTTTAGTTTAGATCATGTTTAGATCAATTAGGGCCAATTCGGTCTAGTTCAAATCATGTTAGGTGTGATTTAGCTCAAGTTATGATTGTTAATATTTAAAATAATCAAATATGATTATACACATTGATGTATGTATCTCTCTCTCTCTTTCTATATATATATATATATATATAAATGATCTAAGATGGTGAGAGCATGAGAGCCCTTTGAATAACTTATAACGACAATCTCTTTTTTCCGATCTAACCGTATTGATTGAAAATGTATCATTGTATTTATCTACTAAAATAATTTCATATTCATCGAACTTATGGATTGCTCAAGGTGATAGAATTGTTTTCAATATTTTATATTGAATTCTAGGCTGATCGTTAGATGCAAAATATGTACATTGTATATTTGGACGAGCAAACAATATCAAATCGAGATGATTCTTTGTTTGAAGCTAAAGGAAAAAGATTCTTTTTGCATCCATATGGTTGGATTTGCTAAACACCTTCTGAATTTAAAGTTATTTAAAAGGCTCTCATGCTCTCATAGTAGCAAGGCTCTTATAGGATCATCCCTCTCTCTCTATATATGTGTGTGTGTGTGTGCGTGCGTGCGCACACACACACATACACACAACACAACACACACACACACAACACAGACACCCACCCACGCACCCACGCACGCACACACGCGCGCTCACACACACACGCACACACACACACGCGCGCACACACACACTCTATATGGTCGTGTTGGGTGTTTAATCTTTTACTGATCTATAGGTATTAGTTGATGGTTGAGATCGGTCTTTGCTCAAAATTTTCTTTCAATAAAGATTTGGAACCCTATACAACGATAGTGAATTCGACAACTTTTTCGGCTGGCTTGAAAAAATCAGAGGGAAACAATTGGAATGATTCGTGAAAAGATCGGATATTTCGGTCAAAGCTTGGTCAACTATTCAAAAATAATCGAGAATCTAGAATAGGGTAAAGATTATTTCTTACTGAGTGAATAAAATGAATACATGACCCTCTCTTTTATAGGACAAGAGAGTAGGACATAGAGTAGAGCTAGGAAATATGGGATAAAAGTACAAGAGGCTTACAAAAGACAAAAGCCAAAAATACACTAAGAAACAACACATCACAGTAAAATATATATACTAATACCCCCCCCTCAAGCTGGAGCATAGATATCAATCATGCCCAACTTGTCAATCAGAGCAGTGAATCGAGTCTTCGGAAGAATCGTGGTGAAGATATCTACAACTTGATCAGAAGTATGTGTATAAGGCGTAGATATATGACCAGATAAGACATCTCGTACAAAATAATAGTCAACTTCGATGTGCTTAGTACGTTCATGAAAAGTAGGATTACTAGCAATAAAGATTGCAACCTTGTTGTCACAGTACATAGGAATAGAATTGGAACGAGAGATACCAAAATCTTTCAGAAGGCCACGAACCCTGAAAAGTTCACAGGTAGTATGAGCCATGGCTCGATATTCTGCTTCAGCACTAGAACGAGCAACAACTGTTTGTTTCTTGTTGCGTTAGGTGACCAAGTTACCACCTACAAATGTGCAGTAACCAGAAGTAGATCGATGATCTATTTTGCTCCTAGCGTAGTCAGAGTCAGAATATCCCACAAGATTACAATGGCCATGTTTCTTATACAGAAGACCTTTCCCAGGAAAACTTTTTAAATATTTTAAAATATGGCGGACAACATCCCAGTGACATTGTCTCGGCTTATCGAGATACCTGCTAACAAGTCCAATTGCAGATGTGATATCAATTGAAGTGACAGTAAGGTAAATAAGCTTCCCGACCATGCGACGATACCGATGATGATCAGGATAAGGAGGAAACGTCTCGTCATCCCAATTAGTGTTCGGATCCAACGGGGTATTGGTAGGCTTGGCTCCAAGAAGACCTGTTTCAGATAGAAGATCCAGAACATATTTGCGCTGAGATAGGCACATACCAGAAGATGATCGAGACACTTCAATCCCAAGAAAGTATCACAGAGTACCTAAATCTTTAGTGACAAAATGAGTTTCCAAGTAGCGTTTAGTAGCCTGAATACCTACAAGGTCACTCCCAGATAATATGATGCCATCAACATAAACGATCACCCAGAGGAGGTGTGTTTGATAAATACAGAATGATCAGACTAAGAATGACGAAACTGAAATTTTTGAAGAATAGAGCTCGAACTTATCAAACCAGGCATGAGGGCTTTGCTTTAGTCCGTAGATTGTTTTGCGTAGACGACACACTTTTGAGGACTCCCCCTGAAGCACAAAACCAGGAGGTTGTTCCATTTATACCTCATGCGGATCACCATATAGAAAAACATTCTTGACATCGAGCTGAAATAAAGGCCAGTCAGAATTAACTGCTATAGAACTGAGTACAGGAACCGAGTTTAGACGGGCAACAGGTGAGAAGGTCTCAAAGTAATCCACGCCATATGTCTGAGTATATCCTTTGGCAACAAGGCGAGCTTTGAGACGTGCAATAGTCCCATCAGGCTGATATTTGATCGTAAAGACCCATCGACATCCAACCGGAGAACAATCAGTAGGAGGATCAACTAACTGCCAAGTGTTGCGTTCAGTAAGAGCCTGCATTTCAGATTCCATGGCCTAACGCCAAGCTGGATGCTTAAGAGCCTAAGAAGCATTCTTAGGAATAGATACAACAGAAAGAACATATGTGAAATTTGCAAAATTAGTCCCCAAGTGATCAGTGGTACAAAAATTCCCAATGGGATGTTGTGTACAAGTCCAAGTTCCTTTGCGTAAGTTGATAGGTATATCTAAGTCAGAAAATACCTGAGATGGAGGTGGATCTTCCATCGAGGAAGAAGAATCTGGATGGGCCATGGAGGGAGTTGGAGCCTTCGGTCTTCTTTGATAAACTTTCAGTGTAGGAGCAGCAACAGGACTGGTATCCAATGAGTCAGAATCATCAATCAGCGGTAAAGGTGTATCCGCAAATAAATCCGATGTTACGGCAGAACCAGCAGAAGAATAAAACGACATATGTTCAAAGAAGACGACATCAACTGAGACCAACCATTTCTTTTCAACAGGATCATAGCAACGGTACCTTTTTTGAGTTCTAGAGTACCCTAAGAAGACACATTTGATGGCTCAGGGATCAAGTTTAGTTAATCCAGGACACAAATTTTTAACAAAGTAGGTGCTTCCAAAAATTAGAGGGACAGAAAACAACGGAGCATCAGGATATAGAATTTGATATGGAACTTGATTTCCAAGAATAGAAGATGGCATGCGATTGATAAGATAACATGCAGTAGAAATAGCTTCGGGCCAAAAACAATGGGAAACATGATAGTGAAATAGAAGAGTACGAGCAACTTCAAGAAGATGCTGAATTTTGCGTTCGGCAACTCCATTCTGTTGCGGAGTATAAGCGCATGAGGTTTGGTGAATAGTACCCAGTTTGCGACAAAAAGAACTGACTGAGCCTTGCATGAATTCAACGGCATTGTCAGTGCGAAATATTTTTATAGGCTTACTGAACTGGGTACTTATTTTAAAAAAAAGGCAGTAATAGTATCAAGAATATTAGACCGATCTTTCAACAGGAATATCCAGGTTGTTCTAGAGAAATCATCAATAAAACTCATAAAATACCGAAAGCCAGAGACACTTGGAACAGAAAATGGACCCCAAATATCAACATGCACTATATCAAAAAGCTGTTTCGAGCCAATACATAGTTTTTTTGAAAAAGTAGACCTAGTTTGTTTGCCTAACTGGCAAGTTTCACAATGAAAAACAAAATCAGAAATATTAGGTAAAATGTGCTTCAATGCCCGTCACAGAAGAAGTCAGAAGCGCAACAGTCTTCGGTACATCCAGGTAGTATAAGCCGTCTGGCTTCTCATGGCCCGAACCAATCTTCGTCCTCGTACGCAGATCCTGAAAGATAACACCATCCAGATCAAATGTTATAGAACAACGCATGCTCTTAACAGTCCCACTGATAGATAATAAATTAATTGAAAATTTAGGAACATATAATACAGAGCGCAAAGGTAGGCGGCCAGAAGTACAAATATTGCCAAAACCAGATACAGGTGTTTGCGAACCATCATCAAGAGTAACATGAGGAATAGAAGTAGTTTTATGCAAAATAGAAAATAAGGTAAGATTGCCAGTAATGTGGGAGGTCGCACCAGAGTCGATCACCCAAGTGTTTTTACCAGACAAGGTTAGGAGAGCAGTACTGCCATCAGTGGAAGTCTCTGTAGACGAGGCCAAACGCGCTTGAAGCAGTTTCTCAAATTCCGATTTGATCCAATCGACATATGGTGGAGCAGAAGAGGAAGCAGTAGTGTCAGGTTGCTTAGACGTGACTTGATTTGCCCATGTAGGTTTCCCATGTTTGATCCAGCAACGGTCTTCATTATGATTAATTCGTTTGCAGAAGTTGCAATAGCGTTGTTCAGTAGCATCAGTAGTAGAGGAGGACCCCCGTCCTTGACCAGTAGAGGATCGTCCACGACCGCGTCCTCGACCGCGGCCACGCCCACGCCCACAGAAGGAGTCATAGTCCTAACAACGAGGGTTGTCCCATCAGAGACATCAAGAAGTGTTTGAGAGACAGAGGGAAGACGCTGCACACACTTTAGAACATCGCGAAGGGTAGGAAGAGGATCGCTAGAAAGGATTTGATCGACTACCTCCGCAAAGGACGACGACATGCCAGTAAGAAACTGAACTAACTGTAACTCATTGTGCTGGCGCTGGATCTCAGTAATATCTGATGATAGGGGGTGATAGACCTCTAACTCATCCCAGAGCACAGAGCATTGATTATAGTAGTCCTCCACAGAATCAGTAGCCGAGTACTCTAGTTTGGCCAAGTTTTTGAAGATCTCGAACACCTTCTTTGGATTCTGCTGGTAAGAATACACGTGGGAAAGGTGATCCCACATCTCCTTGGCCGTCTTCAGGCGGAGTAGAGACTGGTTGATTTTGGGCTCTGCACTATTGACCAGCCAGGTCATGACGCCATAATCTTCTTTAGACCAAAGATCATAGGCCCGTTTCGCCTTGTCATCAGTATCTGTAGCAGGAATCGTTGGAACTTTGGTAGACAGATGCGAGAAGCGTCCTTGAGCCTTGACGTAGAGTTCAAAGGAGGCTGCCCATAAGTGATAGTTGGAGCCATCTAGTTTGACAGTGGTGACGAACAGGTTGCGGGGAACGTCTGAGGTCGCCATAACGACAGCAAGCAGCGTGAATCAAGGGCCCGACGATCAACGTATTAATTGTGTTGAACATTGGGGAGCCTATAAAATTGTAAAAAATTGTCAATTTTTCATAAAATTCGGAGACTTTTGTTACTATGTATCAAGGAATGAGGTATTCGATTTCGATGCCGCTACGACAACATGGAAACCGATTTTTTTTGAAATTTTGACAAAAATTTCGATAGATGAAACCGTGCTCGTTTTGACGCCAAAATGAACGAATTAATTTATGAAATTTTACAGGCGTGATCTCTACACCTAAATGCATCTTTTTATGCAATAAAATTTAGTGTGAGGGTAGGTTGGGGGGGTGGTCCTTCATGTGGGAGGTAAGGGAACTATCCTGTTTCTTGAGGATTTCGATGAAGGGTTTCGATGAGAAAATGTAGGAATTAAGTTATGCAATTTTGCAAGAATGAGCTATATACATGCATGTACTTATTTGTGTTATAATATCAAATATTGGATATGTAGGGCATCCCCACAATTTTACTTGGGTTGATAGTTTTTTATTGATATTGACTCAATAGTCAATCATTTCATTGGTCCCAAGAACACTAGTGCAATGTTTCCAAGCTAAATCGTTACTTGTTGGTGTGATTGGCTTCCTAGCACCTTCATTGTCTAATAAACCACCACTAGGATACATGTCATCCACATTGCAGAAACTAAAAAAAGCATGCATTGCATAAGTATTTAGTAATTTGAATAGCAAATATTAGGGAAATGCAATGCAATTATGATATACTATAAGAATATACTATGTATAAGTACTTAATGGTGAAATAAATCCAATCCCCCTTTGCTCCTCTTCAAAAAAAAATAACAATAAGGATTGCAATTATCGAAATTTCCATCAAAATTTAGTGAAATTCATGGAAATAATCAAAATTTGGCGAAACTCATCGAAATCGACACAGTCGCACGTTTCGATACCAGATCCCATCAAAATCGAAATTTTTGGGTGAAATTTCGCCAATTTCGCCGAAACCTCATTCCTTGCTATGTATACAAGGGACTGGGACTCTTTCTTGAAAGAGTCAATAAATCTCGAGGACGAGACGCGCGATTGCGACCTTTGATGATTTTTGAAATTCTTCCCTTCTCCCGTGGGTCTTGCATTTGCAAGAATTCCCTCCCTCTATCTTTCCAGAACAATAAGAGGGCATTGCATTCTCAAGCCTGAGAAACTTCCTAACAAGGCATTTTCTTCCATGAAATATTGAAGCATAATCGACCATGTTAGAGAGTCTGTTTATTATTGTTATTAATGTCTTTGTTATATGGGCCCAAGTGTCTAGGCCCATTAGGGTTAGTCTTATGTCTGTACGCTTCCCTGTCCTCCTATTTATAGGAGCAAGGTTTCTTCTATTCAATACAACGCATAGCCGTCTTTTACTGTCTTTTACTTTCTAAGAGACCATAGAGACATTCCTTCACTGATCGTCTGCATTGATAGCTTGGATTTGCTCAACTTCTCGCTTCCTAGCTTGGCTGCAAGTGTAGTAAGGTGCACATTTCATCTTACTACTAGTTCCTCTCTATGCCTATCTTTGTTGCTGAATTGTGTGGGTTGTCTTTGAAAACAATCTCTTTTGTAATTAGATCATGTATGCTTCTTCCAACATCATTATCGAATTACAATACTGACCTTCATCAGACTGAAGTGTATGTACAATCACTTCACCCCCCGTAGGATCTACCACTGTATGTTGACAATCAATATTCATGAGAGGACTTGTAATAGAATTGTGTTGAGGTGGAATTATTTTCGGTCACTTCATTAGTTTCCATTTATAGATGATGTGTCCCTTCTCAATCATAGTAACAAAAGTCTCCGAATTTTACGAAAAATCGGCGATTTTTTGCGATTTTATAGGCTCCCGAATATTCAACACGATTAATACGCCAGTTGCCGATTTTTCACGACTTTTCACGATTAATCCCGCTTTTTCACGGTTTATACTATTTTTCACGATTCTTCGTGACTTTTCACGAGTTTTCACGATTTTTCTTTATCAAGTCGTTTGCTTTTTTTTCCACCAAACCATGTATACAAAACTCCTCATATACACTAAACCTCCAACCCCCACTCCCCCCCAATAGTCCATTCCATTATTATTGGCTTATTGCTCAACTATTCTTTAATTCTTTTCCTATTTTTGTTCACTCAATAAGATTGTATGTCTTGTGACCTCAGTAGTTACATGTATCTGATATGTATGTATATATATATATATATATGCATATATATGTAAATATACAGCCGACTTATTCTCGATTATTTCTGAATAGTTGATCGAACTTTGACCGAAATTTATTGATCTTTTCACGAATTTTCCCTATTTTTTCCGAATTTCGATTTTTTCTGGCTAGCCGAAAAGTTGGCGAATCACGAATTTATTACTATGTTCTCAATTATTAATTGTTTTTACTGTGAATCTTTTTTGTTTTCTTACGCTTCCTCATTTTGCTCTTTCTCTTCACAAAGCTATTACAACTATCATTATTAGAAATTATGACATCTCGAGTTTCCATGGCCTCGATGTCCTTCTGAAAGGCAAACAAACTAATAGAAATCCTGTCCAAATGATGTTGATCATCAAACTCCATATCATCTTGTGTCCCAAGGGAATCAAACCTGTTAGTTTTAGTATTAGTGTTAACCCTTGTTGAAATTGGTTGTCAGAATGTTCTAATGGTAGTTGTCTTCTTGAATGAATTTGGTGGCCAAAAAAGGTTTGCCACCGTTCTTCGTCCTCGTTCCATGTAATTCCCGCCTATTCTTAGTTCTAATCCGGAGCCGCAATATAGTTTTGCTTCCTCTGATCTTTAAAGTTAGTTTGGTTATGGCCTAAGAAGCACGGACACGAATATGGACACGGACACAAACACGGACACAGACACGAGCATGGGCATAGTAACAAATTCGGGATTCGATAACTTTTCGGCTGAACGGAAAAATCGGAATTCGGAAAAAATCGTGAAAAAATCGATATATTTTGGTCAAAGTTCGGTCAACTATTCGGAAATAATCGACAATAAGTCGGCTATATATACATATATATACATATATACACATACATACATACATACATACACACACACACACAGATATATTTATATATTTGTATGTAGCCTAGTTATAGTATTGATGGTGACGATCAATGGTTTACATTTTGCAAAAAATAGTCTTGATATGCAAACACACTTGAGTGTATTCTGCTCCGAATGCACTCGAGTGTATTATAGCCTGACTATATATATGTAAGTATGTGTATACATACATATCAGATACAAATGTAACTATTAAGGTCACTAGACATACAATCTTATTGAGTGAAAAAAGTAGTAATAGAATTAAAGAATAGTTGAATAATAACAATGGACTGTCGGGATAGTTGGGGTTGGAGGTTTAGTTTATATTAGGAGTTCTCTTACATAGTTTGGCAAAAAAAGAACAAACGACTTAAAAGAGAAAAATCGTGAAAAAACGTAAGAAGTCACACAGAATCGTGAAAAATCGTATAAATCGCGAAAAAATGGGAAAAATTGTGAAAAGTCGCGAAAAATCGGCGACCGACGTATTAATCATGATGAAAATTCGGGAGCCTATAAAATCGTAAAAAATCGCCAATTTTTCGTAAAATACGGAGATTTTTGTTACTAACACGGAAATTTTCAGAAGTATATGACACAGACACGACGTTGGACACGGCAATATATATACATATATTTACATAATTATATACAGATAAACACATATATGTATATAATTTATTTGTGAACACAACAAGCTCCATGATTCTTAACAAGCAGAAACAAAGATCACCATGATATCTACATTCACATTTCTATTCAATCCAACTATGCTGTCGATATAAAATTTAGCATACAAAATGATAAATAAAATTATTATAATATTAAAAATTGCTGGAATACAAGAAAATCATCAGAAATTAGTTACAAACAATGATTCAACGGTTACAATACTAATGGAGGTGTGGAGCATAGAGAAGAGCAGGGGAAGCAATAGTGATAGAGGGGAGATGTGTATGGGTGGTGATGATAGTGGTGAAGCAAGAGGATAACACGTTTAGTAGTCATGTAGGAGTGGAGCATAGTGACAAGTTCGGGATTTGCCAACTTTTCGGCTGGCCACAAAAAATCGGAATTCGGAAAAATCGGAAAAAATCATGAAAAAATCGATATATTTCGGTCAAAGTTCGGTCAACTATTAGGAAATAATCGAGAATAAGTTGGAAATATATATATATATATCTATATATGCATACACACATGCATATGCTTGTATATATACATACATACCAGATACAAATGTAACTATTAAGGTTACTATACATACAATCTTATTGAGTGAAAAAAGTAGGAAAAGAATTAAAGAATAGTTGAATTATGACAATGGATTGTCATGAGAGTGGGGGGTTGGAGATTTAGTGTATATAAGGAATTTCATGTACATGATTTGGTAAAAAAGAGCAAACGACTTAAAAGAGAAAAATCGTGAAAAAACATGAAAAGTCATGAGTAATCGTGAAAAATTGTATTAATCGTGAAAAAGAGGGAAAAATCGTGAAAAGTCGGCGACCGACGTATTAATCGTGGTGAACATTTGGGAGCCTATAAAATCGCGAAAAATCGCCGATTTTTCGTAAAGTTCGGAGACTTTTGTTACTATGGAGTGGAAGGTAAAGTGAAGAAACAAAAGTGAAACATGACTACATGTCAGTAGGGGAAAAAGGAGGGAAGGAGAGGTTTTGATAGAGTAGTAAGAAGAGGTGGGTGGAGGAGTGGACACATTAGAGGACCAACAAAGTAGGAAGAAGAGGAGAAAAGGAAACAGATAAGAAAATCAAGAGGAAGAAGAGGGAATGAGCAAGGAATAAGGTATCCGATTTCGATGCCGTTTTGACAACATGGAAACCGAAATTTACTGAAATTTCGACAAAAATTTCGATAAATGCAACAGTGCCTGTTTCGACGCCAAAATCAATGAATTAAGCCATGAAATTTTACAGGCATGATCTTTACACCTAAATGCATCGATTTATGCAATAAAATTTGATATGGGGATAGGTGGGGGGTCCTTCATGTGGGAGGAAAGGAGATTTTCCTACTCCCTGAGAAAATTTCAAATTTTGGGCAAAAAATTTCGACTATTTCGACATAGCGGTATGGTTACATGGTTTCATACCAGATGCCACCAAAATCCGTATTTTGGGGCGAAATTTCGCTAGTTTCGGCGAAACCTTATTCTTTGGGAAGGAGTTCCTAGAAAGGGAAGAAAATTTCTTGTAATGGCTGCTCCAGGTGTTGGCAGCTCCTGCTGCAAATGGCTGCTGCTTATGGTGGCTTTAACTCCTATGGTTGTTGATGCAAAGGCTGCTTGTAGCAGCTCCATCTCTTTATGATGGCTGTTTGCAGCAACTTCAGGACCTAGCTGCTGCTTGCAGCAACTGCTGGATGATGCGGTTGCATACATTCTCTACGGAAATAGCAACAATTACACGGTGAGGCTTGTTGGTCACTTCTCCAGGGAAGGGATGAGGGTTTTGGTGAGGAGTTGGGGTTTGGTTGAGGAGTCTACGGGGTTGGGTCTTATTTTCTCTTTTCTATTTACTTAGATCTTATGTGGGTTGGGCTGGCCGTGTCCACTAAGCATCCTAGATGTGTCCACGGCGAGTCCAGCTTGCAAATAAAATATATGGAAGTGGACACGCTAGAGGAGTGTCCGCCGCGTGTCCAAGGCGTGTCCGGGTTGGACACGTGTCGGACACGGACACGACAACCTCTGGGAAGTGTCCGTGCTTCCTATGTTATGGCCCATCAATCCACAACAAGAAAAATCGACATCAAGGTTTCATACTCCACCCGGAAATTTGATCCATAAATGAAAATTGCCAGAAGCATTGGTTTATATGTATTTATTTCGACTGTAATCCTTGCAAAATTGTAATCTCTTATAGTCTAAGAAGCACGGACACGGACACGGATATGGACACAAACACGGATACGGACACGGGACACGGCAATTTTCAAAAATATAGGACACGGACACGGCGTTGGACATGGCTATATATATACATATATACATACATATATTTACATTAATAGATACAGTTAAAGACATATATATGTATAGAATTTATTTGTAAACACAACAAGCTCCATAATTCTTAACAACAAGAAGAAACAACGATCACCATGATATCCACTTTATATTCACATTTGTATTAAAAAACCCACTATGCTGATGCTAAAAATTTAACATACAAAATAATATATTAAAATCAAGACGAAGAAGAGGGAATGAGTTCCTATAAAGGGAAGGAAGTTGCTTTGAATGGCTGCTCTAGGTGTTGGCAGCTCCAGCTGCAAATGGCTGTCACAAAAGGCTGCTGCTTATGGTGGCTTTAGCTCCTACTGATTGCTGATGCAAAGGCTGCTAGTAGCAGCTCCATCTCTTTATGGTGGCTGCTTGCAGCAACTTCAGGACCTAGCTGCTACTTGCAGCAACTGCTGCTAGAAGCGGTTTCATACGCTCTTTACATGAACAACAACAATTAGAAGGGTGAGGGTAGTTGATCACATCTCGAAGGAAGGTATGAGGGGTTTGGTGAGGAGTTGGGGTTTGGTTGAGAAGTCTACGGGTTGGGTCTTATTTTCTCTTTTCTTTTTAGTTAGATCTTATGTGGGTTGGGTTGGTCGTGTCCAGTAAGCGTCCTAGATGTGTCCACGCCGTGTCCTGTTTGCAAATTAAAAAAAAATGAAACTGGACACGCTGGAGGAGTGTCCGCCGTGTGTCCAAGGCGTGTCCGAGTTGGACACGGCAGCCTCCAGGAAGTGTCCGTGCTTCCTAGCTTATAGTTAATCGTGTGGCTGTCCACTCTGATTAACTTCCATAATTTTCACTAGTTCTTTCAAAGATTACTTGATTGTACAAGTAAGGGGAGATCCAATATACCTACCAAGACAACTAATCGCAATGGAATTCAGAGGATGGAATGAAGCTTCGATTTCACTCCCAAACCATTAAACAAGAACGAAAAATCGTCTAGGGTCCTCCAGTTAATACAGTGAAATAGTCCTAATGGCATGAGAACTGAATCACAAAGTGGTTCATATCCATAGCAATCGTAACCGTTCACACAAGGTCAGATAGCCAATAGATTTTCCGACGAGTTTCACCACGACTGCAAACTGCCACGGTTTGTAGAGAATTAAACGAGCATCTAGTGCAATCTATACCTCAGGGAATCCTCTATCATGTACCAGTGATACATCTTCTGGCTTGACATATCTGGTTCATCATTGATGAAGAACCAATCCTCTGACTAAAACTCCACCAGTCATGGCATCTCAGAAGGATCTTTTCAATTGAGTAACTTCTGTTTTGGCATCGTTTCAGAAATAGTTGTCCATCCCCAATGTAGTATCTTCATTGGTGTCAGATAGTGAAGAAGGTCCATCAGTAATGGTTCCTCAAAGCCCCGAATAGACAGACTCCAGTCCTAACTCTTTGATCTTTAGCCGAAAGTGATCTTCCTCGCCTGGACCCTTCAATCCTGGCATGTCTATTGAACACCTTCCATATTATTAGATTCTTCCCCATGGGGTGCGCCGCAGGCCGACCGTTCATCCTCGCTTTTAAAGTCTTGGTGTGCTTCATTGAGGTCCTTAGCAATTTCCTCGCCATTGTCCTTTCCTAGAACCCCAGAACCACCCCTTGCATGCCATCCAATCGCCAAAACTCCACAGCCACAGCCGCCTCGTCCCAGGTGATTGCAATTGCCATGACTTTGCAGAGGATTGCCTTCTTCGCTCTCCATGGGACGTCTCTTACTGATGTATATATTTGAATATAGCAAAATATATACAGAAATTTAATTATATGGTAAATGAATAGATAAACAAACAAACAAAAGGCTTGGAAACCCTTAGTGCCCCCCCCCCCCCCCTCTCTCTCACACACACACAGAGACAGGCGGGGAGGACTGCCTAGACAAGTATGCTAGGAGGCGGCAACTCACTGTAGGGCTCAATGACTGCAGCATTCGAATCCCAAGGCAATGGCATGAACGGCTAGAGATGCCGCAAACTGGGGCGCCAACGGCATCAAGGAGAGGTGTCATTAGACGGGGCAGCGAGTGGACGAATTCCTCGACTTCTGGATCTGAAGACAGCATTGCAGGACTTGACTACACAAGAAAATGTCAGTGTTGTTTAGCAACATTCACATCCAGAAGACAAAATATGATTAGGGTTCAAATCCCAATGACTCTAATAGTTATTACCATGTTATTGGGAGAAGAGACGACCTAATCCTTGGTCTATCTCATCTGAAGAATATATAACACAGTTACAAGTACGTATCTGCTTACAATTAGAATAGTGGCTTGGTTAATCTTTCATAACCAACGGCAGAGTTTATGCCTTCTTGTATGTATTGCTTCTTCATTGTTGTGTATAATTTATGTAACTCTTTGCAATTATTATTCTACTGCTTGTGCTCCATAACGTTTTAACATTTTAGTTTTCTGGAAACCTTGCTGATGTACCTGCATAAGCTTCTAATCAAAGAATGCAATATCTTCAGTAGATAAATATTGTTTGTCTAAGGTTTCATCTAGATGTGGAGGGCCTGTATCTCTTTGTATGCTCTTCACTTTGTTGTTTCTTGACCTCTACAAATTATCTTACTGTTTCTATGTTTAATGCAGAAAAAAAAAGACAATAATGGGAGTTTAGGCATTTTCTCTCTAGACAAGGACATCTCAGGTGTGCTTTTTGTCCTAAAGGTTAATGAATATGCTTGGTTGAATGACAAGGGGAGTGACTTCTTTGTCCCTCTCATAAGTGAGACAATCTCCCATAGGGACACAAGTGAAATTAAAGAAGCTGAGAAATTTACTGACATAGTTGTGGACGGAGGGGACATCTCAAGGCCTGCAGAGAATGTCATGGCTGTGACAAATGTTGTAGAAGACTCCCAGAAAAAGTTGTCAGAGATAACACAAAGCGACCTGGAAACAACTGAAGCAAAGGAGGCAGTCTACAGCGATGGGATCATTTCTGAGATACGGAACTTGGTTACTGATATTTCCTCTGAAAAAAGCAAGAGCACAAAGAGTAAAGAGGAGCAAGAAAATATCCTTCAAGAAATTGAGAAGTTGGCTGCTGAAGCTTACAGCATCTTTAGAACCTCCACACAAATCTTTGTCGAGGAACCTGTCTCCGATGTGGAGTCAATGAAACCTCCTGTTCGAATTACTACTGGAACAGGAACTGGTTACGAAATACTGCTCCAAGGATTTAATTGGGAATCCAATAAGTCTGGAAGATGGTACCAAGATATTATTGCAAAAGCTTCTGAATTATCAAATATGGGTTTCACAACTATATGGTTACCACCTCCCACTGAATCAGTATCTCCTGAAGGTTACATGCCAAAGGATTTATATAACTTGAATTCCAGGTATGACAATTATCAATGCCTTGTAACTTTTAATTTGCTGCAGAAATGTAAATTTCACCTATGATTTTTATGTCCACTCAATTGTTCTTGTTTACATACTTTCGAAGTGTTATTTTTTTTTATTTAATGAGAAACTGTCTAAGAAGAATATAAAAAATAGATGGTGTCTCTTGCTGCAGCATAAGGCAACTAAAGTCGCTCTCATACACAGTTCGATGCTAAATTAATCTATTCATTTATGATTATATTTGTACCAGATACGGAACTATGGAAGAGCTAAAAAATCTTGTCCACACATTACATGAAGTGGGCATAAAAGTTCTTGGTGATGTTGTATTAAATCATCGCTGTGCTCACTATCAGAATCAAAATGGTATCTGGAACTTATTTGGTGGACGTCTAAACTGGGATGACAGAGCTATTGTGGCCGATGATCCGCACTTCCAGGTTGGTTAATTGTGCTAAGTAATATCATCATATCCTTTGAACCTTTTTCCATCTTGTACGTGTGAGATAATGGACATCCAGACATAAGACTTTGGGGTCAATTGAACCCGGTATTGAAGGAAATCCTTTAAGGCTGACAATAACTAGACATAGTTTGTATCACTGACCCATACATTATTTAAAGTTTTAAACATGTGTGCTTTATGAACATAATAATCCACATACACTAAACCCTCAATGTGGTTTATTTCCTAGATCCACACTTGTAAATAGCATTCACTGAATTTTTGATTGGATCCTTCATTTGAATTAGTTTTTTAAAAATTGTTTATGTAACATGACACACAGGACTGGAGTAGTCAACATGACTTATATTAAACTATTAACCCACTTATTCATACATAAGGATGGAAAGTGACCAAGAACCTGTTTATACAATATTGGGAAAACAAAAACATTTGTACAAACCTGTGTGCAACTCACATATACATATTCCACACACCCCGTCAAGCTGGTGCATAAATGCTTAGGAAACTTGGTGAAAACAGTCACAAAGGTGAGAGGAGTAAGCTTGATTAGTTTCTCTTGAAGCTTCTCGCATATGAAATGACAGTCTACTTTCATGTCTTTCGTTCTTTCATGGTAGGCTGGATGTGAGACAACTTGCACAAAAAATTGATTGTCGCACTACATTCACTGCCTTTGTTTGACTATATGTGAGAAGATGTAGGATAGCTTGATCATCCAAATGTCTAGGGTTTGGCTATATTGATTAGAGTGGTCATAAGTCATCTTTAATTTATGTTTGTCTTCCATTTAGTTGTTGTGTCTTGTTTTTATCTAGGGTTTATTATACAATTGTTTCGGTTTTAGGAGCTAACTGTAACATTAGAGAATCACGTATAAGTTCTTAATTAATAAGTTCTATTTATTATTTTAGAAAGGTTATTAGCGGGAATAAGCCAATTAAGGCTTCCTGCGCACTTTTTTTATGACATGGGAACCACCCTGAGGAGGAGCCACTTTAGTGACCCCACCCTGGCAATGCAACCCCCTCACCCAATTACCACAAAATGGGAGGGACAAAGTAAACTCATGTCGAGGCCGACCTGCATTGGAGGGACAAGGTAAAAAGATCAAAACAATCAGAAATATAGTAAGAGCAGATGTGCCTGAGTCGATGACCCATTTATTTTTACCGTAAGTAGTAGGGGATGCAAGTAAAGCAGAAGAACCTCCTTCTGGAGCAGGTGTTTTCGAGAATAGGAGTGTGAAGGAGTTTTTCAAACTCCGAGGGGATCCATTCAACTGTGGACTGAGTTGAATTGGAGGAACAACAATCGAATCTTCAGAGCAACAGAGGAGACCTGGTTAGCCTAGACTGGTGCACCATATTTTTTTCAACAATGGTCCTCATTGTGGTTTGCACATCCACAGAAGGTGCATAAGCGGTTAGCAGTAGGAGGCTAAGGTTGGCCTCGTCCCGGGCTAGGGGAGGACCACGTCCAGGAGTACCAGAAGCACGACCACCGTGACAACGACCGCGACCACATCCATGTCCTCGTCCTTGTCCAGAGTCCTAGGAGCGAACTGCACGGAATGAGTGATCCGAAGATATAGACACAGAAGGAAGTCGTTGAACACGCTTGAAAACATCCCTTGGTGTGGGTAAGGGATCACTGGATAAGATCTGGTCAACAACACCTGAAAAAGACCGAGGGAATCCAACCAGGAACTGAACTAACTAAAGTTCGTTGCATTGCCGCTGAACTTCTTTGATATCAATAGAGAGAGGATGATATACTTCATATTCATCCCACAATGTCGAACACTGGTTGTAGTAGTTTTATACTGATCCTTCAGTCGAATACTCCTTTTCGGCCAGGTTTTTGAAGATCTCGAAGACCTTCTTCGGGTTCTTTTTGTGAGAGTACATACGGTCCCACATGGCTTTCATTCTGCAGGCAAAGGAGGGACTGACTGATTTTTGGTTCAACACTATTCACCGTCCACGTCATGACTCTAGAATCATCTTTAGACCACTTCTCGTAGGCTTGTTTGACTTTGTCATTTGCTGAGGCATCAAGAGGAATTTTAGCATCAGTAGAGATGTGAGAGTAGCGCCCTTGGGCTTTCACATAGAGTTCAAATGATACTGACCCAGGATGATAATTCGATCCATCAAGCTTCACGGTCATAACACATGAGACCGTGGAGGATCTGTTGTTGCCATAGAAAAAGGAGCAATGACGTGCATAGGATCGAAGAAGCAACAATAGCAGCAGATCTGGATTATCAAATCTAGGAAACTCGCATAGGAGCAACACATAACAGTAGTAGATCTGGATTAGCCGATCTCAAAACCCGTATCGGGGCAGTAGAGACAATGTATTAGAAAGCGGGAAGCGGGAGGCGTGCGGACAATACCCTGTAACCGATTAAGCGGTAGGCGGGCGATTAAGCGGACGATTTTTGAAAAAGCGGGTGCTTAAATTTTATATATTTTTATACAAAATTGCATGTATGTGTATATAAAATGTATATTTCTAAGGAACTTTTATACATATCTAATCAGCAAATCAGTAATTAACTAAGTATTCATCAATACTTTACTATTCATCAATACTTTTATACATATCTAATCAGCAAATCACTAAAATCAGCAAGCAGATCAGTAATTGTAAATAACAAACTATGAATTATTGAATTAAAGTAATCACTAAAGTAATACTAACCAATAGTACCAATCATTAATCACTGAAAGCAGCAAGGAAATCCGTAAAACGAATCACACATTAAAGTATAATAGAGCAATATGATATTTACCTAGATGCATTACAACAATACCCAATTGTTACAGCTTACACACAAAGTATGCATTCTAAATTAGGACTAGCTATATCATAGAACATTTAATGTATATAAGTTTCACATATTATAGTCAACACTACTTGGACTATGTAATTAATTAATGTTACATGCTTACATTAGGATTTTTAAACAAAAGCGGGAAAAAAGCGGGCAAAAAGCGGGTGAGGCAGGCAAAAAGCGGGCGATTTTGTTCAAAAAGATTAAGCGGGCGATTAGGGGCTAATTTAGGCGGCTGGGGGTCTTGGCCGCTTAAGCGGCCGCCTGGGCCGATTTTTAATTCACTGAGTAGAGAGCAGTAGCAAATCTGGAGCATCTGATCTGAGAACCCCACGTAGGGGCAGCAGAGAGAGAGAAAGAATAACCTGCACCGCCATGGTGTGAGAGTTACTCCAACATGTGGCGTAGGCAGCCAACAAAGACATTTCTTTTAGATCTTTAACTTGCGATTTATAGAAAGTGTCGGAAGAAGAGGGAGGGAGGAAGGATAATCTGTGGAGGAAAGGAGGTTAGATGGTAGAGGGAGGGAGGCGGTTAGGTGGAGGAGGGAAGGGAGGTGGCTGGGGTGTAGGGTGGCGGCAGCTGTTGGGGGTGGGTGGGGTTGGCGGCAGCGTGAGGGGGGGGGGGTCGACGACTGGGTTAAGGAGGGTTGGCGGCTGCTGGGGGTGGAGGTGTGGCAGTGGGGGTGATGAGGAAGGGGCCAACGGCGTCTGGGAGAGGTGGGGTGGATGGGCGGTGGTTGGGAGGGGTAGAGAGGAGGGGCCGTGGGCTGGAGGCAAAAGGGGCGACGACGGGTAGGAGGGATGGAGAGAAGCGGCAAGGAGGGGTGTTGGAGACAGGGGGGAGCAGTGGTAGGTGGGGGGCTTAGATGGGGTGTGTGGAAGCAACAAGGTTACGGAGGATAGAACACGTCTGATACTATATAGAATTAGTAAACATTAATATGATGTGTAAAAAAAAATACATAGGCTCTCTTTTATAGGATAAGAAAGTAAGGGAGAAATAGAATTAGGCAATATGAGATAAAGGAAAAGCTAAAGATAAGACAAGTTTAAAGCACACAACAAAACATGAAGCATAAAAGCATATATACTAATAGTAATGATCTTGTCTTGGACCTTGACAGTTTGTAATTGCACAATAGGCACATGTTCTTGTCTACATGAGAATTAGATTAGAATTAGGCGTAGGATTGAGAGAAAAAGATAAATCTACATCAGACTTGAGCAATCCAGATTAGATCTGAACTGAAATGAATGTGCTGGACCATAAATACTGTTGATGCAACAAGAACACCAGCTTCATCAACTTGAAGAGGATGGCTGCTGTGCTCCCTCTTCCACCTAGGAGTGAGTGAAGTAATGAAGGAAGAAGATGCCTAGGGAATGGTTCTTGTAAAAAAAAACCCTGAGGAAGGGGCATCCTTTGGTTGTTATTATTGTCAAAACTGGATGCTGCAAGGAGAAAGCTAAGGGTTTTTTTACCCTTATTCAGACACACGAAGAGGAGTGGTAGCTCTTGGGGCCACTAGTGTCAAGCAGACCCCTTTCACATTGCTTTGGGGGGGGTTCTGTTGCTAGGTACACCGCTGTTGCTGCATTGCTGCTTGAGAAACCCTAATGACTAGGGGAGAAAGAGAGATAAGAGTAGATAATTGCCTCTACCCTTGGACCGACTCTCTTAGGGTTTCTAACCCTGTTTACTTTGATACCATGTAACTTGACACACAAGATGGGGTGTAGGGTGGCGGTGGCTGCTGGGGGTGGGTGGGGTTGGCGACAGCGTGAGGGGGGATCGACAGTTGGATTGTGGAGGGTTGGCGGCTGCTGGGGTGCAGGTATGGCAGTGGGGGTGATGAGGAAGGGGCCAACATCGGCTGGGAGAGGTGGGGTCGATGGGCGGTGGCTGGGAGGGGTAGAGAGGAGGGATCGTGGGCTGGAGGCTCACACAAGATAAGGTGTAGGGTGGCGGTGGCTGCTGGGGGTGGGTGGGGTTGGCGACAGCGTGAGGGGGGATTGACGGCTGGGTTGAGGAGGGTTGGCTGCTGGGGGTGCAGGTGTGGCAGTGGGGGTAATGAGGAAGGGGCCAACAGCGGCTGGGAGAGGGGGTGGATGGGCGGTGGCTGGGAGGGGTAGAGAGGAGGGGTCATGGGCTGGAGGCAAAAGGGGGCGACGGCGGGTGGGAGGGATGAGGAGGAGAAACGGCGAGGAGGGGTGTTGGAGGCAGGGAGGAGCAGTGGCAGGTGGGGGGCTTAGATGGGGGTGTGGAAGCAACAAGGTTACGGAGGATAGAACATGTATGATACTATATAGAATTAGTAAACGTTAATATGATGTGTCAAAAACAAATACATAGGCTCTCTTTTATAGGATAAGAAAGTAAGGGAGAAATAGAATTAGGCAATATGAGATAAAGGACGCTAAAGACAAGACAAGTCTAAAGCAGACAATAAAACATAAAGCATAAAAGCATATATATACTAATAGTAATGATCTTGTCTTGGACCTTGACAGTTTGTCATTGCACAATAGGCACATGTTCTTTTCTACATGAGAATTAGATTAGAATTAGGCGTAGGATTGAGAGAAAAAGACAAATCTACATCAGACCTGAGCATCCAGATTAGATCTGAACTGAAATGAATGTGCTGGACCATAAATACTGTAGATACAACAAGAACACCAGCTTCATCAACTTGAAGAGGATGGCTACTGTGCTCCCTCTTCCACCTAGGAGTGAGTGAAGGACCAATGAAGGAAGAAGATGCCTAGGGAATGGTTCTTGTGGGAAAAAAAAAACCCGAGGAAGGGGCAGCCATTGGTTGTTACTATTGTCAAAACTGGATGCTGCGAGGAGAAAGCTAAGGGTTTTTTGACCCTTATTCAGACACATGAAGAGGAGTGGTAGCTCTTGGGGCCACTAGTGTCAAGGAGACCCCTTTCACATTGCTTTTGGGGGGGGGAGATTTCTGTTGCTAGGTACACCGCGCTGCTGCATTGCTGCTTGAGAAACCCTAATGACTAGGGGAGAAAGACAGATAGGAGGAGTAGATAATTGCCTCTGCCCTTGGACCAACTCTCTTAGGGTTTCTAACCCTATTTACTTTGATACCATGCAACTTGACACACCAGATGGGAAGAGTTGATAATTATATTAGACGAATGGCACACTTCTTTATATACAAGGATGAAAAACGACCAATAAGTCATTTACACAGAATGGGACTAAACACATTACAAAACCGTTACGACTCAGTAGTGTACTTGTGTACAACTCACATGTACATATTCTCAAAATTCATAGATCTATATTGGAGTGTATGTTTGACAACCAATAGCAAAGCATCTTCAAATCCCACTGTGTGTACATACATGTTCTGATCCTCAAAATAATAGGTGCAAATTCCAAAGTTGTCTTAAACATGAAATTGAAATTTTGTTCTTGTGCATCTTTTACATTGCAAACATATTGTTTTCTAACCTAAAACCACTTTTTAAAGCATCAGTTGGTTGGAAGAATTCTGAATGCCCATATACACAAATTCTCTTACCAGCTTAGCAAACCAACATAATAGAAAATATGACAAGCAATCCCAGCACACCAACACAAATAAACAACCATCTTAAGCTCTAGCAGTAGAAAATGCAAGCGCGGGGAGCTTCAGAATTGTGAAATGAACTTGTATAATTTCCAGCATTTTGAACTGACTCCTTATATTGATGGTCTTATTATAACTTACAACTTCAGGGCCGTGGTAACAAAAGCAGCGGAGATCACTTCCATGCTGCCCCAAATATTGACCACTCACAGGATTTCGTAAGAAGGGATATAAAAGAATGGCTTTGCTGGCTGAGGTTTGAACTTTGAACTAATCCTATATACTTCTTTTGGGCTTTTCTTTTCAAATGTTCTACAAGCCAATTCCACCTAACCCGTTAACTGTTTGTAAATTTTTATTCAAGACAAAATGCTATAAATAAAAGTTTAAAATAAGGTCATATTTATTGATAATTACATGACAATCAATATCATCCCTTCAACGAAAGACTGCCACTTATGAAACTAAGATTTCGTAGGAATTTCATATCTGAAGTGTGGAATCTAATTGGCTATCGTCAGGGAGTCCTTACCGTATTAATTGTATTTTTGTTTATATATGAAGAGGGGAAAAATCACTTGTGTTGTTTTGCTATTAGATGGCACACCCCTGTCCTATATATAGGAGAAAGGGTGGAGACATTATAGATTTGGGACTCAAGGCCAGCTATATGGGCCGAGACACTTGAGTCCTATAACTTATTATCCTATTAATTAAATAGGCTAATACTACTTTCTCTCTCTGGAACATGGATGAAACTCATGTCCTAGCTTGGACTTACATGACTCGATTAGACGAAAAAAATAAAATTGTCACTCCCCATACAAATATTGTAACTCCTCAAACAATACTTCCTAACTAAACAAATGATGACTCCTCTTTGAGTTGTGTTCTGCAGGCTGAAAATACTCAAGCTTTGAAGAAGGTTTTTGAAGTGAATCTGGAATGAAGAACACGGAATCCACCACAACAAAATCTTGTCACAAGCAAACTGGAGCAAATGATCAAAAGTACCTGACTATGCCATTTTCATTGGGAAGGAATGTGCGAGTGGTATACACGCACAATCATCACATTCCACGTACATAATGCGACACGGATGCAGAGGCACAATGTTGATGTAGCAGTAGAGGTATCTTCAAATTGTCTGAGAAGTGTTGCCAACTGGAATTAGCGTAGAAGACCATAGACGTGCATACCATGGTACATACACGAGTTGGACGAGGTGATGATGGTTACCACACTGTTTCCATAGGTCTAGCGCATGAATCTTGGGGGCTTGATAGGAATGAATGACACCATCAAGGATAAACCCAAGTAGATCAATAGAGGATGCAACTCAGAGAATACGTAACAAAAGTAGCTCAGTGAAGATAAATATGGATGAATCCTTGTAGATACATAATGCACATGCTAGAAGATGACGAGCTTTAAAGAAATTTAATGAAGAAGAAACTATCTGTCTCTTGAGAATGCAACGAGAATGATCAACTGAAACTCAAAAAAACCAGAGAGGGGAACAAGAGGCTGGAATTAACGCAACAAGCTCTTGTCCTGACGTACATAATGTGGTATGAACGCAAAAAGCTTGGTGCCCATCCTGTAGTTGAGATCCTTCAACGCTGTTTGAAAGCGGTGGCTTACTAGAATTGACGTAGATAGCCAACTCACTCGTAAAGTGATGCTTAGTGAGATGACACACCACAAAGACATCAAAAGAGCAGATGTGCTGAAGAATACAAGGCTCCATGAAGATAGCCTGGAGTATATCACTCTCATCTCTCTCCTGATAGGCTCTCCCTCATACTCTCCTCATAGTCGCTCTCTCCTCTATATCATCCCGCTCACCAAATACAAAGGGAATGAGTCGATGGTGTCAGAAAGAGACGTATGACCCCCCGCATGTGGAAAGAGACAAAAACATGATGGGTGGAAGGGTGGGAAAGGAAAATGTTAAACAAGAAGTGTGGTATGTAGAGAAGAGAAACCGATAACCGGAATCAATGACAAAATTGCCCGGAAATATGATCCATATAGAGAAATTAAATGGATCTTTTCTTCACCAAAAAGGAATTTTATTAGGCCCTTAGACCGACAAATATGGGGATTTGATTATCATTAAGTATTGGAGGAGAGAAGGACCTTGGAGCATAGTAACAAAAGTCTCCAGATTTTACAAAAAACCAGCGATTGTTTGCGATTTTATAGGCTGCCGAATGTTCACCATGATTAATACGTCGTTTGCCGATTTTCCCGATTTTTCACGATTTTCCTGCTTTTTTGCGATTAATACGATTTATCACCATTCTTCATGACTTTTCACATTTTCACGATTTTTCTCTTTTAATTCGTTTGCTCTTTTTTACCAAACTATGTACGGAGAACTCTTAATATATACTAAACCTCCAACCCCCCACTCTCTCGACAGTTCATTGTTATTATTCAACTATTCTTTATTTCTTTTCCTACTTTTTTCACTTAATAAGATAGTATCTCGAGTGACCGTAATAGTTACATTTGTATTTGATATGTATATATACATGCTTATATATATCTATATATGTATATGTATGTATGTATATATGCGTATATATGGGATTAAGAGAGATTTCTCCCCCCTCTCCTATGCCCGTGGCGGAGGCTGAACGCCTGAGAGGGTGGTAAATATATATGTATATGTATGTGTATATACATATATGTATATATATGTTATATATATGCATATATATGTGTATATCTAAGTATATATATGTATACATATATATCCGACTTATTCTCCATTATTTCCGAATAGTTGACCGAACTTTGACTGAAATATATCATTTCGTGAATTTTTCCGGATTCCGATTTTTTTGGCCAGCCAAAAAGTTGCCGAATTCTGAATTTGTCACTATGCTTTGGAAGACGTTATAGCTTGAACTGTAAGTAGACAGGCTGCTTTTAACACACCGTTTGAAGACCTAAAACGTTGTGTAGCTCTGTTGGCCGAGGATGACATGCTCCCAACAACACGGTGTGTGGAGATTCTGACACATTGTAGGATTGTCGGAGGTGTGAAATAGATGTCCGTCAACACGTCATGTTAGAAGATGACACGTCGTGGAGGAGTGAAACTGACTTCCGTCAACAAGCCGTGTTGGTTGATGACATGTCTTGTAAGTTGTAGTCTGAATGAAACTTTGTGTTGTCGGGAAGATTTTTGCACTACGACACGCTGTGTCAGTTGGACAACTCTCTGCATCGATGGTGGTTGATGCATGATTTGGACGAGAATTGACACCATCAAAGAGAATACAACCCCAAGAAGACGCATCGATGGTTGATGAGAATTAACACCGTCACTTGTGACAATGGATTATGCGGATATGAGGAAACAACAATCCCTTGCTAGACCACAGACAAATTTGGACGGGAATTAGAGTCGTCCAGGGAAAGATGTCCATGGAAATAGTGGAGGCTTTGAGGATGATAATAGCCAAAGGGAGATGGTGACGACTCTCTTGCTAGACCATAAACAAATCTGAATGGGAATCAGCGTTGTCCAGAACCAAGGGGATCAAGAGGAACAATGCGTCTTCCCTACTGCTATGTCCTTTACTGCTGTGACGACGGAAATCTTTAGGGCAAACATGGGTAGATGATGCCTGTGTGAACAACGTCTGCACATGATCAGAAGGACAACCTTGGGTAAGAGATGAAGAAAGGATTTGGACATGAATTAGCATCATCCAAAGATTCGGGGAAGCATAAATGGCCGAGAAGGATGGCTCCGGCGAATAGATGAAGATCTATGTGACAGAAGAAGAGAAACGACCATGGAGGCTGAGAGATTCTTGGCAGGTGGCCAACCTAAGGCATGGAGAGGCAATGGCCGCCCGTAGGCGGAGGCTCTCTCTCTGTTGCTCTCTCTAGGAGAGAGAGCCGACAACCAGTGGGAGAGAGTAGAGGGAAGCAGAGCCGGCTGCTAGGATTAAGTCCTCAGGACACGCTCTGATACCATATTAGAATATGATATTCAACTTAAAACCAATTGGCAATGAGTTAATGGACCACACTTTATTAGCCCAAGGATACCTCCAAACTCAGCGGCGTGGGTTTATTATTCTCAACACCCCCTCACGTGTTGCCATATTTTTCGTGTGCTTGTACGTGTTTTTTATTTTGATAGGGTGTGGGCTTTCCTCACACTTGTTTTGTGGGGTCTGCTTTGATGCCATGTTGAAAGGTGTGAGGGGAAAACTCACTCGTGTTGTGTTATTAGATGGCACACCCTTGTCCTATATATAGGAGAAAGGGTGGAGACATTATAGACTTGGGACTCAAGGCAGGCTCTATGGGCCGAGACACTTAAGCCCATTAACTGATTATTTTATTAACTAATCAGGCTAATACTACTTTCTAACAATTTTCAAATGGTTTACATGCCAATTCCATCTAACCGTCTAACCGTTTGTAAACTTTTATTCAAGATAAAATGTTGTCAATAAAAATCAAAACAAGGTTATATTTATTGATAACTACATGACAATCAATATCATCCCTTCAACAAAAGATCGCCACTTATGAAACTAAGATCTCGTAAGAATTTCATATCTGAAGTGTAGAATATAATTGTCTATCGTCAGGGAGTCCTTACCGTTTTAATTGTATTTTTTGTTTATATGTGAAGGTCATACACGTAGTTTCAATAGTGCCACTGTGAGGAAAGCTCAATGACTGTCATGCATGCCCACATTACATGACATGCTCACATAAGAAGTTGATGTGTGAGAATCATTCTAATTATATCACAAAAAGTCAATGTAGACGAATGCCCCTTTAATACTGTCAATAAAGTGACACTAATTTGTAAGAGCATCTGAATCCATAGACATATGGAGGATGCCACATGTTTGTAGAAACAATTGAGGCTATTGAAAACTACATACTTGCTAAGGTGGCAACTGGCAAGGCAACACTACTGGGCATCTTAACACCTTAATTTTTAGGGTGTTTTTCCTAACGTCTTATTTGTATAAGTATCACGAGTACTTCTCCCTTTATATACACATATTCAATAATTTTATGCATAAACATACAAAAAACTTAGGATAATGTATTTTGATATATACACATATACTATGGTTAATATAGGAAAGGGCTAAACACACATGTACACACAAACACTTATCACTTTAAATCATGTATAATGTAAAAGCAAAGTATGTTTTGTCAATATGGGTATTGGGATTTCTGCAATAGGCACATGGCTCTAATATACGTACTTTTAAATTGCAAATAAAGTCCTAATAAGGAAAATGTAATCTCTATTAGTATATACACTTTACTGCTTTTCTTTACTTAGTGTATTTTGCTTATTGTCTTTTCTCTTTTACTCTTTATCCCATATTGGTTATCTCTAAATCCTGTACACTCTCTTGTCTTATAAAAGAGAGCCCAATGCATTCTTTTTAATCATCCAATAATAAGCAATCTCATTGCCGACTTCTAGATGGTATCAGAGCGGGCTGATCCACCTTAAACCTAATCCCTCTCTCACCCCAACCCTAGCCGCCATATTCTCCACCAACCCTAGCCGCCGCCACCCCCTCCTTTTTTTTTCCGCCGCCGCTACAGTACCGTTGCTACAGTACCACCACCGCTACAGTACTGCTGCTACAATACCACTACTCCAATCTCTCCACCAACCTCGTATCTCCTAGCTACTCCCATCCTTGTGGCCTAATCTACCACAAGTCTCTCTTTCGTGCTCCGTTTCGCTTTCCGAAACTCTCCGGACAGCCCCGACGTTTTTCAGTTCTGCACGTTGACGGCGTAAACGACTTCTCCTTCTCTATCTGCCTGCGCCTCATAGTGGAGTGATTAATCCTCCATGTTGGCGTAGGTTTTTTTTCTCTATCTGTTGCCCCTACGTGGGTTTTTCTAAGATCCATGCGTGGATCTTCTGCCCTCTACTACTAGTCCATGCATTGGACTTTTGCTGACTTCTGCTGTTGCTGCTGACTTCTGCTGCCCTCTGCGCCTGTGCTTCTGCCTCTGTCTCCATCTTCCGATGGCGACTCCTGATCTTCCACAGACTTTGTGTGTTACCACTGTGAAGTTGGATAACTCCAACTATCACCTCTGGGCAGCTTCCTTTGAGCTCTATGTTAAAGCACAAGGGCGCTACTCTCATCTATCTACCAAGGGACCGACGGTCCCCGTTGCTGAGGCTGATGAAAAGATCAAGTAGGACTACGATCTCTGGTCCAAGGAGGACTACAGTGTTATGACATGGATGGTCAACAACATCGAGCCAAAGATCAGCCAATCTCTTTTTCACCTCCAGACTGCAAAGGAGATGTGGGATCAACTTTCCCACGTCTACTCTCATCAGTAAAATCCCAAGAAGGTTTTTGAAATCTTCAAGCAACTGGCCAAACAGAAATTTACTACCATGGACTCTATTGAGGACTACTACAACAGCTGATGTGCTCTCTGGGATGAATTCCAGGTGTATCATCCTCTTTCTTCCGACATCACTGAAGTTCAGCGTCAACGGAATGAACTTATGCTTGTTCAGTTCCTCGCTGGTCTACCTTCTTCCTTCGCTGAAGTTGTTGATCAGATCCTATCCAGTGATCCTCTGCCCACCCTGTGAGATGTTTTGAAAAGGGTTCAACGTCTGCCATCTGTTTCGCAGCATCATCCTGACACTTCTGATGGAGCAACCCTCGCTGTTCGTACTGGCGACTCCTTCCTATGGCTCGGCTGAACTCTGTATGGATTCTTATTTCTGTTGCTATTAATTCTGATTGGCCCTTGTATCAACTTGATGTAAAGAATGCTTTTCTGTATGGGGACCTACATGAGGAGGTCTACATGGAACAACCCCTGGGATTTGTGCTTCAGGGGGAGTCCTCTAAGGTCTGCAGGCTGAGGAAGGCCATTTATGGTTTGAAACAGAGTCCACGTGCTTGGTTTGATAAACTGAGTACTATTCTTCAGAAATTTTCTTTTAAACGCTCCCAGCCAGATCACTCTGTTTTTGTCAAAAATACTACCGCTGGCATTGTTATCCTTATTGTATATGTTGATGACATCATTCTCTCAGGGAGTGATTGTAACATCCCTGACCTGGGTTATGAATTAACCCTAGAGGTTTTGCCTAATAAGGTTGAGTAGATTCTTAATCTTATCCTGTGAAAAGTAATTAGGCCTCAAGAGGAACCTATGTTGAAATTCTAGTCCTTTTTGAACTTTGTTGAAATCAATGTTTTGTTTGTGTTGGACTAAAGTGCAAATTACCCAAGTTGAGGGGTTTAAGTGCAAATTGTGCATGATAATATGTTCCTCATGTGTTGAATCATCATGAGAATGAAGATGATGCAAAGGTATGGCTTATGGTAGCCTGAGTACCAAGAAAGAGCTGATAAAGCAAGGTTTGTGCATTAAAACCTAGTTTTGGTGTAAAGTGCAATTTACCCAAAACCTAGGGTTCAATATGTAAATTACCACTTCAATAAGGTCCCCGATGCTTCTTGGCATCAAGTAGAGCAAAGAAAATGAGAGGGGCGCCTCATTTGAAATAAGTTGGAGGAGAGAGAATCTTGATATTAAAATAATCAAGATTTAATCCTAATTGAAACCCTAATTCGATTCTGGGCAAAAATAAATGTATTAATTAAAGGGCCTTCAACCAAAATTAAAATGGTTGGATTCAGATGTATGTGTGACGTCCTTGAGCTTTGCAAGGACCACGAAAATATCCAAGGGAGTGGATAACTCACACACAATTTTATAAGAAAAAGAAATATCCACTCACATATGGATATTAATATAATATGATTTAAGGTGCTTGATTTGCTTTTCTTTAAATCATGGATAATTGAGAGGGATAAAAGGCAAACAAGATAGCCTCGTCCCTAAGGAAGATAAGGGGGAAGAGGCGGCCACATCTTTGGGATTAAATGAATTTTTATAAGGCATTTTCTCTCTCATCAATTTCCTTATAAAATTGCCACTTCCAAGGCCAAACCAAGGCCTTTTCTGATTTCCTTCTTCCCCTTGCTTGCAAAACCGACCAAGGAGCTAGGGAGGAGCAGGAGGACGACTCCCAACCTGTTGGTAAGGTTCTTGATTCATTTCTCCTTGATTCCATGGTGGAAATCTAAAATAAATTATGGATTCCTTCCTATTTCGATCTCCTCTTCAATCCTAACCAATTCTTTTCACTCAAAACTTGAGGACGACCCTTGGAATAGTGAAGGGAGCTTCATTCACCATTGTTGCCGTGATCTTGGAGCTTTGGAGCTCAATTGGAGGCGGGTTTTATAACTTGAACCCTTAATCTTATTATTGCAATCAATTCTTTATCAATTGGTGAACATTTCTACATTTCCGAAATTAACTTTGGTTGATTGATGCAATTTCCATGGAAATCACAGAAGATTTCGTGAGTTTGGAGCTTGATGATGATGACATCATCATAAGCACACACCTCCCCAAATATCTTGGGCAAACAGTTTCAAAGTTTGGTTGGACCAAACGGTTTCACCAAACCGTTTGGTGACCAAACGGTTTGCAAACCGTTTGGGAGAAAACGGTTTCAAAACCGTTTGAGATGGTTGACCAAGGGTTGACCGTTTGAGATTCCTGTTCATAATTATGTTGGTTGATAACCCTCCAAATTTGAGTGATTAACTCCAAAGGAATCGTGAGTTGAAGGCAAATCAATTAGGTAAACCTAATTGGATTAAGTGCTGATTTTCAACCTGATTAACTTGACCTTTTTGGGAAAACGTTTTCAAAACCGTTTGAGTGCGTTGACCAAGGGTTGACCATTTGAGATTACTGTTCCTAATTATGTTGGTTGACTCACCAAATTTGATGGGTTAACTCCCAAGGAATCGTGAGTTGAAGGCTAATCAATTAGGTAAACCTAATTGGATTAAGTGCTGATTTTCAACCTGATTAACTTGACCTTTTTGGGCAAACGGTTTCAAAACCGTTTGAATGCGTTGACCAAGGGTTGACCGTTTGAGATTACTGTTCCTAATTATGTTGGTTAATGACTCACCAAATTTGAGGGGTTAATTCCCAAGGAATCATGAGTTGAAGGCTAATCAATTGGGCAAACCCTAATTGAAATTAGTGCTGAAATTTCAATGAGTTGATTTGAGATTTTGGGCTGATTAGCCCAAACGGTTTCAAAACCGTTTGGGAATCACCCAAGACCGTTTGGAGGTCTGGGGTTAAGTATATTTGACCAATTGAAGGTCCAAAGGTACCAAATCATATTGCAATTAAGTGCTGATTTGTTGATCAACTCGATAGACCAATCCTTGATGAAATTTCACTAGAATCCAAAGGTTGGATGAGCCAAACGGTTTCAAAACCATTTGGGGCTCATCCAAATGGATTCAAAACCGTTTGGTGGTCACCCAAGACCGTTTGGAGGTCTAGGGTTGGATATGGTTAGGTTTTTGAAGGTCTAAAGGTACCAAGTTGATTTGCAATCAAATGCTGATTTGGTGATCATCCCAATGATCTAAACTTTGATTGGTTGACTTGGATTATGACGTGGACATGGGCAAACGGTCTCAAGACCGTTTGGAGGTCATCCAAACGACCTCAAGACCGTTTGGGGTCAGGTCATACCCAATTTGGATGATGGTTCAATGGTTTCAAAGTAACTAGTCTTACATTGATTAGTATTGAAGTATCATCGATTCCAAACCCTAATTCAATTGATTCAAACCCTATTTGATAATCAATTGAGGGTCAATTGAGGGTCAAATCAGTTGAAGGTTGACCTATTAAACTCAATTGAAGTATGAGCGTAGGTCCCATTGATGATTGGTTCCATGAATTCAATGGTTGAAGGTCCAATACAATCAATTGAAACACAATTAGTAGTTTGATTGATGATCAACTTCAAAGCTCTAATTGGTGATTATAAACCCTAATCCCATTGAAATCAGACCCTAATTGAAGTCCCAATTGAGGGGTGAGTTCATGATTCAATTGATGATTGAATTGATGATCCAAATTGATTGAAGTTCCATTGATTGGAATTGAGTGTTGTTGAAGTCTTGATTGTCTTTTTGGCTCATGCGGTTTTGAGAGGTTTGGACCAAACGGTCTCAAGACCGTTTGAGTCCAAACGGTCTCAAACCGTTTGAGACCCATGCGGTTTCAAGTCCATGCAGTTTCAAAGCTTTTTGCTTAAACGGTTTCAAACCGTTTGTGGATCAATTTGGTTAATTCAATTGGATGCCTAATTCAATTGAAGGATCAATTGGTTAATCCAATTGAGTACCTAATGTAATTGAAGGAACAATGGATTGATCCAATTGAGTACCCAATGAAATTAAAGACTCAATTGACTAATCCAAATGGATACCTAGTGCAATTGAAGGTTCCATTGATCAATCTATTTGGATACCTCATGTTATTGAAGGTCTAATTGATCAAACCTTTTTGGAAACCTAATGTAATTAGGTGAGAGATACCCTTAATGGTACTAATCAATAATGCATAACAAATGCATGGATCCAATACATGATGTAAAACCTAATTGAGGCTGATTCCATGTATAACCCTAATAAGAGGTTGTCTACATATGAAATTACTATTCAGGATGAATAGTAAACCCTAGTTGAGGGTGTATCCAAGTGAAACCCTAGTTGAGGGTGTATCCAAGTGAAACCCTAGTTGAGGGTGTATCCAAGTGAAACCCTAGTTGAGGGTGTATCCAAGTGAAACCCTAGTTGAGGGTGTATCCATGTGAAACCCTAGTTGAGGGTGTATCCAAGTGAAACCCTAGTTGAGGGTGTATCCAAGTGAAACCCTAGTTGAGGGTGTATCCATGTGAAACCCTAGTTGAGGGTGTATCCATGTGAAACCCTAATTAAGGGTGATTTCATGAGAAACTCTAATTGGGAATGATAAGTAAACCCTAATTATGGGCAATGTGATATGAAACCCTAATGAAGGGTGATGTTATGCAATCCCTATTCTAAAGAAGGGAGATGGTATGTGAAACCCTAATCCCTAATGAGAGAATAGAATTCATACTTGAATATGATTCATGAGGTGAACTCCTGTAGCATGACCATGCAAGGTAGCACGGCCGTGGTAACTTCCCTTTGCACGACCGTGCAAGGTAGCACGGTCGTGGTGGATTCACTTTGCACGACCGTGCAAGGTAGCACGGCCGTGGTGACTTTCTTTGCACGGCTGTTCCTGGTTGCACGGCCGTGGTGCTCCATGATGGACTTGGAGATGATTGATAGTGACCTAATATGGTCATATACCTTGATGTGTTATAAGTCCAATATAATTGGATGAAGGATACATGAGATATGTGATGGAAAACCCTAATCCTGATAAAGGAATAAGGGTGATACTCTTGAAATAATGATACATTTGTTTTGCATGGTATTGATAGATAATTAATGTACTGCTATCATATGTGCTAACCATGCATGTATCATGAGATGATGAGCATAACCTGGTATGGGCTATGATGTGTTATTAGTTTGAATTTGTTTATTGGTCCTTGTGTGCCATAATATACCTTGTGCCTGGTAAGAGGTGGCAAGAGAGTTAATGGGCCTCAAGTGCCATGATGGATGCTTGTGTAGCAAGTATCATATTTACCTTGATCAGATGACCTAAAGGTGTTAGTTACCTGAGAAAGTGATAACAATGCTCAGGTGATGAGCTAAGGGTTTGAATACCCAGGATTTCATGGTTATGGTATTGAAATTGTGAAGGGATGAGAATTCCCAGTGTTGAAATGAGGGATTAAGATCCCAACACTTTATGAAAAGAGTATGGCTACGGGCCATGACTCCACAATGATAATGCCAGGCTTTAGATATATGATCTAAGCCTGAAAAGAGTTAATGCAGTGGTAATGATTCTGTAGTTTGAATAGATGTTATACATGTTCTTCATACTCATTAAAGAATAAGTGACATGTTGATTCTATCAAGTTATAGTTGCAATGTTTCTGATATAGAATAATGTTCTAAACTGTTAGACATTAAAATATCTGCTGTCGAATAAATATGATTACCCTGTTCATATTTATCTTCTTAAGATGCAATAATAATGTTTCTGGCGGAGAGTTATAACTCTCGCTGGGGCAATTTTTATAATTGTCTCACCCCCGTGGGAACCACATTTTTAGGTGTACGCGGATGAGGAGTCAAGAATCCTTCAGTAGGTGAAGAACAGCAGTAGCAGCAGGGACAACAGTGAAGTCTCAGGTGGAGACATTGGCTGTCATGACATGTATAGTTGTATATAGAGTCCTATGTGTCGTCTCTGTACTCTCAGGTCCTCGGAGTAGTAGTTAGTGCTTTCGAGATTTTGGATCAGTGTCTCGATATTTTATACTACTTGTGTTTAGCTTAACAGGTCAGCTGATGCTTGTAATTCTCAGAAAGAGATGATGCATGATATGTACCTTTGATCCAAAAAGTAAATGTGTTATACTTTGGCTCTTGAAGAAAAAGATTTACTATGTGTGGATCTCTTTGCAAAAAGTTTTAATTTTTAGTGATTTTCGCTAATCCGCTGCTTGATGAACGCTTCCGCAATAGTTAATTATGTTTTTATGAGTTGTTTGTCACAATTTAGTGGTATCAGAGCTCTAGGTTCGCTGAGTCTACAGAGACATAGGACTAAGGTTGTAGAGTCTGTTCTAAGTGTCTTCCAATTTATTTGATAGTATCTTCTGCTCACATAGGAGAAGAAGAACTTGAAAATGACTAGAGAACACAAAGAACACATTGCTAAGGGCAATGTTGTTACACCAGGAGAGGGTGCATGAGACCAGGCAAGAGGAGAACAAGTACCTGAGAATTTCCATCTTGATCTAATCAGGATAGAGAATCCTATGTTATGCTCTTGAAGGGCAGGATAGGACAACTGTAATGCATATAGAAGACTGGATACTGGTATTACAACCTAGGTCACCAGTCCTCAATGCAGAAACTTTGGGCTTTGAAGGGATTCCTGAGTGACATGGTTATGTTAGAACAGTGGAAATATGGGAAAGATTAATAAATGGCAAGAAAGTAGACTCTGCCATAAGTCTGGACAAACAGTACATCTGTGATGGTAGTGCCCAAGGAGGGGCCATAAGCTGAGACTTAAGTTAAGGACTCTATAATTTTAGAGACAATTGCCTAGTTGTTCTGAAAAGCCAAAGTTTTTGGTGTTACCAGTGCAATAAATGCCTAGTACACCAGGGCAGTAGCCACTAAGTAAAGGCAAAAGCAGCAACATGAGATAATTGGACACTGTGTTGAAATCAACCTAATGTGGTAGGTGACCTTGAGAGGTGATACTTAAATAAAGTATATTCACTCTGACACTTCATTTCATGATTCTATGTGTTAAAGATATGAAAGTAGTTGTTTTTGAATTCCTTTGATTAGTCCTATAAGGACACAAGGAAGATGAGAATTTACATTTTAGTAGTATTCCTTAAAAATGCTTTATAATCTCTCTTATCTGAGTGATAATGAAAAATGAGGAATATGATAGCAAATAAAGTGCATACTACCTAATCTCCCAATACTTATATACCCTGGCCAGGTATACAACTATTGATGATAAGGTGAGTATGGAAACTCTTAGATTGATATCTTTTTGATTGCTCTGATCAAGCAGTCATTCTGATACAATCTAATGAGTATCATGACATAAGAAATATGGAATCAATAAAGGAAGATGCTTTGTGCAATTCCAATAAAGGAAGATGCTTTGTGCAATTCCAATAAAGGAAGATGCTTTGTGGAATTCCGATAAAGGAAGATGCTTTGTGCAATCCCAAGGAAGATGCTTTGTGCAATTCCAATAAAGGAAGATGCTTTGTGCAATTCCAATAAAGGAAGATGCTTTGTGCAATTCCAATAAAGGAAGATGCTTTGTGCAATTCCAATAAAGGAAGATGCTTTGTGCAAATCCAATAAAGGAAGATGCTTTGTGCAATTCCAACCCTAAACAAAAAGGGAAAAGCTATGTGACATTCCTAACTAATAGGAAGAACTATGTGAACAATCCCAATTACATAGAGTTTGCTAAGTGAATTATCTCTGTTAGATATGTATGTTTTTCCTTTTGATAAGTTTTCTTGAGTGATTATTGAAGTATGTTCTTTTATGTTTCTTCCTTTCAATGACATGGACATCATATGTTAGGGGTTTATGCTTTGCATAAACATAAACAGTGATAAAGAGGAACTAATGAAAGGAACTATGTGTGAATTACAGAATTCATGATATCTCCACAACATTAAGATGATATGTAGAGACTTGAGGGCATGATTAATGAATAATCTGTTCCTCTTCTTGTTTGGGATTTCGAGGACGAAATCCTTGTTAGGGGTTTATAATTTGTAACATCCCTGACCTGGGTTATGAATTAACCCTAGAGGTTTTGCCTAATAAGGTTGAGTAGATTCTTAATCTTATCCTGTGAAAAGTAATTAGGCCTCAAGAGGAACCTATGTTGCAATTCTAGTCCTTTTTGAACATTGTTGAAATCAATCTTTTGTTTGTTTTGGACTAAAGTGCAAATTACCCAAGTTGAGGGGTTTAAGTGCAAATTGTGCATGATAATATGTTCCTCATGTGTTGAATCATCATGAGAATGAAGATGATGCAAAGGTATGGCTTATGGTAGCTTGAGTACCAAGAAAGAGCTCATAAAGCAAGGTTTGTGCATTAAAACCTAGTTTTGGTGTAAAGTGCAATTTATCCAAAACCTAGGGTTCAACATGTAAATTACCACTTCAATAAGGTCCCCAATGCTTCTTGGCATCAAGTAGAGAAAAGAAAATGAGAGGGGCGCCTCATTTGAATTAAGTTGGAGGAGAGAGAATCTTGATATTAAAATAATCAAGATTTAATCCTAATTGAAACCCTAATTCGATTTAGGGCAAAAATAAATGTATTAATTAAAGGGCCTTCAACCAAAATTAAAATGATTGGATTCAGATGTATGTGTGACGTCCTTGAGCTTTGCAAGGACCACGAAAATATCCAAGGGAGTGGATAACTCACACACAATTTTATAAGAAAAAGAAATATCCACTCACATATGGATATTAATATAATATGATTTAAGGTGCTTGATTTGCTTTTCTTTAAATCATGGATAATTGAGAGGGATAAAAGGCAAACAAGATAGCCTCGTCCCTAAGGAAGATAAGGGGGAAGAGGCGGCCACATCTTTGGGATTAAATGAATTTTTATAAGGCATTTTCTCTCTCATCAATTTCCTTATAAAAGTGCCATTTCCAAGCCCAAACCAAGGCCTTTTCGGATTTCCTTCTTCCCCTTGCTTGCAAAACCGACCAAGGAGCTAGGGAGGAGCAGGAGGACGACTCCCAACCTGTTGGTAAGGTTCTTGATTCATTTCTCCTTGATTCCATGGTGGAAATCGAAATAAATTATGGATTCCTTCCTATTTCGATCTCCTCTTCAATCCTAACCAAATCTTTTCACTCAAAGCTTGAGGACGACCCTTGGAATAGTGAAGGGAGCTTCATTCACTATTGTTGCCGTGATCTTGGAGCTTTGGAGATCAATTGGAGGCGGGTTTTATAACTTGAACCCTTAATCTTATTATTGCAATCAATTCTTTATCAATTGGTGAACATTTCTACATTTCCGAAATTAACTTTGGTTGATTGATGCAATTTCCATGGAAATCACAGAAGATTTCGTGAGTTTGGAGCTTGATGATGATGACATCATCATAAGCACACACCTCCCCAAATATCTTGGGCAAACGGTTTCAAAGTTTGGTTGGACCAAACGGTTTCACCAAACCGTTTGGTGACCAAACGTTTTGCAAACCATTTGGGAGAAAACGGTTTCAAAACCGTTTGAGATGGTTGACCAAGGGCTGACCGTTTGCGATTCCTGTTCATAATTATGTTGGTTGATAACCCTCCAAATTTGAGTGATTAACTCCAAAGGAATCGTGAGTTGAAGGCAAATCAATTAGGCAAACCTAATTGGATTAAGTGCTGATTTTCAACCTGATTAACTTGACCTTTTTGGGAAAACGCTTTCAAAACCGTTTGAGTGAGTTGACCAAGGGTTGACCGTTTGAGATTACTGTTCCTAATTATGTTGGTTAATGACTCACCAAATTTGATGGGTTAACTCCCAAGGAATTGTGAGTTGAAGGCTAATCAATTAGGTAAACCTAATTGGATTAAGTGCTGATTTTCATCCTGATTAACTTGACCTTTTTGGGCAAACGGTTTCAAAACCGTTTGAGTGCGTTGACCAAGGGTTGACCGTTTGAGATTACTGTTCCTAATTATGTTGGTTAATGACTCACCAAATTTGAGGGGTTAATTCCCAAGGAATCATGAGTTGAAGGCTAATCAATTGGGCAAACCCTAATTGAAATTAGTGCTGAAATTTAAATGAGTTGATTTGAGATTTTGGGTTGATTAGCCCAAACGGTTTCAAAACCGTTTGGGGATCACCCAAACGGTTTCAAAACCGTTTGGGAATCACCCAAGACCGTTTGGAGGTCTGGGGTTAAGTATATTTGACCAATTGAAGGTCCAAAGGTACCAAATCATATTGCAATTAAGTGCTGATTTGTTGATCAACTCGATAGACCAATCCTTGATGAAATTTCACTAGAATCCAAAGGTTGGATGAGCCAAACGGTTTCAAAACCGTTTGGGGCTCATCCAAACGGTTTCAAAACCGTTTGGTGGTCACCCAAGACCGTTTGGAGGTCTAGGGTTGGGTATGGTTAGGTGTTTGAAGGTCTAAAGGTACCAAGTTGATTTGCACTCAAATGCTGATTTGGTGATCATCCCAATGATCTAAACTTTGATTGGTTGACTTGGATTATGATGTGGACATGGGCAAACGGTCTCAAGACCGTTTGGAGGTCATCCAAACGACCTCAAGACCGTTTGGGGTCAGGTCATACCCAATTTGGATGATGGTTCAATGGTTTCAAAGTAACTAGTCTTACATTGATTAGTATTGAAGGATCATTGATTCCAAACCCTAATTCAATTGATTCAAACCCTATTTGATAATCAATTGAGGGTCAAATCAGTTGAAGGTTGACCTATTAAACTCAACTGAAGTTTGACCATAGGTCCCATTGATGATTGGTTCCATGAATTCAATGGTTAAAGGTCCAATGCAATCAATTGAAACACAATTAGTAGTTTGATTGATGATCAACTTCAAAGCTCTAATTGGTGATTATAAACCCTAATCCCATTGAAATCAGACCCTAATTGAAGTCCCAATTGAGGGGTGAGTTCATGATTCAATTGATGATTGAAAATATGATCCAAATTGATTGAAGTTCCATTGATTGGAATTGAGTGTTGTTGAAGTCTTGATTGACTTTTTGGCTCATGCGGTTTTGAGAGGTTTGGACCAAATGGTCTCAAGACCGTTTGAGTCCAAATGGTCTCAAACCGTTTGAGACCCATACGGTTTCAAGTCCATGCGGTTTCAAAGCTTTTTGCTTAAACGGTTTCAAACCGTTTGTGGATCAATTTGGTTAATTCAATTGGATGCCTAATGCAATTGAAGGATCAATTGGTTAATCCAATTGAGTACCTAATGTAATTGAAGAAACAATAGATTGATCCAATTGAGTACCCAATGAAATTAAAGACTCAATTGACTAATCCAAATGGATACCTAGTGCAATTGAAGGTTCCATTGATCAATCTATTTGGATACCTCATGTTATTGAAGGTCTAATTGATCAAACCTTTTTGGAAACCAAATGTAATTAGGTGAGAGATACCCTTAATGGTACTAATCAATAATGCATAACAAATGCATGGATCCAATACATGATGTAAACCCTAATTGAGGCTGATTCCATGTATAACCCTAATAAGAGGTTGTCTACATATGAAATTACTATTCAGGATGAATAGTAAACCCTAGTTGAGGGTGTATCCAAGTGAAACCCTAGTTGAGGGTGTATCCAAGTGAAACCCTAGTTGAGGGTGTATCCAAGTGAAACCCTAGTTGAGGGTGTATCCAAGTGAAACCCTAGTTGAGGGTGTATCCATGTGAAACCCTAGTTGAGGGTGTATCCATGTGAAACCCTAGTTGAGGGTGTATCCATGTGAAACCCTAATTGAGGGTGATTTCATGAGAAACTCTAATTGGGAATGATTAGTAAACCCTAATTATGGGCAATGCGATATGAAACCCTAATGAAGGGTGATGCTATATGCAATCCCTATTCTAAAGAAGGGAGATGGTATGTGAAACCCTAATCCCTAATGAGAGAATAGAATTCATACTTGAATATGATTCATGAGGTGAACTCCTATAGCACGACCATGCAAGGTAGCACGACCGTGGTAACTTGCCTTTGCACGACCGTGCAAGGTAGCACGGTCGTGGTGGATTCACTTTGCGCGACCGTGCAAGGTAGCACGGCCGTGGTGACTTTCTTTGCACGGCCGTTCCTGGTTGCACGGCCGTGGTGCTCCATGATGGACTTGGAGATGATTGATAGTGACCTAATATGGTCATATACCTTGATGTGTTATAAGTCCAATATAATTGGATGAAGGATACATGAGATATGTGATGGAAAACCCTAATCCTGATAAAGGAATAAGGGTGATACTCTTGAAATAATGATACATTTGTTTTGCATGGTATTGATAGATAATTAATGTACTGCTATCATATGTGCTAACCATGCAGGTATCATGAGATGATGAGCATAGCCAGGTATGGGCTATGATGTGTTATTAGTTTGAATTTGTTTATTGGGCCTTGTGTGCCATAATATACCTTGTGCCTGGTAAGAGGTGGCAAGAGAGTTAATGGGCCTCAAGTGCCATGATGGATGCTTGTGTAGCAAGTATCATATTTACCTTGATCAGATGACCTTAAGGTGTTAATTACCTGAGAAAGTGATAACAATGCTCAGGTGATGAGCTAAGGGTTTGAATACCCAGGATTTCATGGTTATGGTATTGAAATTGTGAAGGGATGAGAATTCCCAGTGTTGAAATGAGGGATTAAGATCCCAACACTTTATGAAAAGAGTATGGCTACGGGCCATGACTCCACAATGATAATACCAGGCTTTAGATATATGATCTAAGCATGAAAAGAGTTAATGCAGTGGTAATGATTCTGTAGTTTGAATAGATGTTATACATGTTCTTCATACTCATTAAAGAATAAGTGACATGTTGATTCTATCAAGTTATAGTTGCAATGTTTCTGATATAGAATAATGTTCTAAACTGTTAGACATTAAAATATCTGCTGTCAAATAAATATGATTACCCTGTTCATATTTATCTTCTTAAGATGCAATAATAATGTTTCTGGCGGAGAGTTACAACTATCGCTGGGGCAATTTTTATAATTGTCTCACCCCCGTGGGAACCACATTTTTAGGTGGACGCGGACGAGGAGACAGGAATCCTTCAGTAGGTGAAGAACAGCAGTAGCAGCAGGGACAACAGTGAAGTCTCAGGTGGAGTCATTGGCTGTCATGACATGTATAGTTGTATATAGAGTCCTATGTGTCGTCTCTGTACTCTCAGGTCCTCGGAGTAGTAGTTAGTGCTTTCGAGATTTTAGATCAGTGTCTCGAGATTTTATACTACCTGTGTTTAGCTTAACAGGTCATCTGATGCTTGTAATTCTCAGAAGGAGATGATGCATGATATGTACCTTTGATCCAAAAAGTAAATGTGTTATACTTTGGCTCTTGAAGAAAAAGATTTACTATGTGTGGATCTCTTTGCAAAAAGTTTTAATTTTTAGTGATTTTCGCTAATCCGCTGCTTGATGAACGCTTCCGCATTAGTTAATTATGTTTTTATGAGTTGTTTGCCACAATTTAGTGGTATCAGAGCTCTAGGTTCGCTGAGTCTACAGAGACATAGGACTAAGGTTGTAGAGTCTGTTCTAAGTGTCTTCCAGTTTATTTGATAGTATCTTCTGCTCACATAGGAGAAGAAGAACTTGAAAATGACTAGAGAACACAAGGAACACATTGCTAAGGGCAATGTTGTTGCACCAGGAGAGGGTGCATGGGACCAGGCAAGAGGAGAACAAGTACCTGAGAATTTCCATCTTGATCTAATCAGGATAGAGAATCCTATGTTATGCTCTTGAAGGGCAGGATAGGACAACTGTAATGCATATAGAAGACTGGATACTGGTATTACAACCTAGGTCACCAGTCCTCAATGCAGAAACTTTGGGCTTTGAAGGGATTCCTGAGTGACATGGTTATGTTAGAACAGTGGAAATATGGGAAAGATTAATAAATGGCAAGAAAGTAGACTCTACCATAAGTCTGGACAAACAGAACATATGTGATGGTAGGGCCCAAGGAGGGGCCATAAGCTGAGACTTAAGGTAAGGACTCTATAATTTTAGAGACAATTGCCTAGTTGTTCTGAAAAGCCAAAGTTTTTGGTGTTACCAGTGCAATAAATTCCTAGTACACCAGGGCAGTAGCCACTAAGTAAAGGCAAAAGCAGCAACATGAGATAATTGGACACTATGTGTTGAAATCAACCTAATGTGGTAGGTGACCTTGAGAGGTGATACTTAAATAAAGTATATTCACCCTGACACTTCATTTCATGATTCTATGTGTTAAAGATATGAAAGTAGTTGTTTTTAAATTCCTTTGATTAGTCCTATAAGGACACAAGGAAGATGAGAATTTACATTTTCGTAGTATTCCTTAAAAAGGCTTTATAATCTCTCTTATCCGAGTGATAATGAAAAATGAGGAATATGATAGCAAATAAAGTGCATGCTACCTAATCTCCCAATACTTATATACACTGGCCAGGTATACAACTATTGATGATAAGGTGAGTATGGAAACTCTTAGATTGATATCTTTTTGATTGCTCTGATCAAGCAGTCATTCTGATACAATCTAATGAGTATCATGAAATAAGAAATATGGAATCAATAAAGGAAGATGCTTTGTGCAATTCCAATAAAGGAAGATGCTTTGTGCAATTCCAATAAAGGAAGATGCTTTGTGGAATTCCAATAAAGGAAGATGCTTTGTGGAATTCCAATAAAGGAAGATGCTTTGTGCAATCCCAATAAAGGAAGATGCTTTGTGCAATTCCAATAAAGGAAGATGCTTTGTGCAATTCCAATAAAGTAAGATGCTTTGTGCAATTCCAATAAAGGAAGATGCTTTGTGCAAATCCAATAAAGGAAGATGCTTTGTGTAATCCAATAAAGGAAGATGCTTTATGCAATTCCAACCCTAAACAAAAAGGGAAAAGCTATGTGACATTCCTAACTAATAGGAAGAACTATGTGAACATTCCCAATTACATAGAGTTTGCTAAGTGAATTATTTCTGTTCGATATATATGTTTTTCCTTTTGATAAGTTTTCTTGAGTGATTATTGAAGTATGTTCTTTTATGCTTCTTCCTTTCAATGACATGGACATCATATGTTAGGGGTTTATGCTTTGCATAAACATAAACAGTGATAAAGAGGAATTAATGAAAGGAACTATGTGTGAATTACAGAATTCATGATATCTCCACAACATTAAGATGATATGTAGAGACTTGAGGGCATGATTAATGAATAATCTGTTCCTCTTCTTGTTTGGGATTTCGTGGATGAAATCCTTGTTAGGGGTTTATAATTTGTAACATCCCTGACCTGGGTTATGAATTAACCCTAGAGGTTTTGCCTAATAAGCTTGAGTAGATTCTTAATCTTATCCTGTGAAAAGTAATTAGGCCTCAAGAGGAACCTATGTTGCAATTCTAGTCCTTTTTGAACATTGTTGAAATCAATCTTTTGTTTGTTTTGGACTAAAGTGCAAATTACCCAAGTTGAGGGGTTTAAGTGCAAATTGTGCATGATAATATGTTCCTCATGTGTTGAATCATCATGAGAATGAAGATGATGCAAAGGTATGGCTTATGGTAGCTTGAGTACCAAGAAAGAGCTGATAAAGCAAGGTTTGTGCATTAAAACCTAGTTTTCGTGTAAAGTGCAATTTACCTAAAACCTAGGGTTCAATATGTAAATTACCACTTCAATAAGGTCCCCAATGCTTCTTGGCATCAAGTAGAGCAAAGAAAATGAGAGGGGCGCCTCATTTGAATTAAGTTGGAGAGAGAATCTTGATATTAAAATAATCAAGATTTAATCCTAATTGAAACCCTAATTCGATTCAGGGGAAAAATAAATGTATTAATTAAAGGGCCTTCAACCAAAATTAAAATGGTTGGATTCAGATGTATGTGTGACGTCCTTGAGCTTTGCAAGGACCACGAAAATATCCAAGGGAGTGGATAACTCACACACAATTTTATAAGAAAAAGAAATATCCACTCACATATGGATATTAATATAATATGATTTAAGGTGCTTGATTTGCTTTTCTTTAAATCATGGATAATTGAGAGGGATAAAAGGCAAACAAGATAGCCTCGTCCCTAAGGAAGATAAGGGGGAAGAGGCGGCCACATCTTTGGGATTAAATGAATTTTTATAAGGCATTTTCTTTCTCATCAATTTCCTTATAAAAGTGCCATTTCCAAGCCCAAACCAAGGCCTTTTCGGATTTCCTTCTTCCCCTTGCTTGCAAAACCGACCAAGGAGCTAGGGAGGAGCAGGAGGACGACTCCCAACCTGTTGGTAAGGTTCTTGATTCATTTCTCCTTGATTCCATGGTGGAAATCGAAAATAAATTATGGATTCCTTCCTATTTCGATCTCCTCTTCAATCCTAACCAATTCTTTTCACTCAAAGCTTGAGGACGACCCTTGGAATAGTGAAGGGAGCTTCATTCACCATTGTTGCCGTGATCTTGGAGCTTTGGAGCTCAATTGGAGGCGGGTTTTATAACTTGAACCCTTAATCTTATTATTGCAATCAATTCTTTATCAATTGGTGAACATTTCTACATTTCCGAAATTAACTTTGGTTGATTGATGCAATTTCCATGGAAATCACAGTAGATTTCATGAGTTTGGAGCTTGATGATGATGACATCATCATAAGCACACACCTCCCCAAATATCTTGGGCAAACGGTTTCAAAGTTTGGTTGGACCAAACGGTTTCACCAAACCGTTTGGTGACCAAACGGTTTGCAAACCGTTTGGGAGCAAACGGTTTCAAAACCGTTTGAGATGGTTGACCAAGGGTTGACCGTTTGAGATTCCTGTTCATAATTATGTTGGTTGATAACCCTCCAAATTTGAGTGATTAACTCCAAAGGAATCGTGAGTTGAAGGCAAATCAATTAGGCAAACCTAATTGGATTAAGTGCTGATTTTCAACCTGATTAACTCGACCTTTTTGGGAAAACGGTTTCAAAACCGTTTGAGTGCGTTGACCAAGGGTTGACCGTTTGAGATTACTGTTCCTAATTATGTTGGTTAATGACTCACCAAATTTGAGGGGTTAATTCCCAAGGAATCATGAGTTGAAGGCTAATCAATTGGGCAAACCCTAATTGAAATTAGTGCTGAAATTTCAATGAGTTGATTTGAGATTTTGGGTTGATTAGCCCAAACGGTTTCAAAACCGTTTGGGGATCACCCAAACGGTTTCAAAACCGTTTGGGAATCACCCAAGACCGTTTGGAGGTCTGGGGTTAAGTATATTTGACCAATTGAAGGTCCAAAGGTACCAAATCATATTGCAATTAAGTGCTGATTTGTTGATCAACTCGATAGACCAATCCTTGATGAAATTTCACTAGAATCCAAAGGTTGGATGAGCCAAACGGTTTCAAAACCGTTTGGGGCTCATCCAAATGGTTTCAAAACCGTTTGGTGGTCACCCAAGATCGTTTGGAGGTCTAGGGTTGGGTATGGTTAGGTGTTTGAAGGTCTAAAGGTACCAAGTTGATTTGCAATCAAATGCTGATTTGGTGATCATCCCAATGATCTAAACTTTGATTGGTTGACTTGGATTATGACGTGGACATGGGCAAACGGTCTCAAACCGTTTGAGACCCATGCAGTTTCAAGTCCATGCGGTTTCAAAGCTTTTTGCTTAAACGGTTTCAAACCGTTTGTGGATCAATTTGGTTAATTCAATTGGATGCCTAATGCAATTGAAGGATCAATTGGTTAATCCAATTGAGTACCTAATGTAATTGAAGGAACAATGGATTGATCCAATTGAGTACCCAATGAAATTAAAGACTCAATTGACTAATCCAAATGGATACCTAGTGCAATTGAAGGTTCCATTGATCAATCTATTTGGATACCTCATGTTATTGAAGGTCTAATTGATCAAACCATTTTGGAAACCTAATGTAATTAGGTGAGAGATACCCTTAATGGTACTAATCAATAAATGCATAACAAATGCATGGATCCAATACATGATGTAAACCCTAATTGAGGCTGATTCCATGTATAACCCTAATAAGAGGTTGTCTACATATGAAATTACTATTCATGATGAATAGTAAACCCTAGTTGAGGGTGTATCCAAGTGAAACCCTAGTTGAGGGTGTATCCAAGTGAAACCCTAGTTGAGGGTGTATCCAAGTGAAACCCTAGTTGAGGGTGTATCCATGTGAAACCCTAGTTGAGGGTGAATCCATGTGAAACCCTAATTGAGGGTGATTTCATGAGAAACTCTTATTGGGAATGATTAGTAAACCCTAATTATGGGCAATGCGATATGAAACCCTAATGAAGGGTGATGCTATATGCAATCCCTATTCTAAAGAAGGGAGATGGTATGCGAAACCCTAATCCCTAATGAGAGAATAGAATTCATACTTGAATATGATTCATGAGGTGAACTCCTGTAGCACGACCATGCAAGGTAGCACGGCCGTGGCAACTTCCCTTTGCACGACCGTGCAAGGTAGCACGGTCGTGGTGGATTCACTTTGCACGACCGTGCAAGGTAGCACGGCCGTGGTGACTTTCTTTGCACGACCGTTCCTGGTTGCACGGCCGTGGTGCTCCATGATGGACTTGGAGATGATTGATAGTGACCTAATATGGTCATATACCTTGATGTGTTATAAGTCCAATATAATTGGATGAAGGATACATGAGATATGTGATGGAAAACCCTAATCCTGATAAAGGAATAAGGGTGATACTCTTGAAATAATGATACATTTGTTTTGCATGGTATTGATAGATAATTAATGTACTGCTATCATATGTGCTAACCATGCAGGTATCATGAGATGATGAGCATAGCCAGGTATGGGCTATGATGTGTTATTAGTTTGAATTTGTTTATTTGGCCTTGTGTGCCATAATATACCTTGTGCCTGGTAAGAGGTGGCAAGAGAGTTAATGGGCCTCAAGTGCCATGATGGATGCTTGTGTAGCAAGTATCATATTTACCTTGATCAGATGACCTAAAGGTGTTAGTTACCTGAGAAAGTGATAACAATGCTCAGGTGATGAGCTAAGGGTTTGAATACCCAGGATTTCATGGTTATGGTATTGAGATTGTGAAGGGATGAGAATTCCCAGTGTTGAAATGAGGGATTAAGATCCCAACACTTTATGAAAAGAGTATGGCTACGGGCCATGACTCCACAATGATAATGCCAGGCTTTAGATATATGATCTAAGCCTGAAAAGAGTTAATGCAGTGGTAATGATTCTGTAGTTTGAATAGATGTTATACATGTTCTTCATACTCATTAAAGAATAAGTGACATGTTGATTCTATCAAGTTATAGTTGCAATGTTTCTGATATAGAATAATGTTCTAAACTGTTAGACATTAAAATATCTGCTGTCAAATAAATATGATTACCCTGTTCATATTTATCTTCTTAAGATGCAATAATAATGTTTCTGGCGGAGAGTTATAACTCTCGCTGGGGCAATTTTTATAATTGTCTCACCCCCGTGGGAACCACATTTTTAGGTGGACGCGGACGAGGAGACAGGAATCCTTCAGTAGGTGAAGAACAACAGTAGCAGCAGGGACAACAGTGAAGTCTCAGGTGGAGACATTGGCTGTCATGACATGTATAGTTGTATATAGAGTCCTATGTGTCGTCTCTGTACTCTCAGGTCCTGGAGTAGTAGTTAGTGCTTTTGAGATTTTGGATCAGTGTCTCGAGATTTTATACTACCTGTGTTTAGCTTAACAGGTCAACTGATGCTTGTAATTCTCAGAAAGAGATGATGCATGATATGTACCTTTGATCCAAAAAGTAAATGTGTTATACTTTGGCTCTTGAAGAAAAAGATTTACTATGTGTGGATCTCTTTGCAAAAAGTTTTAATTTTTAGTGATTTTCGCTAATCCGCTGCTTGATGAACGCTTCCGCATTAGTTAATTATGTTTTTATGAGTTGTATGCCACAGTGATCCTGCAGGCATTCAGGCTACCAAGTGCTATCTGGAGAAACACTTTGTTACCAAAGACCTTGGCTCTCTGCGGTATTTTCTTAGCATTGAAGTTTCTCGGTCCTCTTCTGGTCTTTGTCTGTCTCAACGCAAATATGTTCTGGATCTGCTTTCTGAAACTGAACTTCTAGGTGCTAAGCTTGCTAGCACACCTCTGGATCCAAATACTGACTGGGATGATGAGAACTCTCCTGCCTATCCCGACCATCATCAGTATCGACGCATAGTTGGTAAGCTTATTTATCTGACTGTTACACAAACTGATATTACTTCTGCTGTCGGGCTTGTTAGTAGATATCTGGATAAACCCCGACAATGTCACTGGGACGCTGTTTGCCACATTCTTAAATATTTGAAGAGCTCTCATGGGAAAGGCCTGCTATATAAGAAACATGGTCACTGTAAACTCCTTGGTTATTCTGATTCTGACTATGCTGGGAGCAAGCTTGACCGACGCTCCACTTCTGGCTACTGTACATTTGTGGGAGGAAACCTTGTTACTTGGCGAAGCAAGAAACAGACTGTGGTTGCTTGCTCAAGTGCTGAAGCTGAATATCGCGCCATGGCGCATACTAATTGTGAGCTATTCTGGATTCAGAGCCTGGTGAAGGATTTTGGTGTTTCTGACTCCTCTCCTATTCCAATGTATTGTGATGGAAAAGCTGCTACGTTTATTGCCAGTAATCCCATTTTTCATGAGCGAACTAAACACATTGAGGTGGACTGCCATTTTGTTCGCGAAGCTGTCTTATCTGGCCAGATATCCACTCCCTACATCCCTACTTCTGATCAGGTGGCTGACATCTTCACAAAGATTCTTCCAAAGACGAGATTTGCTACTATGACATCCAAGCTGGGCATGATTGACATCTACGCTCCAACTTAAGGGGGAGTATTAGTATATACACTTTACTGCTTTTCTTTACTTAGTGTATTTTGCTTATCGTCTTTTCTCTTTTACTCTTTATCCCATATTGGTTATCTCTAAATCCTGCACACTCTCTTGTCTTATAAAAGAGAGCCCAATGTATTCTTTTTAATCATCCAATAATAAGCAATCTCGTTGCCGACTTCTAGAATCTCCACCCTTATAAGGCCTACAAAAGACGGACTATAATATAAGTGTTATCACCTTTTACACAATTGAAACTTTAATGAACATTAGATGTCCTCAATCTAAAAACTACATTCAAGGGGTACACTAAGGCAAATCAAATTGAAGGAGGTACAAATCCCTGACAATAATGGTACTTAGATACCTAAAGTTGACATAACTATTTAATTTTAGCATTAGAACCTTATGGATAATATTTGTATCCATTGATATGCCTAGGGACCTAAAAACACCCAAGAAAACAAATTAGTCATGATGCAGATTAGGATGCACTCCCTTGTAGTGCCTTTATGCCTAGGTTGCCACCTATTCTTACACCTTAACAAGTAGGGATACAACTCATGGAGCTTGAGCAAGGTCGTCTCATAGGAGCAAATGACTGTTGGTAATATCCAAATGACCGTGAGATCTATAAGAATGAATCTATAGTGTTAGCCATGGAGCCTATAAAAATGTGCAGTGCAATAGTTGAAGTAATATCCTTCTTGCTCCGCTTGATGTTCCAAATGTTAGTGTGAAGAGAAATTCTTATTATGAGAATCAGGGTTACAATGAGTCATATATATAACTTTATCTCAAGGTATGATGTATCGGAGACACAACATAACATAAGCTAATCTGATGCTAATGGGCCTGAGGAGACTAAGCCCAATCAACTAATACAAGGGAAAATAAATAATAGAATATACCACCCACACTCCCCCTCATACTGGAGAGTACACATCGTGTATTCCCAGCTTGCCACACATATAGGAAAAGGATGAAGGTGGAAGAGGATTGGTCAAGATATCAACAATTTGTTCTCCAGTCTTTACATATGGCACAATCGTCTTATTGTCAAGAGTTAGGTCTCTCATGAAGTGGCAGTCAACCTCAATTTGCTTGGTACGTTCATGAAAAACTAGATTGTTAGCTATATGAATAGCTGCTTGATCATCGTACAAAATTTTGATCGAAATTGCGAAATTTCGACCGAAATTTCCGATTTTTTTCAATCGGACATCGAAACGCTGGTTTGCAGGGATACGTACGTCATTTCGCGAAATATTTCGCACTGTGGCCGAAATTTCGCAAAACTGGAGGGATTTCGGTGCAAAAAACCCAATTTGGGCCTTCAAATCGCGAAATTGCTGCGAAACGCAACTATTGTTTCGCGGACTGCTGCTGCTGGAATTTTTCGATTTTGGCGATTTTTTTGGGATTTCTTGCTCCCGGAGGCTTCTCTACTTGATTCTAAGGTATGTAACCCCTCTTCCTAGCCCATCTATTCCTCCTCCTTCTAACTCTACTCTCGTTTAGATATAGCTTAATAAGAACTCCGAAAATCCTAAATTTCTAAGTGGGATTTCTCTTTAAAAACTCAAGATCTTGAAGTGAAACTTGTACATCTAAGAAACAATAGTGTGAAATACATATAACTACACTTATTTTGAAAATCTAATCAATATATTTCGTATTTATACACAAAATGGCTAAAAAAGTTTTTTTTAAAAAATTGAAATTTCTTATATTTTTTGCTTATGTAACCCTAAATATATTACACTAGTAGACTACTAGACTTATACCATAAATGCTAACTAATTTCAGTGTTACAAGTTCAATTTTTATATTTATAACAATTTAAATATTAATTTCAGACCTTAAATTAAACAAATATTATAAAAATGAATTAATAAAAATAAAAATGATGAACTACTAAGTTATACTTTGACCGTCTAAGTTTCTAACATGCAATTTTAGGCTTTAGTAACTAGTTATGGTTTATTTATACACGTTTGACTTGATGTGATTATTTTTTCATGTTTTTATTTTTCTAAATTGCAGCAGATGGGTTCTTCATCTGGTGATGGTGATGGAGGGAGAAATGATGGTGATATTGGTAGAAAGGCAAAAGTCATTGATTTTGCATGGGCTCATTGTGAGCAAGTTCCTGGCACTAAGCAACAAGTGATTTGCAAATATTGTACCAAGAAAATAGGCGGTGGGGGATTACAAGATTCAAATCCCACATTGTTGGCGGTGACAGGAACGTGGCAATGTGCAAGCAATGTCCTCAAGGAGTGAGAGACGACTTCAGGGAAATGATGAGTCAGAAGAGAAACATTCGTCAACATCAACAAGAACTTGACCAACTCGCGGTTGATACCCTCTTTGACTATGGGAGAGGAGGTTCTTCTGCCGAGTCCGACTCAGATGTAGATTATCCTGAAGGTTATATCACCTCCCAACAACGTCGCATGTATCGCACGGCGCTTAGAGATTCCAAAAGACAAGCATGGGAGAGAGAACAACATGATTCATATAGGAGGGGCATTGGCCCATCTGTTTTTGAGCATGGTGGAGGCAGTGGTGCACGTCATGTGGCTGGTTACCGTTCAGGAAGAGCATCCATCCCCACGGTTGACTTAGGAGATGATAGTGATACGCCTGCCCAAGTGAAAAGAAAGAAAGGGACAATTGATAGCCTATTCAGATCTCACAACACAATAAGAGGTAGGTTGGGTGTAGATGTAGACGAGCCAGGTATGAGAAGGTCAAAACCAGTACAACAGAAGTTGAAATCTATGTTTTCTGGTGCAAAGAATAAGGTTGGCAAAGCAGTTGGCAAATTCTTCTTTTCCCATGGGATCCCAGCACACGTGGCTACTGAGCCATACTTACAACACCTCTTGAGAACTGCAGGGGAGGCTGGACCGGGTGTTAAAGCCCCCACTGCATATGAGCTTATGAATGTCTACCTTCCTGAACAAAAATTGGAGATCCAAAAATGGATTGAGGATAAGAAACAAAGGTAACTAAGCTTATTTCTTTATTGTCCCTTCCATTCTTGATTGTTGAAGTCTTCAAGACTTTGAGGTTTTAACTCTACATCTACTTTTTGTTTGTTGTACTTGTAGGTGGGAATCTTATGGTGTGACATTAATGGCTGATGGTTGGACATCTGGAACTAGAAAACAGATCATCAACTTTCTTGCCTACTGTAATGGATCCACCATTTTCCTTGGATCTGTAGATGCTTCCGCTGAGGTTCGGACTGCTACATACATATCTAAATTGATGAAGAGGTATATCAAAGAAGTTGGTGTGGAAAATGTGGTTCAAATTGTAACTGATAATGGAGCCAATTTCAAGAAAGCTGGAAAGTCTTTGATGGATAAGTTTCCACTCTATTGGACTCCTTGTGCAGCTCACCGCATTGATTTGATTATGAAAGATATAGGTGAGTCATATATGATATATGTTTGACTCCTTGACTCCTTGTATTCCAATTTCCAATTCCAAATGACTTATAGTGTCATTATTTGATTTCATACTCTGTTTTGTTCAAATGTAGGTGGGTTGTCGCATGTGAAAAATTTGATCATTGAAGCCAGGACAATCACAAGCTTCATATACAATCGTTCATTTCTTTTAGCTGCTATGAGGAGGAAGGAGTATTGTGGTGGTGACTTGGTGCGACCAGGAGTCACCCGTTTTGCTACCAATTTTTTGGCGTTGCAAAGTCTGAAGTCAAAGAGAGATGGGTTGAGAAAATTATTTTCCGGAGTTGAATGGAGTTCAATGAAGGAAAGTAGGACAGCCGTAGGGGGCAAGATAGAAGACATTGTCAACAGTAGGAGCTTCTGGGAGAGGGTTAATAAAATTCTTAGAATCATGGAACCAATAGTGAAGGTGCTCAGGTTGGTGGATGGAGATAAGTCGCCAACCATTCCCTACTTGTATGAAGCAATGACCCTGATGACAGATTCAATATCAAAAGTTGTTCCAAGAGGAAGTGCCCAATACAAGAAAATTATAAGGAAGCGGTGGGAGAAAATGCTTTTGCACCCTATGCACAAAGCTGGTGAGCATAACCGATACTTATTCAATAATTATATACATTTCTATATCTTGATAACTGATGACACATTCAATACAAGACAATTTTATTTATAGCCATTTCTATTTCTTGTAGCTCATTACTTGAACCCTAGATTCCAATACAAATACAAGTTAGGGTTCAAGAGCGACTTTATGGCAGCTATTAAAGAAGTTGTGGAGAAACTTGTCACCACATCTGAAGAGAGGGTGATTATTATGGACCAGGTAATACATATAGTCTGGAACTATGTATTTACTAATTATTGAGAAAAAAAATCATATTTTATTACCCTTGACCTTATCAATGTTGTCATGTTAATTTGCAGTTGAGGCAGTTCAGAGAAGCCATTGGATGCTTTGCGCATCCAAGCGCTATTGCTGACAGAGAAAAAGCTGTTCTATGTGAGTGGTGGTCATGGCATGGCACAGGTTGTGAAGAGCTACGTCGAATTGCTGTGAGAATTCTATCACAAACAGCTGCTGCAGGTGGTTGCGAAAGAAATTGGTCCACATTCAACCTCATTCATAGCAAAAGACGGAACAGACTTGGTGCACAACGTCTAAATGACTTGGTATACGTTCACTACAACATGAGGTTGAGGGCAAAAGATCTTAGAGAGCCCGAATTTAGAGAAGTGGACCTCTCTGTCATCCATGATCCACTTGATATTGCTTTTACCTTTGGTGGTGGTAATGAGAATATTGATCCAGAGGATAATCCATTGCAACAATGGATGACTAATATTGGTGGTGCCCCAGTTTTAGATAGAAATGATGGCGGGCCGGATCCCACTGTTGAAGCAACATTCATGCCTAGCACTAGAGCAGAAGAAGAGACAACTACAAGAGACCGCAGCCCTGTACAAAGATTTGAAGAAGAAGAACAACACATTCAAGATGAGATGGATATTGCATAGGCATTTGAAGAAGGTGGAACTCGTTCTAGTAGCCACTCTTCCAAATCTGATGGTGGTGGTGATGATGATCTTGACGATGATGATGATGATCTTGACGATGATGATGATGCACCTGATGATGATGGTGATGACCAAGAAGGTAATGATAATAATGAAGAGTGGGCAGGATTTGAGAATGACAATGATGATCGACTTATCTCTCTGCCCCTAGGGCTGAAGTTGCACCTGCTGAAACTCAAATTCCATTTGTTGATAGTACATTCCAAAGAAGAAAAACTAGAGGTACAAAAGAATATATTGGCACACCAGAAGGTCCAACACCGTCACCACCACCTCTAGCTATTCTTCCAGCTCCTGAATACCAAAGTGATTGTATTTCTAATTTGGCTGAATCAGTTGGGAGCATGAGTATTTCAGACAAGGATTCATCTTCTATTGCTGATTCTATATTTAGGTATCCTCATGCACCACAAACACAACCTGCAGTCACACAACCACCACAACAAGATCCCTATAACTATGGCTATGGTTATGGTGGGAGTCACGGGACTTATAATTATGGTGATGGTTATTCTTCTTCTTCTAGAGGTATACAAGTACAACCAGGCTATATGTATGGAGGATACAATGACCCACTGATGCAAGGTTATTCTTACACTGGAGAACATGTTCATATGGAATCTCATGATGGTGGGCAAACTTGGCAAGGATACCGTGATATTTTGTATGTTCCTCCATTAGCTGTTGCTCCTCCAGCTCCAGTTGCTTCACAACCATCTATTGATCAAGCAAAAGCACTTGAGGAATTTTTCCCAAAACATGGGATGATGCAGTTTGTGTCTGATGAGATCTACCAAGAGCATGTTGAGACATATAACCGCGTGTATAGGAATGATATGAGTTGGGCAACATATGTTGATAGTATCAATGAGCATATGTATGGTCAACAACAAGGAAAACAACCACCACGACACTCAAGCTTCAACTAGGACTATTAGTCTCTTAGTCCTACTCTGTAAGACTTATGGAACATCATAATGTGTAAGTTTGTTAGTTTATAATTTATTTTATATATTATAAGTTGTAATATGTAAGTTGGTAATGGTACTTTGTAGTTTGTAGTACTCTAGTCTAGTAGTGTAGTTGTTTTAACTTGAAGTCTTGAAGTTTGCAAGTTTGTAACAGTCTAACTGTCTAACAAACTTTGTCATTTCTGTTCATTTGTACACTCACTCATCAAGACATGGATCCCACCCTAACCTCTAAACATACAAATTTATCATATAATCTAGTGTATCTATGTCTAGACATTGTGTATGCAAAAATTCATAGTTTAATTCCTTCATTTTGTCATCGAAATTGCCATCGAAATTCTGTCGAAATTATTCAGCTTCCTTCACTTACAAATGTGGGAGACCCCCCCCAATATCCAATATGAAATATTATTGCATATTTGAGTAGATCTTGGCGTTTAGATCATCCTGGTAAATTTTCATGATTTAATTCGCTTATTTGGTCGTCGAAATCGTTAGGGCCGTAAATATCGAAATTTAGTGCGAAATTTCAAAAAATTTCTATTTCTGGGCCATCGGACACGACATCGAAATCGGACATTTAATTCTATGTGCTTGATTATCACACTTGAGAGTTGTTGGATTCTCGAAGAATAGACGCCAGCCATTGAATTTTACAGCAGGCATGTACCATGACACGACATTCGGTCTCAATACTGGAACAAGCCACAACAAACTGCTTCTTACTCTGCCAATTGACGGGATGACCTCCCAAAAGAATGCACAAACCAGAAATAGATCTCCTGTCATTCACATCTCTAGCCCAATTAGCATTTGCATAGCAGTTGAAAGAGATATCGGAGATTGTCGTTTCTTTTAAAGAAGACCTCTGCCAGATGCACTTTTCAGATAGCATAGAATGCATTGTACCTGATTCTAGTGGCACACAAGAGGTCTAGCCATGTGTTGACTAACAACACTAACAACAAAAGCAATATCAGGTCGGGTAATTGGAAGATAGATGAGTTTCCCAACCGTGCGTCGATATTGTTTTGGATTGGAAAAGACTCCCCTTCGGACATAGTTTTGTTGTGATAACCCATAGGCAAAGTGACAAGCTTAGAATTTAGCATAACAAAGTTCTTCAAGAGATCGAGGACGTACTTCTGTTGAGATAAATAAGTGCCTTGAAGAGAACATAACACATCGCTATCTAAGAAGTAGTGAAGTTGTTTAAGATCCTTGGTATGAGCATGTTGTTGGAGTGCCTGTTTCAGTGCTGAAATCTCATGAGCATCCCTACTAGTGATAATGATAGCATCAACATAGACATCGAGGATGATGGTTCCAGCTTGAGAAGACTTAAAGAATAGATGATCATTAGATGATCTGGAGAAACCCAAGCTAGCAAGAACGCCACTGAGTTTTGTAAACCAGGCATGTGGTGATTTTCTTGAGACCATACAAAGAGCATTCGAAATGACAAACTCTTTGGTGAGACTCCCCTAAGTATAAAAGCCTAGGGGTCCATATACACATCCTCCTCTAAATCACCATGAAGGCATTTCTAATGTCAAACTGGAACAAATGCCAGTTCATATGAGTGACAAGGGAGATTACAATCTTGACAAAAGCAATGCGGGTGATCGGTGAAAATGTTTCAAAGAAATCCATGCCATATGTCGGTGAATCCTTTGGCAACAAGCCGAGCTTTAAGTCGATCCACCAATCCATCTAAATCAAATTTGATATAGAAGACCCACCAAAAATCAACAATATTTTTGTTCGTGGAGGGACAAGATCCCAAGTCCCATTCTCACATAATGTTGTTATTTCCTCGAGCATTTTAGCTTTCCAACCAGGGTGTTGAAGGGCCTCACGATAGTTTTTGAGAATCTGGATAGAGTCAAGTTGTTGGCCAATGGATTTAGCAGTTGAGGAAAGCTTACATAGACAATATGTGTGAGATATATGATGGCAAAGAGTGCAATAGTGGATACCTTTTGCGAGAGCCACATGACGTGCTAGATCCTCATACGTGTACATTGGTGCAGGGTCCTATGCTGTATGAGGACAGGAGGTTGTGGTATGGGTTTATGATTCACTGGGTCAGAAAGATCAAGCTCAACGAACTTAGTTGGAGGTTGAGGCCGAGACCGAGAGGATATTAACATAGAATCAAAAAACATCTCAGATTCATGAACTTTAACATCAGGAGAGACATACATGCGACGGTTGCTTGGACTATAGCAACGATAACACTTCTGAAAGGTTATCAGCTCTCGGATCAAAATTATGCACAAAGTAATACATGAGAAGACATGCAAAGGAAGATGCAAAATCGTTTGCTTGGGGAAAACTACCAAAAAAGGGGTCTTGTTCCGAAAAACAGAAGATGGTTGTCATTGATACAGTAGTAGCCTATGCTCTGATAACATGTGAAGAGAAATTCTAATTATGAGAGTTAGGGTTACAAAGAGTCATATATATAGCTTTGTTTCGAAGTATGATTGTACCGGAGACACAACATAATATAAACTAGACTAATGCTAATGGGCCTGAGGAGAGTAAGCACAATTAGCCAATACAAAATAAATAACAGAAAATACCATCAACAGTTAGAATATTCTCTTAATCCCATTCTTGTTGAGCTTGATGTTCCAGATGTTAGAATATTCTCTTACTTTTATAACCTATATTGTGTGTTGCAATAATTAGTTTGCTTGTTATGTATGGAAGCTTGGTTTGGAATATTTAATCTTTTCTAATTCATTACTTACTGTTCTCACATATGCTACCTTTTCAAATACAGAAAATGTATATTCCTTGTTGCATTCTAGCTAATTAGCAAGCAGATACTTGTTTCTACCAAATGATCATCTGTATGCTATAACATAAATGCTGCTACTTTCCTTGCGCAGGGATGAAATTGGATATGATGGGTGGAGATTGGATTTTGTTAGGGGATTTTGGGGTGGTTATGTCAAGGACTATTTAGAATCAAGTGAACCCTTCTTTTCAGTGGGTGAATACTGGGACTCTCTTAGTTATACATATGGTCAAATGGACTATAATCAAGATTCTCACAGGCAGAGAATAGTAGATTGGATAAATGCCACAAATGGGGCTTCTGGCGCATTTGATGTTACAACTAAAGGGATTCTTCACACTGTAAGTGAAACACATCCTTCTACTGCTTTATATTTAATTTCTGCACCATTTAAAGATCTAAATTAGAAGTTGATCTGAAAGAATCCATGTATAGAATGAGATGCAATGGAGTGCATAAAGTCTGTCCGTGTGATTTATGATCTGTAACACTAAATAATCGGTGTTGTGTTTTTGCCCAAGGAAATCACAGAAGGAATGGTTTTTCACAAAGGCGTGGGCTAGATCATTGGTTGTATAAACCTATGCAGCAGTCATATGCCTCTAGACGTCCGTGAAAAGTTTTAAAATTGCTGCAATGAATAAACATTTTCTTACTATCTAAAATTGCTGCAATAAATAAACATTTTTCTACTATCTGACAATCTCCCTTTTGTTTTGTGTTGAAACCGATATGCCTAAGAATGAGGTTATCGCTCAAATTCAGAATTGTAGCTACTAGAAAATCTGTTGATGCTATGGACTTCTTCTGTAGAACATTTATGATAGCTGCAAGCTTGATTAAATTGAGATAGATAATGCCATAGCTGTCTACTTATATCGCATGAATTTCTTGACGTGCATAATAATACAATTATGTCTGTTGGTGTGTAGTTATATCATAAGTCATGATTTTCTCTGTTCAAATTCTTGGGTAAGCTTTCACAACCGTTACTATACTTTTTATTTGAATAGAATTGTTGCATAAGATGTCACTGAGCTCATCTTCATCTATGTCAAAGATAAGTTGTGGACATCATTCCTCATTCCTCACTAGTCAAACACTCTGCTGATTTTCAATCTTGCTTCAAATACTTTTTTTTCCTTGTGTTATTCGTCTGTTGTAGGAATAGCACAGTGAGTGCAGAGCGTGTTGCATTTAAAGTGTATCGTGTTATTTTACATGTGTATGAGTCACTTTCATATATGAATGCAAATTTAAGTTTGTTTATGTGCATCAATTTGTTTCGGTGATTTGCTTAATTAGCATACAATAAATTATTATCAAGAAAGAACAAAGTATAACAATGTTATCTTCCCTCGTAGGCCTTGGAAAAATGTGAATATTGGCGACTATCAGATGAAAAGGGAAAGCCTCCAGGAGTTATGGGCTGGTGGCCATCACGTGCAGTCACTTTTATTGAGAATCATGATACTGGTTCTACTCAGGTTGGTATAATATATATCTTTGTTTTGCTTGAGGTTATGTATGTGCAAATCAATAGGCCTAAAACATATTTGTTCAGACGGCAAGACATCAAGGCACCAAGGCTGGGTGCCTAGGCGGCTTAAGGAATATATAAATTTAAGTACATTTTATGTATCTATATACATGTTTTGTGAATTACAAAAACGTGCCCCCCCATACATATCTTGTATAATTATACATGCAGGGTATGTATAAGTATATTTGTTAATCCCCTCACATGCTTATATTTTCTGTTACAAAGTTACAATTCTAATATGGATAAAAAACCAAAATAGCACACTTTGATAAAAATATGTACTAAAATAGCACCAAACACATCTTAATTCCCGAAATAGCCCACTTTCAAGAGAAAGCGCCAACACTTTTGGCGTTTTACTGTTTCCAGGACCAAAAGCGCCAAAAAAAATGACGTTTTACTGTTTCTAGGACCAAAAGCGCCAAAAAAATGGCGTTTTACTGTTTCCAGGAGCAAAAGCGCCAAAAAAATGGCGTTTTCACCTGAAAACGCCAAAAACTAGGCTTTTTTCATGTAAAACCGTTAAAAAAAAGCCTACTTTTTGGCGTTTTTCAACTGAAAACGCCATTTTTTTGGCGCTTTCAGTTGAAAACGCCATTTTTTTGGCGCTTTTGCTCCTGGAAACAGTAAAACCCCGTTTTTTGGCGCTTTTGGTCATGGAAACAGTAAAACGCCAAAAGTGTTGGCGCTTTCTCTTGAAAGTGGGCTATTTCGGGAATTAAGATGTGTTTGGTGCTATTTCAGTACATATTTTTATCAAAGTGTGCTATTTTGGTTTTTTATCCTTCTAATATTTTTTAGTCAGCATTATTGTCAAAAACAAGAAGAAAATAGTCTCAAGCAATGTAAGAGATAGATAATCAATATATACTTGACATTTCATGTCACAACTCCTAGTTTTAAGCAAGGTAATGACTACACTTCACAAAATAGCTCCTATACTAGAAGCAGAATGATGAAACCAACCAAGAACAATCAGGAAATGTGCATTAGGAGTATTAAATCTAACTAAAAATAATATATGGCACATAACATCAACAACTATATCTAATTTGAACATTAAAAAATTAAAAAGAACATTAAAACACATTCATAAGCCCTAAGACCCACTAGCATAACTCAAGGCGGAATATTAGTCAAGGCACGGGGCAAATGCACCCCCAACAGTACCTTGCCGCCTAGGCACACACCTTAATGAGTGTTTTAGAAGCTATTGATATTTTATGGTCATGGTCTCTGGAAAATAACTATCTAGTGGTCTGTTGGTAGGATTACCCGTGTTGCCTTACTTTTTTACATGTACTACAGATTTTTTAAATTTCCTTTTATGAACCCACATCCCTTCCTACTAAAGGTCACTAAAGCCCTATAAAAGTAAGACTAGAAACTTTCTAGGGCTTTCCCTTTTGGTGGGTGTAGGATGTTCTCATTGGAAATATCGACAAACCTCACATAACTATTGAATCTGTTTCAATCTCTTGATTTGCTTTCTAGATGGCCTCTTATTCGATGATTTAGCAGGGTACACCTTACGTGATCATGGGCTGGAAGAAAACATGGAAGAGGGTAATTCATGCGTGCGAATGCTTACGGAGACTGTTGTGCAGGAGAAGCCGATAGCATAAGAGAGACCAGCATAGAAGAAATGTATTCGATGATTTAGCAGGGTACACCTTACGTGCTTATATAGGAATTGGGGAGAGATACAACTGCCTAATTCTACAATGTGAGAATGAAAACATGGAGGAAGGGTGTTTGACTTGAAGCCCTCTCTGCGGCATATAAAGAAGGTGAACCATGCAGCACAGATGACAGTGCTCAGAGTTTGGATCGTTGCTCGTGACTATGGATCATGGGCTGGAAGAAAACGTAGAAGAGGGTAATTCATGCGTGCGGATGCTTACGGGGACTGTTGTGCAGGAGAAGCCGATAGCATAAGAGAGACCAGCATAGAAGAAATTTGTGGAAGAGCTGTGGGCGGTGGACTAGGCAAGAGGTACCCACCACCTAGACAATTTTTGGTAGGCTAACCCTATGGAAGGAAGCATATGCCAACCCTAATGCTCTGACATCAAGTGGAAAGATAGAAGGCTATAAGAGGATTGTATTAGGCGAAACCCTACTCCTATCTATAGGAGTGAGGGACACTTACAACTTGGACACAAAACACCTAATTGACCAAAAACATTTTGGCCCACACAGATAATAAACTCAATAGCTAATAACTCTCAACAAACATTATCTATTAAACCAGGCGAGTTCAACCATATGAATCTGAACAGTAGGCTTGGTTAAGATGTTTTATATCTTGATAGTCTCATTTACATGTAATAAAATATTACTGGGAACAGTTTACAGGGGTAGCTGCCTGTTTTTATGGTCCTTAATTACATTTAGATGCTATCTCATAATGTGTGTCTTGCATTACTTATATTTGAATGTTTTGTATGCTCATCTGAGTGGACTAAACATCTATACATTTTGATCTTGTCAATGAAAACTTGTCACACAAACATGTCTATCAGTTTTGTGACTTTTTCATAGCATCAATCTTACCTCCTTCCAACATTTATAACACCATCATAGCTAGTGAGGTTTAGAGTTAGCATCTCCCTGAACTCATAATTTCAAACTACAATTAGAAAATATCGATCAACTCTTACTCCATGTAGAATGACTTTTGATTCTTTCGTAGGGTCACTGGAGATTTCCAGCTGGAAAGGAGATGCAGGGATATGCCTACATCTTAACTCATCCTGGAACTCCCACAGTGTTCTATGATCATGTATATTCCCATTATCAGCAGGAAATTGCTAAACTGATCTCAATCCGCCTTAGATTGAACATCCATTGCCGAAGCATGGTACGTTTTTGTCAAGAGACTTGGCTAGTTGCAACTTGCTAAGAGTTTCAATGAAAAAAGCTATAGTTTGATTTATAGCAGATCTGTTAACAGTTTGTGTTCTGTTATGTAAATTTAGTTTTAACTTGCTTTAAATTTATGAACTATTATTTGTCCTTCTCAGATTAAGATAACTAAGGCAGAAAGAGAAGTTTATGCTGCTGAGATTGACGAGAAATTAGCGGTTAAAGTTGGACCTGGTTATTATGAACCAGGTGGCGGGCGCAGATGGGTTGTTGCAGCTGAGGGCAGAGATTATAAGGTTTGGGAGTCACAATGAAGATCAAAGTTAAGCAATTATCATTATTGGGTATTTATCATTGTGCCTATCAGATATTTTACTGTAAGCATACTTTTCAATGGTTATCACTGTATAGAGAAACAGAAGGGACTGCATGAGCGATAGCCCTTAAATTATTAAGGCTTCATCGAAGGTGCCACAAGCGATGTCAATGTATATATAATAGGTGTTTCCTAGGAAATACGTATATAGGCTATTTTTTATTCCAATAGAGAAAACGTGTAGAGTAAATAATATATTCATGGGAACAGCATCCCTTATTCTTAACTAGCTACGCAGACAAAATGAGATGTAAAGTTATTCGTTTGTCTATTACCTTCACAAGCAGAACTGAGGTGATGTACAATTGTTCAACTGTCCACTCCCTTTGCAGATAGAACTGAGGTCGTATGTGCAATTCTTTATTTTATCTACTCTGATTCTATTAAATGTGCAATTCACAAGCCCCGAGATCTCTCCCCGCACTCACCCTAGCGCCGCTAGGGTTTCTTCTTGTATAGGCGGCTGGCTGGGGGGAGGGGGTTTGGCCGCCGCAAAGCGGTGCCCTGCTCCCCCTCGGCCTCTTCTCGCCCGTCATCAGCAGAGTTTCTTTTTCGGGAGGTGTGTGGACGTGGTGTCTTTGGAGGCAACGATCTTCTTCCCCCTTGCCGTTGAGTTCGGCTGCGACGAGTTTCTTATCCCTTTCTCTTTTATTGGCTTTCTGTTTAGATTGTTCTCTTGTTTTGTCTATCTCGCTGTAAATCAGCGTTGCTTTCTCTTCTCGTGGTAGATTTTTTTTCTCGGTCAATTTTGTTGTGGAGTTTGTATGGCAGCAAGTGCGGGGAAAATATCCTTTTGGAACACTGATTTGGTGCAGGTACTCTACCACATATACATACTCAGGTTGAAGGTATTCCTCATAGAAAGCTGCCTTAGCCAGCGAATGAGAAGAGGAATCTATACATCATTGTCCTTATCATATTCCGATATGAGTTTTTGTGGTGGTTTGTATCTGTTCTTGATCTTTGTGTGGTCTTTTAGTTTGTTTTTCACCTCATATAGATGCCGTATGGCCCCTCCATAATGAAATTTGTCTGATTAACTTCAAAAAAAAAAGTGCAATTCACAATTTTGGTTTTTATTCTTTCTTTCACAATGTGATGGAGAGTCCACGTAATCCCAAGAACTTGAAATGTGTCAGTACTCCCTTTTTTAACAGCTGTGAGTTGACTTGCTGCCTCCTTTATCCCATCACAACGATTTTCATTGTGCTAAAATGGGCTTAGAAGAGAGATTAATGCAGTGTTCGCAAGTCGCAACACTACTCTTTGCGGTCACAAAATCTGACCATTGGCGTTCCAAACACACATTTGCCCAGCATGGTGTTTTTCTTTTTGCGTTGTGGTCTCTGTTTTTCACCACGACAAGAACCTGTGGTGTGATCAATTGTTTACCTGTCTTTTCGTAAACCAGGCATAAAAGTGAGTTACTTCTGTTGACACTGTTTCAGGGCTATGACAATTTTCTTTTAAAGAAATAATTTACGACTCATGCTCTGCACCTCAAATGGTCTAATTACTGCCCATTGACAGTCCAGTGTCTGGTGTGTCAATGGTCAGATTTTGATGCGTACTGTTGTTTATATAATTGTGCTTAATTGATCATTTGTATATATTTATTCATATTATTGTGTATTTTGAAAATATATACGTTAAGAAACAACCTAGTAATGGCTATTAATGGTTTAATGATCCAAATTGTGTTGGTCTACTATATAGTGTGCTTTGTTATTTTTATAGTATGTATACTATTATATGTATCCTTGTTTGTGTAATATTAAAAAAAATGTATATCAAAATTTACCATTTAGAGGGGTCACTTTGATGTTGGCTTGTAATGGATATACTACCGATGTCGGTGGATGCACATAACATACGATGAACATCATAATTTTACCATTATGCTAGTTATGTGTTGTTTTTAAATGCTTACTATGTAACTGATACATGTTCGAGAGTGCACATTGATATACAAGAATGTAACAAATATATTTGAATGATATACAAAAATACAAGGAACAATGCAGATCAAGATCTGACCATTGTTGACTGCTAGCCGTTAACCAAGCATGTTTTATCATGATCCTCACTTTTAGGTGAGGCTTTCTTTTGTGATGTCTTGCCTTAAGGAGGCATGATTGTCATCGTCATGGGTGCTTTCACAGTCGGTCAGCATATGAATTTTTATAATTTCAGCCTTTGAAAACTTGTTGTGGATCGCATATGCCCTCTTTACAGTGGGCGATATTGTTATTATAGTTTGATTTTGTAATTGCCATTCTATACCACAATTTGTCAAGTATTTGTCATGCAAATCTTGGTTGATTGTGTGAAATGTTTGTAATCTACGAATAATATGGGTTGATGCGTACCATGTGTGTTGTAAAGAGGGCGATATTGTTATTATAGTTTGATTTTGTAATTGCCATTCTATACCACAATTTGTCAAGTATTTGTCATGCAAATCTTGGTTGATTGTGTGAAATGTTTGTAATCTACGAATAATATGGGTTGATGCGTACCATGTGTGTTTTTACTTCATGTTAAAACCCTGTCTCAAGCAAAGTCAGCTACTCTTTTTTTTTCATCGTACGTACTTATTCTTAGAATAGTATGGAAGGAGATGGTTGCATTCACAGCAGCAAAACATATACTGGACGGGTCGAGCATATCAATCATATGTTCTTCACGCACAACCAAACAATTGTTAAATGGGATGAGCCAGCAGCACATGAAGTTACACCACACATGGGAATGAAAAATTGCATAGGTACATCATGGTCATAAAGCAACAAAATATGTAAGGAGAAGGAAAAAACATCTAATCTAATGTGTAAAAATCACAAGTTGAAAAGAGCTACAAGTGATGAAGACTCCGTGTATGTAAATAACTAGGGTGCTACATATTAAATATGCAAAGTTGAGCAATAATGTGCTAGTACATAAGGCACATGATACATTAGATAACTTCGATTGCATCTTTACAACTGTTAAAGTAAATATTTAATTACATAAAGCCCCATTAATAAACACCAACGTTTACATATAAATCCTCACCGAAGTCCACCCCTCAACTACAAAGTATATCCCTTTGTGGAGGCAGGCTCTATGAAGAAACAAGCAATCTGCAAATTTCCTTCATCCCACACAACTGTAACTTGGTGATTGACAACATTGCATAACACTCCATGTACTCTTCTTCTTCCTTAGCTTTTCGCATGACAAATCCCACTAGCTTACAATGGACATACGTTTGTTGTAACAATTTTTGGCTTGCACTAGAGGGCATGATAAATAATACTTCTCCACATTTTGTTGAAAAAAAGTTTAAGTCTAGTACATACTATGATTCTACTACTCAGGGGTTGGTAATCTAGGACAACATAGTTCGGCCAGATTAGTGCGGGTGATAAGAGCTCGACAAGTCCCAATGAAGGATCTAAGTTTGAACTACACCAAAGACACTCTACGAATGAAAATCCATACTGATTTGACGTGGGAGGAGGGTGACCGGACCACACCCTCTCACGCCTCGAGAGTTTACCATGTTGGGCTCGCCCGAGGTGGGTTCTCTCGGTCACAAAAAAAAATATACGACAACATATATGAAGATGGAGTTAATCTCAACTAAGACTTTTTACCAAGGTAAAAAACTGGTGTCGGTTTTCTTATGGGTGTCTCAAGGTAAAAGATCTCCATGTGTTGTCCTAGTATAAGACCTATTACCTTCTTTTAGTGATCTATTCAACTATAATAACACACACACACACACACCCACACACACCCACAAAGGCTCACAAATAAAGATACACAACACATGCGTGCCCACACACACAATCAGAAATGTTGGACATGGTCTCTTGGTGAATGTCACTGTGAAACAAGTAGACATGGTATGTGGGTTGATATGATTTTGAACTCATATGTCCCTTTTACGGTCTATTAAGATTCAAGAAAAAGGGATTGAATGTTAGAAAAGAAGAAACACCTCCCTCGATTTCAATCAAGATATTAAGCGATATAAGTCTATACATACATGACAACATTGGTCTTTGTCAGGTTAAGGTCGATCTCTGTTAATCTAATTACCTGGATAACAATGATGCACTTCTAGATGCCACTCATTTTAATGAATGTGAACAATGATTTTAACCTTCAATACGAATGTAGTAAGTTTCTATATAGTCATATGCATAAGGATGTACTCGAATAAGATGATTCATTATCTTTACATAACATTTAAGTAAAATAATCAATAGACTATCTATAGACTAATTACAATTATAGGTTTATCTAGACCAAGGCCGCTTCACATGTGACCAATCCAATTCCGAAGTTTGGAACCCTTACCACATTTCACTCCATGTATATGAATATGGGTGCCCCTGTCACCTCTAGAAAAGCCTGGTTTTTGAAACTCTAGCTGCCACATGAGCATGAGACAGACAAAAGGAGCTATGAAGCTAGCACTTCAAAAAATTCAACTCTTTGCTTCTAAATGCATAGAAGTTCTAGACCATCTGCAAAGATCTGATATAGAAGTAAACATCGAGTGACCACATTGAAAGATCATCTTATACATTCAACATCCATGTGTCAAGGGAAATGTCGTGGCCACAACATCATAGTGTTAACTACATGAGCATGATGCTAGAAAATACTCTACAATAGGGTGCAACCTGTTACACCCTTTCCATGTATGTTATTGTTGATGATATCCTACTCTTATTTGGACTGAATAATTTTGTTGTTGTTTCTTCTATTCATGTTGTTGCCCCAAATATCTTTGAATTTAATATCTTTAAAATCCAGGCTCATCTAGTAGAAATAATGTAAATTAGGATTTCATTAATATTCACCTCAAATGAAGACTATATTATTATCCATGGAAATAGAGTCCAACTTATGATCCCTATATATATTTTGATGTTAGAGGGATCTAATTCACAGTCCCATGATTTTTCAAAATTTGTAGAGTTTTTTTAGGGCATACACTATTTTTAATCAGTTTCCAAGATTTTAAGACCTTTCTCAAATAGAAATAAATCAAAAGATTATGAACACTTAATTTACTATCTAGATTCAAAACTATTAAATCTATTTTAAAGTTTGTTAGTTTTAAATATCATTTCTTGACCTACTATAGACTTTCATGATTTCAATAGCTCACCAACTATTCCTGTCAATAAGTAGTACTAAGTATTCATGTATCGTTGACCCTAAAAATAGCATATGGCACCTTATAAATTTATTAAATCCAATGAGACAAAAGGATTCCATGTAATTTAAATCTAACTAAACAAAAGGATTCAACTTAATTGTCAAAAGAAACCTTTTTTTTCTGTTTAATACACTTTTTATGAAATTCAAGAAGTTTCCTATATTTTGTGGAAAAAATAAACAATAATAATTGTAATATTATTAGCCACAATGATTTTGAATGGTGGATGACATTGTATCTTGTTGCACGTGTCTTCAAAAATTGTAACTATATAGAAGCACATGATCCAACTGGTGTGTTGGCAGGCTATTTGTCCATGGCAATTCACTTGGCATCCAGGCCGCCACTTCTCTTGTACTCTTATTTGCGCCTATGACCTCAATAGTGTGGTGGAAACTTTGTTTTTTCTTGATCAATTTTCCTCAATATCCTTGAGCTTGGGAAGCACAAGAAGATTGTTGTCACATCCTTCTAAAGCTTGGCAATGATATTCTAAATTTCTCTCCCAATTGGGGCTCCTCATCGGGGAAGAGACAACGGAGGAGAGCAAGAAACAAAACTAATAGATTTTTCTCTTGCTTAGTTAATGCAAAGGCATGGGGAAGATCTTCTAAAAGCCATTGCAAATTTCACTTTAGCACCATCAAACTTTTTCAGTGAATCCCACCCACAAGAAATGGAATAAGAAGGGAAATTGATGAGTAATTACAAGAGGAATTGACATTGGGCAAGGTTATGAGAGACTTTTTTTAGTTTGTGAAGCTATGGGATGAGTGATATACCCTCAAGGTCTAAGGGTTTCATAATTTTTAGTTTCATGACTAGCTCAAGTGAGAACATGTTGGGTAGGTGGGGCATTATGTTTCTATGACTCTTTAAGTCAAAAATTGTCAATTGAGGGGCTAAAAAATCAACCACATGTTGGTGAAGGGTGTGGGTAAATCAAACTTGACCCTGTTTCTTGTATGCACTTGTGATGACAACTTCATACACAATCACTCCTCCCGTTGATTGTCAAGAGGTACACAACACTGACATGACCTTTTGTTGGTCGATTAAAGGCTGACTCTGGCGACCAAAATTAGTAGTCCTACTTTCATTGGATCTTTATCGAACAATTTGATATTAATTTCTCAAATTTTATCCATGTGTCACTTTAGTCAAATCATGTGGTCTCTAGTTTTAAATCAACTTTTTTAGTAAAAGAAACATTTAAAGAGAAAAAGTTGTTTATGAAATTATATTATTTTCCTATATATGTTAAAATCACTAACTAATTCAATGAATAAAGTACTTGAAATTTAGTTGGAGATTAATAATAATAAGATCTTTCATGCAACTATGATCCCAACTAAAGTCACATTAGGTAGTTCAAATTAATTCAAGAAATACTTCCATTGGGCATATAATTATGAAAATTATATTAATTAGCTTACTTATGGATTAATTGATCCTAGACCCCTTCAACCTCAACTCTAAATAATTAAAACCCAAACCAAGAACTTCTTTTTTATTTCCCCAGCCCACACAAATCCTAGACCCCCACCTATCTCTATTCTTCCCCTGTCATATTCAAGTAGGATTGAACACAAGAACACATGAACACAAACATGTATGTTATCCACTGGACGGGTGCACTCTTACCCAAGTTGGAGACATCAGTTTGAAAATCAACTCAAAACCTCATATAAATAACTCGAATATTTTTTTTTGTTTTCGACTTGTGACAATTGAGTAATATGAATTGGTATGCATAGTTTTTATTAATGTTCTTAGTTGTGTTTAGCATATATAATGATTATGTTGAAACACACACACATATCTACATACATACATACACAAACATACATATACATATACATATTCACATACAAATGTTGGAGGAGCTATAAGTTCTATCTCAGAAATTTTGGGAGCAAACTAGGTTGTGTGTGAATGCTAGAAAGACCCACCTTTTCATGTCCAAAAACTTCTACCAAAGTGAAGGAAGACTATAGGTAGAAACGGGTTTGGAGCTTGGTAAATTCCCTACAAAATATCTGGGGTTTCCACATCAGGTGGTAATCCTTAGGTGAAGGACCACTACTACAGATCCGGCCTTTAGCATCGGTTATTTAATCCCTTTTAGCGACAGTTTCCAAGCGACACCTATGTGGGCGCTGCTAAAAGTCAAACCCTTCAGCGTCGGTTTTAAAACCGACACCACAACGCTTCACGTCACCAAAAATGCGCCAGCAGGGCCCCCATAGGCGTCGGTTATAAGTAAACAAACCGATGCTATAATCATCCCCACCACAAAAAGGGCGCCATCTAGGACATTATTGGCGTCATTTTTCCACTAATAACCGAAGCCATATCACCTGCCGCCACGGCTGTGCTGGACAGCACGACTGTGGTGTCTGGCCACATTAGGCGGTGATATTTTGCTATTAATCGACGTTGTAAGCCTTTGTTGTCGGTTTTAGACCAATAACCGACGCATATGGTCATATCACCTGCCACCACGGCCGTGCTGGACATCACAGACGTGGTGTCTGGCCATATTAGGCGGTGGCTTTTTGCTATTAACCGACGTTGTAAGCCTTTGTTGTCAGTTTTAGACTAATAATCGACGCCTATGGTTTGATTTTTTTTCATATTAGTTTGCAGACCTGCTGTGGTTGGTCAGCAGGATGAGAACCTGCAGTTCAGTTCTAAACTATAGGTTTACGATATCCATTGATATTAGCCAACAAATAGGCCACAAACCTACAAAATCAACAAATATTCTATTCACACATTCACACATAGGTAGATACATTCAGACATCAATTCAATTTTCACATTCACATATGTAGAAACATTCAAACATGTAGAAACACATGTATAAATATTCATTTACAGAATATCATTCATCATCGCTATCAGCATCCCAATTATATCTTACAGTCCCCACTGCTTGTATGGCTCTTGCCCATTCTTCTCTTACGTCATTTAATACTTCAATCATATATAGAGCATGTACATCTTTTAAGACTTTACCTATAGTGGGGTCAATTTTAAACACATGCAAAGAGAATGATGTATATATATAAGTAATAATATATAAATAAGATTGATATATTTCATACTATCTGATGAGAATATATATAATACCTTAGGTATGACATTGATTTCATCTGCATGTTTGATAATCATGTCCATAAACCACATCACATAGTATGCACATGCCCAACCATTGTCTTGTGTAGCACACTATAAAATGGATAAAAAATATTAAAAAATACAAATAAGCACAGTTCACATAAATAACTTATACATTGGAGCCAGGAACTTACTTTCACATTATCCCAAATTATTGGCTGGTTCTTTTTACTGGGGACCTTTCCTCCAGCCTTTTTGAACGCATCTAAACCCCTACATGTTAATGTAACACAATAAATTGCATAATTAAATAGTAATGTAATAGCAGATGTTAACGGATGTAAAAATGAAATATTTCTCACCAGAATAATGCCATTCTCATTACGTGTCCAATTTTTGGATTCAATATACTCCCCGCAGGATCTAGATAATAGACAGTGAATGTCCCGGGGAAAATAACTAGTAACTCCCAATGCTTAGCGTTAGAGGTAAAAAAGTTAAAAATTAATAACTCAAAATCCACAATAAAAATATAATTTTCTTAAGTCCAAAATATATGCAAAGTAAACTTACTTCACATTGAGTGGAGCTATTATTATCGTCTTCTTTTTTTGACAAAAAAGTGTAAAAGCATCACAACAATATTATTGAACGCTATTAGGGTCTTTAGCTACCAGACTAATCAATGATGGAATCAAAAATCCCACATGTTCTAATCCAAATTGTTTACATTGAATTTTGACTAAGTAGCTGCAAAACATGTATTACGTATGCATTAATATATAAGAAACCAGATCACCAGATCTTACACAAGGTATATGGATTTATAAACAAGATCTCACCTTATCCATGCCTCTATCATTGATGTATTCATCCAATCATAGATAAACAACTTAATAATATCTTGTATAAATAGAGAGCTTTCGTATGTCTGACCTGCATAATCTGCTTCTAAAGAAACAACTATAGGGCAATGTATATTATGTGCGCGTAGCCATACTGCCATTCCCTTACAAGTAGGACCTAACATGAATTTTAGGTCAGTTGGAATCCAACTTGGTAATGCAGGATGTGGAGGTGGAGGCCTAGATGCTCCGGGTGTCTTCTTTTTAACTTGTATATATAATTTCTGATCAATTGACCTCATATATACACATTAACAATTTAAAGTAATGTAAATTTATCTTACAATTTCAGTAGTGTAGACGACATCCGCTTTGGGCCACACTATCACCCTGCCTTCTGCCTCAGCAAGTGTATCAATATCCGGGTGGGCATATGGCAATGTAGCTTCCCTCCAATAGGGGAATACACATATCGGGCTCACACGAACGTAATCCGGTGGTATTGGAGTCCCGTGAATCGTTGCCCCAGGAAGGGACGGGTAAGCCTGTGCCTCTGTAACAATATATTCTTCCATTCTTAAGCGGCATGGCTTCAACGCCTACAAATTTACGTAAAGAATGTTATACATATATACATATCATCTTAAAAATATATCATCTTGAAAAGACTAGCTACTATGTCATAAACAATACTTACAACAGACGTGCTAGGTGGTGGGTCTACAAGATTACTCTCAGCCTATGCATCAGGAGAAGAGCGGGCTGCCATAGGCTGATTGGAAGCCTGAGATGCCTACCACCGCAACATTTCTTCCTTGACCTTCTTAGCGACTATATCCTCGACTCTCTTATTCTCCTATACATGGATAAAAGAAACATTAACTTCTTATTATTGAATTCCCTTGTTCAGTAACATTCTAAAAAAAGAATATGTTACCTCTTCTCATGAAAGTCCCGCTCTGGGTTTGTGCTGGGATGGCCCAAAGAACACTTTGATGCCCACACCAGCGCCTGTACCCCTAACATGTCTAGGATTCTCTAGGTGTTACGACCCCACCTCCCGATAACCCCCAATTAAGGGAGACCGAGAGGTCGAAGCCACACCCATGACTTTCGGATCAAAGGTTCAACAATTAACCAAGAATAATTATCAAATTTTAACATACTAAACTGAAAGGATGTAAGAAAATAAACTTTGCATACCTTTTGAAATTTTGGATTTCTAACTTCTATCCACTTAATGATTCTACGCTAACTAATCCTCCTTGTATTTTTTTCTTCATGTATTTCACAATGTGACGATTTACTATTTGTCCTTTTGGCTTGTACCTAAAACCCCGACAAACAAAACGTCGGTCAGCCGAAGCTGGTATGTGGGGAAAACAATAATCATGCAATTATCTATAACAAAGTATCGCATTCAATTAACATTTAACAAACAAAATTACATTTTAAATATAACTCCGCGATCCATGAGTACCCTATCCTCTGTGTTGTCCCTGCAGTGAACTTGGATACTACCTTCCTTATGGTAGATCCCCATTAAACCCCTCATGATCCACCTATCCGGTGTACCAGTTTCTAGGGTTGAGTCACATGGCACTACCCGTGGGTAGTCCACTCCTTAACTCATGGAATGCTGAAGAGTCTCATGAACTACATGTGGTAGCCTAGTTTCTAACTCACGGTAACCCAGACCTTGCTCTAGGATTACCCCTTTTTCAGCCTTTTTAAAGCAATAGAGGTGGACTCGGATCTAGCCAGTTATATGTACATTTATGGTGATAATCATAGTCACTTTATAGTTGCTTGAAATAAATAGACATCCAACAATTATTTTCAAGCAACCGACAAAACTTCGAGAATCGCCGTGAAACTAGAGCGATTATTCATAAGCGTAACCACATACCTGTTTTGATGAGTCATGCCGATTATTCAACATTTACTTCATGTATATACAATCAAGCCAATCAACAGATCCAAGCAAGTAATTCAATCATCACATAATTCCTGAAAAAAATATGTATTTTATTGTTACACACTTCATCAAGAATCTACTTTATTGACTTGGATTCACCTTCTAGGGTTTTTGTGTCCATTTTAGGGTTTCATTTTGCAATTAGGGTTTCCCTTCCTCTTTTACCATATTAAACCCTAATTATCTCATCTATCCTTCAATATTAAAGTTATCTTAACAACATATAACTCTATTTCCATATTAAAGGCACATTAATCATTAATTAATTTCATCAAGCTTCTTTTTATTAAAGCTATTATTTTTATCCTTTTAATCCATGACAAGATCATTGTACGCATCCATCATTAATTTAAAGTTCATTAGGGTTGAATTAACACATGAACTCATTTTGCCATTAATCTACCTTTTATTCATGAGAAAACCCCAAGGAATCTATTATCTCAAAATCCTATTTATTGGATATTTATTATCCTTCTAGATGCATCTAAATGCATTATTCTTCATCATTTCTCATTATCTTGTTTATTTCTCATTAAAATAGTTCTTTTTGAGGATTTCTTCTTTATTTCTCTTTTATTTTCCTCATTGGTATTCCTTTTATCATTAGGAGTCATTGGAATACGAAATTCCATCAAAAATAATTCAATTATACATATTTTCACATAATTTCCACATTTCATCAATGTTTTCAATTTCTTTCTTCATAAAGCAATACTTATTTAATCTTTTCTTTTCTTATTGCTTTCTTTTTACAAACTTGGACTCCTTGGTACCCAAGGAACCCAAGAGGCACGAAATCCTCTTTGGATTTGCCTTCTAGAGGTTTCTACACATTTCTTTTCTTAAAAATTCAATTATCCATTTACTAATTGAATTTCATTATTATTTGGGCCCAATAGCCAATAAAGCCCACAACACAATCATCAAGGCTATTGTAAACGAAATCCATTTATTTGAAGCACATTATATCATCATTTGTTCAAGTATCTATCATATGAGAAATTACATTTCTCATCAAATGAACCCAAAATTTGGGGTTGTAACACTAGGTTACCTAGAGCAACTTTCAATTCATCCCTTGTGCCCTGAGGGATGAACGTGCCTTGTTTCCTATGCTCGTGCATCTCCCGCTAATCACCATCAACAGAAATTGGTAAGTAAACACCACAAATAATCAATATTCTAATGATTTCTCTAAGAGTTGTATTTTACCATTTTCGCAGCTGCCTCAGAAGTTACAGGCTTCGTTATTTCACCCTTCTTGTTTTGCCTCCCAACTATCCAGACATCATGGCGAGGCATGGGTGTGGTACATGTAGTAGTAGAGGACTCCTGAGTAGCAACATACTCCGCATGTAGTCTTTGGCGAACGCCTGCATAGCCCTTTGGACCCATTGTGTGGTCATGAACATTCAGTGCACGTCTTGCTCTTTGCGCCTCACTAAAAGCCTAGTTAGTATGCACATTGATTTGGTTAGTAACACTAAAGGTTAATCTTGAATAGGTGAATTGGGAGTGACGCTTAATACCTTGAATTCTTCAGTTTGTCTTGAAGCAACAAACGTGTCCCAATCTACTTTGTCCAGGAAGTTCCACTATTCAAGGGTTGACTTCTTCTTCTTATCACCATCTTTTATGTATTCTCTATTGAGTTTTGTCCTATAGTTCCTTAGCATCTTTCCAACGCGTTGCATCACGCTTTTACGATGCAGCTTATCATCCAATGCAAATAGATTCTGTAAAATAGAATCGCTATTAACTAGTATCTACAAATAGAATTGCAAATAATAGAATTTATAATCTACAAAATAGAATTGCAAATAATAATAACTCACGCATAAATCCTTCCATATCAAGTCTTTCTTCTCCTGAGGAGCTTCATGCCAATTATCATACTTAACACCACAATGGCTTCGAGTGACAACCCCAAGATAGTTTACAAAATTATTGCGGTTCACTCCAATTGCATTTCCTGCATTATCAAACTTCACAGCCAATTTGGATCCAATGCCCCTTAGCACTGTTAACTTCTTCAGCAGAGTGATGCCCCTTTTCTTTCTAAGTTTTTGGTAATGCGAATAAAGTGCCTCCAGTGCTTCAGGGGGTACATGTGCATCATCAACCTAAAATTTGACAAAATAAACACACTAAATTAGCCCAATATTGAAATATAGGATATATGACATAACTAGAAGATAATGAATTTCTATAGAAATATAGGATATGTTTTTAAAACTTACATTGGTATCCTCGCCATGCTCATCATGGACATCATCCTCATCATGGAAATCATGCTCATCATGGACATCACGATCATCATGCCCATGGTCAGCCATATGAAAATGTCATTAAAAAGGAAAACATTTAGCATTTGTATTAACTAGAAGATGATGAAACATTATATCTAAAAATGATATTGATATTAAAAAAGAAAACATTTAGCATTTTATATAGTTCACATATAAAAATGAAACATATAAAAAAAATAAACATGCATGCCTTTAAAATTGCGATCTTTTATGAATTAACAATCCTTCATTGTGATCTCCGCGCACATATAAGTCATCATTAGCTTCAATATTTTGTGGAGTTGGCAACCCAACTGAGAATGGACCGGAGTCATCATACTTATCATAGTACTCTTCTTCATCTATAGGATCTTCAATGAACTATCTTTTACCATGAAGAACAACTGACCATTTATCATTTGCAGGATCATCGATATAAAATACTTGTTTCGCCTGTGATGCTAAAATGAATGGTTCACCCTTCTCACCAATCTTTTCAAAGTTCACTAAAGTGAAACCCAATTCATCCACTATAACTCCTTTGGTGTTATCAACCAAATTACATTTGAAGAGCGGAATTCTGAAATCTATGTAGTCAAACTCCCATATGTCTTCAATGACATCGTAATATGACATTTTAGCTTCATCGTAATATGACACCGTAATGTGTACCACCTATCCCATAATTGAACACCTAATCTCACTAGTTAGTGTATAATGTGTATTGGGTTTTCAAAAAAAATTCGGCAGCATTTCCCCGCTGTTCTCCAAGTACATATGTACTTAGAGAACAAATGGGGAAATGCTACCAAAATTTTCTTGAAAACTCAATACACATTATACACTTACATCCTAAGTGAGATTAGGTGTTCAAGAACAGTCCCAAACCGGGGACTATCTAAGATTTACTCCTAATGAGTAAATCTTGGATGGGTTTCTAGGTTTCATGTAACATCATTTAATCTAGGTATCATATTCTATAGCATTGATTTCAACATTTTGAGTGTCCATGCATGTTCATCATCTTGGATAGATATGTAAATGTTAGGGTTTCATCACAATTTTAGGTATCATATAGAGTATGTAGATGTTAGGGTTTCATCATGCAATAGGGATTCATGTAGATGTTAGGGTTTCATCACAGCTGATTTCATCATAATTGATTTCATCACAAGATTTGAATATAATTGATTTCATCATATAATTGAACATAATTGGTTTGAACATAATTGATTTCATCATATAATTAAACATAATTAATTTGAACATAATTGATTTCACCATATAATTGATTTCAGCACAAATTCATAATTGATTTCCTTTGAATATATACCCTCTTTTTTTCCTTCTCCCTCCTTACCAATAGCAAGCACGACCGTGTGGGCTGGCCATGGCCGTGGTTGTATTGGCTGAGTACGGTCATACTGGGCAGCATGGCCATGCTCGACCAACACAGCCACGGCCGTGGCCAGCCCACACGGTCTGGCCAGCCCACACGGCCGTGCTTGCTGTTGGTAAGAAGGGAGAAGGAAGAAAAGAGGGGCAAGGAGCAAGAAGAGGAGGAAGAAGGGTACCTGTAGGAGTAGCGAGCGGGTGGACAGAGTAGAAAGGAGACAGTGAGCGGGCGGCGACCAGGGCAACCGCTGAGGAGAGAAGGGCAATCGGCGGCGGCACGGGGGAGCGGCAAGGAGACCAGGAGCAGGAGACCGGCAAGCGGGTGGTGACCAGGGCAACCAACGGTGGCATCGGCGAGGAGAGCAACAGCGAGCGGAGACAGCACGGGGGAGCAACGACAACATGATCGATCGCCAGACCTAAATGATCGCCCAATGAAATAGAGAGATAGTGGGGAAGAGTCTTTCACACATGTGTTATTAACTGTACCATCGACGTCAGTTGTTTAAAAATTCAACACCTAAGAACCAATAGCGTCAGTTGTTATCCCACAAAAACCGACGCCCATATTGGAACTTTAGTGCAAAATTTTATCTACTTTAGGTGTCGGTTTTGAGATAAACCACCGAAGTTGTATGTGACACTTTGGGGGCAATTTTTTTCGCTCGAAAAATTGGATTTCACGGGCTATTTTAGGCGTCGGTTTCTTTTCTTCAGCCGACGCTGAATTAAAAGCGATACTCGTGTCTGGCTGGTCTTCAAACATAGACGTCAGTTTTCTTATATAACACTGACGTTGAAGGTTTCCAGTGTCGATTTATATAAATAACCGACGCCTCTAAAAGCGACGTTGAACACTGTTTCTGTACTAGTGGACTTTGCTGATTGTATTGATAAAATTGAAGAAATGATCAATAAATGTCCGTCACAAAATACCTCCACGGTAGGAAGAGAAACTCTAACTAATATTGTTTTGAAGGAATTCTTATCTTCTGGGTGCGGCAAGGAGAGATATCAGGGGCTGCCCTAGATTGCATAGAAATGAAGATGACACTCTTCCTGTAGGCAAGCAATTATCATCCAATGAGGTATTCATGGTTGAAACTATCAAAAGAGGAGGGAGGCCTGAATTTAAAAATCCCAAGAGACATTGCTAAATGAGGGACTTTGAGAAGAATAATTATCTACCAAGGATCGAGCTTGGTATGGGGGAGGTGGATGAATCCACATGGATTGGATTTTCAGCCAAAAACCAAAGAAGGATACTCATACACAATCAACATAATGAAGGAGATGTGGAAGCAAGTAAATCACCTTTGTCCCACATGGAGAAGGGCAATGGAAACACAAAGACTCAAAGATTGACCTATTGGAAGTGACAAGATCAAGGGCTGCAAAATACAAAAATATGGAGCATGTATGGGCTGAAAAACAAGTGTCTTAATGGAGTATAGGTGTCTACAAAATTATGCATGGTGTGCTGGCTATGTTGGACAAGATATATAAGTAGAAATAAGATGTTTCCACTACATGTATGTTGGGTAATGAGGAGGAGACTCATAATTATTTGGTTGGATGTTGCAAATTCACAAAAGAAATCTGATGACTGATATGCAAGGAACTCTGAGTGAAACTAGAGCTAAAAGAAGACCCCCAGAGGATGCTAACGAGTTGAAATAAAGATGACAAAAAGAGGATTTTGTTTGTTGCACTTGGCTATCATATGTGGAGTAAAAAGAATGAAAGAAGACATGGTGATACAACCAAAATCTCAGGTAATATAGAATTAAAAATATGTAGAGGAGTAAAATGCAAGCTACACGTTAGACATGAGTGTGCATTTTATCTGTTTTGGGGTATAGAGTTGAGCTATATGTAACTTTTTGACCTCCTATATTTTTAGGAGGAAGTCAGAATAATACATATACACAAACAAATACCTATAACCATACATATATGTATATCTATACATATACATACACATATACTTATACATATACAATATACATATACATATACATATACATATACATATACATATACATATACATATACATATACATATATATATTCATATACATATACATATACATATACATATACATATACATATACATATACATATACATATACATATACATATACATATACATATGCATATACACATACATATACATATACATATACATATACATATACATATACATATACATATACATATACATATACATATACATATACATATACATATACATATACATATACATATACATATACATATACATATACATACACATACACATATACATATACATATACATATACATATACATATACATATACATATACATATACATATACATATACATATACATATACATATACATATACATATACATATACATATACATATACATATACATATACATATACATATACATATACATATACATATACATATACATATACATATACATATACATATACATATACATATACATATACACATACACATACAAATACACATACACATACATATACACATACACATTTGCATGTAAATTGGATATACCTCTTGTTAATGATGAATGGATTAACAAGTTCACAGGTACAAAATCAAAACTCATCACATGTGAGTATTCTGATCACTCAGCTATCAAGGTGAACCTTAAGGAGAATCCTGAGGAAAATAGACCATTTTGGTTCCTAAAATTCTGGATGGATTGGCCAAGTTGTAGGGAAATCATTACCAGAGCTTGGAAGGTCGAACATAGAGGTAACCCTATGTACCAATTATGTTAGAAACTAAAGGAAGTGAAGCTGGAACTAAAACGTTGGGCCAAAGAGTATGTGAACTTGAAGAATCTTATAGCCAAAGAAAGAATGGAGCTATATGACATCTCAAAAGCAATAAGAACCTCACCTCTAGATGCAGAAATGATAGATGTAGAAAAGGTTACCCTGGAGAGACTGGACACACTAAGCAAAGCAGAGGAGATTTACTATTGGCAAAGGAGTCATCTGGATTGGATTTCTAATGGTGACAGTAACACCAACCTATACCACACGACTGTCAAAAGAAGGAATGCAACCAACTCCATAACTGAACTATATGACGAACACAGTGTTTGCACTAATGATGAAGATAAAATAGCGTATGACACTGTTAGATTTTTTTTGAAAATTTGTACAACTAGGATCAATATGAAGCCAGTAGCCCAGATTGTGAATGGATTGGGAAGGTCAGCCAAGAAGAAAATGACAAGCTGAGCATGATTTCAAAGGATAAAGAAATCAAACAAGCATTATGGAGTATTGGAGCTAGTAAAATCCCAGGGCCAGATGGTTTCAATGGGTTCTTCTTCAGAGAAAATTGGGAACTAATTAAGGAGGATTTGTTCAAAGTAGTTCATTGGGTTTTCAAAGGTGGTAACATGCTACATTAGGTGAACCATGTTTTTTTTGCTTTGATATCCAAGAAAGCTATCATCTCATCCCCTGTAGATTTTTGACCAATATCCTATTGTTCAGTCTTATACAAGATCATCACAAAGATCATTAGCCAGAGAGTAGCTGTGATACTGCCAAAACTAGTATCCCATAACCAAGGTGCCTTCGTGAAAGATAGGAAGACAGAGGATTGCTCATTATTAGATGCATAATTCACCATGAATTTCAATGTCTAAAGGAGTAATCTAAAAACTTGTATCAAACTAGATATGACCAAGGCTTATGACTCAGTCAGGTGGCCATATCTTTGAAGCTGTTTGAGAGAAATGGGTTTCTCAGATGCTTGGATCCAAATAATCAAAAAATGTGTGACTACACCATCCTTCTCTATTCTCCTAAATTATAGTCCAGTTGGTTTCTTCAAAAACTCGAATGGATTACGCCAAGGTGATCCACTATCACCCCTTTTGTTTACCATCTCCATGTAAGGATTTAGCAGAAGATTAGAAAAAGCAGTTGAAAGTAGGCCGATTAGACCATATACTATCAAAAGAACAAAGGTCCTTAGCCATCTCCTCTTTGTTTATGATGTTTTGATCTCCACTGAAGGAAGAGAACGAAGCTTGTGCACCCTCAAAAAGATGATTCATGAGCTTGGGAAGCACTCGGGGATGGAATGCAATGAGAATAAAACACACATTTTCTTGTTTGCTTCATGTAAGAACAAACAAAGGCTCATGGACAGTATGGGAACACAGAGAGGAGAATGGCCAACTAAGTACCTCAATTTTCCAATGGCGAGGGGGGGCTTAGAAGAAGACACTTACATGAATGCCTAGATCGCTTGAAGGATATGAATAATAGGTGGCCTGGGAAACAAATATAAATGGAAGGTAGAGTGATACTTATTAAATATTGTGCTATGGGTTTGATTGGTTACTGTCTTAATCAAGGTGAAATCCCGAGGTCTATTTTGCATAGAATGGAAATCCTTATGTCTGAGTTCCTTTGGGGAAGTGCAATGCATCCTACAAGATGGAGCAAGCTTGCCTATCCTATGAATGAAGGAGGGTTGGGTCTAAAATGCCTATCAGATCTAGCTGACTTCCATATGATGAAGAGAATACTTTTTTTTAAAGAAAGTATCTCAATTTGGAGCATGTGGATGAGGATTAGATATGGTGAAGACCTATCTAGACAACTAAGCCATACTTGGGGATACTCGACTCTATGGAGGAGGATGGTTAATGTATGGCCAACCTATGTGGAAGACACGAACTTATGGGAAAGATGTAGAAAAAAGCAAGAGAGAAGAGCCTATTTTGAATAGATCTTGCATCCCGTGCATTACCCAAGATGGATCTTGACTTCTTTTCGAGCAATGAAGGACTATCTACCTATGAAGGACAAAATCCTTAAATGAAATTCAAGCATGAGCCCATATGCCTCATGTGTCATTCAAAATATGAATATGTTTCCCATTTGTTTGGTGAATGCAAAGTGTGGATATATATGTGGAGTCGAGGTCAGATAAAGTTGAAGATAAGGAGACCCTTCCCAGTGCAATGCTACCTTGAAGGAATGGGGAGATGTAATCAAAGCAATGACACAATCGGGCTATGGGAAATTACTAGTATTGTCCATATAATCTGGAATGAAAGGAATAACCATCTACATGGAGGCAAAGAGAAGGATGAACTAATCCTGTTCAATAAGCTTGAGGATGAAATACAAATGAGATATAAAGTCTATAAACATATGATCAAAAGGTTGTCTAAGATGGTCATTAGGAATTGGGATCTTATGTATTTCTTATAAATCGTACACTCAATGTGTTTGAGTTTATGTGTGAGTTACATGTATGGGAGTAACTTGTAATTTTGTCCCCTTGTGGGTTTGGAAATATACTTACCAAAAATTTCAAAATATACACATACACATACACATACATATACATATACATATACATATACATATACATATACATATACATATACATATACATATACATATACATATACATATACATATACATATACATATACATATACATATACATATACATATACATATACATATACATATACATATATATATACATATACATATACATATACGTATACATATACATATACATATACATATACATATACATATACATATACATATACATATACATATACATATACATATACATATACATATACATATACATATACATATACATATACATATGCAAATGCATATACATATACATATACATATACATATACATATACATATACATATACATATACATATACATATACATATACATATACATATACATATACATATACATATACATATACATATACATATACATATACATATACATATACATATACATATACATATGCATATGCATATACATATACATATACATATACAAATACATACAAGAAGCACACACATATGTATTCATTTATTTATATTATGGAAATAGAGTTGATAAAAGTGCTAGTGTGGTTGTGAAACATGATAGTTTAGCAATATGAATTTTGATGTTATGAAGAGTCTATATCTTATGGAAAAATACAAAAACTTACATCTATTATATCTACAACTACATATGCACCACACATACACATAGTGGTCTAATCAATTTTAATATGTTTTAATCTCTAATCAAATACATATACATATTTACAAATTAATGTATATTACATTACTTATTATAGTTGTGCTTGATCAATGAATGCATGGTTTATTAATTAAATTTACTAGGAGTGTAAGACTAGGTTCTCCCTTATTTGATCATATATATCCTTATAATGAATTCACTATCAAACTTTTGATTTTTCTTGTAAGAATATGTAGGATTCGTTGGATCTATAATGGGCTCAAGAGGGATGATTGGTATAAAACAACTTAAAAATTCACTAAACCTTCAAAATATTTTCCAAGATAATATTGCAAGTATGCAAAGTAAGGGAGAGAGATTGAACAATCCATAGGTAAAGGCACTACGTATAGTTTTCCATCTCTCAAGGACGTAGATCCACTACCTAGAGGGGTCAACCTCTATAATTTCAACTAGTGTCACTCCTTATATCCATTATATGAATTACAACATAATCCACCATTTTCTAGATCAAGGGATAACTAGCTTCCCCTTAAGGCCAAGGGAGACAAAAACCCTACAAAGTACTTACCTATCCATGATCGAGATTCTTAAGACTTGCCAATAACTTACCTACTCTTGCAATGAGTCTTCTTCCTTCACCAAGAACTTGTCCACTCTTGCAATGAGTCTTCGCCCTTCAAGGAAGTACCCATTCTTGACTTAAATCTTCTATCTTTGACTTCACATTCACAAGGAGAATCTTTTCATCAAGGGCCTCCTACCCTTCTTATCCTCTCTTATCTATGAGATATAACGTCTTCATCTTCATGAGAGAAAGAGAGATTGGGAGGTGAAGGAATGAGAGCCTCACAAAATATACATGTGGGATGTAAGATCCCTAACCTTGATTTATGGTTAAACATTCTTTCTTACCATAATTGTATGCTTAAAACCTTAACAAAAACATTATGATGTGCTTTGATATCATGTGGCAAGATGATGCTTCAAGTTTGGTCCAGTTTGGACACTTTTTGAGCTAGTTATGCATATATGTTCTTATTTTAAACATAGTTGCAATTTACCCATATCTAGGATTTTTCTTACAATATGTCACATGCTTGTTTTGCATTATATGTTTTCTCATCATGTTTGATATATTTGATCTTTGGGGTACATTATTACACCTTGGTTTGAGTGGTGACATATTGTGTGAGATTAGGGTTTGCATGAATGCCCTAAGTTGATGTTTGACCTTGGGTGTTGAGCCCTAGTTTTTGGTGATCACCAAGTTTTTATTGAGCCTCTAGGGGGAGTCAATGAGGTTTTTGAACCCACCTCGGTCTCCAACTTTTCCTAGTGATCATGGTCAATGAGTTTCTATGTGGTCGCTATCCTTTCTACCGCATTGGTCGCTATGTTTTTCTTATGCCTCTTGGTTGCTAAGATGCTAGTGGTCTCTATGTTTTTCTAGACCACCTTGGTCGATGGTGTTTCTTGGTGTGATCACCCTAGTTGCATGGATGAATGTGGTGCTTGCATGGATGGGATCTCTTAAACACAAGACATGATTAGCATGACACCTAATCCCCCTTTCTCTCTCTCCAACCCTATGTTATATAAACCCCTCTCCTTGCATGCAAAAAATCTTTACACACCTAGTTTCCTGTCTCTTCCTTCCTTGGTTGTTTGGAGCTCGTCCCCTCTCTTTCTTAGTGGTGAAGGTGTATCTCAAGGTTGAAGAAGGAGGTCGATCTTCCTTGCATGCTGATCTAGGGTTTTCATCTACCCTTCTTGTGATCATTTGGTGCTTCCTTGCTCTTCTTCTTGGTCTTAGTGAGTGAGATCTCCCTCTTTACTTATTTTTTCCTTTCTGCCTTACCTTCTTCTTTCACTTCTTGGCCAAAACCATGGTATACATTGTAGTGCTTGAGCTAGAGCTTGAAGAACATCTTCTCTCTTACCTTTTCAACCTAGGGTTTGCTCTCTTTGTGGTAGAAGGAGCTAGGTTGGACGAATGGAGTGCTCAAGCCACCATTTCTACCCTTCTTCTTCATCTTCTTCTTCAAGATACCTTGCTGCTTGGAGTTTGTACATCATCTCCAAGGTGAATTATATAACTTTCTCCACGATTATCACTTACACTTACCTTGCATGTGCACAATCTTGTTCTAAAATGTTGTCTTAAGAAGAGAGATAGTATATTTTTCCCTATGGTTTGTGTTTACATGGTGAGCATGAGTATTATATCTCTCCTTGGATGAACCCTTACTCATGTGCTTGATTTTTCCTTAGTGATAGGAGTTTTTGGATGCTTGCATGCTTGTGGAAATGTTGATTTTTCTCTCCCAAATGATGGTTCATTTCTAGGGTTTCAAGTTGGTTTCCTCCTTGATATGGTACCTGATGGTGTGGTCTTGGTTTGGTTGACTTGCCTTCCTTGTGTCAACTTATTGATTTGACTTTAATTGTTGTTCCACACCTTGTTTGGTCTCCAAGTTTGACCTCATGTTTTGGTCGCTAAGATTTTTGAATGCTTCATGGTCACCAAGATTTCACCAACCATGGTCGATGAGATTTGTATCTCTATGTGGTCGCTATATTTTTTTAGCTTTGATGGTTGCTAAGAGTATTGATTTCAGTCACCACCAATTTTTTTGAACCTCGACGGTTGCCAAGGGTTTTAGATCTTGATCGGTCTCTATGTTTGATGTCTTCACTGGTCTCCATTGCTACTCAATCCCAATGGTCGTTCATGCTTCTGAGCTTTGGTGGTCACCAAGTCTCTTAATCTTTAGTGAATGATGACACCTCTGACCTTCAACGGTCAATGAAGTCTCTAACTCATGGTGGTCACTATGATCTTAACCCCTAGTGGTCTCTAAGGTACCTAGTCCTAGCAGTCGCTATGGTGCCCCTAATCTATGTGATCGCTATGTTTCCCTAACATAGACGGTTGATGAGATTTCCTAGTTCTATGGTTAATGGTTGAGTTGACTTTATGCTTTCATGCTTGATGGACATGTTAGACTAGGGTTTACCTATAATTTCTCTTTTGTAACCCTAATTCAACTCAATTTGCTAAACCTAACCCTAATATGAATCACGAATGATAATTAATCATACATTGCTTCCTTATGTGATTAGCACAATGAAAGATGTACTTTCTCTCTCTATGTTGATGAAATCCTAATTTGATGTTATATGAACATTATAGTTCTTAAATGCAAGGTTATGTCAAACTTATGTACCTCATGGATGGTGATGATTCATGAGACTTAAAGAGGCATGGAAAGATGATGATTTTTTTATAGGGAACAATGTGATGATCCTATGACATTGGACATGGCTTTGTGACCTAATTGAGGTGCTAATCTCTTATGATGCAATAAGGATTTGTATCCTATGGTGTCCACATGATGAGTGTGGTTCCATGTATGGTAATGAATAATACCATGTGGTTTGTGATCAAAGTTACTTTATGTACGTTTATATCTTCTGAAGTTGCAATCTACCCATGTTTTTGGTAGTATTGTTGTAGGGTTTGTACATAACTTGATTAATGCAACCTTAACTCACCTAATTGGCATTAGCTAATCAAATGAAACCCTAATCATATAGTGTCCTATTCCGTAGGTCCATTCCTGTGTTAGAACTTGCAGGATGGTGAAATGAGTGTTCCTTTAGTGGAAGCTCAGAGTCATACACTATTGAGTATATGCATTTCACAAGGATGGCTGCGGTCATACCTTAATAGGGGAAGGTCAGGGCCATATCTCAAATGATTATGTTTCAATATATGTGATATGATTGAGGACAACTATGGTTGTACCTCAAATGATTGGGTTTTGTATACCCTAGCTTTACTAGTATTGTGACCTTTATAAGGGTGGACTAGGTTTTTTACTAGGGTTGTGACCTATATACCAAGGGAAGACTTGGCATATTTGCAGCTTTACCTTATGTGTCACTATGGCGGACTCGTATTTACCTAGGGATGACATGGAATATTATTGCACTACAAATTCACTAGGAATATAATTCCTAGAGTTTATCAAAACCAAAGTGCAATAATGCCACCCGTAAGAGAATAGATCTTATCATAGTATAGTTAAGGATCGAATCCCAAGGGACACCACTTTTAAGAATTGTATAATGAATGTATCTTAGCAAGAACTAGTATATATCACAAAAGTTGAGATTGGTTTGTTTAATCTAAGGTTGCAAGAATAAAAGAGCTAGATTATGGTTCTAGTTATCAATGGATGGAAACACTAGGATGGAACTAGGTTTCACCGCCACTACTTGAATTTGCACAATCATTCAAATATAAACAAGTATACATATGTAATTGGAGTTATGTAAGGTTTCCTCTTCCGACATCAGAAACATGCTTGAGTAGATATCCCTATTAGCTGATGTCTCGTTACTTACAAATCCTCTATCCACTACTCCGTAGACTTTTTAGAAGAAGTTCTCATCATGGTGTCAACCAAAGATAATCAGTATTCAAATCTTAGACATTGACATTCTCACTGTAAAAGATTATAATAAATCACATAAAGTGGGTGATCAATCAATAGGACATGCAATAAATCCTTAGCTATGAATTAAATGAGTTCATACAAGAATTTGAATATGAATGAAATTGCAAGAAACCAGTATTGGGGCTAGATCCCACACCCTAGTGAAAAGACTACTCCCTTGACATGGAGAGATTAATATCACTAGTAGAGGAGGAGGGCACCATCACAGTCATGACAATAATAGAAGCGGCTCGGTGTGGTGTGTGACAACAAACTTCCTTCCTTCTTTCTCCTTTAGGTATTAACCCTAATTTGTAGCAAAGCAGGTGAATGAACAATGGGTCGAAGGTGAGATTGATCGACCAAAGAGGGAGATCGACAGCCTAGAGTTGTTGATGAAAGAGATCTGTCAATCAATTGTGGAGTTCAATAGAAGTTGCCAAGCTAGGTCAATAGAATTAGCTTGATCGATAGGTGTCATCCTTGCTCTGATATCAGCAGTAGCCTTTCAGTGTTTTTTTCTCTAAATTTTTTTGAGATCCTTTGTACGACTGCGATGGGGGCCTATTCATAGGGTCCCAATTGTCAACCTTTTTCCATTGGTGTCAGTCATTTTCTTTCGATCGATCGGTATATCGATTGATGGTTTTGGACTTTTGGCCATCGATCTTGGAAGTCGACGGCACTGTCGACCTTGAGGGTCAACAAGGAAGTCAGGCATATATTGTCATCGACAAGAGTGTCAACAATAGTAGGTCGATAGGATGGTGTCTTGTCGGTTGCTGGCCAATGATGATGTCAAGCAGGAGAGATCAACAACGGTGTCAATGGGTTATTGATCTGGAAGGTTGACAAGGTTGTTGAGCATATGTTTGTCGATCATCTGTCGATGCTCAATATTTTTTGAAAATTGAAGGTTGATTGGCATGTTGATCCATGGGTCGATTTTGGTCTTGGATACAATTTTTGTGTATCGATCTGCCTTCTAAAAGTGTTCAAAATCCATTTTGGTCTGGGGCACTGCTTTGCACCTTGCGAGGCACGTCCTCCTCTCGACTCCTGCCCACTGAAGGGAAGCGGGACCCCCCCATGCAAACTTGCTATAGAGTGATAGAATTCAGAACCTGCAAAGGGAGTCAAGAAAAGTATCAAATTCCTACAATTTATCATAAAAAGATAAATAGATCAAAACAAAACTATTCCTAATGAAAACTCAGCTATATGAATGCTAAACTAGACTAATAATGTAGCTAAAACTAGGATAAATATGCATTCATTAAAATACCCCGAACTTAAACGTTGCTCGTCCTCGAGTAACATAAAATTTGAACATTCACCAAATTTATACTTTTGGCCCATGTGATTGCCTCATCCTCCCATCATGTTGTTTTCCTTACCACCTGACATGGTCAAGCTGCCCCAACTTCCTGAGATCACTTAACACACCTTTCAATATCTTCAATCATGAATTCATTTCCCAACGACATTTCCTCACCACTGTCTCAATATCAAGCGTGTTAAGGAGTTTCATGAGGGTTTAGAGAGACCCACAAAACAACAAGTATGCATTTGATCCGACACTAGTGTAGTCAAAAGAATGATAAAATTTTGAGGCATTCATTTTTCCCATAGCTATAAGAAGGAACTAAATGGAGGTATGGAGGGGAGCGATCTGTCCTCTATTCGACACAAGATCTTTTTATTTCTTTGTTTGCAGTTACATTGACCACATGTTTTGGTGTGCTCTTTGGCATCTTTTCTTGGTGGTATGCCCCTTTTAGATTTGCAAGGGGTACAGAAGAAGCAGTAGAGGGGGGAAGTGGATGTGCCACCCTGATCTTAGAGTTTGTCACATTTTTGTGACTGGAATGGCAGGTAAGAAGATGGAGGCAGAAGTGTCAAAGAGAGTTTGGATCGTCATGCAACTTGATTTACAATTCAGTGCACCTGGTTGTTCTCCTTATCACACTACATTCAAATAATGACTCAAAGAGGGTGCAAATGGAAATTCCATGCAATTTTTTCACTAGTCAATATGGATCACGATGTTTTTTACCGCTCTCAGTTCCTTCAGAGCTTGCCATCTTTTCCAAGGAAGCACGATTTGAGTCATAGGCCATAAAGGATAATTTCTATCCATTGGTTAGTTTAAAAAATTGGTCCTTTTGAGGTGTTGGTTCGAATAAGGGGAAATATTTATGAAAAATACATAATTTAAGCTAACTAGGTAATGGCTTTGTTTACTCTAAGAAATTTTGAAAAAAATTGAACTAAAAGAGATGCATGATGAATTCAATGATAGGATCATAAGTAATAAGTAGATAAGTGTGGGTAGAAAGTAGAATAGTACCTCCCACCCTCCACCTCAAACTTAAATATTTTCTCATCCTTGAGCAAACACTAAATCCAAGATGGAGGGGAAAGACTTTGCTGGTTGGTCCACGTGTCGTGGTTTCTCTCCCTTCAGCAAGAGTCATTTACCTAAAATCAAAATTGTTAGAACTAGTGATCTTGTCATGAGATGAACTAATTGACTAAATGCAATATGAACTAAGATGTAAAAATGATTGGAAATGAAATAAATGATCAGGTGGTCTCCAGAAGTGCCTTTATTTTATGTTGATGGCTCGACACCTGATATGTTAGTAATGATATGTTGGAGGGATGAGGGGGAGATGTTGGTTGTCCTGCATATAATTCATTATGAAATAGCATTTGAGATGGTAGCCATTGACTTTGAATTCTCCAATTTTCTCACTCCAGATCAACACAACTCCATGACGGAAGATATGCTTGACTATGAATGGACCCGACTATCGAGTCTTGAGCTTTCTTGAGAAGAGGTAGAGGCAAGAATTATGTAGTAATACTTGATGTCTAACTTGCAGGTCCTTCCTCTTTAGGTGGACATCATGCCACATCATCATACACTCCTCATAGATGCAGACATTTTCATATACAGTCAATCATAACTCTTCAAGCTCTTGAAGTTGAAGTAGCCTGTTCTCTTTTGTTGCACGAAAGTCGAAGTTGAGCTACTTGATAACCCATTGGTCTTTGTGTTCAAGCTCCATCGGTAGATGATAGGACTTTCCATAGACCAGGAGAAAAGGTGTTCTGCCAAGTGGAGTTTGTAGACAGTTCGATAAGCCCATAGAGCATCATTCAACTTGTGGGCCCAATACTGCCATGTCTTACCAACTATTTTTTCAAGAACAAATTTTATTTGACAGTTGGAAACCTCCACCTCTCCACTCGTCTGAGGATGATATGGAGTGGCTACTCAGTGGGTAACACCATATCTATGAAGGAGAGTTTCGAAGATGCTATCAAGGAAGTGTGATCCCCCGTCTAAAATGACAGTGCACAAGATTCCAAAGCATGGGACCTTATATCTTTGAACATCTTTATAACTGTCTTGAAACCACAAGAAACGATGGGGATTTCTTTAAGCCACTTAGAAACATAGTCAACTACGATGAGTATGTAGGAGAAACCATAATAAGAGGGGAATAGACCCATGTAGTTTACACACCACACATCAAAAATTTCTACTTCTTACCAATGATTAAGGGGCATTTCATCCCTCTTGGAAATATTGCCAAATCTTTGGCATTGATCACATACTTTGACAAAACTGTGAGCATCCTTGAAGATAGAAGGTCATAAGAATCCACATAGTAGGACTTTGAATGCGGTCTTCTTAGAGCTCATGTGACCCCCTTTTGGGCCTGAGTGACACTCCTCCAAATGAGAGGAGCTTCTTCTTCAGATATACAACGAAGGTAGAGACCATCAGAGCATAAATGAAACAGATAGGGCCCGTCCCAATAGTAGTGATGAACATCTGACATGAACTTCCTTATTTCATTTTCGGTGCTATCAGGGTGAAGGATTCCTACAACTAAGTAATTGACCAGATTAGCATACCCTGATGTGAACATAGATATTGTAGCAAGTGGTCATCAGGTAAAGAGTTGTTGATAGGAACTTCATCAAAATCTTGAATATGTAATCTGCTGAGGTGATCAACAACTACATTTTGGGCCCCCTTCTTGTCTTTGATCTCCATATTATACTCTTGTAGTAATAGGATCCATCTGATCAACCTGGGCTTCATATATTTCTTTGACATTAAATACCTTATAATAGTGTGATCAGTATAGACTATCACCTATGAGCCTATAAGGTAAGAGAGAATTTTTTTAAAGGCAAAGACAATGGAAAGAAGCTCCTTTCTAGTTGTAGCATAACTCCACTGTGTGTCATCTAGTGTCCTGCTTGCATAGTAGATGATGTGATGCTTTTAATCAAAACATTTCCCTAGTACTACACTTACGGTATAATCACTAGCATCACACATGATCTCAAAGGGAAGAGACCAATCTGTGGCACGAAGGATGGGAGTTGAGGTGAGGGCTTCCTTCAAGGTGTTGAATATCTTCATGCAATTAGAGTTGAAGTTGAAGTCCATATTTTTTTGAAGAATATATATCAAGGGCTTGGTGATCTTATTAAAGCCATGAATAAACCTCCTATAAAATATGAGATGTACTAAGAATGCTCACAAATCCTTGATAGTGATTGGAGGAGGTAGCTTTGCTATTAATTCAGCCTTCACTTTATCAACTTCAATTCCTTTGGAGATGACCATGTGCTCTAGAACAATGCCCTCCTTCACCATGAAGTGAAAATTTTCCCAATTAAGCACCATGTGTGCTTCTTCACAAAATTCTAAAACCAAGAAAAGGTTGTGTAGATATTGTTCAAAAGAACCTCCATTGACTAAAAAGTTATCCATGAAGATCTCCATTATGTTTTCAGTAATGTTGGTGAAGATGGAAAATATGCAACATTGAAAAGAGGCTGGTGTGTTGCATAATCCGAAAGGCATGCAGCAAAAAGCATACATGCCAAAGGGACACATGAATGATTTCTTCTCTTGATCGCTCAGATGGATGGGTATCTGATAAAAATTGGAGTATCCATATAAATAGCAAAATAACTCCTAGTATGTAAGCCTCTCTAGGACTTGACCAAGAAACAAAAGTGGGAAGTGGTCCTTCCTTGTTGCCTTGTTGAGCTTGTGGTAGTCTATGCACATGTGCCACCCGGTCACAATGTGTGTGGGAATAAAATCATTCTTTTCATTAAGAACAACTGTGGTGCCTCCTTTATTTGGCACCACATGCACAGGGCTCACCCAGGGTGAATCAAAGATGAGATAGATAATCTCAGAAAGTAGCAACTTTATCACCTCCTTGCGAACCACCTCCTTTAAGATTGGATTTAGCTTATGTTGAGGATCGATGGATGGCTTATAATTATCAGCCATGTTGATTATGTGCATACAGAGGGATTGACTCACTCCAGCGAGACCAATTATCTTATAACCTAGTGCCTTTTTTCTTCTCTTCCATTTGATCAATAGCTTGTCTTCATGAGTTGCTGTGAGATCTACATTGATGATGACTGGGCAGACCTTCTTCTCATCTAGGAAAGCATACTTGAACCCCTCAGGTATAGGTTTCATCTTTGGCTCAGTAGGTTCTTATTCTTCAATAATGGAGGCAGATTTGGGATCTTCAAACTTGACCTTAGGATCTTCTATAGCAGAGTTTAGGAGAAAGAGAAATTTCTCCACCTATTCATCATCCAATTCATGAGCGTTGGCATTGATGAGTGCAGTCTCTAAAAGGTCTTTAGAAGTATAATCTTCCTATCTTTGTTGTGTCATTTTGTTAAGACAATCAATTAAATAGCATTGCTTTTAGAAGGAGGGAACCTTGAGACTCTAAAGTCAATAGTATTTGTCTCGATCCTTAATGTCAAGATTCCCACTTCAACATCAATGAATGCATGAGCAATAGCAAGGAAGGGACACCCAAAGATAAAAGGATACATTGGTCTTCCTTAATGTCCATGATGACAAAGTCACATGGGCAATATGACTTGGGACCTACACAAATAGGGATATCTTCTACAATACCCATGGGGGTAGTCATTGTAGAGTCAACAAGTTGAATCATAATGCTAGTAGGGAGGATGTTTGTTGTGAAGCCTAGTCATTTACACAAGCTATAGCGCATGATAGAAATGCTTGCCCCAAGATTGGCTAGGACCTTCCTACACGTAGTGTCTCCAACAAAACAAGAGATGCTAAAATATCCATGATCTTTTAATTCCTTTGTCATCTTGATTAGGATGATATCTAATGTCGTCTGTTCTAGCTTCACAGTCTCAATCTCCTCTATTCAGTACTTGCACATGAATATGGTCTTTAAGAACTTTGTCCAAGATGATATTTCTATAAGAGCATCAAGGAGAGGTATGTCAACATGTAACTTCATCGCTTCTTTGAACTTTATGAATCTTGAGTCTAGCTGTGTCTGAGCTAGATGACTCTAGTATGGGACTTGGGGCTTGCAGACAAACACCACAAGCATGGAGAGAGGGGGTGGTGCAACTTCTGGTGCCTTCTCAGGATTAGGTGTGCTATCTACCATTGCAGTTCCAACAACTGATTCTGCTGGTGTAGCTATTGGTACAACTATTAGAATATCTTCTTCATCCTCGTCATCTTCAAGGATCAACCCATTATATTATTGGAGCTGGAGGTTCTGGCAGCACGGGTTGAGAGCATGTAGTGACAACCTCTAGCTATTCTTCTTGGTGCTTGGGGTTGCCTTCAGGTTGGCATGCGAATAAGCCAGTTGGAGGACAGATTGCGACATCATTTTGAGCGAGCTGAGACTCCATGCATTTGTTGTAGGCCTGTTGGTTTGCCAATATCTTCTCAATAGTGTCTAGGCAAATTTGTTCATTGGGTACATGTGTATTCAACTGACTACCTTGACCCAAGAGAAGCTTCCCTTGATTATAGTTGTTTCCCTGGTTGATATTGTTGTGGTACTGACCAGGGTTATAGTTATTCTGGAGGTAGTTTTGATTCTGTTGGAAGCCAAGAGGACCCCAAACTTGGTTCTGGTGGGGTCCCTATTGGAACTGTTGTTCATTAGCTGCTCCATATGGATTTCTATATTGGAACCCTGGATGGTTCCTTGGCTTGTTGGGGTTGTAGTACTCCTGTCTCGAAATGGAATTGATAGCATTAAATTCTTTAATGACTAGAGAACTATCAAAATGATGTTGAATCATGTTCATAGTGGCCTGGTAGAGATGGTTGCATTGTAGACTTGTGTGGACTTCTGAACTACAAACTTGGTAGACTTTTAGGGATGCCTTAGGTTGAAGGGAGGATTGGCCTCTTTGCCCACTATTTAGAAGGGTGCACTCAAGGTTGTCTATCTTTAGGGTGATCATATTTAGAGATTTAGTAGTTGCCTCCAATTTATATTTATCTTCCTCCATTGCCACCTTGAGGTTGCCTCCCTTGCGGGATGAACCCCAATTGGCTTGGTTCTTGGCTGCCCAACTAACAACCTTCTAGGAATTGTTAAAGCTTTTCCACATGCAATCTCCACTAGAGGAAACATTGAGGAATCACTTGATATCATCATCAACTCCTCTATAGAAATGTTCTAGAAGTTGTGAAAGAGGTATGCCATGATGAGGGCATTTTCATAGAAACTCCTTGAATCTCTCCCAGGATTCAAAGAGAGTCTTGGGTGGATCTTGATTGAAGCTAGTGATATCCCCTCTGAGCTGATAAGTGAGTGATGGTGGAAAGAACTTATCAAGGAATTGGCTCTAAAGTTCCTCCCAAGTTGTGATGCTGTGATCATCTAGGGAAATGTAACATACCCTAGCCTTATCCATGAGGGAGTATTGGAAAAATCTCAACTTCATTGCCTATTCTGGGACTCTAGCTTGTTTACTCAGTCCACAAATATCTATGAATTTCTACAAAATGTTCATGGGGGTCTTCACCGACGTGTCCTCCAAAGCTGTTGTTTTGCATCATCATCACCCAATTTGTCTTGATTTAAAAGTTTTGAGCTTGGATGGAAGGTTGGACAATAGGATTGCGTACATCTACAACCTTTGGGATAGAGAACTCTCCTAATTCTCTCTATCACTCTCTATCTATAGTAGCTTGCTACTCTACTTGTACGGACGCTCTGGCTTCAGCCATGAGCCTCTCTCTTTGTGCAGTCTGGGCTGCTTGCACCCTACGGTTGACCTCATTGTTCATCTTGGCTCTTTGTCCACGAAGGAGCATGTGATATGTCCTTTCGATCTTGAGGTCAATGGGAGTCAATGAATCGACGTTAGAGGAGCATAGCATGCATGAGAATGATCACCTAAAAATTATGGGAAGCTAAATTTAGATGGTTTGAAGAATAATTTTGATTCAAGATGATATGCAATAATATCATTTGAAAAATAAAATTCCTAACTAATCCAAGTGAGTTACAAAGATAAAAAAATTCTATTGTCCCCGAAAACGTCACCAAAATTTGACGTGGAATATTATCACTAAAAATTCACTAGGAATATAATTTCTAGAGTTTACCAAAGCCAAATGCAACAATGCCACCCACAAGTGGACATATCTTATCACAATACAATTAAGGATTGAATCCCAAGGGACAACATTTTTAAGAATTATCTAATCGAAGCAGCTTAGCAAGAACTAGTATTTATCACAAAAGTTGAGATTGGTTTGTTTAATCTAAGGTTGCAAGAATAAAAGGAGCGAAATTAAGGTTCTAGTTATCAATGGATGCAAACACTAGGGTGGGACTGGGTTTCACCACCACCAATCAAATTTGCACAATCATTCAAATCTAAACAAGTATGAAAATATAATTGGAGTTATGTAATTTTCCTCTTTAGGTGTTAGAAGCATGAATGAGTAGATAGCCCTATAAGCTCAATTTCTCATTACTTACAGATCCTCTATCCACTACTCCATAGAATTTCCATCAGAAGTTCTCATTAGGGTGTCAACCAAAGATAATCAATATTCAAATCTTAAACATTGAAGTTCTCACAATATAAGATTATAATAAATCACATAAGGCGGGTGATCAATCCATAAGACATGCAATAAATGATTAGCTATGAATTAAATGAGTTCATAAAATAATTCAAATATGAATGAAATTACAAGAAATGGGTACTGGGACTAGTCCCCACACCCCAGTGAAAAGACTACTCCCTCAATATGGAGAGATTAATATCACTAGAAGAAGAGGAGGACACCATCACAGTTATGATGGTAATAGAAGTGGCTCGGTGTGGTGTGCAACATCATACTTCCTTCCTTATTTCTCCTTCAAGTATTAGCCCTGACTTGTAGTAGAAGTAGGTGGATGAACAATGGGTCAAAGGAGAGATAAATCACCCAAAGAGGAAGATCAGTGGCCTAGAGTTGTTGATGAAAGATATCTGTTGATCAATACTAGAGTTTGATAGAAGTCACCAAGCTAGGTCGATAGAACTAGCTTAGTTGATAGGTGTCATCCTTGCTCTGATCTCAGTGACAGCCATTCAGTGTTTTTGTATCCAATTTTTTTCGAGATCCTTTGTACGACTACGATGGGGGCTGATAACACCCATTTTATGGATGCTAGAACCTATATTTTATTCTCAAAATAGATTCCAAACTTAAATTCCTCTCCATTTTATCCTATTTATTATGAAACATCATGCCCATTATGCCCCTGACAATATTTCTCATCTTTTGCAGGGATTTTCCTATTTTTCCACAAGAAAAGAAGTACCAATGAGCCCATCAGGCCCATCATCAATGAGGTCCACATTCTGGCCTGGTAGCTCGTGAGGCCGACACACCCTCTTACCCGTCATGGTCACTACCTCCTATGATAGCAACTCAACACAGAAGTCTCATGCAGGAGTCCCTGTTCGCTGCATCCCTCTACCCGATATGGTGCCTAACTCGTCACGATTCATGAACCGATGAGGTTGTTACCTGACATGGACACCCCTCAGTGTCGTGGCCCAAAAAGGCTCCAACCTGCCACAGCTGCACCCAATATGTTTGCTGCCCGGCACACTCCGAGCCCGACATGCATGATGGGTGACAAACTTATCGACCCCTCCTGAAGCCTCAAGAAAGGAGCCATATATGAAAGACATGTGGGTCAATAAAAGCTACAACTTCTATCAACTCGCTGCCCATAAATAGCAGCTACAAGCCTACGATGGGATAGGTCGGACCCTGCTAGAGCTAGCCCCCAGAGTAAAGGAGCTAGTGTGTCGAGTCCCAAGGAGTCTGCCGGGCGATAACTAGGTGGATGGGAGGAGTTCACTTAGAGACCATTTCGGTAGCAACAAGCATCATGATATGATCCTCAAGGCCACTTCAAGAATGTCGGGTTCCTATTTGGGCTTCAACACGAGTTGGCCTGCCCACCTATACCCGACATGAAAAACCTAAGAGCCTTAAGATAATGTTAACCCGATATGTATCCTAACCCAGCACAATACCCAACCTGATATGGTCTATACCCGTCATGGTTGCAGCCCAACATGGCCAGAAACCCAACATGACCATATCGGGCGGAGGTCCTATCCCGATACGACTCTAACCCGTCACGGTCCATGGCCCGACACGGCTAAGGACCCGACATGGTCGTAGCTTGATATGACCTCTACCCAGTACCGGGTTAGCATTATCTTAGGTGTCAGTTGCTATGTACTTCGATCTCTCAAATCAAGGAGACTGATACTTATCTTCTCTTTACAACATTTACTTTCATTTAGTTACAATATTATAACTAAACCATTATGTTTCTTTATGATTATTGGAATATATGGAGTTTATATCCTATCATTCTATGCATGGCTTTATTTCATTGGATGATTTATTTCTGGCATCTGAGTTCTAGTTCCTTCTTTCTGATTCACGCTTTTGACTAGCTATTGAATCGTATATCTTTTTTTGATTCCTTCGAGAGAAGGATGTTGCAAACTTCTAGAGCTTGGTCTGATTCTGGTGTACAAGAGTACCTGAAACTAGAGTTGTGCCCGATTTATCTTTCCGCATGGGCCCATACCTGGTACCTTTGAGAGTAGGAACCCGGTGCATGGTTCTAAGTTTTCTTTCTTCGTGCTATACTCTGAAGATAGTTCTATCTCCTCGGTTTCTATATGCAAAACCACCATAAAAACTGCTAAACCCAAAATACCCAAAGTTGTAATCTTTTTGGTAACTCCCCTTGGAGATAGGTTTTAGTTTAATTCTTTGTGATTCTTTTACTACAACAAACCTTAATCCTTCAACTCTTCGACGTTCTTAGACAAGTAAAACTTGGGTTTTGAAGTGCTATTCTCCTAGTCCCTGTGTTCGACCCTGAACTACTTCGACCCTGTGCTAGTTGCAGGAGTCTTAAACATTCAAGTTTTATAAATTACTAAAGTCCGATGACCTAGACATGTCTCTATTTTTGGACCCACATTTAAGGCTTATCAACTTTTTGGCGCCGTTGTCGGGGATTCGACTACAAATATCATTCTACAAACTCAAGTTTTACTTGCACTTTGCCAAAAATCTTGTACATATGCATATAATATTGCAGATACTTATTGCACATAGTTTCTATAGCACACTTATAGTTTTACATCTCTTCTTTTTAGGTACTTCTTCATCTCTTCAAACCCTCTTATATCTGACAAGCAATGGTCGAGGAAGCACCCAAAGCTCGGTCTCTTTGTTCTTTTAGCCAAGTAAGGGCAAATGAGGAAAGGAAACCAGTGGTGGAGCAACCGCTCAATGTGTCTAACTTTGAGCTGAAGCCAACTTTTCTCCACCTACTCCAACACAACCATTTTTGAGGAAACACTAGTGAAGAGAATCCTTACAATCATCTCACGACATTCAAGCAGACTGATAACCTCCAATTTTGGATGATTATCTTAGTCTTTTTCTTTAGTTTTCCATACTCTTTATAAAGTAAATATATACATAATCCCTAAATTCTCCCTCTTATTGTAAATATACTATTAGACTAACTTTTCCCTTTTATATTTGCAGAAAAATACATAAAAAATCATAAAAGACTAAATCAGCCTCAAGACCGCATGGACTCAAACGGTCCCAAGACCGCATGAAGCCAATCGGTCCCGAGACCGCATGGAGTCACACGGTCTCAAGACCGCATGAAGCCAACCAGTCCCGAGACCACATGGAGTCAACGGGTCTCGAGACCGCATGGAGTCAACCGGTCTCGAGACCACATGGAGTCAACCGGTCCCGAGACCGCATGAAGCCAACCGGTCCCGAGACCGCATGAAGCCAACCGGTCCTGAGACCGCATGGAGTCAACCGGTCTTGAGACCGCATGAAGCCGACCGGTCCCAAGGTCCAAACGGTCTTGAGGTCGCAACAGTCTCAAGGTCCAAACAGTCTTGAGGTCCAAATGGTCTTGAGATCCAAACGGTCTTGAGATCCAAACGGTCTCAAGGTCCAAACGGTCTCAGGCCCAAACGGTCTTGAGGTCCAAACGGTCTCCAAACTGTTTGGACTTCACTTAAGGCCTATAAATAAGACCACGAGGGTCCTCCACCAGATATCAAGTTTCAGACGTCCAAAGGCTGCCTCAATCACTCCAGAGCACTTACGACTTCCATCCTCCACCCTGGGGCTGCCGATCTGAGACCCATACTCCATCTTGAAGCTGCTTTCTCTCTCTCCTCCAAGGAAGGTGGGAAGAGGGAGATCTCGTCATCGCGTAACCTGTGAAGCTGGTGGATCATTTCTCTCTCTCCAAGGGGTTGACTTTCTTCTCTCCTTTTTGGGGATGATGCACTCTCTCTCTTCTTGCCTCCTTCTTTGTCCTAGTCATGAGCGAGTAGTCTCTCTCACTAGGGTGCGGGGAGTAGCCCCGCTACCCATGTTTTCATATCATGTAAATGTAATTCATAGTTTGTAATATAGAGTTCTTATCTTTTTAGTTCAACATCAAACGTTTAATGAATGCATGTTGCTTGATCTCCAACTTGTGTTATCCTTTATCTTTTAGTATGAATTGTCTACGTTTGTACTATTAGATTCGAAACTCATTTGTATGTTGGTTCTTGGTGCATGTATCCACCATGCATCTGTTTCGGTATCTAGGAGTGTATCTCAAGAAGTGGAGTAAACTCACTATCATTCGTTGCACTTTCATACTATGAAATGGAATCAGTTGACGTATGAAAGTGCAACCTTGGTAAGTCGAGGAACACACTTCGCAAGGGGAATGATGCAAAGTAGGTGACCATTTGTTCGGGAATGGCTGGCGTTGCAACATTCCCGCACTTCTCGTAGTTAGTTCTCTAAAAGGAAACTAAGCCTACAAAGATACTAACTGACTAAACTCTTTTTGCAGGTTATGTTTTGCTTTGGATGTGCTGATCCATGTGTAGTGGCGGTGAAAACCGATCACACCCTAGTGACTTTTATCATTGTTTAACTCCTTAGTTTTACTTGCTTTCTTACTTTTTCATGTTCTTATTTTAAAACAACACAATCCAACTTTCGATTTAAGTGCCTACTAGTGAGTGATTAAGTGAAATTCTAACATTTTCCTTCTTGTTGCTTGCAACAAGACCGTTGTCCTTAGGATTCGACCCTTAACTATACTACGATAAGACTTCCACGTATCTTAGCATACGTGGGTGGAGTTCTCCATCTAGTATATGCAAGGCTAAACCTAAAGACTTACTATCTTTAGGATTTTTAGTCGGTGCACGCAATTCCACATAAGTGGAAGCTCCATCAAAAATTGGCGTCGTTGCCGGGGACAACGGAACGTTGTAATTTCATTTAGCATCTTCCTAGTTGGTTAGGATCTTACAATTTCTTTTTAATCATAAATCTATATCTTCTTGAAACCAATATATCTTTACCATTATCTAAAGGTGTTTTCTTTTCTCTACTCAGGAAGAAAACGTGCATGCGATCATCACATAACCGCGGATTCTCCCCTGATCTGGAGTTTGACTCTGAGGTAGAGAGAAGTTTCCATCGCCGCATTCGTCTCAATCACCAATGAACCAGGCAAATGGATGACGAACAACACCAGGCTGCTTTGGTGATGGAGAGGGTAAATGGCGCCATCGCCGCTCAACGGGCACAACTCATCGCAGACACTCGTGCCCAAATCCAAGCAGAGATTCGTGCGGAAGAGCAAGCCCGCATCAGAGCTGAAATCGAGGCAGCAACCCAAGCTGCTTAGTTGGAGTTAAGAAACAAGCAACTGAGGGACTACGCTGTCCCAAAGAACTATGAGGATAACCACCCGGTCCGACCTCCAATTATCAATATTCCCAACTTCGATATACGGACCCAGTGGATCCAGATCATGCAAGGCATCTCTTTCTCCGGAGGTTTTGGAGATGATTGCATGGATCATCTGAAAAGGTTTAAGGCACTGTGCCGCCTGGTTCCGCAAGCCGGAGTCTCTTTTGATGTGATAATGCTTCATCTGTTCCATTTCACTCTGTCTGGGAGGGCCCTGAGTTGGTATAACTCACTTGACAGGGAACCCATAATAACCACCTGGGCTCCCCTAGAGGAAAAGTTCTTAGAGAAGTTCCCCACCTCACTGACTTATGAGATCAGAGGGCAGATCAATCACTTCTCTCAACTACCTGAAGAAACCCTTATTGAAGCATGGGAAAGGTTTAAAGAACTTTTGCGGAAGTGCCCCCATCATGGAATCTCCCAGAACCAATTGATAGAAACCTTCTATCGGGGAGTGAGCGATGATATCAAACAGTTATTGGATTCCTCATATGGAGGAAACTTCATGAGAAAGAATTATGAGGACGCCTGGAAAATTGTTACACTCGGAGCTGAAAACCAGTCCAACTGGGGACGGTCAGCCGGTAAAGGTGTCCTCAAGGTCTACAAAGCTGAAGAATCAATAGAGATGAAGGCAATAGCTAAAGCCTTGAAAACCATAGGTCATAAACAACAAGCTCTCAAGACTTCTCTCGGAGAGTTTGATAAGAAGAAAAATCCTCTAGTTCAACAAGTCAAGGCCGCCACAGGAACCTGTGAGGCCTGTCATGCTTCTAACCATCCGACCCTTTCCTGTGGTATGCTTTATAATGTGATGATGGATCTGCATCCACCACCACAACCATATGAACCTATCACTGATCAATAGGAAGAACAACTATCGGAACAAGTCAACTCTATCCACTCTATCCCTGGACAAGTCTACTACAACCCTAATCAGCCAAGGAATCATCCATGATTTCAGTATGGAAACCCTGCTGGGACCGCTAATCCACAACATTAGACGTAGGGAAGATCCTCTAGTAGGTTGCCGCCTGGGTTCCCAAACAATTTCAACCAAAATCAAGGGAATTCCAGGAATAACTTCCCTAGGGCTAACTACCCTAGGAACCAATCGGCCTACTACCAGTACACTCATCCTCCGCTTCATCCACAGCTGCATACTCAACAACCTCAGCTGGCGTTACCACCACAATAATTTCAACAAGCCCAACAACAAAGTCCCCTGAAAAACACTCCTTCTCAACTGGAAGATGAAATATCCTTGATAAGGCAGATGCTGCAATCTCAACATACTATGCTCGCTAATCAGCAAGCGCAGCAAAACGCAGTAGAAGCCCAACTTGCCCAGATTGCTGCACAATTGAAGCCTCCGACAGGCACATTTGCAGGGCAGCCCGAATCAAATCCTAAGCATGGACAGAATAGACATGAACAATTGAATGCTGTCACCACGAGATCGGGACGCACTCTTCATGAGATTACCAAGTTCACTCTAGATAATGATGACACACCTACTTTTATGACGAATGAGAGCCCGCAACAAGGAATGGAGAAGCCCTCAAAGGGCAGAAAGGGCAAAGATAAAGACCAAGTGTCCGCAGAACCCGAAGTTTTGCAATATAAACCAAGAATCCCGTATCCAGGTAAACTGTGAGAAACGAAGATGGACACCAGGTTTCAAAAGTTCAAGGAGGTGATGAAGAAACTGTACATTGATATCCCGCTCCTCGATGCTCTTTCTGAGGTGCCGTCCTGGACAAAATACCTCAAAACCTTGTTATCAAGAAAGTATATCACCGAGGAGCAAGAAACTGTAAAGCTTGCCCATACCGCTTCTGACATTATCCTAAACAAAATGCCAAAAAAGAAGAAGGATCCATGATCCTTCAGAATTCAATGTTGCATTGGAAACACATCTACTAAAAAGGGATTAGCTGACCTTGGGGCCAGCATATCCATCATGCCTTACTCTATGTGCAAACGTCTGGGTTTCACCAAATTGCTGCCTACAGCAATGACTATTCAATTAGCTGATTCCACCATAACCGCACCTCTGGGGATCATTGAAGATATCCCAGTAAGGATAAGCAAGGATGCCTACGTTCCGTGCGACTTCGTTATCATGGATATTAAAGAAGACTTGAGATACTCGATTATTTTCGGCAGACCTTTCCTTGCTACTGCCAGGGCACTTATTGACGTCGAAGCTGGCACCATCATCCTTAGGCTCGAAAAAGAAGCAATTCAATTCCGAGTCCTAAACAGCATGAAAGGCCCTAGTATCCAAGAGGAGGTTTTCTTCTTGACGCAATAAAACAAATGTCTCACTTAGAAATATCTGAGCCAGCTGACGAACTAGAGAATGTCCTAATCAATCCGGATGTTGAATTCTTTGCGAACGAACTAGTTCAACAGTGTCTGCAACATTTAGAAAAGGCTGAAGAAGCACCAACGACCACTTTTGAAGAACTTAAAGCTGTTAAAATTATAGAAGCAGCTGATCCACCAAAAGCCCCTGAAATGAAGACTTTACCACAGGGCTTAAACATGTTTTCTTAGATGAGGAAAAACTATGCCCGGTCATCATCAACTCTACCCTTACAGAAGATTAGGAAGAAAGGCTTCTGGATGAGCTGAAGAAGCATAAAAAGGTCATTGGATATAAGATAACTGACCTAACGGGCATAAATCCAACCCTGTGTATGCACAAAATTCCAATGGTTGAAGAATTCAAGCCATCTCGTGAACATCAAAGAAAACTGAATCCTAATCTCAAGGAGGTGGTTCGCCTGGAGGTCCTCAAATTACTCAAAGCTGGCATAATCTACCCTATTTCTGACTCCCAGTGGGTCAGCCCTATCCAGGTTGTTCCAAAAAAAAGGGGGCACTACTGTAGTGATCAACGACAAAAATGAGTTGGTGCCTACCAGGACTGTAACAGGGTGGCAGATGTGTATTGACTATAGGAAGATGAACAAAGCCACGAGGAAAGACCACTACCCTCTACCCTTCCTCGATGAAGTTTTGGAACGTCTAGCTCATCAGAAATATTTTTGCTATCTCGATGGTTACTCCGGGTTTTACCAAATACCCATACACCCGGAGGACCAGGAAAAATTACCTTCACCTGTCCTTTTGGGACATATGCCTTTAGAAGAATGTCGTTCGGGTTGTGTAACACACCCGCTACGTTCCAATGGTGTATGTCTGCCATCTTCTCCGGTTTAACTGAATCCATCATGGAGGTGTTTATGGACGATTTCTCAGTTTATGGAGATTCCTTTGATAACTGTTTAATCAATCTTGGACAAGTTCTGCAATGCTGCGAGGAAACGAACCTTATCCTGAATTGGGAGAAATGCCATTTCATGGTAACAAAAGGTGTTGTACTTGGGCACAGGGTGAGTGACAGGGGGATCGAGGTGGATAAAGCAAAAATTGATGTTATTTCGAAACTGTCGCCACCGAAAGATATAAAGGGAGTAAGAGCTTTCTTGGGTCATGCAGGGTTCTATAGAAGATTCATCAAAGATTTTTCGAAGATAGCAAAAGCCATGACCCAGCTCCTAACTAAAGATACTGAGTTCATCTTCAATCAAGAATGTATGCAAAGTTTCTCCACCCTCAAGAATGCTTTAATCTCCGCACCTATTCTAAGAGCCCCAGATTGGTCGCAACCTTTTGAAATCATGTGTGACGCAAGTGATTACGCTATAGGGGCTGTTTTAGGACAGCGAATTGATAAGAAACCTTATGTCATCTACTATGCATCCAAAACACTAGATGAAGCACAGAAAAACTATACTACCACAGAGAAAGAGTTTCTGGCTGTCATCTACGCGTTTGAAAAATTTCGCTCGTATTTGATTGGTTCTAAGGTCATTGTTTATACCGACCACTCCACCATTCGATACCTGATGCAAAAGCAAGATGCCAAACCCAGGCTCATCCGCTGGGTGCTGATGCTTCAGGAATTCGACCTGGAAATTACGGATAAAAGTGGAGTGGAGAATGTTGTAGCTGATCATCTCAGCCGTATCGAGGTTGAAGAAGAAGATAAAATCCCTATACGGGATTCTCTTCCAGACGACCAGCTTATGAAGGCAACCCATGGATTCCCTTGGTACGCATATATTGTCAATTATCTAGCCACAGGGATTATCCACCCTTCTGCTTCCTACCATGACAAAAGGAAGTTCCTTCATGACATAAAACAATATTATTGGGATGAACCCTACCTGTTTCACCTTTGCGCTGACGGACTTTTCCGTCATTGCTTGCCAGAAGAAGGAATAACCCCGGTCCTAGAGCATTGCCATTCCGGACCCACGGGGGGGGCACATGAGTGCTAAAAAAACAGCTATAAAAGTTTTACAATCTGGTTTCTTCTGGCCCACCATATCAAAGGACTCTTACGATTTCGTGAAAGCCTGTAACAAATGCCAATTTTCTGGCAACATATCAAAAAGAGACGAAATGCCCCTCACTATGTGGTAGGAAATTGAGCTTTTCGATGTGTGGGGGTAGACTACATGGGCCCTTTCCCTTCATCCTATGGCTTCTCTTACATCTTGGTCGCGGTGGATTACATCTCAAAGTGGGTCGAAGTTGTACCCACTGTGTCCAGCGATTCCAAGCCTGTTATTAAATTGTTCAAAGATATTATTTTCCCAAGATTTGGAATTCCCAGAACCGTCATATCAGATGGCAGGACCCATTTCTTGGAACGAAGTTTTGAAGCCTTACTGAAAAAGTACGGAGTCAATCACAAAGATATAACGCCTTACCATCCACAGACTAGTGGTCAGGTGGAGGTATCTAATAGACAATTAAAGGCGATTCTTGAAAAAATGGTGAACAGAAACCGCACAGATTGGTCCACCAAACTTCCTGATGCCCTCTGGGCATACCGAACTGCATATAAAACACCAATTGGAACAACCCCGTTCCGTTTGGTGTACGGGAAGTCATGTCATCTTCTAGTAGAGCTGGAACACAAAGCCTGGTGGGCCATCAAACAATTAAATTTCGATCTCAAAAGTGCAGGAGAGAATAGACAACTCCAGTTGCAGGAGCTAGAAGAGCTCCGAATGACTGCCTATCAGAGCGCCAGAATCTATAAGGAGCAGAAAAAAATGTGGCACGACGGTCATCTCAAGAGGAAAGACATCGCCGTCGGCGACAACGTGCTCCTTTTCAACTCAATGCTCAAGTTGTTTCCCGGAAAACTTTGAACAAAATGGTCTGGGCCCTTCACCATAAAGCATATTTATCAAACTGGAGCTGTGATAATTGTCGACAAAAATGGAGGAGAAAGGACGGTCAACGGTCATCGTTTGAAAAGATACTACTCTCCGACAGACAAAACGCCAAGACAAACCATAGAAATCAAAGACGCCACGCCGTCAGCATAACAACGTCACAGCTTCGTCGAACCAGCGACATAAAACCCAGACCCTACTTGGGAGGCAACCCAAGATTTCAGTTTCTTCCTTTAATTTCTGTTCTTTTAATTACTCTAGGTTCATCTTATGATTTTTTTTGTATAACCAAAACAAACATAAAAATAACAAAATGAAAATATACAAAAAAATTCATATAACTAAAACAAACATAAAAATATAAAAATCCGTTCGACCTTAACCCTACCAAACGGTCTTCAAACCGTTTGGAGCCAACCGGTCTCGAAACCGTTTGGAGCCAAACGGTCCTGAAACCGTTTGGGACCAAACGGTCTTCAAACCGTTTGGAGCCAAACGGTCTCGAAACCGTTTGGAGCCAACCGGTCCCGAAACCATTTGGAGCCAACCGGTCCTGAAACCGTTTGGGACCAAACGGTCTCGAAACCGTTTGGAGCCAAACGGTCCTGCAACCGTTTGGGACCAAACGGTCTTCAAACCGTTTGGAGCCAAACGGTCTCGAAACTGTTTGGAGCCAAATGGTCTCAAAACCGTTTGGAGTCCAAACAGTCACTAAATTGTTTGGTCTAGGGTTTTTGTCAGGTCAACCCCCCGTTTCCTATAAATATAAACCCTGCCCCCTCCTTTTTCTCTCTTCGACTCTCGAGTTTTCTCAAGCTTTCGCGAAGGACTATTCCATTGCCTCTTGCTCCCCTGCTCCTGCGCAACTCACCTCCGACGTCCTGGTTCCCGTGCTTCTACACGACAACTCCACCTTCGCACCACCGCTCTTTGCCTCTTCGCCGTCGACGCTACCAGCAGCTGCAAGGTAGTCCAGCAACCACGGCAGCTTGGTCGGTTTTTTTCACTTCCGCAACCCTCTGTACCGACGTTTACGATTTCGGCGCCGCCGCGGCATTCTGCTTTCTCCAACGTCGGCACCACCTTTGTCTTCATTACCGCCAGACTCGCCGCAATCCTCTCTATCTTCGCCGTCAGCTCCGCCTTCTCCTTCGCCGCTTTCGTTTTAATCGCCGACGGCTCTGTCCGCCGCCGCCTTTGCCTTCGTCACCGGCGCCTTCACCGTTTTCGTCTCCGACTTCGTTGGCTATAACCTGACGTTCTGCCTTCCAAACGGTCTCCAAACCGTTTGGGACCAAACGGTCTCCACACCGTTTGGGACCAAACGGTCTTGAAACCGTTTGGAACCAAACGGTCTTCAAACCGTTTGGGACCAAACGGTCTTCAAACCGTTTGGAACCAAACGATCCTAAAACCGTTTGGCTTTCCATAATCTCTAAAAATACAAATAATTATATATACATAAAACCACATATATACAAATAAAATCTACATTGTTTCTAAACATGTCGTTCTTACTCATGATCTCTCATTTTGCAGATATGGCATCACCAGCAAAGGAAGCCATCGGATCTGACGAATCTCCAATCTGGACAACAGAGGAACTGATGGCAGAACAAGCTAGACTCCAGAAGATCAGAGATGACTTCAACAGGACTGGAAAGGCACCACCTAATATCAAAATGATGCAAGTCCTGTGCGACCTTGATTGCCTCGAAAAGTGCCTAGCTGGGGCGCCTCAATAAGAAATTGCAATTTCTTCCGATGATGATGAAGGCTCAGAATACAAGCCTAATTCCGAGGAAGAATCCCCAACTGAAGAAAAAAAGGGGAAACACAAGGTCCAGGAAACTACAACTGGACATCCCTCTAAGAAACGGGTAAGAAAACAAGTTCGCCCTGCCTCTGCTATGGATCAACCCCTTGCAACACCTACCACCACCATCCCTGTTACCACCCCCACCTTCCCTCCTGTCACCACCACAACACCACCACCAGAAAATCTCTTCATACATACCACCCCTCCACTGACAAAATTCTCAAACCTACTTAGTACGTTTGCTCCAGCGTACTAATTAAAATGGGGATCCACGACCGCATTTTCAACATACTAGACAAAGCCAATCTCACCAGGCTGTGTTTGGTACCTGAGATTGTAACATACTAGAACTAGAACCCTATCCTAGTAGTTTTACCCTTTTGTCTTATCCAAACAAGAGTAAACTAATACATGTAATTAAGGGAATACAAAATACTTTGTGCTTAATAATAACTCATTTAGGTGATAATAAGAAATTAAAGAACTTAGTTGGATAAATACCTCCTCATATAATCTTAATATAGGGTTGAAGTATAATTTGTCACTAAGTAATAGAAATAAAAAAGTATTTCATCTTAGAACTTTCTAGCACTTCCTAAAATAAGAGAAATAGGAGAAAATCCGAATTTTATATAAAGGAGAAGATAAATGCAAAATTAAAGGTAATATGGGAATTAATGGGTAAAGAAGATAGTTAGAAAGATAATGTACCAAAATTTATAATTGGAAACCCATCAGGATAATTTGACCCTAAAATTCGTTTTCTTGACCAAAAAGTAACTTAAGGGCCAAGTATCATTTAATTTGGAAGATAATTGTATATATTAATGTCCTTATCTAAAGAAAATAGGAATTAGGACAATAAAGTGAAATAAAATAGTTAATGCCCTCAAATTGGAAAACTAACTCCAAATTCGTAATCTAAACATAAAAATAAGTCTTTGGGCAAGTTTGCAACTAATTTGGATAATGTTTGGTTATTAGGTAATAGTAGAAGAGAGAAAATGCCTAAAAGGTGTAATTAATAAATAAATGTAATTCATGACACCAAAAGTTGGAAATAAAGGCAAATTCGTATCCAACACATTAATTATGACTTGTGTGTCAAGTTTCATAAAATTTGGATAATCCTAAAGCCATAAATGAAGAAAGAAAGAGGAAATGATATTTGATTTATTTAACCCATTAAAGGTTTCCAAAAAGCAAAACTAATTGGATATTCGGAATCTACATGTTTAATTTAACATATGTGCAAATTTTGGCTTAATTTGGATTATTCTAGAACCCCTAAATCAGGAAATGGAATATATATAAATTATTTGAATTTCCTTTTGTTTTATTCAATTGATTTTCGATTTTTCCTAGTCTTCGGGCTGTCACGCGGTTTATTGATTTCAGATTTCATCGTGGCCCTTGGATGAGAATCTGACAGAGATGGAGTCATATCCTACCTCCATTAGGACTCTCTCACGTGGCTACAATAACGCGAGTTTCCTCCGCATTTTTCTCTTCCGTCTCTCCTTCTCAGTGATTTCTGACTTCCGTTTTATCATCAGTGTTTCTTTCCGGTTTTGTTGATCCCCACTTTGTGTGGGACTCTCTCTCCCAATCGTTGGGTTGACTAGAACCTTCCTTTCTCCCCTCTGTTTTCTGGTTTTTTTGGGTTCCTCGTTGAACCAGATCTCCGTCCTTATATATATGGTTTCCTCCACGATCCTCGGACCCCCAGAAACCTCGTGCCCTAGTCCTTTTGATCCGGTTTGCCCTGCTTTCATCTCTCCCTACTCCGGCTACCTGTTGCGGCAGCGGCGGGATCGTCTGGGAGTTTTGGTCGTCGGCGGGGTTTGTTCCTGGTTGGCTTCGAGTCGTGGGGTGTGGGCAAGCTTCGAGGGCCCTCAATTCATCTTTTCGACAGGTACTATGGTTTCCCCTCTTTTCATTTGAGTTGAGTCATAATCTGTAATGTCGAGCGGTAGATCGCCTGCTAGCCGGTTTCCCTCTCTTTCCGATCTGACTTTGGTTGCTTCATCTTCCTTTGCTCTTCGTTTAACCTCTCGCTAGCTCTTCTTCCTTACCCGGCCACCTCAGAGTTGGCAGCATATTGCGGCGATGTTTTCTCGAGCTACAGATGGCCATTTTCTTCACGGTTGCTTTCTCTGGAATCGCTGGTGTCCCGAGAACTTTGATCATGTAGAAATTTTAGTCTAATTCGCACTATCTTGCGATCTGGAGTTGAGGATCGACCTGTTGCTCTCAAGCTGTCGAGCTGGTCCTCGCGGGGGAGACAAACCCCAGGGTTGATTCCCCTCTTTGCCTTCATTCTTTCCTTTACCGTTTTGTTTCACGACTAGGGGTAATTTGGTCTTTTCGCGCTTTCCTCTTCCTTTTGTTTAGCGCCTGGTTCCGCTGACTTGGCTTAAGATGTCCGCTGACATGGGGGGCCCTGATTGGCCTACCCAGGTCTGCGTGGACATTCTCTGCTCTTTATCTGCGACCGAATTATTTGTAATTATCTGATTGGCCAGTAGTTAAAAATTAATAACTAATTATCGGATGATCAGAAAATTATGGAAAAATATTTGTTGGAATCAGAAAAATAAGATCTAGCTAATGGTGTAGGTTTTGATAACTGGATCCAAATATTAATAAAGGTGTTTTTCTTTGGATCTAATTTATGGTAATTAACTTGTAAAAATCCTAACTAATAATCTATAAGTCAGAAAAATACAATAAAATATGTTTTATACTCGTAATAACATAACCTAAAAATATAGAATAGTTTTTATAACCTAATTCACATAATAATAAAAAGGTAGTTTTTAGAGTTTGTTCTTTATGTATGGAATTGACATAAACTTGATATATGTGTTTAATAGGCTCTTTGGTGACCTAGTTTTGGATCCAGAAGTGCTTAGGACCTGTTGGACTTTGAAACTAAGGTATGTTGTATCCCCTATTCGTCCATACTGAGCAATTCACCTACTTTATCATCTTTTTGACTGTTGCCTATACACATGTCTATTCTCTTGTTATCATGGTTCATGTGAACTATCCTGGTTATTGTGATCTTGGATAATTTCTTGGAATCTTTTGTTGTGATATGGAAACATGATGATATTGTTGATGGTATCTATCACTATGATGTGGAAGTTTATTAATGTTTCATATGTTCACCATTGTGGAAAATCTTATTTGATGTTGGACTAAACTTTCCTACTTGCCTCTACATTTTCCTACTATGTGATTCAGTAACCCTAGAGTAGTATAATTGCATTGGTTTTGTCTCATTATCATTTGTGGAAATATTGTGATATTTTGGATGGCGGATGTGTGATTCCCCATTCCCGGGCAGGATGTGTGATTCCTGGCCCATATTATATGTATATGATGGTGGATGTGTGATTCCCCATGCCAGGGCAAGATGTGTGATTCTTGGCCCATGTCTCACTAGGTTCAAGATGTGTGATTCTTGACCGCCTTTGTGTTTTATAATATTCTAGTATTATGCTTATCTCACATGTATGCAGGATATTGGTCATGATATGTGCATGCGGCATTTCTTTATTGTATACATATGGCAAGTATCTCTTTTGTTAAGAATCTTATCTATTATGCCCGTGTGGGTAGTCCTATTCTTTTGCATGGGAAGCATTCATACTTGATGTCCTTAATGTCATATATTGCTCAAGCTTTTCTTTAGAATACACATACCAGCTTTTGCTGATATATTTCTCTTTTCTTTTTCTTTTGTCGGGGTATGCTTCCAACCCCAGATTAGATCGAGGAGAGTGAACTTCATAACAACCTTGTAGCTGATCTTCGGGAGGCTTGAAGAGGTGGTTAGATGACCCTCAGCTTAGTCCTTGGCTTTATGTTTAGTTTCCCTTTAGATTACCTTATGTGGTGAAGTGTTGTAACAAGCTTTGTAGATTGTTAGATAAAACTTATTCCGCTGCTACTCATTGTGTAATGATACATACATGTTGAATGAATTCTCTATCCCTTTGGCGAAAAATTTTACGTGGTGTTTGTTTTAAGGGATGTGGTCTTTTCTTCCTAGTAGAGGAGTGGTTTCACTTCTTTACAACATGGTATCAGAGCACTAGTAGTTGGTTATCTAACTATTTCAAACTCGTCTCCCTTAGTATGTTTACCTTTATCTATCTTAGGTTGCTTATACCTCGTGTCCTTGCCTTGTGCAGGCAAAACCCTAATGGCTGGTGATAACTCAACACTGGACAACCAGTATGGTTATGAGATGCCTCAAAATGCTAGGTTTGGTCAGGGAACCACTGATGCTGTTGGTTCGGGTGGAGCCATGACTCCAGAGCAGGAGTTGGCCATGTTCTGACAACTCTTTGCGTCTTCCATGGTGGGGAAGATGAAAGACCCGTCTGTACCTGCGAAGCCTAAGGCGTTCACAATCACGGAGTTCATGAATATGCAACCACCTTCCTTCAAGGGTGAGGGTGAGTTAGAGATGGTGGATAAAGCAGATGATTGGGTGTTAGCCATGGAGAGGATTTTCGATGGTATGGCATGCCCTCCACATCAAAAGGTTAGGTTTGCTTCCTATGTCTTGGATGGACCAACTAGAGTTTGGTGGAATGGAATTGATAAGACTAGAGATATCTCCACCATGACCTGGATAGAGAGTTTGGCTCTCTTTCGAGGGAAGTACATATGCACTGCTGCCCTAAAGAAGAAAGAAGCAGAGTTCTATAGTTTGAAGCAAGGTCCCTTATCCGTTTCTGCCTACGTGCAAAGGTTTCTGCTGTTAGAACGTTATGCAGTTGGTTTGGGTAAAGAATGTAGGGCAGACCTCTTCCTCCAAGGGCTCAACTACAATGTGGGTCATGCTCTAATCCCACAACTACCCTTGACCTTTCAACAGATGGTTGATAAAGCTTTGGCCGTGGAGTCTTACCCAGGGTTTCAACCTAGGAAGTGCGACAAGAAAAGGAAGTCTTCAGGTGATGATCAGAGAAGGGACAAGTGTTCTAAGTGCAATGGTTACCATCCTCCAGGGAAGTGTCCTCATGACAAACCTCATCCAGTGGTATGCCATCATTGTAATGAACCTGGACACGTCAGACCTCAGTGCCCCAAGATTCGTTTTGGACCTGGACATGTTCCTCAGCAAGCACCTCCTCAGAATCGGGACAACAATAATGGTAACAATAATAGGGGAAGACCTGTGGAAAGAAGAGCTGGTAGGGTTTTTGCCTTGGATGGCGAAGAAGTTAATGATGCTGAGCAAGAGCAAGTTAACCCATAGTTCCTTAGACTAGTCTTTACAAGTTTTGTTTCCTTTTGCATGTTGCTTATGTAATGGATGTAAGAAGTATAGTTGAAACTTTTATAAGTGAAGTTAGTTTGATTTTATAAGATGAACCCTTTTAAGGGGTGGTGAATAAGTTTCCTATGGATGTTCTGATTTCGAGGACGAAATATCTTTAAGGGGTGGTGTGCTGTAACATACTAGAACTAGAACCCTATCCTAGTAGTTTTACCCTTTTGTCTTAGCCAAACAAGAGTAAACTAATACATGTAATTAAGGGAATACAAAATACTTTGTGCTTAATAACAACTCATTTAGGTGATAATAAAAAATTAAAGAACTTAGTTGGATAAATACCTCCTCATATAATCTTAATATAGGGTTGAAGTATAATTTGTCACTAAGTAATAGAAATAAAAAAGTATTTCGTCTTAGAACTTTCTAGCACTTCCTAAAATAAGAGAAATAGGAGAAAATCCGAATTTTATATAAAGGAGAAGATAAATGCAAAATTAAAGGTAATATGGGAATTAATGGGTAAAGAAGATAGTTAGAAAGATAATGTACCAAAATTTATAATTGGAAACCCATCAGGATAATTTGACCCTAAAATTCGTTTTCTTGACCAAAAAGTAACTTGAGGGCCAAGTATCATTTAATTTGGAAGATAATTGTATATATTAATGTCCTTATCTAAAGAAAATAGGAATTAGGCCAATAAAGTGAAATAAAATAGTTAATGCCCTCAAATTGGGAAACTAACTCCAAATTCGTAATCTAAACATAAAAATAAGTCTTTGGGCAAGTTTGCAACTAATTTGGATAATGTTTGGTTATTAGGTAATAGTAGGAGAGAGAAAATGCCTAAAAGGTGTAATTAATAAATAAATGTAATTCATGACACTAAAAGTTGGAAGTAAAGGCAAATTCGTATCCAACACATTAATTATGACTTGTGTCAAGTTTCATAAAATTTGGATAATCCTAAAGCCATAAATGAAGAAAGAAAGAGGAAATGATATTTGATTTATTTAACCCATTAAAGGTTTCCAAAAGGCAAAACTAATTGGATATTCGGAATCTACATGTTTAATTTAACATATGTGCAAATTTTGGCTTAATTTGGATTATTCTAGAACCCCTAAATCAGGAAAGAGAATATATATAAATTATTTGAATTTCCTTGTTTTATTCAATTGATTTCCGATTTTTCCTAGTCTTGGGGCTGTCATGCGGTTTATTGATTTCGGATTTCATCGTGGCCCTTGGATGAGAATTCGACGGAGATGGAGTCATCTCCTACCTCCGTTAGGACTCTCTCACACGGCTACAGTAACGTGAGTTTCCTCCGTGTTTTTCTCTTCTGTCTCTCCTTCTCAGTGATTTCTGACTTCCGTTTTATCATCAGTGTTTCTTTCTGATTTTGTTGATCCCCACTTTGTGCGGGACTCTCTCTCCCAATCATTGGGTCGACTAGAACCTTCCTTTCTCCCCTCTATTTTCTAGTTTTTGTTGGTTCCTCATTGAACCAGATCTCCGTCCTTATATATATGGTTTCCTCGATGATCCTCGGACCCCCAGAAACCTCGTGCCCTAGTCCTTTTGATGCGGTTTGCCCTGCTTTCATCTCTCCCTACTCCGACTACCTGTTGCGGCGGCGGTGGGATCGTCTGGGAGTTTTGGTCATCAGCGGGGTTCGTTCCTGGTTGGCTTCGAGTCGTGGGGGTGTGGGCAAGCTTCGAGGGCCCTCAATTCATCTTTTCGGTAGGTACTATGGTTTCCCCTCTTTTCGTTTGAGTTGAGTTGTAATCTGTAATGTCGAGCGGTAGATCACCTGCTAGCCGGTTTCCCTCTCTTTCCGATCCGACTTTGGTTGCTTCATCTTCCTTTGCTCTTCGTTTAACCTCTCGCTGGCTCTTCTTCCTTACCCGACCACCTCAGAGATGGCAGCATATTTCGGCGATGTTTTCTCGAGCTACAGATGGCCGTTTTCTTCACGGTTGCTTTCTCTGGAATCGCTGGTGTCCCGAGAACTTTGATCATGTAGTACTTTTAGTCTAATTCACACTATCTTACGATCTGGAGTTGAGGATCGACCTGTTGCTCTCAAGTTGTCGAGCTGGTCCTCGCGGGGGAGACAAACCCCAGGGTTGATTCCCCTCTTTGCCCTCGTTCTTTCCTTTTCCGTTTTGTTTCGCAACTAGGGGTAATTTGGTCTTTTCGTGCTTTCCTCTTCCTTTTGTTTAGCGCCTGGTTCCGCTGACTTGGCTTAAGATGTCCGCTGACATGGGGGCCCTGATTGGCCTACCCAGGTCCGCGTGGACATTCTCTGCGATCGAATTATTTGTAATTATCTGATTGGTCAATAGTTAAAAATTAATAACTAATTATCGGATGTTCAGAAAATTATGGAAAAATATTTGTTGGAATCAGAAAAATAAGATCTAGCTAATGGTGTAGGTTTTGATAACTAGATCCAAATATTAATAATAGGTGTTTTTCTTTGGATCTAATTTATGATAATTAACTTGTAAAAATCCTAACTAATAATATATAAGTCAGAAAAATACAATAAAATATGTTTTAGACTCATAATAACATAACCTAAAAATATAGAATAGTTTTATAACCTAATTCACATAATAATAAAAAGGTAGTTTTTAGGGTTTGGTCTTTATGTATGGAATTGACATAAACTTGATATATGTGTTTATTAGGCTCTTTGGTGACCTAGTTTTGGATCCAGAAGTGCTTAGGACCTATTGGACTTTGAAACTAAGGCATGTTGTATCCCCTATTTGTCCATACTGAGCAATTCACCTACTTTATCATCTTTTTGACTGTTGCCTGTACACATGTCTATTCTCTTGTTATCATGGTTCATGTGAACTATCCTGGTTATTGTGATCTTGGATAATTTCTTGGAATCTTTTGTTGTGATATGGAAACATGATGATATTGTTGATGGTATCTATCACTATGATGTGGAAGTTTATTAATGTTTCATATGTTCACCATTGTGGAAAATCTTATTTCATGTTGGACTAAACTTTCCTACTTGCCTCTACATTTTCCTACTATGTGATTCAGTAACCCTAGAGTAGTATAATTGCATTGGTTTTGTCTCATTATCATTTGTGGAAATATTGTGATATTTTGGATGGTAGATGTGTGATTCCCCATTCCTGGGCAGGATGTGTGATTCCTGGCCCATATTATATGTATATGATGGTGGATGTGTGATTCCCCATGCCAGGGAAAGATGTGTGATTCTTGGCCCATGTCTCACTAGGTTCAAGATGTGTGATTCTTGACCGCCTTTGTGTTTTATAATATTCTAGTGTTATGCTTATCTCACATGTATGCAGGATATTGGTCATGATATGTGCATGTGGCATTTCTTTATTGTTTACATATGGCAAGTATCTCTTTTGTTAAGAATCTTATCTATTATGCCCGTGTGGGTAGTCCTATTCTTTTGCATGGGAAGCATTCATACTTGATGTCCTTAATGTCATATATTGATCAAGCTTTTCTTTAGAATACACATACCAGCTTTTGCTGATATATTTCTCTTTTCTTTTTCTTTTGTCGGGGTATGCTTCCAACCCCAGATTAGATCGAGGAGAGTGAACTTCACAACAACCTTGTAGCTAATCTTCAGGAGGCTTAAAGAGGTGGTTAGATGACCCTCGGCTTAGTCCTTGGCTTTATGTTTAGTTTTCCTTTAGATTACCTTATGTGGTGAAGTGTTGTAACAAGCTTTGTAGATTGTTAGATAAAACTTCTTCCGCTGCTACTCATTGTGTAATGATACATACATGTTGAATGAATTGATCTCTATCCCTTTGGCGAAATATTTTACGTGGTGTTTGTTTTAAGGGATGTGGTCTTTTCTTCCTAGTAGAGGAGTGGTTTCACTTCTTTACAGCATGGTATCAGAGCACTAGTAGTTGGTTATCTAACTATTTCAAACTCGTCTCCCTTAGTATGTTTACCTTTATCTATCTTAGGTTTCTTATACTTCGTGTCATTGCCTTGTGCAGGCAAAACCCTAATGGCTGGTGATAACTCAACACTGGACAACCGGTATGGTTATGAGACGCCTCAAAATGCTAGGTTTGGTCTGGGAACCACTGATGCTGTTGGTTCGGGTGGAGCCATGACTCCAGAGCAGGAGTTGGCCATGTTCTGACAACTCTTTGCGTCTTCCATGGTGGGGAAGATGAAAGACCCGTCTGTACCTGCGAAGCCTAAGTAGTTCACAATCATGGAGTTCATGAAGATGCAACCACCTTCCTTCAAGGGTGAGGGTGAGTTAAAGATGGTGGATAAAGCAGATGATTGGGTGTTAGCCATGGAGAGGACTTTCGATGGTATGGCATGCCCTCCACATCAAAAGGTTAGGTTTGCTTCCTATGTCTTGGATGGACCAGCTAGAGTTTGGTGGAATGGAATTGATAAGACTAGAGATATCTCCACCATGACAGGCTCAACCTCTAGAGCTATGTCTTGGATGGACCAGCTAGAGTTTGGACCAGCTAGAGCTATGTCTTCGGTTAAAGCAACCGACTAGAAAGCAAAAGCAGAACATACGGAGCTCAGTATCACAGCCCCGACAGCTCGAACATCAAAAACACCTGTCAAAAGACCTTCCAGAAGGCAATTACAGGCACAACAGCTATCAGGGACACCAACATCAAAGCCAAATCCAAAGGCCGAGACCCTCCATGAAGAAATCATAACCACCTCATCAATCGACTCTTTCATTCAGAGTCTACATGATCAGCTAACCGTCACCACCACTCCACCTTCCACCTTTCCAACATCTACTACTCCCCACTTATTCACCACATCCACACAACCATTCACATCTTCTTCGTCACCCCTTTTTCCTTCGGGCTCTCCCTTCCCCACCCCTATGCCTGACTTTACCACTTTCCCTTCCACCTCCATAGTTTCCACCCCATCACTATCACTACCACCACTCTCACCTGTGATACCACCACCTTTCACATCCACCACCACCCCGACACCGCAGGTGACTCCATCCATAGTCACCACGCAACTCGGGGCATCATCAATATCTCTTCCTCAAGATACTACCACCATACCACACAGACCCCAACCATCCCACCCTTCCGCTCCTGGGATCCCCTTTGCCAATATCTGTGAGGAATTCAGCCATCAATTTGACACTGTACGAAACATCCTCACTGATCCTTCTAACATCTTACATTCTATTTTTTCTTGTGTCCAGGGTTTATCAAGACAGGTGGCCATGATTGACGAACAAAACCGAGCCTTGCCCAACATCCTCCATGGCTTTCAGCAACGACAAGATGAGGTGACTAAGCAAGTTGAGCACATCAACAACCACTTCAGCAACTTGTCGGAATTGGTCCTTGGAGCGATGCGCCAGCAAGAAGCGATGACAAAGCAAGTCAATGAGATCTCTATGTAGACTCAACCTCTGCCTGAGAATCTCTACGAGCTCCAGCAACAACAAGCAGTTCTGAGCACGCGCCTGGACACCATCACCAACACATTCACACAACTATATAATCGCCAAGAGGAGTCAACTAATAATGACATCCAGCAGCTATGCGCTCAAGTTATATATCTAACAGCATGTCTCCTCTGCGCCGAGGGTCGATATAATGACCTCAAATAAACCCACGACGCACTGCTTGAAACACACGAGCATCTGCAAGTGGCTTTCGATGAGCTACAAGCCACCCATCGGTGGTGCAAACAGACCACAAGTAAACAGCCAGCAGACAAGGCAGCGGCCGACAAGGATGGCGATAGTGACGAAGAAGATGACTCCAACTCATCTGCTGATTCGAACAAAGATACCACCTCCTCTGGTGATAAATCTGATGATGGAGAGGACCCAGGCAATGCAGCAGAACCTTCTCACAAAGGTTCCGACAAAGGTCACCATGCCGGTGAACATCACCCCAAGTCCCCACACAATGATAATGTCAACATGTCATATGGGGACCAATTCCTTGATTATTCCATTCTGGGATCCATCGGGGAGGCTGCTAAAGATGCGGCTTTCACTGCATTCCACCAATGCATATTAGGAACCAGCGCTAGCCCACCCACAACAACCGCTCCACCTTTCCCCGCGCTCGACATGTGAGTGCTTTCCCCACATGACCAGGACGAGGCAGAACGAGTAAGCTTAGACACGAATGAAGACCTCGATTATGCCTCTGACTCGGAAGACGATCTACAAGGCCATGAAGAAGCCTTTGTACATCCTACTTCTCCCCCTCCACAAGAGCTTCCCCCGCCACCACCTTTGCCGCACAAAATGCATGACCTGGATATGGTGGTCATCTCCACATTAGATGCTCAGGACATTTTTATACTGAACACTATTGTGGACGATGCAAAGGCAGGGGACGACATCATTTATCACAATACCAGAATTAAGCGCAAGATGACACGAGAAGACTTCCGCACCATCCTACGACCTCGGTCCACGCCGCCAATGGCAATCTTCCGTGTCCTGCTTGTTGGATAAATTGGACATTATGATAAATCCCTTTGTTTCGATGATGACAAACATTTCACTCTTGTTGATCTAACATGCTACTTGAGTGTTCCAGGAATAAGGCGGATGACAAAGCTCTAGGGAATCTATATGCTTGAATGATTGTAAATGTCATGAAATGTAATCAATTGTAAACTTGCACAAATATATAATGTACAAGTAATTAGACTTCATGTTAATCAAGCGTTAGATCTTCCCTAGCTAAACACTACACTTAGATAGGTCATCCCCTTCAATAGTGTCACATATGCACACTCATACACACACTTAGTGCCTTAAATTGAAAGATTGAAACAGGGTCAATCTCGGTCGACAAACTCCTCGACCGAGACACTCTCGGTCGACAAACTTCTCGATCGAGAATGACCCAAGTAGCCGTTAGACACAGCTGACAAAGTAGTTGGTAGTTGGAAATGAACATTGATCCAGAGAGCCTGTCGGTCGACAAAACTTCGACCGAGTAGGTATCTCGGTCGAGAAATTGTCGACCGAGATGGACTCTGACAGCAACTGTAGAATAAAGTAACTAGCTGTTACTAATGCACCTAACTTATACCTAACGGCTAGTTAAGCACTTAGAACCCCCTAGAAAGTGTCTAGAACGTCCTTAAGCACTTGTAGGTCATTCCTATAAATAGGACATGCCTTAGGACACCTAAGCTACACTTGTTACACTTGAGAAATCCTTGAGCATACTTTGAGCAATCTGTTTGTGAGCAAATTGAGCATTGTGACAATTGGCTACTTCCTTCCTTAGCTCATATTTCGTGTCATATAGGCTAGCATCTCCTATCCACTGCAATTACAATTCCATACACTTTGGTTAGGAGATCTATACGCTTGATCTAGGCAAATCAAGCCTTGTGCTACAAAAGGATAAGTTGTAATTTCCTTTTCCTTTCTTGCACTCAATATATTTCTCATGAGTATCTTGAAGACTAGCAATTAGATCTTCTTTTGGTAGATCATAAAGACTTACCTCTTCTTCGTCTTCATTTGTTGTAGCAATGAGGCATTCTACTTCTTCTTTTCCATCATCACTATCATCACTTGAATCATCCCATGCTCTGATACCAATTGAAAAACACTAGAGGGGGGTGAATAGAGTTTTAAAACAATTTTAACAATTATTGAACTCAAACAACCACAATTTTAATTGGTATCAGAGTAGGCTTCAAACCCTAACAAGGTCTTGAAGAATGGGTGACAGGGTGCTCAACAACCTTAACCTTGAAGGGACATTTGTTGCTAGGCCTCCAGCGTTTGATGGAACAAACTACACATATTGGAAGAGAAGGATGCAGTTCTACTTCCAAGGCATCAGTTGGGACTTATGGAGGATGGTGTCAACTCCATACGAGCTTCCTCAAACGCAATATGCAGAATGGGATGCAAATACGGTAAAGTTGGCTCAAATGAATGCCAAAGCTGTAAGCATTTTATATTGTTCAATTTCAGTAGGAGAATTTAATAGAATATCAAATTGTGACACAGCCTATGACATTTGGCATAGACTGTCCATAACTTATGAAGGTACAGTTCAAGTTAAGAATTCTAAGATTAGTATGCTTAAACAGAAGTTTGAACACTTTCGTATGGTTCCAAATGAATCCATTAGTGAAATGTTTGCAAAATTCTCTTCTATTATTAATAGTTTAAATGCCTTAGGAAAAACCGTTCTTGAAGAAGACCAGGTATCAAAGGTACTTCGATCACTTCCTCCCAAATACAAGCCCAAGGTGACAACCATTGAAGAAGCTAATGATCTCACTAAACTGAAAATGGAGCAACTCATTGGCAATCTAGAAGCTCATGAGGCAACTTTAGAAGAGGAAGAAAGAAGAGAACGTGAACGTCAACAAGGCAAAAAGAAGGACATTGCATTCAAAGCATCAACCAAGGACACTCATGACACAAGTGAAGATGATAGTGAAGAAGAAACTCTCATTGTAAATGGTAAGCAATATAAAAGTTTTAAAACTAATAAAACTTCTAGTGTTTCTTCTTCCAGGTGCTTTGAATGTGGCAAAAAGGGACACGTGAAAGGTGATTGTCCAAAACTCAAGAAAGGGAAGAAATCATCTCACAAAAAGAAAGAAAGAGTATATAAAGCTGCATGGGATGATTCAAGTGATGATAGTGATGATGGAAAAGAAGAAGTAGAATGCCTCATTGCTACAACAAATGAAGAAGAAGAAGAGGTAAGTCTTTATGATCTACCAAAAGAAGATCTAATTGCTAGTCTTCAAGATACTCATGAGAAATATATTGAGTGCAAGAAGAAACTTAAGAAATCAAATAAGGTAAATGATGATTTAAATGTTAAACTTCTTGCTCTTGTATCCAAAAATGAAAATCTCAAAAAGGAAAATGAAGATTATGATCTTAAGTTAAAATCGGTAGAAGCTAATTGCAATCTTCTTTCCTTAGAAAAGTTAAACTTGCAAACTCAAGTGAATGATCTTCAGAAACAACCTGTTCTATGTTCACATTTAGATTATGATGAGGTTGTCAAAGAAAGAAACTCTCTAGTATCTGATTTAGATCAAGCAAAGAAAGATATAAACAAGAAGATGGATGATATTGCTAAGTTACAAAGAAATGTAAATGAGTTAAGAGGAAATGACATGCTTGAAAATATTCTGAAAATTTCCTCTAGTTATAATGGAAGAAAAGGATTAGGATATGATCCAAGGAGAAATAAACCCAAAAGAGTTAAAGTATCTAAGACTAAGATTATGTTTGTACCTAGGAACACAATTCCTAGAAAGAGAAATGAAGTTGACTCTATTAGTTGTCATTATTGCATGCGTCTTGGACATTATTCATTTTCATGCCCATATAAGAAAAAGAATGATGATTTAGCTTGGATTCCTAAAACTTAGTAGCTTAAAATTAACTAGTTGAGATTTGACCTAAACTGATTTTTGATATACAAATGTCATATCTCAACACAATCGAGCTCTAACTTGCATAATCTTATTTTTCTTGGAATAAATTAACAGTTCTGAAAATATTCCAGAAACTTTGTTGGTCGAGAATCTGTCGACCGAGTGAACCTCGGTCGAGAAATTGTCGACCGAGCACGTCACTGATTTCCAGTCTGCTGTAAAATTTCTGAATTTTTTTAATTGATCAAATTGCTATCTATTTGTGATTAATGACTGTATATATTTTGGAAATCATCCCTGAAAACTTATATGAGATTAATTTGGTTTATTCTCTAAATGATTTAAGTCAAAACTGAAATTATGCTTAGCTTAATAAAAAGGAAATTTCTGTTTTATGCATGGATCCTTGATGATACATAGGCAAGCAAAATAATTCAATGATGATATGTCTCTTAGAAATGCTTGCAACACATAAGATAAAAATTTCTCAATTGGCATCTTTAAAAGACTTGAGATATTAATCGTGCTTTCATTTTTAAGAAGATGTTTTCATATTGAGTATCACTAAACATATGAGTGCTTAAATTGGAAATATGCAATTTTGCCTCTTGGTTGAAATAAAATTTGACCAAGGGGCGCTATGGTCGTAGTCAAGGACGACCTAAAATAAGCTTTGACAAAATGCTTATTTGGACATCATTTTATTATACTTAATCTTAGTATACTTTTGATAAAGGTCAAAATCAAAATTTAAAATCATCTGTGACCTTAGAAGCTTTAAATTGCTTTAAATGGTAACATTAAGGGGGAGCTCATACAAACAAATTTGATTATTTGATTAAGAAGCTTACAAAAACATTGTAAACATCATTTGGAGCTTGTTACGACCTTAGTATTTTTACTCTTGGTTATGAAGAAATCTATGAATTTCATAAAAATGATATATCTTGTACTTAAAGGAACTCTCTAAACAAATCAGGGCTTAACATCCCTTGCATTTGGATGGAGACATTTTTATATACTCTAAGATTAAAGGATTCTCATTTGATTTTCAGGGCTTAACATCCCTTGATAGATGAGAAATCAATATACATTCATCATAAGCTTAAGGGAATCTCATATCATTTCAAAGCTTAACATCCTTTGCAAATGATTGAGAAACAAATTGTGGCTAAATTAGACAAAAATGATATTAAATCCATATTCCTAATAGAATATCTATTTAAGGGGGAGCATAGTATAAAATTAAGGGGGAGAAGAAATATAACATATTCAACCTGGATATCTTTTTGAAATGACAAAGGGGGAGAAAGAATATAAAATCACAAATATAAAATCAAAAATATAAATGAGTTTCATCTTGATGGCCAACACTCACTTGTAAAACAAGAATGGCTACAAAAGGTAATCTTCAGGTTTGAAACTCACATGCTTTGTATTTCCTTATTTCATATTTAGGAAATGTTTGTCATCTTCAAAAAGGGGGAGATTGTTGGATAAATTGGACATTATGATAAATCCCTTTGTTTCGATGATGACAAACATTTCACTCTTGTTGATCTAACGTGCTACTTGAGTGTTGCAGGAATAAGACAGATGACAAAGCTCTAGGGAATCTATATGCTTGAATGATTGTAAATGTCATGAAATGTAATCAATTGTAAACTTGTACAAATATATAATGTACACGTAATTAGACTTCATGTAAATCAAGCGTTAGATCTTCCCTAGCTAAACACCACACTTAGATAGGTCATCCCCTTCAATAGTGTCACATATGCACACTCATACACACACTTAGTGCCTTAAATTGAAAGATTGAAACAGGGTCAATCTCGGTCGACAAACTCCTCGACCGAGACACTCTCGGTCGACAAACTTCTCGACCGAGAATGACCCAAGTAGCCGTTAGACACAGCTGACAAAGTAGTTGGCAGTTGGAAATGAACGTTGATCCAGAGAGCCTGTCGGTCGACAAAACTTCGACCGAGTAGGTATCTCGGTCGAGAAATTGTCGACCGAGATGGACTCTGACAGCAACTGTAGAATAAAGTAACTAGCCGTTACTAATGCACCTAACTTATACCTAACGGCTAGTTAAGCACTTAGAACCCCTAGAAAGTGTCTAGAACGTCCTTAAACACTTGTAGGTCATTCCTATAAATAGGACATGCCTTAGGACACCTAAGCTACACTTGTTACACTTGAGAAATCCTTGAGCATACTTTAAGCAATCTATTTGTGAGCAAATTGAGCATTGTGACAATTGGCTACTTCCTTCCTTAGCTCATATTTCGTGTCCTATAGGCTAGCATCTCCTATCCACTGCAATTACAATTCCATACACTTTGGTTAGGAGATCTATACGCTTGATCTAGGCAAATCAAGCCTTGTGCTACAAAAGGATAAGTTGTAATTTCCTTTTCCTTTCTTGTTCTCTATTATTGTTTGTACTCTCCTTGCTACTCCTAGGTTGGAGGCTGCGGATTGGAGAGGGTGGAGATCTTCTTGGTGAAGAAGGAGACCTTGAGCTACTTCAAGAAGGCTGGTGCAACGGGAGGTTACTTCTAGAGAGGAAGGCTACTTCAAGGGGGAGCTTGGAGTTACTTCAAGAAGGCTACCTCAAGTTGGTGCATCTACTTCGAGTGAAGGCTGTTCAAGGGGTGTAAAGGAAAGTATTGTATTTTGTATAAATCCTTGTGAAGGTAATAAAATATATACTTTCAAAATCCCGGTTGGGTAAGCAACCGGGTAGTGGACTGACAACTTTAGTATTTGCTAAAGTTGGAACCACTCTAAACACTTGTCTCCTTCTTCCAATTTAAATTGTGGTTGTTTGAGTTCAATAATTGTTAAAATTATTTTAAAACTCTATTCACCCCCCTCTAGTGTTTTTCACTGCTCGCCAACTGTATAGAAACATACAGAAGTCCTAAGAGTCAACAACCGGTTTTCAACGCCTCCCCTACTCTGTCCATTGGCCTTTTATACAAGGACATACGAGCAAAATCAATTGAGAGGCTACGTGCCGGTTTAGCACGACGGGCACGTTATCTTACCGTGCCCTTTAAAGTCTCGGACCATTGGCTATTTATGATTGTCGATACCGAAGCTCGGGATGCCAAGGTCTATAATTTTTGTGGCGCTGAGCTACCTGCCGGTATAATAAACTTTGTTGGTGACGCAGCAGGAGAAGCGAGATGTATTCCCTTTCGGCTGCTTAAGTTAACTTGGGCCGCACGCCCATCTCTCCGCCAAGACTAGAGTCAGCCTTGGTTCCGAATAATAAACCCTCAAGTTCAAGTTGCCGAGGGATATGGGGACTGCACCTTCTGCACCATACGTCATATCCAAGCGTTGAACCAGGAAATCCCATTTACTGACCTCGTTGCTGAAGATTTTTACTCTTTGCGAGGGCGTTACTCCATGGAGCTCATCTGCGATAGACGGTTCTTTGAGGACCCGACAATGGCACCATATGATGTCCCTCGTTACCTCTTTTCAGCTATCCAACGCCCGCAGAGGCGACCTTTCTGCCACACTATGAAAGAGTTGGAACAACCAAAGGAACCGACCTTAGCCGCAGAGCAAAGTAAAAAAGACACCGATCCTTTGTCTGCCATAGAACCAACATTTTCTGACTCCGATCCCAGCGCTTGCAAAGGTCTCTCTGACATCGAACTACGTCTCATTATGGCGTGACTCTCAGCCGAGAAGGATGAGCTCGTATTCATGTCTAGGGACATTCTAGTTATGGCAGACACGCTTCGAGAGACTTTACATATTAAAGGATCCCTCTCCGTCAGCCTAATGGCCGCTTATCAGTTTTTACTCGACCAAAATAACCCCATTACATACATGGCGTCCCCATACATGAAGGATGATCTTTTAAAGCTCAAGAACTTTGGCACAACTAAAGCGCTGATCTCCTTTCTACAACACATAACGCCGAAGTTCATCATGTTACCCTTCCTTTATCACGAGCACTGGATGCTCCTGGCAACAAACCTACCAGAAGGAACAACGACAATATACAACATTTCCGATAGCCAGTACAACCCACGACATAAGAACTATGTCGTGACACCAAGGACGCCAACAGAAGTAGTAGCGAAGGAATGCGCTGACAAATTAATCGCCCTTCTAAGTCAGCATACAAGGGCTTACGACAAAGACCATTTTCATCGCCCCTCCTTCAGCCACAAATGCCCCCAACAAATATGAGAATCACAAGACTGCGGCTTCCACGTCCTCTACTGGATGTACACCATCATCGTTCTCCAAAGACCAGTAGAAGAGATGACTGACGTGGATTACCACGCTCTACGAGGACAGTTCACAACAAATCTACTTCAATCACCAGGGGCAAATTCAGAATTAACTTAACCTGTAGCCCTTGTCATCGTACTTCTCAACCTATCACTTTGACACTCTGGGGACAGCGTGAGTGATAAGTTAGGGGGGGGTACATCAGACAAGGGCGAGGTATCATTTTCTAAATCCCTCTTTCTCCATTTTCTTCTTTCTCCGTTTGTACATATTTTTTTTCTTTTTTCTTTTTCCTTTAACTTTCTTTTTAATTGGCCCTTTTTGAGTAGAATCACCCTCAATTAACTCTAGAATCATGTTAGTCCCCAAAAGTAAACAACACTTAGACATTCAATGGCGATTTAATAATGTCCCTCCACTACTGATTTTCACGCTCTTGCTTTACTTCCTTATTTGACTCTCTACAGGTCAATATCAAGGAAGAAATAAGCCAGGCTCTCAAGGATGAGAGGGGCATCAGGCAACTTCCAAATCAAGAAGTTCTGCAAGTGGACCACAAACCAAATAAGTGCATGTTGAAAAACTCTAAGAACAACTTTCCTCTCTTCAAAATAAAAGAGGCTTGGCCGCCCAAAAAAAAAAATCCCAAACAAAACCCCAAAACCCAAGCCTGCGAGTTATCGAATAAAAGCCAGAGAGTCGAATAAAATTATGAGAGTTGTGCCATAAATAAGGATCTATATAAAGAACCGATGAAGGTCTCACCCGGCCGGCACATTCAGCTGCCCTCATAAAGGCATATGTGTCGTGCCCGGTAGTGAAATCCTAAGGTATCTAAATATATGAAAGGCTTACAAAGGACTCACCCGGCCGGTACATTCAGCTGCCCTCACAAAGGCAGATGTATCGTGCCCGGTAGTGAGATCCTAAGAGCATAGACAACCCCTCCCCCACTTGAAGGGGGAGTTACACTTCAAGCGTTTAGCCAACCCTCATACCCTCTCTAGCTTCCAGTAGGTCTTTTAGAGAGGTATAAATCTGATTAGAGTCAACAACATGCACAAAATAAAGGTGGTCTCGATGCAAGCTACGAGATACGGAAAGAACCTGAGACCCAAGCAGCTCTCGAAACCTGAAAGAGTCATGGCAAGTAATAAGACTCGATATGACCTTAGGAGAACTTAGGTTAAGAATTGAAGCAAGAGTATGGAAACCTTAACTAAATAAAATCGCCTCACCATTACATGTCTCAGCTCTATCTAACTTGAGGACAAGCTAGACTCTAAGTTAGGGGGGTGATAACCTCCAATTTTGGATGATTATCTTAGTCTTTTTCTTTAGTTTTCCATACTCTTTCTAAAGTAAATATATACATAATCCCTAAATTCTCCCTCTTATTGTAAATATACTATTAGACTAACTTTTCCCTTTAATATTTGCAGAAAAAGACATAAAAAATCATAAAAGACTAAATCAGCTTCAAGTCCGCATGAACTCAAACGGTCCCAAGACCGCATGAAGCCAATCGGTCCCGAGACCGCATGGAGTCACACGGTCTCAAGACCGCATGAAGCCAACCGTACCTGAGACCACTTGGAGTCAACCGGTCTCGAGACCGCATGGAGTCAACTAGTCTTGAGACTGCATGGAGTCAACCGATCTCGAGACTGCATGGAGTCAACCGGTCCCGAGACCGCATGAAGCCAACCGGTCCCGAGACCGCATGAAGCCAACCAGTCCCGAGACTGCATGGAGTCAACCGGTCTCTAGACCGCATGAAGTCGACCGGTCCCAAGGTCCAAATGGTCTTGAGGTTCAAACGGTCTCAAGGTCCAAACGGTCTTGAGGTCCAAACGGTCTTGAGATCCAAACGGTCTTGAGGTCCAAACGGTCTCAAGGTCCAAACGGTCTTGAGATCCAAACGGTCTCAGGCCCAAACGGTCTTGAGGTCCAAACGGTCTCCAAACCATTTGGACTTCACTTAAGGCCTATAAATAAGACCCCGAGGGTCCTCCGCCAGATATCAAGTTTCAGACGTCCAAAGGCTACCTCAATCACTCCAGAGCACTTACGACTTCCATCCTCCACCCTGGGGCTGCCGGTCTGAGACCCATACTCCATCTTGAATCTGCTTTCTCTCTCTCCACCAAGGAAGGTGGGAAGAGGGAGATCTCGTCATCGCGCAACCTGTGAAGCTGGTGGATCATTTCTCTCTCTCCAAGGAGTTGACTTTCCTCTCTCCTTTTTGGGGATGATGCACTCTCTCTCTCTTCTTGCCTCCTTCTTTGTCCTAGTCATGAGCGAGTAGTCTCTCTCACTAGGGTGTGGGGATTAGCCCCGCTACCCATGTTTTTATATCATGTAAATGTAATTCATAGTTTGTAATATAGAGTTCTTATCTTTTCAGTTCAACATCAAACGTTTAATGAATGCATGTTGCTTGATCTCCAACTTGTGTTATCCTTTATCTTTTAGTATGAATTGTCTACGTTTGTACTATTAGATTCAAAACTCGTTTGTATGTTGGTTCTTGTTTGCATGTATCCACCATGCATCTGTTTCGGTATCTAGGAGTGTATCTCAAGAAGTGGAGTAAACTCACTATCATTCGTTGCACTTTCATACTATGAAATGGAATCAGTTGACGTATGAAAATGCAACCTTGGTAAGTCGAGGAACACACTTCACGAGGGGAATGATGCAAAGTAGGTGACCATTTGTTTGGGAATGGCTGGCGTTGCAACATTCCCGCACTTCTCATAGTTAGTTCTCTAAAAGGAAAGTAAGCCTACAAAGATACTAACTGACTAAACTCTTTTTACAAGTTATGTTTTGCTTTGCATGTGCTGATCCATGTGTAGTGGCGGTGAAAACCGATCACACCCTAGTGACTTTTATCATTGTTTAACTCCTTAGTTTTACTTGCTTTCTTACTTTTTCATGTTCTTAGTTTAAAACAACAAAATCCAACTTTCGATTTAAGTGCCTACTAGTGAGTGATTAAGTGAAATTCTAACGTTTTCCTTCTTATTGCTTGCAACAAGACCGTTTTCCTGAGGATTCGACCCTTAACTATACTACGATAAGACTTCCACGTATCTTAGCATACGTGGGTGGAGTTCTCCATCTAGTATATGCAAGGCTAAACCTAAAGACTTACTATCTTTAGGATTTTTAGTTGGTGCACGCAATTCCACGTAAGTGGAAGCTCCATCACGGACCTATAAGACTTTCAAGATCAACAAGGTCCCCGATATCTTATATCTACACACAGTGATTTCCTTTCTCCTTAAGGGACAAAGCACTGGAATGGTACACAAGTCTCCCAGATGGGAACCTCCCCAACTGGGAACATCTGACCAATGCTTTTATTGCTAAGTTCTTCCATATAGAGAGAATGATAATATGTCAAAACAAGATAACTAAATTCACACAGAAGGTCTTGGAGAGCCGACAGGAAACCTGGGAAAGATTTCAAGGCTATTAGTGAGAGTGCCCGCACCACAGTTTTTTCAAGCCCGAGCTAATAACCACCTTCTACAATGGGTTGTGCATTAGAGAAAGGAAATCCTTGAATGCTGCAGAAGACAACGAGTTCTTGGGGTTCAACACCCAAAGAGCCAGGAAGATTATAGACAATATGGCCACAAATCAACAAGACACCGAGTATGATAGAGAGTCAACAAGTCACTCTACCCCTAGAGAATCAAAGGTGATGGAAGAACTGGCGGCCAAGTTAGACAAAATAGTGACTGATGTTCAAACTTTGAAGGAACAGAGCTGCAAGGGCAAGGTCCGACAAGAAGCAGTCAGAAGTCGTCACATGTGGAGAGTCGGACCATCTCTTTGACTTTTGCCCACACAGCCGTACAGAGTGAGCTTGATGACAAAAGTATGGAGAATGTAAGTTACATCCAGTATCGACACCCCAACCATCCCAGATTCTCATACGGAAACACCAACGTGGCAGAAAACTCTCACCAGCTGGTAGGTGGAACCTCTTCAAGAGGATAGTAGAATCATCAATGACAAATAGGTTTCCAGCAACAAAGAAGCTACCCAAACGCCTAGCAAGGTCAACAACAGTGACCATCGATGATGCCTGAGTTATTGTTCTTTGCTAAGAAATAGAATGATCTGAATGAGAAACTACACAAGAGTTCCATGGACAACACAATGTTGCTCAAATTAATGTAATAATAGATGGGAGGTTTCTCAACTCAGGTCAGGGAGCTCTAGTAGCACAAAAAGCAAATGGATCAGCAGTTGGAAAGCCTAGCTCAGACCATCAACCATCAGGTAGGACGATTCTCATCTAGTACTGAGGCAAACTCGTGAGGGAATGAAACTATAAAAATGTCCATCCTGAGGTTAGTAACAGTGATACACCCAACCGATGAGAAAAGAGCAGCAGTTCCAGTCAAGAATTCAACCCCCGATGAACTAGTAGAAGTACTTACAAAGCAAAAGATAGTTATAGAGAAAGGAGGAGATGACACAACTTCTGAAGAATGTCTAGATAGGTACGCACCCTGCATACCTCTCTCGCACAAGCTAGTGAAAGCTCAGCTAAAGAAAAGATATGTAAAATTCATGGCCGCCGTGAAGAAGCTGCACCTCGACATCCCCTTCTTGGATGCCATCGAGGAAATGCCTACTTATGCTAAGTTTCTCAAGGACCTGATTTCAAGGAGGAAGAGAGGAGAAGACGTTGAGGCTATGAAGTTAGCATAGATTTCCAACTATTTCATTAAGGCAAGCATGCCTTCCAAGAAGAAAGACCCCGACACCTTTGTCATTCCCTTCCAGGTCAGAGACAACATGACCCAAAAAGGTCTAGTAGATCTAGGAGCGAGCATTAGTCTAATGTCGTTATCACTTGCAAAAATGTTGGGGCTTACTAACATAGTAAGTACGAATATGAGGATCCAGCTAGCGGACCACACCTTTACAAAACCTATTGGAGTAGTAGAAGATGTGCCCATTAGGGTGGGGTGATTCTTTATACCGTGTGACATTGTTCTGATTGACACCTTGGAGGATCCTATTTGCCCAATGATTTTTGGGCAACCCTTCCTAGCAATCAGTAGAGCACTCATCAACATGGATGTAGGGATGATAACGATCAAAGTTGGATGAGAGCATATCGACTTCAACATCTGTGACTGCATGAAATCCCTTCGTTCTTTGAGTCTTCTTACTTTGTTGAGAGCTACCAACAACTCTGTGATGAGGAAAGGGAGGATAAAGCTATGGTAGACCCACTAATGCACACTTTAGATGGCAATACATAGGTAGTCAATGACCCAGAGGTGAAAGAACTCCTGGAATTCCTAGATGCCAAGGAACTATTTGAAGTAGATAGCCCAGTTGAAACAGTAATGTATGCTGTACTTCAAAGCAATCCCACCGGAGAACCAAAAAAGAAAACCCCGCCTGAACTAAAATTTTTTATGAAAGGTTTAGAGTACAGATTCCTGGATGAAGAAGGAATGAAACCAATTATTATCAACTGAGAGCTAACTGATGATCAGAAGGAACAACTGCTGGTTGAGTTGAAGCTATGAAGGAAAGCCTTAGGTTACTCAATTGGAGACCTAAGGGGCATCAACCCTTCTGTGTGTATGCATAGAATCCATATTGAAGAGAATTCCAAACCCTACACCCAGCCACAATGAAAACTGAATGAGAAGTTGCGAGAGGTGGTTAGCAAAGAAGTTATAAAACTCTACAATGCATGAATCATCTACGTTATCAGTGATAGTATGTGGGTGAGTCCCATCCAAGTAGTCCCTAAGAAGGGAGGTATCAAGCTAGTCAAGGGAGATAATGGGATTGAGGTGGCAACCAAGACTGTTACTGGTTGGCGGATGTGTATAGATTATAGAAAATTAAACACCACCACCCATAAAGATCACTTTCCTCTCCCATTCATCGACCAGATGCTTGAGTGCCTGACCCACCATTCATACATTTTTTGGAAGGATGGGTGCTCGAATTTTACCAAATCCCCATTCATCCAGATGAATTGTTCTTCCTCATCGACACTCAAATATGTCGATATGATCACCGGAAGCTTCTCATTATCCTACAAGAAGAAATAATTTAAGTGGGGGGGAAACGACTTCAGTTCCAACTCAGGGGGGTTGACCAAGGAAGATTGAAGTGATGGTGGCAGCGGTCCTAGATCTTCGTAGTGCTTAGCGTAGTAGCAAGGAAGTACTTGAAGCATTTTCACACATTCTTGTAGTGAGATATTTCTGATCCAGTCTTCCATTAAGTTGAACAAACATGCCTCAAGGGGCAATTGCGGGTATGAGTCACACATGGAGACTACTATAACCTCATCCTCTGTAGACGGAGAAACTTCTTCTTCTTCATCGTCGGGATAACCCATCACTTTTATAAGAGAAATTACCTTCGTCTGCTCCATGATGTCCACTGCGATCGTTCCTTTGTCAACCTTCATAATGACATGAGCCATATCAAGAAATGGCTTCCCAATATAGAGAGATATGTTGTGATCAAAGTGCTTTACTTTATGAAATTGTTCATTTGTTTGTGACTTCTTTGGATTTGGTGGCATTAGTATTTCAAATATGTCATCGGCTATCTCCATTGTCAACCGACCTCTACCCATCTCAAGTATCATGTCGACTATGGCTTGAAAGGGTCTTCCTAAAAGCAAATCATTCCCTTGCTCATCTTGCATCTCCATGACAACAAAATCAACCGGAAAAATGAACCTATCAACCTTGACTAAGACATACTCGAAAATACTATATGGTTTCACCATAGAGTTGTCCGGGCACCAGTTGAATTGTCATATTGCTCTATCAAGATTCCTTTAGCTCAAGCTTTTTGAATGTAGAGAGGGGCATCAAGTTGATACTTGCCCCAGAATCACATAATGCCTCACCGAATTTTACTTTTCCAATATAGCAGGAAATGTTGAAGCAACCTAGATCTTGTCTCTTTGGTGGCAGTTTACCCAAAATGAAAGTGATGACCTGCTCCTTAAGCACTACCACTTCTATATCAGGTATCTTCCTTTTCTTGATAATTATGTCTTTCAAAAATTTCCCATACAAGGGTATCTGCTCAATCGCCTCCAATAAAGTAATATTCATAGAAAGTTTTCTAAAACTGGCCAAAAATTTCTTAAACTGTGCATCCACTTTCTTGGCTTTGAGACTGTTGGGGTAAGGAATAGGGATGATCTGTGCCCTATGATGTGGTGGCACATATGGCGTCATGTTTTCCTTCTCTTTCTCTGCCATAGGCTCCTCTGTGGCCTTCTCTGCATCATCTTCAACCGTCTCTACCACTTCAGTATCCCCTGCAGTCTCACCTTGATCTTTTGGCTATGGGGTGCTTGGTTCATCGGCCCCAGGGTTTAAAAGTTTCTTTCCATTCCTCAGTAGAATGGCCTTAGCCTCGTAGTTCCCTCCTGGAACATTTGTATTTCCCAGAAAACCTTGCACCGCAGGCTTCTTCAGACTTGCTATTTCAGTTGCCATTTGTGCTATAGATGTCTCAAGAGTCCTCATATGAGCCACATGACTCTATAGAGTTTGTCCAAACTGGTTCATAAATTCTCCTTGTTGCTTGATTTGTTGGTCAAACGTGCTCATTAGCTCTTGATTATGATTTATTACCTAATTGAGCAACTCATTGCTCTTTTCCTCTACTGTGGGTTGTAGCTTAGCATTCAGATCATGTAGGAAGTTGTTTGGATCCTTTCATGAAAACTTTTTGTCCTTCCTCCAGGAATAGTCATCATTTATGTATCCCTGTTGCTGATGCATGAATTTCACTTATGCCTTATCATCAGACCCTTCATCTTCTTTTTCCAGAAGTCTCTTCACAATCAAATCCATCTTGTCATTTAGTTCCTTGATGGCTTTGGCATCCCCTGCAGATCTAACTTGTTTCGGTGCATCTCTGTCACCCCAAGACTGTTTCTTAGCCATATTCTTCAAAATCTCCCAACACCTTGTGTCAGTGTTGTTCAAAAAGAAACCTGAGCCTGTTGAATCTAAGTTGCTTCTGTCATGCTCATTTAGAGCAAAGTAGAAGATCTTCACTTGTTTTTCCTTGTCCAACCCATGATGTGGGCATCTTCTCAGAAGTATCTGGAATTGTTCCCAAGTCTCCGAATAAGTTTCTCCCATCTTTTGTCTGAAATTGTGAATTTTCCTCACTAAATCATTGGTCTTCTCAGGTGGGAAAAATCGCTCGAAGAAGACTTCAATCATTTGATCCCAAGTCTCAACGATTTCATCATCCAGGTTGTGCAACCATTCTCTTGCATTTCCTGTGAGAGAGTTGGGAAATAGCTTCAAATAGAGGGCATCCTACGGGAACCAGTCAATCTTGATCATATCACAGTTTCTATAAAAGTGCTTATATGGGCCACTGGATCTTCATTCTTCAGCCCATGAAATGCTTGAGATTTGACCAAATTAATCAGTGTCGGATCAATTTTATATGTGGGAATGTTAATTGCCTGCCTTTTGATCGGCCCGTTTGACACAAAAGAGGAAGAAGCCTTGATCTTCTCCCATATCATCTTTTCTTCAGCCATTAGTTCTGGTTTTGAATCTGAATCGACGTCCTCGGGTTGATTTCGGATGTTGTTCTCCTCATCGTCTGATCCCGAAGGTGGGACCTCTGGTGATGATTGTGTGTAGTCTATGATATGTGTGCTCACCATGCACTAGTACCTATAAAATGATAGATTTAATTAAACACAGTGCTAGACGAATACAGAATATGAAAGATAGACGATTAATTTCAAAAGTTAAAATGTCAAATAAAAAGAAAAAGTGGCCTAGAGTGGCCGCTTGTAGCACTCGTAGTGCCGACAATTTCCGTTTCTCCAACAACGGCGCTAAAAACTTGACACGATTTTACTGTGCGTAAAACGCAAGTGCACACGTCAATGTAATATAGGCCTTGTGAGGCCCGAGTTGAACTTAGGGAAATGGAATTCTCGGTAGACTACTACTAACTACTCACGATCAGCTACACTAGTTTTAAAAGTTTCAGAGTTGTTTTGAAAAAGAAAATAAAAACAAAAGAAAACAAAACAATCAATTAAATGGTTGGTTTAATCAATTTCAATGGAATCTTTAGGATTGCAGTTTCACCGCGGGTTCTCGTTGCACTAAATTTTACACAATTATCATGAAATGTCTCCTAGTTCGGGTAGTGGCCTGGAATTAGAATTGATCGCTTCTGCGATACAATTCACTGCCTTAACCTAAGTCAGTTCCACGTCAGTAGTAACCTATACCTTAGATTAGGTGCATGAAAAATAGGTCTAAAGGTTCCCACCATTAATCGTACATCACCTTTTCCAAGGGATTTATTGACAAATGTGATTATCGTCTCTTTTCAATCGTTAATTCTTCATCAAAAGAAATTAAAGGTATTTGGTTACCATTATGGTGATCAAGTACAATGATATAATAGAGAAAATGATAACATGCCACGAATTTTAGAGACAAATTATGATAAATTATGTTAAAAATGTCATACAACAATTACCCGGGCTACTCCCAGTCCTAAAGACAAAGGGGATTAGCCCTGCATGTTCATCTCAATAGAAAACATGATAAAGGAAAGAGGAAACATGGAGAAGATGTGGATAGATGTGAAGTAACCCCTGAACGGAGAAGATCTGGGCGTTCCTCGGCATGGGATGAGCGTTCTACAACCTTCTGGTGGTGGAAAACTCCTTCTGTGGCCTCTAAAATGATCGGTGCGTAGCTCTCGCTCCGTTCTTCCTCTTCTCCTCTCCTTGAGACTCATGCAGCGGCTAATGACATGATAGGTGTCTTAGGGCCTCCGTATTTAGGTATATACACCACTTTAGGCTGCCAAAACATCATGACCGTGCGATTAGACACGAGCAGTGGATTATCCTGATCTGACGGCATCGATACCATCGACGGTGGGTTGATGGTATCGACCCTCCTGAGTACCGGTGGTTCTTTGCTTTTCTGGGTTTGCTCTGACATGACCTCGATACCATCAACTTCTGGGTCGATGGTATCGACACCTTAGGCATCACTTTTCTGTGGAATCTGACGCTTAAACTGATTCTACTGAGACAAAGTCGATAGTATCGACTCCTGGGTTGATGGTATCGACTTGTAGAAATCTGACTCGCTGAAGACATCTCAATACCATCGACGCATTCTGCTCATTTCGATCTCCCTCTATGGTCCTGTCGATAGTATCGACAGTCATTGATGGTATCGATAGCTGCATATATCTGTTTTTCCTGAAATTTAAAGATAAACTCAAATAAGCTTTGATAAATGTAATCATTCATACCAAATAATATACAACAAGGTAAATTTGATGCATAACAAGAATATAGGCAGAAGGAAATAGATCATGCGATATTAACCATGAAAATGACCAATAAATGCATAAAACACCTATGAAACTAGCCTATAAAAATGACTCAAAACCCTCGCATCATCGGACTCCAGAAGCTATGCTTCAGCTTCTCCAACTCATACACCGAGTTGACGAAGGAGTTCATCTCCTCCCTCCTCCGGGTTCCAAACACCCCAGAAAAAGCAAGAGGTATAGCATAGTAGACCATCTTTAAGGGCACCTCAACAATCAAGATCATGAAATCACAGAGCGATTGCTCAACGAAATATTCTCCACAAGTGTAGCTGAGCAAGAACTACTCAACAATGGAGCCCGCATAAGTGACAATGATGACTTCGACCTGATCAAGCTGTGGAAGAAACTGACAGGCGAATCTTCTTTCAGGCCCGGGAGCAAGGTAGCTGCGGTCCACTCCTACTTTTGGCAGATCGTTCCCCAGATCATTGCCAGCCTACTCTTCAACAAGTACAAAACAAGAAACTTGTACATTGAAAAGTTGCATCTAATCTGGTACATCATGGTTGGTAAGCCAATCAACATGGGGATCTTCCTACTCAACCGCCTTCACCCAATTAAGGATGCCACCAAGGAGTACAATATGGGAGGAATCGTCAACTTAATCACGATTAGGCTCGGGTACCCAAAGAAGCTTCTCATCCTGTCGTGAACCAAGGGTGATGAAAAAATAGACATCAAATTCCCCACCAGGTTGAACATCATAAAGAAGGTGGTTCACCAACTTTTCTACAAGTTTGCAAGTATCAATATCTTGCTACCCCTCCCAGGATGCGCCAACTACAGTGTAGAGAAGCTAGTCTTCACGATGGCAGAGGTCGAAACTCTGACCGTCGACGTAGCCTACGCCACCCAGACAGCCATCCAAGAGAGGATGTCCGTGAGAAGGGGGCCCACATCTACGGAGGCTCGGCGGGACAAGTCATCGGTGGTTATTCTTGACGACTCTCCAGTCGCCACCACCACCGAGCCATTAGATGCTACCGCAACCACCACTACTGAGCTAGTAGCCACTACCCCAATAGTGGCTACTACAACAACGAACACCAAAATTGCAGAAGAGGTTCTGACTGTCGTCCCCATAGTCGAGACTGTCAGCACAACCGGGGCAGCCACAACTATCGTGGCCCCAAAAGTAGTTGATGTAGTGCTGCCAGCTTCAACCCCATCGGTAAAGGCATCAAGCACAACCACACCTTCAGTACGACCAGATGCCTCTTGTGATAGAGAGAAGGCATTTATCGAGCTCCTAGACGTTGAGCTCAGGTCTATTCAATAGACACCAACACCGCCAACCACAATAGCAGTGATCGTCCTGGTAGACAAGGTTGAGAGTCATGTGTTTGGCCAACACCCATATACTCTGCCATCTTCTTCTCCATGACCCCACATTGAGGAAGCATATACAACCACAAAGGTTCTAACGACTAGCATAGAGGCCATGTCCTCACGCACCGTCTTGGTAGACTTGGCTCCTATAGATGATGCGCAATCCACAAGCCGTGCCAGTAACACAAGGAGCCACACCAAGAGTCATATCCGATTGATGGCCCCTCTCTCTTGGATACACATTCGACTTTGAGTTCAATAACTTGTAGAAGGTAACATGCAATCACAATGCTACTTTATTTTCCCTAACCCACAATTTTTATGCCTTCTGATAATGGCTAGGTGAATAGGAATGCTAGTTACTGAGCCTAGTTGGTCTTCCAGGCCAACTAGAAGCAATGAACCAAATGATGCAGGCAGCGCTCCAGTGCCTAGATGTCATTGAGCAAAATCTCGACGATAAGAACACTCATCGCCACTCACAGTGGTCTCGGAGGTTGCTATCGCCACCTTCATCCTCATCTTCCTCGTCCACATCATCACCCTCTTCCTCCAACACATCATTCTCCTCTGGCGTTAGCGGGCCCTCCAAACCTTCAACAATGCCTGAGGAGGAGGTGATGAAGAAACCTATCGACGGGGCCCCTACAGAATAGGGGAGTACCCATGACATCGGCACAACTGCTCCTCTACAACTACTATTGCTACATAAAGCAACTAAAGATCTATTTGATAGCTTAGCAGATGAGTCATCAGAAGGAGAATGGGGTGACTTGTACAACTTGCTAGCAGCACAACCCCCTAGAGCAAAGGCCTCAACGGCCGATCAATTCTCTGTGCCCTCTGAGATACCGGTCTTCACGATGACCGAATTTGACGTGCCATTGGTTATCTGACGGTCCATGACCAAAAACTACTAAACATGGTCCTGAGACCACAAATCGATGAAGAAGCCATTCTTTGGAGCAACATATACTTCTCCGTACAACGCCGAGTGCTCAAAGGGATATTATGATAAAAAATTGTTATAGGAAATATCCTCTTCAGAGTCCTGAAAAGTGCAATGATCGAGAATATCATGCTCAGGACAGGCTGGCAATCAATCTACAATGCCACTCCTACCTTGGCCAGACGACTGCTAGTAGGGGCGGATGAATCGCGACTGGTGGTTGGCATGCTGAAACATGTAGAATAGCACAACCCTGACCTAGTACTGACCCTATACAAGCATAGGTAGCACTAGTTTCTCTGTGTGGCCAACCTCAACTCCCACAACATCACCTTGTTCAATTGCTGTGCTGTGGAGGTCCCCCAGTGAGATCATGTCTTCATTCGTCCTAAAGATAGGGCCCTGAAGCTTCGTCCTCTCCACCTTCACTGGGTCATTAAACAAGGCATTCAATGCCACATCAACATTTAGAACTTCTATGCAATAAAGGACTTCCCAGTCCAGCAAGACTCGGGAAGTAGTAACAATGTTTTTATCGTATTACGCACCATGGAGCTTCTGAGCATTTTCAAATTATGCTACATCTCTAGGACACAAACTTCTATTACCTCAGGAGCATCTATGCACTGCTCTTGATAAAGGAAAAGCACTATTTCCTAGATCCAGAGCTTCTTGAAGACCTACTGGAGATTGATTCAGATTCTCACTCCTCTCTACCCAACAATCATCTAAGAAAAGAGGTCGGGGACTCTTCTGACATCTATAGGTCAGGCAAGTAGATAGAGCACTTGTAAGACCTGCTCGCCACTGAAGGTGCTTTTGTTTTTCCTGTTATCTCAGACTCTGTTATCAGCAACTTCAACCGTTCAACCTGCAACTCTCTATCTCGGGAACAAGTCAATCATATACTCCTATATCTTGCTAATTCTAACACTGCATACATTATATATGAGAAGAATAATGCAGTGGTCCCCATGCATGACCTACTGGACCTAGTCAAGATTGGCAGATGTCTAGCTATGACGGTGGCGTCAGCTTACATCCTTATATTACATGAGAAGATTGGACATCTCTACATAGCCCATCTGATGTTGTTCAATGATCTATGCCTAGCCAATGAATCTGGGGCATGCCATTTGTTCCAACATCAAATCCAGAAGCGTCTGGTGCACATAATGTTCCTTCCTATGCTGCACGACAATCACTGGACACTTATCATGCTATACACCAATGCTTGCGTTGGTATCTTCTACAACAACTCAAACGTCAACAATGACTGGCCAATGGAGTATGCTATCGTGCCAGAAACACCCCTCAAATGACTAGTAAGAAATACTACACCGAGGTGGTGGCCATGATAAAACCATATCTTGAAGATCTGACGACAACCTGGTACGATTTGTGTTACTCCCACCGTAGTCCACAACAAGCCCCACTATCAAATGACTGTGGAGTATACATGCTCCACTGGATATCCTACGTAGCAGCACTAAAGAAGGCACTAGAGAAGCCCCATTACCTCGACTACCATAGCCAATGAGGATAATACATCATGAAGCTCCTATCTACTGAAGGTGCACACATTCACTGAACCCTCACTGATCTATGAAAAATGTCTCCTATTCATCTCACTACTATGGGACATAGTGTGGGATAAGTTTGGGGGGACTTCATAGCATCAGTGAGGGAGGTATTCCAATTTTTTTTTCTCTTTTTCCTTTCCTTCCCTTCCTTCATCTTACTCCTTGTATACCCTGTATATAAATGTTTGATAGTAAGCAACACACACAATGTCTCTTTTTCAAACTTGTAAAAATTACTTTATCTTAAATACTTGGTACAACTTCTAGTTTTTCCTCTCCGCGCCTAAGGTTGTGTACATTTCTGCTATGCACTCTTGAAAACATAGTCTCAAATGACAAAGACTATAACATTTCTATGCCAACTTTGAAAAATAATCTCCCTCCAGCTAAGAGATGTGTATGAAAAGGAAAAAGCTGCCCAAATAGCAAACTCCCTTTTCCCCACCCACCAAAATTCCAAAAGAGAGGAAAGCCTTGTGAAAGTGAATAAAAGCATGAGAGTTGTGACAAAAAAACACTTGTCTTCCCAAAGGTACCCATCTTTAGGCATGGTAGATCCGAGGCAGTGGTACATAGGATGCGAAATCACTAATCTAAAACCAACTGTATTGGACTGTAGGGACCACTTTCCCGTTAATGAACCCATACCTGGATGGACCAATGGGAAGCAAGAAAAATAAAAAAGCCTTAAGCCTTCCTGAAAACCCCACCTTCTACCCCCAAGATTCAAATAGTTTGGTGTGAAAGCTAACTTCAAACATCATGCACCAAAGTATCGCAAAAGCTGGGGAGAAATTTTTGTTTAATAAGGCAAGGAAAAAGTCCATTGTTCGTGGTCAGATGTAATTTTCCTCAGAACATTCCAAAATCTACTTAACCTTTTCCCAATGACTATGATTGGATTTTAAAAGTACCGTAGACAAAGGTTCTAAAATAAGTACAAATTGATTGAGGATAATCAAATTGCTAAGTTTGGGGGGGTGTTGATAACACCCATTTTATGGCTGCTAGAACCTATATTTTATTGTCAGAATAGCTTCCAAACTTAACTTCCTCTCCATTTTATCCTATTTATTATGAAACATCATGCCCACTACACCCCTGACAATATTTTCCATGTTTTGTAGGCCTTTTCCTATTTTTCCACAAGAAAAGAAGCACCAATGAACCCATCATGCCCATCATCAATGAGGTTCACATTCCAACCTGGTAGCTCGCGAGGGCAACACACTCTCTTACCCATCATGGTCACTACTCACTACGATAGCAACCCGATGTGGGCGTGTGTGTAGGATTCCCTACCTACTACATCCTTATACCTGATATGGTGCCTAACTCATCACGGTTCACGAACCGACGAGGTCGTTACCCGACATGGCCACCACTTGGTGCCGCAGCCCGACAAGGCTCCAACCCGCCATAGCTACACCCGATATGCTCTTTGCTCGGCACACTCCCATCCCGGCATGCATGATGGGCGATAGCCATATTGGACCCTCCTAAAGCCTCGAGAAAGGAGCCACAAATGAAAGACACGTGGGCCAATAAAAGCTATAACTTCTATCAACTCACTGCCTATAAATAACAACTACAAGCCTACGATGGGACAGGTCAGACCCTACTAGAGCTAGCCCCTAGAGTAAAGGATCTAGTGCGTCGAATCTCAAGGAGCTTGCCAGGCGATAACTAGGTGAGCACATCCCCATCCCAAGAGGGATGGTAGGAGTTTACTTAGAGACCGTTCTGGTAGCAACAAGCAGCACGATATGATCCTCAAGGGCACTTCAAGAATGTTGGGTTCCTATCTGGGCTTCAACCCGAGACGACCTGCCCACCTACACCCGACACGAAGAACCTGATAGCCTTAAGATAATGTTAACCTGATATGTATCATAACCCGTCATAGTACCCAACCCGATACAGTCTATACCCGTCATGGTTGCATCCTGACACGACCAACAACCCGACATGGCCATATCGGGTGGAGGCCTCTACCTGGTACTAGGTTAGCATTATCTTAGGTGTCAGTTATTGTGTACTTCGATCTCCCAAATCAAGGATACCAATACTTATCTTCCCTTTACAACATTTACTTTCATTTAATTACAACATTTTAACTAAACCATTATGTTTCTATATGATTATTGGAATCTGTGGAGTTTATATCCTATCATTCTGTGCATGGATTTATTTCATTGGATGATTTCTTTTTGGCATCTGAGTTGTAGTTCCTTCTTTCTGATTCATGATTTTGACTAGCTATCGAATCATATTTCTTGTTTTGACTCCTTCAAGAGAAGGATGTTGCAAACTTCTAGAGCTTGGTATGATTTTGGTGTACGAGAGTACCCAGAACCAGAGCTATGCTCGGTTTATCTTTTTGCGTGAGCCCACGCCTGGTACCTTTGAGAGAAGGAACCCGGTGCATGGTTCGTTAGCTTTTTATTTGAGAAAAGAAGACACTGGATGTAGGCCGCTACTGCTTGTTACGATTACGTTTTTTTTTCTTTGTGCTATACTCTGAAGATAGTTCTATCTCCTCAGTTTCCTATATGGAAAAACCACCATAAAAAACTGCTAAACCAAAAATACCCAAATCTGTAATCTTTCTGGTAACTCCCCTTAGAGTTAGGTTTTAGTTTAATTCTTTGTGATTCTTTTGCTACAACAAACCTTAATCCTTCGACTCTTTCACATTGTTAGACAAGTAAAACTTGGGTTCTGATGCACTATTCTCCTAGTCCCTATGTTCGACCCTGAACTACTCTGACCCTATGCTAGTTGTAGGAGTCTTAAACATACGAGTTTTATAAATTACTAAAGTCTAATGACCTAGACATGTCTTCATTTTTGGACCCATGTTTAAGGCTTATCAGGGGCCTGTTTATAGGGTCGCGACTATCAACCTCTTTCCATTGGTGTCAGTCACTTGCTTTCGATCGATCAGTATATCGATCGATGGCTTTGGACTTCTAACCTTCGGTCTTGGAAGTTGACTTAACTATCGACCTTGAGGGCAGACAATGCAGTCGGGAAGTTATGGTCATATACAAGAGTGTCGACAGTAGTAGGTTGATAGGTTAATGTCTTGTTGGTTGTTGGCTGATGATGATGTCGAGTAGGAGAGATCGATAGAGATGTCGATGGGTTATCGATCTGGAAGGTCGACAAGGTTGTTGAGCATTTGTTTGTTGATCATTTAAGATGCTTGATATTCTCTAAAAATTGAAGGCCAATTGGTATATCAATCAAAAGGTCAATTTTGGTCTTGGACACAATTTTTGTGTATCGATATGCCTTCTGAAAGTGCTCAAAATCCAGTTTGGTCTGGGTCACTACCCTACATCCTGTGAGACACATCCTCCTCTCGACTCTCGCCCATTGAAGGGTAGTGGGCCCCCCTAAGAAAACTTGTTGTAGAGTGATAGAATTCAAAACCTACAAAGGGAGTCAAGAAAAGTATCAAATTCCTACAATCTATGATAAAAACCTAAGTAGATCAAAACAAAGCTATTCCTAATGAAAATCAAGCTACATGAATGCTAAACTAGACTAATAATGTAGCTAAAACTAGGATGAATATGCATTCATCATAGGTGGATGGGATCTAAGAATTCCATCTCTCCTAGATCTTGTAAAGAACTGATTTTTGGCTTAGAGTGGTCGGTTGAAGTTTGAGTGGTATATCTCAAACTCTCCAGGGCTTAATAAAATACATAATACAACTTTGTAGTATATTTACTTAGGGTTAAACATGCTTCACATTGGATGTTTACCCTTACCTTGGTTCTTTTACTTCCTAGTTGTTATATAATATGTGGTAAGACAAATCAACGGTATAGAAAGTGATAGTTTTACTTGTTCAGTATATTAACACTTCTTAATTTTCTTACTTGACTTAATATGCTTAGCTTTTTTAAAATTTATCAATTATTGTAGTCAATAAGGGTTGTTAAGAGTTATATCTCTTACTGGGACATGGGTATCACTCTCATGGGTAACCACATATTTTTATAGATGATCATCAATGGCGTGGTTAGGTTCGTGGTGGTGTAGAAGATGTTGGGTTTTAGGGGAGGCAGAGAATGCAACGGAAACAAAAATTCTCCTCCCAAACCCCAAATGAAGGAATCGCATCAACATCTATACAATAGGAAGGATGGTTTGTAGAGGCATACCTTGTCCTGAGGCTTGCTCGATGACTTTACCTCGAGGCTTGCGCGGTCTTCTCCTCTGGTCTTGGATGGTGTTTGTGCAGCTCCTGGTCTCACTGGGACTGACAACTCCTGGTCTCACCGGGACTGTCGGGATTGATAGCTGACCTCTGAGTGGCAGAAGTCTCCCGCCTCTGAAGTCATCCATACAGACTGCCTGGAACTCCGATCTCCTTGTCCCACAAGGAATTAGAAGGAGTCATACCCTCCTGTCAGTGTACTAGTAACCGACACACTCTCCTGTCACTAGTCGCTTTTCTACAGTTGTCTTTCCCTTGTTGTGCCTCCCTTATCGGGTAGCACTTGCTCGGGGTCTCTTAGTTACCACAACTAGAGAGAACGACAACTTTGCAGAGCAACTGGTGTTCTAAGTTGTACTTTGAGAAGCCCCCAATACCCCTATATATAGGAGGGTCATGGGACATGGTTATATACCCCGGGCAATGCGGGATTAAATAGGATTAGAAGGGTTCGAGATTTTCCACAAAAATTGACAAACTGTGGCAGTTGAACCGATTGTTTCAACCCTAAAATGATCGTATGGACTCTTCAGCCGATCGGTTGGAAACTCCAATCGATTGTTTGGATCCCTGAGCTGATCGTTTGGCTGCTCCAGCCGATCGGTTTGCAGTCCTGGTCCAACTCAAATTGACTTTCCGTGTTTGTTTCTAACGAATCAATATTAGTCCTTGTCCAAATCTAATTTGATAAGAGAAATGAAACAAGATCGATCGGTCACCCGACCAGTTCACCCATGTGAACTGATCATCTCATGACTTCAGTTGGTCGGATCACCTGCCTAGACGATCGGTTCATCTCATGAGCCGATCAGTTAGGGTAGTTGATCAGTCAATTGCAGTTTCAATCAATCCGATACTCTAATCATCTGATCCAACAACTTGAATACTATGATTTTGTGTTATCAATTAATTGAGGGTTTAATTGAACTACTAAACTCCTTTAGTAATAAATATAAGCATCATTTGTGGATAAACTCCTCTTCCAGGTTAAATCCTATGTGTGTGACCCTACAGGTCCATTTCACGTTGGTAGTGAAAGTCCATAACACTTATAACTTCACAAGTAAAGAGCGGTGCCTAGTCACACATCAATGCTACCCAAGTGAAACAGAAAGTTAGAGAAAAACTTTCAATCCTACAATCTGTGAATGGTGTTACAGTGAATGTATAATTCCTTTGTCACTGATGTCCTGAATGAACTCAAGGCATGGTATAATCATCCTTTCAACGTTCATCCATTTCCTTGATCTCAGAGCAGACTGGGTGAGATGTGTGTGACATCAATATCACATATTGATTCACACATGTATGCACATGCCTTTATCAATCCTACTCATCAAGTGGCCAAGGACATCGAACTCCCTTAATAGGGACAAATCCCATATCTATCACTCACCCCTCAAAAGCCCCATGTGTCAAAGCCACCCAATCATCACCTTTATACCAACCCATGTTTTAGGACTGTGTTTGATGATGTCAAAGTGTATCCAATGGCATGTGTTGAGTGTAGTGATTTTAGGTCGAAGAATCACACTCACCACCATCACTGTGAGAGCTGACTGTGACTACCAAATCATGGTTCAATGTGTCACTCTCACAGTGGGTTTGTCTGGTACATTGTTCTCTAACAAGTACCTATGTGCTTGGTTTGATATCACTATATCATGACTAATGAGATTATGTCATCAACCAACACACAATCTAGTCTTTAGTGTTATTGATGTCTATGGTTATTTCCATAATAACAACAGACTAGGGACTAAACAAGAATGTATACTCTTAACATCCGCATGATCTCATCACTTAGGTCCTCAAACCAAAAGCATACGTCATCGAGTAAAACAATTATTTAGACATCTATCATGTTACACTATCATCTCAGAAATAGTTAAAATATATAGATTAGAAATTTCCTTTATTATTATTCAAATCATTTACAAAGTATCCCATTACAATCATCACATGACTTTCTCTATGGGCATACATACCAACAGATGAGAAGATTGAAATAGAAATAGAAGGTTGGTGGTAGTTAGAGAGTCCTAGATTCATCCCTGTACTCTCAGATCTAGATAGGGGATGTTTGTAGATGATATGTATAACTACTCGAGTTTTTGGAAGTCTGTTGAAGTTTGTATATGGCATGTATATGTAGAACAATATCTTTTTTATACAAGTTGTGGCTGAGACCACTAGACATATATGTAGATACTTGATATGGTACATGCTTATATACAAGTTGTGGATCTTTATGTACATGTTTTCTGGACATGATCATAACATTTGAATCAATTTAATTTACCTTCTTTTCTAGTTATGTGGTTGATTAGTAGTTGATTGCCTATTTTGTTTTGAGTAATCTCACTTAGCATGATGGGGTTTTCACACGATGTAGTATCAAAGTTTTAGGTTTGCTAAGTCTACAAGGACATAGGACTAGGGTTTGTGTCTACTCTTACATCATCCAAAATATCCACTCATAGGTTATGCTTATGCATATATGTCTGGAGAGTGTGAATAACATGTTGAGAGTAGCTATGTTGCACCAGGAGGTGGCACTAAGAGGCAAGCACATGATGAAAATAGTGCCTATGATAGGGTCAGAGCATCCCATGACACTTCATTTTGACCTGAAAACCATGCCCAATATTGCCTTGTAGTCCATGTTTGGACAATTGATGGCCACGATTACACATCTAGCAAATCGAGCGGCCATACCTCAAGCTAAGATGTTGTCCCTACTATGAAATCTTAGGGTTTTGGGAAGATGTTTGAGCTGTCATGACGTGTCAGAGAGATCGAGTATGCGGGTACATCAAACCTGACAGATGCGAATATGTGACTAACTGAGATTGAGAAGGATTTTAAGATCCTCAATATCCCAGAAGAGGACAAGGTGAAGCATGTAGTTATCTACTAAAGGGTAGTTCTAGCTATTGGTGGGCCATAGAAGAGGAGAAGAGGCCTCGAGTCATGATCAGTTGGGAAGAGTTTTGATGGGAGTTTGTGAGATGATACTTCCTAAAGACGTATCTAGGTGAGAAGATAGTTCAATTTGAGAAGATACATCTAGATTTGATGACCATCAATGAATATGAGGTAAAGTTCATGGAGCTTTTGAGGTTCTCTCCTCATATGGTAGTGACAAAGAATGAGAGGATTTGTAGATTCAAGAAGAGCTTGAATACCGAGTTGTCCACAAGAGCTCTTCTTTTGAGAATAGAGAGAGGTTATCTACCTATGTGGAGTTTGTGAGGAGGATAGAGAGATCAAGTATCAAGAAGCATGAAGTCAACTCTAGGAAGAGGCCAACTTAGTTCCAGGGATAATTGTATGGTTGCTTTAAGAAGCCAAGGTTTTCATCACTGCAATCACAATAGCGATTGATTTTTTCTGAACCAAGATCAGTAGTACCATCACAGTGGTCCCCGAGAAAGGGCATAGGTCGTAGTTTTTTTCCAGTAGAAGCACATAACACATCATCTGTGCCAGTGAGAGGGTCGTTCAGGATGCAATATGATTCAAAGACTTGTCACAAGTGTGGATAGGTGGGGCGCTTTAGGTGTTTTTGCCCTGTGAAGGCTGAAGAAGTGACATATAAACCAACATAGAGTCAATGAGGATCCCAACATAAAGAACTCAATAGTGGTAGTGGTAGAAGATGCATTCAGGCATCGTAGGTGGGATTTTCTGGACAAGCTAGCAGAGGGTGTGGATGACAATAGGTGACAGCTAGATTCTATGCTATTAGTCAGGTAGAGGGAGTGGTCATTCCACTGGTCATGGTAGGTCAGATGGAACTTTTTCATTTTGAGTTTTCTGCTTCTTTTTTAGTATCTATTTTTTTGACCCAGGAGTGACACACTCTTTTATCACTAGAGAGGTGATAATTAGTTGTAATATGCCTATTTGTGGTAGATCTGATGGCCTTTTTCTAGAAGGCCCTCTTGTTGGTTCCTCTGAGCTGTAGAGGGGTGTCCCTCTTATGTTATTTCTTTCTCATGACTCAACATTCAAGTATATTTTATACCACTAGACATGCATGAATTTGATGTGATAGTAGGGATGGATACCTTGGAGAAGTATAATGTTGTTTTGGATTGTAGTTCCAAGGTAGCAATGTTTTATGACAGATATGCTTCTTGGATCTTCCAATGAGATAGGAAGATTCTACCTATGTGTTTGGTGTGACAGGGGAGAGGTTGATGAGACAGGGGTGGAAGGCTGTCTTTGCACATGTTGTGGATACCAAGGTGAGGAGTCCTAGTATTCTAGAGGTGCCCCTAGTACGAGAGTTCAAATATTTCTTTTCAAAAGAGTTTCTTGGTGTTCCTACTCCTGGAGAGATTAATTGTGAGATCAATCTTGCTCCTAGAACTCAACCCATAGCACAAGCACCATACAACATGGCATCGATAGAGATACATGAGTTGAAGAAGTAGTTGTAGGAGTTGTTGGAGAAGGGTTCCATTAAATTGAGCACTTCCTTGGGGTGATCCCCTGTTGTTTGTTAAGAAGAAGGACGATTCCATGAGTTTATGTAAAGACTATTGACATTTGAACAAGGTCATGATAAAGAACAAGTATCTGTTTCCAAGGATAGATGATATGTTTGATATGTTGAGAGGTGCTACAATGTTCTTGAAGGTAGACTCAGGGTTAGGACATCATCAACTGAGGATCAAAGCAGATTACATACCTAAGATAGTTTTAGGACTAGGTATGGTCATTAGAAGTTTGTGGTTATGTCATTTGGGCTAACCAATGTACCAACAACTTTCATGGATCCGATGAATAGGGTGTTTAGACTGTACCTTGATTAGTTTGTGGTTGTTTTTATAAATGATATCTTGATATACTCTAGAGACTTCCAGCAACACGAGCAACATTCACACCAAGCTTTGACCTTTTTGAGACATCACATGTTGTATGCCAAGTTTATTAAGTGTGAGTTTTGGTTGACATTAGTATCCTTTCTAGGTCACATCATATATGTTAAAGGTGTTTGTATGGACCCGAAGAAGGTACATTCAGTGATGGAATGGGAACAACCCAAGACACCGATGGAGGTTTGTAATTTCCTAGGTTTCGCCGATTACTACAAGAGATTCATTAAGAATTTTAGTGTTGTAGCGTTACCCCTAACCAAGTTGACTAGGAAAGGTGTTCTTTTATATGGGATGACAAGTGGCGCCATTCTTTTCAGCTACTGAAAGATAAGTTGATGAGTACACTAGATTTAGTTCTGCCAAATCAAGGGAAAGACTACATCATCTTTTGTAATGCGTTGAAGAATGGCTTGGGATGTGTGTTGATGCATGATAAGAACATGATTTTCTATTTCTTCATGACAACTTAAGAAACACGAAGAGAACTACCCAACACATGATATGGAGCTTGCAGTTGTGGTTCATGCCTTAAAGATTTAGAGGCACTATCTATATGGACAGAAGTGTCAGATCTTCATCGACCACAAAAACCTTTAGTATATCTTCTCGAAGAAGGAGTTGAACATGAGGCAGAGAAGATGGATGGAGTTGATCAAGGACTATGATTGCAAAATAGAATACAATCTAGGAAAGTTGAATGTGGTGGCTAATGAGTTGAGTAGGAAGTCATCTTCGTCGTCTATAGATAAGGCACTGTTACACTCTCTGGTGTGCCACAAGCGTGATGTGTTGGTGTCGCTTTGTCAGATGAACGTATATCTGGAGGTCTCTTTATTGGAAGGCAGACTGACACAGTTGCAGGTGAAGCCTACCTTGATGTAGTAGATCAAGAATGTACAATAGAATGATACCATGATACATGGGATTAGGTCAGAGTTTGACAATGATAAGCATGATGGCTTCCATGAGGCAAATGATGGGACAATTTGCTTTCATAACAAGACAATGGTTCCATATGAAGAGGGCTTGAGGAAGATGGTACTTGAAGAGGCTCATTCTCTGACGTACATGATGCACCCTAGTAGTACCAAGATGTACCATAATATGAATGATCAATATTAGTGGCCTGGTCAGAAGTAAGATGTGGCAAAGTTTGTTGCTAAGTGTCCACTTTGATAGTAGGTCAAGGATGAGCATCAGAAGCCCATAGAGATGTTACAACCATTACCAATATCGTAGTGGAAATGATATCATATCACTGTGGACTTTGTGGTAGGTCTTCCTAGGAAAACAAAGGTCATGATTCCATTTGGGTGATATTTGATAGGTTGGCCAAGTCAGCCTACTTCTTTCTAGTTAAGATGACGTATAAACAAAGAAGTTGGCTCGGATATATGTTGATGAGATAGTTTGTTTTCATGGTATTCCAGTTACCATAATATCTTATTGAGGTCCACAGTTTATAAGTCATTTTTGGGAATGCATGCATACAACTTTAGGGACACAATTGAAGTTGAGCACAACTTTCCACCCACAGACAAATGGTCAGTCAGAGAGGACCATTCAGACTCTAGAGGAATTTTTGAGATCTTATGTCTTGTAATTTCTTGATAGTTCCAGAGGAGTATAGACAAGTAACCATATGAAGCTTTGTATGTGAGGCATTTTCGGTCACCTCTTTGTTGGTATGAGATAGGTGAGTACCGACTTTTGGATCCTGAGCTAGTACAACAAACTACAAAGAATATCAAAGTAACACAACAATAGCCTAGTATAGGCAGAAGTCTTATGTTGATAATTTTCATAGACTGCTTGAGTTCCAAGTTGGAGACCATGTGTATCTGAAGGTTTCCCCTTGGAAAGGTGTGTTGAGGTTTGGTAAGAAGGGTAAGTTGCCTCCTAGGTTTATGGGACCATACTCTATTGTGGCATGTGTTGGAGAAATGGCTTTTAAGTTGGAGTTACCACCTGAGTTGCATAGGTTGCACCCTATATTCCATATTTCCATGTTGAGGAAGTGCCACCCTGATGTAGAGTAGACGTTGCAGCCAATGGCAGTTGAGTTGGAGGAGGATGTATCATATGTTGAGAGTCATGTGTTGATTTTGGATAGGAGACTGGAGAAGTTGAAGAAGAAGGATGTAATCCTAGTTAAGGTTTAGTGGCATCATCTTGGTGTGTAGGAGGCCACATGGGACTTAGACGATGATATTCTTAGGAAGTACCTAACTTTGTTCACATAGGATTTTGGGGGGAAAATCGTTGTTAGGGGTTTATGGTTGTAAGACCCTTGACCTTAATTTCTGGTTAAACATGCTTTCTTATAATAATTAGATGCTTAAAACCTTAATAAAAATCTTGTTATGTGTTTTATATCATGTGACAAGCTCATGTTTCATGTTGGATCCAATTTGGACATTGTTTGAGCTAGTTGTGCATAAATGTACTTGTTTTGGACCTAGTTGCAATTTACCCATATCTAGGCATTTTCTTGCAATTTTTCACATTCTTTTTTTGACTTATATGTTTTCACATTAGGTTTGATATAGATTAGCTTTATGGCACCTTATTACATCTTGTTTTGAGTGGTGACATCTTGTGTGAGATTAGGGTTTGCATGGATGCCTAAATTGATGTTTGACCTTGGGTGTTGAGCCCTAGTTTTTGGCAAGTTGCCAAATTTTTATTGATCCTCTAGGGTTGGTGGTCAATGAGTTTGTTGAATCCACCTTTGTCACCAACTTTTCCTAGTGATCATGGTCGATGAGTTACTATGTGGTCACTATCCTTTCTAATCTCCTTGGTCGCTATGTCTTTCTGATGCCTCTTGGTCGCTAAGATGCTAGTGGTTACTATGTTTTTCTGAACCACCTTGGTCAATGCTTTTTCTTGGTGGTGTCACCCTAGTTTCTAGGATGAATGAGGTTCTTGCATGGATGATATCTCTTGGATACATGGCATGCTTATCATGACACGTAACCCCCCTTTATCTCTCTCCAATACTATGTTATATAAACCCCTCTCCTTGCATGAAAATAACCTTTTTGCACACCTAGTTTCCTCTCTCTTCCTTCCTTTATTGTTTGGAGCTCGTCCCCTATTTTTCTTGGTGGTGAAGGAGGATCTTAAGGTTGAAAAATGAGGTCAATCTTCCTTGCATGCTGATTTAGGGTTTTCATCTACCCTTCTTATGATCGTTTGGTGCTTTCTTACTCTTCTTATTGGTCTTCATGAGTGAGAGCTCCCTCTTTACCTACGTTTTCCTTGCTTCCCTGCCTTCTTATTTCTCTTCTTGACCAAACCCATGGTATTTTGTGGTAGTGCCTGAGTTAGATCTTGAAGAACATGTTTTGTCTTACCTTTTTAACCTAGGGTTTGCTCTCTTTGTGGTTGAAGGAGCTAGCTTGGTCGAAAGGAGTGCTCAAGATAGGGTTTCTACCCTTCTTCTTCAATCTACCTTTCTGTTTGGAGTTTGTACATCAGCTCCAAGGTGAGTTATATAACTTTATCCATGATTATGTCTTACACTTACCTTGCATGTGCATCATCTTACTCTAAAATGTTGTATTAAGAAGACAGATAGTGTATTTTTGCCTAGGGTTTGTGTTTACATGGTGATCTTGAGTAGTATAACTCTCCTTGGATGAACCCTAACTCATTTGCTTGAGTTTTCCTTGGTTATGGGAGTTTTTGGATGCTTTCATGCTTGTATGTTGGTTTTGCTCTCCCAAACAATGGTTCATTTCAATGATTTTAAGTTGGTTTCCTCCTTGATATGGTACTCGATGGTTTGGTCTTGGTTTGGTTGATTTGCCTTCCTTGTTCCAACTTATGGATTTGACTTTAGTTGTTGTTTTGCACCTTGTGTGTTCGCCAACTTTGACCTCATGTTTTGGTCGCTAAGGTTTTTGAATGCTTCATGGTCGCCAAGATTTCACCAACCATGGTCGATGAGACTCGCATGCCTCTATGGTCACAATGTTTTCTAGCTTTGATGGTCGCCAAGAGTATTGATTTTAATCAATCACCTATTTTGTGAACCTTGATTGTCACCAAGAGTTTATGATCTTGAGCAGTCACTATGTTTGATGTCTTCATCGGTCACCATTGTTACTCAATTCCAACTGTCGTTGATGTTTCTGACCTTTAGTGATTGCCAAGTCTATTAATCTTTAGCAACCAATGACACCTCTGACCTTCAACGGTCAATGAAGTCTCTAACTCATGGTGGTCACTTTGACCTTAACCCCTAGTGGTCAGTAAGGCATCTAACCCTAGCGGTCACTATGGTGATCCTAATCTATACAATCGCTATGTTTCCCTGACCTAAATGGTCAATGAGATTTCCTAGTTATATGGTCATCAGTTGAGTTGACTTTATGCTGTCATGCTCGATGGAGATACTAGACTTAGTGTTTACCTTTAATTTCTACTTTGTAACCATAATTCAATTCAACTTGCTAAACCTAACCCTAATATGAATTGGGAATGATGATATACATGGATTTCTTTTGTGATTAGTATAATGAAATATGTACTTTCTCCTCTATGTTGTTGAAATCCTAATTTGTTGTTATATGAACATTATCATTTTTAAATGCAATGTTATGTCAAACTTATGTACCTCATGGATGTTGATGATTGATGATCATTAATGAGGCATGGAAAGATGATGATGTTCTTGAAGGGAACAATGTGAATGATCCTATGACTTTGGACATGGCTTTGTGACCTAATTGTGGTGCTAATCTCTTATGATGCGATAAGGATTTGTATCCTATGGTGTCAACATGATGAGTGTGATTCCATGTATAGTAATGAATAGTACCATGTGGTTTGTGATCAAAGTTACTTTCCATACGTTTTATATCTTCTGAAGTTGCAACCTTCCCATGTTTTTGGTAGTATTCTTGTGTGGTTTATACATAACTTGATTGATGGAGCCTTAACTCACATAATTGGCATTAACTAATCAAGTGGAACCCTAATAATGTAGTGCCCTATTCCAGAGATCCATTCTAGTATCAAAACTTACTGGATGGTGAAACAAGTGTTCCTTTAGTGGAAGCTTGGAGTCATATATTGTGAAGTATATGCACTTCACAAGGATAGTTGTGGTCATACCTTAACAGGGGAACGACTGAGGCCATATCTTAGATGATTATGTTTCAGTATATGTGATATGATTGAGGACAGTTGTGGTTGTACCTCTGATGATTGGGTTTTTCATACCCTAGTTTCACTAGTACCGTGACCTTTATAAGGGAGGACTAGGTTGTTCACCAATGTCATGGCCTATATACCAAGGGCATACTAGTTTGATCTGCAGCCTAACTTTTGGTATCGCTGTGGAAGACTCATACTGACTGAGGGAGGATGAAATATTAGGATTTAAGATCTCCTAGATCTTATACATAACTGATTTCAACTTAGCAGTGGTCAGTTGGAGTTTGAGTGGTATACCTCAAACTCTCCAGAGCTTAATAAAATACATAATATAGTCATGTAGTATATCTTCTTAGGGTTAAACATGCTTCACACTGGATGTTTACCCTTACCTTACTTCTTATGCTGCCTAGGTGTTATATAATATGTGGTAAGAGAAATCAACTGTATAAAAAGTGATAGCTTTACTTGCTCGGTATCTTGACATATTTAATCTATTTAGCTTGATTAATTTGCTTACTTGGCTTAATCTACTTAGCTTGTTTAAATTTTATAACATGTTCTAGTTAATAAGCTTTGTTGAGAGTTATATATCTCACTGGGACATGGGTCTCACTCTTGTGGGTAACCACATCTTTTTTAGGTGATCATCATTGACATGGTCAGGTTCATGGTGGTGTGGAAGAGCAGCTTGAAGATCAGTAGAAGCAGAAGGTTGGTTGTGGTTAGAGAATCCCAGAGTTGTACCTATACTCTTAGGTATGGGTAGGGGATGTTTGTAGATGATATGTATAATGGCTTGAGTTTTGGCAATGTATTGATGTTTGTTGTGGATGAGACCACTAGACATATATGTAAACACCTGATGTGATACATGCTTTTATACAAGTTGTGGATCTTTATGTACATGTTTTCTGGACATGATGGTAACGTTTGAATCTATTTTAATTTACCTTCTTTTCTACTTATGTGGTTTATTAGTAGTTTATCGTGTGTTTTGTTTCAAGTAATCTCCATTACCGTGATGGGGTTGTCACATAGGACTAACTCTCTTGTGGATTTCCTACTCACTCTAGTGGATGTAGAAAGTGATTAAGATCATGAGAGTAGATAGAGGATCTTTGGGACACTTCTTCTCTCAACTATAGTATAGAGTAATTCATAATACTTAACTAACCATGGGACATATCCTAAAGGGTCTATTTAGAGTTGGGGATACCACCTAATGTTTATAACCATTTAGAACATGTTCTGGCCATCTAGTAGAGAGTACATAAGGTCAATTTTACTTTTTCTCTCTCTCTCCAAAAGCTAGTTTGCACTTTATAGCTACATTTCCATCGATCAAGATGCATGGGTTATAAATCTATTGATGGAACTAGTAGAAAAGGTTTACAACCTTATTGGCTGAGTTACTATGATAGTAACAACTCTATCGATGGAATTACTTGACTTATGAAAAATGGGCCATTAGCCGAGATCGGTCCAAAACAATCTCGATCAATGAAACAACCTTGATTACATTGAGTCAAATAATGAAAAGTTTTATTTTATCGATAAAACTAATACAATTAAACATTTGAGCTTAATTATAAGTCATACCTACATTAGAAGTTATTGCAAAATTGATCTAGGGATATAAACTATGTTATCTTCAATCTTAATCTTTTTTCTTGTAGGATTTGATTTCACTAAACTAGGGTTTGCAACTGGATTGTGTCTATCTAATTTGAAATCACACAAGTAAAAATATTAGACACAAATAATAAGAATTTATTAATCAATCTAGGCCTTGAGTCAACATGATGTTGGTGGGAGGGGCACAATAAAAGTATAAAAATTTGTCTCGACTAATATCAGAGATCAAATCTATCCTGGCCATAAAAGTTGAATAATTAAAGACATAAAAGGGATATCAAATATACTATATCAAATATACCTTGATACACACTAGTTGTCCAATAAATAGACATGTCTTCTTTTGGTGTAAAACTTGCACTTTCAAATATGATTCTGAAGTGATTATTGTTGTTGTTGATTTAGTGTCACAGACAATACCTTGTCTTCTTTTTAAATAAGCTACATCTTATCAAGCCTATTCCCAAGGGGGTCAACATATACATTGTCCACGCAAATGCAAGAACTCTTAGTGCACCACCTTAGCCTCAAAGAGGAAGTAGAACTTGGATTTTTCCATGTGCAAGTGTTTCTTTCCCTCCTCCTCCTATTGTGAGTTGTTGTCCTTGGGATGAGTTTTTCTCTCTCCAATAGGAAGAACTTATAGAAAACATGTATCATAATGTTGTGTGTCTCTCATGGACATTTGGCCCTTTATATAAAAGAATCATGGGCTTAAATTTACCAAAAATCCAAACTATTCCTAATTGAAACTTAAATTAGAATCAAACTCAAAATGCTGCTAGAAATCCTAGTTGTCTGATTGGGTTATCCAGTTGAATGACTAGGATTGGTTTTTTCATCTAGTCAACTAATTGGACTGTCTATTTGAGAAATTGAATTATCCATTTGACTGACTATCCCATCCATGTCCAATTTCAATTTACCAATTCAATTTTAGATCAACAACTCATATTTCCTTTTTACTCGATCAGCTGGAAGACCTACTCAACCAATTGGATAGTTTGCAAAATGGTTATCAATTTATCAATTGAGAATCAATGGACCAATTGATTCAAACAATCTACTTATTCAACTAACTTCCCTAGTCCACAAATAGATAGGAAATCATCTTATAGATGATTTAGAACCATTCTGATCATATGTTAGATTAAAAACCTCAATTGCTTTATGCATCCTTATTCGTGTGACCCTATAGGTTCCATATTACATAAGTAGTGAGGTTCACAAAATTCAAGAAAAGTTTGATGTCTAGTACCACACTATTTCTACCCAAGTAATTGGAATAAGTATATAACAACTTCAACCTATAAAGTGACCAATGTTACCATGATCATATAATCCCTTTTCACATATATCTAGATTGAAATAGAGGCATGAAGTTGTCTTTCCCTTAACATTCAATTTATGTTTATTGATTTATAGAAGAGTATTGAGATTGTGAGATCTCAATATCACATATTGACTCACATGAGCATGGCCATGTATTGTATAGTCTCCCTTATCAATTGGCCAGGATATCACTCAGTGGAGGGACAAATTCCATCTACATTACTCACAAGAATCCACAAGTGTTACAATGCACCCAATCACTAAGTATATGGAAACATTTATTTAGTGTCACATTGGGCGAGCGTTTAAGTACATAGAATAGCATGTGATTATTATAGTGACTTTAGTTCTAAGGATCACAATAACCACTTCCACATTGAGATATGACTCTAATTTGTCATGAAATGGATTCCTTGTGTGATTCTCAAAGTGGGTTTGTCCTTAACAACTTGTTATCCAACAAGTACCCATGTCTGAGTTCATATCCAATATCATGACTAGAGAGATATAGTCATCTCCTAACATACATACTAGTCTTATATATTGTTGTTGTCCTATAATATACAAAATAATAGATTGCCAGTGACATAAAAAGAATGAGTATACTTAAGTATGCATATAATTTTATGTTTAGGCCATCAATCTAAACCATATGTCATTGGGTCACAAACTTTTAGGAAATTATTATATGTTTTCATTATCTCAATAATGAAACATATATAATAAGTGGATTTGCCTTTGTAAATAACCAAATCATATGCAATGAATCCCTACTATCATCATCACATGATGACTCTCATGCATACAACCAACACTCTCCCACTTGAACTAGTGCCAATCACTCATGAATTAAAGTTCAAGTGCTCTAACATGACCATCATGCTTCTATTGTGAAAGTGTTTTTGTTAAGAGATCAAAGTGTTGCTTTTAGTTGGTACTATGGAAATCTTTTGGGTTAGAAGAGAATATTTTCTTCTCCTCCCCCAAACCATAGAGGAGGATGGACACCTGGAGGGTGGTAAATAACAAGGCAAAAACTATGAATCAAACCTGCATCCCTTCATGAGGGGACTCCATGGTCGACTACTATGGAAATCTTTACATATAGTCTCTATATGATATCTCGTATGAGATGATATTTTTGTAGTATGTGCTTGGAATGGTCATGTGATCTAGGTTCCTTAGCCTATGAAATGGCTCCATTGTTGTCATGATTAAGGTATACTGTGTCCTCAATGGTGGGACCCCACCCTAGCTTCACTAATGAACTTCTCGATCCATACTACTTTCACATTATATGAAACCATATACCCATCTTCTATTGTAGAATCGTCCATTGGCTCTTGGTTGGAACTCTTCAAGCTTACAACCCTACCATTTCAGCAAAACACAAATCTTGATTGTGTTAGTTATCACCCCTGATGGTTTTGAAGCTTGTATCAGTGTAACCAATTGCAACTAACTCTTTCACACCTTATATCAAGAATCGGTCCTTAGTTCTTCTCAAGTACTTCAGAATATTCTTCATGGAAACCTAGTGACCTTCACTAAGATCTGACTGGTACCTACTTGTCATTCTCATAGCATATAAGACATATGGGTGTGTACATAACTTTGCATACATGATAGATCAATTGCAGATGCATATGGAATCTTACTTATGCATGCTTTCTCCTCAAAGATATCGGACATTGGGATTTAGAGAGGCTTATTCCATGACACATGGCTAAGTTTTCTCTCTTAGAATCCTACATGCTAGACCTTTTTTTACACCATCCTAGTGATGTGCTCTAGCTTTGGCCAATAATTCTTTTATATCTATCTCTATAGATCCTTTTTTTGGGTGAACCCAGCGTGATGCCCCTTTTTATTGTTTTTCTTGTGTGTAACTGTACAAAAAGAAAAAAGGAAAGATCTAACTATCTGTACATGGGAGAGAAAGAGAGAGGGAGTTAGTTGTGGATTGAGTTGGAATCAGAAGAAATGTGATCCCCAATCAGAGGTATTTTCCTCCTATAACTGAGGAAAATACTATTATTTTTCTCGATCCAGACTTCGTGAAGAATACAGTAGGTCAGAGTCTTCATATCCTTCCTTTTGATGTCCAACAGTTGCTCCATAGAGGCAAGGCAGGTAAAGTGCGGATAGATGGTATTCAACCTTTTGGTGAAGTCATAGAAGAAAAAATGATGGTCCCTTGTTTCAGCCTTGCAACTACAGAGAGAGCATCGGGAAGCAAAGGAGAAACCAAACTTCTGTCTAACATCATCAGTGAAGAGTCTGTTATGAAAAGCTTTCCAGATAAAAATACACCATCTCATAGGAATGGAGGAATCCCAAATCCAACTACTCCACACAACAATAGGAGTTTTGATCCTACAGATGTCCCAGAAGTCTCTGCAAGTCAGAACAGCTTTGCCATTACAGGTGATACTATCTGTAGCCCCGAAGACAGGTTTGCTGGTTGAATTAAGAAAGTTCAAAATAGCATGTCCACCTCTTATATTGTTAGGGAAACACCAAGCACCATTAGCTGTACAAGAACTTGCTTTACACAACTCGCCACGACCAAATCTATAAAGGAGATGGTATTGACATTACTGAGAAGAGTGGTATTGCCAGGGCACCACGGGTCCATCCAGAGAAGAAGAGAATTGCAATCACCAATTTTGAAGTTTACATGTTCGAGAAGAAAGTCTCTGTTGCTTAGTAATTTCTTCCACATCCACAAGCAGTTGGGAGTAGGACCAACAGACCAAATAGAATGTTGATATAAGTATTTTCTGCGAATCCATTTGACCCAAAGAGAGGGTTTTATCCTTGTAATATCCCATAAGTTTTTCAGCAAGATAGCCTTAGACCATTCATCAATCTTCCTTAGACCCAGTCCACCCTCCGATTTAGGCCTACAAACAATACTCTAGGAAATGGTGTGAACCCTTTTAGCATCAGTTTTATCACTCCAGATGAAGTGGTTAATGTACTTTTCAATATCATCAATAACAACCTTGGGTAAGGGAAAAGTAGCAGTCCAGAATATATGGTATGCAGTCAGGGTAGAAATTTCTAACTCCACTCTGCCTGCCATTGAGAGAAGATTAGATTTCCAAGAGCTCAATTTACTCTTAATCTTGTCTACAATGGGAGAGCACATATCTTTAGTCAATCTCCCAGAAAAGAGAGGAAGACCCAGGGATGCCCGAGGGATGTCACTCAGTAGAGTATTCGAGCCTTTTCTAAGGAAAATAATTCTCTTCAAGTTATTCATTATCAAGCCAGAAACATTCCCGAAAATGTTCATAATCTCTTCAATCATATCAAGGTTTCTCTGATCAGCCTTCGGGGAAACTAGGAGGTCATCAGTGAAAATTATATGAGAAATGTTGAGATTAGTTCTTTTGCTTGGAAATATAAGAGAGAGAAGATTATCCTCCACAAAAGAGTTAATAATAGAAGTGAATCCCTACATTGCCAAAACAAAAAGATAAGGGGACAACGGGTCTCCCTGTCTCACACCAACAGTGGATTTAAAAGCTCTACAAGGAACTCCATTAATGAGAACTTGGGTGGAGGTGAGGAGAAAAACACTACAATCCAATGCAACCAGAAGGGGGAATCCCATTTTCCAAAGAATAAAGAGAATGATTTTTCTGTTAACAGAATCAAAAGCCTTGGAGAGATCAACTTTGAGGCAGAGAAAATTAGAACCAGGCTTGTTAAAGTTGCATTAAATCTCATTAGCAAGGAGGGTTTCATCAGTGATGTTCCTACCTTTAATGAAGGATGATTGGTTAAGACTAATGATATCCGGCATGATGGGTTTCAATCTGTCAGCAAGAAGTTTAGTGATGATTTTATAGACAATGTTGCAAAGAGAGATGGGCCTATAATCCTTTATGGTTAGGGGATTTTTAATTTTAGGAATCAACACGATGAAGGACTTGTTGCATTCCTACAAAAGCTTAGCATTATCAAAGAAGCTCATAATAGTCTTGCAAACATCTTCATCCACGACATTCCAATTTTCTTTGAAGAATAAAACATTGAACCCATCTGGCCCAGGGGCCATATCATTCTTCATGTTTTTGATAACAAATTCAATCTCCCCTTTCGTCACTTTAATGTAAATGTTGTTCACTCAGTCAGTGGAAAGGGAAGGGAGCTTCCATTTATCATTCTAGTTGAGGGAAACATGGTTATTCTTATTGAAAACATTATCAAAATAATCAGTAACGTGGGCAGAGATAACAACAGGATCATAACAGACTTTGTTATCAATCTGAATCGTATGAATAGAATTATTCATCCTTCTTGTCTTGAGAGAAGTATAGAAAAATCTAGTATTATTATCACCAAGTTTCAACCATTGGACCCTGGATTTTTGTTTCCAATGATTTTCTTCATTACTAGCAGCTTTCATGGCATCTAGTTTGAGATTATTAACACGATTTTGAAGATCCACATTGTCATGATCTTTGTCAGCTTCTTTCTGCAGCTCAATAACTTGTGCCTCCAATTGTTCCACAATAGAGGAGAAGTTCTTAACCTTATTCTTATTCCATTCAATCATAGAGAGCCTGGTGGCATGCAGTTTTCTATACAACCTATACATGGGAGGACCAGTAGTTTCAGTGCTTTGGGCTTTGTTTAAGGATTTCTTTGAACCCTTCCAAATTCATCCATGCATTAATGAATCTGAAAGGAGTGATGTGTTTCTTTCCTTTGATAAGATTTATTCTGATAATTTTTTGGTTACTACTAATGTTAGAGATTGCATCGACCCAAACGTTAGGAAAATAATCAAGAAATTCAATGTTACTGAAGACCCTGTCAATTTTGGAGAAGTTACTAGTGCCCTTTTTACTTTTGTTTTACCACATAAAGTAGGGGCCTTTAGTAGGGATTTCAAGAAGACCAGTATAAGCAATAGCATTATTGAAGTCCTCCATAATCATGTCAATAGGTGGTTTCTTTCCCATTTTCTCACTAGCAAGCCTTACAACATTAAAGTTACCAGTAATACACCACTGCTTCTTGGTAGAATTGGCAATCAAGCAAATATCCTCCCAGAGATTTTTCCTTTCCTAGTCATTATTAGAACCATATACAACTGACAATAGAAAGGAGTGATTAGGGGTGACCACATCACAGTGAATAAGCTGAGACGAATCCTTTATTTTAGTAATGCTAATACCAATATTATTCCAAAGAATGACAATTCTAGTATAAGAATAGTAGTCAGAGTTGTCTATGTACTGAAAACCATGCCAACCAGTATCCATAATTGAACTAAGATTAGCTTTAGAAACTCTTCATTCTAGCAGAATAAGGATGTCAGGATTGAGTTTGGCCATCTCCATTTGAATATGAGGGATATTTTTACTAATTCCCCTCGCATTCTAGGCAATAATAGAGAGAGGACTAACCATGTGGAAAGTCATCTCCCCCATAGTCCTCCATTCCTTCCAGGCCCCTATCAAGGATTGAAAACCTATTAACAGTAGAAATATCAATCTCCTTAGACGAAGCGGTAGTAGTTTTAGTAGTGCATTTTGGAGGACTTCTAGTTCTCCTTGGTCTTTCCCATTCATTAATGAGCTCCTCATGGATAGGGGATGGGAACTCAATATCCTGCATTTGAGCTTCAACAGAGGGAATCATCGTTAGTACAGGGGTTGAGTTCCGTCTGAGTTGTTCAAGAGCTGATAATCCATGGGAGTGAGGCTGAGAGGATGCATCCGCATTTGCAACATCATTGTTGATTTCAACACCCTGAGCAGCATGATCAGTGTTTACCTCCATAGCAATAGCAGCCATTAGTTCTTTTTGAGTTTTTTATTTTAGGACCCAGGACATAGTCAGAACACCATCCTTTTGTATCATGGGTGATTACTTGCAAACCAATGCCATATGTTCAAAGTTTCCACAATTTAAGCATGTTTCTCTTTCCCATTCATATTCAAAGAAGATCGTGTCAGGAATTCCATCTTCACTCACAATATCCAATTCCCTTGAAAAGACAAAATCAATCAAAATCAGTATTTGCATTCTAGCATATTCTAGTCTCTCGAAAGATAGTGTGAGCTTGTCAGTCCTCATCTGTTTACCTAGAACTGAGCCTATATAAAAGAACATCTCGTCATCCCACAGTTCAAGCGAAAGACCATGGATCTTGATTCCTATAAAATAGGGTGATTCACCTAAGTCCTTCATGGAGAAGGTACTGCCCAACCAAGTCTTAACAAATTATAGAGAATATATGTCACTTCCCATAAATAATATGTCATCCACATATAATATGATAAATACAATTATGATCTCACTAACCTTCTTATACATACAAGTTTCATCTTCATTTTTTATAAAGACAAACTATTTGACCGTCTCATCACAAATGCAAATTCCAACTTCTAGATGATTGCTTCAATCCATAGATTTTTTTGTGGCCTATAAAATTTATTGACTTTATTTAGAGAAATTATACCTTCATGACGCTTCATGTATACATCCTCTAGAATATTATCATTAAGGAAAGCTATTTTAACATCCATTTTCAAAATCTCATAGTCATGATAGTTGTAATGGCAAGCATGATCCTAATGGAATTAACCATGACAACTGCTAAAAAAGTTTCATCATACCCAACACCTTGAACTTTCTTGAAAACTTTTGCAACCAACCATATTTTATAGGTTTGTACATTACCATCCATGCTAGTCTTCTTCTTGGATACCCATTTGCACCCTACGAGTTCTACCCCTTTAGATGCATCCACCAAAGTCCATACTTTGTTGGTATACATAGAATCCATCTCAGATCTCATGGCATTAAGCCATTTACTAGAATTTGGTCCTCAATAGACTCATTGTAGGTCATTTGATTATCATATACAAACATCAAATCATTTGATTAAGTCATGAGAAATCCAAATCTCTTTGACTCCAGACGTCTTCTACTAGACCTTTGAGGTTCTTGTGCTACACAAGGAATTTGAGATTCTATACTGGGTTAAGATTATCTTTTTTTTCTCATCTACCTCCATTGCATTCTATGCAGGCCTATAAATGGATATCTAGACTCTGCACATTCAATCTAGATTGATTCCAAAATTTTGAGGGAAAAAATCTGACATCCATCGCATTTAGATCAAATTTCAGGTATCAAATTCGGGTTGGATATCACAATTTGCAACATTGCTCTAAAAAAATTTCCGATTTGACGAATATATCAATATATTATTAGTTGTATATTATTTATATTTGAAATATAAATAGATAGACATTTTAACACATATATTTAATTTGATATCAATTTATCATGTATATAATATATTTATTAACTTTTTTGTATGATATTTGATTATTCAAATTCAAATATTATCCATTTGAATCAGGTTCAAATGTCTAGTGATATTTATTGGATATCTGATTGAACATTTTTCTCATACTTAAGTATTGGATATAGAAGTATCCGCTCTGTATTTGACTTGTTTACATGTATAGTTCTATGTTATCTTGTCAGACTTGAAACTCTTAGAGATCTATTTTCCTCCCATTGGTACCTTAGGAAATAAATTCCTTTTCGAGGAAATATAAAAATCCTAGCAACAAATACTTTATTGTCAGATGGAATATATGAGTAACAAATCTTAGTTTTCTTTAGATATATAAGAAAGAAACATTTATCAAATTTGGGTCCAAGCATTTACAAAACTATTTCTTTACATAAGCTTCACAATGTAGTGATTATCTCAATAACAAATTCCCCAAGGATGAAATACCTAGGTTTTACCTTAACTAAACATATGACAATCCCACCTACAAGAAAATGGACATTACCATAGTAGAGTTTAGGATCAAACCCAAAGGAAAACATATTTTAGAATAGTTTGATCAACACATTCTTACAAGAAATAGTATTCAACACCAAAGTTGGATTGATTATTTGAACTAAGCTACAAATAACAAAAAGTTGGATCAAAATTTAGATTTATCAATGGATGAAAATACCATGGTGGAAGGATTTCACTAGCACTATATATTATTTACTCTCCCATCGCATCATAGAAAGCATGGCCGTTCATAAGTTCAGGCTAGATAAATCTTCCTTTTCGAATTAGTATTAAAAGCAAACACATATTACCGTGTTACCTAGAGATGATTTACCTATTTCATTAGAAAACACCTATATGAAGTTCTCATGAAGTGTTTACCATGAAACAAATTATATCCCTAAGATTGGTCCAAAGTTATATACCTATGAGATTTGATAAAAATGCAAAGCAGTTGGCCAAACAAGATTTTCTAGCATAAGTGTTTGTTTCATAACATAACATACTTCATACACAATTAGATGCAATAAGGAGAACAAAAATTGCTAACATGGATACTCCTTGTACCCTAGTGGGAGGACTAATATCTCATGGAAACAATAATAAGATTAAATGAGGAAAAAGACAAAAAGCCATTGTCACTATAGGAGTGAAGTAACACTCAGTGTGTGGTTGCCTTCTTTAAGCTTAGGGATGATGGCACCCAAAAGAGCAAAAAGGTATGCCCTTTGACATGTGTCAAAGGTGAACACAAGGTCATCAGTCTTATTCTTTGCACCATGCTCATGTCCTGATGAAATAGGAGTAGGTGGAACTTGAAGACAGAGGGGAATTGTCAACCGATGGAAATGGACATTGTAGGTGTAGCCTCTTTAGAGGTCTGGACCTTATATGCTTGGAGGAGGCAAATTCTTCAATGATTGATGTGTCATCAATCAATGGAAACTACTGATGTAAGTCATATGTGAATGTTGAAAATGGATTTGGGAAGCCAAACAACATCAAGAGCATATGTTTTTTTATGGAGACCATGGAATGTATGCATAGACGATTACTAGGGTTTGGAACCCACCCAATAATTTGATGTAAATCCTCATCTCCCATGGATGCAAAGAGGTGGTTGTTATAGGAAAATGAGAGGTCTCATGAGACTCTTAGAAGTGTGTCAGCTTTGTTGATTGAGAAGCAAATAATATTCCTTTTATTAGCATCATTAATTGGAGAAGTTAACATTTTCATCGGCAGACAAAAAGGTAGAAAGCCCATTGGTTGATGTGTATGGAGGCATCATCGATTGGAAAATGCTAGGGTTTCATCCATATATAGATGTGGAATTTCAATTAGCAGGTAGTGTCATGATTTCCATCGATGCACACATCGAGTGTCCCATCAATTGACAAGAAATCATTCTATTGGAAGCCGGAAAAAGGTTATCATCGGTCAGTGATTGTTGACGTTCCATCAGATGTCAACCTATAAGAAGGTATAAATGCATTCAATCTTTAGTTGATTGAAAGGTAGAGGGTCCATCAATCTCTAAGCAAAACTTTTCATCATACCTTGGTGAGTGGGGGTTCCATCAGTTGAAAACCAATGGAAATGCTAAATGAGGTGAAATAATGAAACTCCAGTATGAAACAAATAAGCCTGGGGTTCATGGGGATATTAGCATGGGTCGGTGAGTGTGCATTGACGTAGCTATGGATTGATGAAAATATCTACTGATGAGGAGGAATATTGATGAAAATTTAATCAATATCAAAATTTTCTTCGATACCACCATGTGTATGCTGCTGTGTAGGATATATAGCTTGAATTTGCCACAGAAATCAAGGAATCGGATCCAAACCTTACAAATTAGTATAAATTTAAGAAAAAACTAGATAGATTCTTATTTTAAGTTAAAATAAGGAAGATGAATGCAATAGTGAGTTGCAAATGCAAGTAAAACTAGAATAAATATGCATTCGTCACTTCACATCTTGACACCCTTCCCATTCCATATCCATTATGGTGTCTTATGATGGATTTGAAATGTATTCGGTCAAATGTAAGAGTGGTAGCTTCAAGAGAGTGTCCCGGTAAGGAGGTCAGGAGATTAGTTAATCTCATCATTGATCATACCATGCCTTGTAGGGTGTGATTCCTTCTTCCATAAACACCATTGTGTTCTCAGTGGATTCAACTCTAATATAATAACATGGTCTCTCAAGCATGCTTAAAACTCTTGGATTATATATTTTACACCATGATTAGATCATCATGCCATAATATTCTTGCTAAGTTGGTTCTTTAATCCATTTATGAATTCCTTGAACTTCAAGAGATTATGATTTTTTTTTCATGAGATATACATCATATCTGCTTAAGTCATCAACAAATGTGATGAAGTATTGATATCCTCCTCCACAACTTGCACTAAATAGTCCACACACATTAGTATGTATGAGTCCTAATAATTCCCTTGCCCTATCACTGCTACCAATGAAGGGTGCTTTTTCATCTTGCCCAATAAAGATATCTACATGTATCTATTGATTTAAAATATAACAAGTTTAGACAACCATCTTTATGGACTCTAGAAATGTTTTTCTCATTTATATGCCCTAGATGACAGTGCCATAAGTAAGTTTTGTTAAATTCATTGACTTTTAGCTTCTTGGTATATATATTATATACACTTTTCTCAAGTTCCAATAAGTAGAGACCATAAGACAATGAAGCACTTCCATAGAATATCTCCTATCTTAAAATACAAATTTGACTATTCTTTATTACAAATTCAAAGTCATTCTTATCCAAACAACATAGATGATTAATGTTTCTATTTATGGTAGGTACATAATAACAATTCTCTAACTCTATTACAAGCCTACTAGAAAGAGATAAACTATAGGTGACTATATCTATGGTAGAAACTCTTGATCCATTAGCTACCTATAGATCCACCTGTTGGGTTTTATGGGAGGCAGAGAACCAACGGAAACAAAAATTTCTCCCCAAAACCTAGAACAAAAGGAATCGCGTCAACGTCTATACAATAGGAAAGATGGTTTGTAGACGCATACCTTGTCCTGAGGCTCGCTTGGAGACAATGCCTCGCGGCTTGCGCGGTCTTCACCTCCAGTCTTGGATGGTGTCTGTGCAGCTCATGGTCGCACTGGGACTGACAACTCCTAGTCTCACAAAGACTGTCGAGATTGATAGTTGTCCTCAGAGTGGCAGAGGTCTTCCGCCTCTATAGTCATCCACATGGACTGCCTAGAACTCTGATCTCCTTATCCCACAAGGAATCAGAAGGAGTCACACCCTCCTGTCAGTGTACTAGTCACCAACACACTCTCCTAAAACCAGTTGCCTTTCTACAGTTGTCTTTCCCTTGTTGTGCCTCCCTTATCGGGTAGCACTTGCTCGGGCTCTCTCGGTTACCACAACCAGAGAGAATGACAACTTTACAGAGCAACTAGAGCTATGAGTTGTACTTTTAGAAGCCCCCAATACCCCTATATATAGGAGGTTCATGGGTTAGGGTTCTCTATCCCATACAATGCGGGACTAAGCAGGAGTAGAAGGGTTTGAGATTTCCACAAAATCTGACAAACTGTGACATTTGAATCGGTCGTTTCAGCCATGAAACGACCATATAAACATTCCAGCTAATTGGTTGGACACTCCAACTGACCGTTTGGACCCCTAAGCCGATCAGTTGGACTCTCCAGCCGATCGGTTCATGGTCCTGGTCCAACTCAAATTGACTTTCCATGTTTGTTTCCAACTAATCAATATTAGTCATTGTCCAAATCAAATTTGACAAGTGAAACAAAACGATCATCTGGTCACCCGACCAGTCCACCACCATGAACCGATCGTCTGGTGATCTGAGCCGCTCGGCTCATCTTCCTGAGCCGATCAGTTCATCTCATGAGCTGATCGATTGAGGCAGCAGATCAATCAATTGCAGTTTTAATCAATCTGATACTCTAATCATCTGATCCAACACCTTGAATACTATGATTTTGAGCTATCAACTAATTGAGTGTTTAATTAAACTACTAAACTCCTTTAATAATCAATCTAAACATCATTTTGTGGATAAACTCCTCTTCGAGGTTAAATCCTATGTGTGTGACTCTGCAAGTCCATTTCACGTTGGCAGTGAAAGTCCATAACACTTATGACTTCACAAGCAAAGAGCACTGTCTAGTCACACATCAGTGCTACCCAAGTGAAATAGAAAGTTGGAGAACAACTTTCAATCCTACAATCCGTGAATGATGTTATAGTGAATGTATAATTCCTTTATCACTAATATCCTAAATGAACTCGATGCATGGAACAATCATCCTTTCAACGTTCATTCATTTCCTTGATCTCAAAGCAGACTGGGTGAGATGTGTGTGACATCAATATCACATATTGATTCACACATGCATGTGCATGCCTTTCTCAATCCTACTCATCAAGTGGCCAAGGACATCAAACTCCCTTAAGAGGGACAAATCCCATATCTATCACCCACCCCTCAAAAGCCCCATGTGTCAAAGCCACCCAATCATCACCTTTATAACAACCCATGTTTCAGGACTGTGTTTGATGATGTCAAAGTGTATCCAACGACATGTGTTGAATGTAGTGATTTTAGGTCTAAGAATCACACTCACCACCATCACTGTGAGTGCTGACTGTGACTACCAAATCATGGTTCCATGTGTCACTCCCACATTGGGTCTGTCTGGTACCTTGTTCTCTAACAAGTACCTACGTGCTTGGTTTGATATCACTATATCATGACTAATGAGATTCTATCATCAACCAACACACAATCTAGTCTTTAGTGTTATTGATGTATATGGTTATTTCCACAACAACAACTGACTAGGGACTAAACAAGAATGTATACTCTTGACATCCGTGTGATCTCATCATTTAGGTCCTTAACCTAAAAGCATACGTCATCGAGTAAAACCATTCTTTAAACATCTATCATGTTACACTATCATCTCAGAAATAGTTTAAACATATAGATCAGAAATTGCCTTTATTATTATTCAAATAATTTATAAAGTATCCCATTACAATCATCACATGACTTGCTCTATGGGCATACATACCAACAGACTCCCATTTGCACTTAGAGCCAGTCACCCAGGAACCTCAGTCCTTGTGACCTAGCATGCCCATCATGCTGTTGCCGAGAAAGGGCCTTTGTCAGTGGATCAACTATGTTGTCTTCAGTTGGTACTTTGCAAATCTTCACATCTCCTCACTGTACGATCTCTCGTATGAGATGGAAGTGTCGCAGTTAGTTCTTGGACCGTTGATGTGATCTGGGTTCCTTAGCTTGAGCAATAGCTCCATTATTGTCACAATAAAGCTCGATTGCATCACAACTATTGGGAACTACACCAAGTTTAGTGAAGTTCTTGATCCACACAGCCTCCTTTGCTGCATGTGAAGCAACAATATACTCAGCCTCTGTAGTAGAATCGACAACTATTTCTTGCTTGGAACTCTTCCAGCTCATAGCTCCATTGCTTAGGAAAAATACAAATCCTGACTGTGATCTGTAATCATCTTTATCATTTTGGAAGCTTGCATCGGTGTAACCCTTTACAACCAGCTCTTCCTCACCGCTGTAAATAAGAAATTGATCCTTAGTCCTTCGCAAGTACTTGAGGATGTTCTTTACGGTTGTCGAGTGAGCATCCTCGGGATATAACTGGTACATGATCATCATGCTAAGAGCATACGAGACATCTGGGCGTGTGCACAACATAGCGTACACGATGGATCCGATGGCTGATTCATATGGGATCCCATTCATACCCTCCCTCTCTTCACAAGATTAGGGACATTGAGCTCTAGAGACGGTGACTCCATGTAGCATGGGGATGTTGCTGCTTTTTGAGTTCTCCATGCTGAACTGCTTCAGCACTTTGTTAATGTACGTGCTCTGACTTAGTTCGAGAAGCCTTCTAGATATATCTCTATATATCTTAATCCCTAGAATGTAGGATGCTTCTCCTAAGTCCTTCATTGAGAAAGTATTCCCTAGCCAAGTCTTTACCTTCTCTAAGGCTAAGCCATCATTCCCCATCAATAGTATGTCATCCACATACAATATGAGGAATGTGGTCGAGCTCCCACTAACCTTATTGTACACACAAGGTTCATGTTCATTTTGAATAAAGCCAAACACTTTGACTTCCTCATCAAATCGAAGATTCCAATTCTGAGATGCTTGCTTCAATCCATAGATTGACCTTTATAGCTTACAAACTTTATTGGCATTCTTTGGATCTACAAAACCTTCAAGTTGTGTCATGTATACATCCTCATTTATATGCCTGTTAAGGAATGTAGTTTTAACATCCATCTGCCAAATCTCATAGTCATAGTAAGCTGCAATAGCAAGCATGATCCTGATGGACTTAATCATGGCAACTGGAGAAAAGGTTTTGTCATAGTCAACACCTTGAACTTGTCGAAATCCCTTAGCAACCAATCTCCCTTTACAAGTTTGCACATTGCCATCCATGTCGGTCTTCTTCTTAAAGACCCACTTGCACCCTATGGGTTTTATCCCTTCGGGTGGTTCCACCAAAGTCCATACTTTGTTGGAGTACATGGATTCCATCTCGGATCTCATGGCTTCAAGCCATTTCTCAGAATCGGGTCCCTCCATAGCCTCTACGTAGGTAGTTGGATCATCATCTATGATCAACTCACCGCCTTCCTGAGTCACAAGGTATCCAAACCTCTAAGGTTCAAGGCGTGTCCTACTAGATCTACGAGGTCCTTGTGTTACCTGAGGAGACTGAGATTCCACAACACCTTGTGAATCTCCATGTTCCTCTCGTACATCTACCGGTTCAATGTTTTCTTGTTGGGCTTGAACCTCTTCAAGCTCTATTTTCCTCCCACTGCTTCCTTTGGAAATAAATTCCTTCTCTAGGAACACAACATCCATGGCAACAAACACTTTGTTGTCAGTAGGGTGGTATAGATAATATCCCTTGGTCTCCTTGGGATATCCAACAAAATAACATTTATCAGATTTGGGTCCAAGCTTATCAGGAAACATTTTCTTGACGTAAGCCTCACAACCCCAAATCATCATAAAAGACAAATTGGGACGCTTCCCGGTCCATATCTCATATGGTGTCTTTTGAACCGATTTAGATGGTACTCAGTTAAGTGTAGACGTGGTGGTTTCAAGTGCATGACCCCAGAAGGAAATCGGAAGATAAAAAAAACTCATCATTGATCGCACCATATCCAGTAATGTGTGATTCCTTCTTTTAGACACACCATTATGCTATGGTGTTCCAGGCAGAGTCCATTGTGATACAATACCACGGGCTCGCAGAAGGTCCTCAAACTCTTGGCTTAAGTATTCTCCACCTCAATCGGATCGAAGTTCCTTAATACTTTTACCAAGTTGGTTATGTACTTCATTAATGAAATCATTGAACCTTTCAAGGGTTTATGACTTATGCTTCATCAGGTACACATAGCCATACCTACTGAAATCATCAGTGAAGGTAATGAAGTACTGATACCCATTTCTGGCATTAGTTCTAAAAGGCCCACATACATCAGTATGTATGAGTCCTAATAGATCACTAGCTCTCTCACCTTTACCTAAAAAGGGAGTCTTGGTCATCTTGCCCAACAAACAAGATTCACATGTCTCTATTGATTCATAATCCAAAGAGTCTAGATAACCATCTTTATGGAGTCTAGAAATGCGCTTCTCATTTATGTGCCCTAGACAACAATGCCAAAGATATGTTTTGTTTGAGTCATTGAGGTTTTTCCTTTTGGTGTTTACATTGTATACACTTGTCTCTAGATCTATCAAGTATAGACCATAAGACATTGGGGCACTGCCATAAAAGATCCCATCTTTAGAAATGGAACACTTTCCATTCTTAATAAGAAATTCAAATCCATTCTTGTCCAAACAAGAGACAGAAATGATATTCCTATTTATGGTAGGTACATAATAGCAGTTATTCAACTCTATTACTAGCCCTCTAGGTAGAGTTAACTCATAGGTTCCTAAGGCACTGCTGGCAACCCTTGCCCCATTGTCAACACGTAGTTCAACCTCACCTTTCCCCAAAGGCCTACTTCTCTTAAGATCCTTCACATTTGAACAAATGTGAGATCCACATCTGGTATTAAGTACCCATGATGAAGAAGTAGTAAAGTTAATCTCTATCACGTATACACCAGAAGTAGAGATCTCTATCTCTGGCTTCTTCTTCCATCGTTCCTTCCATCCTCTCCATGTAGAAGAAATCGGTTTGGCGAGAGAACCCTTCTCTCCTCACCTTTCGTTTCATTGATCTCTATCAATGAACTTTCTTTCTTGTTCACCAACGCATTAAGCATACATAGAGTGGATTCAAAGGCTCCTAGTATATCTGGATTGTGCAGAACACTTCTCACAGTCCTCAACCAGTTATGGAATTTATTCTCAATTAATTTACCCATTTTAAAAGACGATTGTTTTGCCATTCTATAAGAGAAAATTGCATTTGTCAAAACTCTTTTGATTTGATTTGAATAAAATTTAACGATAGTTAATTAGGCCTTTAATTAATTACCGCTCCCACTATTTTGACTCAAATTGACAGCCCTCACCATTAATTCGGAAGATCACATGGCACAATCTTCTAGTGGGTCAAGATCCATATTTCATCAAGTCATGAGTCAGCTTTGGCTGATCGCCCACAATCTTGACTATTTAGGCAGGCCATCATGCCAATTGCATCATATGCAACTCTTGATGAATGAACATGTGCAACACCTTGCCATGAACATTCCGTGCCTATGGGCTTAGACGCTCTAAGAATCACTAGTTCAGTCTATCCCAAAAGCCGAATGGTAAACATGCACCCTGCTTTGGCAGAACCTACATGTCGACCCTTCACACTTCCACAAGATGGACGACGCACCACGCTTTGGCGTAACCTACTCTTGGTCGATCAAGTTTTCTATGTGTGTCGCTATTGGAAGGCATATAAGACTTAATATTTTAATGAGGGATTTGGTTTTATATATACATATACATATCCAATCACTACAATATATAGTATGTATCATATACATGCTATATCCCACAGAATACATGCAAAATGATAAAAGCAATGATTATGGCCATCCTATTGTGATTCCTCAAGCCAAGAGGAATCACGGTCATCTAGGTCTACATCACATGCAACATGTACAAGATGAAATATGTGCATGCCTTTCTGGGTTTGATCAACTCATCTCCATGACTGATTAGCTCACCATCAAGTTGGTCTTTTAGGAGCCATCAGTCGATCGACTGGCGCCTCCAGCCGATTGGTTCACTAGTTGTCGTGCATCTCCTCAGGTCACCACCCGCTCATCTCGCTCCTCGAACCGGTCTTCAGGAATGCCCACTGATAGGTTCACACCTTGAACTGATCGTCTCAGTTGTCCACCGTTCTTTGACATAACAAGAAATAAAATTCTATCATATTTTACAATTGAATTGTGAAACCATAAGTTACATTTGGGGGCAGCAAAGGTAGGAAAGAAATCTTGAATTATTTCGAATTACATCATGAATAGGAGATAGGGAATCGGTGCGCAGACCAAGATGCCAGTAACCACATACAACCATACACAGATATAGGGTTTATTGGCCATAACCATGCTACACATCCACCACAAAACTCGTTTAAGGGTGACACATATCGAGTGCATCAATATTACATATCATATATGTATATTTGGGATTTGTGGATTGGACATGCATAAAGCCAATTTTATTCGCATCGTATGCAATAAATAAAGGCGACAAACCAAAATCGATCATATCGATAATCCTAAAGTACTGCACAGTTGATGTGGCTCTGATACCACTGTTGGGTTTTACGAGAGGCAGAGAAGCAGCAGAAATAAAAATTTCTCCCCAAAACCCAGAACAAAAGGAATCATGTCAACGTCTATACAATAGGAAAGATGGTTTGTAGATGCATACCTTGTCTTGAGGCTCGCTCAGCAACAATGCCTCACGGCTTGCGCAGTCTTTACCTCCGGTCTTGGACGGTATCTGTGCAGCTCCTGGTCGCACCAGGACTGACAACTCCTGGTCTCACTGGGACTGTCAGGATTGACAGTTGTCCTCTAAGCGGCAGAGGTCTCCCGCCTATGTAGTCATCCACACAGACTGCCTGGAACTCTGATATCCTTGTCCCACAAGGAATCGGAAGGATTCACACCCTCCTATTGGTGTACTAGTCACCAACACACTCTCCTGCAACCAGTTGCCTTTTTGTAGTTGTCTTTCCCTTGTTGTGCCTCCCTTATCGGGTAGCACTTGCTCAGGTTGTCTTGGTTACCACAACCAGAGAGAACGACAACTTTGTAGAGCAACTGGAACTCTGAGTTATACTTTGAGAACCCCCAATACCCATATATATAGGAGGTTAATGGGTCAAGGTTCTCTATCCCGGACAATGCGGAACTAAGAAGGAGTAGAAGGGTTCGAGATTTCCAGAAAAATCTAACAAACTGCGGCATTTGAACCGATCGTTTCAGGCCTAAAACGACCGTCTGGACATTCCAGCCAATCACTTGGACACTCCATCCGATCGTTTGGACCCCTAAGCTGATTGGTTTGACTCTCCAGCTGATCGGTCTGTGGTCCTGGTCCAACTCAAATTGACTTTCCATGTTTGTTTCCAACTAATTAATATTAGTCCTTGTCCAAATCAAATTTGACAAGTGAAACAAAATGATCATCTGATTACTCGACCAGTCCACCACCATGAACCAATCATTTGGTGATCTGAGCTACTTGGCTCACCTACCTAAGCTGATCAGTTCATCTCATGAGCCGATCAGTTGAGGTAGCAGATCAGTCAAATGCAGTTTCAATCAATCTGATACTCTAATCATCTGATCCAACACCTTGAATACTATGATTTTGAGCTATCAATTAACTGAGTGTTTAATTGAACTACTTAACTCCTTTAGTAATCAATCTAAACATCATTTTGTGGATAAACTCCTCTTCCAGGTTAAATCCTATGTGTGTGACCCTGCAGGTCCATTTCATGTTGGCAGTGAAAGTCCATAACACTTATGACTTCACAAGAAAAGAGCGGTGCCTAGTCACACATCAGTGCTACCCAAGTGAAATAGAAAGTTGGAGAACAACTTTCAATCCTACAATCCATGAATGGTGTTACAGTGAATGTATAATTCCTTTGTCACTGATATCCTGAATGAACTCGAGGCATGGAACAATCATCCTTTCAATGTTCATTCATTTCCTTGATCTCAGAGCAGACTGGGTGAGATGTGTATGACATCAATTTCACATATTGATTCACACGTGCATGTGCATGCCTTTCTCAATCCTACTCATCAAGTGGTCAAGGACATCAAACTCCCTTAGGAGGGACAAATCCCATATCTATCACTCACCCCTCAAAAGCCCCATGTGTCAAAACCACCCAATCATCACCTTTATAACAACCCATGTTTCAGGACTGCGTTTGATGATGTCAAAGTGTACCCAACGACATGTGTTGAGTGTAGTGATTTTAGGTCTAAGAATCACATTCACCACCCTCACTGTGAGTGTTGATTGTGACTACCAAATCATGGTTCCATGTGTCACTCTCACGGTGGGTCTGTCTGGTACCTTGTTCTCTAACAAGTACCTATGTGCTTGGTTTGATATCACTATATCATGACTAATGAGATTCTGTCCTCAACCAACACACAATCTAGTCTTTAGTGTTATTGATGTCTATGGTTATTTCCACAACAACAACTGACTAGGGACTAAACAAGAATGTATACTCTTGACATCCGTATGATCTCATCGTTTAGGTCCTTAACCTAAAAGCATACGTCATTGAGTAAAACCATTCTTTAGACATCTATCATGTTACACTATCATCTCAAAAATAGTTTAAACATATAGATCGGAAATTGCCTTTATTATTATTCAAATCATTTATAAAGTATCCCATTACAATCATCACATGACTTGCTCTATGGGCATACATACCAACATCACCTCCCCCATTTGTAAGGGTTTACTTATTTTTAGATCCTACATATTAGAGCTTTTATGTATCCACATTTAGTTACCTATGCCTAAGATGAATAAGTCAACAAGTTTATATATATATATATATATATATATATATATATATTATACTTGAATTGTAGATATCTATCCCCTCCTTCTTTAGGTCCTCAAGGTAAAGAGGGAAATTTCTATTACAATGTTGGAACTAGTGACAATGGTGTCAATTTCCTTCCTTGCCTACTCCTCCTTTAGATTTAAGTGCAAAAGGTTTGAAATTTTGGGTAGCTTTGTAACTCTTCTTAGGTTTGAAGTTTCCCTTTCCTTTATTGACCATCAACATGAACTTTGTCTTGTCTTTCTTCATCCAAGTCTCAGTAGTTCTCAACATGCCAAGCAACTCTAGTAATGGTTGAACAACATTTTTTTTTGGATAAGGTAACATATTACTCAAAATGAAAAGCACAGGGGGGAAGAAACCCAAAAAACCCATATACTACTTTATAAAGGGGGTTACTCTACAAAATACCCCAATGTCTCAAGATCATATGGTCCATACAAACACATAACTTAGGTCTGACCTTAACCAACTATGTAATGATAATTACAATGCCATAAAAATTACCATAGAATCTCTCTCCCTACTAGAGTGGAGTATATATTTCCTTTCTCTCTGACATGGATTTCACTATAGTAATACAAAGTCCTGCAAAGCATCTCAAAGGATGACTCTTATTGGCCATCTCAGTAATCCAATAGATGATATCTTCAGATGGAGGGGAACCATAGAGACCAAATTTGAGGGTCATTTTGCACCAAATAAACCTAATGAAGGAGCAACAACATATTCGATGGTAATGGGTTTCATCCTCCCTTTTACATAGGAGATAGTGAGTTTCGATTACAAGATCCCATCCATTCAGTTTGTCTAGCATCACAAATCTCCACAAGATGGCTCCAAAGGAGTAGTAGATCCACTTGGGTGTGTGGTGTTATACCAAAGAAGCTAGACCCAGGAAACCTGGGGACCTTATATGAGAAATATCTAGGGTCTAGTTTTGTCATTTGCTCTAATCCAATGATCATCATGCTGTAAGTAAAGGTGTTTCATAGTGGCCCATCTTGTCCTCATGGTCCACCAAGTTCTCAAGTACTTAGTTGTCACCCCCTTCAGGGAGTCACCATATATGTTCTTTATCCACCAGGACGAAGGTGATGCTAGATTTAACAGAAAGGTATCAATCCTTTTGATTGTAGTGGGTTGAGCAATGATCAAAGTGTCAGGGAGGTTTAAGACACCTACATCATATGGCATAGCAATAGTGGACTAGGAAATGATGTGGCACTTCCTTTCCCATAGGAACCTATTGTAGATCACCCTAGCTTTGTCGATGATGAACAGAGGTAGCTTAGTTTGTCTTCTCTACAAATTCACCTCGACATCTAAGACCGATCTGATGATGACCTCTCTTCCTGCCATGGAGATTGAGATGCTCATCCATTTATCCATGGTATCTTACAGGCTATAAATGTTGGAGGCATAGCAACAACTCGAGCCTTTACCCCTTGAGATAGAATGCCCATGTACTTGGTGAACAAATTGTTCATGTTGTAGTTCATGACAAACTAACTATATGATCCTAGAAATAGTTGCAAGACTAAATCTGTGACAAACTCTTATCCTAAGGAGAACCCCAATCTTTCAAGTCTTTCCACATACTCAATCAACTTGACTACATGTGGCCCTACTAGATCTCCTAAAGTCATGTTGCACTTACACATGGCCTGGAGACATCATACCTCTCTTCCCTTGCTTGTTTTTGTAACACATTCTTGAGACGTGTGGACATATCTAGAACTTCCATGTTCACATGTTGCTTCTGAAGCTCATCATTCATGGATCATAGCACAAAGAACTTGACAACAATAGTGTTATTGGTATGCTTATGGTAATCTTCCATTTACTCTCTAGGTGTTTTGGAGTTGGTTCATCTGGTTCTAATGTTTATAAGATATAGAGATTACAATCATGAGTGAGAATAATTCAAAATATCATATACCAGTCATGGAAGTTATTATCATTCAACTTAACTTTTGCAAGGAGTGATCGCAATGAGAACTTGTTATGTAAGTTTGGCACTAGATCTACAGAGAAAATATTTGCACAAGTCAACATTTTGATTTGGGAATATATTTAGATTTGAGTGTATTAATTTGTATTTTAATTAATAGTTCTTTCACTAGTTTGATCAAATTAATAGCCCTAGATATTGATTTGAAAGATTACAGTGGAAAATATTCTATCGATCCAAGATCCATCATACATTAAGTTATGAGTTTGTTTTGGTTGACCGCTCACAACTTAACTACTTTGGTAGGTAACACTTACCAATTTCATGCAATATAACTCTTGGATATATGGTAGCATGACTCATTGTCATAAATCATCTCATGAGGTATATGGCATCTTTATGCCTCTAGGTGCTTATTAAAAGTTTAAAATCACCTAGTCAAGTCCAACCCAAAGGCCAATATAATAACATATGCATCGTGCATCAGCAGACACACATACCTATTACCACACTTCTCCAAGATAGACAATTCACCATGCTTTAGCATTCATCACATAGTGGGTCAAGGTTTTCATGTGTATTGTACAATGGAAGGCATCTTAAGCTTTTATGTTATATTGAGGGATTTGATATATAATAATAATATGTATGCAATCACCATTACATATATATTATTGTACGTATCATACTCTACAACAATCACCACAAGTGATAAAATAGGATATGGGAAATAGTACAACATATTGAGTCAACAAGAGTTTTCTGAAAACAACTAAGAAATTCCCATCTAATGTAACCCCAAATTTGCCTTTTTTAGGGTTTTTCGTCGGCCGACTAGCAAGCTAGTCACTCAATTGGATTCCCTATTTTGGTAGTTATTTGGTTGTTGAAGGAATTATTTCTTCATATTCTATTAGGAACCCTTCAAGGACCTTGATTATTGGTGTGGGCTTCTAATTATTTCCTCCTCTCAACCATTGTCCATTGGTCATCATCCTATTCTAATTACAAGATTAAATTTTACATGGAGAATGTAGAGAGAGGCATGTCATGCAAGCCATATACATGTTAAGTTGTTTTGGATCACAATGAAAAACTACATATTACATGTTTTAGATCACAAGAATTTACCACAACGAACTAATTGCTACATCCACCTAACAAGACGATTTCAAAGACGTCACATTGGTTTATAATATATATATATATATATATATATATATATATATATGTATATATATGGGATTAAGAGAGAAAGATTTCTCCCCCCTCCCAAAACCTGTGGCGGAGGCCGGACTCCCGGGAGGGTGATAAATCAAGAGATGATTCTCTGTGTGGTTTCGAACCCGGGTCCCTTCATTGGGGACCAACGGAATTCGCCAACCGGGCTATTTCCTTGCCGGCATATATATATATATACATATATATGTATGTATATACATATATATGTATGTATGTATATTATATTATATAGATAGTTGGTGATCAACATGGATACACATTGTATAATATTTGTGCCATGAATCATTTGTGTTTTAATACCAAAACCACTATCAAAGGTATACAACATCAGATGTGATACCGTAATAGAGTTTTTATGGGAGCGGTGTAGTGGTAATAAATAAATATTTAGATAAAATGCAGTAGTTTGATCTATCATAGCCATAAAATGTTAGCATATTAAATACATAGCAGGGTATCTTCGCACACACTAGCTTTCCAAAAACCAACCATGTCTTATGTTGGTGTAGAACTTGCACTTATGGATCCGGATACAAAGTAGCTATTTTTATTGTCAACTTACCATCACAACACTTTGTCTTCTTCTTGAAGAAGCTCATGTTCTCAACATCTTTGCAAGGGCCTCATCCTCTATGTTTTTAAGAGAATGCAAGAACTCTTCGTGCACCATCTTAATCCCCAAGAGTAAGTGGAACTCAAAGTTTTCAACATGCTAGCACCACTCGCTCTATTCTCCTCCTATTGCACACTATTGTCCTTGAGGTGAGTTTCTCTCTCTCCAAGAGGAGGAATTCTTTGACAATCAGTCTCATGATGTTGTGTGTCTCCCTTTGGATTTTGACCAATTTATATGGAAGGTTCATGGACTTATATATATCCCAAAAATCCAATCCAATTCCTATTAACAACTCAAAATATAATAAACTCAAGATGCTGCCAGAATTTTCAATCACAGAATGGGTCATCCAATCGACTGACTAGGGATGGTTTTGTCATCTAGTAGGCTGATTTGGTTATCCACTTGACCTGTTGGGTTATCCAATCTGTCATCGTTCTAGTCCAGGTCCAATTTTAATTGGTCAATTAGATTCAAAATCAAACAACACAAATTTTCCTTGTTGTTTCTTGAATTTAATCTAGTCAACCGGTTGGAATACCCAATAATTGATTGAAGGGCCAATTTCCCATATCGGTAACCAGTTGATCGATTGAAAATCAATCTACCATTTGATCCAAACCATGCAGTCAACTGATTCTCTTTCCCATTTGATCTGTTGGATAGGTAATCAGCCTATACATGATTTAGAACCATTCTAATCATATGTTTGACTGTGAACTTCAATCCCCTTATGTATCCTTATGTCTGTGATTTTGTAGGTTCCATAATATGTTGTTAGTGATGTTCATAACCTCACAAAAAAAGATTGGTGGCTAGAATTACATCATTGCTACCCAAGTGATCAAAATAAGTTGAGAATAATTTGAACCTATAAAGTAAATAATGTAACCATGATAATATAATATCTTTGTCATATATATCTTGATTGAAATTGAGGCATGGAGTTGTCATCTTCTTGACATTGAATCTATGTTTCTTAAACTAATGTAGTCTATAGATATTGTGTGAGATCAATATCACATATTGAATCACATGAGCATGTACATGCATATCAAAGTCTCACTTATCAAATAGTAAGAACATCACTCCAATGGAGGGACAAGTTTCATATATTCACCCAACAATGATCTACAAGTGGAATAATGCACCCAATCACCACTTGTATGGCTACCCTTATTTAGAGTCACATTGGGCTAGTATTAAAGTACATAGAATAACATGTGATTAGTATCGTGGCTTCATGTCTAAGGATCATAGTCACTATTATAACATCGAGATATGACTCTGATTTCCCATGACATGGCTTCCATGTGTTATTCTCAAAGTGGGTTTGCCCATTACAACTTGTTCTCTAACAGGTACCCATGTAAATGATTTGAATATTATGAATACAGAGACAAAGTCATCACTCAACATACATACTAGTCTTATGTATTACTATTTTACTATACTCTAATAACTGAATAGGAACATAACGAGCATGAGTACTCTTAATTTACATATGATCTCATTTTAGGTCCTCAACCAAAACCATATGTCATCGAGTCAAAACATTACTACATTTATTTATTATCTCAATATCGAAACAAACATTGTAAGTGGAATTGTCCGTATCAGTAATCAAATCATATAAAAGTGTATATGTATAACAATCATCACACGATGATTCTCAGAGCATACAACCATGAACCATAAATGGAGGATCTCATGGTTGTGAATATTGGTTTGGAAGATAGAAGTAGCTAATAAGAAACCAATTTTTGATAAGAAACAAATTGATTTATATCCTACAAAAATCTACACAACCTCGATCTCACATAAGAAAACAATGTCAAAGTAGTATTATAGGATCGACCCCATATGGAGCAACATAAGGCACATTTGATCTTTTATGGATTATGTATGTGATACAATATCAAAAGGTGAAGGAAATGGAAATAAAAAGGTAACTACCATAGAGTAATTTAAGAAACTTTGGTTGACCATTATGGGAGGAAATTAGTCTAGGTTTTACCAGCATAAACATATAATATTATTTTAGGATCTCTATGTTGACTATTACTCAGAACAATAATGGGTATTTCCATCATCATTTCTACTTTCTCTCTCAATACTCATAGAAACATGCCATACAATGTTATTTATATGCTTTCACATTAGTCAAAATTGAGATAATCCACTATTATCCAATTTTATTAGTGGTACTATATCTCATTCTCATGATACAAGTAACACTCACAATCCCTATTTGAATTTAGACATGGTTCTCTCACACAAATCATTATGATAATGGAATTAAGATAGTATGGTGATGAATAATTCAATCATAACAATGATTGGGGACAACTACAAAGGTATATTAATAAGAAAGTGGCTATATAATAGATAACATAATGAAAATCAATTATTTTTGATGAGGTTACACTCTAAGCCTAATTTTTTGATTATTTGAATTCTCAAACAATAATAAAACTTCCTTTCTTATCCAATATGGTCATGTGGCATGCAACTAAGTAGTCTAAGTTGATCATATAGGATCAACGTGTCTCATGCGGGTGGTTTAGAAAAAACCCTAGATGAAGGTCTATGGTGGTGATGGGACCTCCTAGAATGATTAGTGCAACAATACATCTCACAACCCAGCGGTATATGTGGTCCATAAATAATACACCATAGTTTTGGGAAACTGACTCCTCAATTGCACAGATGGTGTTGAGATTACCATGAAGGTAGGTTGTGTGTGGACTTGATCAAATAGAAAGGATGCAGTAGATGTAGCACATAGTTGAATTGTATATTTTATTAGACTTAGCACCAGAAAGGAATTTCTTCGATTCATACATCTCATATCAACCTAGTGGTTACCACAATAGTATATTTTCATTAAAATGTGGCACCCTAGTGTGGTCCACACCTCATAGTTATTAGCATCATAGTCGATGAGTATCTGGTTGAGATCATGAATGTTGAGGCACTTTCCATCCCAAAGATGCAGAAGGTGAGTGACAACTTCCCCTTTGTGATGTCCAAGCGCATGGAGATTAAAAACACCAACATTAGTTGAGTACAAGTATTCAATCCCATGGAGGGCATAGAATTGTAAGTCACCCTTGTCTAGAATCTCAAAAACTTTCCTCAATCCCTAGTTTCTACATTGTCACATGTTGGATTGTGAGTTTCTCAAATAACTCATTTTGCTTATTATTATGCAAGACCTTTTACTTTATCGATGCTTCAAATTTATAGTAGATTTCCTACCAGTCTTGCATGTTTGTGTCAAACATGATGTAGAAGCCCCCCAAGCATGTTGTGTATCCATGGCTCATCATTAGACTTGTTATAGGGGGGCAGAGAATGATTTTTATGCTGAGATTTCCTTTTCCTGGTGTAGTCTGGGCTTGCTGACCCACATCACCTTGAATAGGCTGCTTGTAGGTGGGAGCCTTTTCCTTGTGACCATTGTAGTGTCCTGGGAGATGACCTTGTAGGTGTCCTTCATGATTCCTTACATCTGTGTTGATGGTGGAAGAAAGCAAAGGGATGGTGCTATAGTTGTGGTGGCAGTGGATAGGGTGACAATGATGGAAGAAGAGGAGGATGAGAGAAGAGGAAGTGATGATGGTGATCATGCTAAGAAAAAGGGGTGGAGGAACATAATTGGAGATCATAGGGGGTGTATATTTTGATCACTTAGGACAAGGTCATGTCATTCATGTTTTTGGGAAATGAGGGATTAAGGGTTAAATTAAGATATCAATCAATTGATTGGTTGATCAGTTGATTAGTTGAGATGGGGTCATTGTGTATTCAGGGATGGAATATTGATATATTTATAGGGAATCTATTGCTTTAGTGGGTGATAGAGGGGTTAGGTTTGAGATGACATACCATCCAAATAGGAGTCAATTGATCTATTGGAAAAGGAAGTCAAAATGAATGAACATATCGACTATGAGAGAGTAAATCAAATGGAGGGTACATGGGAATTCAAATAAATTTTTTTCATAACAGGTTGATCAATTATATGTAAATTTATCATGTGGGTGGTGTGTGGGATAGATTATTGGTTCATAAATGGTTGATTGAGAGTGGGTGTTATGGAGGTCGAGTGTAAGAATGACAGACTGATTAGCTATAGAGATGTTGATCACTTAGTGTGGTTCTAGGTTCTAGATGAGGAGATGGGTTGATCAATTAGGGATCATGCATAAAATTGTAGGAGGAGAGGGGATTTGTTGAAGGTGACTCAATTATGCGAATTGTTTTCAATTGGTTATCTGGTCATCAATTGACCATTTAAGAGTTCAATAATCATTTGACATGTTAATGTCCTTATTATCTCTTGCATATGAAGAAGAAACCTAATTAAGTATGAAATAAGTCACAAAATCTAATGAATAACTAGACAAAAAAAAACTTTGGTTACCACCAAGAAGTGCTCATTTTTGGACTTTATCCCATCCCTATACATTTTAGTAAGTTTTGAAGCATCCATGAGTGATATTATACCACATTAAGTGTAGCACTCTCTAATAAAATATTACTTCCCCATTTGTCCACTAAATTTAAATGTGTTGGTTCCTTTAGTCTGTACATCCATGACTCCTTGTGGGTATAACTGAAATGTTCTAGACCATTGGGCTCCTGAGGAAGAGTCATATCCATGATTTTAAAAGCATAACCAATTCCCCCTTCTTGACATGTTTTGATCAGATATGTGCCCCATTTTTTATGATGAGGAACACCTCCTAGAACGGTCCATTAATGGACTCCTCTTAGCATGTTAAACCCCAGGGTCAGATGTGGCATAGTCAATCAACTTGAAACCACATATGATAGCATGATATGGTGTCCCAACGTTGTATGGTCGAGACACCTACCTACCAACTTATTTTTACCCAGATCTTGCTTGACACGAGAATCGAACCTGGGTGGGTTGGCTGGGAGGCACCCTTCCTGACCAATTGCACCAATGTTGGGTTATAGATGTGGGAAACATGCCATAACATTATCTTTTCATAGTATATATGCACATTCTCCTATGTATGTAGGCACAACTCCTCAAATTCTTAGGGTTGACAAAGCCTCTTTTGTTTTCCAAGCTTGGGTTCGGGATTAAAGGACATTATAGCACACCTTGCTTTGTGTTTCAACTTGACATGGAGGTTGCACAGCTTACCAAAAATCATATGATACATTTTGATCTTGATCTAGGTATTCAATGTTGTGTGCTAGGCCCAATATGTGTTGTATAACTTGAGAGGTCGGTCCTTACATGTGTGCAGTATCTGATTCATATGTTGATTTGAAACCTTGACTTGGTCGGTTGTTTATGGATGACATGGTATTTAAAATTTGTGATAAATGACATACTTCTTTTGTGGACCCTTGAAATTGATGTTATAGAAAAGGGAGCCATCATCTCTTGTTAGTATGCAAAGTACCCCAAACCAAGGGAATATTATGTTCTTGAACAACCTCCTCACCATCTTGGAGTTTCATTCTTGGTGGAAATTGCTTCCTCCCACTTCGAAATATAGTCCACCAGGACCACCATGTACTTGTAGCCACACACTAGTGGGAATAGTCCCATGAATTCACTACCTCATACATCAAACATTTTGATCTTTATCTAGTTTTGGTGAGGAATCTCATCTCTTTTTCTAATGTTGACTATGCAATGGCATTGGTACCACACTATTACAAAGCCAAGTGTGTCGTTGAAGAGAGAAGGTCGAAAGAAACTGCATTGGAGCACCCTTGTAGTGCTCATGTTCCATCTATACAGTGAGGCATGTTACCATTTGGTGATTCTTGGTACCTGCATCTATGGTATAAAATGATTGTATCTTCTCGTGCACTTGCCCAATAAGTAAGGGGCATTCCAATATTAGTGGCACAATTCAGGAAACAATTTCTTCTTTGATGTTGTAGTTCATGTCTGGATGGAAAACCTTGCATGCAAGGTAGTTGATTAAAAATGTGAACCAAGGATAGGTTGACATAAAAATCTTCATATGTTTATCATTAGATCATCTATCAGGATTGGATCATCGTCATGGAATTTTAGTATCACTGTCATTCTTGTTGCACATCTCCATATTGAGATCTTGAGGTATGAGAATCCACAATATGATGCAATCTTTTTCCTTTTTGTTTTTAATCAAATATTAGAGTGTTGTTTGGTTAGTGTTGGAAAAATATTAGATCTCACTTGGTAGGATATAAATTTATCAAAGGCACAATGATGACCAAAAGTTCCTAATATATCGTGGCAGAGTTAGCCTTGTATTCATACAAGGCCTTGTTTTTGTAGTAGATGTGTGATGTGTTTTCTCCTTACTTCTCCCTAGCATAACTTTGACCATCCTCACTTGGTGTCGTACATGATCTCAAAGTGGAGTGTGTGGCATGAAGCTTTAATGATTGATGTACTGACAATGACATTACTTAGAGTGTTGAATGACTTCAAGCACTCATCAATTATGATGAAGTTTGCATCTTTCATAATCATGTTGGCAAGGGGCATTTTGACTCTATAGAGGTCTTTAGTGAATTGTAGGTAGAAGCAATTTGTCCTTGAAAACATGTGACTTCATCAATAGAAGATGATGATGTGAAACAATATATGACACCAACTTTTTCCTTATCAACCTCCTTCCATGGTGAGAAACTAGATGGCTAAGGATGATAGATTCTTATAACATGAAATGAAACTTATCCCGATTATAACCAAGTATGTCTCGTTGCAATGGGAAAGGATCATGGAGAGGTGTTGGAGACACTGATCGAAGGATACGTCATATACCCAGAAGTCATTTATGAAGATTTCCATAATGTGCTCTATGTAGTCAGAGAAGATTGTTGTCATGCATCTCTTGATGGTAGTTAGGGTGATTTAAAGATAGAACAAGTAGCGTTAGGTGAACCTGCCATAAGGACACCTGAATGTCATCATTTCTTAAGTGTATAGGTGGATGAGGACAACTAGAAGAACCCATAGTAACCATCTAAGTAGTATAAGGACAAATAATGTGCCAATCTTTCTAACATCTGAACAAGGAAGGGTAGTGGGAAGTGACATTTCCTTTTGGTTGTGCTATATTTGTGTAATCAATGCACATCCTACACCTAATGCCAATGTGAGTGGGTATGAGCTCATTTTATTCTCATTATGCATGATCATGGTTCTGTTGGGAAATATGGCATCATATATGGTAATGGAAACAAAAACTTTACTCACCATATTTCCCTTTACCAGTGGATATATCAATAATTATAAGATGGGAAGGAAGGTTTGCAAGGTATATACCTGGTCCTAGAGAAATTCCAATGACTATCCCTTGCTTTAGTGTGCTTCTTTATCAAGTCACACCTGAACGTTTATCGTTGTTGGAATCTTGGTGTCGCACCACAGATGGTGGTTGACGGCTTCCTCCTAGCGACACGAAAAGCATCCTCGCCTTTAGAGTTGTCCACACAGACCATTGGGAACTCTTTTTGTTCTTGTGGAACGTACAAGAAGGAGTTGTCCCATCTAGTCAACATGCTAACATCGACTTGCTCTCCCAATTGTCTCTCCCTTGTTGTTCCTTCCTTTGATGGGTAGAACTTGCTCGAGTTCCCTTGGTTACCACAACCAAATAAGACAACAATTGCTAGAGATTATTGTTGTGTCTAGGAATCCCTCATTACCCCTCTATTTATAGGAGGGATAGGGTCAGGGTTTCGATCCATCTAGGATTCGAAGAGATGGAATTTCATGAATTTTCTAAAAACTATGAATATCAAACCAGTCAGTTCACCATTAAACAGGTCAGTTCACACATGAGACGACCTGTTCAATTGTTGAATTGATTGTTCCACTTTGTTTCCTATTCACAATTACATTGAATTTTATAATTTGATACATGCACAATAATACATCGACATCAATCCTTGATCCAATTGAATTGATCAACCAAATGGTCAGTTCACAACTTGAGCCAACCAGTTCACGCATCTGAGTCGATCGATTCAATTGCTGAATCGACTGTTTCATAGTGTAGCTTGCCAATGTTGTTTAAATTGAATACATACCACTTTAGTAATCAAGTTTAAACATCATTCATGAGTAAACTCCTATTCCAAGTGTATTTTGATGCATGTAACTGTATAGGTTCCAAGTTACATTGGCAGTTAATGTCAATAACCAACTTATGACATCACAAGTAATGAGTAGTGATATCTAGCAAGACATCATTACTACCCAAGTAATTGGAAAGTTGGAGAACAACTTCAACCTATAATTTTTTATCGATGTTGTAGTGAATTTATAGTTCCTTTGTCTATGATATCCAAATTGAACTTGAGGCATGGAATCATCATCCTCTTCTACATTCAATCCATGTTCTTGTAAGGTCCCTGACCTAGCTTAGTGCTTGTTTGTATTTACCTTGCTTAATAAGATGCTTAAACCTTAATCTAACCTCTTGATATGACTTAATAACATGTGACTAATCGATTTTTTTAGTTTGGTCCTATTTGGTTGATGTTTGAGCTAGTTATGCTTGTATTGGACCAAATTGTAATTTACCCATATTGAGGGTTTATCTTGCAATTTGTCACATGTAGGTTGTGCCCATTGTTTCTTGGCATAAGGAGAGAGAGTATGGTTCTTAGGGGTTCCTTGTCATACCTTGGTTGATGATGTGGCATCATCTATTGATGTTAGGGTTTGCATGGGTTTGCATGGATGCCTAAGTTTGATGGTGTATCGACCTTGTATGTTGGTCCTTGAGGTGTTGCGACGGCAACACTCTCTTAGTTGATGGTTGTTGCTATCTAGTTCCTTGTTCTTTGTATTTTGGTCTAGGGTTATATGTGCTTGAGATGTGTTGCGACCTCGGTAGTGTTGTGGCCTACCTATGTGCTTTGTTTGTATCTTGGGGGTGTAGTAGACCTAGGTGGCCACTACACTACCTTATATGTATCACCCTTTATTCAATTCATGTCTAGAGTGGTTAAATGGCTGATCTTTTGTGGGACAAGTGTCCTTTTAGTGCCCTCATGTCTTGACCCCTCATGATCTTACCTCTATCCTACCCCCCTTGAGCATATAAGCTCTATCTTCCACATGCAAGTATATCTTTTAGGTCCTTTTCCTCTCTTATCCCTTGCATTTGGCCTAGAGCTTGTGGAGTAATAAAAGGTGGTTATCTTGGAGCTTTGGTGGCTGATGACCTTTGCATGTGATTATCTTGAGCTTGATCATCTTCTTTGTGGTGATCCTTGGTGATTTTCCTTCTTGGTAAATTGTTCTACACCCTTGATCATGTTTTTCCTTTGGAGCCCTACCTCTTCTTTTTCTCTCTTAGCCATGAGACTATGGATCACCATGGTGTCTATCTTGAGGATCTCTCTTCATAAAGGTTGGATACTATGGTTTGACCATGCTAGTACCTAAGTGAGATGAAGATTTCTTCTTTCTTCTTCCTTCTTTGTTTGACCTAGGGTTTGAGTTTCTTCACCTTGAGCTTTCCTTTGACCTTGGTGTGTTCTTCTCTTTTAAGGCAACCTTGTAGCCATTGAGTTGATCAAAGTTGGAGTTCTTCATTTCTCTATGAGCTCGTGGCTTTGGAGCTTGATCTTCATCTTAAGGCAGGTTATATAACTTTCCCTTCTTCTATTATTGCACCATTAAATTTCTTGCATGTTACTATTATATATTTAAAATGTGATACCAAGATGTGAGATGATGTTATCATGATCTAGGGTTTATTATTTTGAAGTATTCTTATATGGATTACTCTTTCTCCTAAACCCTAATTTCATGCACCCGATTCTAAGTGATGATGAGATGATGTTCCTTAGATACACCTTGATCTTTGGTTTCTTCACCGTGTTTGTGTTTTGGCCATCATGTGTGGGTTGGAGATTTTGGTTCTTGTGAGCATATGTTGGACATTGGTTTTCTCTCTCTTGCATGGCTTTCCATGGTGATCTTGAAGATGGACCCTTCTAGGTTTTGATTTTCTTCTTTCATTAGGTTTCATCTTGGTGACATTTGAGTTCTTGATCAATGATCTTTTGTTACGGTTGATATTCTATCCTTGGTTTATTGGGGTTGTCTTGACCATGTTTTGGTCATTACATGTGTTGATATGGTGGGTCGTTACATGTCTAACCCCTCTTGAGGTCGTTGCCTATGATGGATCATGTTGCGGCCGAAATGCTTGTTTTATCTTGAATGATCGCAATGTTCTTTCTTATGGTTGCAATGCCTTATGTCCTATGGTGGGTCTCTTGCGGTCACTACACCTAGACCCTTGTTTTGGTCGCAAGAGTAAGCTAACCCCAAGCGGGTGGTCGCTACATATTGTTGATGGGTTGTTGCGGGCACAACAAACCCTAATCCCAAGTATGTGTTTGCAGCACACATTTGTGAGTTGGTTTGGTCTTAACAAGTGATCTCTTACGGTCGAAGTACATGATCTTTTTAGATGGGTCACTATAGCATAACTATTTTGGGTCGCTTCAAGGTGTCACCCATAGTGGGTGCTACATATGCATGGGTGTTGACCACTACATGAATTTACCCTAGTGGTCAATACATGTTGTTGTTTATATGATGATGTTCACATGTTTATGATAGTAATGTTAAACCCTAATGCAATCCAAGAATGTGGGGGATGATGTTTTTAGAGTTTAATGGCTAGTTTTGAAATGGAAACCCTAATGGGCTATATGAGGAACCCTAACCCTAATTCTCAAGTGTATGTTGTACTTATTGAGGTTTCTTGACTAATAGCACGAGTTGGTGTTTTGTATCTCCTACTTGTGTAATCCTAACCTTGTAGGTGGAATGAGTAACATATCTAATGACTGCTATGGTATGTTGTTATGATACAGGGTGATGATTGTGAGCCTTTATGGGGCATGTGAAATAATGATGACGTGAATGAATTATGTGATTTGGGTCATATGACCTAGCAGAGGGTCAACGCCCAATTTGAGGTGACATCCTCCAGTGATGAGATGAGGGATTGTTATCCCCTAGTGATGTGATAATTTTGATGCCCTTCTATGGCAGGGGTATCAAGTGATGATGTGACAAGTTCATACTTCATATGTTTTATATACCTAGAGTTGTACCCTACCCTTATATTCGTAGAGTTTGTTTAGATTTGTACATTGTAACTTGATGGACGTTAAAAGACACCCAATTGGCTTAACTAATCAAGAAAAACCCTAATCATGTAGTTTCCTATGCAATAGATCCATCTTTAGCATCATGGTGAAACGGTTCTCCCTCATTGGAAGCTCAGAGTCAAATATTGTTGAGTATATGCATTTCATAGGATTGTCTACGGTCATACCCTAGCAAGAGAATGGTTGAGGTCGTGTCTTTGGTATAGATATGATAGTTTTGTGGATGAATGTGGTCATACCTCAAAATGTGTGCAGCTTCAGTCGTAACTCAATTTTCACTAGTGCTATGCCTATATACTAAGGCAGACTAGGTTGTGTTACAGTTGGACTTTATATGTCATTGTGGTAGACTCAGACTGACCGAGGGTGTGGGATGTCATAGGAGTCTAGCTCCTCCTCAATCTTGTATGGCACTGATATTGACTTAGCATCGGTCAGTTGGAGCATGGGTGGTATACCTCTTCTTCTCAGGGAATAATAAAATATGTAAAATAGATGTGTAGTATATTTGCTTGGGGTTAGACATGACTCACATTAGATGACCCTTTGCTTTGTTTCTTGTATTGTTTAGTTGGTTTATAATGTGATAAGAGAAACCAGTTGTTATACATGTTCTTCACATTCCTTCTAACAATATAAGATGTTCTATTGCTCTATTTTAGGTGCCTAAATTTCTTAAACAATGTTAGTTGCTTTGCTCATATCATTTAGCTGAATCTGCTCATTCTGTTAATTATGTTAACTTTCCTACTCTATTTTACATGTTATTATAATAATTGTTGGTGGGGAGTTATATCTCTTACTAGGACGTTAGTCTCACCCCATGGGTTTCTACATCTTTTAGGTGGTCATGCATGATGAGGTAGATGTTGTGTGGTTGAGGCTGAGAAGCAAGAGGAGAAATAGCTATCAAAGGTTGGATATGTTACTAGTGTCTTGTAGTAGAGTCCTACATGCCTTCAATGTACTCTCATGTCTTTGGGGGTGTTTTGTAGATATTGTATATCAGTACGAGGTTTTTGGTAGTATGTCATGGTTGTATAGATATGGCTTGTATATGTGATAAATTAGCATATGTAATAGGTTTGTGGTATGATGGACACAGAATAGAGATGTGTACATTTTTGTGGCATGATATGTGATATAGATGTTGATGTTTATGAACTCAGTTGTGACATGTTTCCACTTTTGTGGTTGTGTAAAATCAATTTTAATTTACCATGTGTTCTAGTAATCTGGATGGTTAGTGTTAGTTCCAACCTTTTTTTTTTTGAGTTACCTCATTTTACTATGATCGGTGTGTTACAGTTAAGGTTGGTATTATAGCATTAGGTTCACTGAGTCTATAGGGACATAAGACAAGGGTTTGTGCCTATTCTAGTGTCCTCTGACATATTTAATGGTAACTTTTGCTTATGTAGAAGGAGAAGAAGAGATATGTCTCAAGAACATAAAGAACATGTTGAGAGAAGTGTTGTTGCACTAGGAGGTGGTGCCAGGAGGCAGGCAAGAGATGACAGAGTGCCTGAAGTGCCTCGGTTTGACCCAAAATTATGGCCAATCCTGCTTTTTAGTCCATGTTTTGATAGTTTATAGGCACACTGACACATATGGCAGATAGAATGCCTATACCCCAAGCTAGAGCATTAGTCCCCAATGTGGAATCCCAAGGTTCTGGTAAGACCTTTGAAGGTTAAGGCATGTGGGGGTGTTGGAGTATGTTCATACGATGGATCCAATATATGTTGACTGAGTTGGAGAAGGCCTTTGAGATCCTCAATATCGTTGAAGTGGATAAGGTGAAGCACACAATGTACCTATTGAAGGGTAGTGTCGGCCATCGAGGAGGAGAAGAGGCCTAGTGTGGTGATCAGTTGGGAAGGTTTTCGGTGAGAGTTTGTGAGTCAATACTTCCTGGAGACCTATCTGGATAAGAGGATCACACAGTTTGAGAAAGATTTGGTAGGGATCTATGATGATCAATGAGTATAAAGCCAAGTTCATGGAGATTATGAGGTTTTGTCTGCATATGGTTGCTATAGACAAGGAGAGGATCATACATTTTAAGAAGGGTTTGAGCTATGAGTTGACGACACCGGTATCGGCTCTAGAGATCAGGGAATGGTTTGCCATGTTTGTGGAGTCAGTCAAAAGGATAGAGCAGTTAGTTGTGGAGAAGTGAGATGTGAATGCCAAATGGAGACTGGATCAATATCAAGGACATTTGTCTGGAGGCTTTAAGAAGACTAAAATTTCACCACCTCAATTACAACAAAGGCCATCAATTCAATCTTTATGGTCACCGAGTAAAGCAGAGGTCATACGTTTCCATCAAAAGGAGCTCATAGCATGGTGCCAATGTCAATGACGGGGCCATCTAGTCCATGGTACGAGACTAGGGCTTGCAAGTGTGGGAAAGGAGGACATCTGAGGTGGGCATGTCATGTGAAGGATGAAGAGGTGGTGCAATAGCTGAGACAAGGTCATCAATGGTCACATCATTGACATTTTAGCAGTAGTGGAAGATGAGGATGTGGTCAGACGCTACAAGCTAGTTCTTCTATACAAGCCATTAGAGGATGGGGGTGACAACTTGCAACAACTCAATTCTATGCTATGAGTTAGATGGAAGGAGTAGTCAACCCAAGGGTTGTGACAAGTCAGATGGAGTTATTTCATTCTGATTTGTTTTCTTCCCGCTTTATATCTATTTTGATTGACCCGGTGTGACATGCTCTTTTATCACTATAGAAGTGATTTCTAGATGTTCCTTTCCTATTAGTCATAGATATAATAGTATTTGTTTAGAAACCCCTTTGCTTGGTTCTTCTGAGTTGTGGGAGGTGTGTCCTTCTTGTGTTCTTTCTTTCTCAGGACACAACATTCAAGAGGATCTTATACCATTTCATATGCTTGGATTCAATGTGATCCTTGGAATGGATACTTTGGAGAAGTATCGGGTGGTCTTGGATCATAGTGCCAAGGATGAAACATTTTGTGATGGTGGTGTTTTGTGGATCTTCCAAGGAGATTGGAAGATTCTTCTGACGTGTCTGATGTCAGCTATGATAGCGGAGAGGCTGATGAGTCAGTGTTGTGAAGCTTTTTTGGCACATGTGATGGATACCAAGATGAGGAGTCCAAGAATTCAGGAAGGGTCAGTTGTCTATGAGTTTGAGGATGTGTTTCCTAATGAGTTCCTAGGTATTCCCCCTCCTCGAGAGATTGATTTTAAGATCAATCTAGTTACTGGTAAATAGCCAGTAGCATAGACACAGTAAAAAATGGCACCAACTGAGATGTAAGAGCTGAAGAAGTAGTTGCAAGAGTTTCTTGAGAAGGGCTTTATCAGATTGATTACATCTCCTTGGGGTGCTCTCGTGTTGTTTGTTAAGAAGAAAGATGGGTCCATGAGGTTGTGCATCAATTACCAACAGCTAAATAAGGTGTCAAAAACAAGTATCCTTTTCCACATATATATGATTTATTTGATCAGCTGAGGGATGATGCAGTACTTTCAAAGATCGATAAAAGGTCAAGATATCATTAGTTGCTGATCAAGGCATATGACATAGCCAAGACAACTTTTAGGACTAGGTATGGCCACGATGTGGTTATGTTGTTTGGGCTAACCAATGCACTAACAACATTCATGGACCTGGTGAATAGAGTGTTCAGACCTTATCTTGACCAGATTGTGGTTGTGTTCATCGATGACATCCTAATCTACTCCCAAGACAGCCAACAGCATGAGTAACATCTACGGTAGGCGTTGACCTTTTTGAGACATCTCAAGCTATACACTAAGTTCAACAAGTGTGAGTTTTGGCTGAAGGAGGTGTCTTTTCTGGGACATTTCATATATACTGAAGGTGTGCATGTGGATACGAAGAAGGTCATTATGTGTTAGAGTGGGAGAAATCAAAGACACTGATAGAGGTTCACAATTTCTTTGGGTTGGCTGGCTATTATTGGAGGTTCATCAAGAACTTCAGTGTAGTGGCATTGCCCCTAACAAAGTTGGCAAGGAAAGATGTGTTGTTTGTCTGGGATGATAAGTGTAGGCACTCTTTTGAGATTTTAAAGGAGAAGCTGACTAGTGCACCAATGTTGATTCTTCTAGAGCAAGGAAGGGCTACATAATTTTTCATGATGCATCAAAGAATGAATTGGGGTGTGTGTTGATGCAAGACAAGAATGTAATTTCTTTTTCTTCATGACAACTTAAGAAACATAAGGAGAGCTACCCGAAGCATGATCTGGAGCTTGCAATGATGGTCCGTGCTTTGAAGATATGGAGGCACTACCTTTATGGTGAGAAGTGTCAGATCTTCACTGACCACATGAACCTCAAGTACATCTTTTCATAATAGGAGTTGAACATGAGAAGAGACACCAGATGGAGTTGATCAAAGACTATGATTGCAACATAGAATACAATCCAGGGAAGACAAAAGTGGTGACAGATGCTTTGAGCAGGAAGTCTTCTTTGACATCATTTGTAGATAAGGCACAATTCTGCTCTTTGGTGTGCAATAAGAGAGACATTTGGTCTCCTTGCATTAGTTGAATGTGAAGTTGGAGGTGTCCTTTTTAGCAGGACTGTTGGCCTAGTTGCAGGTGAAGCCTACATTGAGGCATCAAATCATAGATGCACAACCTGATGATTATGTGATACAGCAGATGCAATTAGAGTTTGGCAGTGTGAAGCATGATGGCTTCCATGAGTCAGAAGATGGGATAGTATGTTACCATAGTAGAGAAGAGGTTCCTAATGTTGATGATCTGAGGAAGTTGGTTTTGAAAGAGGCTCACTCTTTGATGTACGCTATGCATCCAAGTACCACAAGATGTGTCACTATTTGAAGGATTTGTATTGGTGGCCTGGATTGAAGTTTGATGTAGCTGAGTTCATGGAAAAGTTTGTAGTGTGTCAGCAGGTTAAGGTAGAGCACCAAAAACCTATAGGAACTCTGCAACTGTTACCTATACCATAGTGGAAATGGTATCATATCATGATGGACTTTGTGGTTGGACTTCCTAGGACATCCAAATGCCATGATTTCATATGGGCGATCGTTGATAGGTTGACTAAGTCTGTACATTTCCTTCCTATGAAGATAATGTATACTACTAAAAGGTTGGAATAGGTGTATGTTGATGAGATAATTCATTTGCATGGTATCCCAACTACCATTGTGTTAGATAGAGGTCCTCAGTTTACCAGTCATTTTTGGGAGCGTCTGCAAACAACTATGTGTATGCAGTTGAGGCTCGATACAACGTTCAACCCACAAACAGATGGATAGTTTGATAGGACTATATAGACATTGGAAGATCTATTGAGAGCTTGCATCTAACAGTTTTTTGGCAGTTGGGATATACACCTCAATTTGATAGAGTTTGCCTACAATAACAACTATTAGAGGAGTATCGACAAGGCACCTTTTGAGGCTTTGTATGGGAGATGTTGTTGATCTCCGTTGAGTTGGTATGAGACTGGTGAATATTAAATTTTGGATCCTGAGCTCGTACAATAGACTACAAAGAAAATTAAGATGATTCAATAGTTGTTGAAGGCTTCCCAGGATAGGAAGAAATCTTATGATGATTATCATTACAGACCTTTGGAATTTCAAGTGGGATACAAGGTGCATCTCAAGGTCTCTCCTTGTAAAGGCATGTTGAGGTTTGGGAAGAAGGGTAAGTTGTCTCCCAGGTATATGGAACCTTAACCTATGGTGGCACGTGTTGGAAAGGTGACTTACAAGTTAGAGTTGCCACCCTAGTTGCACAAGTTGCATCTAGTGTTCCATGTTAGTATGTTGAGGAAGTGTCACTTTGACATTGTGTTGGTTTTGCAGCTAGTAGAGGTTGAGTTGGATGAGGACGTGTCGTATCTGGAGGGTCCTATGTTGATCCTTGATAGGAGGATCAAAAAGTTGAAGAAGAAGGATATCATTTTGGTTAAGGTTTTGTGGCATCACCTGGCATGGAGGAATCCATGTGGGAGCTTGAGGAAGATATGCATAAGAAGTACCCATCTCTTTTCGCATAGGATTTTGGGGGTGAAATCCTTGTTAGGGGTTTATGGTGGTAAGGCCCCAGACCTAGATTAGTGCTTGTTTGCATTTACCTCGCTTAATATTATGCTTAAGCCTTAATCTAATATCTTGATATGCCTTAATAACATGTGCCTATTCTATGTGTTCAGTTTGGTCATGTTTGGTTGATGTTTGAGCTAGTTATGCTTATTTTGGACCAAGTTGCAATTTACCCATGTTGAGGATCTATCTTGCAATTTCTCACAAGTAAGTTGTTCCCTTTGTGTCTTGGCATCAGTAGAGAAAGAGGATGGTGCTTAGGGGTGCCTTGTTGGACCTTAGTTGATGATGTGGCATCATATGTTGATGTTAGGGATGCATGGCTTTGCATGGATGGTTGAGTTTGATAGTGTATCGACCTTGTATGTTGGTTCTTGAGGTGTTGTGACAACAACACTCTCTTGGTTGATGGTTGTTGTGACCAAGTCTTTGTTCTTTGAGATTTGATTGCTAGGGTTATATGTGCTTGAGATTTTTGCGAGCCTGGTAGTGTTGCGACCTACCTATGTGCTTTGTTTTGACCTTGGGTGTGTAGTGGACCTAAGTGGTCATGAAACTACCTTGTTTGTATCACACTTTATTGCATGCATGTCTATAGTGGTTGCATGGTCGATCCTTTGTGGGATATATGTCCTTTTGGTGCCCTCATGTCCTAACACCTCATGATCTAACCTCTCTCCTAACCCCCTGAGTGTATCAGCTCTCTCTTCCCCACACAAGTATCTCTTTTAACTCTTTTTTCCTCTCTTCTCCCTTATGTTTAGCCTAGATCTTGTGGACCACGAGAAGGTGGTGATCTTGGAGATTTGGTGGCCGATCACCTTTGCATGTGATGATCTTGATCTTGATCATCTTCTTTGTGGTGATCATTGGTGACTCTCCTTCTTGGTCAGTGGTTCTACACCCTTGATCACAATTTTCCTTAGGAATTCTTTTTCCTTCTTGGTCGTGAGACTATGGATCACCATGGTGGATATGTTGAGATTTTCTCTTCACAAATGCTGGAGACTATGGTTTGACCATGGTTGTGATGGAGTGGACTTTTGGAGTCCTTAATCGTCCAATGACATAAGTGAAATCATAAGGTTGAATAATATTGAGAATTCCAAGGTTTTGACAAAGTAGGTGTGTTGATGTGATGTTGATATCATATTTAAGATCTCTCTTTTTATGTCTTTTTGAGGAATTTAATTAGATGGTTGAACAATATTATCTTGGCATAAATGTTGTATGAAGGGTACATCATAGGAAGTGCAAGATGTGGTCCTTTCTCGTGAAGTTTAGATAAATCAATAGATTTTTTACCACTACTGGATTATATATGTTTGAAAGGCCTGGGTCAATGGTAATTTTTGTGATTCATGCATATGCCTTGGCTTTTGGGATGTCACACGCACCTTTGGAGAAGTGGGAATCCGCAATCCACTTTGGATTCATCCTTGGCCCTTGGATGCTAAGCAATAGTATTGGATGGATCCTCCTCACAGTTACACAATCGTGGACCGAGGACCCCCCCCCACTCAGCTATCGCTCGGAGGTCGTGGGTTGAGGGCAACGTTAAGTTGTCAGTTAGTTTGGCTCAATCGGTTCTCCGCAAAGACCACTCATTCGCACATGAAGCCACTAGCGCTGACCCAAGCAACGGCAAAACCCAGGGAGCGTGGAGGAGATGGATTCCTTGACGGGGGAGGATTGTGTGGTGACATCCATGATGGAGTGATGCCAGCGGTGATTCTAAGGGTGCCAGACCTACAAAGAGAAGAACCAGAAGGTCTCAACATAATGGGGAGCTCCGACGAGAAACACCAATAGCCAGACTAGGAGGAGGAGCTTTGCTGGAGAAGAGACCAACGACGACACCAGGAACAGATATGGCCATCTCACATAGGCCGACGTCAGGGAGGTGACGATCCAGGCATCACAGTTGCGGAAGCAGCCGAAGGTCTTCCCCAGTTCGCATAAGACCGCACGGAGGCAAACCACGGTGGTGCCAGGGACCATCAGCGCACTGCCGGCTTGCGCACAGCAGACCAAGGTCCATCTCCGCATGTAAGGAGTTCTCGCCGGCTTTGATCTGTGAGGCGGCATGCTTGTGGGTGGCATAGCCTGGGATTGTGGATGAGAAATTGAGGAGCTGAGGAGGTCTGCAAGACTGTGATGAAGTTGATGGTCCATCTTCTTTCCGCAAGGAGCTATAGACCTGCTTCTATTTCTCACAAGGAGGAGAGGGCAGCCGTTGATACCTCATTGCTACCTTGCTCCATAGAGATGCTTTGGTTCAGCACAAAGAACGGAGGAGCCATGTTGGAACAAGGACCAAATCAACAGCGCATTGAGCAAGTTATGCGAGGAGAAAGGGAGCACCTTCTGTTGCTCGTGAGAGATGCAGCCCGGCGGAAGTGACGGCTCTTGTTCACAGAAGAACAGGGCCCTCTCACTCGCACACATGAACCCTAAGTGGGACAGACCGTGTTACATGAAGGAAAAGGGAGAGAACCTTGAACCGAGTTCAGTCTGCTAAACCAATCCCAAACCAGCTCCAGCCCAGTGAACCAAACTGGCCGCCCTATGGAAGTTGCGCCAACCTGGAGCCACGTGGCAGCACGTTGTGGGGTCGAAAGAGGTAATTATCCTAGTAATGTATAATTCTTATATAATTCATAGCAATTAGCTCGAGCATAAGAAAAATACAAGTAATATACCAAAATTCTTAGAAAAATGCGTAGAACACAGTATAATGATAATATAAGACTTTTGATGCACAAATATTAGTGATATCATGTAATGTGTGTAATGCTTGCTTAATGGATAATAAATACCAAATGATGGCCTAAAATTATGATAAAATATCAGTAAATCCTTTTTGATGTCTATAATCCATATAAGGTCAGTGGTTATGATGTTGATGCACAAAATCATGTAATTTGCTTTATACGGCTAATTAGGGCTAATAACCCTAATTAATGTATAATAATTACAATTATGCTCACAAAATACTGGCATTTACAGAATAGGCTCATATCAGTATCTGAAACCTCAGATTTAAATATGAGATCAGGATGATACCATTAACCCATGTTATACGTTGATGTTTGCTCTTAATATGATATAAACCCTAATATGATTAATACATGTAACATAGGGTTAACATGTGAACATAATCATATGTAATTAGGTAATCAGATTATGTATACTAATCTGGAATATAATATCAGTAATATAATCCCAAGAAGTTAATACAAGTAATCATGAGAATATCTTTATGAGGTAAGATAGACCCTAATGAACACGATTAGGGTTAAGATGAGATGTATGATGATGAGAACATGATGATAGTACATGGTCTTGTCTTAATCAGAGTTGACCAGGATGTATATGATATGAGGATATGTGATTAAGTTTATCTCTTGATCAAGGTACGCCATTACCTCTTACTTGGCTTATTATACAATATGCTTGTGTTATGTATTAGTAAATACTTGGCATATGGTATTGGTTGAAATGAGTGTTCGTGTATGATATGTTGGTTGATTTTTTATACTTACTGCTATGAACACATCAAACATAATATATATGTTCCATTATATGAAAGCACCAACTCTTTGGCAGTGTGCTTGGAAGTGACTGAACTCTTTGGTAGTGGTCATGTTGTACATATGGAAGCACCAACTCTTTGGTAGTGTGCTTGGACCCAACTCTTTGGTAGTGGTCACATTGTACATATGATCCAACTCTTTGGTAGTGATCATAAAGGATTTGATGCATTCAACTCTCAGGTAGTAAATGCATGGATGATATAATGGAAATTATGCTTAAAATATGTGTTCTCTTTTGTTAATGAACATCTTCGTGCAAATATACACTTTTCTTATATTCTTCTGTTACTGTCAAGTATTAGTTTTACCTTATTGCCAAGATATGATGAGAGGTATATAAAAGACACGTAGGTGTACTCAGTACAATATTCTTGAATATTGTGTTGATGTGTACCGCATGTAATCTTTTGTTTAGGTTGTGGTCTTGTACTCTTGAAGATCCAAGATAGTGAGAGTTGTGTGGCGAGATGATGTACAAGTGGACTTGTTGTCTTAAGATCATGTAGTTTAGTGGTAGTGCATGTATATGTATAGTTTTCTATTCAATATGTAATATCAAATGTTGTAACAATTCATGTTGTAATTATATGTTGAATGGTGAACATGTGTGTATGGTTTTATTATTGTTCATGTGCATGTGCTACTAATTATTTCTTTTTGACTCCCTTGATTTTCTCTTTCTTAGCCTAGTGTGTGATGTTTAAATTGGGATTCTCGCTGAGGTGAGATTTCAATTTGGACGTTACACATCAGATTAAGTTTTAGAAAATCTTGGGACGTCACAATGGTACTACCTAAGTGAGATGCAAATTTCTTCTTTCTTCTTCCTTCTTTGTTCAACCTAGGGTTTGAGTTTCTTTACCTTGAGATTTCCTTTAACCTTGGTGTGTTTTTCTCTTTTGAGGTGACCTTGTATAAGTAGATTTGATCCAAGTTGGATTTCTTCTTCTCTCTTGGAGCTTGTGGCTTTGGAGCTTGATCTTCATCTTAAGGCGGGTTATATAACTTTCCCCTCTTCTATTATTGCACCATATAAATTGCTTGCATACTATTGTTCTATATTTAAAACATGATACCAATAATTTAGATGATGTTATCATGATCTAGGATTTATGATTTTGAAGTATTCTTATATGGATTACTATTTCTCCTAAACCCTAATTTCATGCACCTGATTTCTTAGTGATGATGAGATGTTGTTCCTTACATGCACTTTGATGTTTGGTTTCTTCACCATGTTTGTGTTTCAGCCATCATGTGTGGGTTGTAGATTTTGGTTCTTGTGTGCATACGTTAGATGTTGATTTTTCTCTCTCTTGCATGGATTTCCTTGGTGATCTTGAAGATGGACGTTTCTAGGGTTTTGATGTTCTTCTTTCATGAGGTTTCATCTTGGTGACATTTGAGTTGTAAATGGTTGATCTTTTGTTATGATCAACATGCCCCCCTTGGTTTCTTGGGGTAGTGTTTACCATGTTGTGGTTGTTACATGTGTTAATATGGTGGGTCATTCCGTGGCTAACCCCTCTTGAGGTCTCTACCTATGATGGATCATGTTGCGGCCGAAATGCTTGTTTTATCTTGAATGATCGCAATGTTCTTTCTTATGGTTGCAATGCCTTATGTCCTATGGTGGGTCTCTTGTGGTCACTACACCTAGACCCTTGTTGCAGTCACAAGAGTAACCCCAAGTGGGTGGTCGCTACATGTTGTTGATGGGTTATTGTGGGTGCAACAAACCATAATCCTAAGAATGTGTTTGAAACACACATATGTGAGTTGGTTTTGTTGTAACAAGTGATCTCTTGCGGTCGAAGCACGTGATATTGTTTGATGGGTCAGTACAACATAACTATTTTGGTTTGCTTCAAGGTGTCACCCATAGTGGGTGCTATATATGCATGGGTGTTGACCACTACACAAATTTACCCTAGTAGTCAATACATGTTCTTGTTTATATAATGATATTCACATGTTTATGATAGTAATGTTAAACCCTAATGCAATCCAAGAATGTGGGGGAGGATGTGCTTAGAGTTTAATGACTAGTAATGAAATGGAAACCCTAATGGGCTATATGAGGAACCCTAATCATAATTCTCAAGTGTATGTTGTACTTGTTGAGCCTACTTGAATAAAGAACACGAGTTATTTTCTCTCTCTTACTTGTGTAAATCCTAACCTTAAAGGTGGAATGAGTAACATAGCTAGTGACTTATATGGTGTATTGATATGACACAGGGTGATGATTTTGAGCCTTTATGAGAAATGATGATGCACGAATTATTTGATTTGGGTCATATGACCTGGAGGAGGATCAATGACTAATGTGAGGTGACATCCTCTAGTGTTGAGATGAGGGATTCTTATCCCCCAGTGATGTGGTAATGTTGATGGCCATGTATGGAAGTGGTATTAAGTGATGATGTGACAAGTTCATACTTCATACATTTTATATCTTCTGGAGTTGTACCCTACCATTATCTTTGTAGAGTTTGTTTAGGGTTTGTACATTGTAACTTGATTGATGCTAAAAGACACTCGATTGGCTTAACTAATCAGGTGAAACCCTAATATAGTTTCTCTATACCATAGATCCATCTTTAGTGTTAGTACTTGCGGGATGGTGAAATAGTTTTCCCTCAATGGAAGCTCAGAGTCATATACTGTTAAGTATATGCATTTCACAGGATTGGTTACGGTCATACCCCTGCCAGGAGAATGGTTGAGGTTGTGCCTCAAGTGTTGTGATTTAGTATAGATATGATATATTTTGAGGATGGGTGCAGTCATACCTCGACATGAGTGTGGCTTTGGTCGTAACTCAGTTTTTACTAGTGTTGTGCCTATATACCAAGGCAGACTAGGTTGTTTTGTAGTTGGACTTTATATGTCACTGTAGTAGAATCAGACTGATTGAAGGTGTGGGATATCATAGGATTCTAGATCCTCATAGATCTTGTATGGAACTAATTTTGACTAACCAGTGGTCAGTTGGAGCACAAGTGGTATACCTCATCTCCTCAGGGCATGATAAAAGATGTAATACAGCCACAAAGTATATTTTCTTAGAGTTAAACACGACTCACATTGGAAGACCCTTTACCTTGTTTCTTGTATTTTTTTAATTGATTTATAATGTGGTAAGAGAAATCAATTGTTATACATGTTCTTCGTATTCCTTCTAAAATTATGATATGTTCTACTGCTTTGTTGTAGATGCCTAAATTTCTTAAATAATGTTAGTTTCATTACTCATATCATTCAGTTGAATCTTCTCATCCTATCAATTATGTTAACTTTCCTTCTTTAGTTTATCTGTGCTTATAATAGTTGATGGAGGAGAGTTATATCTCTTACTGGGACGTTAGTCTCACCCCATGGGTTTCCACATCTTTTAGGTGGTTGTGCATGATGAGGTAGAGATCATGCAGTTGAGGCTGAGAAGCAAGAGGAGCAGTAGCTATTAAAAGTTGGATATGCTACTAGTGTTTTGTAGTAGAGTCCTATGTGTTGTCCCTTGTACTCTCAGGTCCTTGGGGTGTTTTGTAGATAATGTATATTGGTATGAGGTTTTTGGCTATTTGTCATGGTTGTACATATCATATATGTGAATAGGATATCATATTTAACAGGTTTGTGGCATGATGACTAAACAATGATGTGTACATCTTTGTGGCATGATAGGTGATATATGTGGTAATGTTTATGGACTCACTTGTGATATGTTTCTACTTTTTTTGTTATGTAAAATCATTTTTAATTTACCATGCAAGTTGATAATCTGGATGGTTGGTGTTAGTTCCACACTTTGTTTTGAGTTACCTCATTTTACTGTGGTCAGTGTGTCACGATTCCTTGAACTAGAGAAGACTATCTGAGATATATGTAAACTCAATATCATATATTGATTCACATGATCATCACCATCCATTTCTTAGTCTCTCTTATCAAGTGGCCCATATATCAAACACTTGTAGGAGGGACAAATCCCATCTACATCACTCACAGTCATTCCCCATGTGTCACAATGTATTAGAGCATCGCCTTTATGGAAATCCTTATTTAAGGTCATTGTGGATGATGTCAAAGTACATTGAATGACATGTGATGAGTGTAGTGATTTAAGGTCTAATAATGGCAATCACCACTATCACTATGACAAACGATTTTGACTACCATTCAATGGTTTCCATGCATCACTATCAAGGTGGGTCTATCTGATACACTATTTTCTAACAAGTATATATGTGCTTGGTTTGATATCACATATCATGACTAATGAAATTTTGTCATCAACCAACACAAACTCTAGTCTTATGTGCTATTTTTTGTCTATCTAGCTTCCATAATAACAATTGACTAGGGACATAGCTAAATGTATATACTCTTAACATCTGTATGATCTCATTGTTAAAGTCCTCAACATGAATACATACACCGTTGAGTAACATCATTCTTTAGACATTTATTATGTAGCATCATTATCTCATAACTAAGTAAAACAAGATAAATGGAAGATTGCCTTTTATCATTAATCAAATCGTGTACAAGATATGCCATTACAATCATCATATGATTGGATCTCTAGGCATACATACCAAAAGGCTACCACTTGCACTTAGAGCCAATCACTCATGAAATTAATCCCAAGTGATCTAACATGACCCTCATGCTTCTACTACAAAAGTTCTTTTGTCAATGGGTCAACCACATTGCTTTCAGTTTGTACTCTACAAATTTTCACATCTCCTTGCAGTGTGATTTTTCATATGAGATTAAATCTCCTTTATATGTGCTTGGAATGCTGATGCGATATGGGTTCCTTAGGTTATGAAATATCTCCATTGTTTTCACAGTATATCTCACTTGCATCACTAATTCTTGGAACCACCTCAAGTTTAGAAATGAACTTCTTGATCCAAACAACCTACTTTGCTGCATTGGATGTAACAATATACTCAGCCTCTATTGTAGAATCTACAATTGTCTCTTACTTGAAACTCTTCTAGCTTACATCTCTATTGTTGAGGCAACACAAATCCTATTTGTGATCTATAGTCATGTTTATCTATTTGAAATGTTGCATCGATGTAACTCTTTACCACCAAGTCTTCCTCACAACCGTAGATAAGATATTGATCCTTAGTTCCTCTCAAGTACTTAAGGATGCTCTTCAAAGCTGTCCAATGAGCTTCACCAGGATGTAACTGATATTTTCTCATCATGCGCAAGAAATCTAAACGAGTACATGTCATTTCTTACATGATAGCTCCAATTGCATATGGAGTATTACTAATGTGTTCCCTTTCTTTGCAAAAGTTGTAACTTTGAGCTCTAGATACAGTATCACCACGAGACATGGGTAGGTTGCCTCTCTTTGAGTTCTCCATGTTGAACTCTTCAACACTTTGTCAATGCATGTGCTTTGACTTAGTCCAAGAAGCCTTCTATATCTATCTCTATAGATCTTGATTCCTAATATATAGGATGCTTCACCTAAGTCCTTCATAGAGAATGTATTTCCAAGCCAAGTTTTTACTATATGTGAAGTAGGTATGTAATTCCCCATAAATAGTATGTCATCCACATAGAATATGTGTAATACAATCATGCTCCCACTAACCTTCTTCTAAACACACGGTTCATCTTCATTTTGACTAAAGCCAAACTATTTGACTATTTTGTCAAATCAAAGATTCCATCTCCAAGATGCTTGCTTCAATTCGTAGATTGACCTTTGTAGCTTACAAACTTTATTTGCATCCTTTGGATATATAAAACCCTCAGGTTGTGTCATATATAGATCCTCAAGAAGATTTCCATTAAGGAATGTAGTTTTAACATCCATCTTCTAAATCTAATAGTCATGATAAGATGCAATGCAAGCATGATTCTAATGGACTTAACCATGGCCACTGGAGAAACGTTTTCATCATAGTCAGCACCTTTAACTTTTCTAAAACCCTTTGCAACCAATCAACCTCTATATTTTTGTATATTACCATCCATGTCGGTCTTCTTCTTGAAGAACCACTTGCACCCTATGTGTTTTACCCCTTCAAGTGGATCCACCAAAGTCCGTACCTTGTTGGTGTACATGGATTCCATCTCAAGTCTCATGGCCTCAATTCACTTTTCAAATTATGGTCCCTTCATAGCTTCTTGGCAGGTAGTTGTCTCATCATCAATGACCGACTCATCTCCATCTTGAGTCAGAAGACAACCAATTCTATCTGGCTCAAGGTGTGTCATAATAGATCTATGAAGTTGTTGTGTTACATGAGGAGCTTGAGATTCCACAATAGCTTGTAACTCTCTATGTTCCTCTCGTACCTCTTTAAGTTCAATGTTTTCTTGTTGATCTTGAACCTCTTCGAGTTCTACTTTGATCCCACTGTTTCTTTTGGAAATGAATTCCTTTTCTAGGAATGTAGCATCCCTGGAAATAAGCACTTTGTTGTCAGTTGGATTATACAAGTAGTATCGCTTGGTTTCTTTGGGATATCTAAGAAAATAACATTTATCTGATCTGGGGCCAAGCTTTTCAAGAAACATTTTCTTGACATAAGCTTTACAACCCCAAATCCTCATAAAAGACATTTTAGGATGCTTCCTAGTCCATATCTCATATGGTGTCTATTGAACCGGTTTAGATGGTACATGGTTTAGTGTAAACATTGCGGTTTCAAGAGAATAACCATAGAAGGAAGTCTAAATATTGGCAAAACCCATCATTGATTACAACATTATGTTGTGGTGTTCTCGATGGAGTCCATTGTGATATAATACCACAGTCTCACAGAAGGTCCTCAAACTCTTAGCTTAAGTATTCTCCATCTCAATCAGAATGAAGTGCCATAATCCTTTTGCCAAGTTGGTTTTGTACATCATTCATGAAATCCTTTAACTTTTCAAGAGTTTCTAACTTATGTTTCATTAATTAAACATAACCATATCTACTAAAGTCATTAGTGAAGGTAATGAAGTATTGATACCCACGTCTAGCATTTGTTCTAAAGGGCCACATACATTAGTATGTATGAGTCCTAATAGATCACTACCCATCTCACTGTTACCAGTAAAGGGAGTCTTTGTCATCTTTCCCAAAAAACAAGACTAACATATCTCTATTGATTTGAAATCAAAAGAGTCCAAATATCCATCTTTATGGAGTCCATAAATGTGATTCTCATTTATATGCCCAAGACAAAAATGCCAAAGATATGTTTTTTTTGAGTTGTCGAGTTTCAATCTTTTGGTATTTACATTATAAACATTTTTCTTAAAATCTAATAAATAAAGAACATAAGATATTGGGGCATTCCCATAAAAGATCTCATATTTTGAAATAGACTATTCACCATTCTTTATATGAAATTCATATCTATCATTGTCCATACAAGATATAGAAATAATGTTTCTATTTATGGCAGGCACGAAATAGTAGTCCTTTAACTCTGTTGCAAGCCTCATGATTAGAGATAAATCATAGGTTCCAACTATAGTGGCAGCAACTCTTGCTCCATTTGCAACTCGCAGTTCAACCTTCCCCTTTTGTAAATGCTTACTTCTTTTTAGATCCCACATGTTCGAGCATATGTGAGATCCACATCCGGTATCAAGTACCCAAGATGTGGAAAAATTTATCTCAATAACATATATACGAAAAATGGAGATCTCTATCCCCTCCTTCTTTTTCTTCTATTGCTCCAAATAGAGAGGGAAATTTCTCTTCCAGTGTCCAGGCTGGTGATAGTGGTCACAATTGCCTCCCTTGATAACTCCTCCTTTTTCTTTGAGTGCACAAGACTTGGGCTTTTGGATAGGTTTAGAACTCTTCTTAGCTTTGCCTTTTCCACTGGACTCCCTTTTTCTGTCGATGATTGTCATCACAAACTTGGGATTGTCTTTCTTCATTTACACTTCAGTTGTTCTCAACATGCAAAGTAATTCTGACATAGGCTTGTCAAAATTATTCATGTTGTAGTTCATGACATACTAGCTATGTGATTCTAGCAGTGATTGCAAAATCACATCTGTGGCCAACTCTTGACCCAAGGGAAATCCCATTCTTGAAAGTTTCTCCACATACCCAATAATCTAGAGCAAATAGGGACCAACTGGATCTCCTTCTGTAATGTTGCACTTGAATAGCGCTTTGGAGACATCATAACTCTCTTGTCTTTCCTGATCTTGGTACATGTTCTTAAAATGTGTGACCATCTCAATAGAATCCATGCTCCCATGTTGTCTCAACAACTCATAGTTCATTGAGAATAGAGTCAAGAACTTCACATCTATGGCATCTTCAAAGTGCTTCTTGTATGCATCTCTATCAGCATTAGGTGCAGTGGGAGAAGGTTCGTCTGATTCCGGGGTTTTTAGGACATAGACCTTACGTTCTTGTTTGAGAAAAATTCTCAACACCCTGAACCATTCATGAAAATTATTCCCGTTTAACTTGTCCTTCTCAAGGACCGATCAAAAAGAAAATGTGCTATTTTTCATCATTTGATTCTATAAGACAAATTTGCAATTTTATCAACAACAATTTTTGATTTGATTTCATTAAGATTAATATTTCACAATTTTTATTTTGGCCTTTCATTAATTATCTCTGTCATTATTTTGTTTAAATTGATAGTCCCCACATATCAATTTATAAGATTGCATCGTACAATCTTCTAGTGAGCCAAGATCAATATTTCATCAAGCCATGAGTCAACTTTGGCTGATCGCCCACAACTTAACTATTTAGGTAGGTAATTTTTGCCAATCACATCTAAATGCAACTCTTGGATATATGACATGTACAACTCTTTCTCACAATCCATAGTCATACTTCTAGGTACTTAATCTCATTAAGATCATCTAGTTAAGCCTGACCCAAAAGCCAACACGATAGAATATACATCATGCTTTAATAGATTTGTATATCTACCATGACACTTCCACAAGATGGACAATGCACCATGCTTTGGCATAACCACACTTAGTTGATCAAGTTTTTCATGTGTGTTTCTTATGGAAAGCATCTAAGACTTAACATTATATTGAGGGCTTTTATGTAAATACATATACATATACAATCACCATATATATACAATATGTATCATATAGATGTTATAACTACAACGAAAATGTGCAATAATAAACACAAGCAATGGTTATGGCCATCTTATTGTAATTCCTTGGAGCGATAAGGAATTACTACCACCTAAGGTCTCCACATCATATGTAGCAACATGTTGTTGATGATAATTGGTGTTGGAACCAGTTAAGGCCGATCAATTCAACCCTTGAACTGGTCAGTTGGCCTCCTGGTTAGTCTGTCAGTTGGTTCTCTCAGATCGGTCATGTGGCCTATGGTCCTTGTGAAGTCTAGACTCCTCCATATGAGTGGTTGGCTCATCCTATCATTGGCCTCCTCAATCCTCCAGTCGATCGTTTCGTCTCCTGAACTAATCGGTCCGCCTAATGAGTTGGTTAGCTCGCCTGACACGAAATGCCTTTCTTTGTCATAACAAGAATTAAAACTATCCTAATCCTATTAATATATTATGTTGTAATTGGGAACCTTGAGTTACATTCAAGGAGAGCATAGGGAGGAAATGATTAATACTTTTATATATGGAAAAGAAGAGGGATTTTTGGTATGAAAACTGAGATATAAGTAGGAACAACAACCATCCAACCAAGCACAAAAGGTCTAGGGATATAGGCCATAACCATTCTACCAATCACCATCAAAAAAGGTGTTGTGTGTAAATTATGTATGTAGTCATATGTGGTATATAATCAGATATGCTCATTACTCATTTTAAATATTCACATCATATGCAAAAAATAAATGATAAAACCAAAATTTGATCATATCAATAAAATCCCAAATCATAGTAAATTAACATGTCTCTGATGTCACTTTTGGGAAATATGGCATCATATATGGCAGTGAAAAAAATTTACTTGCCATATTCCCCTTTACCAATGGATATGTCAATAACAATGAGATGGGAAGGAAGGTGTGCAAGGTATATACCTAGCCCTAGATAAAGTCTAGCGACTATCCCTTGTTGCATTGTGCTTCTTTCTCAAGTCACACATGAACATCTATTGTTGTTGGCCTCCTAGTGTTGCACCGCATATGATTGTTGACAACATCCTCCTCACATATGGGAAAGCCTCCTCGTGTCTAGAGTATTCCACACAGACCATGGAGAAACCTTTTCATTCTCATAGCACGGACTAGAAGGAGTTGTCCCTTCTAGTCAATGTACTAGGATTGACTTGCTCTCCCAATTGTCTCTCCCTTGTTGTTCTTCCCATTGATGGGTAGTAGTTTCTCAACTTCTCTTGGTTACCACAACCAGAGAAGACAACGATTGTCATGGTTTATTGTTGTGTCTGGGAAGGCCCCAGTACTCCTATATTTATAGGAGGGCTAGGGTCAGGGTTCCCAACCCATTTGGGAGTTAAAGAGACTGAACTTCATGAATTTTCCAAAACATGCGAACGTCAAACCAGTCGATTCACCAGTAAACTCTTTGTTTCACTCATGAGACGATCGGTTCAGCCCTTGAACCAGTCATTTCACTATGTTTCCTATTTGCAATTACATTGTATTTTATAATTTTATTAATGCACACCATGAAGTCATCATCAATCCTTGATCAAATCGAATTGATCAACCAAATGGTCATTCACAACTTGAGCCGATCGGTTCACACATCTGAGCTGATTGATTCACTTACAGAATCGGTTGTTTCAGAGTATAGATTGTCAATGTTGTTTAAATTGAATAACTAACACTTTAGTAATCAAGTTTAAATATCATTCATGAGTAAACTCCTATTCTAAGTTCATTCCTATGTGTGTGACCCTATAGGGTTGGCAATGAATATCCATAACCAACTTATGGCATCACAAGAAATGGGTGGTAACTAGTAAGACATCATTTCTGTCCAAATAATTGGAAAGTTGGAAAACAACTTCAACCTATAATCTGCGATGGTGTTGTAGTGAATGTACAATTCATTTTTCTTTGATATCTAGATTGAACTCTAGGCATGGAATTGTCATCCTCTTCCGCATTCAATACATGTTCCTTGAACTAGAGCATACTATCTAAGATATGTGTGAACTCAATATCATATATTGATTTACATGATCATGGCCATGCATTTCTCAGTCTCTCTTATCAAGTAGCCAGGATATCAAACTGATGTAGGAGGGAAAAATCCCATCTACATCACTCACATTCATTCCTTGTGTGTCACAATGTATATAGGCATCACCTTTATGGCAACCCTTATTCAAGGTCACAGTGGATGATGCCAAAGTACATCAAATGACATGTGATGATTGTAGTGCTTTTAGGTCTAAGAACCACAATCACCACCATCACTTTGAGAGATGATTCTAACTACCATCAAATGGTTTCCATGCATCACTCTCAAGGTGAGTCTATCTGATACGCTATTCTCTAACAAGTATATGTGTTTTGGCTTGATACACATATCATGACTAATGAGATTCTATCATCAACCAATGCACACTCTAGTCTTATGTGTTATTGCTATCTATCTAGCTTCCACAATAACAAATGACTAGGGATGTAACTAGAATGTATACACTCTTAACATCTGCATGATCTCATTGTTTGGGTCCTCAACCTAAAGACATGTGTCATTGAGTAACATCATTCTTTAAACATTTAACATGTAGCATCATTATCTCATAACTGAATAAAATAGAATAAATGGAAGATTATCTTTTATTATTAATCAAATCATTTACAAGATATGCCATTACAATCATCATATGATTGGCTCTCTGGGTATACATATCAATAGGTTACTCCTTTGTGGTACTGCATATACCGTCTAACACATGGATTGTATAAAATCTGGAAGATAATTCTGACATCCAAAAGCTTCATTACCTCCTTTCTCACTACATTCCTTCATATCGGGGTTGATACATCATAGGTTCTTGATTGAAGGGATATGATTCTCCATTATGCCTATCTCATGCACGAGTAAGGTTTTGTTGATTCTAGTGAGATATTTAATTGAGTATCTAGTTGTCATCATGTGGTGGAGGATTAATTGGAGGAGTTGCTTCATTTGTTTATTTGATAGAGAAACATTGATGGTGATCTAGTAATGTAGGGATTTCTCAAGATTGACATATTTCAACCCTGTAGGTAAGGGCTTTAACTCTAGCTGAGGTAGATCTTCATGAGTTACACTTGTGGTGGTGATGGAGATGGTATTCAATTATTTAAATGGTATATTTGGAGATAAGGTGAGAGTGTTATCTAAGTGAATGATCAAATCATCAACGAAGTAATCATTAAAGGTATTTGGATCCTTAGTTGTGAGGGTAAGCTTGAGCAGATCTTCATGTTTATAATGGGCTTGCTACTCTTTGGCAAGGAGGTTGATACAAACGATAAAGTATATCTCATCATGCATGGATGGCCCCTTCATGGCCTCAACAACCTTGCGGTAAAGCTTATTATTGTTGGTGTGGAGTAAGTACGTAGACCTCCATGTTTATGAGTGTTCTCTACATGGAAAGGAAGGGACAAGAAAACATGAGCGGGTAGCCACGATCCTATTTTATCCCCATTACAAAAAAAGTCACATAGAAGGTGAGCCTTTATCAATCCCTTAGGGAAGGGTAGTGTACTCCAATAATTTTGAGTACATATGACCATCTTATCTACATTCTTTGTAGGTAGAGGGGATTTTGGTATGTGTAGTAGTACTATTAGGAGACATAGTGAATCTAAAATAAACTAATCTTCTCATATCTACAATAACTTTGGGGAGCTACTTTTCACTCTAAGTAGTAATCACTTTACATTACTCATTCAATTTTTGGAGTAGTATGTCGTATGAATTTCCATTGTCGACAGGATATGGTTGCGTCAATGTTGGATATTTATCCTTTGAGTCTTTTTGTGGTGTTGTGGATGGTGCCAAGTAGCTTCTCATTCTTTGTAAGCATGTTCATGACATGGTTTTCGATGTCATGGTGTTCATTCATGAGTTGATCAAAGACAGAGGGGTTGGGGTTGCCTTGGTGATTTCAAATTTTCTAGTTGTGACAAAACCTAGGAGATCCTCGATAAGTGAACTATGGAGTGACTTGATCATGTGGGAATTTTACTTCCTTGAGAGTTTTTGTAGGATAACCCAAATGATTTTAGTTAGGAATGGGGTTGTACAAGTTTTTGGACTCAAATGTGTTGATGATGTTGACTTCCTCTATCTTTAAAACCTAAGAAGGATTATCCTATCATCTACACCAGTCCACAAAATGCAGATAGGGACATATCGTAGTGATTTGGGATCTTCATCACACAGGACACACTTGGTAGATTGTGTACTTGGGGCTTGAGACAACACCTTGATGATCTCCTTGAGATTTTTTTGATCTAGCGTTAGATTTTTGAGGAAGTTTATTAATTGATTTATATCAACATTAACTGTAATGACCCAAGACTCCATCCCTTAGAGGATGAATTCCTAGTCTATTATCATTGTACATCAGACACATTGTTAACTGTGGGAGGAAAATATATTATTACACCATGAACAATCTTGATCCAAACACCACAACAATATTCTTATTGCATGACAATACTCTCTAGAAAGCATATTAAATAGATACAACCTAATGGTGTGTCCCGCTAGAGGTGCTACATACTAGCTGATTTGACTTGACTAGATGCACCCCACGAGATCGGAACGCACGTGTGGGATTCACTTTCAAAATTTGTATTGGCCCTAACCAAGTCGATCACAAAAACTAAACAGGTCGCCCGCAAGCGTACAAGGTATTGTAGTAGTATAGGTGATTGGCGAGAAAAGGGGTCGGTCCACAGGGATAGAGGGGGCACTATAGCAAGGGTAGTGTTTCCTATGTTCCTAGTGCAGAGATTAGGGTTTGAGGGTTTTCAAAGGGTTTTTTTGTTGATTAATCTAGATGGACAGGCAAGAAAACCAAAATTAAACCTAAGTTATCTTGAACAAGTAAAATTATCAAACTAGGTTAACAAGCTAACTAAGCAAGGGCAAGAGTAGGCTACACTAAACTACCAAAGCAAGAGACAATTAAGAGCTAAACTAACCACTAGAAAGAGAAATAACCTAAGTTAACATGAAAGAGTAGAACTAAGCAATTAACTAGATTGAGTAAAAGCAACTAAACTAGACTAGCATGAACAAGAAAGAAAAGCAAGATGGGTTTTAATAAGATGCTTAGGGTAGGTGGGTCATTTGGGGGATGTGGTTTGATATTAGTCGGGGGATCTCAACATAGAAAGCAACCATCACAATTCTATCTAGATTACCAAACCAAACAACAAGGAAAGTGCTAGTAGAATATACCCTATACTACTAGTTGGGTAACTAGGGTTAGGTGTAATTCTAGTAGGACTTTCCAAGTCTAGGTTTCTAGGGTAAGTAATATTAGGTCAATTGAGAGTCAAGCGTAGAGATGGGAGTAGAGATGAGGATATTTGACCTCATGCCACTAGCCATTCTAGCCGTTAGGAAGCCCTAGGCAATTGCACTAATCACACTTACACTAGCTACTTAGATCTCACACTCACTTGTAGGAGGGGGGATGTGTATGTAGGAACAAAGGGGGCTAGTTAGGGATCCACTAATTGGACCTAGGAGTCATTCCTAAGATTTCCACATACACTCCAAGTCCTCCTAGAAGCTAAGTGTCATCAAATATCTCAAAGCAAGCAATTCATGTTACAAGCACAAACCACATGCAATAAAATAGGAAATGAGATAGAAGCAAGAGGCAATCATCATAGATAGAAATTATGTTCATTACAAGCCATTTTCCCCCAACATGGTATCAAAGTCACATTTTAACCCCAAACAGCCCACCACTAGGGGCTTAGCTACACATAGTCAAAGAAAGAGTAAAAGAGAGGGGAAGAAGGATTAGAAACGTGATGGAACTCAAAGAAGTAGCCTTCTTCTTCACCTCCTTACTATTGTGGATGACCTTCCTCCTCCAAGGGTGCAGGTGAGCATGAAGATATGGGGGGTTATAGTGGAAAACCTAGAAAACTAGGTCTCTAAGGTGGAATGGAGGTGGAAATGGTGGATGGAGAGCACAAATGCAAAGGAAATGCACTAAATGCTCAAGGGGGAGTAATGGAAGCTAGGAATAGCTGTGGGGTGTCTAACCTTCGTGCTCCATCTTCCACCTATGTATATATAGGTGGTGGAGAAGCACTAGGGTAAGTAGGGGTAGAATAGGAAATTCAGTGTAAAAGTTTAGTAGGGTTGGCGGGTCACCACGGTCGTGGTGAGGGTAGGATGGAATGCTCGTGGAGTTGGAACATGGGCGTGGTATGGAATGTGTGTGGATATGCTAAGGAAGGTGGTGGCCATGGCCATGGCGGAGTGCCACGGTCGTGGTGCATGAGTGGCACCATGGCCGTGATGGGGCAACACGACCGTTTTGGAGGAGGGGGCTTGGTCGTGGGGCAGCAGCACGGGCAAGGTGGTCTTCATTTGCCACGGTCGTGGCAGACAGCCACGGTCATGGTGATTTTGGGGGCAACTACTTGTTGGCTCTTTTGGTTTTCACAATAAATGCCACAACTGTGGGAGGTTCCCATGGTCGTCTTTCACTCCTCTGACCAAGACCGTGCGGATGGCCACGGTTGTGGTGTCTTCAAAGGGCCACGACTGTGCTGGTGGCCACGGCCATGGGAATCTGGGTGCAAATCCCATGTTGTCTCTGTTGATATTTCACAATAAATGCCACGACTGTGGGTTTGTGCTCATGGCTGTGTTGGGGGATGCATCAGTTGATTGTCCTTCAAACTTCATCATTCTTGGATTTCTTTGCTTGATGTTGATCCTTAGCCTTTGAAGGTGGTTTGAGGGAACTTTGGGGGCCTTCTTTGGACCCCCTCAATGAGTGGAGGAGCCCTCAGACTCCTTCCTTCTCTCTCATTCACCTTAATCATGGTCCAAGTACTTGAAAATGATGAAAAGAACATCCATAAGTACATTTGGCAATGATAAACATATTAGGGGTAAAAGCTTGTAATCTAACATGCTTAGATGTGATTTACGTACAAAATGGCACAGGATGGAACCCTAAAATAGGGCTACATCACCACCCCAAACTTAAAACATAATTGTCCTCAAGTATGCTCTGACTCAATCTCTCTTCAAATTTTCCACAAACAAGAAATGACGAATGCAATGTAAAAGCTAATTATTGCTAAATGGGATCAAAGATGACTGAGTACATGCATTTCACCTCTCTCCTCTCCTACTTTCACAATCCAATCATGAAAAGAGCACAAAGCATATGAACTTCAAAAATAGAGCATAGAATACACAAGTTATCCATATTTCTTCCATAAAGTTCCAGATAAACCGTTTCATGGTGGCATTAATCGAGAATGACTAGGAGTGTTGTTTCACATTCATGCATTCGATCTTATATTTCTAATCACACCAAATGACCCATGCGGCTGCGGAAAGGGACAAAATGAGCTAGGTTTGATGTTTTCTAGCTCAATGGGTATGAAATTGGAAGAAAGAGTTGCGGTAAGATTCTTGGAGTGCTATTACACACTCATCTTTTGTTTATTTGAATGCTCTTAAACAGGAGCATCCTTTTATTTTGTTTTTTATTTTCTTTTTCTTTTTCTTTTCTTTTTTTCTTGCCCTTGGTGTATATAGGGCATATGGTGGATAGAGTGAAGCGGGGAGATAAAGATATGGCCACCCCAAACTTTTGGAGGTGGCCAAGGCTGATTATGTGCACTAGGGCATCTTTTTATGAGGTGGAGGAGTATGAAGATGGTGGAAGAGTAGTCAGATCAAAGAGGGTTCATTGGTATGATTCTCCACATAAGACATCGTGCATGAAAATTAATCCAATACTTCATCCTAGATATCACACCACATGAATGAACAAGATGAAATTGATATATCAATCAAGTGATTCTATAAACACTAAGCATTCAAAGCTTGCTCAACTTCACAATTCAACCAAATCAATCATAATCATAAGAGAGGTGATGCACATGTAAAGAATCAAACATTGATACCACTTAACAATAAAACATGACATCTCATTTGCATTTGTCAAAGGTCGGCATTTTTACTCAAAAATAGTAGAGATCGGGTCAAAACATACTTTCTAGGCAAGAAGTCTCAAATTTGGGCAAAATTGGCCAAAATGGTGCCAATTTGCATTAAATCACATCTAAACCTACTTTAGGGAAATTTAAAACATAAAGCAGTAAATCCTAATTAAAAAGAATAAGAAACTACAAAAAACTACAAGAGACTACAATGCATGGTAAGGAAGAGCAAAAATAGCAATTTTTTTGAAAATTAAGCAAAAATTGCATGAAACTAACTACATGCTATGCAAGATTGCAATGAAAAGTGCAGTAACAAGAAAAATGAACTAGGTGGAAAAGGTGGAATAAAATGACTAAAAGAGAGACATATGGTGGTGCGTACCACCCTACCCACCCCAAACTTTAGAATCATGTTTTCCTCAGCATGAAACTATAGATTAGGGTAGATAGGGGAAGTGTCACAGCTGCTGTGGTGGATGGTCTGACATGTGAGCAGGATTTGGAGGAGGAGCTGAGGATGGAGATGAGCCTGGTGAAGGATGTTGGTAGTAATGCCACCAGTAGTTGTCTTAGGGTGGAGGGTATGTCTCTGGATATCCAGCTATGCCACCCCAAAAGTCTCCACCCCATTCGCGGTTTCTTATTGCTTGGGCATGGTGGTAGTGATACAAGTGGTTGACTTGGTGATGCATTTGTTGTTGGCCTTGCCACATGTACTACTGGATAAGCTGCATATCACTCTACATCTTCTGAATACTCTCTATTTGTGCCTGGATGGTGGCCATGTCATAGGCGTTCACTGAGGGTTGCAACAGTTGGGATGTCCCTTCATCCCTCCTTCTTGTCCTTCAGGGTTGCTGGTGTCCTTCATCTTCTTGATCCTGCCCTTGCACATTGGATTTAGCCATCTCTTCATGTACGGTAGTGGCTCCCCTAGTGTATGTCTCTCTCGGGTTTTCTTACTACCATTTTAGTAATTTTTCCCTCAATCTATAGAAAACCCCCAACACGGATAGAAGTCACACCGAGTGGTATGGCAGCTCGAGTTCAATGTCTGGCACACTACTCATGAGATAAATCATCCTTTTGTACTTCATGTTAATAGTGTATGAGCGCATAAGGTAATTGAGGTCAACAAACTCTACCTCACATTCGTCTTCAAACCCGGAAAGATCATATCCCAAAGTAAGTGCAATTGAAGTGACAAACCCTCCCATAACAAAAGGTGTTGTACTTTCAAAGGGTATGGACCTCATGTGATCAATCAGTAGCACTCCGAGGTATATATACCTTTTGTGGTTCATAGCCATCAAGAAAAACATATCCTTTTGGGAAATGGAGCCTTGGTTATCATATCTTCCCATAATAGTATTTCCTAAGACCTTCTGTACATAACGGATGAGGGGGTTGCTTAATACAAACATTTTGGACCTCCCTGTGATGTAATCATCTCTGCCTGTCAGAGTCTTCCAGAAATGTGCATAGTCAAAATCTACCTCCTTCTCTAGTAAGCTATCATCCATCTTCTCGGCCTCTTTAGGATTGTAGTGAAGATACAATTCAGCTCAGTAGTTGTGAGGGTGTGCATGTTGCCCATCATGGAAAATTTGATAGCATCACTACCTCTCACTTTTGTCTTCTCCAGAGTGGCAAAGAACTCTCTAGTAAGTGTGGCATAGGTTTCTTGGGGTGTGAAAAGGACATTCCACAACCCCATTGTCTTCAAGCTTCCTTCCACCGCCTCTTTGATCCCTAGATCATCAATAGTCTGATCACTACTATATCGAGTGGGGACGATTCGCCTTGTGATGCATTCAGGGTATGTGAGATCAATTTTTCTTTGCCTATGTCCTCTTCTATAGGACACTCCTACCGGGGCTTTGCCTAAGGCCTTTACTCTATCTACCTCTAGTTGTTCTAGAACATCATCCTCCTTGGGTACCAGCTCCATCTCTTCCTCCTCACCCTCATCTTTGTCTTCATCCATTCTATATGATTGAGACCACGAACTTGTGTCGAGCTTGTACCAGTGTGTGGATTGTTCTTCATCATGACGTAGTTTCCGTGAAGGTTGCGGCTACACACCATGCCCTGCTGCTGCACGAGACGTCAAATGGTGGGCTGGAGTGGGCTTTGGCGGTAGCTTGGATGAGGACGGTGCTGCTTTGGATCTTTGGCTTCTTTTTATAGCCACCATCTCAACCTCATCTGTGATGTTTTCCAGTCGATTCCCATAGACTCCTCCTCTTCTTCTTCTTCTTCTTCACCCTCGTATGTGGCGTCGGTGATATGGTGACTATCGTATGAGAGGGTGTGGGATGTGCTCACTGATTTTGAGCGGCGGAGGGATTGATAGGCAGAGGTGGTTGGTGAAGGGGTATGGGAGGGCATGGACACATCGGATGAGGCATTTTTGGAACACCACTTTCCTCCGATGATGACATTAGCCCCCTTGGTGATGGCCTTTCCAATCTTCTTCATGGTGGGATTTGGAGGTGAAGTGGAATTCAGATTTTTGGTGGAGGTGGTGGTATGGAAGTAGATTTGTGTGTGGAATGGAAGGAGAAAGATGCTTGGATGGTTGAAATGTGATTTGTTCTGGATTTAGGCAAAAAAAGAGGGTTTATGTGGAGGTTTGGTGGAGGGGGGTTGTTGGGTGGATTGGAGATGAACGTGGAGGTGGATGGGCGACTGAGAGAGAATAGGTGGTGTAAATGGAAGGGGGATGGCTCGGGAATGGTTTGGGATCCATTGGAGGCCAAACGAAGGTGTTTTTGGTGGTCGGAGATGGATATTGGGGGAGCTCGAGGGTGCCTTTTGCCGCCTCGGTCATTTTCTAGATGTTGAAGATGAAGAAATGGAGAGTGGGGTCGGGTTTGGACGTTTAAAAGGTATATTTTTTTGCTGAACCGGGCTCGGCCACGGTCGTGGTGAGTGGCCACGGTCGTGGCCAGGGATTGGTGGAATGGTTGTGGCGGGTGCCATAGTCGTGTTGTCGATGCAGAACGTCCCCTCTGACCCTTACCACGGTTGTGGACAATCAACTTCAACACGGTTGTGGTGATGGGCCACAGTCGTGGCCATTCTTGCCAAAAACACTGACATGTTCTGTAACTTTGATGAAATAAACCCCACGACTATGGTGCATCCCCACGGTTGTTTCCATGCTTCCTTAACATGGACATGGCAGGTGGCCACGACCGTGGCCATTCTTCCAAAACAACATGTAACTTTGGCCAAATTGATGCAATAAAACCCACGACCGTGGCAGATGGCCACGGTCGTGCTTGGACACTTGTGCCACGGCCGTGGTCGAGCTCCACGGCCATTTTGGGGGTACTCCTTCAGTTTTCTCAATTCAAAAACATGAACTTCATTCTTATTTGTCATTCAGCCACAAATCTTCCTTAATGACTATGATTCACTTCTATAACTTCTCTCTCTAGTGTCTAGCACCTGCCATATCATCAAAACTCAAAGAAAATTATTAGACACAAGTGTGTGTGTGTATTTGTGTAAAATAAAGCATATGTATCAAAAAGGAATGTTCGAGAATCTCAAACCACATGGGTTGCCTCCCACTAGTGCTAAATTTTACACCTTTAGTCGGGCTTATTGATTCTTCACTTCTTTCACTTCTTTGGGATTCCCAAGGCATCCTTGTAGTAGATTCCTTTCTCATCCACTTCCAAGCACTCTTCTTCATCAGATTGTTCTTCTACAAGCATAACAATATCAAAACTTTGATTGGCCTTGTTCGGGCTGACTTCAACAATGGGTTTCAATCTTTGTCCATTGACGGAAAATTCTTTTGCACCTTCTTTCTCACATATCACAACAGCTCCGGACGGGTACACTTTCTTCATAAGATAAGGACCTTCCCATCTAGACCGGAATTTTTTGGGAAATAACTTCATTCTTGAATTGTACAACCATACCCATTTGTTGGGCTCAAACTCCTTTTTGATCATCTTATCATGAAGGAACTTAGTTCTTTCTTTATAGCTTTTTGACATCTCATACGCCTCATGGCGCATTTCCTCCAGCTCATTTAATTGAAACTTCCTCTTCATTCCAGCATTTTCTCCATCAAGATCCATAGTCTTCAAAGCCTATGATGTCTTGTGTTGCATTTCAACCGGAAAATGGTAGCTTTTTTCATAGATGAGCTTGAATGGGGTAGTGCCAATCGGGGCTTTATATGCAGTCTGGTATGCCCATAAAGCTTCATTGAGACAAAGTGACCAATCCTTGCAGTTCGGTCTCACTGTTTTCTCTAAAATAAGTTTTATCTCCTGATTGGCCAGCTCAACTTGGCCACTAGTTTAAGGATGATAAGGAGTGGCTACTCGGTGGTTTACTCCATGTTTCTTAAGAAACCCCTCAAAAGTGCGGTGAATGAAGTGACTTCTGCCATCACCTCTCATGGCTCTTGGAATGCCAAAACGGTTGAATATGGTCGATTTCACAAAGTCACACACCACCTTGTGATCATTAGTCTGGGTTGAAATAACTTCTATCCACTTTGATACGTAATCCACAACGACCAAAATGTAGACATACCCAAAGGAAGGTGGGAAAGGGCCCATGAATTCAATCCCCCATACATCAAACACCTCCACCATAAGAATGGGTGATAGAGGCATCATGTCCCTTTTTGAGATAGTTCCCACTTTTTGGCACTTCAAACAACTTTTGCAAAATTCATGTGAATCTTTGAACAATGATGGCCAATAAAATCCACATTGAAGGACCTTTACAGTCGTGCATTTACCTCCAAAATGACCTCCACATATCCCGGAATGGCACATAGAGAGGATGTCTTGTTGTTCTATTTCCATAATGCATCTTCTTATGAGCTTGTTGGGGCAATATTTGAAGAGGTGAGGGACATCCCAAGCATAATTCTTGACCATGGAAAATAGTCTTTTGCTCTCCTCCCTTGTCCATGTGATAGGTATTCTCCCACTAGCCAAGAAATTGGCTATGTGTCAATACCATGGCCTTTGAGTGGATGAAAGAAGGAAGAGTTGTTCATGTGGCATTATTTCCTTTATTATACTTGTTTCATCAAAGGGCAAATCAATCCGGGAGAGATGGTCGGCAGTGCCATTTTCCACTCCCTTCTTGTTTACAATCTCCACATCAAACTCTTGAAACAAAAGAATCCATCTTATCAACCTTGGATTTGAGTCTTTCTTAGACATGAGATACTTGAGTACAGCATGGTTCGTATATATCACAACTTTATTTTGCAAAAGATATGAGTGGAATTTGTCAAGTGCAAAGATGACAACAAATAAATCTTTCTCAGTCATAGTGTAGTTTCTTTATGCTTCGTCCAAAGTCTTGCTCATGTAATAGATAGCATGAGGAATCCGGCCAACTCTTTGGCCCAGCACATCCCCCACTTCCATGTTAGATGCATCAGTCATAATATCGAATGGCAAAGTGAAATTTGGGGGCTGCATGATCAGAGCATAAAGGAGTCTTTCCTTCAAGTGATTGAAAGCTTCAATACACTTGTCATCAAAATGAAATTCAACATCCTTTTCAAGTAGGTGACATAGAGGTCTTGAGATTTTACTAAAATTCTTGATGAAGAGGCGATAGAAACTGACATGTCCCAAGAAAGACCAGACATGTCTTACGGTGGAAAGAATGGTGAGAGTAGAGATGAGGCCCACTTTGGCTTTTTCAACTTCAATTCCATCTTTAGAAACCCAGTGGCCTAGAACAATGCCTTCAGGCACCATGAAGTGGCTTTTCTCCCAAGATAGAACAAGGCAAACCTTCACACATCCTTCAAGCACAACTGCCAAATGTAGCAAGCACTCATCAAATGTCTTACCAAAAACTGAGAAATCATCCATGAACACTTCCAAAGACGAATCAAGCATATCCACAAAGATCGATGTCACACACCTCTAAAAAGTAGAAGGGGCATTACACAACCCAAATGGCATTCTCCGATAGGTAAAGGTGCCACTTGGGCAAGTGAATGTTTCCTTCTCTTGATCTACAGGGTGCATGACAATTTGGAAATATCCAGAATATCCATCAAGGAAACAATAGAAGCTTTGTCCTTCTTAGTCTTCTCATTGAGCTTTTGGTAATTAACACACATTCTCCATTTAGATTGTTCTCTTACCGGCATTAGCTCACCATCCGCATTCTCAGCAACAGTGATCCCACCCTTCTTGGGTAGAACTTGGATGGTACTCACCCAAGGACTATCAGAAATGGGGTAGATTATCCCAGCATCAAGCAATTTCACAACTTCTTGGGTCACAACCTCTTTCAACTTTTGATTCAACCACCTTGCATCATCCTCTATATAGATCCTGTGTACACAAATGGAGGGATCAATACCCCTCAAGTCAGTTATAGACCATCTAATGGATTGGATGTTCTTCTTCAAAACTTTCATCAATGCCTCCTCTTATTCTGATGAAAGAATGGAAGCAATGATCACAGGGAGGGTGTCATTTTCCCCTAGAAAAGCATACTTCAAACCTTCTAGAAGTGATTTCAGCTCAAGAGTGGGATGTTCTTCAAGAGAGTTCTTCAATGGCTCAAAGATAGAAGGGAGGTCCTCACTTGTAGCCACCAAGGCTAGCTCATTCTCTTCATCATCTTCCTCATCATCATCGGGGAACTCAATTATTGGCTCTAGACCTCTACCTTGAGTGGTAGTTTGGATCCACGTAGGTAGGCATTCCTCCACAATTTCATCAAGACACTCAATGAGATAGCAGTCTTCTTTAGTCACCCCTATCACCTCGATCGTGGCTGACAATTTAAAAATGTTCAGTTGGATCTTCATGTGCATGAATGTCACATACATCATACCCGTCCTCACATGAATAACCACATTAGCTGTGGCTAAGAAGGGTCTCCCCAAGATTATAGGAGCCTTTCTCATGTCTTTCTCCATATCCAAGACAATGAAATCAACAGGAAAGAAAGCAGATGTCTCATCATCAAGTCTCACAAGTATGTCATCCACACGCCCTCTAGGCATCTTTACCGATCTGTCAGCCAACTGTAAAGTACACTGAACTAGACTTAACAGCCCCATCTGTAGCTCTGCAAACACATCATACGACATGAGGTTGACTCTATAGCCCAAGTTTAGGAGAGCTTGGTCTATGCGATGTGCCCCAATGTAGCATGAGATGATAGGAGCACCATGATCTTTTCTTTTTCTTGGCATGGTGTGTTGTAAGATCGAGATCACTTTCTCAGTGAGCTTCACCTTCCTTGGGGTTCTTCCCATAGTCCTTCTCTTGAAGGTGCAGAGATCTTTCAAGAACTTAGCATAAGAAGGAATTTGCTTAACTGCATCAAGAAAAGGGATGTTGATTTTTACTTGTTTGAAGGTTTCAAAGATGTCTTCAGTGTGTTTCTTCCTTCTCCTCTCAGCAGAAGGCTCCTTAAGAGCCTCAGGAGACGGGGGAAGTTAGGACCCCAAATGGTCCATATCAACAATATCATCAACAGGAATCATAGGAATCACAGTATCAACACTCAACACCATAGTATCAACCCTGGCTCTGGTCACAGTATCCTCAACATGTATCTCAGTATCAACCTGTCCAGTCTCAGTAGCACCTCTATCAACAACAACTATATCACAGGGTTGCTCCGAAGTCTGGCCACTCCTCAACATAGTCACTACCTTCACATGCTCATGGGTAGTAGAAGAAGAGGTTTGTGGAGGTGGTTGTGGCTTTTGAGGTGGTGGAGGCCTTTGGTGAGGTGAATTTGGGTTTTGGAGAATGAATTACGATCATGGTTGTTGTGGTGGCTATTTTTGTTGTGGATGGGGGTGGTATTACAGAGGTGGTTGTTGGTATGTATGAGGTGGAGGTGAAGCATATTGATAGTTAAGAGGTGCTTGAGGAGGTGGTGAAGCATAGGGGTTCGACGGTGCTAGGTATGATGGCAGAGAATATGAACTTGGAGTGTTCCCCTGGAAAGTACCATCATTATTCGGGTTGGTCATCAGTTGAGATGGAAGTCTTCCTTCTTCCCTCCTTGTAAGAGAGAGAGAAATATGATCTAATCTATGCTCAAGGCAGTTGATGGACTGCCCATGTGATGTCACATCCTTTTTCACATCATCCAGACTTCTTAACATTCCAAGAACTTCCTCTTCAAACTTGGAGCTGTAACATGACCTCGGCTGCCCCTTTCCTTGTCCATCCTCATTCTGTTGTTTCCAAGAAAAGTTCAGATGATTCCTCCACTCGGGAGTGTAGGTTTTGGACATGGGGCCTTGATTGTTGCGTCCACCAAAGGAGTGCAAAGTGTTCACTTCCTCATCCACAGAGTCGACTGCCATGGTGGGTTGGCTAGGAGAGCCACCATCTTGATTCTTCATCATTCTCATCATGTCCACCATCATTTTCATCATATCAGGGTCGGTAGCATTGCGGGTTGGAGTCATAGAGGAAGGTGGAGGGATGTGGCATTGACCGCAATGCTCCCCTTTTGTAGAAGCATGATGGCATGAGTTTTCAACGAGGTGTTCAAACAAGGGCCATGATTATTTGGGCGGCTTCACCATGAAAGTACCTTCAAGCCCGGTGTAGAAGGCCTGAATGAGTTGCCATAAAGGCACTTCATGGTGAGGGTAATCACAGAGCAATTTTTGGAACCTCTCCCATGCCTCATGGAAAGTTTCATTCTCCTTCTGAGCAAAAGATGTGATGCACCTCCTCATGCTGGATAGCTTTACAATAGGAAAGAACTTCTTGAGGAACTCATTTTTAACTTCATTCCATGTAACCAGATCTGGCTTTGACACATACCACTCTTTAGCTTTTTCTTTTAGGGAGAAAGGAAAGAGTGTCCGCCTGATGGAATCATCAGTGGCAGTGGGGGTGCGGAAGGTTGAGCACGTCTCCAAAAAAGCATTAATGTGGTGATAGGGATTCTCATTCTCCATCCTGTAGTAAGTAGGGAGGAGTCCTAGGAGTGCAGGCAGGATGGAGAATTGTTGACCCGACATCTGGTCAACCAAGGTGGTGATGGGGTAGTTGTAGTTCCCCAGGGTGAAGTATTTGTGGAGCGGGTAGGTCTGCAGTGGAGGAGGTTGAGCATCTACATGTTGGTTGTTTTCAGCCATCCCGGCCTCTTGGTGCTGGTTGTGGTGAGCTTGGTGCCTCCTTCTACCAATCTCAGGGTTGTACACCACCAAGTTGGTACAAGTAGAACGTGTGATGCACATGCAATGTTGTCACCTACGCAAGGCACAAACAAACAATAAGAAACTAAGTTAGCAAACCAAGATGCAAAAATAACACAAAGAATAGATAATAGCAATGGTGAGGGTAAAAGGAAAGGCTAAGCTACACTATCTAACTAGGTCAAGCGCCTCTATCCCTGGCAATGGCGCTAGAAAGCTTGGTGCATCCTGCTAGAGGTGTTACACACTAGCCGATTTGACTCGACTAGATGCGCCCCACGAGATCAGAACGCATGTGTGGGATTCACTTTCAAAAATTGTATTGGCCCTAACCAAGTCGATCATAAAAACTAAATAGGTCGCCCACAAGTGTACGGGGTACTATTATAGTATAGGTGATTGGCAAGAAAAGGGGTCGGTCCACAGGGATAGAGGGGGCACTAGAGCTAGGGTAGTGTTTGCTATATTCCTAGTGCGGAGATTAGGGTTTGAGGGTTTTAAAAGGGTTTGTTTGTTGATTAATCTAGGGGGAAAAGCAAGAAATGCATAATTAAACCTAAGTTATCTTGAACAAGTAAAATTAGCAAACTAGGTTAACAAGCTAACTAAGAAAGGGCAAGAGTAGGCTACACTAAACTAGCAAAGCAAGAGGCAATTAAGGGCTAAACTAACCACTAGCAAGATCAATAATCTAAGTTAACACAAAAGAGTAGAACTAAGCAATTAACTAGATCTAGGAAAAGCAACTAAACTAGACTAGCATGAATAGGAAAGCAAAGCAAGATGGGTTTTAACAAGATGATTAGGGTAAGTGGGCCATTTGGGGGATGTGGTTTGATATTAGTCAGGGGATCTCAACATATCAAGCAACCATCACAATTCTATCTTGATTACCAAACCAAACAACAAGGTAAGTGCTAGTAGAATATACCCTATACTACTAGTTGGGTAACTAGGGTTAGGTGTAATTCTAGTAGGACTTTCCAAGTCTAGGTTTCTAGGGTAAGTGGTATTAGGTCAATTGAGAGCCAAGGGTAGAGATGGGAGTAGAGATGAGGATGTTTGACCTCATGCCACTAGCCATTCTAGCCTTTAGGAAGCCCTAGGCAATTGCACTAATCACACTTACACTAGCTACTTAGATCTCACACTCACTTGTAGGAGGGGGGATGTGTATGTAGGAACAAAGGGGGATAGCTAGGGATCCACTAATTGGACCTACGAGCCATTCCTAAGATTGCCACATACACTCCAAGTCCTCCTAGAAGCTAAGTGTCATCAAACATCTCAAAGCAAGCAATTCATATTACATGCACAAACCACATGCAATAAAATAGGAAATGAGATAAAAGAAAGAGGCAATAATCATAGATAGAAATTATGTTCATTACAAGCCATTTTCCCCCAACATGGTATCAAAGTCACATTTTAACCCCAAATAGCCCACCACTAGGGGCTTAGCTACACATAGTCAAAGAAAGAGTAAAAGAGAGGGGAAGAAGGGGTAGAAACACCATGGAGCTTGGAGAAGTAGCCTTCTTCTTCACCTCCTTACTGATGTGGATGACCTTCCTCCTCCAAGGGTGCATGTGAGCTTGAATATATAGGGGGTTATGGTGGAAAACCTAGAAAACTAGGTCTCCAAGGTGGAATGGAGGTGGAAATGGTGGATGGAGAGCACAAATACAAAGGAAATGCACTAAATGCTCAAGGGGGAGTAATGGAAGCCAGGGGCAACTGTGGGGTGTCTAACCTTCATGCTCCAGCTGTCACCTTTGTATATATAGGTGGTGGGGAAGCACTAGGGTAAGTAAGGGTAGGATAGGAAATTCAGTGTAAACGTTTAGTAGGGTTGGCGGGTCACCACGGCCGTGTTGATGTGCCACGGCCGTGGTGAGGGTAGGATGGAATGGACGTGGAGTAGGAACATGGGTGTGGTATGGAATGGTTGTGGATATGCTAAGGAAGGTGGTGGCCACGGCCGTGGCGGAGTGCCACAGTCATGGTGAATGAGTGGCACCATGTCGTTGGAGCAACACGACCATTTTAGAGGAGGGGGCATGGTCGTGGGGCAACAAAACGGACGAGGTGGTCTTCATTGGCCACGGTCGTGGCAGGCGGCCATGATCGTGGTGACTTGGGGGGCAACTACCTGTTGGCTTTGTTGGTTTTCACAATAAACGCCATGACTATGGGGGGGTTCCCACGGTCGTCTTTCACTCCTCTGACCATGACTGTGTGGATGGCCATGGTTGTGGTGTCTTCAAAGGGCGACGGCCATGCTGGTGGCCACGGCCGTGGGAATCTGGGTGAAAATCCCCTGTTGTCTCTGTTGATCTTTCACAATAAACGCCATGACCGTGGGGTTGATCCCACGACCGTGTTGGGGCTGCATCAGTTGATTGTCCTTCAGACTTCATCATTCTTGGATTTCTTTGCTTGATGTCGATCCTTGGCCTTTGAAGGTGGTTTGAGGGAACTTTGGGGGCCTTCTTTGGACCCCTCCATGAGTGGAGGAGCCCTCGAACTCCTTCCTTCTCTCTCAATCACCTTAATCATGGTCCAAGTACCTGAAAATGATGCAAAGAACATCCATAAGTGCATTTGGCAATGATAAACATATTAGGGGCAAAAGCTTGTAATCTAACATGCTTAGATGTGATTTACGTACAAAATGGCGCAGGATGGAGCCCTAAAATAGGGCTACATCACCTAAGCAACTTGTCACGTCTTCATTTTCACATCATTTCTATGCTCTAAAGCTAAAAGCATAAAACAAGTTTGGATCAACACAAGTCTATTGAGTACGTGGGAACAAAACCAATGTACTATAGTATATGCTCCTAGTAAAGAGTATATATATATATATATATATATTAAGATCTCAACTCATTCTTATCTCTTTATTTTGCATATTTCATCTTTTAATTTACATATTTAATTTCATTATATCACTAGGGTGGAACCATTCCCAACATTATATCATATTTGTCCATGCCAGCTTGGAGTTACCAAGTCAAGCTATTCCTCAATAGATTTCTACTTGAGGGTGGTATGAGTTCTATATCACCATGGGATTACACCTCTAATACATGCATAAACTTGTATCATGATGTTCTTAGTTTACAAAATAGGTGATTAGATGTACTGTAATATAGGAATCAACAAAGGAACCCACATACATTCAACTTAATTTAGTAACTATATGCCAAGCAATCAATTTTGCATAATCAAATATTTTGTCCAATCAAGAGAAATATCATGCATAGAATCCAATTGGATTAAAACATGTATCAGAACTATGTACTATAATATATATCAAGAGGATGACACATATCAATAGTATATTTACCCACATACCTGATTCAGAGCACTATAATAACCTCATACAGACAACTAGACTTTGGTCAACTACTAGGAAAGGCAATGCAACCATGACATAGATCTAAACATCATGAACTTGATTAAGGTATAGTTAGGTTCTAGTATGATTAGGTCAAACCTAAACCATACCATGTTCATGGCCAAATATTTTTTTATCATAGATCTTGTGTATTTTGGTCAAGGGATCTAAAAGATAACCTAATATCGATTAGGTTAATATTATGTATAAGTTAGGATTTTCACATATGACCTAAGATCATGATATGTAATATACCATACCACAAAGTAGATAATCATATTCTTCTTAAGATCATAATATCCCAAACATACTGAATTAGTATGATAAGATCTAGAAACATCAATATTACTGATTTTAGTTCCAACTTTAGATATCACATACATATATAATAAAGTGATACATCATATATATGGAATCTTTATATTTATATAAAATGTGATGAACCCTCAAACATCCAACTAGGTGGTACATTACTAATATATCAATAAGTTCATGGCATACCACAGTTTAGGGATCAAGCATGATCAATAAATCCATCCAATTTTCCCCTTTTCATTACTAAATATCAATTAATTTACCTAACCACCTTGATATATTGAAATGTCAACTATTTTTCCAAATAGAGTCAAATTTGACAATACATTTGATCAACATATATTACTAATATGAAACTACAATGTGCGCTTCAATAAGATTTCATTGTCATTATCCTTTGAAAAGACAAAATACCCCTAGGATAATTTTCCATGTAAACACTACTTAAATATGATAAAACCTTGATCAAACTTTACAACTAGCTACATATTACCAATATATTTTCTAATGTGCAGTTTTGATCATAGTCAGGTATTTCTTGTTATTTTTAGTATCATCTTTTAAGAAAAGTAGGGAGATGCTAGTATTCATCATGTTCTCCTATGCTAATCCAAAACTATTTGTTGCACTAACATTGGCTACAAAATTTAAATTGGTAGTACAACTGCCATTACAAAGAGTTCTAGAAAAGTAAACATGCCTAATGCTTGGTGTATGAATACCACACAGAGGTTCCTACACATGGTTTTTGAAGTGACATTTTTCAATGCCATCAACAAGCCTATTGGCTTCACTATGTACATGATTAATCTCTACATCCATGAAATGTTGTTTTCTAAACTTGTACCTTCCTTTTGATCCTACAAATGTAGGAAAATCTTTAGACTATGCCATAAAAACTTTTATAGCTATGCAACAACCATCTCTATAAGTATACAATGAATCCCTTTTGCTTGAGAAACTTCCTAGGATAAACAAATATCTTCAAGTTCTTCTTCAAGAACATTAGCAATATTAACTTTCCTTGCTTCCTCGCACACCCATTCCCTTCTACAAATTTGACCTTTAGCCACCGCATCATTATCTTTATTATTAACAACATCATCAATATTAAATATTATCCATTTCTCTCTTAGTGGTTTCCATCTGTTTTCTCTCCCACCTCCCTTATTCAAAGTTGGAGTTTCGATCCAACAAGATTGAAAGAGGGTCACTGTGATGCCCGCATCCCACGATTATCACTAATCATGAGATTAGGGCATAAATTTTAGGATTATACTTAATACAAAGTTCACTCCCAACTTTTTACCTTTATTTCAAACTCTTTGTTTTCTCACATTCAATCACATAAACAAACTTTACAAGAGAATTAAACTTTGATTACTCTAATATGATCTCAACATTAATGATACACATCCATACATTCATTCTATTTCTCACACTTCCATGTACATAGTACATGATAATCAAATACATACTTTATTATTAAGGAAACAAAGATACAAAACATCATTTACAACTCTGTCACATCTATACAAGGACCTAGAGTAACAATGACTGACTGAACTTAACTAATCTCATATGTAACTCCTGTGGTAGATCTACTCGGATGCATTGACCTTCTTCAAGTCCATGAGTTATCCCTAAAAATTGTGAGTAGAGGGGTGAGCCTACTCGCTCAGTGAATGAGTACTTCAAAGAAACATTTTAAAGCTCTTATATAATTATAGATATATTTCCGAGCAACCGATATCAATTATAATCGCAGTAAGCTTTAAAGAGTCTAATCATTGACAATCATAAACATGGTAGGATACTCTAGATATCTACAAGAATGAATCAATATATGAACATGCTTGATTAATCTCGAAGAGAACTAATAATTCAAAAACATACAAAGAATAATTGAATAAACGCACACACTTGTTTAACCTCTCCTTCATCTTATTATGCCCTGAACCCACATGAGGTGTACCACAACATGTGAAAGAATTGCAGCAAGATACAATCTCACTGTACAAGGCTTAGAAGCATGCTCAAGTTCCTAAGCCTATCTCTTGAGTAAGACCCCGTCTGCATGGGGCCTCAGCACGTCTGCCTCTCGGTGGCTAATGGGAGCGGTCAGATATCTCAGACTCCACCTGTCAACCTGGGTACTTAAGTAGTGAGTCAAAGCTCTCAGGCTTATTGTTCATCAGTGGACCTACTGACCACTGATCACTCAACATGTAACATAGGTACCATTGACATCCCCGATTGGTGTTGGGTACCACACAATTGTAAGGAGTCTTCCCTACTGGTCAAGACCCCTGCACCCTACTAGTGCGCTCCGACTTACCTCGATCTAGACAACCTCGAGTTGGGAAACCATTTCCTCCTCACAGTGTAGGCATCATCCTATGAGGATTCTATAGTGTTCAGGGCATCTATATGTCTAATTCACTCTTTAAATTCACAATTCAGTCATCACGTCAGCATATCTTTGTTCATCTTTGTAAACCGTTCATTTCATAAACCATCTAATAACATTTACAGCAACTGAACTATTAAGCATCACCACATCTCAAACTGAGAAACAATGATATCACAATACTTATTTCACTGAAAACCCTATCATTAGGGTTTCATTACCTCATTCACTTATCACATAACTTGCATAAGGATTGAATACATCATAACATCATTCAATAAGAATTGCTATCAACAGTTCACATATAATTGAATATATATATATATATATGAAACCATATAATGAACTGAACTAGGGTGTTCACACCATTAACTAAAACATCATACATCAAGAATAACATTGAATCAAGATGTCTATTTGCAACCTTCCAACTTTCCATTCATTTAGGATTTCACCCTCCTTATTGATATATCAAACAAACATTGATATCATTGAATGAAATCCAAGATCTTATCTGACATATATGTAATACACATGCAAATAAAACAATCATTCATAACCAAGGAGATTCAACTAGACAAACTTCTTTATTCAATTATACAACAATTTCAGTCATAGCTGAAAATCTTAGATTTTAGTATATTCATGTAACCTTTACAATTACTTTAAGAACTCTCGTTTAGATGGATTTCAATCATTTGTAATGTGATTTCATAATCTAAAATTCATCACAATAGAGAAATAATCTATTTCATATCATCTTGCAAAAGCTAGATCAAAAAGACCATTTATGGTTTGTACTCGCATACTAAGTAATTGAAAATTATTTATGATTTAACTCATTTTCATGATATCTACTATTTAAAGGAAGTACCCACTCACCCTAAGGTGTGAAAACACCTTAAAAACGAAGCACATCTCTGAAAATCTTGAATCCATATCAAAATCCTAGAAAATCAATGATTTTCTTCTTTCTTTCAACCCTAAAGGAGGTCTGCTGTAAGAAGATGAAAATTGGAGGTTAACTCAAACCTCAAATTTACCGGATTAGGGATTCTGAGCAAGGGGAAATGAATAGGAGGAAGAATCAATGGTTAAAACTACTTACCAAGTTGAATCTATAGCAACCCTTTTGGATTTCCACCGTTCTTTACTTTTTCCCCAAAAATCACCTTCCAGGTTTCTCTCTCTTAGATAAATGTGTCTAATATGATAGAGGATCAAATTTTGGTTCCAACACACTTCGTTTCGTTGAAAATAGATAAGTATTGCTCGAGATATGATTGTTTTACGATTGGTTGTCCTGAGCGACATCGGTCGCGGTTGTGGCACACGACGAAGCGTCAAAGGTAGCAGTGCTGAGCAGTGTCTGTCATGGTCGTGGTGTTGACGCAATGTTGGTCGTGGTCACAGTACTCAGTATATGTTTACTAAAAATGGCATAACTCTCTCATTTTAACTCCGATTTAGTTCATTATTTTTTTTTGGATTCATAATTAAATTATATAAAATGATAAAATATTATTTTGATAGTATTCTCAAATAAAAAATTATTTATTAATTATTTCTTCCAATATCATTAATTGTCTTCTTGCATACATGTATGGGTTAATGCCATATTAACTCCAACTCAGATCTTTATAGTATGCTTAAGTCATGATTATGAGTTGCCCAAATAAGTATAGGTTACTAAAGTTAAGACAAGGCACAACATAGAATATTACTAACAAAAGTATGCCAAGCATTAAGATTATCTTAAAACTCTAGGATTACCAGCAAAGCTAGGAATGGGTTGTAAGAATTCTGCCCCTCTAATAAAAAAAATTGTCTCAAAATTTCTAAAGGAGAAAAAGATACTTGTTAAACATCTGCAATTCTACTTTCCAAGTAACTTCTTCTATACATGATTCCTCTAAAAAACCTTTACTAGGTGTAAATACCAAGTCTCTACTATTAAACATGATAAACAAATCACCAATTGTGTGGCAGCTGAAGAATTAAATCTTGACTTTATTCAAAATGTATAAAGAGTACATTACAAATTTTTCCCAAAAGGGGTACATCTTTATACAAGGGACTAGGATCTAGGTAGAGGAAGACTTAGACTAAAACAACATTGTCTCCAAACAAAACACCTTAATATATATAAAGGTAACTATGTCCAAGCAAGCTATATGTTCATTTTCTTCTTGTCCTATCCTTAGCCTTGGGTCCACCAAGCTTCCACTGCGCACCCTAATCCTAACCTGGATGGTTGGGGTCATCCAGCAAGAGAAAGATAAAAGTATGTGTCAATAATAGGATAAATGCAATCATAAAGTTAAGCATTTCATAACAAAAGATTTCCACTAAGGAATTTCAAGGAGAGTGAGGCAATTGAGTAAATAAGATTATAGAAAACTGCCACATTTCAATATCAACAAATATCACAATTGCATGAATATAAATTATGACTCAACATCCTCTCAATGTAGGGTGAGGCACCTACCGGACCTCACCAATGGCAGGGGGACTAAAACCCCAGTGCCTAAAAAGTGGCAGGGGGACTAAAACCCCAGTGCCTAATATATAAAATGGCAGGGGGACTAAAACCCCAGTGCCCGGCAGGGGGACTAAAACCCCAGTGCCCTGTGGGTGGTTTATACTCATGTACACTACATTGTCAATTGGCCAATAACTATATCATGCATAACATTCACTTGGCAGTAGAGTGAAAAGTAGAACAAAATAACATCATAGCATTGGGAATAAAACCCAAGAATAGATAAATAGGCCATCATAGGCAACAACATTATCCAAGAACTCGAAGAAAAAAGGAGCCAACAAAGCAACCACATTATATAATGTTTCCAAATATTTCAAAAGAATGAGCCACATAGGAAATAACAAGATTAAGCATTTCCAAGTGAAGGAGGCAACATATAGCAAGTTTCACATTATTTAAATGAATGAGCCACAATGGCATTAGAAGCATAAAATAAGTAAAGATCCAATAAATGCAATTAGAGGGATAATCAGGCTAGCACAATAATGATTGTGGGGTTGGAAAAGACCCAACTGAAGGATAGGTAGTTTGCACAATTACATCCCACATAGATTTCACATTCACCATGGGTGTTCACATAAATATGATTCACATACATAAAGGATCCACATACATAGGGGTCACATACATTAACATAGGATTCACATACAAAATAGGGTGCACATACCTATTTTATTTATTTACCATCACATTCATCAAGTTGATTGTATCACCATTCCTTTTCCCTAGTTACATAATTACACATGTATTAATATATATAAAAACAAAAAGCATATGGAAAACCCTAATTTTCTACCTTGAAAACCAAAGGTCGATTTGTGACTCAAAACCTAGACCAAACGATTATTCATATTCTCCTGATTAATAAAACATACCTTATTTTACAAATTGGAGTTAAAATGAATTACTTATGTATTTTAGAACATTTTATATATTTAAAAAGGCATTCAAAACAAACTTCGAAAAAGAAATACAAATCAGGGATCAAAAACTAGAAATTCGGATTCTACATTAAAAATCCTTTCCATCGACTATTTATTCGTATTTTTCTGACCAATGATTCATTTATTATGAATTAAATGATCTCAGCCAATCAGAAATCAGGAAAACTATAGTGTGATAGGTATTTAAATCAAAATACAATTCGATGTAAAAACTGGTGAAATGACCAAAATACCCTTGCTCGTTAAATCAAATCAATTAACACTGCGAGGGCAGATTAGTCATTCGGACCCTACGATTGCTTGCAAGTGAGAAACAAAAACTCGGGGTGAAATGACGAAATTACCCCTGCGTCGCACAATTGGCTGGTCAGAGGGGCGAGGGTTGCCCTGGCAGGCACCTTCTTGCTCTTGCCATGGTGCGCAGAAGCAACAGGTCAGGGAAAGCCATTGATCCGATTCGGAGCTAGGGTCTCATCGAGAGCAAACTGGAGTCGAGATTGCGTTCACCACCGTTGGACAAACTGGACAAGCCCAGAGTTGGGGCTTCCGCTGCACATGAGCTTTGCCCAGCTGCTCCGTAGGTCGAGAATAGGGGAAGGATCATCGGGGAAAACCACCACGAAAACGCGACAAAGAAGATAACCGAGATCAGGATCAGCTTCGCGGATCCAAGGTGAATCGAATGAACGCATCGCCACAGGCGGAGGAGCACCAAGGCCAAGGAAAGCATGGCACCGCCGAGGTGTTTCCGACGGTCTATAGGACCTGGCGATCGGGGGATTTGCGAGACAAAATGATCAAACAAAATGAAAGAAAGAGGGTCAAGCATGCTTACTACACGGGCAATCGAACTGAGATGGCTTCAAGAGTCCAGGCGAGGTCATCGTCACCGGGGAAGAAGATCGAGTAGGACATGGAGCTTCAGAGCAAACCGGAAGAAATTGGAGGGAGAGAGGGAAAGCTCGAAGCCTGAGGGTGCTCTAAGGCCCCTTAAATAGGCCGGAGGAGAACACCAGTCGCCTCTGCGACACAGAGGTGGAGAGAGGAAGGTCGTCGGGTTTGGGCATTTCAAAGAGGGTGGAGGAGATGGAACGAGTTAGGGCTTGCTAGAACCGGCGGTGGGAGACGGAGCCAATGGGCTTGGAATCACGTGCAAAGGTGGAGAGGAGAGGAAGAACGGCCCCGAGGAGCTGGGGCGCCGCACCTGTTCGGCTGGTCGGAGGTAGAAGACAGCGGGAGAGCTGTTAGATCTCAGATCGACGGTCCTCGGGCGTCGCTCAAGGCGTGTGACAGGAAAAATAACGGAACCATAGCGTGACAAATCAATATAAATGAAATCGATTAAAATCCCTAGTTAAACCTTATTAAAGACTCATAAAATGGATTTGAAGGGTCAAATGAAGTCCAAATGACACCAAATTTGGACCACATGCTCATGTTAGCATTTAGAACGATGCTATATAATTAGATTTTGCATTTAAATCTAATAAGGCCCTTAATAAATATGTTACTCACTAAAGTGTATTTTAACACATTAAAAGGTGTGCATAATTATGAAATGACTATATTAATGCAATTAGTGAGTCAAATTCAAGGTGATAGCTATATATGAGTATTAAGAGCAAAATATCAACCTTTAAATATGTTTTCACACATTTATCATCAAATTGGAGGAGAGAGAAAGTAAAGAGGTTAATTTACTCATAATTAATTCAAATGCTTATTATTAATAATATATTTATCCAAAAAACTCCAAATTAATATTATCTACTACATTACCATCCTTGATGACCAAATTACATGATTAACCCTAACTTATCTCCTTAAGTGGGTTATTTGTGGAAACACCCCTCCATTATCATAAATGAGGGAAAAAGGTGATTTTAAACAGTGAATTGTGCTCCAAATGCACAAGGGGTCCAAAAAGAATATAAAAAAAGGAAATTTATGAAAAAGGTCCAAATGGACTAGAAAGCCAAGAAAAGCTCAAAAGTGGGTAAATTGCAGGGAAGACCCTGAATTTCAGAATGTTACAGCACACCACCCCTTAAAGAGGATTTCGTCCCCGAAATCACAACAAGAGGAAAGAGAGGGTGAGTGTGCAACAACCCAACCTTAAACACTAGGTTATAACCCTTAATATAGGGTACAACATAAAATCTACATAAGTCAGGTGTTACTAAGGTTTCCACAAAACCTATAGCCTTTTATTAAACTTAAACTAACATTTTTGCCTTATTGATATAGTCTCCATCATGAAGAGGTATCCTATTTATTATACTATCACTTGTGCCACATTTTATTCAAAACAATTACATCTCAACATTATATCATATATATTTCCCTCATCAAGGGTTTTAAGCACAATTAGGGTTTATTATGCCATTTCAACATTAATTAATGTATTAGGTCAAAAACCTTAATAACATGATTTCATTTTCCATTATCCTCTTAAAACTATCATGTAGAATTATAACAAATTATTTTTTAGAAAAAGGTTAATATTATCCAACAAGTTATTAAGCCTATTATAATTCCAAATAATGTCCATATTACACATGTTCATATCATCTTTCATACTCATATTAATGACATCATTAATCACTTTCGTCCATTACACTTTGTATTATAAATTATACATATTTTAATTCACATTAGGTATTTATGAATATTTATGTGAATCCAATCATTTATTATCATATATGAGTCATTATATGCATTTTAGTGAAAATGATGCAACCCATCAATATATCAAGTTATGATGAGGTGTTCATTAGAGAACAAGGTGATATACCTTACATGTATTGATAACTTAGTGACTATAATCCATTTATATGCATTAGGGTATATTATGCGATGATGACACCTAATGTCACTAATGCATCATGAAAAGCATTAAGGGTATATATATGGGTATATGTTGTCAAGGCTAGATGATTAGATATTAGGGTTTAGGTCAACTTGATCATTACATGTTAAAGCATCCTTAGGGTGTATTATCCCTACATATTTTACCATTAGGGTGGCATATTCAACGTTATGTATATTCGCCATTAGTAACTTGATTATTATGTGCATCAAGCCTATGTTAAGGTTCAAACATATGAATTATATGACTTATTAATTTGTTCATAAACAAACAAGATGAATTACAAACATATTAGGTTTGTTCAACTCTCACTAAACCCATGTCTAAAGAGTTAGAGTTTCTTGATTTCAAGGCATTGAGGGACTCCAACCCCCTAAAGAGGATTTCGTCCTCGAAATCAACAACCCTAAAATCTATCAAGGTACTAACACTACCTTTCCACTCAAAGGGTTGACTAAGTCAAACTATTTTAAGGGTATAAAGTCCAACATTAAAAGTCTTACTAAAATCTATCTTCCAACTCAAGGTATAACATAGGGTTCACTAAACCTTAAACATGGAAATCTAAGGCTCATATAAGATACTTAGGGATTACAAGATGATTTTTGTTTGAAAAAAGAAATCAAAATCATCATATAAGAGTTATAAAGGTTACTCAACAATAAGGTAATGTCTAAAGGTAGACTATTTCGAGCTATCCGTTTCCGATCAGGCCAGGCCAGGTCATATGAGCTCAGGAGTCCTCGTGACCAAGCTAGTGGGGCGGAGGAAAATATTGCCAGCCCCTAAGATTTGACCCTTTCTAGACACCATCACTTCAACTTCTTGCTCTAATAGCTACTCAATAGACAATTCACGAAAAAGTTGAAAAATTTTATTTTTAATTAATTATTGTGATCCTAAATTAAACTTTCATGCTAGGTCAACTCTAAGGTGAAAAACTAACTAAAGGGAAACTATATACTCTAGGGAGACAATTTTGAATTAGTCAAGAATCTGACTACCTTAATGCTCTGATACCATGCTGTAAAGACCAAGTCTCTACTATTAAACATGATAAACAAATCACCAATTGTGTGGCAGCGGAAGAATTAAATCTTGACTTTATTCAAAATGTATAAAGAGTACATTACAAATTTTTCCCAAAAGGGGTACATCTTTATACAAGGGACTAGGATCTAGGTAGAGGAAGACTTAGACTAAAACAACATTGTCTCCAAACAAAACAACTTAATATATATAAAGGCAACTATGTCCAAGCAAGCTATATGTTCCTTTTCTTCTTGTCCTATCCTTTGCCTTGGGTCCACCAAGCTTCCACTGCGCACCCTGATCCTAACCTGGATGGTTGGGGTCATCCAATAAGAGAAAGATAAAATTATGTGTCAATAATAGGATAAATGCAATCATAAAGTTAAGCATTTCATAACAAAAGATTTCCACTAAGGAATTTCAAGGAGAGTGAGGCAATTGAGTAAATAAGATTATAGAAAACTGCCACATTTCAATATCAACAAATATCACAATTGCATGAATATAAATTATGACTTAACATCCTCTCAATGTAGGGTGAGGCACCTACCGGACCTCACCAATGGCAGGGGGACTAAAACCCCAGTGCCTAAAAAGTGGCATGGGGACTAAAACCCCAGTGCCTAATATATAAAATGGCAGGGGGACTAAAACCCCAGTGCCTGGTAGGGGGACTAAAACCCCAGTTCCTTGTGGGTGGTTTATACTCATGTACACTACATTGTCAATTGGCCAATAACTATATCATGCATAACATTCACTTGGTAGTAGAGTGAAAAGTAGAACAAAATAACATCATAGAATTGGGAATAAAACCCAAGAATAGATAAATAGGCCATCATAGGAAACAATAGTATCTACGAACTCCAAGAAATAAAGGACCCAACAAAGCAACCACATTATATAATGTTTCCAAATATTTCAAAAGAATGAGCCACATAGGCAATAACAAGATTAAGCATTTCCAAGTAAAGGAGACAACATATAGCAAGTTTCACATTATTCAAATGAATGAGCCACAATGGCATTAGAAGCATAAAATAAGTAAAGAGCCAATAAATGCAATTAGAGGGATAATCAGGCTAGCACAATAATGATTGTGGGGTTGGAAAAGACCCAACTGAAGGATAGGTAGTTTGCACAATTACATCCCACATAGATTTCACATTCACCATGGATGTTCACATAAATATGATTCACATACACAAATAGGATCCACATACATAGGGGTCACATACATTAACATAGGATTCACATACAAAGTAGGGTGCACATACCTATTTTATTTATTTACCATCACATTCATCAAGTTGATTGTATCACCATTCCTTTTCCCTAGTTACATAATTACACATGTATTAATATATGTAAAAACAAAAAGCATATGGAAAAACCTACTTTTCTACCTTGAAAACCAAAGGTCGATTTGTGACTCAAAACCTAGACCAAACGATTATTCATATTCTCCTGATTAATAAAACATACCTTATTTTACAAATTGGAGTTAAAATGAATTACTTACGTATTTTAGAACATTTTATATATTTAAAAAGGCATTCAAAACAAACTTCAAAAAAGAAATACAAATCAGGGATCAAAAACTAGAAATTTGGATTCTACATTAAAAATCCTTTCCATCGACTATTTATTCGTATTTTTCTGACCAAGGATTCATTTATTATGAATTAAATGATCTCAGCCGATCAGAAATCAGTTAAACTATAGTGTGACGGGTATTTAAATCAAAATACAATTCGATGTAAAAACTGGTGAAATGACCAAAATACCCTTGCTCGTTAAATCAAATCGATTAACACTGCGAGGGCAAATCAGTCATTTGGACCCTACGATTGCTTGCAAGTGAGAAACAAAAACCCGGGGTGAAATGACGAAATTACCCCTGCGTCGCACAATTGGATGGTCAGAGGGGCGAGGGTTGCCCTGGTCATTTAGTGACCAGGCACCTTCTTGCTCTTGCCATGGTGCGCAGAAGCAACAGGTCAGGGAAAGTTGTCGATCCGATTCGGAGCTAGGATCTCATCGAGAGCAAACTGGAGTCAAGATCGCGTTCACCACCGTTGTACAAACTGGACAAGCCCAGAGTTGGGGCTTCCGCTGTACAGGAGCTTTGCCCAGCTACTCCGCAGGTCGAGAACAGGGGAAGGATCATCAGGGAAAACCACCACGAAAATGTGACAAAGAAGATAACCGAGATCAGGATCAGCTTTGTGGATCCAAGGCAAATCGAATGAACGCATCACCGCAGGCGGAGGAGCACCAGGGCCAAGGAAAGCATGGCGCCGCCGAGGTGTTTCCGGCGGTCTATAGGACCTGGCGATCGGGGGCTTCGCTGTTGGATAAATTGGATATTATGATAAATCCCTTTGTTTCAATGATGACAAACATTTCATTCTTGTTGATCTAACGTGCTACTTGAGTGTTGCAGGAATAAAGTGTATGACAAAGTTCTAGGTAAACTATACGCTTGAATGATTCTAAATGTCATGCAATGTAATCAATTGTAAACTTGTACAAACATATAATGTACAAGTACTTAGATCTCATGTAAATCAAGCGTTAGATCTTCCCTAGCCAATCACCACACTTAGATAGGTCATCCCTTTTAAATAGGATCACATATGCACACTCATGCATTTACTTAGTGCCTAAATTGAAAGATTGAAACAGGGTCAATCTCGGTCGACCAAACTCCTCGACCGAGACACTCTCGGTCGACAAACTTCTCGACCGAGAATGACCCAAGTAGCTGTTAGACACAGCTGACAAGGTAGTTGACAGTTGCAAATGAACGTTGATCCAGAGATCCTGTCGGTCGACAAAACTTCGACCGAGTAGGTATCTCGGTCGACAAATTGTCGACCGAGATGGTCTCTGACAGCAACTGCAGAATAAAGCAACTAGCCGTTACTAACGCACCTAACTTATACCTAACGGCTAGTTAAGCACTTAGAAACCCCTAGAAGTTGTCTAGAACATCCTTAAGCATCCATAGGCCATTCCTATAAATAGGACATGCCTTAGGACACCAAAACACACCTAAGCTACACTTGTGCTAATACTTGAGCTTGAATACACATTGGAAATACTGTTTTGAGCAATAGAGCAATTCCTACATTTGCTATTCATTCCCATTGCTCCCATTTCGTGTCCTATAGGCTAGCATCTCCTTACCACAGCACTTACACTTCTACACTCATTGGTTAGGAGATCAATACGCTTGATATAGGCAACTCAAGCCTTGTGCTTAATAGGATAAGTTGTAATTTCTATTTTCCTTCTTGTTCCTTTTTATTCTTTGTATTCTCCTTGCTACTCCTAGGGTTGGAGGCTGCGGATTGGAGAAGGTTCTTCTCGGAGGAGAAGGTGGACTTCAAGCTACTTCAAGAAGGTTATTGCAACGGGAAGCTACTTCAGGAGGAAGGCTGCTTCAAGGTGGTGCAATTACTTCTAGGTGAAGGCTGCTTCAAGGTTGGGCGATTACTTCTAGGTGAAGGCTGCTTGAAGGGTTTAGGGAGAGAATTGTAATTTTATGTAAAGTCCTTGCGAGGTAATAAAATTAAATTCTTTCCAAATCCTGGTTGGGTAAGCAACCGGGTAGTGGACTGACAACTTTAGTATTTGCTAAAGTTGGAACCACTCTAAATCCTTGTCCCCTTGTCCAATATTTTTGTGGATTGCTTGAGTTCAATAATTGTTAAAATTATCTATAAAACTCTATTCACCCCCCCCTCTAGTAGTTTTCAATTGGTATCAGAGCAGGATTCAAGGAACCCTAACAAGGTCTTGAAGAATGGGTGACGGGGTGCTCAACAACCTTAATCTTGAAGGGACATTTGTTGCTAGACCTCCAATGTTTGATGGAACAAACTACACATATTGGAAGAGAAGGATGCAGTTCTACTTTCAAGGCATAAGTTGGGATCTATAGAGAATGGTGTCAACCCCTTATGAGCTACCTCAAATGGAATATGCAGCTTGGGACACCAATACGGTAAAATCGGCTCAAATGAATGCAAAGGCTGTAAGTATTCTTTATTGTTCAATTTCAGTAGGAGAATTTAATAGAATATCAAACTGTGAAACAGCCTATGAAATATGGCATAGACTTTCTATAACTTATGAAGGGACAGTTCAAGTTAAGAATTCCAAAGTTAGTATGCTTAAACAAAAGTTTGAACATTTCCGTATGGATCCAAATGAATCTATTAGTGAAATGTATGCAAAATTCTCTTCTATTGTAAATGGTTTAAATGCCTTAGGTAAAGTTGTTCTTGAGGAAGATCAGGTATCAAAGATTCTTAGATCACTTCCTCCCAAATACAAGCCCAAAGTGACAGCCATTGAAGAAGCAAATGACCTCACCCGACTAAAGATGGAACAACTCATTGGCAACCTAGAAGCTCATGAGGCAACGTTAGAAGAGGAAGAAAGAAGAGAACGTGAACATCAACAAGGCAAAAAGAAGGGCATTGCGTTCAAAGCATCAACCAAGGACACTCATGACACAAGTGAAGATGATAGTGAAGAAGAAACTCTCATTGTAAATGGTAAGCAATATAAAAGTTTTAAAACTAATAAAACTTCTAGTATTTCTTCTTCCAGGTGCTTTGAATGTGGCAAAAAGGGACACATGAAAGGTGATTGTCCAAAACTCAAGAAAGGGAAGAAATCATCTCACAAAAAGAAAGAAAGAGCATATAAAGCTGCATGGGATGATTCAAGTGATGATAGTGATGATGGAAAAGAAGAAGTAGAATGCCTCATTGCTACAACAAATGACGACGAAGAAGAGGTAAGTCTTTATGATCTACCAAAAGAAGATCTAATTGCTATTCTTCAAGATACTCATGAGAAATATATTGAGTGCAAGAAGAAACTTAAGAAATCAAATAAAGTAAATGATGATTTAAATGTTAAACTTCTTGCTCTTGAATCCGAAAATGAAAATCTCAAAAAGGAAAATGAAGATTATGATCTTAAGTTAAAATCGGTAGAAGCTAATTGCAATCTTCTTTCCTTAGAAAAGTTAAACTTGCAAACTCAAGTGAATGATCTTCAGAAACAACCTATTCTATGTTAACATTTAGATTATGATGAGGTTGTCAAAGAAAGAAACTCTCTAGTATCTGATTTAGATCAAGCAAAGAAAGATATAAACAAGAAGATGAATGATATTGCTAAGTTACAAAGAAATGTAAATGAGTTAAGAGGAAATGACATGCTTGAAAATATTCTGACAATTTCCTCTAGTTATAATGGAAGAAGAGGATTAGGATATGATCCAAGGAGAAATAAACCCAAAAGAGTTCAAGCATACAAGAATAAGATTATGTTTGTACCTAGGAACACAATTCATAAGAAGAGAAATGAAGTTGACTCTATTAGCTGTCATTATTGCATGCGTCTTGGACACTATTCATTTTCATGCCCATATAAGAAAAAGAATGATGAGTTAGCTTGGATTCCTAAAACTTAGTAGCTTAAAATTAACTAGTTGAGATTTGACCTAAACTGATTCTTGATATCATAATGTCTTATCTCAACACAATCGAGCTCTAGTGTACATAATCTCTTTTGCTTGAAATTGATTAAGAATTCTGAACATATTCCAGAAACTTGGTCGGTCGAGAAACTGTCGACCGAGCATGTCACTGATTTCCAGACTACTGTAAAAATTGCTGAATTGTTTTGAAATTGATCAAAATTGCTATCTATTTGACTGTACAATAAAGTATAAATCATGGACATCATCCTTGAAAGTTTATATAAGATTAATTTGGTTGATTTAAGTCAAAAAAAAAACTAAAATTATGCTTAGGAAATTTTTGTTATATGCTTTTATTGTTCTATCATTACATAGGCAAGCAAAACGATTCCTTGGTGATATATATCTTAGAAATGCTTGCAAAGAGCACCATGTTATTTTCAATTGGTATCTTTAAAAGATTTGAAATATTCATCATGCTTTCATTTTTTTTGAATATCACTTAATCATGCATCAAAAATTGTTATGAATGCTTAATTGGAAATCTGCAATTCATGCCTCTTGGTTGAAATATAATTTGACCAAGGGGCACTATGGTCGTGGTCAAGGGCGACCTAAAATAAGCTTTGACAAAATGCTTATTTGGACATCATTTTAATGTACTTAATCTTAGTATACTTTTGATAAAGGTCAAAATCAAAATTTAAAATCATTTGTGACCTTAGAAGCCTTAAATTGCTTTAATTATAAGATTAAGGGGGAGCTCATAAAAACAAATTTGTTTAATTGATTAAGAAGCTTAGAAAAACATTGTAAACATCATTTGAAGCTTGTTACGACCTTAGTATTTTTACTCTTGATTATGAAGAAATCTATGAGTTTCATAAAAATGATATAGCTTGTACTTAAAGGAACTCTCTAAACAAATCAGGGCTTAACATCCCTTGCATTTGGTTGGAGACATTTTTATGTACTCTAAGATTAAAGGATTCTCATTTAATTTAGGGCTTAACATCCCTTGATAAATGAGAAATAAATATACATTCATCATAAGCTTAAGGGAATCTCATATAATTTCAAGGCTTAACATCCTTTGCAAATGATTGAGAAACAAATTGTGGATAAATTAGACAAAAATCCATGTTCCTAATAGGATATCTATTTAAGGGGGAGCATAATATAAAATTAAGGGGGAGAAGAAAAATAAAATATTCAACTTGGATATCTTTTTGAAATGACAAAGGGGGAGAAAGAATATAAAATCAAAAATATAAATGAGTTTCATAACATCTTGGCCAGCACTCACTTGCAAAACATAAATGGCTACAAAAGGTAATTTTCAGGTATGAAACTCACATGCTTTATATTTCCTTATTTCATATTTAGGAAATGTTTGTCATCTTCAAAAAGGGGGAGATTGTTGGATAAATTGGATATTATGATAAATCCCTTTGTTTCGATGATGACAAACATTTCATTCTTGTTGATCTAACGTTCTACTTGAGTGTTGTAGGAATAAAGTGGATGACAAAGTTCTAGGGAAACTATACGCTTGAATGATTGTAAATGTCATGCAATGTAATCAATTGTAAACTTGTACAAACATATAATGTACAAGTACTTAGATCTCATGTAAATCAAGCGTTAGATCTTCCCTAGCCAATCACCACACTTAGATAGGTCATCCCTTTTAAATAGGATCACATATGCACACTCATGCATTTACTTAGTGCCTAAATTGAAAGATTGAAACAGGGTCAATCTCGGTCGACCAAACTCCTCGACCGAGACACTCTCGGTCGACAAACTTCTCGACCGAGAATGACCCAAGTAGCCGTTAGATACAGCTAACAAGGTAGTTGGCAGTTGCAAATGAACGTTGATCCAGAGAGCCTGTCGGTCGACAAAACTTCGACCGAGTAGGTATCTCGGTCGACAAATTGTCGACCGAGATGGTCTCTGACAGCAACTGCAGAATAAAGCAACTAGCCGTTACTAACGCACCTAACTTATACCTAACGGCTAGTTAAGCACTTAGAAACCCCTAGAAGTTGTCTAGAACATCCTTAAGCATCCATAGGCCATTCCTATAAATAGGACATGCCTTAGGACACCAAAACACACCTAAGCTACACTTGTGCTAATACTTGAGCTTGAATACACATTGGAAATACTGTTTTGAGCAATAGAGCAATTCCTACATTTGCTATTCATTCCCATTGCTCCCATTTCGTGTCCTATAGACTAGCATCTCCTTACCACAGCACTTACACTTCTACACTCATTGGTTAGGAGATCAATACGCTTGATATAGGCAACTCAAGCCTTGTGCTTAAAAGGATAAGTTGTAATTTCTATTTTCCTTCTTGTTCCTTTTTATTCTTTGTATTCTCCTTGCTACTCCTAGGGTTGGAGGCTGCGGATTGGAGAAGGTTCTTCTCGGAGGAGAAGGTGGACTTCAAGCTACTTCAAGAAGGCTATCGCACGGGAAGCTACTTCAAGAAGGCTATTGCAACGGGAAGCTACTTCAGGAGGAAGGCTGCTTCAAGGTGGTGCAATTACTTCTAGGTGAAGGCTGCTTCAAGGTTGGGCGATTACTTCTAGGTGAAGGCTGCTTGAAGGGTTTAGGGAGAGAATTGTAATTTTATGTAAAGTCCTTGCGAGGTAATAAAATTAAATTCTTTCCAAATCCTGGTTGGGTAAGCAACCGGGTAGTGGACTGACAACTTTAGTATTTGCTAAAGTTGGAACCACTCTAAATCCTTGTCCCCTTGTCCAATATTTTTGTGGATTGCTTGAGTTCAATAATTGTTAAAATTATCTATAAAACTCTATTCACCCCCCTCTAGTAGTTTTCATTCACGAGACAAAATGACCAAACGGAATGAAAGAACGAGGGTCAAGCATGCTTACTACACCGGCAATCGAACCGAGATGGCTTCAAGAGTCCAGGCGAGGTCGCCGTCGTCGGGGAAGAAGATCGAGTAGGACCTGGAGCTTCAGAGCAAACCGAAAGAAATTGGAGGGAGAGAGGGAAAGCTCGAAGCCTGAGGGTGCTCTAAGGCCCCTTAAATAGGCCGGAGGAGAACACCAGTCGCCTCTGCGACACAGAGGTGGAGAGAGGAAGGTCGTTGGGTTTGGGTGTTTCAAAGAGGGTGGAGGAGACGGAACGAGTTAGGGCTCGCTAGAACCGGCAGCGGGAGACGGAGCCAAAGGGCTTGGAATCACGCGCAAAGGTGGAGAGGAGAGGAAGAACAGCCCCGAGGAGCCGGGGCGCCGCACCTGTTCGGCTGGTCGGAGGCAGAAGACGGCGAGAGAGCCATTAGATCTCTGATCGACGGTCCTCGGGCGTCGCTCAAGGCGTGTGACAGGAAAAATAACAGAACCATAGCGTGACAAATCAATATAAATGAAATCGATTAAAATCCCTAGTTAAACCTTATTAAAGACTCATAAAATGGATTTGAAGGATCAAATGAAGTCCAAATGACACCAAATTTGGACCACATGCTCATGTTAGCATTTAGAACGATGCTATATAATTAGATTTCACATTTAAATCTAATAAGGCCCTTAAAAAATATGTTACTCACTAAAGTGTATTTTAACACATTAAAAGGTGTGCATAATTATGAAATGACTATATTAATGCAATTAGTGAGTCAAATTCGAGGTGATAGATATATATGAGTATTAAGAGAAAAATATCAACCTTTAAATATGTTTTCACACATTTATCATCAAATTGGAGGATAGAGAAAGTAAAGAGGTTAATTTACTCATAATTAATTCAAATGCTTATTATTATTAATATATTTATCCAAAAAACTCCAAATTAATATTATCTACTACATTACCATCCTTAATGACCAAATTACATGATTAACCCTAACTTATCTCCTTAAGTGGGTTATTTGTGCAAACACCCCTCCATTATCATAAATGAGGGGAAAAGGTGATTTTAAACATTGAATTGTGCTCCAAATGAGCAAGGGGTCCAAAAAGAATATAAAAAAAGGAAATTTATGAAAAAGGTCCAAATGGACTAGAAAGCCAATAAAAGCTCAAAAGTGGGTAAATTGCAGGGAAGACCCTGAATTTCAGTATGTTACAGCACACCACCCCTTAAAGAGGATTTCGTCCCCGAAATCACAACAAGAGGAAAGAGAGGGTGAGTGTGCAACAACCCAACCTTAAACACTAGGTTATAACCCTTAATCTAGGGTACAACATAAAATCTACATAAGTTAGGTGTTACTAAGGTTTCCACAAAACCTATAGCCTTTTATTAAACTTAAACTAACATTTTTGCCTTATTAATATAGTCACCATCATGAAGAGGTATCATATTTATTATACTATCACTTGTGCCACATTTTATTCAAAACAATTATATCTCAACATTATATCATATATATTTCCCTCACCAAGGGTTTTAAGTACAATTAGGGTTTATTACGCCATTTCAACATTAATTAATGTATTAGGTCAAAAACCTTAATAACATGAATTCATTTTCCATTGTCCTCTTAAACTATCATGTAGAATTATAACAAATTATTTTGTAGAAAAATGTTAATATTATCCAACAAGTTATTAAGCCTATTATAATTCCAAATAATGTCCATATTACACATGTTCATATCATCTTTCATACTCATATTAATGACATCATTAAGCACTTTCGTCCATTACACTTAGTATTATAAATTATACATATTTTATTTCACATTAGGCATTTATGAATATTTATGTGAATCCAATCATTCACTATCATATATGAGTCATTATATGCATTTTAGTGAATATGATGCAACCCATCAATATATCAAGTTATGATGAGGTGTTCATTAGAGAACAAGGTGATATACCTTACATGTATTGATAACTTAGTGACTATAATCCATTTATATGCATTAGGGTATATTATGCGATGATGACACCTAATGTCACTAATGCATCATGAAAAGCATTAAGGGTATATATATGGGTATATGTTGTCAAGGCTAGATGATTACATATTAGGGTTTAGGTCAACTTGATCATTACATGTTAAAGCATCCTTAGGGTGTATTATCCCTACATATTTTACCATTAGGGTGGCATATTCAACGTTATGTATATTCGCCATTAGTAACTTGTTTATTATGTGCATCAATCCTATGTTAAGGTTCAAACATATGAATTATATGACTTATTAATTTGTTCATAAACAAACAAGATGAATTACAAACATATTAGGTTTGTTCAACTCTCACTAAACCCATGTCTAAAGAGTTAGAGTTTCTTGATTTCAAGGCATTGAGGGACTCCAACCCCCTAAAGTGGATTTCGTCCTCAAAATCAACAACCCCAAAATCTATCAAGGTACTAACACTACCTTTCCACTCAAAGAGTTGACTAAGTCAAACTATTTTAAGGGTATAAAGCCCAACATTAAAAGTCTTACTAAAATCTATCTTCCAACTCAAGGTATAACATAGGGTTCACTAAACCTTAAACATGGAAATCTAAGGCTCATATAAGATACTTAGGGATTACAAGATGATTTTTTTTTTAGAAAAGAAATCAAAATCATCATATAAGAGTTATAAAGGTTACTCAACAATAAGGTAATGTCTAAAGGTAGACTATTTTGAGCTGTCCATTTCAGATCAGGCCAGGCCAGGTCATATGAGCTCAGGAGTCCTCGTGACCAAGCTAGTGGGGCGGAGGAAAATATTGCCATCCCCTAAGCTCTGACCCTTTCTAGACACCATCACTTCAACTTCTTGCTCTAATAGCTACTCAATAGACAATTCACCAAAAAGTTGACAAATTTTATTTTTAATTAATTATTGTGATCCTAAATTAAACTTTCATGCTAGGTCAACTCTAAGGTGAAAAACTAACTAAAGGGAAACTATATACTCTAGGGAGACAATTTTGAATTAGTCAAGAATCTGACTACCTTAATGCTCTGATACCATGTTGTAAAGACCAAGTCTCTACAATTAAACATGATAAACAAATCACCAATTGTGTGGCAGTGGAAGAATTAAATCTTGACTTTATTCAAAATGTATAAAGAGTACATTACAAATTTTTCCCAAAAGGGGTACATCTTTATACAAGGGACTAGGATCTAGGTAGAGGAAGACTTAGACTAAAACAACATTGTCTCCAAACAAAACAACTTAATATATATAAAGTCAACTATGTCCAACCAAGCTATATGTTCCTTTCCTTCTTGTCCTATCCTTAGCCTTGGGTCCACCAAGCTTCCACTTCACACCCTGATCCTAACATGGATGGTTGGGGTCATCCAGCAAGAGAAAGATAAAATTATGTGTCAATAATAGGATAAATGCAATCATAAAGTTAAGCATTTCATAACAAAAGATTTCCACTAAGGAATTTCAAGGAGAGTGAGGCAATTGAGTAAATAAGATTATAGAAAACTGCCACATTTCAATATCAACAAATATCACAATTGCATGAATATAAATTATGACTCAACATCCTCTCAATGTAGGGTGAGGCACCTACCGGACCTCACCAATGGCAGGGGGACTAAAACCCCAGTGCCTAAAAAGTGGCAGGGGGACTAAAACCCCAGTACCTAATATATAAAATGGCAGGGGGACTAAAACCCCAGTGCCCGGCAAGGGGACTAAAACCCCAGTGCCTTGTGGGTGGTTTATACTCATGTACACTACATTGTCAATTGGCCAATAACTATATCATGCATAACATTCACTTGGTAGTAGAGTGAAACGTAGAACAAAATAACATCATAGCATTGGGAATAAAACCCAAGAATAGATAAATAGGCCATCATAGGCAACAATAGTATCCAAGAACTCCAAGAAATAAAGGAGCCAACAAAGCAACCACATTATATAATGTTTCCAAATATTTCAAAAGAATGAGCCACATAGGCAATAACAAGATTAAGCATTTCCAAGTAAAGGAGGCAACATATAGCAAGTTTCACATTATTCAAATGAATGAGCCACAATGGCATTTGAAGCATAAAATAAGTAAAGAGCCAATAAATGTAATTAGAGGGATAATCATCCTAGCACAATAATGATTGTGGGGTTGGAAAAGACCCAACTGAAGGATAGGTAGTTTGCACAATTACATCCCACATAGATTTCACATTCACTATGGATGTTCACATAAATATGATTCACATACACAAATAGGATCCACATACATAGGGGTCACATACATTAACATAGGATTCACATATAAAATAGGGTGCACATACCTGTTTTATTTATTTACCATCACATTCATCAAGTTGAGTGTATCACCATTCCTTTTCCCTAGTTACATAATTACACATGTATTAATATATGTAAAAACAAAAAGCATATGGAAAACCCTAATTTTCTACCTTGAAAACCAAAGGTCGATTTGTGACTCAAAACCTAGACCAAACGATTATTCATATTCTCCTGATTAATAAAACATACCTTATTTTACAAATTGGAGTTAAAATGAATTAATTATGTATTTTAGAACATTTTATATATTTAAAAGGCATTCAAAACAAACTTCGAAAAAGAAATACAAATCAGGGATCAAAAAATAGAAATTCGGATTCTACATTAAAACTCCTTTCCATCGACTATTTATTCGTATTTTTCTGACCAAGGATTCATTTATTATGAATTAAATGATCTCAACCAATCAGAAATCAGGAAAACTATAGTGTGACAGGTATTTAAATCAAAATACAATTCGATGTAAAAACTGGTGAAATGACCAAAATACCCTTGTTCGTTAAATCAAATCGATTAACACTGCGAGGGCAGATCAGTCATTTGGACCCTACAATTGCTTGCAAGTGAGAAACAAAAACCCCGGGTGAAATGAAGAAATTACCCCTGCGTCGCACAATTGGCTGGTCAGAGGGGCGAGGGTTGCCCTGGTCATTTACTGACCAGGCACCTTCTTGCTCTTGCCATGGTGCGCAGAAGCAACAGGTCAGGGAAAGTCGTCGATCCGATTCGGAGCTAGGATCTCATCGAGAGCAAACTGGAGTCGAGATCGCGTTCACCACCGTTGGACAAACTGGACAAGCCCAGAGTCGGGGCTTCCGCTGCACAGGAGCTTTGCCCAGCTGCTCTGCAGGTCGAGAACAGGGGAAGGATCATCGGGGAAAACCACCACGAAAATGCGACAAAGAAGATAACCGAGATCAGGATCAGCTTCGCGGATCCAATGTGAATCGAATGAATGCATCGCCACAAGCGAAGGAGCACCAGGGCCAAGGAAAGCATGGCGTCGCCGAGGTGTTTCTGGCGGTCTATAGGACCTGGCGATCGGGGGCTTCGTGAGACAAAACGATCAAACGGAATGAAAGAACGAGGGTCAAGCATGCTTACTACACGGGCAATCGAACCGAGATGGCTTCAAGGGTCCATGTGAGGTCGCCGTCGCCGGGGAAGAAGATCGAGTTGGACCTGGAGCTTCAGAGCAAACTGGAAGAAATTGGAGGGAGAGAGGGAAAGCTCGAAGCCTGAGGGTGCTCTAAGGCCCATTAAATAGGCCGGAGGAGAACACCAGTCGCCTCTGCGACACAGAGGTGGAGAGAGGAAGGTCGTTAGGTTTGGGCGTTTCAAAGAGGGTGGAGGAGACGGAATGAGTTAGGGCTCACTAGAACCGGCGGCAGGAGACGGAGCCAATGGGCTTGGAATCACGCGCAAAGGTGGAGAGGAGAGGAAGAACGGCCCCGAGGAGCTGGGGCGCCGCACCTGTTCGGCTGGTCAGAGGTAGAAGACGGCGGGAGAGCCATTAGATCTCAGATCGATGGTCCTCGGGCGTCGCTCAAGGCGCGTGACAGGAAAAATAATGGAACCATAGCGTGACAAATCAATATAAATGAAATCGATTAAAATCCCTAGTTAAACCTTATTAAAGACTCATAAAATGGATTTGAAGGGTCAAATGAAGTCCAAATGACACCAAATTTGGACCACATGCTCATGTTAGCATTTAGAACGATGCTATATAATCAGATTTCGCATTTAAATCTAATATGTCCCTTAATAAATATGTTACTCACTAAAGTGTATTTTAACACATTAAAAGGTGTGCATATATATGAAATGACTATATTAATGCAATTAGTGAGTCAAATTCGAGGTGATAGCTATATATGAGTATTAAGAGCAAAATATCAACCTTTAAATATGTTTTCACACATTTATCATCAAATTGGAGGAGAGAGAAAGTAAAGAGGTTAATTTACTCATAATTAATTCAAATGCTTATTATTATTAATATATTTATCCAAAAAAACTCCAAATTAATATTATCTACTACATTACCATCCTTAATGACCAAATTACATGATTAACCCTAACTTATCTCCTTAAGTGGGTTATTTGTGCAAACACCCCTCCATTATCATAAATGAGTGAAAAAGGTGATTTTAAACATTGAATTGTGCTCCAAATGCACAAGGGGTCCAAAAAGAATATAAAAAAAGGAAATTTATGAAAAAGGTCCAAATGGACTAGAAAGCCAAGAAAAGCTCAAAAGTGGGTAAATTGTAGGCAAAGACCCTGAATTTCAGTATGTTACACTAGGGGTATCTCTCTCCTTTTAAGCTTTCAAATACTATGGTCTGGAATTTTATTTTCAACATTGAGCCATTTGTTCCTCTTCAAATCACAACTTTTAAAAGATATAAAATGTGTGAAACATAATTTCTCATCTCATCATCACATGGTATTGTTCACTTACCATTCATGAGACCACACTAGTCATCATACTATCACAAGATATATATCCTTTTTACAATATCACAGGGTATCAACCCTTATAAACACAAGAGGATTATACCTCATCCAGGGCTCAACCACGCCCAAAGGTCACTAATACCATTATACTATTGCTTGTAAGATCATCGTTATCTTTGCATGCCTTATAACAAGGCTCAACAACATCACTTACATATAATACACTGAATCAACACAATATCACATTAATGAGCCAGGAGATATTCATAAACAATCATAGTAGGGTTAGATTAACATTAAGAAAATTCCTTTATTACATCAACATGCAAGGAATCTAGATATGATTAACTCTCATCATATTCATAATGCACATGTTTAGCATAAGAAAGTATCAACCATGTGGCTATGATAACTGCCAATTAACATATTAAGGTTATGATCATATTAAAGAGGTTATTTCACCATTATTCCATCATATAGAAGGTTAAACATGGATACTCATATTTATCTATTTGCATTAGAGTTAGGTTCAACAAGATAAACTATATTAATGTTACTAATAAACACTTATACCCAAACCCTTACTCACGGAATCCCCATTGGATCATGGATGCATAAGGTGAAACATCACCATCACATTCCATACTATTCTCAAGTATGAACCCACACATAAATCAAGGTGTAACCATCAGGTTATAGCATACTAAGGTTTCAACAACAATAATAGAGTACTCCATGATTGTATTATTCATTCAAGGACTATTCATACCCAATTACCATCACTTAGCTCTATTAAAGCTAGGTATTACAAGATATACCTCATTAGGGTTACATATCAATACAATATGGTTATCATTCCTTCTATTCATATGAGTGAATAGGTAAGACTGCCTTATTCAGGGTAACCCTCCATTTGTTCCATCATCATTCAACCCATATCACCATATCACAATTGTACAATACTAATAGATTACTGGTATGAATGACTACAACTATCAGACACCTTTAATTAACATATTGCTTGCACAAGTACACTAAAATCATACGTAGAACCAATTTATATCCCTAATTATACCTTCAACAAATTACACTTCTAAAAATAAATTCACATATTACTGAAAGCCATTGTTTTCTCTTATCTCCTCATTCATTACTACTTAATTCTTGTTACTTATCCTTCTCATTTTAATCATATAGAATAAATACCCCTAAAATTGAAACATATAAGGTAAGAATAGATTATTCATCATTCTTGATATCACTATAAGAATTTGTTTTAGATTACACTTTTCTCATCTTGCACTTCTCCTTTTATTCAAATTACATCTCTTATATTTCAAATCTATTTCTTATCCTTTGCTCTGAATCATTTCCATATTGTTTATCTACCTTTCGGATTTTCTACCTTTAAACCCTAGATTACTATTAGTGCTAGTTTACTTCTCATAGTGAAAATCTCATGATCTTGTTTTATAGAGATGCTAGTATTCAAGGTCAAATCACTAGTGACATCCCTTGAACTACTACAACTCTAAACATTCTAGGAGTTGGTCCTTATCATTAGCATGACGTTGTTGTGATGTGACTTTGCTTCCTTAATTTGAAATTCAAACTTTGGATCTCACAAGTTTTACTAAAGTCTTCCTTATCTTATCAATTGAATTTCCTTTCTCTTACTTGGCCATCCAGATAGATTACATTCTCAATTTACCCTTCTAGGGTTTCATCATCATACTATGTATCATTATTACATTCTCTAGATGTCTCTACCATGGTGGTTATGCATCATATACGATTCATTTTATTATCACTGCATTCCCACATTTCTCTCATTAAGGGAGATATGAAAGAGAAGATGATTCTGAGACTTAGAATTTTTATCTTCAAACATTCCCTTATTACATTTCTCTTATGTAGGTTTAATTAGTTATCAACAAGGACACTTGACTAATTAGCACTTTCTTGAATCTTGCAACCTCTTTCTTTTATAATCTACATTACTCCATCATGTTTCAAACCCTTCCTTACTTTCCATAATCATCTTACCATATACTACTCTTCCACCTGTCATCTTTAACTTATACTTTTCTCTTATGATCATGTTACTTATTCATGTGTATGATCATGTATAGCATGTTGCATATTTTTTTATCCTTCTACTAATGTGAAGTTGAAATTCTAAATCAATATTCTCTCTATTAGTTTCACCTCATGTTTAATACATTACATATCCTTCATTATAAATCAAACGGCTCATGCATGGGTCAAACTTAATTTCTATTTCAATCAAGTTTTTCCTTCCTGAATATAGTCTACCTTTGTATGATTTATTCATTTGTTAAGCTACACTTTTGTTCTTCTTTTAGAAACTATTTTGTTGTTCTTTAGAGACTTGGAATCCAAAGGTAGTAAGGATGAATGTATTAATCTTCATAATAAAGGTATACATTCCATGCTCTCAATTATATCATAACCCTCATTCCTTAATCAAGCTCATCATTTCTAACATTTCTCTTTGTTTTAACTAAGTTTGTTATCCTCTTCTTATGATTTACATGTTCATATAATTCTCTTTATATTAACTCTTCTGAAGAATCTTCACTTCTATGTACTTATCTTATACTTAACTCTTTTCTTCTATTTTCTTACTATCTTGGCCCTTACATACTATTCTCATATCTTTTCTATATTTCATGTTTAGATTTCAAATAATACTAATCATTAAACTTAATCTGAACCTCATGTCATGTTTCTTTATTCCCAATTAAGGGTTTCTCATGTGAGGCCCCAAAGTTGGATCTCAGATATCAGTTCCAACTGATTCTTAGCTATTCTAATTTTTCCCATATGTTCCAACATCTTAGTGTATGTACATTCTAACTATGATGTGGGTCTAATTTATCCAGAGTCTACTCTTATTATATTTTCAATAGGAGTCATTAGATCCCAGTAATGCACCCTACCCGTCAGACTAGGCTGAACCTACAGTCCTGAAGCCAAGAGCTACTCAAGATTAACTAACTCCTATTAATCTCAAACATGTGGAAAGAATATCCAATTAGGAAAAACTCATTTAAACATAACTTATAGTCTACTTGATACAAAGAATGTAAACAATAACAGAATTAACTTCATAGTGTACAAAAATCTTAAAGGACCACATATATTTCTAAGAATTGAATATTTGAATTCAAATATATAAGAGCATTTCCACTGATCTCCAATCAAAGAAGCAGTATAAAGAAAGAGTGATATCACATTCTATGTTTAATCTCTTACTCCTTCATTACTTTTCAGTCTCCTAACCCTAAGATTTCTAGGGATTCTCTCTAGCCCACCCTTCCTCTGCATACCTGGCCAGGGCATCCAAAGAAGAATAGATAGAGTATCTTGATACTGGTCAATCTAAGTATTCAGATACCGGGCCAGGGTATCTAAATACTCAGACCTCCCAGAGCTATAGACACATCACCTCCTATTTACCACACTTATAACTCTGACTTTCTATCCTAATGGTCCCTGACAACTCAGCCTAAGATCTGATACCAAAGCCATGACACCTACATACCATGAGTATCACTAATCATGAGATTAGGGCATAAGTTTGAGGATTATACTTAATACAAAGTTCACTCCCAACTTTTTACCTTTATTTCAAACTCTTTGTTTTCTCACATTCAATCACATAAACAAACTTTACAAGAGAATTAAACTTTGATTACTCTAATATGATCTCAACATTAATGATACACATCCATACATTCATTCTGTTTCTCACACTTCCATGTACATATGACATGATAATCAAGTACATACTCTATTATTAAGGAAACAAAGATACAAAACATCATTTACAACTCTCTCACATCTATACAAGGACCTAGAGTGACAAGGACCGACTGAACTGAATTGATCTCATACTTAAATTATGTGGTAGATCTACTATGATGCATTAACCTTCTTCAAGTCCACGAGTTATCCCTAAAAATTATGAGTAGAGGGGTGAGCCTACTCGCTCAGTGAATGAGCACTTCAAAGAAATAGTTTAAAGAACTTATATAATTGTAGATATATTTCCGAGCAACTGATATCAATTATAACCACAGTTAGCTTTAAAGAGTCTAATCATTGACAATCATAAATATTGCAGGATACTCTAGATATCTACAAGAATGAATCAATATATGAACATGCTTGATTAATCTCAAAGAGAGCTAATAATTCAAAAACATACAAAGAATAATTGAATAAATGCACACACTTGTTTAACCTCTCATTCATCTTATTATGCCCTAAACCCACATGAGGTGTACCATAACATGTGAAAGAATCACAACAAGCTACGATCTCACTGTACAAGGCTTAGAAGCATGCCCAGGTTCCTAAGCCTATCTCTTGAGTAAGACTCTGTCTGCAGTGGGCCTCAACACGTCTGCCTCTTGGCGGCTAATGGGAGTGGTCTGATATCTCAGACTCCACCTTTCAACCTGGGTACTCAGATGGTGAGTCAAAGCCCTCAGGCTTATTGTGCATCAGTGAACCTACTGACCACTGATTACTCAACATGTAACACAGGTACCACCGGCATCCTCGGTTGGTGTTGGGTACCACACAATTGTAAGGAGTCTGCCCTACTGGTCAAGACCCCCGCACCCTACTGGTGCGATCCAGCTTGATCGATTTGGACTACTTCCAGTTGGGAAATTGTTTCCTGCTTATAGCGCATGCCTCATCCTGTAATTCACTCTTTGAATTTACAATTCAATCATCACATCAACATATCTTTGTTCATCTTTGTAAGTCATTCATTTTATAAACCATCTGATAACATTTACCACAACTGAATTGTTAAGCATCACCACATCTCAAACTGAGAAATATTTATATCACAATACTTGTTTCATTGAACACCCTATCACTAGGGTTTCATTTACCTCATTCACTTATCACATAACTCGCATAAGGATTGAATACATCATAACATCATTCAATAAGAATTGCTCTCAGTAGTTCATATATATATACATACATACATATATATAGAGAGAGAGAGAGAGAGAGTCAGGCTAGAATACACTCGAGTGTATTCGGGATAGAATACACTTAAGTAGTTTTTCATGATGCAATATTTTTTTTCAAAAATCTAATCCATTGATCTTTTTAAACATGTTGTGAATAGCTCATACATAAAATTTGAGCACATTTGGACATTTATAGCTCATGTTATAAAGACCGCAAAAATTATGTATTTCAAATTAGTTTCGCGCGTCGATTTTGTTGCCCTCGGATGAGTGACTTACACTCATCCAAATGGGCTCAAAATTTGTATGTATCCTAGTTATAGTATGACAGTGAAGATCAATGGTTTACATTTTGTAAAAAAATAGTCTTGATATACAAACACACTTGAGTGTATTCGTGTGATTTGTACACTCAAGTGTATTCTAGCCTGACTCTCTCTCTCTCTCTCTCTCTATATATATATATATATATATATATATATATATATATATATATATATATATATATATGAAACCCTATAATGAACTGAACTAGGGTTTTCACACCATTTACTAAAACATCATACATCAAGAATAGCATTGAATCAAGATGTCTATTTGCAAACCTCCAACTTTCCATTCATTTAGGGTTTCACCCTCCTTACTGATATATCAAGCAAACATTGATATCATCGAATGAAATCCAAGATCTTATCTGACATATATGTAATATGCATATAAATAAAACTATCATTTGTAACCAAGGAGATTCAACTAGGCAAACTTCTTTATTCAATCATACAACAATTTCAATCATAGCTGAAAATCTTATATTTCAGTATATTCATGTAACCTTTACAATTACTTGAAGAATTCTCATTTAGATTGATTGCAATAATTTCTAATGTAATTTCATAATTTGAAATTCATCACAACAGAGAAATAATCTATTACATATCATCTTGTAAAAGCTAGATCAAAAAGACCATTTTTGGTTTGTACTCGAATACTAAGAAATTGAAAATTATTGATGTTTTAACTCATTTTCATGCAATCTACTATTTAAAGGAAGTACCCACTCACCCTAAGGTGTGAAAACACCTTTAAAATGCAGCCCATCTCTGAAAATCTCAAATCCATATCAAAATCCTAGAAAATCAGCAATTTTCCTCTTCCTTTCAATCCTAAAGGAGGTCTGTTGTAGGTAGAAGATGAAGATCAGAGGTTAACCCAAACCTCAAATTCACTGGATTAGGGATTTCGAGCAAGGGGAAACAAATAGGAGGAAGAATCGACGGGTAAAACTACTTACCAAATTGAATCTATAACAACCCTTTTGGATTTTCACCATTCTTCACATTTTTTCCCAAAAATATCCTATAAATTACCTTTCAGGTCGCCCTCTCTTAGATCAAGGTATCTAGGATGATAGAGGATCGAATCGCGGTTCCAACACACTTCGTTTCAATGAAAATAAATAAGTATTGCTCGAGATATGATCATTTTATAATTGGATGTCCTGGGCGACACCGGTCACAGTCGTGGGTCGCGACACTAGCGTCGCGGGTCATGGCACTAGCGTCGTGGGTTGGGGTGTCGACGCATCGTCGATCGCGGTCATGGTGTCGATGCAGCGTCGGTCACGGTCGCGGTGTCGGTCGTGGGACTCAGTACATGTTTACTAAAAATGGAATAAATCTCTCATTTTAACTTCGATTTGATTCATTCTTTTTTTGCTGTATTCATAATTAAATTCTTTACAATCTTATAATATTATTTTGATAATATTCTTAAATTAAAAATTATTTATTAATTATTTCCTTCAATATCATTAACTGTCTTCTTGCATACATGTATGGTTAATGCCATATTAACTCCAACTTGGATCTTTATAGTATTCTTAAGTCATGATTATGAGTTTCCCAAACAAGTAATTAAGGTTACCAAAGTTAATAAAAAGCACAACATAGAATATTAATAATAAAAGTATGTCAAGCATTAAGATTATCTTAAAACTCTAGTATTACCAGTAAAGCTAAGAACGGGTTGTAACAGTCACCTTTACCTGAATTTGGTTGACATGATGATCCACGTGTAACTCCCACTGCTCAAAAAAAATTTACGAGCTTTCCACAGACTCTAGCACACTATAGTAAACCAGAGACAATGTCGCTTGTCTTTCTTCAGGTTTGTTGTGATCCAACTAATGACACTTTGATTTCCACTAGATACCTTGATATCAAAGTTATGGATGGCTCTACATACTTGTCATGCATGACTGCAACCCAGATTGCATGCATGATTATTTCTTGTGCTCCAAGGCATCTAGGATGCACTTCATCCTCTGTTAAATTTCGTTGCTTCATTTTGTAGTTGGTCATGATAGCATTCGACCTCAAAGGCCACAAGAAAATCTTGAGTCTGCCCAATATTTTGACATGCCATATTCTATCCAAGGTTCGTCTTGACTATGATCCTCATTGTCACTTAAGTAACTGAAGGTAGACTTCATATAAAACTTGTCATAAGATATTATGACCAAGTTGTAACAACCTAGAATTTCTCACTCTTTCAATTATACACATCTAGACTCATAAGATTCTCAATAACTTTGTATAATCTCCCTCACTAGGGTTGTCAATGGGTAAGGGTTAACTTGTTTACCCTTTACCCATACCCTGTAGGGGAAGGGTAAGGGTAAAAGATTTTTTTACCCTTTATGTGCCTACTCGCTACCCTCTAACCTGCTACCTTAGTGGGTAAGGGTACGGGTAAGACATTACCCATACCCTCTAACCCGCTACCCACCAATATTTATATATAATATATTAAATATATTGTCATTTTATTATTTAAGTCTATTAAATATTCAATATTATATGGTCATCATTTGATATAATACATAGTTTTCTTATTTAATTTTTATGTAGATAATTTGGCCATGTATACATCACAATTTTGAAGGTGTAAGACCAACATGTATCAAATATTTTCTAGTTTATGTACCATTTGACATAATGTTGTAGAAAAAAAATTACTCATCATCACTATGAATATTTATAGTCATTCTTGAGCATCTTGATATCTCACTTAAATATATAAATATATTAGGATGCCTATTATTGTTAATATTAGCATACATTTTGGGAAGGCATATCAATTCCCTACCTCCCCCTTACCCTCCCCATTTACCCTGTGGGTAAGAGGGTAAGGGAAGGGAAGGGTAAGGATAATGGTAGAGTGGGGAATTACCCATATCCTTACCCGCCACTCTTGGTGGGTAAGGGTAAGGGTAAGACCTAACCCTCCCCATACCCTCCCCATTGATAACCCTATCCCTCACTCTCAATTGGACGAATATGAGTCACATTTTCTCAATTAGCATATTAGATGTGATTAAATGTCACATGGATCTTAATTGAAAAAAGTTGAGTGTATTATTAGACTCTTGGACATGAATTTTGAATATTGAATGGCCTTAACATAATCATCTTGGATCCAAAATTCTTTTGCAAGAAGTATATGACATTTTTTTACCTAAGTGAGAAATTTTCATACATATCGGATTTATAGTTGAAGAGATGATTTTTGCAATATTTACAAAGAAACACATTTCAAATTTTGTTTACTTTTAACTTGTTCAAGTTCGGGATCCACCACTCTCCCTCTCACCGAGAGTGTAGAGATCTTGAGCCCCAGATATCCCCCTAGATGATCTAATGGTGGAGGAATTGTCCTCTGCATTATGCCTATCTAGTACAACAGCCTTGTGACCAACTTTGCTCTAGTATAATCTGGGCCTCCTCGCCCCCTATTGATATGCCCATCCATCAATTTATTCTCCCTCTTCCATTCCCCTCCTTTTTCTTTGCAATTCATGCACCACAACCCCATTTCTCTTCTTCTTCTTCCTCCTCGATCTCGCCACTGTTGTGGAGCTCGAACTAGAGCTTCATGTCTCCCTCCTCGACATGATTTAAGCTACCTTTGCCTTTGCCAATCCAAGGTAAGGCATGGAGGATGTTTTCAAGACCAATTGTGTACCATTTCACCATTATCCATCCATGGTGGCAAGCCCTTCAACCATGGTCACGATGCGGCCTTCGCTAGCCATGCTGGCTAGAACCAAGGTGAGGAACATCCTTCGGTTTTCAGATTGTGGGTGCCTTATCACCAAGGTCTAAGATGGGTTGTGACCTCCCCAACCTAAAGTTGACCAGTCAAAACGTGACGGATGACCACACATCGAGCTTTTTTGGTGGACCTGGTGCCACCCAATGTGCTAGCGCCACATCACCTCCATATGGGTATTTTTTAATACATCTCACACTCAATATTCATAAAAGTGCCCCTTTCTTTCAAAAATCATAGTATATCGATGCTAGATCCAAAAATGGACTTATAACATAGAATTTTGATAAAAAGTTGAGACTCTTCCACTAAAATTGGTTTCATGACTTATTTAAGCTCAAATGTCTATTGATATGCTAAAAATGACAACTTTCCACCTCTTTTACATCATTAGTGACATTTAATGCTCAACTATTATCAATGTTGCATCAAAGTAATATCTCCTACTCTACTCTATAACTTTTAATGATTTTTATCAATGAAAATCAATTTTGACCTCATATATATATATATATAGAGAGAGAGAGAGTCTGGCTAGAATACACTCGAGTGTACAGATCACGCCATACACCCCAATGGTGTTTGCCTATCTAGTCCATGTTTTTCCAAAATCTAATCTATTGATCTTCATGGTTACAATAATAATAGGTCACATATAAAATTTGAACTCATTTGGATGAGTGTAAGTCACTCATCTAAGGACAACAAAATTGACGCACAAAACTAATTTGAAATACATAATTTTTGCCTCCTTTAGATGCACGACCTATAAGTGTCCAAATGAGCTAAAATTTATTATATAGTATGTTCTTATGATAATTAATAAGATCAACGGTTTAGATTTTTCAAAAATTTAGTGCATCTTCAAAAATGACTGAGGTGTACGGTGCCTCCGGTACACTCAAGTGTACACTAGCCTGACTATATATATATATATATATATATATATATATATATATATATATATATATATATATATATATATATATATATATATATATATATATATATATATATATATATGATGTTCATTCGTTGCCCGGCGGGTAGCCAGAATTTTCGCTACCCGCTGGAGTAACTCGGGTCAAAAGAGCAACTATATGGTATTCTGGAGTAACCCGTCTGAATAGCAAGAGTAACTATATAGTGTGCTGGAGTAACTCTGAGTGCAAAAGAGTAATTGCGCAGAAAATATACAGTCAGTAATATATATGGACGGGTTTTTTTATTTTGGGGGGGCAAATGAAATTATTTTTTGATCAAATTTTTTGGAGAGCTAGATAAAATTATCTTCTACAATTGCGAAAAAAAATTTAAAAAAAATATCAAGAAGTGTGAAATATATATATATATATATATATATGTGTGTGTGTGTGTGTGTGTGTGTGTGTGTGTGTGTGTGTGTGTATACATATATACAGTCAGTAATATATGTGGACGGGTTTTTTTATTTTGGGGGGGGGGGCAAATGATAGTATTTTTTGATCAAATTTTTTGGAGAGCTAGATAAAATGTTCCTCTACAATTGTGAAAAAAAATTAAAAAAAAAATATTAGGAAGTGTGAAAAAAAAATATCAGGAAGTGTTGTTGGGTAGCTACCCGTTAGTTACCCGCCGGGTATTAAAGATAAGCCCATATATATATATATATATATATATATATATATATATATATATATATATATATATATATATATATATATAGTTTATCTTTAATACCCGTGTGGGTACCCTTGAATTCGCTACCCGTGCATAAAAAAAATAACTATTCAGTCAGAAAAGTAACTCATTCAACAAAAAAGTAACAATATTGACCAAAAAGTAACTATTCGACTCAAAAAATAAATCTGTGTAAAATATACAACAAAAATTCTGGAATAAATATGCAATTGTACATTTGTTATAAGTGGCACAAATGTGATCCATGCATGATAAGCAACCGTTTACAAGGTAAAGTAACATTCTATGTGTCAAAATTAAGAAACCTCAAGTAACCAAAATAGGAACGGAGTGCGGGCATTGAATGAATGCTAAAAAAAACCAAGATAGGGCCGCAAGGTGACAGCAGCAAAGTCAGTTCCACTACTCGTTCGACGCCACCGGACCGGATGCGCTCACTTCGTCATGCTCAGCGGCTACGCCTACGCCGATTACAACAGAATCCATAAGAAATTCGAAGGAGATAGTACAATATTCCTCTTTTTTTGTATTTGTATGCACAGGCGCTCCTTCCGGCAAACGTAGTTGCGAGGGAGAGAGACTAGAGAAAACTGGGGACGAGGACGCTTGAAGTAAAACGGTCCACACAAACGCACAGTCCGCAGGCGATGGCGGAGCGGGTGGGCGCTTCGGAGCCTTTGGAAGCCTTCATTGAGGCTCTGCGATTGAGGTTAGGAGATGCATGAATGCAGGTGCTCGTGTGAACTCCTTCGAGTGCCACCACAGCGAGGCGGTAAGCCTAATGTGTGGAACGTTTTCTACGCCCTGGCGGATACGAGGACGCATCGAAGAGCTTCGCGAGCATGGTCCACCTTGGCACCCATAAATTCTTCATCCCAGCAGCTATGCTCAGGGTGGCGCAGGAGTTGCTGGATGACGAGTCTCTGCGAAATCCTGCCCCGGTGCCCGGTACGCTGCTGAGGGGTGGACATCTCAGGAATCTCTTGATTCTCGATAGACGAGGTGTTCTTCGAAGATATGGAGTTCAACACTGACTGTTATCCGAACCAGGAGCAGGACGGAGTGGTGGCCTTTTGGTACTGTGGTGGAGGACTACGTGAGGAAATAAATGAACAAACCGGAGGAGGATAATGCTGAATTCACTCGATTCACGACCTTCAGCAGTGAATTTAGGCAAATCGGGCAGCATTAATTGAAGGTGTGGGTAGTAAATGATCATCAACCCTGTTGTGCATTCCAACACGATACCTGCTCTCAGCTGCTAAGAATTCTTATTTACTCACCGAACAATACTCTTTCAATTTTGACTTGCCAATGGTAGATGATGAATGTTTAATTGTCTTCACAAGGTTCTTAGTTTCTTGCCGAGCAATACTCCTTCAGTTTAAATTGGATTGGCTCCATTTCTGCAGCCGTACCTACAAGTCATCAATCTGAATGAAAAATATTATAGTATATGAGAAGTGGGTGCTGAGGACTTTAAAGTGCACGTTAAAACCATTGGGCATACCACAATGCAAAAATGTGGCGAGCTAGCTAGAAAGTAGATAATGCAGTTGGTACGATTCTTAATGCAACTGCAAATCGTTGGTTATTATTAATTAGATTGTCTTCTTGTTCATCTATTACAATGTAGTTGGTGCGTTAATGTGAACAAGTTTCAGTCATATCTGTTTTCCACAGGCTCCAAGACTGCCCGTCTTATATTTGTCACTTTCTATATTTTTATAGATAGAGTAAAAATCGATTGTTTTGTCTGAAATGGAGAACAGCAATACCAAATGGCTATTTCATAAATGACCATTAAGGAAGATGCTAAGGTACGAAGGCAAGACATGGTAAGAAGCACATGCGCATGTGTTGGCAACGGAACTGCTACAGCTCGTCTCCCATCACTAGCTATTCGGTGGAGCAATCACCCTGGACGTTACAACTGCAACTAGCTCCTATTGACAGTCAGAAAAGTTTTATCATCTGCTGAATATAACACTAGAATATGATACATAATTGTGCGATATAAAAAGTAACTATTTGACGGTAAAATAACAACCAGTAATACAAAGTAATTCTTTAACACCTAAAGTAACACTCAGTCCTAAAAAGTAACTATTTGAACAGTAAAAATAAGTTACCGACCAAATTTTTATTATTAGTTAAACGTATTGTTATGTACATATAATGTAATTTCAGGGTGATACAATTATAATTAGATATAACAATAAGTAATTAACAGGTTAAGAAATATATGAAACAAAAATGAACACATTTACAAAAAGGAACAATAGAAGTTAACAAAAATAAGTATTTGATACAGAAAGTAACTATGTGGTACAAAAAATAACTATTGGAAATAAAAAAACAACACTTGTCTATAAAAGGTGACAAAATAATTATTAAAAGTAATAAAAATAAAGTTGACAAAATAAAGATACTTTTTAAATTTTACTTGTGTCCATTGTTCAACAAAAGTAAATTAGAAAATAATAAAAAACTTAGAAATTCTCCAAACACAAAATGTGCAAACTTTTTGTCTGTTTGTTTTATATTTGAACCCACATTGACAAAATCAATTATCTATGTAAGTGTTGTAACTATTTCACCTATAGAGTAACATTTGGTTATAAAGAGTAACTATTGGATATAAAAAGTAACATATAGTTATAAAGAGTTGTTGGATCAATGGGCTCTAGAGGGGGGTGAATAGAGCTTCACAAACTTCACAAAACAAATTAGACCATCAATTTATATGAAGTGCAGAAACCAAACTAATGCAGCAATTTGATATCTTAATCTAGCATTCAAAGAAAGGATAAGAGACAATGAAGAGTAAGCACTTGGACATGTGGTTTAGAGTGGTTCCATGTCCTAAACTTAGGAGCAATGTCAGTCCACTACCTAGAGTGGGTTAGGCTCTAGGATTTGTAATCTTAGTACTCTTATATTCCACCATAAGATTACAAGATACAATAACCACACATCCAAGGGCTTAGTACCTCAAGCAAAGATCTTCAACCTGTAGAAGGAGCTTACCCACTTGAAACCTAGGAGTCTTCAGCCATCACCATGGACTTACCCACTCCTTTCTTCAAGTCTTCTGCCTTCGAAGGATTACCTATCTTCCTTGAGCGTGACCTTGCTTCTCTCCTTCACTTGGAGAGCTGGAGCACCTATCTCCTTCACTTGGAGACCTGGAGCAGCTTGTCTTCTTCAACCTTGAAGAACAGCAACACCTTCTCCTTCACTTGGAGAAGCTTCTTCAATCTTCTTCTTCAAAGAGAAAGGGGGTAGGAAGATTGAGAAGGAGAGCTTTACATCAATACATGGAGTAGCTCTCTCACACAGGAACATATCTCACTCATACTCACGAATTTCACTTGAAGGTAGAGGGAGAAAGGGGCTCAAAGGCTTAGAACACTCTCAACTAGGCTAGCACCAAGTTTGCAATGAATGAGCAGCCTTGGAATGAACTCCAAGGGGGTCTATTTATAGTTGAGGGTACCCCTTTGAGTTGTGGGACACTTGGATACAAAAATAGCCATTTTTTGTTCAAAGAAATGACTCTATTTTTTCCCAAAAACACTCACCAATGGTCACATCACTTTTTCTGCAAATTCCGTACAGTGCAATCGATCGAGTTTCAATAAAGGTAACTCGACCGATCAAGTAAACGACAAAATTGATATTCAAATGATCGGTCGAGTTTGTTCTGACAAAACTCGACCGACCATTTGAAGTCAAAATGGTCAGTTTACATGATCGGTCGAGTTCTGTGAAAGCACAACTCGACCGATGCAATCTTCAGAAAATTGACCAAGAATGATCGGTCGAGTTTCAAGCCAAGGAAACTCGGCCGACCAAGTTCCTGTGATCAATTTTCAAATTTGCATCTAAAGTGATTAACACTTGGTGATTTTTGTCCCAAACAATTTTCTCATCTAAGTTACAAGTCAATTCATCATTACAAGTGATTACATGAATGTTCTAAGGTCATTTACATAGAAATCCCAAAATGCAAACTTGTAGCCATTTTGACTTGAACTTGAGCCATTCTAGGGCTTTGGATTTGGGATCCTTTTCATGTACCTAATGCTTGCAAACAATCTTAAACGCACATATTAGATACATATGAATGGAATGGTTAAGTCATTATCAAAATATAGGTAATGTATAATCTCTAGGTCAACAAGAGTAACATTTGGTTATAAAGAGTAACTATTGGATATAAAAAGTAACATATAGTTATAAAGAGTAACAATTTGGTACGGAAAGTAATATTTAATACCCTCACTAGTAATAGTAATGCCTTTGTCTTGATTTCAATCCAAAAACCTAGATGCATGTAACTATGACTAGTAATCTAGAAGTGTATTGACTAGTAACCATGACTAGTAAATGAAAACACAAAAAATAAAAAGGTACAGAGTGATCATATGTTAATGACGAAAGTGTAACTTCTTTAAGGAGATATAGATAAATATTTAATGAATTTTGCAAGACTTGAAGTTTAATTTGTCGCAGTTCAACTCAGGTTGATCAATTGGACTTCTAGAAATGTCAACATCAGATATGTAGATAGCGCCCTCTTTGGAGGTTTCGTCGTCACTTCACCTTCTTTGCATATAGGAAAAAGCCTAAAATGTGCATCAACAACAAGGTACTACTCCCTTCTTTGTGAATCCCAAGTTTGGCATCTTTGTGGAGGCTCACTTAATATTGGACTTGGAAACCCAAGCCTCACAATATAAATTTCTAATAAAATATGTTTAGTGTAGCATGTAGAATTATAGTTTGGTGATGGAGTGTGGTTGCACAAAATATAGCTATTCGGCACAAAAAGTAACTAAACAACATTAGAAAGTAACTATTTTGCACTAACTATTACTATTGCTCCCCAAAATAACAATTCAATTGCCAAAAGTAAAAAAGAAAATGGCTTATATGAAAATATATTTTTTCTACATTAAATATGACTTATATTACATAATTGTCATACACTTAATTACAGCATGTACATATTCACCAATTTTAGTAGAAATATATGATTTCATGAGCACATCTTGTGTTGTCAAAAATATGATTTCATGAACCGAAATCAAGACCGGGGCATCACTATTATTGGTTGGATACTAGGACAACTCATACAACCACTAAGACAAATCATACTACTACATACTTCGATTGGCGGATTCATGACCCACTGTAGACTAGGTATCAGTGAAGGTTTTCTCTTTTAGTTTCATGTGGGTTAGAATTTAGTTTGTTAATTGTTACGCTCAAATGTTACTTGCAGTGTTTAAAAAAACTGCACCACGATTGTAATTGATTTGTTATTTTTTACAATAAAATATTATTTTTGGTCTCAAATAATTACTATGTATACCTTATAGTTACTTTGCATATGACATAGTTACCTTATAGTTACTTTGCATATGACATAGTTACTTTTTAGAAAACTTCCTTTGTTTATTTATATAACTAGATATATTTTTATTTCATATACATTATTATGTTTTGGTTACTTATTTGTATGTTTTATTATAATGAATTACTATAAAATTATAAATATTTACAAAACAATAAGATTCGTCATTGTGTACCATTGAGTACATGACATGTATTTTAGTTATGTTTATTAATCGATTTGTTACTTTTTATTGTCATGTGTTACTTATTTACTTTTTATACCACATTTCTACATGTGGTGTTCCATTATTATACTCAATGAGCATTAGATATCATGTATTATTACTACTCTACCCAGACGAAGACTCGACAACAATTTATGCCTTTTATCCACATTGTCGTGATAGTCCACTCCCACAATACTTACACAGTGGAACATGATATTCATTTTTTCAATGTCACTGGAACAAGACAACAATTTTGTATTAAAATGTCCTTATATATTTAGTTTCTAAATAACATTTCATATTTATAATGTACATATGGTATGTAGCGTGTACTTAGCTTTCAAACACTTACGGAAGTCCTCAGTAGGCATAGTTGTATTTAGTATTAGTATTGTCACATTCATTGATTCATATGCAATTTTCTTAAAATTACAAATGACTTTGTCAAATATTTACAAATAATAAATTTGTAGATTTACACTCTATTCGACTATACCCAACTGAGTACATAAGAAATGGAGTAGAAATTGCAATTTTACATTAAAATGTTCAAATGTTTTGACAGATGGATAGATCACTGATGCATTTTATCAAATAGATCAATGTCAAACAAACTATAGGGATCATTATAGTGTACAATTAACTTCTCTTAAATCTAGTTACTTTGTTAATCATTTAGTTTTCTATTTGTGTTTTCTTCCTCGGTCCTCTTTTTTCTTTTTGCCATCTCAACCCCATAAACATCTTCTTGACTAGTGTTTATTGTTTTTTTTTCTGGTTGACAGTTTGAAAAGGCTTCAACTGCTGGCCTCTGTGTTGTCATGTGATTTCAGGAAAGTGTCCTGAGAATGATTTAAATTGGAAAGACTTAGTATGGATGAGGAGTAGAACAAGCTGAAGCAGTTGTTGCTGCCAAGATGGGTTTTTGAAGGTCCAACTTGAACATTATGATGCCCTTCTCCCCATTCTGTTGGGGTATAACCACCTCGTACCACTTCAACACTATCATCTGCGTCCCATGCCGCCAATCGACCATACCTCTGAAAAAATTGAGGAATGGGTCCATTGGCACTTGGGAAGGTGATTGAAGGAGGAGGTGTTGTAGCATAGGAAGTGGTTGAAGATGGTAGGCAGGGACCACGAGCGGCGAGGGTAAGCCCGAAGATGCAACAGTTGTAGGAGGTTCTGAGAAAGACGTAGGACCCCTCTCGGTGGGTGTAGGCAGCAAGACCAACAAGAATGCACTAAGCAACTATTTGCACACACAGTTAGCCGAATGGGTAGTGAAACATAAGTACTCATAGGGGCATTGAACACACATGTATATATATACATACATATATATATATATATATATACATATATATATATGTATATATATATGTATGTATGTATATATATATATGTATATATGTATATATATATATATATATATATGTGTGTGTGTGTGTCTATATATGTATATATATGTGTGTGTGTCTATATATATGTATGTATATATATATATATATATATATATATTTATATTTATATATATAGGGCCCATCTTTATTGCCCGCACGGGTAGCTACCCGCCCACCCTTCCGGTCACTTTTTTTCAAAAAAAAATTGTAATTGTAGAAGAGCATTTTATCTAACTCCCCAAAAAATTTCATCCAAAAATAATATCATTTGCCCCACCAAAATAAAAAAAAAACATCCATATATATATTTGTTGTATATTTTGTACTGAATTACTCTTTTAGTCATGTAGTTACTTTCTTATCATCATAATTACTTTTTTGACAGCATAGTTACTTTTATAGCCAGAAGATTTACTTTTTTATCTGTCGGGTAGCAAAACTCCAGGATACCCGTGCGAGCAACGAATGAATGTCCATATATATATATATATATATATATATATATATATATACACACACACACACCCTAGTATGCTCTTCTGTCACTTGAATGACTCAATATGGACTTCAATGCTAAGATCATTACTTTGATGCTCAAACATGATCTATTGTACCTCAAATACTTAGTCTTCTCTATATTAGTAACGTTTTCTATATTTTGAACAATAATATCAAGATCACTTTTTCTTAGTAATGACTTCCTGATGTAAAAATTGTTTTTAGATGTGACATTTAGGAACTTTTTGATACTAGGTATTAAAACATATGCAAATTCATCGATGTTTGTAATAGTTTTGTTGACCCAAATTAGTATATTAGATTCTATTTGACTCAAAATCCCATGTAAAACACTCATATTTTGTATTTTGACATGTGACATAATCATGACATGAAATATGACCTAAATGCACCCATTGATGATCATGTGTCTAATCTTGCACAAATATCACTCTAATGATCATCCATGATATTGTATGCCTTCAAGTCGGTAACTTGTTGGTATTTATAACACAAAATCAAAGAAGATCTCATATGTACTCATATAATGATTATATTTCTTGAAAATGACTTAAATTGCTATGTTGATGATTAAGTCACTAGATCTTGCTCAAATCTTATGTTTTCTCTATTAAAATCCATGAGAACCTAATATTATATCCTTGATATAGGGGTATTGTTTCACCTTAAGTTAATGATGACTAGTGATGTAATGATGTAGCATTGATGAAACTTGCATGTCCTGGTTGAGATGTGAAAAAATTGATTAATGAAATGAGACTTAAATTAGGTTAAACATCCAACATTTAATGTATATGATTAGGATGACTAAACTTGTTGATGTTAATCAAATCATTCTTGTTTGTAATCTCGTGATCCCTTTGTGTAACTCTTGAAGATTTAGTCAAGATCCTCTAATAATGTGGTTAACCTAATGCTCTATCTAAAGGTATATTTTTCTTATCCTTTTCTCCAAACTAGTGGTGTTGAACCTTGCTTGTATGTAAGTAATCTAAAATTCTCAGATTTTGATACTTGTTTGAGCTACATATTCCCTATGACTATTATTTTTGGTCTTGATTAAACAATGTTGAAAAACCCTTGAAACATAATTAAACTTCTTCATTATACAACCCTTGTGCACCTACTTGTTAACTTGGTGTAAGGAAATAAGGTTGGGCATCCTACTTGATATGTCAGGTAAGGGTATACCATCTTGATAAACAATGCTAAATCTTGACTTTTGTCATGTAGTTCCTCATGCTAAAACATGTGTCATTAGTAGTGTTGGATTTAATGACCCTCATAGACCCTTCCTTTGGGAAGTTGGTCAATGGCCATATGATGTTGTTTAGTATAATGGAAATGAACCAATATGTGTAAAGACAAGATCATGTCCACTATACATGGAATTTCTCTCCCTTCTTCCATGTGATGAATTTATGTTTCTATCAAATCTCATCCCCCACCAGAGGGACTTTCTTCTTGTCTTGTTATCCCATGTGTTCTTGAGCATGATGGATTCATTCCAAATTCACTTGGAATTTATACCTAATACTCCCTCGTTCAGTGGGTTAGTGACTTCACTCCAACTCAATAGAGACATGGGATGTTTAGAGTGGCCTCCTCCCAAAAGGAATTTCTTTATGGTAGCCTCTATCTGATAATAGAGTCCCTCCCAAACATTACACTCTTCATTGAGTAACTTGGGAATGTAGTTAGTACATACTTGACCACACATATATGTCCAAAAAGGGAGAGTGTTATTTCTACCCACCCATGAATTTTTTTTTCAAACTTTCTCAATAATTCATCATATGTATCTTTACAAAACCTTTTCTTGTAGTATAGGTACACCCAAGTGTTTGAGGATAGATAAGTCTCTTTGTAATTGTCTTGGAAATTCCCTTTAGAAATAGACTCATGTTTTATCATATGAGATAATTTGGACTAAAGATCTTTCAAACATTTTAAAACATTGAAGAACAATCCTCATTCATTTGGAGTCAACCTTTGTGAAAACAATGATATCATATGAAAATCTCAGATGAGATATATGAGGTCCTCTACTTGATAACTCGACTAGAGTCCATAGGCTATCATCTACCTAGTTTTCAATCATTTGGGTGAGTCTTTCCATGCAAACTACAAACAAATGTAAGGATACATGATCACCCTAATGTATGCTCAACTTGCATTGAAAGGTTGTAGCTTCTCTTCATCCAATATCATCCACGTCTCCCCCCCATAATGGAAATCAGTATGTACTTGATAGTATTTTCCATACATCATGTAACTCTTATGGTATTGGGAATGAAAGGCCAAGATAACCTATCATAGACCTTTGATAGATCAATCTTAATGTCCATGTAATGGGATCCTCCTTTCCTTCACATATTGTGAATTAGTTCTTGCATTCAGATTATATTATATGATATTCACCTCCCAAAATATAGCTGCTCTGATTCACTGAGATCTATCTATGCATATGTTTATTAAGTTCTTATATGCTAGTTTGAGGCAAATATTATTTGAAGAGATCGATCAGTGCTATGAACATCTCTGTGGAATTTGTTTTTTAGATATAAAGACAATCATTAAATCTATCATGCTCTTATGGAGAGGGAATCACACCATTGCTTCTTGGATAGTTCCGATGATAGAAATTTTTATTCCTTTTCATTTACATCGTAGGAAGAGAAAATTAGCTCCATCTGGGCCAGCAACCTTGTAGGGATTACATTTCTTCAAGATCCAACGGATTTTAGTTTTGGTGGGTTTTTATCCAACATGTCTACTCTGAACTTCTGTGAATATTTTGATTAGTCTCGGTAATCCTTAATCTTTTGGTGTGGAATGGTTCAGTTAGCAGAGAAATATTCTTGAAATGAGATTACACTAGGCACTTTAGTGTGTAGGAACCATTTCCACATATCATCATTGGAATGAAGTTTGCATTCTAAACTGTCAAAATCATATAGTTTATACCAAATTAAGCATATCAATTATCAAATTTCGAAACCAATATTTCAAACTATTTTTATTAAATTCAACATGTATCCAAATTGTCCCAGAAATGTAGGAGATATGATTTCTCAAAGTGTACCTTCAACATACAATAGCAGCCATCAATTCAAGATCCAACAACTTCTATGAATCTATGTGGCCCCACATTTGATCCATCACATGGTTGGAGCATGACATGTTGGCTAAATGGACATATTATAATCTCATTGTTTTGATGATGACAAACATTTCATTCTTGTGGATCTAGTGTACTACTTGAGTGTTGCATGAATTAGGTGGATGACATACAACTTAGAAGATCTATATGCTCAAATTGCTTTAATGCATGATTGTAATCAAATGTAAAAACTTGTACAAGTATATAATGTACAAGTACTTAGATATCATGTAAATCAAGCATGTAGATCTTCCCTAGTCAATCACAACACTTAGATAGGTCATCCCCTACAATAGTGTCACAATTGCACACTCATACACACACTAAGTACTTAGTTTAAAACATTGAAATAGGGTTAATCTCGGTCGACAAAATTCTCGACCGAGACGCTCTCGGTCGACAAACTCTTCGACCGAGAATGACCCAGGTAGCTGTTAGACACAGCAGACAAGGTAGTTGGGAGTCGGATTAGAACATTATATACACTTGCTCCAGACAGTCCCTCGGTCGACAAGTCCTCGACCGAGAAGGACTCTCGGTCGACAATTCTTTGACCGAGAAGAGTTCTGTCTGCACTTTTCAGAGTTAATTAACTAGTTGTTGTTAAAGCAACTAATGGTTACCTAACGGCTAGTTAAGCACTAAGAACCTCCTAAAAGTGTCTAGAACGTCCTTATGCATCCATAGGCCATTCCTATAAATAGGACAAGCCATAAGACACCCAAAATATACTTGTGTAATACTTGAGCTTTCATACTTGCAAATTGGCAATCTGTTTTAAGCAATTGAGCAACACTAGTATTTGCTACTCATTCCCTTTGCTCCAAATTCGTGTCCTATAGGCTAACATCTCCTATCCACTAAACCTACACTTCCATACTCATTGGTTAGGAGATCAACATGTTTGATATAGGAAATCAAGCCTTGTGCTTCAAGTGGTAATTGTAATTTCTATTTCCTTTCTTGTTCTTTTTTATTGTTTGTACTCTCCTTGCTACTCCTAGGGTTGGAGGCTGCGGATTGGAGAGAGTTTGATCTTCTTGGTGAAGAAGGAAATCTGTGGACTACTTCTAGAAGGATGTCTCAACGGGAAGCTACTTCAAGAGGAAGGCTACTTCAAGGGGGAGCTTGAAGTTACTTCAAGGAAGGTTGCTTCAAGGTTGGTGACACTATTTCAAGGTGAAGGTTGTCCAAAGGGTGTTGAAAGTGTTGTAATTTTATGTAATATCCTTGCGAGGTAATAAAATTAAATACTTTCAAAATCCCGGTTGGGTAAGCAACCGGGTAGTGGATTGACTGCCTTAGTATTTGCTAAGGTTGGAACCACTCTAAACACCTTGTCTCCTTCTTATTATCTCAATTGTGGTTTTTGAGTTGAATTATTTTAAAATATCTATAAAACCCTATTCACCCCCCCCCTCTAGTGGTTTTTCATTTGGTATCATAGTAGGGCTTCAAGGAACTCTAATCGAGTCTTGAAGAATGAAGAGTGGTGGTGTCTACAACCGCAAGCAAAGGAAAAGCATGGACCAATCTTCAACAAGTTGCAATTGGTGCTTAGGAACAAGGCACACTACACCTAGCTATCCATGGAGGTCAAAGAAGGAAAATGTGCATAAAGAATGCCTTATTACTACAATAAGTGAAGAAGAAGAAGAAGAGGTAAGCCTTTTTTATTTACCTAAAGAAGACCTAATTGCTAGTCTTGAAGAGACACATAATAAGTATATTGAGTGCAAGAAGAAATTAAAGATATCTAATAAAACAAATGATGAGTTACATTCTAAACTTCTTGCTCTCACATCTGAAAATGAAGATCTCTAAAAGGTTATTGAAGATCATGATATTAAGTTGAAATCTGTAGAAGCAAATTGCAATCTTCTTTCCCTAGAAAAGTTAAACATGCAAACTCAAGTAAATGATCTTCAAAAACAACATGTGTTGTGTACACTTCTAGATTATGATATTATTGTGAAAGAAAGAGATTCTTTGTTATCTAATCTAGATCAAGCAAAGTTAGATATCAAGAAGAGAATGGATGAGATTGTTAAGCTGCAACAAGAAGTTAGTAGTTTGATTAACAATGATACTCTTGATAAAATCTTAAATGATTCTTATCGTCAAATTGGAAGGAGAGGACTAGATTATAAGCCTAAAGGAAAATCTTACCAAAAATCTAGTTGGAGAAAGAGACAAGTGCTAGAGAATCAATCTATGAATATATCTAGAGGCAAATATACATATGTACCCAAGAACAACCAAGAACAAAATCATAGAAAGAGATATGAGTTTGATTCTATATGTTGCCATTATTGCTTACGTCTTGGACATTATTCGTTCTCATGTCCTTACAAGAAAAAGGATGTTGAATTAGTATAGGTTCCAAAACCCCCAAACTAAATGAACAAAATTAAGTTGAGATATGACCAAAGACTCTAAGTTGTATATCTCTATGTATATCTCAACTTAACATAATGAGATAACAAATTGATTCAAGCAATTAAAATTTCTAACTTGAAAAATATACATTTTAAACAAATCTGCAGAGACACATCTTTGAAAATTTGTCTTAATTAGGGTCCTCAAAATAGAAAGATTTGACTATGATTAGTTGAGATTTGATCTAAATGTTACTTTGATATTCATATGTTTTATCTCAACTAAACTAAGTTTTCAAATTGCATAATTGAATTGAAAATGACTTATGATTTACTTGTAAACAATAACTGAAAATAGTACAGAAGCATTCTCGGTCGAGAAACTGTTCAACCGAGAACACTATCGGTCGAGAATTATTCGACCGAGCAGGTTACTGTTTTGATGTTTGCAACAAATCTGATAAAACCTATACAAACAGAAGCATTCTCGGTCGAGAAAAAGGTCGAACGAGATAAATTCGGTCGACAAAAAGTTCGACCGAACCAAGTTCTGTTGAACCTGTTTTAATTAATCTAGCTTTGCTATCAATTTGTTGTTAATGATTGATTTAATATGCAAATTAAGAATAAATCTTGGAGATCATCTTTTAATCAAGACATATTAATCTTTCGCATCATGAATTGTTGAATGAAGGTATAACATTATGTATATGAAATCCTTAAACATATTTTGCAAAAGTTCTATATGAAGATTGATATTGAACATACTTTCTTCATTAATTGACAAAGTTTGTTAAATATGTTCATTTACATGGTTTGTCTTAAAATTTGAAAATCAATGAACAATAAATGAGTTTATTTTGGTTTAGCTTAAAATAGAAAATTTTGAACCATGTTGAATTAATCAAGGAAATTACTGCTTTAACATAGTCTACATGGTTTACTCTAAGTATTTCTTGTTTTATCTATGATAAAGGAACCATGTGTATTAAAATTTAATTGGTCATAATCATTATATTTCATGGAATAATATGCTTCTATCTTGATCATTGTATTGTGGATATGCTTCTACTGTTCTATCAAAATAATTGTGCCATGATCATTATGTTTTACTAATTTGTCTAAAATAATCTTTGATCCATACATACAAACCATGAATGGATATTGGTTGTGATCATTTTGATTGAGCTCATATGAAGATGCCATTTTGCATAAACTTTATGGCAAAAATGCATTTTTTAATTGAAAATTTGCAGAAATTATACTTCACATGTCCAAACTGGAAATCTGTAGAAAATTGCCTCTTGGTTGAATTTAAGTTTGATCAAGGGGCGCTATGGTCGAAGTCAAGGTCGACCTCAAATAAGCTTGACAAAATGCTTATTTGTAAATCGTTTTATTGCACTAATCTTAGTACCTTAACTCATCATATTGAAAAAGGTCAAAATCAAATCTTAAAAACTAGCTATGACCTTAGAATTGTTCAAATATCTTAGAAAATGATTACATTATTACTCCCCTAGAAGATATGCATATGTGATCTACAAATATAGTCTCTCACTTGCATTAAAAACTAGCTCAAAACTTCATCCACAGCAACTTCGTCGGTCAGTAAAAATCTCGACCGAGACATACTCGGTCGATGAATTCGTCGACCGAAGACATCTCGGTTGATTATACTTCTCGACCGATACTCACCAAGTCAATGTTGTAAAGTCAAATCTAGACATATTCCCGATCGACAAAATGTTCGACCGAGTCCACATCGGTTGATAAAATTGTCGACTGAGGCCAACCTTGTGAAACCCCATTCGCGTGCATTAAAAGGCAATCTTCTGATTAAAATATAAATAAATAAATAAATAAATAATATCGCAATGGCTACTTTTCAATTGACCATTAGACGACCGAGAGGAGCGTCTGCAGAAATGACCATTGCAGTCGTCGGTCGACAAATTGTCGACCAAAATGGGTTCTGTTTTGCTATAAATAAAGCCCAAAACGACCCCATTCTTCACAAATTTACATTCTCACTTCTCTAGCTCCTCTCTAGTGCATTCTTGTGCAAATTTTTAGCTTCTCTACACCCAATTCTTGCCTTACTACTTCTCCACTTCAAAGCAACAAGATGGCTTCCTCATCATCACGTGGAAAGAAGCAAGTCGCAGCTAGGAAAGGAAGGATGGTCTCTCCAGTGTTGCTGTTCATCAACAACATTCCATTCAACGACGCAGCTGCCGACGATCGTTACCTTAGGCTATCCTCAAGAACCCCTCTTCCACGACGGCCACTCGACATCATGGACTTCCACAACATTGTTGATCTGGAGGAAATCTTTGACGTGCAACATCTATCTGAATTTCTGAATACCTCCTTCCATTCCTACTCCTCAAAAGTAGTTAACGAATTCTATGCCAACTTAACTCCACATCCTGACCACGATTCCTTCTCTTCTATGGTTAATGGGTATGGATTTCATTTTTCCAAGGAGGGCATTCTTAGCATGCTTAACATAGATATAGATGACTATAAAAATTTTATTGATCTCACCACCGGAAATCCACTAAATAAACTTTCTCAAGATGACACTACCACTAGCTTAAGTGACATTAAAAGAGACATATTTCTATCCAATACCACTTGCCATGAAGATAGGGGTACATATTATGCCATCAACTTGAAACCTGAAGCTAGGATAGTAAACCTCATTGTTGCCACCAATATCCATCCTAGGGCAAATAAATCTAAAGTACCCACTTTTCGCATGTACCTTATCTATGCCATCCCAAAAGGTATCCCCATAAATTTCATTCATATCATTCTTAAGAATATGATTGAATTCTCTGGAAATCCACCTTATGCCGATTTTGTTTGCCAAATCACTCAACATTTTCTTAAGAAGAATATTGAGGACCTAGGTTATACATGGGATAGGAAACCTCAGAAGATAAGTAAAAATACAGTAGAGAAGATGGGGATCAATTTTGTCCACAAAAGGGCTAGGACTAAAGGGGAGACATCCACTCAAGATATACCTCCACCACCTCCTCCTACTAACCTACCCCATGATCCTATCACAAACACTTTGACATACATAGCTGGATCTCAATATCACCTAAGTAGGCAATTGGATTACAATCATCCTGCCATGACTTATTTAAATCAAAGGATTCAAGCCCTTTCTCCTGAACAACCAGATGAATATCCATATTCACTTAATCCTGGCATGCTAAACCCATACAATCCTTCCTACAATTACTATCAAATTCCACCTTCACCATCTCCTGACCTCACTCATACTCAGTTTTCTCCAATTCAACTCCAAGATATTGATGCCCACTTTTTCTTCGATCGTGTTCCCACCTTCTTGGAGGCTTATGCTTCAACCAAGACAGGTGCCTTGGAGTGGAAGACACTGGTTAAATACTATGGAGTTGAGTCCTTTCTTGGAAAAGACCCGAAAATTGATGTAATCCTTCGGTCTTTTTAGTGAGATCATGAGATGAATGGCTATCTTTGTAATGTTTGTAATGGATATCTTTTCATAAACAAGTATGTCATGATTTATGGGTCATCTTATGAATTGTATGAGCACCAAGGTTTTATGAATAAAAGTATTTTCTATGGCTTCATTTGGACATATCCTTGTTATATAAGAATATTATAGTAGAGCATAAAAATTAGGGGGAGTAATATATGCAATGAACCTAAAAGGATCCCATTCTTTGCAAATGATTGAAAAATAAATTATGGCTAAATTTGACAATGCGTAGTGTCCATCACTTGTTTTTAAAATTGAATATCTCTTTAAGGGGGAGCATAGCATAAAATTAAGGGGGAGTAATAAAGATTCATACTAAATAATTATCTTGGATATCCTTTTTGAAATGAAAAAGGGGGAGAAATAAATGTAAATCTTAAAATGGTAACTTTGGAAAACTCAATGAGTTTCATAATCTCTTGGCTTTACATTAAAGGTTGCTATATTCCCTAAGAATTGGATTTTATGTTCCATACTTATTTGGGAATAATAAGCACACATTTCATAAATAAGAGAAGAATTCACAAAGTAAATCTCAGGTATGAAACTCAATTCATTTTAAAAGACTAGTTGATTTATATTTTGGAAATGTTTGTCATCTTCAAAAATGGGGAGATTGTTGGCTAAATGGGCATATTATAATCTCTTTGTTTTGATTATGACAAACATTTCATTCTTGTGGATCTAACGTACTACTTGAGTGTTGCAGGAATTAGGTGGATGACATACAACTTAGAAGATCTATATGCTCAAATTGCTTTAATGCATGATTGTAATCAAATGTAAAAACTTATACAAGTATATAATGTACAAGTACTTAGATATCATGTAAATCAAGTGTGTAGATCTTCCCTAGTCAATCACAACACTTATATAGGTCATCCCCTACAATAGTGTCACAACTGCACACTCATACACACACTAAGTACTTAGTTTAAAACATTGAAACAGGGTTAATCTCGGTCGACAAAATTCTTGACTGAGACACTCTCGGTCGACAAACTCTTCGACCGAGAATGACCCAGGTAGCTGTTAGACACAGTAGACAAGGTAGTTGGGAGTTGTATTAGAACGTTATATACACTTGCTCCAGACAGTACCTCAGTCGACAAGTCATCGACCGAGAAGGACTCTCGGTCGACAATTCTTCGACCGAGAAGAGTTCTGTCTGCACTTTTCAGAGTTAATTAACTAGTCATTGTTAAAGCAACTAATGGTTACCTAACAGCTAGTTAAGCACTAAGAACCCCCTAGAAAGTGTCTATAACGTCCTTAAGCAACCATAGGTCATTCCTATAAATAGGACAAGGCATAGGACACCCAAAATACACTTGTGCAATACTTGAGCTTTCATACTTGCAAATTGGCAATCTGTTTTAAGCAATTGAGCAACACTAGTATTTGCTACTCATTCCCTTTGCTCCAAATTCGTGTCCTATAGGCTAGCATCTCCTATCCACTAAACCTACACTTCCATACTCATTGGTTAGGAGATCAATACACTTGATATAGGAAATCAAGCCTTGTGCTTCAAGTGGTAATTGTAATTTCTATTTCCTTTCTTGTTCTTTCTTATTGCTTGTACTCTCCTTGCTACTCCTAGGGTTGGAGGTTGCAGATTGGAGAGAGTTTGATCTTCTTGGTGAAGAAGGAGATCTTTGGACTACTTCTAGAAGGCTATCTCAACAGGAAGCTACTTCAAGAGGAAGGCTACTTCAAGGGGGAACTTGAAGTTACTTCAAGGAAGGCTTCTTCAAGGTTGGTGAGACTACTTCAAGGTGAAGGTTGTCCAAAGGGTGTTGAAAGTGTTGTAATTTTATGTAATATCCTTGCGAGGTAATAAAATTAAATACTTTCAAAATCCCAGTTGGGTAAGCAACCGGGTAGTGGTTTGACTGCCTTAGTATTTGCTAAGGTTGGAACCCCTCTAAACACCTTGTCTAAATGTATTGAAAGCTTTTAAGTAAAATCATATCTTCAGAGAAACCTAGGGGTTTCAATAGAATTGAGTTCATATGCTCCCCCTCAACTGATTCTAGTGGATTTCTCATACTCCCCCTCAATTGATGCTATTTCTCTTGTATGGTTAGCTTTCATAACATTTATAGAATATTATGTCTTCTACACATATATGTCTTCTCCCATTTTACCTTCTCCCCCTTATATGGACATACTTCTCCTCTTTATGTAAGACATGCCTTCTCCATGTTTTGTCAAAAGAAGACATACCTTACTCCCCCTTTGTCATTTCAAAAAGTGGGTAATGAAGAAATAAGAACACCACTTGTTAAAGGAAAGGAGATAACAAAAAGTTATATAAGGAGAGTAGAAGAGCACAGATAGGGGCTTGTCCAATCATAGAAATAAAAGCAAGTTAAGGCATATACTTGAACAACCCAAAATGCAAGATAAAGTGTTGCAGAACAACAATAAAATGCAATTTTGACCATCAAGATGACATAATTTGCCCAAAAAGTGTCAGGGCTCATGGCAAAGCGATGAGCCTTGCTCAGAAGGTCGTTTCTGCATAAAAACACTACTCTTGCAGCAAAAATTGAAACTAGAGCAAAGTCTGCATAAAATATAAAAAATACTCCAATTTCTACATATAATGTAGTTATATGTGCCCTGCATCACAATGTTATGCAATCAACTCAAGATAGTAGATATGCAATTCAAGGAACAAGCTTGAGCATGTATGAGACAAGATACAAGCATAGCATATAGATGAGTAAAGATGCCAATTATAAACAAGGCTAGAACTACATGTACACGAACTTCTAGTAGATGATATCACAAGTTAGGACTACTAGTAGGATCTAGATCATAGCAAGAGATACCAAAAGATACACAAGATAAAGAAAGCTATGAGTAGATGTAGAGATATATCCATACAAAAAGATAAGCAATTTTAGAAACATGAAAGGATATTACTCACTAACAAATATGCATCATTACCAAAGGATGATTACCACTAAGAACCTCAAGGTTGTATCAACATAAGATATACATCTAGATAGATGTAGCAAGTTAGAGCACAATGGAAGCAATTTAAGACACATCCAAAGATATCATCATCAAAACCTGCAAAGCAACTCAAAGCAAGTAATTGCAAGATATAGGTATACCAACTTAGAGAAATTAGAGAGATAGAGTTGTAAGCAAGATAGCCAATAGAACATGGCAATATGCATACATAAAGGTACCAAATGAGAGTGTCAAAGAATAAGGCTATTGGTTGAGAAAATCTAGTTGAGAGGGAAATTCTCATTCAATAAGCCAAATGTATATTCTGTGCATAGTGTTATCGGTCAAGTTCTATGTATTGACAACTCGACCGATGACAGTTGTTGGAAACACCCATCGGTGCCTATCGGTCGAGTTTCAAATAGGGCAAACTCGACCGACAGAGCTGCTATCAAAAAGCACATATATTTCATAAAAACATATTTAGAGGCATGCTGAAGATATAATCCATATCCAAACATGTGTAAGCAAGTTAGTAATGCACTATGAAAGCATTATAAATAGTTTTTGAGCAAGAGTGTGAAGAGAATCACAAAATACCACTTTTGACTCAAAAACCACATGCATAGTGCACACTAACTTGACAAAAACATGTTAGAAATGGTTATAAGAAAGAAAAGCATTACCTTTGTTCTTACCATTCCATTTTCCACTTGTTGTCACCCTCTACACATCTCACCTTTCTTCTTTCATGTGGATTGAGAAATCAATTTGCAATTCAATAGCTCAAGTCAATTCATTTGCATGTGACCTGCAAGAAGAAAGATGAAATGGTCCCCAATCATGTTTTTGGGTCCAGAGGGGTTAGCTTAGCAACCCAAGTCCTATTTCTCTTAGATGCTTTCCTAAAAGGACAACAAGTAGAATAATGACCAATATTATTGCAATAGTTGCATGTGCCCATAGTATTGGAACTAGAGGATTCCCCATGGAATATTGGAGGTCCTTTATCTTTGTTGTTCCTTTGACTACTATCATACCCTAAACCATGTCTATCAATTTGTTTAGTAGTATGGTGTAGGATGTCATTAAGATTCTTTTTACCAACTAAGAATTTTTGCAAAGAAGATCTCAAACCATCATTATCATGCATGAGAGAAGTAATAGTAGAAGACAAATGATTGATATTATCTCTAACATGCAGAAGATCATTTTCTAAGCAAAGAGATTTAGTTAAATAAGAATATCTATCAATATGAAGAGAAGCAACATCATTCTCTCTACTAGTAGAACTAGAACAAGATTCATGCACATTGATTTTAGCAAGCAAGGAGGCATTTTCTGTTTCAAGCAAAGCAATCTTAGAAAGAGAAAAACCATTTTCAGATTCTAATTCTTGCAACAACAAAAAATCATTTTCCATGTTTTCATATTTAAGAACATCAATATCATGCATGAGAGAATCAATAATTAAAGTATGCTCTTCATTAGAACTAGGCATAAGTGGTTGAGCTTATAGAAATCTAATCTTATCAAGCAAATTAGCATTTTTAAGTTTAAGAGAGTCTACTTGGCTAAGACAAGAATTTTTATCATCAAGCAAGTAAGAATTAGCGTGTTCAAGATCATCTAGTTCTACATGCATATTACCAACAATTCTAGCAAGGTTTTTCTTTTTTTTTCTTTTATAAGACTTAAGAGAGGTACAAAAATCATGAATAATAGTAATCAAAGATTCTTTATCTAAAGAGTTTAGATTTACCTCACTTGAATCTTCACTTGTTGATTCCATAAGAGCAAAATGGCATTCTCCTTCATCACTAGAGCTTGAGCTTGATCCATCACTTGAATCTTCACTTGAGCTTGAGTTGGAGGAGTCACTTGAGCTTGAGTGCCATTTCTCCTTCTTCTTGTACTTCTCTTCTCTTCTCTAGTGAAGATGGGTCTTTTTGCCTTGTGGGCAATCTTCCTTGTAGTGACCCTTCTTTCCACATGTGAAGCACCAGATGGAGAAGGATTTGCCTTTGTAGAGTTTACCCTTGGCGTACATGGCATCTTCGTTAACTTGAGAGGATGGAGAAGTTTGTCCCATGATAGCTTCAATTTGAGCCTTCATTTCAGCCTTTTTCATTCTCTTTAGCTCTTTCTTCTCTTGTATTTCAATTTCTTCTCTTTTGTCAAATGTGACCATGTGCTAGTAGATTTCCAATGAGCTCTTCAATATGGACATCCTTAAGAGACCTTGCTTCTTCAATGGAAGTCAACTTGGGTTCCTACCTCTTAGGAAGAGTTCTAAGGATCTTTGAGTTGATCTCTCCACTAGACATAGGATGACCTAGAATAGCAAGACCATTCACAATGGTTTTGAGCCTTGAGTACATGTTGGCTATTCTCTCATCCTTTCCCATCTTGAAGCTCTCAAGCAGCCCTTTGAGCATGTAGACTTTACTTTCCATCACTTGATTTGTCCCCTCATAAGTGATGAATAGCTTTCTCCATACCTCATAGGCTGTTTCACATGAAGAAATCTGGTTGAACTCGGTGGGGGTCATAGAGGCATAGAGGATGTGCATGGCTCTAGTATTCAAGGTTGCTTTTTTAAAGGTAGCATCATCCCATACTTCAATCTTTGTCTTTAGTAGCTTGTATGGGATGTTCACCATTTGCCACATCTCAAGACTTGATCCTTAGATGTAGAATTGAAGCCTTCTTCTCCAATAGAGGAAATCATTCCCATAAAAGATTGGAAGGGTGATCAAGTATCTCCTTCCTTGGTAGTCACCCATCTTCTCCTACTTGTTGAAGTATGCTTGGAGAAGCCCGCTCTGATACCAATTGTTGGATCCTAGATGGTTGATTAGATGCTCTAGAAGGGGGGTGAATAGAGCTGAATGCACTTAAACAAAATTCATTAGACCTTCAAGATAAGGTTGCTAAATAGGAAATTTGAGGGCAACTAAAACATGCATAGCAAGGATGAGAGAGATTGAGCAAATGCAAGTAGACAAGCTATTTAGAGTGGTTCCACACTTCAAACTAGAAGTATGTCAGTCCACTTACCTAGAGAGGTCAACCTCTAGGATTTCTTAACCTTGCACCTTCATTATATTCATTATAAGAGATACAATACATGACCACCAAAGGACTTACCTATCCAATACAAAGAGTCTTCAACCTTACCAAGGACTTACTCACTTTGCAAGGAGTCTTCCGCCTTCTTCCAAGGACTTACCTACTCTTGCACAAGTCTTCAGCCTTGTAGGAAATACCCACTCTTCTTGGATCTTCCACCTTTGACTTCACCTTCACTCGAATAAGATTCCACCAAGGACTTACCCACTTGAGCAAGGAGTCTTCTGCCTTCACCAAGGGCTTACCCACTCTAGCTCCAAGTCTTTAGCCTTGATATTCACCAAGGGACGCCTTCCCTTGTTCTTCTTCACCTTTCTTAGCCAAGAGAGAGATCCTTCATCTTCATGGTGGAAAATAGAGATGGGGAGGTGGTGGAAGTGAGAGCCTCACAAGATATACATGTAGGACTAGCTCTCTTACATATTTCCTACTCACTCTAATGAATGTAGTAAGTAATTAACCTTAGAGAGATAGAGGAGGTTGTAGGATCATTATACTATAGAATAGGGACCTTAATAGTGAATGCTCAACCTTAGAATGAAGCCCAAGGGGTCCTATTTATAGTTGGGGATGCCTCTTAACCTTTGAGAACATTTGAGAATGAAAACTAGCCATTTTGTGGCTTGTAACGGATATATTTTCACTTGTTGCAACTCCACAATGGCTAGAAGCACTTTTCTGCACTTTTCCGTACAGTGCAATCGGTCGAGTTTCTATAAAGGTAACTCGACCGATAGAGTAAAAGACAAAGCCGATATTCAGACCATCAGTCGAGTTTGTCCTGTGGAAACTCGACCGACCAATGAAAGTTGAATTGGTCAGGTACTCCATCGGTCGAGTTCTGTGAAACCACAACTTGACGGATCAAAAGTCATTTTCAAGATCCAATCAGGATCGGTCGAGTTTGCAACTCACAGAACTCGAACGATGAACAGCCTGATGTGAATTTTGGAAAATGGCTTTTCAGTGCTTAAACATTCGATCTAAGTGATCCTAATTTTTTCTAAGCTTAATTACAAGTCATACAATCATTACAAGTGATTTACAACATGATTCTAATGGATTTATATCATATTACAAAAACTTGCACTTGTATTGACTTTGACTTGTCTTTTCTCCAATTTGAGATGTGTAAGTTAGGGCATTTGGAGTGTGTCTATACCTAATCTGAAATCACTCAAGTAGAGACATTAGACACCAATATGCGGAATGGTTAGTCATCATCAAAACATGGGTTTAGTCAATTTATACGTGAGTCAACATTGACCTAATTGACCTTGAGTCAACAGGGACCAACGGGGTGAGACAAAAGTCCCACTGAAAGATATAACTCTCCGCAAACAATATTATTATCACAGGTAAATAGTATAAAATTGAGCAGATGATCTTTTATATTAATAATCAAGATTAATTAGTGTTTATAAGTAGAACAGAGCAATATCATCTTTTAAAGCAATGAGCTATCTACGATAGAGCAATAAATCATATATTCACTTTATAAGGAATACGAAGAACACATATAACATCTATCAGTTTAAGATGTATAAAAGTAATGTAACATCAACCCATGTTTTTGTATTCAGTCCTTAAACAAATACACTACATGGTTGATTACATATTTACAATCACACTTATGCCCTGAGGAGATGAGGTATACCCTCATGCTCCAACCGACCACAGCTATGTAAAGTATCGGTAAGGGCCAGATTCTAAGACCTCACATGTCTCAGTCAGTTGAGACCAATGGCAGTGACATCACGTGTCAAATTGTAATTAGCTTGCCAGGGTATAGTGGCATCTTCGATATAGAGTTACAGCCGCAACATGCACTCTCTTTGGGGAGATCACACAGCAACCCCGATATATTTTCTTTAGGAAGATCACACAGCAACCCGGTATATGAGGAAAAGATCACACAACAACCCCTATTTGGATGTAAGGATATTTTCACCCATCACCCCCACATATTCAAAAATATGCTCTCTGAGTTAAACTCGTTTCACCATTCAGCAAATTCTGACACTAAATGGATCTATGGCCAGGGCAACTACATGATAAGGTTCCACTTTATTAATTAGGTGCATTATAGTATATTTCAGCATCAACCAAGTTATAAACATGAATTATAATAGATGTTATAAAGAAAGGTGTAATACATTTATCAAGTACTTTCATAATCTTTGGAACACACTGAATGCATAACACTCGGGATCTCAATCCCTTATCACATTATTGGGAATTTTCATCCCTTAGCATTATCATCATCATGATTTCTAGATCTGGGCATTCAAACCCTTAGTTCATCACTAAACATTGTCACCTCTTATCAGGTAACTATTACCTCTAGGTCCTCAGACCCAGGTATACATTATACTTGTTGCACAAAAATTTCACATGGCTCACAAGGCCCATTTAATTTGTATCATACGAAACATCATAGCTCATACTTGGATATGCTCATCATCTTATGATACCTGCATGGTTAGTATGTCATGATAAAAAAACTATATCAAGTACATATCATCACCATGCAATACAAGAGAAATACAACCTTCACATTATTAGGGTTAGGGTTTCCCTTTTCTTTAGCCTATTAGGGTTTTTTATTGTCGGGGAAACCCACCCCCTAGGCGGAGTCCCAGATAGCAGGGATGGTAAACTCGGGAGACTCGTGCGCCCGCACACCGGTATCTCAATAAGTCGCATCAGAGGTCAGTTGACGCTGCGGGAAATTCATTTCTGAGTAGTGCTTCCAGCGGGAGTCGAACCTGAGACCCTTCGTGAGGGGCCTCGAGCTGCGACCAGCTGAGCTACTGCTCTCCGGCTAGCCTATTAGGGTTTCAAGTTCATATTATCAATAATCAAAACCCTAATTCATAGCTCCACACATATTAGGAGCATACATTGATATCATAAGTATTCAATCATACTTGTTTATTCTCATCATTTATCATTAAATGATTATCACACAAAGTATGAGTTTCTATCCCATCTTCACTAGGATATTGATTACATCATACTTTATTAAGTTGGATCAACCCTTTTCTCAAGGTACATTGTCCTACACTTATCAAAATGCATTCAACTCTTTACATCTTGATGTATCATTTGACATAACACACTTCATGTGTGACTCAATCAAGTATATCGGATTTGATGTGCTTATCTCCATATCGGTTTTGAAGTGCTTCCACCAAATTGGGCAAGAGGTGTGTGCTTACACCTTATTGGGAAAGGGGTGTGTGCTTCCTCCATATCGAGCAAGAGGTGTGTTCTTCCATTGTATCGGGCAAGAGGTGTGTGCTTCCACCATATCGGGTAAGAGGTGTGTGCTTCCACAATATCGGGCAAGAGGTGTGTGCTTCCACCATATCAGGCAAGAGGTGTGTGTGTGTGTCACTTATATCGAGTTACTCAAGTGTAGGGTTTTGCATATCGGGCAAGAGGGGTGTGTGTGTCACTTATATCAGGTTACGCAAGTGTAGGGTTTTGCATATCGGGTTAGACCCTTATGCTCATACCTTTTTAAACCTTCAAAGTATCAACCTACTTGTGTTGAGTGACAGCCTAGACAACTGGTTACTCCTTTTTCAACCAACCCAAAAGTACAAAATGATAGGGGTGTGGGGTTCCAAGTTATAACAGATTTCATATCACCATATTGGGTTTAATTACCATATCAAGTTAGAGGTGCTTCAATCTGATATCGATTTGTGCCATGATGATGTAATCATCATCAAGCTCTAGACATTCGTCCCTTACTATTCTAGTTCATGGACAACAGTCCTATACAACTATTAGAACTCATAGATTCATAAATTATTCAAGAAAAATCGAAATTGAAAGTAGATCAACAAGTAAGCAAGATTGAAGGTGAATAATAACATGATTGGGTTCAAGTTATATACCCCGCCTCAAGAACAACTTCAAAGCTCCAAGCTCCAAGCTCCAAAGATTCATGTTCCCAAGGTTGAAGATGAACTTATAAAAGATCCAAGACTTGTTCACAACTCCTCTATATGCAAAGAATCACCATAGATAAGAACTTGGTGAAGAAGAAAAGAAAGGAAGAATCACAACCCGAGAATCATGCTTCAACCAAGGTTGAAGATGACCATGGCTTCACCATAAGCTTAAGGCTCGAGTTCCTCCTTGCTCCTTAAATACTATGCATGATATCTAAGAGAAAGAGAGTTGTAGGATTCGAAAAGTTTCACTAGTAGGTGAAAGGAGCGGTATATATAATAGAGGTTCATGAGAGAGTGTGTATAAGAGGTGTCATCACCTTATAGTACTAGGCAACACATGTCCATTCATGGGTTGACACATGTCCATGCATGCATACATATTTATCTTGACATGCAAAACTCTTAGGTATAATCTAAGTATAAGATTTTGGCCATTAGTTATCTTGTTGAACAAGATATATCAACTCAACATTACTCATAGACTTTTCCAAGAGTTTACAAAATGATATGGGACCTCCTCTATGGTTTTTTGGCCAATAGGCACTCCCATATAAGTCTACAACTCAATACAACTCATTTTAGGGTTTCAACTATACAACTCTTCTTGGTCTTTTCATCACCAAGAATACCATTACTCAAACATGATTCAAACATGGTGCCTATTTCTTTATCTCTCCTCTAGATGATTCTAATAGAGAGTAGGGATACTCTAGAGGTGATCATTTGCATATCAACCCTTCATTTTGGGTAAAATGCAATTTGCACCAAAACTGGTACACAAGGCACAAGCATCATTCAAACAAGCTCCAACTTGGAACTTAGGCTTTCCAAAAGCCACCCCTTAGTATCATTCTCTCTCTTATGATGATAAAGCACTTTAGTAACGTTCAAATGTGATATATTGCAATATAACCCCTCATCTTAGGTAAATTGTAATTTACACCCAAACTATCATTTTTTTTAAAGTATTTTTGAAAGTACCCAAACTATCATATAATGCACAAATAGTTTGCAAATAAGCTCAAACTTGAAAATTTAAACTCTCCTTGAGTCTTAATTACTTTTCAAAAGATTAAAAATAGTTTATAGATAACTTACTTAAGAAAAACTTCCAGATTTATGGCATAACCAAGGTCAAGGATGTCACAACTATCAACCTCTAACATGGATTTCGTCCCCAAAATCTTAAGAGAAAATAGAAGGGTACTTCCTCCTCATTTCTTCCTCCAGCTCCCGTGTGGCTTCTTCAATGCCATGGTGATTCCAGAGAACTTTCACAAGAACTATGTCTTTCTTTTTCAACTTCTTGATTCTTCTATCAAGAATCATCATTGGACCTTCCACATATGATATATCTTCATTCAATTCAACCTATACAGGTTGCAACACCAACTTTGTATCAAGATGACACTTTCTCAGTATAGATATATGAAACATTGGATGTAGTCTATGTAGCTCAGGTGGCAACTCCAACCTATAGGCTACTTTTCCAATCCATCTTGTCACTGGGTAAGGTCCCATAAATATAGGAGCTATCTTACCCTTTTTCCCAAATCTGAGAACACCTTTCCAAGGAAATCCCTTGAGACACACCGTGTCTCCAATTTAGAATTCTAAAGGTCTACGACGTTTATCGACATATGACTTCTATCTATCATGTGCAGCCTTCAACTGCTGTTGTATTACTTTAATCTTTTTAGTTGTCTGTTGCACTAATTCAGGACCCAGAAGTTGGTATTCTCCTATCTCATACTAGAATAACAGAGATCTACAACGTCTACCATATAAGGCTTCATATGGTGCCATATCAATACTTGTCTGATAACTATTGTTGTAGGCAAACTCTATTAAGCTCAAGTGTAAGTCCCAACTTCCTACAAACTTAAGAACACATGCCCTAAGAAAGTCCTCTAAAGTCTATTTAGTCCTTTCAGATTGTCCATCTGTCTGAGGGTGAAAAGTTTTGCTAAACTTTAACTACGTACCCAAGACTTTATGTAGTCATTCCCAAAAATGACTTGTAAATTGGGGACCTCTATTAGACACAATTGTGGCTGGAACTCCATGTAACTGCAATATCTCATGTATGTAGATCTATGCAAGTTTTTCAATAGTATAGGTTGTTTAAACAGGAATAAAATGTGTGGACTTAGTCAACATATCAACTATCACCCAAATGGAACCATGACTTTTGGTTGTTCTGGGTAGTCCAACCACAAAGTCCATTGTCACGTGATCCCATTCCCACTATGGTATAGGTATGGGTTGCAATGTTCTTGTAGGCTTCTGATGTTCTACTTTAACTTGCTGACACATTGGACACCGCATAACAAACTCAACTACATCCTTCTTCAAACCAGGCCACCAATACATATCTTTTAAGTTATGATACATTTTAGTACTCCCTGGATGCATTTCATACATGGATGAATGAGCTTCCTCCATAACTATCTTTCTTAAGTCATTGGCATCAGGTACTACCATCCTACCATGGTAACAGACTACCTCATCCTCTGACTCATGGAAACTGTCCCATTTCTCACACCATACTCTGACCTAATCTGCTGAATCACAGTATCAGCCCGTTGTGCCTCTTTAATCTATTGTCTCATAGTAGGTTTCACATGCAACTCGGCCAGCAATCTGACTAACAAAGATACTTTTAAATGTACATTTATTTGTCTCAAAGAGACAAACATGTCCCATATAAAGCACATTAAAGAATTCAATTGTGCTTTATCTATGGGTGGAGATGAAGATTTTCTACTTACTGCATCTGCCACTACATTAGCTCTTCCTGGATGATAATCAATTGTACAATCATAGTCCTTGATTAATTCTATCCAGCGGTGTTGTCTCATGTTCAACTCGTGTTGTGAGAAGATGTACTTTAAGTTTTTATGGTCTGTGAAAATCTGACACGTTTCTCCATAAAGATAATGCCTCCAAATCTTCAACGCATGGACCACTACAGTTAACTCTAGGTCATGTGTTAGATAATTCTCCTCATGTTTCTTAATCTGATAGGAAGTAAAAGAAACTACATGATCACTCTGCATCAGCACGCATCCTAGACCATTCTTAGAGGCGTCACAGAAAATAGTGTATCCTTTTCCCTACTCAAGTAAAACCAACAAAGGTGCACTAGTCAACCTTTCTTTCAAAAACTAGAAAGAATGCTGACACTTGTCATTCCAGACAAAAGGAACTTCCTTCATGGTTAACCTAGTTAGGGGTAATGTTGCATATCTGAAGTTTTTAATAAACCTTCTATAGTAACCTACCACACCTAGGAAACTGTGAATCTCAGTTGGTGTCTTGGGTTGTTCCCACTCTACAATAGATTTCACTTTCTTAGGTTCAACATGAATACCTAAAGTAGATATAACGTGTCCTAGAAAAGACACTTCTGACAACCAAAACTCACACTTGCTAAACTTAGCATATAGCTTGTGTTGTCTCAACAAAGTCAAGGCTTGACGAAGGTGTTGTTCTTGTTCTTGACCATCACTACTGTATATCAGGATGTCATCTATGAAGACCACTATGAACTTATCAAGGAATGGTCAGAAGATTCTATTTATCATCTCCATGAATGCAGTTGGTGCATTAGTTATTCCAGACAACATAACTACAAACTCATAATGATAGTACCTTGTCCTAAAGGCTGACTTAGGTATGTCATCCTCCTTGATATGTAACTGATGATATCATGACCTTAGATCTATCTTAGAGAACAATGTTGCACCATACAACTGGTCAAACAGATCATCTATCCTTGGCAGAGGATATTTGTTTTTTATAGTCACCTTGTTGAGATGTCTGTAGTCTATGCATAATCCCATACACCCATCCTTCTTTTTAACAAAAAGAACTAGAGCACCCCATGGCAAAGTACTTGGTTGAATAAAACCTTTCTCAAGCAATTCATGTAACTGTTTCTTGAGTTTTGCCATCTCGGCAGGCGCCATCCTATAAGGTGTTTGGGTTATTGGTTGCGTACTCAAAATTATATTAATCTTGAAATCAATCTCTCGAGGTGGAGGAATATCTCAAAATTCTTTAGGAAACACATCCTTGAATTCCCTGACAACAAGAATTTCAGGAAGACTAGGACTTTCTGCTTTGGTATCTACCACATGTGCCAAGAATTCTTCACATCCTTGTCGCATCAGTCTATCAGCTACCATTGATGATACTAGACAGGTTGGAAGAATCTTTATGTCCCCCTGAAAAACCCATGTCTCATCACTGTCTATGAGCATAGCTTGCTTGGAACCACAATCTAAGACAACCTTATACTTTTCTAGGGTATCCATCCCAAGAATTACATCAAACTCGTACATCTCAAGTGGTATAAGATCCACCTGAATGTTGTGTTCTGAAAAAGAAAGAACATAGGGAGAACATACCTCCCGCAACACTGTATATATGACTAACGGAGTTTCTAATAACAGATTATCTACTCTACAACTAACACTCATACTTCATTCATGAATCACTTATCAAGTGATAAAGGAATGTGTAGCACCTAGATCAATCAAAACATATACAAAGCAGGATGAAGACATATCAGAATGAAACAATTCCATCTGACCTGTCATGACTTGTGGATTGACTACAGCCTCCGGCTGATTCATTGCATAGAATCTCACTGTTGCATGTTGTCGACTCTATGCTCTGTTGTTTGGTACAGACTAACCTATTTGGGATGCATGTTCTCATGTTCCACTGCTAAACTATTGCCTCCAAGAGCATTGTTGACTCTATCTCTATGGTTGGGTTACCTCCATGTCTCTAACTGGACAATCCCATATCAAATGTCCCTCCTATCCACACTTGAAGCAGTTTCAGTTCTCCCATTGTGGCCTAGATGGTCCTATTACTGGCATTGATATCGTACTAAGGGCTCCACTTGGCAAAAAACTATGAACTCTACCCTTGCTTGACGTCCACTGTGTCTAAGCACTGAACCTCTGTGGTGATAATGGTGCAGGAAACTTCAGTTTCTTAAATCTTCTAGACCTCTGTCCCTGGAACTGGGCAGATCCTTTCCTACTGGTTAGCCTCACAATTCTGATAACACCAAAATTTACATATTTATGCTAAGAATTTATCTATGGTTTTGTTCACTATAGCCTTAATATGCCCAAATATCCCATGTTTCTTATCTTTTAGTAATTTAAATCATTACACAAATAAAGTTGCTCAAACTAGCCAATTTTGGGACTTGAAGACACCAAACTTGAAAAGACATCTATCCTCTAAGATCCTCCCCCAACAACTGGTTTTTGTAGCAGCAAGGTCTCCGTCCATCACAATCGCGACCGAGGTCTGGAGGACCACAATCTAGGTGAGTAGGATTGTGACCAAGAAGACCGACTTCGACCACGATCTGAAGCGACGTCGTGATCACAGGACTGATCGCGACTGCAGATCGAGCCCCAACTGTGGTGAATCCCCGACATCAATGTGACAGCAACCTCGACCATGCACCCCAAAACTAGGACCGCGAGGGAAACACCCCTTGACTAGGTCAAACTACAGTCGGGGGAGGTACCTCGACAAAAGACCACGATCGAGTGAGGACCACAATAGGAGGTCATCACCACGGTCGTGGTGATTAAGGCTGTGACCTGGATTAGCACTATAATGGCCCTGTCTATAAATACCCGACCCTCTCCACCTGAAGAAGTGTTCTGATCTGGGGAGTTTTTCCACCTTATGGTTCTGACCTTGTGAGGTCTCAGAGCCCTATGGGAGAGTCTGGAGGTCTGAGAAGGTCAAAGTGCTCGTTCTATGCCTGTCTCTTCAGCGTGCTTCCATTCCCCACCATCTTCCACCTATAGTCTTAGCTCTCCAAAGGTGGAAGCTGAGGAGAGAGAAGACCGAGGATCCTCTTCGAGAGAGAAGGAGAATGTCCACACCATCATCTTTCACCCCCATCCACCAACCAAGTTGTTTGTCGGGGCGGGTCTAGAGAGTAAGGAGGCCAAGGAGCCCAAAAGATCCTATATTGAGGCTAGGGAGCGAGAGCCACCTCTCCTCTATGGGCTAAATCTCTTCTTATTCTCCTTTCTTCTATGGTTCTCCTTCGTCTCTGTACAAATAATGTTCTTTCATCTTTGTTCAGTGCCAACTATGCTTGTCGATGGCTAGTTGAGCTCCTTCTTGGCTATGTAACCCGTTTTGGTCATGTTCATGTACTTTTACCTTAAGTAAGTAGTTTTGTTTCAAATCTAACACATTTTATGTTCTATCTCCTCTTTCTAGTTATGATTGCTAGTTTGGTTGATCTCTTTCTTGCCTGAACTGCTATTTCTACCTATATCGAGAGATTTGTTGTAGAAATAGACAAGAGAAGATAGTTTGGATCAAAATCTAAAAGGAGAACAGCTCAAGGTCGTCTGTTCCTAACATCCCAGAGTAATCTAGACTTGAGAGGGTATCTAGAATATTCTAAGATGTTGGTCTATCAACCTTGAGAGAGGTTTCATATCATCAATGGGTTTTAGTCATGCTAAGCGAGAGCGAGTGGGATGATCCCATAGGAACAGGTACCACGATGCGTACTAGGTTTGGATGTAATTTGCTTGCCGGGGTGTTCGAGTGTTGTCTAAGCCTGAGAACGGGTGCATAGACTGCCCAATTTTTTGTTACATAGCCGAGAACTTCTTTCTCTCTGATTTAGAAGAATCTTGCGGACTCTGTTTTGTTTTCTTTGTTTTTTTATTTCCTTTCGTGACAATTTGCTAGACTAGTTATAGCCCCTTACTTCCCTCAAATATCGTCTTGGCTTATCTAGACTCAAGAATGAAATCTCAAGAGTCTTAAACATTAGCACGTCCCTATGTTCGACCCCGTAATAAAGTTGTAGGTGTCCTTGGAGGTTTTGGGTTATAAATTTAAAGGTTTGATTCTTTCTTAATCTACCTCCCTTCCGTATGCGCGATTCGGGCAGATCAACTTTTTGGCGCCATTTTCAGGGAACATGGTTTTCCACATTTGCACACCTCAAAAGACTTTGTTCTGTCATTTTAAGCATGTATATACATGGTTTTTCTTTTATTTAAAAATACTTGTCCATATATATAGAATAGCTTTCCTTTTTCTTATACTTTTTCAGCCATGGACCTTGCTTCTGCAAGACAAGTCATCTTGTCCACCCATCCTCCTGAATTTTTCCGCAGTTCTGACAGCTGGCAAATAATTGAAAGTCATGTCTTGTAACTCGTCGAGCTATATTCACCTCCACCGTTGTCATATGTAGACGCTCCAATAGTAGAGATTGCTAGCCAGCCCTCGACTTTCGTGCTATTAGGGGATCAAGAGATGATTAAGGCAGTAGAGTTAGCTAGAGAAAGTGTTAATGCACTCACCTCCTTTTCTCCTCATCTCCGAGAAAATGTCAATCCACTCCAACAACTACTAGAAAGGCAGAATCATCAACTCCAAGTATCCACAGAGATCACATATCGCAGACCGCAGTAGAAGCATACTTCAAACTACTGAGTAAGGATTCACCCAAGCACATCAGTTTGATACAGTGAGTCTACAACAGGAGTGCAAGGAGGACTTGGTAAGTCTTGAAAGATTAGCTACCCAAGTCCAATAGCTTCATGATAAATATGTTGAACAAGATAGGAAGCTTCGAGAGCTCATTAATTTTTTTACCACACAATTACAAATGGCATTGCCTTACAATGAACACTTTAGTCATCAAGACCATTCCATTGGGTCTAAGGTAGAGTATGTCTCACCATCCGATTCGGATGATCAACTGGATTCATTGGGATTTTTTTGTGTAAACCAACCCACCTGGGAAAGCCCTTCCTTCTATCCAGATGATTCAGTCGATCAACCAATGGAAGATACAAGCCATGCGCATAAATGGTTTTATGATGACAATGATGAAGACACTTGCCCTCATTTTAATAGCCAAACAACCTCACAGCCAGAAGGTTGGATTGAGGAACTTGAGTCAAACATTGATCTGGACCATAGTGATAGCTCTCACATTAAGACTTGTCATTTAACCTTGAGCAGTACGCCCATCATGGTTTGAAACAATTTGTTTGATGACGACAACAACAACGACAACTGCTCAAATTGGAGCAGTGAATATACTGATGACGACGAGTTGGAGCAGCATGATCTGACACTTACCACCATCCCTAAAAAGGCTTGGGGGATATCGATGGAGTAGGATAGACAATCCACTACAACATGGTTGTTGAGCATGGAGACACCCTGGACCCTGCAGAAGGCGACAAACTTGGGGTGGTAGAATCTGGACAAACAGATCCCTTCGGGGATAGTTGTTCAAAAGATGATTGGATGACCCAGACTATAAATAAGAATTTTTCTGAGTATCTAACCTCAAGTTTAGAGGTGGATAGAGAAGAGAAGAGTCCTCCTGAAGACATCCAACCCCCCTCTCAGTCTCATCATGTGTCGACATCCTAGGACCTTCTCGTTCAAATTCATATTTCATAAGCTACCTTGAAGATGAGTTGTCAAAGAATTCAACCTAGTGCAGTTCAAGTAAATCACAACACAAGGATGACTTCACCATGTCACCAGATTTTATCCCTCTCTTCCAGAATCGGAAGGGGTCACCTCTCAGCATATGCTGCCACTACATGGTGAGCCCGAGAAGCGAGATACGGGTAACTCAGACCCCAAAACTATGAATTTGGGATCCAAGTGTAGGAGTCATAGGGTAGCCACCCCTTACTACCTACACAAATTTTCTTTGATATTTACCATTCATATATTTTGCAAAATAAAGTCAAATCTAAATTTTATCTTTACCCTAACTGCTAGAAATTTAGTTTATTTTGCATCATCTAGTTTTCTTTTAAAATTTTCATGCTCTCCCATCTCTGCACCCTAACAGCTATCTTTGGTCCATATCTTGTAAGAGGTTAATCGTCATTCCTTGTTGCTCTTCCATGGTGCTCGATTCTGATTTTACCCTCTAAAGGCTTCCCACCCTCATCCTTCCTCATGTGGTGCAGTTGGGACTGCGACCGTGGTCTAAAGGCAAGGACCATGACGGAGGCCTTCTAGCTAGACCATGACCGCAGTATGAAAGCCAAGACCGTGATCATGGTCATGCCTGAGTTAGACCATGATCGTAGGACAGTGAGACCGCGACTGCAGTTATGTTAGACTCGAGCGTGCTTTTTCGGCCTGACTGACCAACATGTCGGGTTGTCTCTGCCTTTTTGACCGACTGTTGCTCTTTTGACTGAGTTTTTCATCCCTTTTGATTGGGTATCCGATGCCTTTTTCTGATTTTTCCGCCGCTCTGTCCGCAACCTCACATAATTTGGAGCGACGTTGGGGTTGCGTGCCTGGCCTATAAATACCCCTGGGCCAAGGTATCGCCTTCGCGCCTAACCACTGAGTTCCCTCCACCATCGTGCTACTCTCTTCCCATTTCCCATCTTCCTCTCACTTCCTTCACTAGCTAGCAAGGAAGGTGCAGGCACGTCAGGACCAGCAACAACAACCACAGCCAGACCGCAACTGCAGTCTTTAAGTAGTGGCCCGGCATCTCCACCAACTGCACGCTTCAGGCTACACCAAGTTCGGTAACCTCAATCACGGTCTCCTAGATCGCGGTCCCCTCGGCCACAGTCATGGTCTCGTAGATCGCAGTCACCTTGTACACCGTGGTCGTGGTGACCAACCTACTCAGTCACAATATCAAAGTTGGTTTCACGGTCGCAGTCTCCTTAATCGCGATCGCACAGGTCGTGGTGCCAAGGCCAGTCACCGAGGTCGTAGTCTTCACCGAGGTCATGGTCCAGACCGTGGACGAGCTTGGAGTATCTTGAGGTAGCAACACCAACCTTCACCACAGTCAAGCCAGTCAAATCTGCATCAGAAGAAGTGACACCATGGATGCAATGAAAATTAGCTTTAAAACGCTTAAAAAGTCTATAACGTGAAAGAATGTGGAAGGAAGCTCCGTGTCACCATCAGAATATGGGAGCCCATACCCACACCACACCACTCGAACCACGAACCCGATATATGAAGATGAGGTTATGCTTTATACTCCAGGGTTTGGGTCACAAGAGACAGGTTCAGACTATCGCTACATATCCGGCACTCCTATGGATACCTACAATGGTGAGTCAGTCCAGGAAGCCTCTAGTGAGAGAACATGGATAGGACACTGTGACGATGAGCTCCAGACTTCGATGGGCCATCAGGAGAGCCCATCAGTTTTGCACAGAGCTTCATCTATAGGAGACCAGCATCTATGGTTAGCAGAATGGTTTACATCCTTGAGACAGTCAACTTCCTCATGTGATTCTATTCAAGGGAACAGACGCCACATTACTTATGGAGGTGTCAATCAAAGATCACTCCCCTCTCCTTTATTCAAGAGTATGAAGCAAAAGCAACACTTTGATACTCTAATCAGAGACAAGCGCATACTAGTGGACCCGAGATTTTTTATCCTAGAACACTCCTTAGACTCAGGATTCGAGAGTAGTTCGATAGATATCTTGCAGTCGTTGGGCTATAGGTCCTCGCGTATGCATAGTATAACGCCTACCATAGACTGACTTGTGAGTTTTATGCTACGCTAGAGACATCTAAGTATCACCAACACACTGCCTTGCATTTTCACCTCCTTAACTGTCACGCCCCAATCTCACATTAACCACAAACCACAAGATTAGGACGCAACAGGATGGGATTTACACTTAAGCCAACCACTCTTCACTTTTTAAAGCATTTTAAAGAGATTAATAGGATAATCCAATTTATGCTGTAAAATGAAACTAAACAAATTGCGGAAGCATCTTTTTAACTGACTAGCAATATAAATAGAATCTACAACATATTACATTATCTGACATAAAATAAAGCGTAACAGTTAATTTACATCTCTGTACACATTCTCTCTCTCACTCACACCTTGTCCCAAAGATCGAGGGGAAAGGACTAAGAGACCTCTAACTACTAACTACGAACCTTCTATCGACTAGGCGTAAGGATAAATCGATCCTTCTGATTTCTTGCTGCTGATGATAACCTGAAAATAAACATAAATGCAGAACTAAGCAAGGCAGTTCTAATAACATAACAAATATACAGATAATAACCACATTTCTAAGCATCAACTGGTATTTCAGGTAAATAAACAGTTATATAAATTTACTGTGAACCTACATGATTATTTATTCATTTTATTATTATGCCCTAAATATATGCAGTGTACTCTGTATATAAAGATCCGCAACAAGTCCATGCTACGGTCCCACCGTACAAGACATAGCGACACACCTGGGAAATGCTAAGTCTGACGCCAGCCCTGCTCTGCTACAGGACCCATGGCTCTCCGGCCAGAAACATAGGCTCTACGGCCTCAATGCACAACCACGTGTGCTCCCGACTCCTCCTTTAACCGGAGTACACCGGCGGAGGGTCACAGGGTTACCTTCGTGACACACGAACGAATGATGTTAGATAACCAAGTTTTCTTTTTCTTTTCCCCAGTGCCATCGTGACACACGCACGATTGTTGTTAGACACTGCCTCTCTTTCTATCCTCGTGCCACCAGAATTACTCAACCGGTTGATGTTGGACACGAGTTTCACCCCTAAGCAACAGACCTTCCTTTAGGGGTTCTACGGTGTTAGGGCACTTAGGTCTATTAACCGATTAACAAATAACATTTAAACAGGAGAATCACATTTCATGCATAATGCACAATCTAAATAACACATGAAGAAAATATATATCCTTTATCATCATTAAACATGATTCAGTATCATTTATCCAGTTTCGATGCTAAACAACTATTTTGAAATCAGTAAATATCTTGCAACTATAATACAGGAAATTTTATCACTTTCATTAAGCATATCACGTAATTCAATTCCAATGAATCTAACATATTCTATTGTATATACTACACTATTTAGAAGTTATATCAATTGATACAGAAGTAATTAAACATCTAAAATGAGTTAAATAATGATTACTAAATGAACTACTACTCACCCACTTCGGTGTGTCCGTATACACCGAAAGACGTCCACAACCACGCCTAATTCTGCCCTTTACAGCAGAGTGTACGCCGTGCACCTGGGCTGCACGCCGTGCACCTGGGCAGAAACTCGTTCCGCTATCTGTAACTTTGCACGCCGTGCACCCGCGCAGAAACGGGAAACTCATGAAGATGAACTTGATTCTAAAGCTATGTCTTGGACTTAATCTACGAAATCTTACCAAAACCTCTAGGACAAACCCAGGGACGTTGTTTTGTGGCGTTGCCTTATTCTCACGGTGACTATTGGCTGCAAACGCAAGTCTTCTTCTACCTTGGTCCAGTTCTGGAACAAGCCTACTACACACAGCAGCTTTCACTCTCGAACAGGTTGGAGAAGAGACTCGGTTAGGTGCTGATTGAGGGCTATTAGTTGCGGATTTCTGCTTAGGCCTCTTGGCCGAGCTTGATGTTGATGATTGGATGTGGTTTCTCGCACCGGAACAATGCCCTGGCCGCTGCTTCAAGTAGATACTGCTGCTGCTTGCTTGATGGGCGCTGCCCTTGCTAGCTGAGTGCCTAAACGCAGCTACTGGCTGCGGATCTGGACATGGATCACCAAGACGGAGTCGAGGCAGCATTTCTGAGGTGTTGGTCGCGCCCAAGACGGCTCTCAGATGTTGCTTGAACACGGCCGGCGCTGCTGCTGGTTGCAGGTTGGAGGCGCCGCCCAAGCACTCCGAGGTGTGATTAGGATGAGGAAGAGGGAAGAGGAAGGAGGTAGAAGGAGAAGGGGGAAGGTGGGCACTGCTGGACGGAGCTACTAGGCCCTAGATCGGCCGCTGGGTGGCTGCTTTGGGCACCGCTTAGCAGCTGGTTCCTGTTCCATTCAATCGTTCGAGACCGAGAAGATAAAGGAATGGGGTAACTGACCCCCAAAGGAGAAAACAAAGAAAATTAAATATCCAATATTAGAAAATTTGCAACCAGGTCCAAGATTCTAGAAAAATAGAACAACTCCTGCCTCAAGGGTCCGAATCTAATGATTTTTCTTGCAACTTTTCAAGCACGGAACCGGCTACAACCTTGAAGCAAGAAATCATCCAAATTAATTAGTAACGCATGATTAAAACACTAATCGTGACTTGTGTACTTAATTCTACTTAATTAACTTAATTATTAACACCACAATTATCATTAATTACCTCAAAAAATTCAATCTCAACTATTGATTCACATATTAGCTTATTTTAATAAACCATGATGTTTAACAAGATACTTAGCACTAATCAAGGTTCTTCACGTTAATCGAGGTATTTATTGACTAACCCTGATATGGGTCGTAACAATCTCCCTCCCTTATAAGAATTTCGTCCCAAAATTCCTAAAAGAGAAAAGGAAACTTGTTACGCATATCTAACCCAAAACTTCCCATGTGGCTTCCTCTAGGTTGTAGTTTCTCCTCAAAACTTTCTCTAGGGTATCTCACGATTCTTAGGTTTCTTGATCCTTAGATCCGCTAATTGAATTGGTCCCTCAACATAGGACACATCTGATCTAATTCCAGATCAACCCACAAAACATTATCATACTATACATGCCGGCAAATTAAAATTCTTAAATAAACAGAATGCATGTCAATTTGGTACTAAAATTAAATCATACAATTTAACTGTTAAACATCATCACATCTTATAATGAAAATTGATATCAAGATACTTGATTCATCGTACACCCTATCCTTAGGGTTTCATTTGCCTTATTCATTCATCACATGCCAACACCCTACTCTTAGGGTTATCTCATTCAGTAATCACATGGCAACACCCTACTCTTAGGGTTTCCATTATCTCATCTGTTTGATTTCAATTTAAATCACAATACGGTATCATTCTAAAACTGGCAGCGTGGTATATTCAAAATCATTGTAATTACTGAGTAATCTTTATATTATGCATGCAGGCAGATTAAAAATTCATAAATATCCCAAACTCAAATCAAATTTTGGCACATACATACTGAATTCATGTAATTGAACATCCTATTACATCAATAAGAGTAATTTACTTCACCTATAAGAAACCATCTGTAATAATTATCAATTGTCTGAAATTTCTCGAAGTACGTGCATGTCAACCAAATTCCTGGTTTGTGCATCACATAACTCAATTAAGAGTTGCTTACATATCATAACACAAATAATTAATAGTACTTGAGAATTTCTAATGATATCTCAGAGAAATGTGCCAATTCATATAAATGTTAAGTCACACACATTAACATAACAGGAAGCATACAGCCAGGTTTATTTGCATATTTTAATGCTATCTTACTATCTTGAAATCATGCACCTAATGGTTTACCAAATTTGCATTGCCTGGGTTTATATTCAAACCGAACCATTATCAGTTGTGTATTTCTAAACTCAACATTCACACTAGCAAACTCTATAAGACTTAAATGTTCTTCCCATTTCCACTGAAAAGCAAAACACATGCTCTCAGCATGTCCTCAAGAGTCTAAATGGTTCTCTCAAACTAACCATCCGTCTGCGGATGGAAAGGTTGTATCGAATCTTAACTTTGTGCCCGAAGCACAAAGCAACTGTTTCTACAATCCTAGATGTGAACTTAGGTTCTCAAAATGACATGATTGGAACTGGATTACCAAGCAACCTAATTATTTCATCCATGTATATCTTAGTCAAGTTTTGAGACATCAAAGGTTGACTTAATATGAAGAAAGCGAGCAGACTAAATTAGTCTATCCACAATCATTCATATCAAATCACAACCTCTAGGTGTCCTGGGTAATCTTACCACAAAATCCATTGTGATAAATTCTCATTCCCATTCAGGCATAGAAAAAGATTACAAGGTAGCTATAGATTTCTAGGGTTCAGCCTTAACCTACTGGTACACACTACTTTTAACCACATACTCAGCTACATCCTTTTCACACCAGGTTATCAATACAACTCCTGAGATTCATATATATATATATATATTAGTGTTTCCTGAAAGCATAGCATACATCAATACACGCACTTCCATAAGAATCTTTTCTTTCAATTCACTATCTCAAGGTACACACAACATGTCATGCTAATACAACACCTCATCATCTAAAACTTAAACTCTGGTCTCTTTTCCTCCTATCATGTCATGCATGGTCTAGTTTAACTCACTATCACCCTATTGTGGTTTCTTAATGTACTCATAAGAAGTAGGCTTAACTTACATCTGTACCATCAAATCACTCTGTGTTGTCACCCCTAAGTCTAAGTTCAATTCCCACATTTCTACTAACAGGTCTCTATTGAAACCTGCCATAGAGAATGCATTAACTGTTGAACTTGACTTTCTGCTGAAAGCATCATTCGCCACATTCTCCTTACCAGGGTGATAATCTATTGTTACATCATAAAGATAGTGACGCCATGTCTTAAAAACATGAACTACATCAACTATCTTCAGATCATATATCGGATAATACTCCGCTTTCTATACTACTTTCTTATTGTTACATTTCAAGTTTTATGTTTCACTCTTTTCTCTAAGTCATTTCATGTTGTTCAAGTACCGTTCAGATTAACTACCTTAAAACCCTAGGTCACTATCAAAGCCAGTTTACTTTTCATAGAACAAATCTCAAGGTCTTATTTAACAAAGTTACTAGTATTCAAGGTTACATCACTAATGATATCCCTTGAACTACTACAACTTTAATCATTCTAGGGTTTTGGTTTATATCAGTAACATAGCATTATTGTGTGTATGTGTGATCGATCATATAGATCAAATTGAGTTGCTTGGGTCAATAACATATTAACCCAGCATTCAACTTTAATTACATTAGCTGAAAATTCAGTTTTCATAATAGTTTCTGTAATTCGTTTATTAAACATCTAACAGAAGCTCCAAAAATTCTGGAAATTTTATATGTTATTCCTAATGAAGTTTTAGACCTCCAATAAAAATTTGAGTTCATTTCTAATTACCAATTAATAATTAAAAATCAAACAGTGCACTGCTATATAGCAGTCTGCAGCAGATTCGGTCGAGTTGCAATTCGACCGACGCCTTACTGTAGAGATCAAAAGTCATCCAAAAATTACGCCAAATTAATAGAGTGTCTAAAATTTGTGATTTTCAAACACGGTTAAAATTTGAGATCAATTGGATGTACCAATAAAAAGATAAAATTCAATTACCACACTGCTATATCATTCGGAAAATGTGATCGGTCGAGTTTGAAACTCAGCCGATGAACAGGTCAGAACATTCTTCAAAAATTCTGATATCTTCCAATGTTGTTCACATTTTATATATCCAAATCATATCCCATATTTTTTTTTTTAGCCAAATTAGAGTTACACATAAAATACTAAAAATCATTTACTAAAACACTTTACTTGTCAAATTTGTATTTATGTATCATCAAAACCCTGTTTTGGGCCGATTAGGGTCTATGCTTCTCAAGCCCAAATTCTCATGACAAAAGAACACTTAAACTTCTTATCTTAGTTAAAACATTCTAGTGTATATACATTCTCACTATGTTACGGGTCTAAATCATCCAGAGTCTATTCGTATTTTACTGTTAATAGGAGTCATTAGATCCCAGTAACGCATCCTGCCAGCCGGACCAGGCCGAACCTGTAGTCCTGAAGCCAAGAGCTACTCGAGATTAATCAACCCCTATTATTCTTAAACATGTGGAAAGAATATCCACTCAGGGCAAACTCATTTATACATGATTTCGGGTCTACTTTAATACAAAGAAAACAAACATTAAACAATTCACTTCATGTCACAATAATATAAAAGAATCATACTTATTGTACAAACTGAAAGTTTAAATTCATGCATATAAGAGCGTTTCTAGTGATCTTTAATCAAATAAACAATGATAGACAAGAGTTGAATCGCATCTTATATGTAATCTCTTATTCCTTTATTAATTTCCGATCTCTTAACCCTAAGATTTCTAGGGTTTTCTCTCCAGCCTATCCTTCCTCTGCATACCTGGCCAGGGCATCCAGAGAAGAACAGACAGAGTAGCTTGATACTGGTCAATCTAAGTACTCAGACACCTGGCCAGGGTATCTAAACACTCAGACCTTCCAGAGCTAAAACTCATCATTTATTATTCGTCTCACTTATAACTTTATCTTTTGACCTTAATTGTTCTTAACGACTCAACTTAAACTCTTTACTTGGTTCTCGTGACCACATCCTCTTCCTGCTATCTGCAATAATATAACAGAACACTTCCTGTTAGAAAATTACAGATAGAAGAAAGACACCTAAACCTTAATCCTATTGGTCTCTTATCGTCCCCTGACCTTGAGTAACTATGTACTCAAACCATAGCTCTGATACCAAAAGTTGTCACGCCCCAATCTCACATTAACCACAAACCACAAGATTAGGACGCAACAGGATGGGATTTACACTTAAGCCAACCACTCTTCACTTTTTAAAGCATTTTAAAGAGATTAATAGGATAATCCAATTTATGCTGTAAAATGAAACTAAACAAATTGCGGAAGCATCTTTTTAACTGACTAGCAATATAAACAGAATCTACAACATATTACATTATCTGACATAAAATAAAGCGTAACAGTTAATTTACATCTCTGTACACATTCTCTCTCTCACTCACACCTTGTCCCAAAGATCGAGGGGAAAGGACTAAGAGACCTCTAACTACTAACTACGAACCTTCTATCGACTAGGCGTAAGGATAAATCGATCCTTCTGATTTTCTGTTGCTGATGATAACCTGAAAATAAACATAAATGCAGAACTAAGCAAGGCGGTTCTAATAACATAACAAATATACAGATAATAACCACATTTCTAAGCATCAACTGGTATTTTAGGTAAATAAACAGTTATATAAATTTACTGTGAACCTACATGATTATTTATTCATTTTATTATTATGCCCTAAATATATGCAGTGTACTCTGCATATAAAGATCCGCAACAAGTCCATGCTACGGTCCCACCGTACAAGACTTAGCGACACACCCGGGAAATGCTAAGTCTGACGCCAGCCCTGCTCTGCTACAGGACCCCTGGCTCTCCGGCCAGAAACATAGGCTCTACGGCCTCAATGCACAACCACATGTGCTCCCGACTCCTCCTTTAACCGGAGTACACCGGCGGAGGGTCACAGGGTTACCTTCGTGACACACGCACGAATGATGTTAGATAACCAAGTTTTATTTTTCTTTTCCCCAGTGCCATCGTGACACACGCACGATTGTTGTTAGACACTGCCTCTCTTTCTATCCTCGTGCCACCAGAATTACTCAACCGGTTGATGTTGGACACGAGTTTCACCCCTAAGCAACAGACCTTCCTTTAGGGGTTCTACGGTGTTAGGGCACTTAGGTCTATTAACCGATTAACAAATAACATTTAAACAGGAGAATCACATTTCATGCATAATGCACAATCTAAATAACACATGAAGAAAATATATATCCTTTATCATCATTAAACATGATTCAGTATCATTTATCCAGTTTCGATGCTAAACATCTATTTTGAAATCAGTAAATATCTTGCAACTATAATACAGGAAATTTTATCACTTTCATTAAGCATATCACGTAATTCAATTCCAATGAATCTAACATATTCTATTGTATATACTACACTGTTTAGAAGTTATATCAATTGATACAGAAGTAATTAAACATCTAAAATGAGTTAAATAATGATTACTAAATGAACTACTACTCACCCACTTCGGTGTGTTCATATACACCGAAAGACGTCCACAACCACGCCTAATTCTGCCCTTTACAGCAGAGTGCACGCCGTGCACCTGGGCTGCACGCCGTGCACCTGGGCAGAAACTCGTTCCGCTATCTGTAACTTTGCACGCCGTGCAAACTGATTTGCACGCCGTGCACCCGCGCAGAAACGGGAAACTCATGAAGATGAACTTGATTCTAAAGCTATGTCTTGGACTTAATCTACGGAATCTTACCAAAACCTCTAGGACAAACCCAGGGACGTTGTTTTGTGGCGTTGCCTTATTCTCACGGTGACTACTGGATGCAAACGCAAGTCTTCTTCTACCTTGGTCCAGTTCTGGAACAAGCCTACTACACACAGCAGCTTTCACTCTCGAACAGGTTGGAGAAGAGACTCGGTTAGGTGCTGATTGAGGGGTATTAGTTGTGGATTTCTGCTTAGGCCTCTTGGCCGAGCTTGATGTTGATGATTGGATGTGGTTTCTCGCACCGGAACAATGCCCTGGCCGCTGCTTCAAGCAGCTACTGCTGCTGCTTGCTTGATGGGCACTGCCCTTGCTAGCTGAGTGCCTAAACGCAGCTACTGGCTGCGGATCTGGACATGGATCACCAAGACGGAGTCGAGGCAGCATTTCTGAGGTGCTGGTCGCGCCCAAGACGGCTCTCAGCTGCTGCTTGAACACGGCCGGCGCTGCTGCTGGTTGCAGGTTGGAGGCGCCGCCCAAGCACTCCGAGGTGCGATTAGGATGAGGAAGAGGGAAGAGGAAGGAGGTAGAAGGAGAAGGGGGAAGGTGGGCGCTGCTGGACGGGGCTACTAGGCCCTAGATCGGCCGCTGGGTGGCTGCTTTGGGCGCCGCTTAGCGGCTGGTTCCTGTTCCATTCAATCGTTCGAGACCGAGAAGATAAAGGAATGGGGTAACCGACCCCCAAAGGAGAAAAAAAAGAAAATAAAATATCCAATATTAGAAAATTTGCAACCAGGTCCAAGATTCTAGAAAATAGAACAACTCCTGCCTCAAGGGTCCGAATCTAATGATTTTTCTTGCAACTTTTCAAGCACGGAACCGGCTACAACCTTGAAGCAAGAAATCATCCAAATTAATTAGTAACGCATGATTAAAACACTAATCGCGACTTGTGTACTTAATTCTACTTAATTAACTTAATTATTAACACCACAATTATCATTAATTACCTCAAAAAATTCAATCTCAACTATTGATTCACATATTAGCTTATTTTAATAAACCATGATGTTTAACAAGATACTTAGAACTAATCAAGGTTCTTCACGTTAATCGAGGTATTTATTGACTAACCCTGATATGGGTCGTAACAATCTCCCTCCCTTATAAGAATTTCGTCCCGAAATTCCTAAAAGAGAAAAGGAAACTTGTTACGCATATCTAACCCAAAACTTCCCATGTGGCTTCCTCTAGGTTGTAGTTTCTCCTCAAAACTTTCTCTAGGGTATCTCACGATTCTTAGGTTTCTTGATCCTTAGATCCGCTAATTGAATTGGTCCCTCAACATAGGACACATCTGATCTAATTCCAGATCAACCCACAAAACATTATCATACTATACATGCCGGCAAATTAAAATTCTTAAATAAACAGAATGCATGTCAATTTGGTACTAAAATTAAATCATACAATTTAACTGTTAAACATCATCACATCTTATAATGAAAATTGATATCAAGATACTTGATTCATCGTACACCCTATCCTTAGGGTTTCATTTGCCTTATCCATTCATCACATGCCAACACCCTACTCTTAGGGTTATCTCATTCAGTAATCACATGGAAACACCCTACTCTTAGGGTTTCCATTATCTCATCTGTTTGATTTCAATTTAAATCACAATACGGTATCATTCTAAAACTGGCAGCGCGGTATATTCAAAATCATTGTAATTACTGAGTAATCTTTATATTATGCATGCAGGCAGATTAAAAATTCATAAATATCCCAAACTCAAATCAAATTTTGGCACATACATACTGAATTCATGTAATTGAACATCCTATTACATCAATAAGAGTAATTTACTTCACCTATAAGAAACCATCTGTAATAATTATCAATTGTATGAAATTTCTCGAAGTACGTGCATGTCAACCAAATTCCTGGTTTGTGCATCACATAACTCAATTAAGAGTTGCTTACATATCATAACACAAATAATTAATAGTACTTGAGAATTTCTAATGATATCTCAGAGAAATGTGCCAATTCATATAAATGTTAAGTCACACACATTAACATAACAGGAAGCATACAGCCAGGTTTATTTGCATATTTTAATGCTATCTTACTATCTTGAAATCATGCACCTAATGGTTTACCAAATTTGCATTGCCTGGGTTTATATTCAAACCGAACCATTATCAGTTGTGTATTTCTAAACTCAACATTCACACTAGCAAACTCTATAAGACTTAAATGTTCTTCCCATTTCCACTGAAAAGCAAAACACATGCTCTCAGCATGTCCTCAAGAGTCTGAATGGTTCTCTCAAACTAACCATCCGTCTGCGGATGGAAAGGTTGTATCGAATCTTAACTTTGTGCCCGAAGCACAAAGCAACTGTTTCTACAATCCTAGATGTGAACTTAGGTTCTCAAAATGACATGATTGGAACTGGATTACCAAGCAACCTAATTATTTCATCCATGTATATCTTAGTCAAGTTTTGAGACATCAAAGGTTGACTTAATATGAAGAAAGCGAGCAGACTAAATTAGTCTATCCACAATCATTCATATCAAATCACAACCTCTAGGTGTCCTGGGTAATCTTACCACAAAATCCATTGTGATAAATTCTCATTCCCATTCAGGCATAGAAAAAGATTACAAGGTAGCTATAGATTTCTAGGGTTCAGCCTTAACCTACTGGTACACACTACTTTTAACCACATACTCAGCTACATCCTTTTCACACCAGGTTATCAATACAACTCCTGAGATTCATATATATATATATATATATTAGTGTTTCCTGAAAGCATATCATACATCAATACACGCACTTCCATAAGAATCTTTTCTTTCAATTCACTATCTCAAGGTACACACAACATGTCATGCTAATACAACACCTCATCATCTAAAACTTAAACTCTGGTCTCTTTTCCTCCTATCATGTCATGCATGGTCTAGTTTAACTCACTATCACCCTATTGTGGTTTCTTAATGTACTCATAAGAAGTAGGCTTAACTTACATCTGTACCATCAAATCACTCTGTGTTGTCACCCCTAAGTCTAAGTTCAATTCCCACATTTCTACTAACAGGTCTCTATTGAAACATGCCATAGAGAATGCATTAACTGTTGAACTTGACTTTCTGCTGAAAGCATCATTCGCCACATTCTCCTTACCAGGGTGATAATCTATTGTTACATCATAAAGATAGTGACGCCATGTCTTAAAAACATGAACTACATCAACTATCTTCAGATCATATATCGGATAATACTCCGCTTTCTATGCTACTTTCTTATTGTTACATTTCAAGTTTTTTGTTTCACTCTTTTCTCTAAGTCATTTCATGTTGTTCAAGTACCGTTCAGATTAACTACCTTAAAACCCTAGGTCACTATCAAAGCCAGTTTACTTTTCATAGAACAAATCTCAAGGTCTTATTTAACAAAGTTACTAGTATTCAAGGTTACATCACTAATGATATCCCTTGAACTACTACAACTTTAATCATTCTAGGGTTTTGGTCTATATCAGTAACATAGCATTATTGTGTGTATGTGTGATCGAGCATATAGATCAAATTGAGTTGCTTGGGTCAATAACATATTAACCCAGCATTCAACTTTAATTACATTAGCTGAAATTTCAGTTTTCATAATAGTTTCTGTAATTCGTTTATTAAACATATAACAGAAGCTCCATAAATTCTGGAAATTTTATATGTTATTCCTAATGAAGTTTTAGACCTCCAGTAAAAATTTGAGATCATTTCTAATTACCAATTAATAATTAAAAATCAAACAGTGCACTGCTATATAGCAGTCTGCAGCAGATTCGGTCGAGTTGCAATTCGACCGACGCCTTACTGTAGAGATCAAAAGTCATCCAAAAATTACGCCAAATTAATAGAGTGTCTAAAATTTGTGATTTTCAAACACGGTTAAAATTTAAGATCAATTGGATGTACCAATAAAAAGATAAAATTCAATTACCACACTGCTATATCATTCAGAAAATGTGATCGGTCGAGTTTGAAACTCAGCCGATGAACAGGTCAGAACATTCTTCAAAAATTCTGATATCTTCCAATGTTGTTCACATTTTATATATCCAAATCATATCCCATATTTTTTTTTTTAGCCAAATTAGAGTTACACATAAAATACTAAAAATCATTTACTAAAACACTTTACTTGTCAAATTTGTATTTATGTATCATCAAAACCCTGTTTTGGGCCGATTAGGGTCTATGCTTCTCAAGCCCAAATTCTCATGACAAAAGAACACTTAGACTTCTTATCTTAGTTAAAACATTCTAGTGTATATACATTCTCACTATGTTACGGGTCTAAATCATCCAGAGTCTATTCTTATTTTACTGTTAATAGGAGTCATTAGATCCCAGTAACGCATCCTGCCAGCCGGACCAGGCCGAACCTGTAGTCCTGAAGCCAAGAGCTACTTGAGATTAATCAACCCCTATTATTCTTAAACATGTGGAAAGAATATCCACTCAGGGCAAACTCATTTATACATGATTTCGGGTCTACTTTAATACAAAGAAAACAAACATTAAACAATTCACTTCATGTCACAATAATATAAAAGAATCATACTTATTGTACAAACTGAAAGTTTAAATTCATGCATATAAGAGCGTTTCTAGTGATCTTTAATCAAATAAACAATGATAGACAAGAGTTGAATCGCATCTTATATGTAATCTCTTATTCCTTTATTAATTTCCGATCTCTTAACCCTAAGATTTCTAGGGTTTTCTCTCCAGCCTATCCTTCCTCTGCATACCTGGCCAGGGCATCCAGAGAAGAACAGACAGAGTAGCTTGATATTGTTCAATCTAAGTACTCAGACACCTGGCCAGGGTATCTAAACACTCAGACCTTCCAGAGCTAAAACTCATCATTTATTATTCGTCTCACTTATAACTTTATCTTTTGACCTTAATTGTTCTTAACGACTCAACTTAAACTCTTTACTTGGTTCTCGTGACCACATCCTCTTCCTGCTATCTGCAATAATATAACAGAACACTTCCTGTTAGAAAATTACAGATAGAAGAAAGACACCTAAACCTTAATCCTATTGGTCTCTTATCGTCCCCTGACCTTGAGTAACTATGTACTCAAACCATAGCTCTGATACCAAAAGTTGTCATGCCCCAATCTCACATTAACCACAAACCACAAGATTAGGACGCAACAGGATGGGATTTACACTTAAGCCAACCACTCTTCACTTTTTAAAGCATTTTAAAGAGATTAATAGGATAATCCAATTTATGCTGTAAAATGAAACTAAACAAATTGCGGAAGCATCTTTTTAACTGACTAGCAATATAAACAGAATCTACAACATATTACATTATCTGACATAAAATAAAGCGTAACAGTTAATTTACATCTCAGTACACATTCTCTCTCTCACTCACACCTTGTCCCAAAGATCGAGGGGAAAGGACTAAGAGACCTCTAACTACTAACTACGAACCTTCTATCGACTAGGCGTAAGGATAAATCGATCCTTCTGATTTCCTGCTGCTGATGATAACCTGAAAATAAACATAAATGCAGAACTAAGCAAGGCAGTTCTAATAACATAACAAATATACAGATAATAACCACATTTCTAAGCATCAACTGGTATTTCAGGTAAATAAACAGTTATATAAATTTACTGTGAACCTACATGATTATTTATTCATTTTATTATTATGCCCTAAATATATGCAGTGTACTCTGCATATAAAGATCCGCAACAAGTCCATGCTACGGTCCTACCGTACAAGACTTAGCGACACACCCGGGAAATGCTAAGTCTGACGCCAGCCCTGCTCTGCTACAGGACCCCTGGCTCTCCGGCCAGAAACAATGGCTCTACGGCCTCAATGCACAACCACATGTGCTCCCGACTCCTCCTTTAACCGGAGTACACCGGCGGAGGGTCACAGGGTTACCTTCGTGACACACGCACGAATGATGTTAGATAACCAAGTTTTCTTTTTCTTTTCCCCAGTGCCATCGTGACACACGCACGATTGTTGTTAGACACTGCCTCTCTTTCTATCCTCGTGCCACCAGAATTACTCAACCGGTTGATGTTGGACACGAGTTTCACCCCTAAGCAACAGACCTTCCTTTAGGGGTTCAACGGTGTTAGGGCACTTAGGTCTATTAACCGATTAACAAATAACATTTAAACAGGAGAATCACATTTCATGCATAATGCACAATCTAAATAACACATGAAGAAAATATATATCCTTTATCATCATTAAACATGATTCAGTATCATTTATCCAGTTTCGATGCTAAACATCTATTTTGAAATCAGTAAATATCTTGCAACTATAATACAGGAAATTTTATCACTTTCATTAAGCATATCACGTAATTCAATTCCAATGAATCTAACATATTCTATTGTATATACTACACTGTTTAGAAGTTATATCAATTGATACAGAAGTAATTAAACATCTAAAATGAGTTAAATAATGATTACTAAATGAACTACTACTCACCCACTTCGGTGTGTTCGTATACACCGAAAGACGTCCACAACCACGCCTAATTCTGCCCTTTACAGCAGAGTGCACGCCGTGCACCTGGGCTGCACGCCGTGCACCTGGGCAGAAACTCGTTCCGCTATCTGTAACTTTGCACGCCGTGCACCCACGCAGAAACGGGAAACTCATGAAGATGAACTTGATTCTAAAGCTATGTCTTGGACTTAATCTACGAAATCTTACCAAAACCTCTAGGACAAACCCAGGGACGTTGTTTTGTGGCGTTGCCTTATTCTCACGGTGACTACTGGCTGCAAACGCAAGTCTTCTTCTACCTTGGTCCAGTTCTGGAACAAGCCTACTACACACAGCAGCTTTCACTCTCGAACAGGTTGGAGAAGAGACTCGGTTAGGTGCTGATTGAGGGCTATTAGTTGCGGATTTCTGCTTAGGCCTCTTGGCCGAGCTTGATGTTGATGATTGGATGTGGTTTCTCGCACCGGAACAATGCCCTGGCCGCTGCTTCAAGCAGCTACTGCTGCTGCTTGCTTGATGGGCGCTGCCCTTGCTAGCTGAGTGCCTAAACGCAGCTACTGGTTGGGGATCTGGACATGGATCACCAAGACGGAGTCGAGGCAGCATTTCTGAGGTGCTGGTCGCGCCCAAGACGGCTCTCAGCTGCTGCTTGAACACGGCCGGCGCTGCTGCTGGTTGCAGGTTGGAGGCGCCGCCCAAGCACTCCGAGGTGCGATTAGGATGAGGAAGAGGGAAGAGGAAGGAGGTAGAAGGAGAAGGGGGAAGGTGGGCGCTGCTGGACGGGGCTACTAGGCCCTAGATCGGCCGCTGGGTGGCTGCTTTGGGCGCCGCTTAGCGGCTGGTTCCTATTCCATTCAATTGTTCGAGACTGAGAAGATAAAGGAATGGGGTAACCGACCCCCAAAGGAGAAAACAAAGAAAATAAAATATCCAATATTAGAAAATTTGCAACCAGGTCCAAGATTCTAGAAAATAGAACAACTCCTGCCTCAAGGGTCCGAATCTAATGATTTTTCTTGCAACTTTTCAAGCACGGAACCGGCTACAACCTTGAAGCAAGAAATCATCCAAATTAATTAGTAACACATGATTAAAACACTAATCGCGACTTGTGTACTTAATTCTACTTAATTAACTTAATTATTAACACCACAATTATCATTAATTACCTCAAAAAATTCAATCTCAACTATTGATTCACATATTAGCTTATTTTAATAAACCATGATGTTTAACAAGATACTTAGCACTAATCAAGGTTCTTCACGTTAATCGAGGTATTTATTGACTAACCCTGATATGGGTCGTAACATTAACCAGCCCCGCAAAGTGACTATAGACCAACTCAATAGCTAGTTGTCACGTTCTATTGAAGACTGTGATGATATGTCTAGAGGCTGGCTGGAGACATGGGACCACGATTTTAATGTTGTCCAAGCATGGAAAATGCTTACATGGGAAGACAAATACGTGACTAAGGGCACCAAAGCTTCACACATCCACAACCCAGCAATTCGTTATATGCATCGGGTAATTGCAAACTGCATCTTGGAAAAGCAAGATAGTCAAGGAGTGCTCAGTGTAGCTGCCCTCTACATTTTGTGGTGTGCGATAGTAGGAAAGAAAGTGAATGTGGGAAACTTCATTATCTACCACATCAAAAAACTCCTTCAAGAAGCAAGTCCAATCCATGTCGATGGTGGGAATTGTCACTCTTATGGCGCGCCATCTCAGAATTGAAGATGAACAGTTGGCACTTATGCAAGAAATAGTCGAGTGGTCCAAGTTAGACTTAGACCACTAGATCCACTCAGGAGTGGTCAAATAGTGTAGTGCAGGTTATTTATATATCTTCGGTCACTACAAGCACAGAGTATTACTGCCTACAAATGCAAAGTTCGCATGCCGGATGACATTCATGAACATCTCTCTATTTGATGCATGTGGTAATTTTCGCCATACGGGCAGAGCTGCACGAGCTTCTATGTGACACCTTTCCATCGCGCAGACAGTGAGATGACACACAAAAATGTGCGGAAACACCATAAACCACATATTACTGAAAACACGGGTTAATTAAAACCGATTGCGGAAAGCATAAATGAGAGAACTTTTGCATCTAGATCCTGCAGAGAAATATGTTATATAACCATTCACAAGTCTTATTATAGGTCCACAGCTTAACGGAACCAGCTGTACTTTCAGCACCAGAGTTCAACACCTGTTTATACATACATAACGGGCCACGTACGGCCAGCAGCAGGATATACAAAAATTACAACAACTAGACATCATGAAACGTCGTCAAACACCTCCGAGGACCTGAGTGTACAGGGATGACTCTAGGACTCTACTACAAAACCACCAAAACAGTAGCATGTCCATCTCTTGCCTTCTACTGCTCTTCTTGCTGCTCAGCCACAACCTCACGACCACCACCACGTCTAGAGCGATCACCTAAAAAGTGTGTAAACCAGCGGGGTGAGACACACAGTCCCAGCGAGAAACATAACTCCCCACCGAACTATAAAACCTCAAAAGGTTAAAGTAGATAACAGCATATAACTGATAAAGTGTATAATAAGAGCAGTGTACTGAGCAAGTCTATTATTACCATCAATCTTACTAAGATATCCAGGAGGCATATAACCAAGTATTTCTTTATGGAACATGATTGACAAGATAAGCTGTATAAGATCTTATCACAAGATATAAGGATCGTACACACAACTGCATAGTACAACTAGATCAGCTATATAAGCAAGGCCTCAACCAATGTTTTGTATTTTGTTGTAAGCAAGATATACTTATTCGGCTGGATTACGTTTTATTATACCCTGAGGAAGTGAGCCTTCCCTGCTCAAATCCAACCATTGGCTGTGAAGCCCAATCCGGTGCCATACAAGGTCTAAGGAGATTCGGACTCCGTGACCTCACCTTCTCGTGGTCAGTACACGAATCATCAAGCAAGATCGCAGTCTTATGCTTATAGGGCTTCAGCCTCTGGGTTAGCTCTGCAAGCTACCCATATCTCTAGCTCACCTCATCATAGGTGCTTGTGCATACATCCAAGCCATGAACGCATCATGCTCATCATCACATATCCTAAGCCATGGCTTTGTTCACCATGCTCCATATATCATGAGTCTACAACCACAGTAGCACTCAAACCCTCCTATTTTAGGCTAGGGGAAACCTCGAATATTCAACAATATGTGCTCCAGGCAATCCCGCAAGATAAACCTGTTTCACCATCACCAAATATTGACGATGATGGATCTATGTCTAGGGCAAACTACATGATATGTTCATCTATAATTAATTAGTATATTTTAAGCCAATTGTTGAGGCAATCAAAGTATAGCATAGACTTATAGGATTACATCATTATTGCCATCATCATACTATCATGGGACCTCAATCCCTCATTATATCAACCACTGCCTCTCAAGGCATCATAATCATGTGTCAGTATTCTGGGAACGCATCCCTTATTTCATCATTAGAGGATAACACCTCAACTAGGCACTCATCCTTATATCAGGTCCTCAGACCTATCAATTTTGTTATATCATTACCACATGGTGCTATTCAAGCACATGCATCTCATAGCTCTTACCAGGCTATGAATCCACATGAAGTACATGCATGGTTAGTATACACATTCATAGAGATAACTGAAGCCATCATGGATTAACAGGATTATCATGCTACCAAGTATAAAGCAAAATCCATGAGTATTTTACACATGAGCTGTAGAAATCATCGTTTTATTATCAATCATAGGCATATATCATGCCCCATACTTGTGATCATATGCATGTGTCACATTATCATGTGTAGCAACATCATATCCTTCCAAGCTTCCTGGTTCACAACCTATCATCTTAACTCATTATCATATTTGCAGGATTCAAGGTGATTACACCATATCACTTGTGTTATCATTATTAGCCATATAAATTCTGAGTTATTAGAACCCTCACCAAATCTCCTATAACCCTCACTATAGGTATGGCGGGCAGAGCCAACCCTCACCAAAAGATGTATCGGCTAGGGTTTCAAACCCTAAAGCACATGTGCCATCAAAATGGCCAACAACGCATCATCCTATCATGCATCAGGGATCCTATCGTGCACTAGAGTTAGGGTTTCTATCGGCCAACCCACTCAACAAGAAGCAAATCAACCAGGAGCATGGCGCCCAAGACGCCCTAAGTTCAACCATCACCCATATCATTCAAAGGACCCTTAGGTCAGCCAAGGCACTCTATCGTCCAAGAGCATGGTAACCACTAAGGCACCATATCGGCCAACTCGCATAGGGTGTGTCGGGCAAACTCAAACCCCATGCTCGACATAAGGTTACCCATCCTACTCAAATCGTCCAAGGAATAGACTAGGGTGTCTCCCACCTATAGCAAGCAACACCTTAAGAAGACTTATCGCCCAACTAGGTCAAACACCTCATATCGACCACCACTAAGGCACCCAACAGGGTTCCACCATGCACCCACCATATCGGGCAGCACAAGACCAAACCATGTCGTCCAACATAGAGATGGCTTACTAGACACCATATCGACCAGGGAGGGCATCCAAGGCCAAAGCATATCGACCAAGTATACTAACAAGGTGAAAGGGTCATATCGGGCACAGGCCAAACTCAAGGCAAAGGGGTGTCAGGCGACATCAAGGTTGTATCGTGCAAGGGCACAAAAACACACCAAAAGGTCATATTTAAGCTCAAGCTCTTAAGCAACAAACCCTAAATGATCAAGATAGTTGGCTCACCTCTCAACAACCAAGAGAGGGGTTTTTCACAACCTCTATCACAAATCGGGCAACCACAAGGATCAACCTCAACATAGGTCATCATCTATCCAAAAGCTCACCTCTCAATCCATGGTGAGAGGAGGGTGTAACCCAAGCAATTGGAATGTAGACTCACCTCTCAACTAAAACGAGAGAGGGTTATTGCCTACATCACTAGAGCTTAAACTCACTTCTCTAGACCAAGGAGAGAAAGGGGTATTGCTCAACAAGGAAACCCCAAACTATGGTTCAGCAACTAGGTGCAAAGGTATATATAAACCAACAACAACATCAAAAAATCATGCTCACTATATCCATAAGATCAACAACATGTACTAGAGAAAGAAACATAAGATGCAATGGCCAATCATCCACATATATGAATCGTGCAACATAAAGAAGGTAGTATAGCTAGGGTTAGAAGTTATGTAACTCGCCTTAAGCAAACTCCTCAAGCTCCAAAGCTCCAAGCTTCTAGATCCTAGCTCCAAGCACACCACTTTCGGCCACCTCAAGAAAAGGAATAAGGATCATAACCACTATGGCCGAAGGGTAGGCAAGATGGAGAAGAAGATGCTAAGTAGAGAGGGAAAATGCTTACCAAAGAATAAGACCCTCCTAGGGTTCAGCCACCAAGCTAGAGGAAGAAGAAGAGATCTCCACCAAGGGAAAAGGATCGGCCACCAAGCTCTCCAAGGAAGGTGTGTCATGCACACAAGGAGGGAAGAGAAACAAAAGAGCTAAAGGGTTACCAAGGAAGATAAAGGCAAGGCATATATAGATGAGGACCAAAGAGGAACCAAGGCAAGGTGTCGCCCCTCTTAGGGACACATGTCCAACTTCTTGCCACCTTGCAAGCCACATGCACATGCCATGCCACCACTCATCCAAGGTTCTGCCACATGTCCAAGCTAGGGTGACACAACCAAGGCAAAGGGGTCAACAAAGTCAAAGGCCGACACACCACCACCACCTTGGTCGACACACCCATGGGCGATACCCCATGGTCGACACAAGGCATCCTTGCCCGATATAGGGCTCCTCAAAGAAAGGCAAGGCCCAACAAGGCTCAACCAAGCCCAACAGAGCTTCAACAAAGCCCAAGGCAACTCAACGCATGAGCCCAAACCTTCCTCTCAACTCTAGAGGAAGCAAAGAGAGATAAAGACATCTCTCTAGGTGACAAACTTGCTCTTCAACCCTAACTCGGGTTATTTTGCAAGTAGTACCTTCAATAAAGCACAAGCAAACCCTAATCACCACTAAAGGTGATTAGCAAGCAACCAAGCACAAGGTTTAGGAAAAACAAATAGGGTAAGCCCAAAACGAAGGTCAGAGTCCTTACAGGCCATAAACCTCTACAAAGGGATTTCGTCCCCAAAATCCGAAAAGAAAAGTGAGGGATACTTCCGCCTCATCTTTTCCTCAAGCTCCCACATAGCTTCCTCAACACCACGATGATGCCAAAGAATCTTCACAAGAACCAGGTCCTTCCTCTTTAGCTTCTTTACTCTTCTATCAAGGATCGCCACCGGACCCTCCTCATAGGTCACGTCTTCATCAAGTTCAACCTCAACTAGCTGTATCACTGTCTCGGTGTCTAGATGACTTTTCTTCAGCATACTGACATGGAACACTGGATGCAACCTATGCAACTCTGGCGGCAGTACTAACTTGTAAGATACCTTGCCAACACGTGCTATTACCGGGTATGGCCCCATATACCTGGGTGACAATTTGCCTTTTTGGCCAAACCTTAGCACGCCTTTCCAAGGTGAGACCTTGAGATACACTTTGTCTCCCACTTGGAACTCTAAAGGTCATCAGTGATTGTCTACATAAGACTTTTGTCTATCTTGTGTCGCTTTCAACTTTTGTTGTAGCACTCTAATCTTTTCTGTAATCTGTTGTACTAACTCAGGACCCAAAAGTTGATACTCACCAGACTCATGCCAGCATAAAGGGGATCTACACTTCCTTCCATATAGAGCCTCATTAGGAGCCATGTCAATGCTCCGCTGGTAACGGTTATTGTAAGCGAACTCTATCAAACTGAGATGCACATCCCAACTACCTAGGAACTACAAAACACATGCTCAGAGAAGATCCTCCAAGGTCTGAATAGACCTTTCAGACTGCCCATCTGTCTACAGGTGGAAAGCGGTGTTGAATCTCAACTGTGTTCCCAACTCTTTGTGCAACTGTTCCTAGAAACGACTCGTGAACTTGGGACCTCTATCGAAGACTATTGTTGCTGGTACACCGTGCAAATGCACTGTCTCGTCTACATACACCTGTGTAGGCTTCTCTATTGTATATGTTGTCTTTACCGGTATGAAATGAGCAGATTTGGTCAGCCTGTCCACTATTACCCAAATGGAATCATGATTCCTAGTTGTCTTCGGTAGACCAACTACGAAGTCCATGGTTATATGATCCCATTTCTATTGTGGTATCGACATGGGTTGCAACATGTCTGTCGGCTTCTGATGCTCAGCTTTGACTTGCTGACATACTGCGCACTTAGCCACAAACTCGACTACATCCTTCTTCAAGCCAGACCACCAATATAGGTCCTTCAGATTATGATACATTTTGGTGACTCCTGGATGCATAGCATACATCAACGTGTGTGCTTCCTCGAGCACCAGCTTCCTTAGATTATCAACATCGGGGACCACCATTCTACCATGATAGCAAACTAGTCCATCCTCGGACTCATGGAACCCATCACGCTTTTCACTGTCAAGCTCTGACCTAATCAACTGCACTGTATCATCTGCCTGCTATGCATCTTTGATCTATTGTCTCAGTGTAGGCTTGACTTGCATTTGTGCCAACAGTCCTGCCAACAAGGAAACTTCCAACTGCACATTCATCTGCCACAAGGAGACAAACATATCTCGCCTATGACATACCAAGGAACTCAACTGTGCCTTCTTCGTGGAGAGAGAAGAAGACTTTCTGCTAAGCGCATCAGCTACCACATTTGTCTTACCATGATGATACTCAATGGTACAATCATAATCATTGATTAGCTCCATCCAACGACACTGTCACATGTTCATCTCATTCTACGAAAAGATGTACTTCAAGTTCTTATGATCTGTAAAGACCTGACACACTTCCCCATAAAGATAGTGTCTCCAAATCTTTAATGCATGGACCACCGCTGCCAACTCTAAATCATGTGTCGGGTAGTTCTCCTCATGTTTCTTAAGTTGTCATGAAGCAAAAGAAACCACATGATCCTCCTGCATCAACACGCAACCCAAGCCTTTCTTGGAAGTATCGCAGAAAACAACATAGCCCTTCCCAGGCTCTGGCAGCACTAGTCAGCTTCTCCTTCAAACTTTGGAAAACTTGCTGACAACGATCATCCCAAACAAAAGGTACATCCTTCCTGGTCAACTTTGTCATCGGCAACGCAATCACACTGAAGTCCTTGATAAACCTCTAGTAGTATCATGCTAAACCCAGAAAAATACGAACTTCTATCAGCGTCTTTGGTTGCTCCCAATCTGCAACTGACTCCACCTTCTTAGGGTTCACTCTGACTCCTTCTACAGATATCATGTGACCCAAGAATGTCACTTCCTTCAACCATAACTCACATTTGCTGAACTTGGCATACAACTGATGTTGGCGAAGAAGAGTCAACGCTTGTCGAAGATGTCGTTCATGCTCTTGCCTGTCCTGACTATAGATCAAAATGTCATCTGTGAAGACTACAACAAACTGATCTAGAAATGGATGGAACACCCTATTCATCAGATCCATGAAAGCAACAGGTGCATTGGTTAGCCCAAACGGCATAACCACAAACTCAACGTGACCATACCTCATCCTAAATGCTGACTTAGGTATGTCATTCACCTTAATCCTCAACTGATGATATCCATACTATAGATCAATCTTTGAGAACACTGTAGCTCCATGAAACTAATCGAACAGATCATCTATCCTCGGCAACGGGTACTTATTCTTGATCATGACTTTGTTCAACTGCCGATAATCTATACATAGCCGCATCGATTTGTCCTTCTTTTTAACAAACAGCATTGGAGCACCCCAAGGCGACGTTCTCGGTCAGATGAAACCTTTCTCCAACAACTCTTGTAATTGCTTCTTCAACTCTGCCATCTCTGCTGGAGCCATCCTATATGGTGTCTATGCAACTGGTTGCATTCCTGGTACCAGGTTGATCTCAAAATCAATCTCTCGGGGTGGGGGAGCATCGGGGAACTCATCGGGAAACACATCTATAAACTCTCAGACAACCGTCACCTCCTCAAGGCTAGGACCTTTCGCCTTGGCATCTACAATGTGAGCTAAGAATGTCTTACAACCTTGCTGCAGCAACTTCTCTGCCACCATCGATGACACTAAACATGTCAGAAGAATATTCCTATCTCCTTGTAAGATCCACTTTTCCCTACCGTCATCAAAAACTGCTTGCTTGGAACCACAGTCCAACACAACCTTATACTTCTCTAAAGTATCCATCCCAAAGATCACATCGAATCCATACATCTCAAGTGGTATAAGATCTACTTGTATACTATGTCCCGAGAAAGATAGGGCACAAGACAGACACTCTTCTCGAAGTATTGAAGAACCATCAAGAGGGGTTTCTAACAACAGGCTATCTTTCTTACAACTAATAGGTAAAGGATAGCTAAATAGCAGACTATGTGCGATAAAAGAGTGTGTAGCACCGGGGTCAACCAAAATAGATATAAAGCAAGAAGAAGACCAATCAGAATGAAATAACTCCATCTGACATGTCACCACTCGCGGGTTGACTATTGCCTCCGGCTGACTCATAGTATAGAATCGAGTTGTTGCTTGTTGTCCATGTCCTCTACTTCCTTGAGCAGATGATCTTGCTTGTAACGATTGACCGCATCCCCGTCCTCTGCTACCACTGGGCTGCTGTCTGTCTGACCCTTATTGATTCTGCCTCAGCTGTTGTGTTACTTCAACATCTCTCTTTGGGCAATTTGAACTCAAGTGCCCAGTCTGTCCATAGTGATAACATGACCTACCTTCTGTCTGCGGCCTAGATGGCCCTATCACTACCACAGAAGTTGTACTATGCACCTTCGACAGAAAAGAAACATAACCTCTTCCCTTACTCGAAGACCATTGAGATGGTGTACGAGAACTCTACATTATGGAAGGTGATGAAAACCTTAGCTTCTTGAAGCCACCAAATCTATGTCCCTAGAACTGAGCAGGCCTTTTCCTGGTCATGGACTCCCTTTTTTTTCCTGATGGACCGTTCAATCCTGCGGACAGATTCCATGAACGTGGCAAACCGCTCTCGATTCTCTAAAGCAACAGCAGGTGTCGACAGCTCAGTACTCAAACCTTTCTCAAATTGCCTGATCCTCTCATCATCTATTGCCGCCATGTGAGGACAAAACCTCAGCAAGTCCATGAACTTGGCTTCATACTCAGTGATGCCCATCGTCCCTTGGTGTAGACGCTCAAACTGGTTGATCTTCTCATCCAGATACATCTTCGGAAAGTATCTACTGATGAACTCTCTCCGGAAGATCTCCCAAATGATCTCCTCACTGGGTCGCTTCTCCTCCTCGATGGCCCACCAGTGGCCAGTACTACCCTTCAGAAGGTATACAGCGTGCTTGACTTTGTCTGCTTCGAGGATGTCGAGGATCTGGAAGGCCTTCTCAAGACCAGTCAGCCATAGATTTGCATCTACTAGATCATCCATTCTGACATAATTCGAAGCTCCAACTCAGCGAAACCGCTCGAAGGTCTTCCCAATACCCGATGCTTCACCATGGGGAGCCTATGATCGTAGAGGAGGCACTGGCACTCGTTCTACCATGTGATTCATTGTAGCCATCAACTGCCACATAAGTTGTTGGTAGGTAAGGTTTTCCAGGATGGCTGGGTCAAGTTGGGGGACCTCAGGCACCCGATCTTCATGTGCCTGCCCTCTTGCTCCATCAACTGATGCAGCATCATTGCTCTCGGTAGCATGTTCTTCATGGTTTCCATACATCTTTAAGCTTTATCTTCCACTGAGGGCAGAATGTTATTATAAGAAAACCTGGAAAACTCACAAGAACAGACGCAAACCTAGTCCCAGATCCCTGTAGACTCAGTGAACCTAGAGCTCTGATACCAAACTAACTGTGACACCTCGCCATCACGCAGACAGCGAGATGACATGCGAAAATGTACAGAAACACCATAAACCACATATTACCGAAAACACAGGTTAATTAAAATTTATTGCGGAAAGCATAAATTAGAGAACTTTTGCATCCAGATCCTGTAGAGAAACATGTTATATAACCATTCACAAGCCTTGTTATAGGTCCACAGCTTAACGGAACCAGCTGTACTATCAGCACCAGAGTTCAACACCTGTTTATACATACATAACAGGCCATGTACGGCCAGCAGCAGGATATACAAAAATTACAACAGCTAGACATCGTGAAACGTCGTCAAACACCTCCGAGGACCTGAGTGTATAGGGATGACTCTACGACTCAACTACAAAACCACCAAAACAGCATCATGTCCATCTCTTGCCTTCTACTGCTCTTCTTGCTGCTCAGCCGCAACCTCACGACCACCACCATGTCTAGAGCGATCACCTAAAAAGGGTGTAAACCAGCGGGGTGAGACACACAGTCCCAGCGAGAAACATAACTCCCCGCCGAACTATAAAACCTCAAAAGGTTAAAGTAGATAACAGAAGATAACTGATAAAGCGTATAACAAGAGCAGTGTACTGAGCAAGGCTATTATTACCATCAATATTACCAAAATATCCAGGAGGCATATAACCAAGTATTTCTTTATGGAACATAATTGACAAGATAAGCTTTATAAGATCTTATCACAATATATAAGGATCGTACACACAACTGCATAGTACAACTAGATTAGCTATATAAGCAAGGCCTCAACCAATGCTCTATATTTTTTTCTAAGTAAGATATACTTATTCGGCTGGATTACGTTTTATTATGCCCTGAGGAAGTGAGCCTTCCCTGCTCAAATCCAACCATTGGCTGCGAAGCCCAATCCGGTGTCATACAAGGTCTAAGGAGATCCGGACTCCATGACCTCACCGTCTCGTGGTCAGTACATGAATCATCAAGCAAGACCGCAGTCTTATGCTTATAGGGCCTCAGCCTCTGGGTTAGCTCTGCAAGCTACCCATATCTCTAGCTCACCTCATCATAGGTGCTAGTGCATACATCCAAGCCATGAAAACATCATGCTCATCATCACATATCCTGAGCCATGGGTCTGTTCACCATGCTCCATATATCATGAGTCTGCAACCACAGTTGCACTCAAACCCTCCTATTTTAGGCTAGGGGAAACCTCACATACTCAACAATATGTGCTCCAGGTAATCTCGTAGGATAAACCTGTTTCACCATCACCAAATACTGACGATGATGGATCTATGTCCAGGGCAAACTACATGATATGTTCATCTATAATTAATTAGTATATTTTAAGCCAATTGTTGAGGTAATCAAAGTATAACATAGCCTTATAGGATTACATCATTATTACCATCATCATACTGTCCTGGGACCTCAATCCCTCATTATATCAACCACTGCCTCTCAAGGCATCATAATCATGCGTCAGTATTCTGGGAACGCATCCCTTATCTCATCATCATAGGATAACACCTCAACTAGGCACTCGGCCTTATATCAGGTCCTCAGACCTATCAATTTTGTTATATCATTACCACATGGTGCTATTCAAGCTCATGCATCTCATAGCTCTTACCAGGCTATGAATCCACATGAAGTTCCTGCATGGTTAGTATACACATTCATAGAGATAACTGAAGCCATCATGGATTAATAGGATTATCATGCTACCAAGTATAAAGCAACATCCATGAGTATTTTACACATGAGCTGTAGAAATCATCATTTTATTATCAATCATAAGCATATATCATGCCCCATACTTGTGATCATATGCATGTGTCACATTATCATGTGTAGCAACATCATATCCTTCCAAGCTTCCTGGTTCACAACCTATCATCTTAACTCATTATCATATTTGTAGGATTCAAGGTGATTACACCATATCACTTTTGTTATCATTATTAGCCATATAAATTCTGAGTTATCAGAACCCTCACCAAAGCTCCTGTAACGCTCACTATAGGTATGGCGGGCAGTGCCAACCCTCACCAAAAGATGTATCGGCTAGGGTTTCAAACCCTAAAGCACATGTGCCATCAAAATGGCCAACAACACATCATCCTATCATGCATCAGGGATCCTATCGTGCACTAGAGTTAGGGTTTCTATCGTCCAACCCACTCAACAAGAAGCAAGTCAACTAGGAGCATGGCGCCCAAGACACCCTATCGTTCAACCATCACCCATATCGTTTAAAGGACCCTTAGGTCGGCCAAGGCACTCTATCATCCAAGAGCATGGTAACCACTAAGGCACCATATCGGCCAACTCATATAGGGTGTGTCAGGCAAACACAAACCCCATGCTCGACACAAGGTTACCCATACTACTCATATCATCCAAGGAAGAGGCTAGGGTGTCGCCCACCTATAGCAAGAAACACCTTCAAAAGACCTATTGTCCAACTAGGTCAAACACCTCATATCGGCCACCACTAAGGCACCAAACAGGATTCCACTATGCACCCACTATATCGGGCAGCATAAGACCAAACCATGTCGTCCAACACAGAGATGGCTTACTAAACACCATATCGACCAGGGAGGGCATCCAAGGCCAAAGCATATCAACTAAGGATACTAACAAGGTGAAAGGGTCATATCGGGCACCAGGCCAAACTCAAGGCAAAGGGGTGTCGGGCGACATCAAGGTTGTATCGTGCAAGGGCACAAAACCACACCAAAAGGTCATCTTCAAGCTCAAGCTCATAAGAAACAAACCCTAAATGATCAAGATAGTTGGCTCACCTCTCAACAACCAAGAGAGAGGGGTTTTGCACAACCTCTATCACAAATCGGGCAACCACAAGGATCAACCTCAACATAGGTCATCATCTATCCAAAAGCTCACCTCTCAAATCCATGGTGATAAGAGGGTGTCGCACAAGCAATTAGAATGTAGACTCACCTCTCAACTAAAATGAGAGAGGGGTATTGCCTACATTACTAGAGCTTAAACTCACTTCTCTAGACTAAGGAGAGAAAGGGGTATTGCTCAACAAGGAAACCCCAAACTATGGTTCGGTCAACTATGTGCAAAGGTATATATAAACCATCAACAACATCATGCTCACTATATCCATAAGATCAACAACATGTACTAGAGCAAGAAACATAACATGCAATGGCCAATCATCCACATATATGAATCATGCAACATAAAGAAGGTAGTATAGCTAGGGTTAGAAGTTATGTAACCCGCCTTAAGCAAACTCCTCAAGCTCCAAGCTTCTAGCTCCTAGCTCTAAGCAAACCACTTTCATCCACCTCAAGAAAAGGAACAAGGATCATAACCACTATGGCCGAAGGGTAGGCAAGATGGAGAAGAAGATGCTAAGGAGAGAGGGAAAATGCTTACCAAAGAATAAGACCCTCCTAGGGTTCATCCACCAAGCTAGATGAAGAAGAAGATATCTCCACCAAGGGAAAAGGATCGGCCACCAAGCTCTCCAAGGAAGGTGTGTCGTGCACACAAGGCGAGAAGAGCAACAAAAGAGCTAAAGGGTTCCCAAGGAAGAGAAAGGCAAGGCATATATAGATGAGGACCAAAGAGGAACCAAGGCAAGGTGTCGCCCCTCTTAGGGACACATGTCCAACTGCTTGCCACCTTGCAAGCCACATGCACATGCCATGCCACCACTCATCCAAGGTTCGGCCACATGTCCAAGCTAGGGTGACACAACCAAGGCAAAGGGATCAACAAAGTTAAAGGCCGACACACCACCACCACCTTGGACGACACACCAATGGGCGATAGCCCATGGCTGACACAAGGCATACTTACCCGATACAGGGCTCCTCAAAGCAAAGAAAGGCCCAACAAGGCTCAACCAAGCCCAACAGAGCTTCAACAAAACCCAAGGCAACTCAAGGCACGAGCCTAAACCTTCCTCTCAACTCTAGAGGAAGCAAAGAGAGATAAAGACATCTCTCTAGGTGACAAACTTTCTCTTCAACCCTAACTCAGGTTATTTTGCAAGTAGCACCTTCAACAAAGCACAAGAAAGTCCTAATCACCACTAAAGGTGATTAGCAAGCAACCAAGCACAAGGTTTAGGCAAAACAAATAGGGTAAGCCCAAAATGAAGGTCAGGGTCCTTAAATTCTACTTCAGTACCACCAGTGCCATAAGCTCAAGAGGATGGACAGCATAGGGAGACAACCTTGCATGACATACCGTATCTGGGAGGACCCTACACATAGATGCCTACCACAGATTACCCACAGGAGCAATATGTGCCAAATCCTAATGTGGGGAGGTTCTATGAGTTCATGATGGACTTCAGAGCTGACTCAAGAAGACAGTTTGATATGTTGGAGCAGGATGTGCAGTACCTCAGATAGAGTTTCAACATAGACTTTCCTCCACTACCTCAACTAAATTATCAGCAACCATTCTAGCAACCCCTCTGGCCCTACTATCAGTCGACCCAAGACTTCGAGCAATCATTTCATTTCCAGCAAGATCTAAACCAGAACTATAAGTAGTTTAGGCAATCTGGATCAATTTTTAAACAGCGACTACCAATAGCAGGTGTCTTTCTTACCATCCAAGGCTTGAGATTTTCTCTAAGATGTGTAAAAAATTTTAAGCTTCGGGTGGTAGTCAGGGTGTATCTTCGTCCTTTCCCTTTTATTTCTTTCATAGAATACATGCCTTATCCCTCTATTTCCCTTGCATTTAGCGTAATTTTTTTAAAAACTTTCAAGCTTTGTAAGACTTTGTTTCGTAATTTGTAGATTTTCAATTAAGACTACAAAATGCAAATCTTATAGCTAAATGCTTATCTTTATGCCTAAAAATTTTCATCTTAAACTGCTTGACCTTTTGCTTGACTTGCTCATTGACTCTTTCCTTAAGTTTGGTAACGAATCTAAGATTATGTGCCTTTTTCATAACCTAAAGCTTTATTTCCTTGATTTATGTTGTGAATGACAAATCCAAGGTATAGGACCGTTAGAATAAGCTAAAGCACGATCAAAGACTCCTAGTTGCAGTTTCACAAGCTTGCCTCTATTCTAAGGATCCTTGAATCATAATTGCTACTTTTCACACATGTGTCAAACGGATCATGATGAGTTTTGAGCCATAATCAAGCTGAAATGTTTTCCTTGATGGATTATGCTCCCTCTCACCTTAGATTGAGTCAAAAAGATGAAAATTTAAAAATTTGCAAAAGAGGCTTGGATGCCCACAAAATCCCAAGGATATTAAGAGAGTTCTCACCCAGGCCTATAAATTAGAATGCAGTAAATAAAAGCCTGAGTGTGAATAAATGAGCACTTGTTTTCTCTTTCAGGAGAGTTGAGGATGATGCCCAGTCAGTGTATGACTACGCTCATAAACGTAGGTATGTCACTCCTGGGAAGATCACTCTAGAAGCTCATTAGAGAGACATTAGGAACCCCTAGGAGACCCCTGAGATTGTCCCAGTAGTAGGGTTAGTTCAAGCGCAGTACGAGGAGTTTGTCTCACTGATCTGGGCCAATTGGCTCAAACTATAGGGACTGTTGCTCATTGCATGGACCAACCTGATGCAAATCAAGAATCCTCAGAAGTCATTGGAGTCTTTTTTGTTATTTTGCTTCTTAGGATCTGATTAAGTGAGAGGTGCATTGTCCCTGATTGGTCTACATGGATACATGATGATGGATCATTTCTTATTACCCGCATAATCATCTATGTGACAATGCCTTTATGTTGTATAATTATGATTCGAACCCTCCTGAGTATCAAAAAGTTACAGTGGACTAGCTTAATCTTGCCTGGTTGCTCTTTGATCTTACTTTGGCAAGATTGTGTTAGATTGGTGGGGGTTTGTTATGAAACAAAATGGATTAGGAGAATTGATGCTTTAGCTATTTTTCTTAACCTTAACATTTCCCTTCAAGCTTAATTTGGATGTTATCTTTTTGTTCTTTGAGCATAATCTTGCTTGAGGACAAGCAAATGTTTAAGCTTGGGGTGGTTGATAACACCCAAATTTACGTATTTATGCTAAGCATTTATCTATGGTTTTGTGCCACTATAGCCTCAATATGCCCAAATATCCCATGTTTCTTATCTTTTAGTAATTTATATAATTTCACAAATAAAGTTTCTCAAACTAGCCAATTTTGGGACTTGTAGACACCGAACTTGAAAAGTCCTCTAAGATCCTCCCCCAACAACTGGTTTTTGCAGAAGCAAGGTCTCTGTCCATCACAACCGTGACTGTGGTCTGGAGGACTGTGATCTAGGTGAGCAGGACTGCGACCGAGAAGACTGACCTTGACTGCAATCCGAAGTGACACTATGATCACAGGACTGACCGCAACTGAGACCTACACTACGACCACAAATCAAGCCCCGACCATGATGGATCCCCAACATCAACACGATAGTGACCTCGACCATGCACCCCCAGACTGCGATTGCGGGGGAAACACCCCTCGACCAGGTCAAATCACAGTCAGGGAAGGTACCTCGACCACAGACCATGACTGAGTGAGGACCATGACCCGCGGTCATCACCATAGCACTACGACGGCCCTTCCTATAAATACATGACCCTCTCCACCTGAAGAAGGGTTCCGATCTGGGAAGTTTTTCCACCTTTTGGTTCCGACCTGGTGAGGCTCCCAGAGCCCCGTGGGAGAGTCTGGAGGTCTGAGAAGGCTGAAGTGCTCGTTCTACGCCCATCTCTTCAGTGTGCTTCTTTTCCTCACCATCTTCCACCTCTAGTCTTAGATCTCCAAAGGCAGAAGTTGAGGAGATAGAACATTGAGGATCCTCTTCTTTGAGAGAAGGAGAACGTCCACACCATCATCTTTCACCCCCATCCACCAACCAAGCTATTGTTCGGGGTGGATCTAGAGAGTAAGGAGGCCAACGAGCCCAGAAGATCAAGGAGGATGACCTTAAAGACGGGATCTAACCTATACAGAGGCTAGGGAGCAAGAGCCACCTCTCCTCTATATGCTAAATCTCTTCTTCTCCTTTCTTCTACTGTTCTCCTTCGTCTATGTACAAATGATGTTCTTCCATCTTTGTTCGGTGCCAACTATGCTTGTCCATGGCTAGTTGAGCTCCTTCTTGGCTATGTAGCCCGTTTTGGGCATGTTTATGTACTTTTACTTTAAGCAAGTAGTTTTATTTCAGATCTAGCATGTTTTATGTTCTATCTCCTCTTTCTGGTTATGATTGCTAGTTTGGTTGATCTCTTTCTTGCCTGAACTGCTATTTCTACCTATATCGAGAGATTCATTATAGAAATAGATAAGAGAAGATAGTTTGGATCGAAATCTAAAAGGAGGACGGTTCAAGATCATCTGTTCCTAACATCCCAGAGTAATCTAGACCTAAGAGGGTATCTAGAATATTCTAAGATGTCCGTTTATTATCCTTGAGAGAGGTTTCATATCATCGATGGGTTTTAGCCACGCTACACGAGAGCGAGTGGGATGATCCCACGGGAACAGGTACCATGGTGCATACTAGGTTTGGATGTAATTTTCTTGTTGGGGTGTTCGAGTGTTGTCTAAACCTGAGAACGGGTGCATAGACTGCCCAACTTGTGGTTACATAGTCGAGAACTTCTTTCTCTCTGATTTAGTAGAATCTTACATACTCTATTTTGTTTTCTTTATTTTGTTTTATTTCCTTTCGTGACAATCTGTTGGACTAGTTCTAGAGCCTTACTTCTCTCAACTATCATCTCGGCTTATCTGACTCAATAGTGAAATCTCAAGCATCTTAAATGTCACCATGTCCCTGTGTTCGGCCCCATAATAAAGTTGTGGGTGTCCTTGGAGGTTTTGGGTTATAAATTTAAAGGTTTGATTCCTTCTGAATCTGCCTCCCTTCTGGATGTGCGATTCGGGCTGATCAGTTTCTCGGTCCCGGACCTCTCTATCTACCTAACTGACTCCATAAAGGTGGCAAACATCTCTCTATTCACTGGAGCGGTGAAGCTATGGATAACTCAGCATTCAGACCCTTCTCAAAATGTCAAATCCTCTCCTCCTCTATAGTATCCATGTGTTGACAAAACTACAGAAGCTCCATGAACTTAGCTTCATACTCACTAATCTTCATTGGTCCTTGCTTAATATGCTCAAACTACAAGGTTTTCTCATTCAGATATGTCCTGGGAAAGTATTTGCTAACAAATTCATGTCAGAACTCTTCCCATCTGACCTCAACACCCGATCTTTTCCCTTCTTCAACGGCCCACCAATGGCCAGTGCTTCCTTTTAAAAGGTACACAACATGCCTAACTTTATCAGTTTCTGGGATGCTAAGGATTCTAAAGGCTTTTTCCAACTCAGTGAGCCATAAATCTACGTCTGTTAGGTTAGATATACCAGCATATTTGGTGGTTCCTACCCAGCATAACCGATCAAAGGTCTTACCAAAACCATGTCCCTCATTGGGAACTGGTGCCCTAGGTGCTGGTGCTGGCATCTGATCCTCCATATGCGTTATTGTGGTCATGAACTACCCCAAAAGAGAATGAAAGGTTGGATTTTCTACCATGGCTTGATAAAGATGGGAATTCTCAAGCACTGTTCTCTCTTTCCTGATCCCTTACACCTCCTCCTGGTGCAGCAACACTGCTCTCAACAGCATGTTCTTCATGTGCTCCAGTCATCTTTCAGCTTTACTTCTTCTCTTATATGAGCAGAAGTCACTATAAGATAAACGGGGGGACACTAGAACAGACTCAACAACCTTAATCCTATGTCTCTATAGACACACTGACCTTAGGCTCTGATACTAAAAACTTTGTGATGACTGCTATCATACTGACAGCCAAATCGTCACGGTGATTACATGGAATAACCATTAGTAGTGGATTAATGAAAATCACTAAAAATGAAAACCACTTTGCAAAGAGATCTATTGCTAGAAAACTCTTAAGGGAAGAACCAAAGCAATATATACATCATGGTTCACATTGTACGTACATTGTACCATCTCATCTCGAGGATATCATATACCAGTTGCTTTGCCCAAACATATACATCAACAACATAAAACCTCAAGGCATACAAGCCAAAATCTCAAATCATTTATAAAACCATTACGTACTAACTCCCAAGGACCTGAGAGTACATAGATGACACATAGGACTTTTATCTACAAGACACGACAGACAGCACACTCAACCTGAGTTGTTACTGTTGTCCATGTTGTTGTTGTCCTCCCTCTACATTACGGTCTTTACCTCCTCGTCAGCATCCACCTAAAAATGTTGGGACCAACGAGGTGAGACAAAAGTCCCAGCGAGAGATATAACTCTTCACCAATAATATTATTATCACAGGTAAATAGTATAAAACTGAGCAAAGGATCTTTTATATTAATAATCAAGATTAATCACTATTTATAAGTAGAACAGAGCAATATCATCTTTTAAAGCAATGCAGCCATCTACGATAGAGAAATAAATCATATATTCACTTTATAAGGTATACAAAGAACACATATAACATCTATCCATTTAAGATGTATAAAAGTAATGTAACATCAATCCATGTTTCTGTATTGAGTCCTTAAACAAATACGCTACATGGTTGATTACATATTTACAATCGCACTTATGTCGTGAGGAGATGAGGTATACCACTCATGCTCCAACCGACCACAGCTACGTAAAGCATCAGTACCATATAAGGTCAAAGGAAGATCTAGCTTTCAAGACCTCACATGTCTCGGTCAGTACGAGACCACTGACAGTGACATCACGTGTCAAACTACAATTAGCTTGCCAGGGTATACTTGCATGTTCGCTATAGAGTTACAGCCGCAGCATGCACTCACTTCAAGGAGATCACACAGCAACCACAGTATATTTTCTTCGGGAAGATCACACAGCAACCCGATATATGAGGGAAAGATCACACATCAATCCCCATTTGGATGTAAGAATATTTTTGCCAATCACCCCCACATATTCAAAAATATGCTCTCCAAGTTAAACTTGTTTCACCGTTCAGAAAATTCTAACACTGGATGGATCTATGGTCAGGGCAACTACATGATAAGGTTCCACTTGATTAATTAGGTGCATTACAGTATCTTTTAGCATCAAAAAAGTTACAAACATGAATTATAACAGAAGCTATGAAGAAAGGTGTGATACATTTATCAAGTACTTTCATAATATTTAGAACACATTGAATGCATAACACTTGGGATATTAGTCCCTTATCACATTACTGGGAATTCTCATCCCTTAACATTATCATCATCATGATTTCTACACCTGGGTATTCAAGCCCTTAGTTCATCACTGAACATTTGTCACCTCTTATCAGGTAACTATTACCTCTAGGTCCTCAGACCCAGGTATACATTATACTTGTTGTATAAGTATTTCACATGGCTCACAAGGCCCATTTAATATGTATCATATGAAACATCATAGCTCATACCTGGCTATTCTCATCATCTCATGATACCTGCATAAATTAGAATTTCATGATAAAAACAATATCAAGTACATATCATCACCATGCAATACAAGAGAAATACAACATTCCCATTACTAGGGTTAGGGTTTCCCTTTTTTATCCGATTAGGGTTTCAAGTTCATATTATCAAGAATCAAAACCCTAATTAATATCTCCACACATATTAGGAGAATACATTGATATCATAAGTATTCAATCATACTTCTTTGTTATCATCATTTATCATTAAATGATTATCACACAAAGTATGAGTTTCTCTCTCATCTTCACTAGGATATTGATTACATCATACTTTATTAAGTTGGATCAACCCTTTTCTCAAGGTACATTGGCCTACACCTATCAAAATGCATTAAGCTCTTTACATATTAATGTATCATTTGACATAACACACTTCATGTGTTACTCAATCAAGTATATCGGGTTTGAGGTTCTTATCTCCATATCAGTTTTGAGGTGCTTCCACCATATCGGGCAAGAGGTGTATGCTTACGCCATATCGGGCAAGAGGTGTGTGCTTCCACCATATCGGGCAAGAGGTGTGTGCTTCTACCATATCGAGCAAGAGGCGTGTCCTTTTATCATATCAGGAAAGAGGTGTGTGCTTCCACCATATCGAGCGAGAGGTGTGTGTGTGTGTGTCACTTATATTGGGTTATTCAAGTGTAGGGTTTTGCATAACAGGTTAGACCCTTATGCTCGTACCTTTTCAAACCTTCAAAGTATCAACCTACCATGTGTTGAGTGATAGCCTAGACAACTGGTTAGTCCTTTTTCAACCAACCCAAAAGTACAAAATGATAGGGGTGTGGGGTTCCAAGGTATAACAGATTTCATATCACCATATTGGGTTTCATTACCATATCGGGTTAGAGGTGCTTCAACCCGATATCAATTTGTGCCATGATGATTTCATCATCATAAGGCTCAATACTTTTGTCCCTTACTATTCTAGCTCATGGACAACAGTCCTATGCAACTATTAGAACTCATAGATTCATCAATTATTCAAGAAAAATCGAAACTGAAAGTAGATCAACAAGTATAGCAAGATTGAAGGTGAATAATAACATGATTGGGTTCAAGTTATATAACCCGCCTCAAGAACAACTTCAAAGCTCCAAGCTCCAAAAATTCACGTTCCCAAGGTTTAATATGAACTTATCAAAGATCCAAGACTTGTTCACAATGCCTCTATATGTAAAGAACCACCATAGATAAGAACTTGGTGAAGAAGAAAAGAAAGGAAGAATCACAAATCGAGAATCATGCTTCAACCAAGGTTGAAGATGACCATGGCTTCACCTTAAGATTAAGGCTTGAGCTCCTCCTTGATCCTCAACTAATATTCATGATATCTAAGAGAAAGAAAGTTGTAGGATTCAAAAAGTTTCACTAGTAGGTGAAAGGAGTGGTATATATAATTGAGGTTCATGAGAGAGAGTGTATAAGAGGTGTCATCACCTTATACTACTAGGTGACACATGCCCATGCATGGGTTGACACGTCTCCATTCATGCATACATATTTATATTGACATGCAAAACTCTTGGGGATAATCTAAGTATAAGATTTTTGCCATTAGTTATCTTGTTGAACAAGATATTTCAACTCAACATTACTTTATTCACAAACCAATACAACTTTTCCAAGGAAAGTTGTAAACCAATATCCATTACCTTATTGAGGTGCTTAACTCATCATGGCCTTTTCCAAGAGTTGACAAAACGATATGGGATCTCCTCTATGGCTTTTTGGCCGATAGGCAATCCCAAATGAGCTCTACAACTCAATACAACTCATTTAGGGTTTTAACTATACAACTCTTCTTGGTCTTTTCATCACCAAGAATACCATTACTCAAAAATGATTCAAACATGGTGCCTCTTTCTTTATCTCTCCAATATATGATGCTAAGAGAGAGTAGGGATACTCTAGAGGTGATAGGTTGCATATCAACCCTTCATTTTTGTAAATTGCAATTTGCACCAAAATTGGTACACAAGGCACAAGCATCATTCAAACAAGCTCCAACTTGGAACTTAGGCTTTCCACGAGCCACCCCTAAGAATCATTCTCTCTCTTATGATTCTAAATCACTTGAGGCATGTTCAAAATGAGACATATTGTAATATAACCCCTCATCTTGGGTAAATTACATTTTACACCCAAACTATCATATAATGCACAAACAGTTTGCAAATAAGATCAAACTTGAAAATTAAACTCTCCTTGAGTCTTAATTACTTTTTAAAATATTAAAACAAGTTTATAAATAACTTACTTAAGCAAAACTTCTAGGTTTATGGCATAACCCAAGTCAGGGATGTTACAGTAGCGGCACAATGACGATTTCATTCATGGACATGAAGGTCAAGATCAACGTATACATGTCCTCAAACTGGCGAGTTCTAGATGATGATATTGGATATGGTCACTTCAAGAATCCTATTGATCATTCGAGAAGAGCATATCAAGATGAAGGAATTGATAATGATTATTGTGATCAAAGGGATGAGGAACACAGATTGAGTGCAAATGAGGGATGCATGTTTTGCAAGAATGGACACATGAGAATGCCAAAAGGATGAGTGAATGAAGAATTGCCAACAAGCCAATCTAAAGGAAAGTAAATCAGCTCTTGTGGGAGGCAACCCACCTAGGTTTGGGAATTTTTTACCCAAAGTTCAATTTTTGATACTTTTGCTTTGTTTTTACACTTTCCAAGAAAACACACACACACTATAGTTGATGATTTTTTTGTTTCTGAATCATTTTAGAACATGTACAATGGAGGAAAGATGATGCATGGAAGAGTCAACCAAGGAGAAGATCATAATTGAAGAGAAGATTGCACAGGAAGGAGATCAGGACGGTCGTGCCACACAACATGGTCGTGGTGGAGATAATACAAAATGGTCGTGGTGGATATCACCTACTCAATGGACACCTTGATATCTCTCTCCCCTATTGGTGTTTGTCTACCATGACTCCATGCCCCTACCCTATCATCCTAGACTTCTATTTCATGTTGAGGACAACATGGTTTAAAAGTTTGGGGTGGTAGGATAGTAAGCCCTTTATCTACCTCACTTTTCTCTATGTTCCTTGTTTAAATTTTTTGCTCAAGATGATCAAATAGTATAACCATATCCCATACTTGTGTATTCATACTTTGTGTGCTTGCTTTACATAATTTCATGTCATGTAGTTTACTTTCTTGCAAGTTTTGTGTAATTTTCAAAAAAAAATTGCTCTTTTTGTCATGCATTGCATATCATGTAGATTTTGCTAATTTTTGCATGTTTCAACTAGGATTTGCTTGTTTCCTACTTTTTGTTCAATAATGTAGGCTTAGATGTGATTGAAGGCAACTTGGCACCGTTTTGGCCAATTTTGCCCAAATTTGAGATTTCTTGCCTAAAAGTGTGTTTTGACCCAATCTCTACTCTTTGGATTAAAAATGATGACATTTGACAAATGCAAGTGAATTATCATTGTTTAATGCTAAATGGTATCAATTATTGACTTTTTTACATGTGTATCACCTCTCTTGGGTTTGTGAATGATTTGGTTGAATTGTGACTTGAGCAAGCTATTAGCGCTTAGTGCCTATAAAATCACTTGATAGAAGTATTAATATCAGGTTGTTCATTCATGTGGTGTGATGTTTTTGGATGAAGTGTTGGATTAATTTTCATGCATGATACCTTATGTGGAGAATCACACCAGTGACCCCTCTTTGACCTGAATATTCACTCACCATCTTCTTACCCCTCTGCCTCATGAAAGGATGCCAAAGTACACATATCAGACGTGGCCACCTCCAAAAGTTTGGCTTGGCCAAATCTACATCTCACTACTTCACTCTCATCACCATGTGCCCTATCTACTCCAAGGGCAAAGAAAAAGAAAACAATGCAAAAAGAAAATAAAAGATGCTCTTGTTTAAGAGCATCTAAATAAAGAAAAGATGAATGATCTATGTAATAGCACTCAAAATCTTACTACATTCTTTTCTTACATTTTCATACCCATTAAGCTAGGAAACATAAAACCTAGCTCATTTTGCCCTTTCTGCAGCCACGTGGGTCATTTGGTGTGATGTGAAATATAAGATTGAATGCATGAAGGTAAAACAACACTCATGGACATCATTGATTAACGCCATTATGAAACGGTCTACCCAGAACTACATGAAAGAAATATGGACAGCTTGTGTGTTTTATGCACTACATTTGAAGTTCATATGCTTTGTGCTCTTTTCATGATTGGTTTGTGAAAGCAAGAGAGGAGAGAGGTGGAATGCATCCACTTAGTCATTTTTATCCCATTCAACAATAATGATCCTTTGCATTGCATTTGTCATTTTTTGATTGTGGAAAAATTGCAGAGAGATTGAGTTGGAGCATACTTGAGGACAAGTATGTTTTAAGTTTGGGGTGGTGATGCAGCCCCATTTTAGGGCTTCAACTTCTGTCATATTGCACTTCAATCACATCTACAACTTCTATATTACATGTTATTTCCCCTAATATGCATATTTGTGTAAAATGCACTTATGGATGGTTTTTGCATATGTTATAGGTACTTTGGTCACTACTTGATGGAATGGAGAGAAGATGGTTGAATCTAGGGTTTCCCCGTGCTTGGAGGAGCCCAAAATGAGGCCAAAACCACTCTCAACCTACCCCAAGTGGTCAAAGAATGTATTGAAGCAATAACCTCCATGGATGATCAAGTTCAAAGCTCAAGTGCATGGGAAGGACACAAAAATGGTCATGGTACATCACCATGGTCGTTGTGGACATGCCCCAATCACAAATTATCACTATAACTTCCAGAAACTGATGAATTTGGCCAAAACAGTTGTGCCACCCTCACTGCACCACAGTCATGGCATTTTGTATACAATTTTGACCAATTCCCTGTGATCTTTAGCCATTTTTCACCTCGCCCTTGCCCATACACCACGACCATGTTCTCCTACAACCACCACGGCCGTGGTGGGCCTCAACCCTAGCCTATTTTTGCACTATTTTACCCATATTGCCCCTACTTAACCCTAGACCCCTATAGAAATCTTGGGGGTGGTTGAAGCTCAAATTTGGCCACCCCTAGCTACCTCCTACCACCTATTAGCTCCCCATTTTCACCCCTTAGCCATTCCACTCCATTTCCGCCTCCATTTCACCATTTCCACCATCAAAACCCTAGTTTCCTTCCATGTCCACCATCATTCCATGCCCCTACACCTTAGAGGAGAGAGGAGGATGCCCTGCGATAGCTGAAGTGGAGGATTTCTTCATGTACATTGATCTCCATGGCTTATTCTATCTCCTTCTATTCTCTTTCTGTATTTTGCATTGTTATGAGTAGCTAGGCCCCTTGGGTGGGCTATTTGGGGTGTAAAATGTTACTTTAATACCATGTTGGTGGAAATGATATGTAAACTTTGTAATTCCATTTGCTAATGATTATTTTCTATTTCTATCTCATTCTCCATTAATTTCTTATTGGTTTGTGCTTGAAATCAATTGGGAATTTAGGGAAATTACTTATATGTGTGCATTTTGGGATTTGCTCCTAGGTCCAATTCTTGGATCCCTAGCTAACTACCCATCTTCCTACATCATAATTGATTCTCCTAACCCTAGTTGAGAGATCTAAGTAGATAGTTTAGATGAAATCAGTGTTCTTAGCATGGAGCTTTCTCAAGGTTAAAATGTGAGTGATGGGAGGCCAAAAACCTCACTTCCACTCCCATTACTAATATCAGCCCCTAATCATCCTAAGATCATCTAACCTAGAAACCTAGGCTTGTTTAGACTCTAATTGAATTACACCCAAGCCCTGACCCAATTGAGCCTCACAAGGGTAATAGGAGGGAGTGTTAGGGACTAATTCTCCTGTACACAACCTAGCATATCCATGGCCAGTTAGTAGCTTAGGATAATTCATTAGACTCTAACTTGTTGTTTGGTTTGGATAATCTAAATGGAATCATAATGTTCATATGTCACCCCCAACTTAAGAGATAAGTACATCCCCTAAATAGCCCACATCTCCCTTAATTGCTTTAAAATCCTAGTTTCCATCTTGCTTAGCTAGTGTTAGCTTAATTAGCTCTTTTCTTACTTAGATAGCTTCTTACCCTGTTCTTGCCTTGTTCTTGCTAGCTTGGGTCTTTAATTGCTCTTTTGCTTTGTCGTGCTTGACTTAGTGTAGATTGTTATCTTATTGCCTTTTCATACCTAGCTTAGTCTCTTCCTGCTTAATTAGTCTTAATCTAGTCTAGGGTTAACTTAGATTTCATTCTTGCCTTTAATTTCTTTCTTGCTCACCTTAGTTTAACAATCAAAACAACCTTCAAACCCTTAACCCTAGTCCCCGCATTAGGAACCTAGCAAAAACTAACCTAGTTCTAGTACCCCCTTTTCTCCCTGTGGATCAACCCTATACTTGCCGCCCTCCTATACTACGACACGACCATGTGCGCTTACGGGAAAGCATTTTAGTAGATGTAGGTGTGTTGGTCTAGGTTTATAAATTTTGAAAGTAAATCCACAGTGTGTTCCGATCTCATGGGGTGCATCTAGTTGAATCTAAAGGTAAAGGGAAATTATTTTTAAGAGTGGCTACATTTAATCGGCTACAATCTATGCACACTCACCATCCCATCACTAGCCTAGTGGAAATCAATTCATTATCAACGTTAGTAGTGATCGTGATCCCCCCTTTCTTAGGAGCTACCTGGGTAGGACTATCCCACATTGAATCAGAAATTGTGTAGATTATACCTGCTAACAGTAGTTTGATGACTTCCTTCTTCACCACCTCAGTCATAATCGGATTGAGACACCTCTGAGGTTGGACAATTACCTTAGCTCTTTCTTTGAGCCAAATCTTGTATTGGCACAAGGTTGAAGAGATCCCTTTTATGTCAGCCATAGACCACCCAAATGCAACTCGGTGGTTTCTTAGCACAATGAGTAACTTTCCTTCCTCTTCACCACTCAAAGAAGATGATATGATCACTAGGAGCTTTTCATCTACATCTAAGAAGACATACTTTAGGTGTGGCAGTAATGGCTTCAGTTCCTTGTTCGGCGGGCTCAATAGAGATGGGGCCAATGGTGGGGGCGGTGGTCTAAGTCTTCAAAGCATCTTGTATAGTAGCAACGTACTACCTTTAGCATCAAAATGCACTCCTCTAGATGGTTGTTGTAGATGATGTCCTCCATTCTGTTCATCAAGCATGCTTCTAAGGGTAGGTTGGGTGAGGACTATATCATAGAATCAGCTACGAGTAATTCTTCGGCAGCAGGGTCATAGTCCTCTCCCTCATCGTCTGGGTAGCACATTGCTTGAGTCATCAAGATAACTTTTGTATTTTCCAAGTTGTCCACTGCTAGAGTACCTCTTTATACTTTAGTCATAACATGGGCCATATCCAAGAACGGATTCCCTAGAAAAAGAGAAAACTTGCTATCCATGTGTTGAAGCATGTTGCATTGCACCTTATCTCCTGTGGCTTGAGAATGCTATAGAATCTTGATTTTGGAAATGTCATTTTGGATTCCCATAGTCAGACATCCTCTACCCATCTCAAGTATCATGTCTGTAGTGGCTTGAAACAGTCTTCCAAGTAAAATCTCATTTCCATGGTCGTCCTGCATTTCCATCACTACAAAATCTGCAGGAAAGACAAATCTATCCACTTTCACCAGGACATCCTCACATATACCATATGACTTAAATACATAGTTGTCTGCCAATTCGATTGTCATGTTTCTCTTCCTGGATTCCTTAATTCAGAGCTTCTTGAAGGTAGATAGGGGCATCAGATTTATACTTGCCCCTAAATCACATAAAGCCTCTCTAAATTTTGTCTTTCCTATGAATCATGTGATATTGAAGCATCCAGGATCCTGTTTTTTAGGAGGCAATGTCCCCAAGATGACAGCACTAACCTGCTCTTTAAAAATCTCAACATTATATTTTGGTATCTTTCTCTTCTTTGTAATAATATCCTCTGAAAAGTTCCCATAAGATGGTATCTGCTCAATAGCGTCTAGCAAAGGAATGTTCACAGATAACTTTTGAAAATTATCTAGAAATTTCTTGAATTGTCAGTCCATCTTGGTCGCCTTCACACTATTCGGAAAGGGCACATGAATTACAATTTTCCTCCGGTGAGGCGGGATATAAGCCTAAGTTTTATTACCCCCAACCTCATCAACTTTCTTGTCTACAATCTTCTCCTATGCTGACATTTATGGTTCTTCTGCATCCTATGGTATAGTTTGATTTGTAGCTTCTTTTGCAATTGCAGTATGTGATGCATCATTTAGTAGCTTCTTGCCACTGTGTAGTAGAAGATCCTTCACATGTTGATTCTCGGAAGGTACATTGGTGTTCACCAAAAATCCTTATTGGGTTGGTTGCTTTAATGCACTCACATCTGTCGCTATCTGAGAGATCTGTATCTCTATGTTGTGAATGTGTGGCCCTTGATTTTGAAGATCCCTTTGAGTTTGTGCAATTTGTAGCTCATTTTGACTCAACATCTTGCCCAACATTTCTTCAATCTTGTCAATTTTCTGCTGCTCTGGTTGATACTGTGCTTGGCCACCATACTACTGTGGATTTGGATGTTGCTGTTGTGCCTGTGATGGATCCTGTTGGAAGTTGTTAGGATCCTTCCAAGAGAATTTGAGATCCTTCCTCCAAGATTAGTCATTGTTCATGTATTGCCCCTGACACACATACTTGCACTCTTCTTCTTCTTCCTCAGCATGAAATTTATCTGTAGCACATAGCTTCTTAGCAATCAGATCTAACTTCTCATTTAGAGCAGATATCACCTCAGATTCCCCAACACTTTTAATGGTCGGCGGCGGCACTCTTTCTTCTCCCCATGATTGGTTTTTAGACATGTTCTTGAGAATCTCATGGCAGCAAGCGAGCTTGTTGTTGAGGAAGAAGCCTGCTCCTGCACTGTCAAGAGTTGTTTTCTCCCCTTTGTGTAGGCCATAATAGAAGATCTTGGCCTGCCCTAGTAGATCAATGCCATGATGAGGCTCTTTCCTCAGCATATTATGAAACCTCTCCCATACCTCTGAATATGACTCATTAGCTTACTGTTTGAAGTTGTGAATCCTTTTGACTATGTCATTAGTCTTTTATAGAGAGAAGTAGTGCTCGAAGAATGCATCTATCATTTGATCACATGTCTCAATGATCTCATCATCAAGATTGTTGAACCATGACTTTGCACTATCTGCCAGTGAAGATGAAAATAGCTTAACATATATTGTAGTAGTTGGGATCCTATCTATCTTGACCATATCACAGTTCTCCATAAAATTGCTATGTGTCATTGGATCTTCAGAAGGATGGCCATGGAATGCTTGGGATTTGACTTAGGCGATAAGTCCATGATCTATCTTGTAGCTTCCCACATTGATGGCTTACCTTTTGATGGGCCCTTTGTGGGCCATAGGTGATGAAGCATTCATCCTTTCCCATATTGTCAATTCTTCTTCTCCCTCTATTTCAATTATTTTTTGTTCTTCTGGTGTCGTAGGTCTCTCAAGTGGGGGTGTCAGTGGAGGGGTTCGATTGAACCCGTCAATAGATCTGCCAGACTCCCTTTCTCCTTGTAAGAACTCTACTTATCCAAAGCCTAGTGAGGATGGCTCTCCGTATTCTATGGCGATGGTACACACCATGCACTAATTTCCCTTACATAGTAAAAAGTAGGTATTAGCACAAGATCAAAAAGATCTTATGATTCATCTCAAAGAGATTTAAAAAGAAAGTGCAATATAGTAGAAGAAGAAAAAATAAAAAAATTGGCCTAGAGTGGTCGACCACAACGCTCATAGTGTTGGATGTTGCTGCTTCCCGGCAAAAATGCCAAAAACTTGATGTGAGTTTACTGTGTGTAATACACAAGTGAACATATCAAAGTAATAAGGTCTTGTGAGGCCTGAGTTGAAAATAGGGAAGTGTTTCTCCAGTATACTACTACTAACTGTAGTCAAATTAGCTAAGCCAATTGTAAAAGGTTGAATTGATTTGTGTTAAAGAGCAAAATCATAAACAAAACGAAATTAAAGGGTTGAATTAATCAAAGTTGGAATGACAGTGGTTTCATCATGGATAACACTAATAATTGACCTCATACACACTAACATCTATTATCTCAATCCCTAGATAAGGAGCTTGTAGCCTGAATTACATGCTCTCGCAGTGTAATTCACTACCTAATGTAATGCCAATCCCACTTCCGTAGTTATTGGTTGATTAGTTAGATGCTTCATGATTATTCTCTGGGTTTCTCCTCTCGTTTACACTCCACTTTTCCTAAAGGGCACTGTAGATGGGTAAATCTATGCTCTTTGACCCTCAAACTCTCTCCTGAGATGACTAAGCGTCTATCATCCACTCATGGTATCAAGCACAACTAGAACACAAAGCTTTGATAGATTTATATCCAGTAAAAAGAGATAAAATAATGCATAGAAATCAATCACAGTGCATATCCGGGCTATTCCTGGATCTTAAGGAATAAAGATTTTTAGCCTTGCATCATTTTCATCAACAAATGCATGGAAAGGAAGAAGAAAAATGTGGGAAATATTAGGAAAATAAGGTAACCCCTAAATCTCTGCCTGTCCGAAAGATCCCCTCTATCGTACGTGTGTTCTGTTGTCTTCCAACTATAGAATCAACCTCTGGAGGTGCGCGGATCTCCTCAATTGAAACTTTCGATCCTTGGTTCTTCTCTTCTCTCTCTCTCTGGTTGTCGTGTAATGAAAATGGTTACCTCCATTTGTTTGGACGTCGCCCCCCTAAGTCATAGAAGGCACTTAGGGTAACATCCACCATTGGATTAGAGTGAAATCTATGGATGGCCTAATCGGGCAGACTCGGGAGTACTGACTAGGTGAGTCAATAGTATCGAGTCACTTAGGTTTAGTCGTGCGATCTCGATCATGTCAGTACTATCGACTAGACTCAATAGCAATGAGTTTTGTGATTTTTGAACTGCCTCCCTGACGTCAACTCAGTAGCACCGAGTTGGCAACTCGGTAGCACCAAGTTGTCTTGATTCATGTTGGGGTTTACTGATGCTAATTCGGCACCAGTGACTTTGGCTGTCTGTAGCACTGACTCTGGGTTAGTTTTTGGGTCCATCACTAATGTCAAGTCGGTACCACCGATTGTAACCAGGTCAGTACCACCGAGTCTGTAGATCTTCCTTATACCTGAAAATGCACAAAAACATCATAAGTACTTGTGATGCATAAAATATTACATAAAATAGCTAAAATCATATAATTTGATGCATTCAATAGAAACATACCGTCTATGACATTTCATGCCTAATAAATCAAATAAAGGACTAATCTACACATGAAATCAAGGAAAATTATGCTTGTAATAATGACTAAAAACACATGCATCAAGGTAATTGGTTGCTATTCTCTTTGTTTAATTTCTACAGTGCAACAATATAGATTTCAAGCTTAGGGGGAGAAATTGGTTGGTAGTTGTAATTTTTTGTTTGTTTTTCTTTTATATTTCTATTTTTTTCCTAGTTAAGTAAAAATCTAAGCATGACTTTAAATACTTACTTTTGTTTGGGTAAAAATTGAATCCCTTTTAGATAGTCCATTGTACTCATTGAGATAATAATTGAAGAACCTTAGCATGCACATCCAACAATTTAATGAAAAGTAATTGGTCGATCATTTTATTGCCATGATATTTTTGCTCTAGCATGTTTTTCATTTTTCTCACTCTCAGCTTAGTGCATGTAATGGTTCAAATGCTTTGGATTAATCAACTATATATCCTTGCCAAATCTTTATTGTGTTTTCCACCCACTCCTATGATGAAAACGTTTACAAATAAAATAATTCTAGGTTTTGAATCACCTATTTACATGACTCTTTTGATCTTTGAAATTTTCACTAGCCTAAGATTGAAGCAAGGGGGTATTTGTTTGCTAAAAATAAAAAAGAACCTACATCCCCTCAAAAGATGTCTAAGTCGCCCACGTAATCTTCCAACCAAATGAAGGTAGGGAATTGCATTACAAAGAGGGTCAATAAACCCCAAACAACATTCCATGTTTTTTGTAAGACTACATTATCAGCCGAGTGTCGTATCCAAAGCTCTTAATTTTAAAATATTAATACTTATGAAGGATTCGTCGCATATTTGTTGATGTCAAGCTAGAATTTCAATTTTATTCATCCTTATAATCATAAGGGTTTGGTTGCATATTCATTGCATTTTTTATTTTGTCATCATATCTTGGTTCATTGAAATCTTGTTGATTTTTCCAAAGTAATTTGACCACCTTTTTTTAACTTAACTTCCAATTTTGAGTGATTGAAATGAATTCATGTCTAGTTGCAATATATTGACAATGATTGACATGCTATGATTAAATCCTTCCATCTCATTAAGAGAATGTATGTGTCGTATTATTTCTTCAGCTATGTATCTATGTTTCTTTTGTCTTGTTGACAAGCAATGATAAGCTTAGGGGGATTTGATGAGCGTATTTTATATCATCTTTTGGACCACTTCCGATTGCATTTTTAAATCAATTTCACCCAATAATCAATCGTAATCATGTTATATTTTCCACTTTGTTGTTACCTTTACTTGCTCTATGGTTTGGATTGTAGGTACAACATTTTGGCATCAAAATGGGAAGAAAACACCATCATATCATTCACCAGCACATTCCCCGATCATCTAAAAATCAATGTTGTTGAAACTTCAATGACACCCCATGTCTAGAAAGCAACACCTCTGTGTCCAGTCACTAGACATGCCATGTTGAATTTTGACACACTGTGCCTCCGTACAAAACTTGAATCCTAAACTCCATACTTTGCAACAACCACATCGTGTCGAATTTTGACACATCGTGTCACCGTCCAAAAATTGGATCCAGAACCCATGAATTGCAATAACACACAGTGTTGACCAATTAACACACTATGTTAGCCAACCAACACACTGTGTAATCATTGATCGAGGCAGTTTGACTTCAGTTATTGCAACTAACACACCGTGTTGGCCATCTAACACGCTGTGTCACCTACAGATTTCACTCAAACGCGAATGTAAGTGCCCCACACTTATATATATGAACCCAAGCCATCTTGCGACGGTGATCACAAACATCTTCAGACCATTTGAAGTGGGAACAAAGCAAGGAAGAGCCAAGAGGAGTTGGAGGCGCTTCAAGGTAGAAAGTTTGGTTTTCTTGGGAGGGAAACTTCTTCTTCTTCCTTCTTCTCCAACAATTACAATAAGGATCTCCATCCTTCTCTTCTCTCCACTCTGGTGTGAAGCTTTTTGAGGGTTTTCAGTGGCAAGGATGGATTTGTGACTCATTGATCGAAATTTCAACTATATCTTACTTCTTCCACAGACATCTAAGTTTACTTTCTTCTATTATGATGCCTAACATTGTTTTCTACCACTTGTATCTACTTTCTATAATCATGGATGAGTAGATCCACATATTATGGGCATGGGGGGTAATTCCATGTCAAGCTTTTAGAACAATAAATTTTCTTGCTTAATGTTGGTTTAATCACTATTTTGTGGATGTGTTGGTGTTTATTTCACATATATGCTTGACTGGCCATCTTGTATGTATGTCTTATGCTTCTTGTGGATACTGGGAAGGTGTACATTGAAGTAAGGAGATGTTTTTTGTAGATTTGTTTCCTTGACTATGGGGTCGCTTGGAAGTGAAGGGATTCTAGGGTTTTTGTTGGTTTTGTTCTGAGTATACACATTATGGGCTATATGATGGTAGAATAGTTCTACACTACCAAGAGGGGTGTTTAACTCGAACCCCCCTTTATGATTTTATTGCATGTGAACTTGTTGTTGTTTCATGGCATGATATTCTAGTGAAACTCTATCCTTAGAAATTCCTAATCCAATTGGATCCTTATTACAAATTATTTCTATTTTAGTTCATTTTATTTTAATTTCTTACTTAACATAACAAAACCTCTCTTGTTAAAAATATCTAGACATTTGAAGTTCATCATTCTTGTGCCTAACAATACCTTATTCCTTGGATGACCTCGATAGTACTACGCACACTCGTATACTTGTGAGGTAGTGTTCGAGTTTATAAATTTAAGACTTGCACACACAGCTAACAATCCATTATTCTCTAGGGCTTCTGTGAGACAGATGTAGACTGTCATCAAATGCCTCAAGAAGTATGGTCTATGGATAAGAAGTCACTTAGGATAAGTTGCATATATGTTTTTCGCATCGATAGGCATTTGCATAGGGATTCCTACAGTATTGGATGTTTTGAGATGACAAAAGACCTAGGTAGGAAAATGAGGATTTTGATCCTTCACATCATGAGGAACAAGAATAGTTAAGTTGTCATCCTCACTAGGGTGGAACAAGGTGTCAACACCTGGTCTTCATGAACCCTCTCCTTGGTCGACAAAGTGTGCCTTATTTATCTACCCTTACTACTATCACCATTTATGCAATGCAGACTGCTAGCCTCCCTGTCAGTCTATGTGACGAGGTGTACAACATCATCAAGAGATTCATTTGGGGTGGCAACTTTTGTCCTAAGCCCCTTTTTTGGTTTCCTGGGACATTGTGATTGTAGATAAATAAGATGGGGGCTTGGGTATTAAATCCATGTGATGTTGGAGCCAGTCTTTGGTAGCCAAGTGTGTGGGGGAAATTAGGAACTCCTTTGGTGCTAAGGTTTTCCTAAGAAATACATATCCTACACAAAGGAAGGAACTCTATGCCTTTCTAGAGAGTTGTCCATGCAAGAATGATTACTAATAATGTTATCTGCAAGATAGGTAATGGAGAATTTAATTAAGTTTGGGAGGACTAATGGGTCCTAGGGGTCATTGGTAGTCAGAAGAACCACATACTGAGGATAATACCTCCAGAGATTCCAAATTATGTCGGTTGCTAACTTGTTGAAACTTTGTGGCAATTGGAATGTTAGTTTTCTAAAGGAGTACATTCCTCAAAGCATAACTGATGATATTTTATAGATGAAGACCCCAATACTAGAATGTGGATCGTATGTGTGTTGACCTAGAGGTTATACATTGTCCCTATTTTGATAATGACTTAACCATTCCATTCATATGTATCTAATATGTGTATTAAAGATTGATTTTAGGTAGTAGGTACATGAAAAGGATCTAAAATCAAAAGTCCTAGATTGGCTCAAGTTCAAGTCAAAAGAGCTACAAGTGTGCAATTTTGGAAATCTATGTAAATGACCTTAGAACAATTTTGTAATCACTTGTAATGATGAATTGACTTGTAACTTAGTTGATAAAATTGATTGGGACACTAAACACCAAGTTTTGATCACTTTAGATGCACTTTATAAAATTGACCACAGGCAGTCAATCGATCAAGTTGCAAACTCGACCGATCCTCCTGGATCAAGTTTCTGAAGATGGCATCGGTCGAGTGGTGTTTTCACAGAACTCGACCGATCGAGTACCTGACCAAATCGATCTTCATTGGCCGGTCGAGTTTCTTCAGGACAAACTCGACCGATGATTTGAATATCGGCTTTGTCTTTTACTCTATCGGTCGAGTTACCTTTATTGAAACTCGACCGATTGCACTGTACAAAATTTGCAGAAAAAGTGATTGTGACCGTTGGTGTGTGTTTTGAGCGAAAATAGAGTCGTTACTTTGAGCAAAAAATTGCCATTTTCATATCTAAGTGTCCCACGACTTAAAGGGGCACCCTCAACTATAAATAGGACCTCTTGGATTTCATTCCAAGGTTGCTCATTCATTGCAAGCTTGGTCCTAGCCTAGTTGAGAGTGTTCTAACCCTTTGAGCCCCTTTCTCTCTCTTTCTTCAAGTCAAATTCATGAGTATGAGTGAGATAGGTTCCTTTGTAAGAGAGATGCTCCATGTATTGATGTAAAGCTCTCCTCCACCATCTTCCTACCCTCTTTCCTATCAAAGGAAAGGTTGAAGATCTTCTTTGAGTGAAGGAGAAGAGGTTGCTATTCTTCAAGGTTGAAGAAGGCAAGGTGTTTCAGATCTCCAAGTGAAGGAGATAGTCAAGGCAAGTGCTCAAGAAAGATAGGTAATCCCTTGAAGGCTGAAGACTTGAAGAAGGAGTGGGTAAGTCCATGTTGATGGCTGAAGACTCCATGGTTCAAGTGGGTAAGCTCCTTCTATAGGTTGAAGATTTTTTCTTGAGGTACTAAGCCCTTGGTTGTGTGGGTTTTGTGTCCTGTAATCTTATGATGGAATATAAGAGTACCAAGATTGCAAATCCTATATATTAACCACCTCTAGGTAGTGGGATGACATTGCTCCTAGTTAGGACGTGGAACCACTCTAAACCACTTGTCCAAGTACTTTCTCTTCCTTGTCTCTCATCCTTGCTGTGCTTGCTAGCTAAGACATAAAATTTGATGTTTGTTTAAGTTGTTGTACTTAACATAATTTGGTGGTCTAATCTATCTTGTGAGATTTGTGAATCTCTATTCACCCCCCGCTAGAGCCCTTGATCCAACAAGTGGTATCAAAGTAGGTCTTCTCCAAGATACTTCAACAAGTAGGAGAAGATGGGTGATTTGTCTCCTAGATCCCTCAACCTAGAAGGGAGCTTCTCCATGAGACCTCTGATCTTCGACAACACCAACTTTCTATATTGGAAGAGAAGAATGCAGTTCTACCTTCAAGGTGTGAGCTATGGATGTGTAAGGTGGTGCACGTCAAGTATGAAGACCCAAAGGGGGAAATCTCCACATGGACTGAAGCACAAATGAAGCAAGCTCAACTCAAAGCAAAGGCAGTGAGCATCATTTACACAGCCCTCACTCCATATGACCTCAACCAGATATCTTCTTGGGACACCGCACATGAAATTTGGAACAAGCTATGTGTCACCTAAGAAGGTACGGAGCAAGTAAAGGAAGCCAAGATCTACATGCTTGGTGGGATACTTAAGAACTTCAAGATGGGTAAGAATGCGAGAGTGGTTGATATGTACACTAGGCTCAATGTGATCATCAATGGATTGACAACCCTTGGGAGTGTGATAGACAAAGGCACTATCAACTCCAAAATCTTAAGATCTCTTCCTAAGAGATGGGAGCCCAATGTTACATCCATTAAAGAGGTGTACAAGCTAAGTGAGTTGTCAATCGAGGAGCTGGTTGGTAACCTTCAAGCCCATGAACCAAGGCTTGATAAGCAAGAAGAGGAAGAGAAAAGAGAAGAGAAGGAGTCCAAGAAGATAAAGGACACAGCCTTCAAAGCCCAAATAGAAGAGATGATGTGGCAGCAATAACTAGCTCTAAAGTCCCATGCCCCTTCCTCAAGTGAAGATGAAGGCCCTAATGAGCATGAAGCAAACTACTCCAAGGGTAATCACTTCAAGGGGAAGCCTTCTTCATCAACTCCAAGATGTTATGAGTGTGGCCAAAAAGGCCATTACAAGAGTGACTGCCCAAAGGCCAAGAAGAGCCATCACAAGAGCATCCACAAGAAAGACAAGGAGTATAAGAGAGAAGACAAGTACAAGAGGAAAGAAAAGAAGGAAAGAAGATCCAAATACGCAACTCATGCAGTTTGGGAGGAGTCTTCCTCAAGCTCCTCAAGCTCCAAAGATGGAGAATGACACTTTGCCCTCATGGTCTCTACAAGTGAAGATGTAGGTGAGGTAAGTGAGGTAAGTGAGGTAAGCAATGTCAATTTGCATGAACTATCTAAGGAAACTCTCATTGATATGCTAAATGATTTCCGGTCATCCTTTACTAAATGCAAATCTAAAAGGAAAAGATTAAGCAAGATAGTAGATGATCTTTTTGCTAAAATTGAGATTGTTGCTAAAAATGATAAATTGCTCCTTGATAGAATAGATTCTTTGCAAGGTAAATTTCTTGACCTTGAGCTTCAACATAATGGAGTAGAGGTTGAAAATGGGGTCTATCTTAAGACTATTACAGATCTTAAGGAAGACAACTAAAAATGCCAAGATGAGTTAGATGTTCTTAAAACTGAAAATGTAGAACTAACTCTCATTGATGATGCTAGGAAGCAAGAGATTCATGTTTATCAAAAGGAAATTTTGTTGCTTAAATCCGAAAATGCCAAGTTACTTTCTCAAGTTAATGGTCTATCTTCTAAGCCTATTTTGCAAAGTAATGAAGTTGCTAGCATAGATTTAGAACGTGATTCCTTTCGTACTAAAGCCCTCTATTTAGAGGTCGATCTATTACATGCTAGAGATGATCTTGCTAGTATATCTACTATTGTCATTAACCTTAGTGATGATAATGCTAAGTTAAGATCTTCTTTGAAAAAGTTTCTTACGAGAAAGAAATCCCTCAATGATGTCCTAGAACACTCTACCAAACAAATTGGTACTAGTGGTTTGGGATATGATGGGATTGCTCCCAAAGGTAAGAGCAAGACCAAGAATAATGGTAAGAAGAAGAGCCTGGAACCTCCTATCTTCCATGGAGAGACCTCCGGCTCTAAGAACCCTATGGTATGTGTTCATTGTAAATGTGATGATCATTACTCTACTTATTGTCCTTACAAGCCTAAGGGGACCAACCCAAAGATGAAATGGGTCCCTAAGCTAACCCCGGATCCCAAAGTTTGAGTTGGGTTCCGACATTCTTCTTTCTTGTAGGCTAAAAAGAGATGGATTGTTGATAGTGGCTATTCTAAGAACATGACGGGTGAAATTAACCACTTCAACAAATTCATGAAGAAGAAAGGAAAATCGATAACCTTCGGGGACAACAAGAAGGGTAAGGTCATAGGTGAGGGTGATGTAGGCAATGAACTATGTATCAAGAATGTTTTGCTTGTTGATGGCCTACATCACAATTTGATTAGTGTAAGTCAACTATGTGATAATGGATATCTTGTGTTGTTTACATCTTTAGAATGTTTGCTTCTAGATTCCCTCACTTACAATGTCATATATTAGGGAACTAGAAATGGAAATCTTTTTGTTATTGTTCTTGATGCTCTTAAGCCTGTTCTTCGTATATGCTTGGTCATGGATAAAAATGATATTTCTCTTTGGCATCGTCATTTGGGTCATGTGAATATGCATCAAATGAAGAAATTGAGCAAAAAGGGTTTGGCTCGAGGACTTCCCAAATTGGATTTCAAAAAGGATGAGGAATGCCAACCTTGTACACAAGGTAAGCAAACCAAGTCCTCCTTCAAAACCAAAGGAGTCCTTAGTACCAAAAGAGCTATTGATCTTCTTCATATTGATCTATTCAGACCAATGAGAATGCAAACGCTTCGTGGTTCCAAGTATTGTCTTATTATTATTGATGATTTCTCTCGATATACTTGGACCTTCTTTCTTGTTTCGAAAAGTGATACTCTTGATGTTTTCTCAAGATTTTACAAACATGTTGAAAATGAAGCTTCTTACCAAATCATTTCTATCCGCAATGACCATGGGCGAGAATTTGAAAATGATCTTTTTAAGCATTTTTGTGAAAAATATGGTTACTCGCACAATTTTTCTTCTCCTCGTACACCTCAACAAAATGGGGTAGTAGAGAGGAAGAATAGGTCACTTCAAGAGATGGCGAGGACAATGCTTCTTGAATATGACATTCCTAAGAAGTTTTGGGTCGAAGCCATTAGCACCGCCTGTTTTGTGCAGAACTGAGTTTTTACACACCCTTCTTTTGAGGAAAACCCCCTATGAGCTGTGGCGTGGTAGAAAGCCATCCATTGATTTCTTTCATGTTTTCGGATGTCCTTGTTTTGTTCTGAACACGAAGGATTCTCTTCACAAGTTTGATTTGAAATATTATAAGGTTTCTTCCTAGGCTATACAACTACAAGCAGGGCATATAGAGTTTTCAATATTGAATTATCTAAAATTGAAGAATCTATTAATGTTAAGTTTATTGAGACTAACCCTGTTGTTGGCAAGCATGTTGTTGATAATGATGTTGCAGATGACTTTATGCCTATCTTGAAAGACCTCAACATCGACAACAAAGGTAAGCAGGTGATTGAAGCAGAGGATGAAGAAAAGAAGGATCCCACTCCTCACTTTGCAAAGAATCATCCAAAAGAGTTGATCATTGGCAACCCATTTGAGAGAGTGAAAACATGAGCTGCCTACAACAAAGAACAAGTAGACAATGCCTTCATCTCACAGCTGGAGCCAAAGAACATCAAAGAATATCTTGGTGATGATGAGTGGATCCTAGACATGCAAGAAGAATTGGAGCAATTCAAGAAGAATCGCATGTGGACTCTAGTGCCAAGACCAAGTGATAGAAAAATCATTGGCACCAAATGGGTCTACCACAACAAGCTAGATGAGTAAGGCAAAGTGGTAAGGAACAAGGCAAGGTTAGTAGCACAAGGTTACAATCAACAGGAAGGTATTGACTTTGATGAAACTTATGCTCTTGTTGCTAGATTAGAATCTATTAGAATGTTACTTGCCTTTTCTAGTTACAAAAATTTCTTGTTATATCAAATGTATGTTAAAAGTGCATTTTTTAATGGTACAATAGAGGAGGAAGTATTTGTTGATCAACCTCCGAGCTTTGAAAATGACAAATTACCCAATCATGTTTGTTTGTTGCAAAAAGCTCTCTATGGACTCAAACAAGCACCTCGAGCTTTGTATGAGAAATTAAAGAACCTTTTGTTAGATAATGGGTATGTCATGGGCAAAGTTGATTCTACCTTGTTTCTAAAACACACTTCTAGCAATTTTCTTATAATTCAAATTTATGTTGATGATATCATTTTTGGAAAGATTGATCTTGATCTTTGCAAGGAGTTTAGTTCTCTTATGCAGAGTGAGTTTGAGATGAGCATGATGGGTGAGTTGACTTTCTTCCTTGGCTTTCAAATCAAGCAAACAAAATAAGGGAATTCATCAACCAAGGCAAGTACACCAATGAACTACTCAAACACTTCGGGATGGAGAACATGAAGTCGATGGATACACCCATGTCAAATACCACCAAACTTGATAGAGATGAAGAAGGTGAGAAGGTAGATGAGAAGCTCTATAGAGGTATGATTTGAAGTTTACTTTATTTAACTGCCTCTATACCTGATATTATGTTTAATGTTGGCTTGTGTGCTCACTTTCAATCTAGCCCTAGGAAATTGCATCTTATTACCATTAAGAGGATTTTGAGGTACTTAGCTAAAACTCAAAATTTTGGACTTTGGTATCCTAAATCAAGGGATTTTACTCTTATAACATATAGTGATGTGGATTATGCGGGTTGTTTGGTTGATAGAAAGTGCACAAGTGTCACTTGCTTCCTTCTAGGACCATGCTTGGTGTCTTGGTTTTCCAAGAAACAGAACACCATGGCATTATCAACTACCAAGGTTGAATACATTGCAGCCGGGAGTTGTTGTGCCCAGGTCCTATACGTGAAGCAAATTCTCCAAGACTTTAACATACATTTTGATGCTTCTCCTATATATTGTGATAATACTAGTGCAATTAATCTTTCTTACAATCCTATATTGCATAGTAGAGATAAACATATAGAGGTTCGTCATCACTTTCTTTGTGATTACATTGCCAAGAAGGATATTTATATCACGCATGTGGACACAAAAAATCAGTTGGTGGACATTTTCACTAAACCTCTAGCTAGAGAGCAATTTAATTTTATTCGATCTAAACTGCTCATTGTTGCTTTAGATGATATTGATATGTAATCAAGCTAGTTGTTTCCATCCTATATGTTTTGCTTATGTTTTCCTCACCTTGCTTGCCTATATATGCTTAAAATGTGCTTAACTTGCTTGTTGGCATGCTTAGTTTTACTTATTTTTGGGTTTTCTCTAATTTCTTACTTTTATCGCAAAATAGTACCCAATGATGAGTGATATGTGCCTAAGTATGTTCAATGTACATAATAGACTTGAAAAATGAATTTAATTAGCATGTATATAGCTAGAAATTAAGATTGATTGTTTTAGGTCAGGTTGACCATCGGTCGAGTTTCCCCCAGGACAAATTCGACCGATCAGTGGCTGAGAGCTATTCTTCAGAGGATGAATTGGTCAAGTTTTTGACTCTTAGAACTCAGCCGTTCCATAGGCTGAAGTCACTTAAAGTTAGGTTCGGTCGACTATTCTCCCTCTCAACTAGAGTATAGATGACTGATTCCTCTTCTTCTAGCCCTAAGCTCTCATCCCCATACCTAAACCTCCCTCTCTTAGCCCTTGTTCTACCTAGATAGCTTGACCTAGACCTTCCCGGGTGCTCCTTGGTGGTGTTTGGACGGCTTTTGAGGTTTGCTTTGTGTGTTTGCTCGTTTTCTTTCTCTATTTTCACCTCCATGGCTTCCCAAAGGAGAAAACGACCTACTCCAAGCAATGTACCTTCGTCTTCTTTATCTAATCACTTGATTCCTTTCGATGATACCTCGTTTATCTTAATTGAGGTTGTTAATTGGTACAAGAAACTTCTTCCTAGGAGTCCTTTTCCTTTTCGTGCCTTAATTGATCCATCCCTTAGGCATCAAGAAGTTATAGATCAAGTCACTAGGTTGCTTGCCATTCATCACCTTTCTACCCTGGCCGTTGAACGTGATTGCTTTAATAATTCCATGTCTAGCACTAAAGCAGTTCACGAGTTTTACGCTAATTTGCATTGGAACTATGACTCCCTCGTTCCCCCGCCTAATACTCAAGTAATCCTCACGTCGATGATCGCGGGAAAGCGTTTCCAAATCTCTGAGGATATTTTAAATGTCTTCTTTTCCAGAGATGAGGAAAATGACACATGGCACAAGGATTATGGCAAGTATTTTGATCTTTTGGACTCGGAAGGTTTATACAAGCAAAACGAATTGACTTTACCTGATATTCATCATTACTTGAAGAAACTTGGCATTCCTTATAAGAAGAAGTCAACCCTACCTTCCTCCTCCCTTGACCTTAGGAAGCACATCCTGGAATTAGTGATCAATTGCAATATTCATCTGAAGAAAAATCAAATGGATATTGCAGAGAACACTGCCATCATTATGTATTGTATCTTAGAGAACATTAGTGTCAAGTGGGCCAGGTAATTCTACACCATATGACATGCTTTGACACTGGTAAGAACACCAAAGGCACCCACCCTCCCTACCTAGCTTTGATTTGTAGTTTATTCTAGTTCGCTACTGAGAAAACCCTCTTTTCTGACTTTCATTACAAAGTAGCCAGAAAGGGTGTTTGTATCAGTGAAACCACAATTTAAAAGTTTGTGCCTGTGTTTGCCTCTTCTGCCCCTGGTGCTTCTCCCTTTGCCTCTGCTTCTGCAGCCCCTGCCTCCTCTGCCCGAGCTCCACCACCTCAGCCTCCTCCTAGACCTAGTTGTGCTTTGTTCCATGTATCTAATGAAACCCTTATGACATGATGCACCAACAAGCATACAATCAACAGGTTCAGGACCACCTGCGTCAGGATTTGTGTTCTATCATGTCTATCATGAACCTATTCTTTGCTCACCCCTACCCCACCTACCAGCCATACCCAAGTAGTGATTATGCTTCATATGCATATAATCATTACTAACCTTCTCCTGAGCCTTCCGATGTGGCTCCTCCACCTCCACCCTTTACTACTGGTAGCTCTGCTCCTGCCTACCTCCAATTGCCTATTGGTCCCCTGGCCACCTTGCTTTCCAGCCTTGGAGACTCTGCTCTGACCTATCCTCAGGCCAGTGAGCTTCACACTCTTGGTATGTCATGGGCTGAGCAGAATACATGTTGGCCCGGTCGCATGTTCGGTCCTCCTGTTGATGAGGAGATGCCTGACCAGGGTGATGATACCGAGGCTGATGATGATGACGACAGTGATGGTGAGGATGCTTTTGACAATGGTGATGGTGATGGTGTTGGATCTGGTGATGACGGCACTACTATTGCACCCTTTGACGGAGACGAGGACTACGAGCCAGGAGTTGATGATGATGTTGTTGATATAGATAGTTTAGATGTTTAGCTTGTCTCTCAGTTTTTAGTCTAGCATGCTGATCAGATACTTCTTTCTAGGCTATTTTGTATAAGAAACATCTAGGCACATTTATCTGATATGTCCTATTTTATCTTTGTTTTCATCACTTCTTGTTTGTAGTTGTTTTTATGTGGACATGCATCTGAGTTGTAATATATGTGATGTGCACTCTTGCTATTTACTCTGATATATCTTATGTGTTGGTGCCATATTTTACCATATTTTGATCATGACTGTGATTGTATGTTGCTTTCGTCTCTGTTTGCCATATGATATGAGATTGCTTATATGTCTAGCTGTTTGATTGTGTTTTGGAGAAGACCTACATTTATGATCTTCTACCCCCCCCTACTTTTTGATAATGTCAAAAGGGGGAGAGATATTTCAATGGTTTGAAACTCAATCATATCGTTATTCATTGTTATACTATTGCTTATTGCTTATGAGATCCTTTTCTTGTTCATTTACTATTTTATCATGTGACTTGCAAAGGACCACATAGTGCACATATGCCATGATTGCTATGCGTAGATAGACTAACCATGCAGGTTAGAGGAAGCATAACTTGATAGACTAAGCGTAGATAGACTAACCATGCTATGATTTCTATGATTCACATTGTTCGCATCTTGAATCCCCTTAATTCTCAAGGCAAAGGTATAACTTCTATATCCTTTTCAATATGTTTGAGGAATGGTTTGTCATTGTCAAAAAGGGGGAGAATGTTGACCTAGAGGTTATACATTGACCATATTTTGATAATGACTTAACCATTCCATTCAGATATACCTAATATGTGTATTAAAGATTGATTTCAGGTATTAGGTACATGAAAAGGATCTAAAATCAAAAGCCCTAGATGGACTCAAGTTCAAGTCAAAAGAGCTACAAGTGTTCAATTTTGGAAATCTATGTAAATGACCTTAGAACAATTTTGTAATCACTTGTAATGATGAATTGACTTGTAACTTAGTTGAGAAAATTGATTGGGACACTAAACACCAAGTTTTGATCACTTTAGATGCACTTTAGAAAATTGACCACAGGTAGTCAATCAGTCGAGTTGCAAACTCAACCGATCCTCTTGGATCAAGTTTCTGAAGATGGCATCAGTCGAGTTGTGTTTTCACAGAACTCGACCGATCGAGTACGTGACCAAATCGATCTTCATTGGTCGGTCGAGTTTCCCTAGGACAAACTCGACTGATGATTTGAATATTGGCTTTGTCTTTTACTCTATCGGTCGAGTTACCTTTATTTAAACTCGAGCGATTGCACTGTACAGAATTTGTAGAAAAAGTGATTGTGACCGTTGGTGTGTGTGTTTTGAGTGAAAATGGAGTCATTGCTTTGAGGAAAAAATGGCTATTTTTGTATCTAAGTGTCCCACAACTTAAAGGGGCACCCTTAACTATAAATCAGACCTCTTGGAGTTCATTCCAAGGTTGCTCATTCATTGCAAGCTTGGTCCTAGCTTAGTTGAGAGTGTTCTAACCCTTTGAGCCCCTTTCTCTCTCTACCTTCAAGTCAAATTTGTGAATATAAGTGAGATAGGTTCCTTTGTAAGAGAGCTGCTCCATGTATTGATGTAAAGTTCTCCTCCACCATCTTCCTACCCTCTTTCCTATCAAAGAAAAGGTTAAAGATCTTCTCCGAATGAAGGAGAAGAGGTTGTTGTTCTTCAAGGTTTAAGAAGGCAAGGTGTTCCAGATCTCCAAGTGAAGGAGATAGTCAAGGTAAGCGCTTAAGAAAGATAGGTAATCTCTTGAAGGCTGAAGATTTGAAGAAGGAGTGGGTAAGTCCATGTTGATGGCTGAACACTCCATGTTTCAAGTGGGTAAGCTCCTTCTATAGGTTGAAGATCTTTACTTGAGATACTAAGCCCTTAGATGTGTGGCTATTGTGTCTTGTAATCTTATGATGGAATATAAGAGTACCAAGATTTCAAATCCTAGAGATTAACCATCTCTAGGTAGTGGACTGACATTGCTCCTAGTTAGGATGTGGAACCACTCTAAACCACCTATCTAAGTTCTTACTCTTCCTTTTCTCTCATCCTTGTTGTGCTTGCTAGCTAAGACATCAAATTTGCTATTTGTTTAAGTATTCGTACTTAACATAGTTTGGTGGTCTAATTCGTCTTGTAAGATTCGTGAAGCTCTATTCATCCCCCCTCTAGATCCCTTGATCCAACAATGTGTGGTCCTCAAAATTAAAGAAGCATGGATGGTAGGGTTACCACATAGTCGACATACAAAATTATTAAAGAGCCTCACTCCATTTGTTGGTAAGTCCCTTGGAAGAAGCTATGGAACCTACATGTCCTGGATAGTTTGAGCATGTCCATCTAGTTTCTTCATCATGAAGATATTCTGATTAATAAATGTGGAGTCAAGTGTTATAGCTCTAAGGATTCTACTTGTCCTATATGTGGCTCATGTAAAAAGGAGACTGTGATCCATGCTATGCATGGTTGTCTTATGGTGAGAGTAGTTTGAGGACAAGTTGAATATTGTAGTCAAAGTGCTTGAAATTCTTCGTTCACAATTTTCGCTAGTGAGTGAGCAGCTGCTTGGATTCAAATAGGAAACTAAATAAGGATATCCTTATCACGGCCTAGGAAATCTAGTACAACCAGAACATGTTTGTTTTCTAGAACGTCATATGAAGCCCATAACCATAGGCTTGTTGTATTTATGAGAATATGAGCATCATGGAGAAATTTTGGCCTGGGAAAAAAGATAATGGGAAACATAATCATGTACTCAGGATTGTCATCATGTGGTCCTAGCCTCCTGGTTGGACAAGGTCCATGTGTATGTTGGTATAAAAGGGAGCAAAGTCGGTCATCGTGGCTAGGTCTCACAATGGCAATTGGTGTGGTGGATGAGGCAAAATAGAAGAGACCAATTCAATCACAAAGGAAGAGTACAATTATCATCATCAGTGTTTGCAAGCATGCCATCAATATGATGAACAAAAAGAGCACAATCACTCTTGAATTTTCTATAGTGGTAGTTAACATTTGTCACAAGACTGGAAAACATGACATGGTGGAGTTTGAGTTTGTCTACAATGAAGGTAATTGGGTTTTTGATAACTTGGCCAAGAACCACCTTGAAAACCAAGTGTTTAGACCAACACTCACCCCACTGACAGAGTAAATAGCCTCATTGAAGAGAAAAAGTAATGTAATGGTAGTATACTGCCATTTTTTCTTACGTTAGCACCTAAGATGTGAATAATCTTATTAGTTGGCCTACAAGAGGAGGGCAGGATGAATAAGATGCCTCTCATATTCCCCGAAGAAATAAAAACAAAATCAATCCTTTTTTGAAAGTCAAAACTTTTCTGCGAACCAATATATTTTTGAATGTAGAAAACCCTTTGCAAACATTTTTGGAAACTAATAAACCTCCGAAAATAAGAAATTAGGATTTCAAAATAAAATCAACCTTTCTTTCTAAAACCCAAATCATTTTTTAAACCAAAATATTTTTAAAATAAAAAATTATTTTCAATATAAAATCAGTCTTTTTATCTAAATTCGAACCTTCTTGGGAGCCAAAATGTTTTTGAAAATAAAAAAACCAATTTTTCAAAAATAAATCAACTTATTTTCTGATATATGAGTTATTTAAAATGGTGGAAACCAAATCATTCAAAGAAAATACATATTCCAGCTTAAGATAGGTGATGACATTATGCAATTTTTGCATATATAAAAAACTAAGCAAACTGTTGTTTTCTTATGAAGTCCCTTGTCAATGTTGTAAAAAATCTTTTCATTTCATATGTCCTGCCTTAAAACCTATCTCCTTAACTAATGAGATAAACACATGAACCATGTTCTATTAGACTATTCTTAGTTGCTCGACAATGCATGATCAAAGACATGGAGAATGCCAACGCAACGATACTCTACAACATGGTGTCTCGAAGGGGTGGGTGTGACAGATTTGGCTGTATCGTCAAAGGACATTGTAGGTGGACGAGGACTCATTGGTGGTGATGACAATTGTCCATCTAGTAAACCTTCACTCACCATTCAGCAACTAGGCCTTAACCTAGTTTATGATGGTATGCAAGGTGACAGTAGTAATTGAGATCAAACATCTAATGATGTTGATGCAACAGTCATTAATGATGATCCACTTTTGGAGTCTCCTTCATTGATGGGAATCTCATAATGTTGAAATATACAAATGTGAATGCAAATTGCTTGTAGTTACAATTTTGAAGATTAGATTTTATGATGCAACTATTGTAACGACCATGGCCTGGGTTATGAGGTAACCCTAGTTGTTTTGGCTAATAAAGTTGCTTATAACTTTAATATAATCCTCTAAAGTGTTTTTTTATCATGTGACACACTTATGTTCCAAGTTTGGTCCTGATTGAATGTTGTTTGAGGAATGTTCCTTTATTTTGGACCAAAGTGCAATTTACCCAAGATGAGGGGTTATATTGAAAAATTTCACATGTTGAATGTGAATTAAGTTCTTTAGAATCATAAGAGAGATATTTATGCTAAGGGGCGGCTTGTGGAAAGCCTAAATTACAAGGTGCAGCTTGTTTGAATAATGTTAGTGCATTGTGCACCAATTTTAGTACAAATTGTAATTTACCCAAAATGTAGGGTTGATATGAATATTATCACCTCTATAGTGTTCCTACTTCCTATATGTATCATTTAGAGGAGATATAAATAAGGATACACCATGTTTAAATTAATTATGAGTAATGGTAATCTTGGTGATGGAATGACCAAGAAAAGGGTTGAATATGAAACCCTAACTTGAGTTGTATCAAGTTGAAAAGCTTATATATGAGTGCCTATAAGCCAAGGAGCCATATTACAAGACTCATATCATTTTATAGACTCTTGTAAAATTCCATTTTGTGCAAAGCACCTCAAGGAGGTGAGGTGTGTCGGGTTACAACTTCCTTTGTAAAGTTGTATCGGGTTGTGAATAAAGTGATGATTTAATTGATATATCTTATTCAAAGGGATATGTAATGGACGAATTTGCATATCTAGATTATCCTCAACTATTTTGCATGTTAAGATAAATGTTGATGCATGTATGTACATGTGTCATCCATGCATGGACATGTGGCACCTACTAGTTCAAATTAATGACACCTCATTTTCACCCTCCTTCATGAACAACAAGTATATATACCCCTAGTTTCACCCCTTAGTGAAATTTTTCGACCCTTACCACCCTCGTTTCCTAAAGTATCGTGCATAGATATATTTTATCATGCATGAGTGAAAATATATCGTGCATAGGTCCTTGAGTATCGCCCATAGAAAGAGCATATCGGCCAAGTAGGTTGATATCGGCCATATAGGGTGATATCGGCCATAGAGTGAAGTGTTTGATCCCAAGTGAGTGCCATATCATGCAAGTGAGTGGTATATCATGCATGAGTGGTGGAATATCGTGCAAGATCAGTATGGTATCATGCAATAGTGTCAAGGAGCAAGAAGGAGCTCATACGTAACCCTAAGGTGAGGACATGATTATCTTCAACCTTGGATTGAAGCATGATTTTAGGGTTTCGATCTTCTTTTCTTTTCTTCTTCACCAATTGCTTATCCATGGTGATTCTTTGAATATAGAGGAGTTTTGAATTCCATCTTAAACCTTGGGAATGTGAATATTTGGATCTTGGATCTTTAAATTTGTTCTTAAGGCGGGTTATATAACTTGAACTCAACCATGTTATTATTCATCACCTAAATTGCTATACTTAATGAATTATTTTTAATTCCAAAATTTCCTAAAATAGTTGATGACTTTATGAGTTTTAGTAGTTGCTTAGACCTATTTCCATGAACTATAATAGTTAGAATGAAGTTCTAGAGCTTGAAGAAGATGGTATCACCTTATAAAAGTGATTTCAGGTGCAAGCACACAAGCAAGCATCTCTAACCCGATATGATGATGCACCTACTTCACTAAAACGATAGGGATATGATCGTATACCTTTTTGGAAGATATGGTGATGTAGTATACACCTATTGCACGATATGAGGTCAAGAAGTAGGTGCATCATCATATCGGGTTAGAGGTGCTTGCTTGTGTGCTTGCACCTTCATATGCTTATCCTTAATGTAAGGATGGTGGAAAGGTGGAAGTAGCAGAAATATATTACAAATACACATATGTAGGGTTGTCAAGCATTTCACATCATGTTTAGGTTATCGTATACTCAATCCAGGTAAAAAATATGGAAACGACCAAATATTTACATCAAAAAATATAGACTTGAATAATGAAAATCTCTTTGAAAAATTGAAATGTGAACAAAAAATCAATCATGTATTTGTAGTCCCTGTTTCATGTTCACAATAATAAATCTTGTTACCGACGGTAAGCACAAACCTAATCTCTTTTGTTTTCTGTATTTTTTTATAACATCAAATTCACCTTAAATATTAGTGTTGGATAAGAAACCAAACTTGACTACACCTCAAAAGTGATATTGGGCACAAGCATAGACACAAGTACCTTCAATCCGATATTGGGTAGAAGCAAGCACACAAGCACCTTTAACCCGATATGGGTTAAGCAAGCAAACATGTACCTCTAAACCAATATGGGTTAAGCAAGTAAACATGCACCTCCAAACCATTATTTTGGAAGGTAGGACACACACATCTCTAATCCGATATGGTGTGAGCAAGCACACACACACCTCCAAACCGATATGGAGGAAGCTAGCATACACACACCTCCAAACCAATATGGTGTGGAAGCACCTTAAATGCAATGTACTTAATGAAGTAACACATGGAGTGTTTTATATCAAGTTATACATTAAGAGGTATGGAGTTTAATGATTAATGATTAAGTATGCTAATGTACCTTGAAGGAAAGGTTGAGCCAACTTAATAAAGTATGGAGTAATCAACATCCTAGAGAGGATGAGAGAGAAACTCATACTTGTGTAATAAACATGTAATGTGCATACATTGATACTTCTAATAAGTGTAGAATATGAATTAGGGTTTGATCCTTGATAATGTGATCTTGAAACCCTAATAGATAAGAAATGGGAAACCTGAACCCTAATATAGGGTAATGGTATATATGTGAAACCCTAATCGATAAGAGAGGGAAACCCTAACCCTAATATACGGTAATGATATGTATGTGAAACCCTAATCGATAAGAAATGGGAAACCCTAACACTAATTATGGAATAATGGCTAATACCTTGATAGGTGAAACTCCTAAAGTGGTTGATAATGTACAGCCTTATGCCTTAATCCCGAGATAAGTCCATATCATTAATGATGGTTGGATAATTCAAATATGTGACTTATGATCAATACACTACATGATAAATGTGATGAGTTAGTGCATAAAGTATGGGATGGGAAATGCCCTAAAACAAGATAAATGATGAACTTCAGTAAGTTAAAAGTGATGAGGGAAGTGATATATCAAGATATGATAGATATCACATCCAGCACCTCAAGGTTGATATACCTTGATGCACCTTACATCAATATACATGGATGAGTGACACATGAAGTGTGTCATGTCAATTTTTACATTGAAATGTAATGTCCTTTGATAAATGTTGGCTAACATGCCTTGTGAAAGGGTTAAGCCAAGTTAATGAAGTATAATGATTTATGGTCTTGTGAGCCATATGAATAGGTTGTTGCCTAGTCAGAGGTGACAAGCTGTGTAATGGGCCTTGTGAGCCATGTGATAAAATGTTGCCTAGTGAGAGGTGACAAGATGTTTAATGGGCCTTGTGAGCCATGTGAGATGCTTGTATAAAAAGTATCATGCATACCTTGGTCTAAGGACCTAGAGGTATTAACAGTGTTCTGTGATGAACTCAGGGTTTGAATACCCAGATCTAGTAATCATGATGGTGATAATGTTAAGAGATGAGAAATTGCCAATAATGTGATAAGGGATTGAGATCCTAAATGTTATATGTGTTCTAAAGATTTGAAAAGTACTTGATAGATGTATTATACTTTTCTTTATAGCATTTGTCATAATAATTCATGTTTGAAAACTTGACTGATGCAAAAAGAATATGGTAATGTACCTAATTAACTAAGTGGAATCTCATCATGTAGTGCCCTAACCATAGATCCATCAGCGTCAGAATTTATTGAATGGTGAAATGGGTTGCTCTGTGGCATAACCCGGAGACTGCATATTTTTTAATATGCGGGGGTGATGGGCGAAAATATCCATATGCCCTAATGTGGGATTGACGTGAGATAAACATGAAATCTCTCAATCCTTCATTATATATGTCGGGATGGATGTATCACGAATCTCTCGATGATGATTACTATCAGGATTGATGTTAGACAAACACGAGATCTTTCTCTCCCGAAGAGCGTGCAGCTGCCCCTGCAACTCTATAGAGAAGTTGCCAGTATACCCTGGAAAGCAATTTAGTAGTGACACAAGATGTCATGCTTGTGGTCTCGTACTGACCGAGACAAAGGAGGTCTTGGCAGTCGGCTCTACCATTGACCATGTATGGTACCGATTTTGACTTCACAGTGGTCAGTTGGAGATGAGCGGTATACCTCATCTCCTCAGGGCATACATGTGATTGTAAAATGTAATCAGTTGTGTAGCATATCTGCTTAAGGATCGAATATGGAAAACAATGATTGATGTGCACTTCAGTTATACATCTTAGTTGATAGATGTTATTTATGTTCTTTACATTCCTTGCAAAGAAGATAGATGATTTATAACCCTACCATGGGTAGATGCAATGTTCTCCTTGAGAAAGGAGATTACTTCATTTTGTTCATACAGTGATTTATACTACCTGTTAATATAAAAAGAACCTCTGCTTAGTTTGTAAATGCTTAATTTGTGATAATAATATGGTCGGCAGAGAGTTATATATCTCGCTGGGACAATTGTCTCACCCCGTGGGATCCACATTTTTTAAGTGAATGTGCACAAGGTGGCGAAGATCTTTTTGCATAGGAGGAACAACAGCTGAGGCAGCAGTGACAGCTCAGGTTGAGTGTATTATCTATCGTGTCTTATAGATAGAAGTCCTATTTGTCGTCTCTATACTCTCAGGTCCTTGGAGTTAGTACTTAGTGGTTTTATGATCGATATGAGATTTTATCTTGTATGCCTTGAGGTTTTATGTTACTTATGTATAGTTCGTCAAAGCAATTGTTATATGTAACCCTCGAGATGAAGATTTGCAGGGTATGTACAATGTGAACAATGATGTATATAAGGTTTTGGACCTTTCAGTAAGAGTTTTTCCTAGAATGGATCTCTTTGTAAAATGGTTTGAATTTTTAGTTATTTCTGTTAATCTGTTGTTTATGTTTAATTTCGCTTAATTGTAACAATTTATTTGTCAGTTTGATGATGGTTGTTTCAAGTTTTGGTATTAGAGCTTAAGGTTCGCTGAGTCTACAGAGACATAGCACTAAGGTGTTGAGTCTGATCTAGTATCCTCCAGTATATCTAATAGTGACTTCTACTTATGCAGAAGATAGAGTAAATCTTAAAGATGTCAGGAGAACTCAAGGAGTACACGGCTGAAAGCCATGTTGCTGCACCAATAGAAGGTGCATGGGACCAGGCAAGAGAAGAATGACTGCCAGAGAATCCCCAAGATGATCCAACCATGATAAGGAATCCTTCTTTTGATATCACTGTTGGGAAATTTAGGACAGCAATGATGCATTTAGTGGATTTGGTATTAGCGACACAACCCAGATTACCAACCCCTAATGATGAAGTTTTGGACTCCAATAGGATTCTTGCCCAACATCAGCATGTCGGAGCAATGAATAATGATGAAAGGAATAGGTTACAACCTGAAATTAGGGTTTGATATGGGTGTAGGCAGTCTGGACATATCATAAAACACTGTCCAGAAAAGGATAATAAGGTAAGAATTAAGAAAAGGCCTATCCAAACTCAGGAACAGAGGCCTAGTAGTTCCCAAAATGGGAAGTTTTCGGTACCACTGGTACAACCACTGTCTAGTGCACCAGGGTAGTGGCTACCCAGAAGGGGTAAAGGACTTGATGTTCCACCAGTTAGAACTCTTAGTTTGGCCTCTACATCAGTTATAAGACTGATGATGTCAAGGAATGCATGTAAGATGTGTTATAAGTGTAAACAGTTTGGGCATATTACATCATCTTGTCCCAAAAAGGAGGAAATGACCCAACCACTGTGGTAGAGTCAGCAACACCCTCAAAGGCGGTGGTCTAGTAGTGGCATTCGAGGACGTAGACAGACGTTCCCAGTAGGTCCAACTGCAATGAGCAATAGAGCACGACATTTGAATCAAGAAACGACAAGATTCTATGAAAAGAATCAGCCTGAGGCAGTGAACAATCCACAAGTTAAAATAGGTTAGATGAAATAATATCATTCTGATATATCATTTTATGATTTCATGAGTTAAAAATGAGAAAGTAATTGTTGTTGAGCTTCCTTTGATTGGTCCTATGAGGACACAAGGAAGATGAGGACTTACATTTTGTTCAGTAACATTTTAGATGTTTTAGAATTTCTCTTATCTATGCGAATAATGATGAGATATAGATGTGATGCCTGGAGAAAATATAGTCAAGCTAAATCCTATGTTTGTGATAATATGAAAAGTAACGAATATGATAGTATACAAAGTGCATACTACCTAATCTCAGTACTTGTATACCCTGGCCGGGTATTCAACTATTGAAGATAAGGTGAGTATGGAACTCTTAGATTGTTATCTTTCTGATTACTCTGATCAAGTAGTCATTCTGAGACAATCTAGTGAGTATAACTAAACTGGAAATACGGTATGGACACTTGTATCATATCCAAAGTGCAATACAGTGGAATCTAAGATGATCTCAGGTCAATCCGTGTGTGTGAGGAAGTAAAAAGTATAATCCTCATAAGATGAGAATGAGAACAAGGGAGGTGATCCCTATTCGATAAAGTTTGTGTGTATAGTAAAGATCTTTTCCATGATATTGAAATAAGAAATGTGATAAAATCATAAAATGTTCATGAATATGATTGACAATAATAAAGAAAGGGATGATGATATTTAATCATCCATATAATTCCTATTCTGATGGCAAAGAACCTGAGATACAATGAGTGTAATTGACTCATGAATAATGAAAGTTCATGTAATAATCTTAGGAGATGACGATGTCTCCTCCTTTAATGAACAACCCTGGGTGATGATGGGGTTGTGAAGAGACTATGTTTCTTTGTGTTCTTCCCTTCCTGGAACATAGCAATCAAGAGAGTCTAAGGACACTTTGTGTGCATGAGTCAAAAGTAATTTGCTAATGGATATTTAGAAAAAGATTGATTTGTCCTGAACTTGGGTTCCAAGATATAAGATATGGGTAACATACTATGTTTCAAGATACAAGGAAGATCCTTTGTATGTATAACTCTAAGATATGGATATAATGAGCATATAATAGGTTTTCAACACCTGTGAAGGATACCAAGGTAGGGAGTTCTGGTATCCAAGATGTGCCAGAGGATATAGGAGAGTGAGAATATGACTCCTGATAAGATGAATAATGATTGGTTACCTAGAAGGGCCAACCATGTGATAACTCTAGTAGGGAAATCATATGTTAGGGGTTTATGCTCTGCATAAACATAACCTTGATAAAGATGTATTAATTGAAGGATTGAAGAATCGTTTTGAGGAGAAACTTATCAAAGTTGAGGATAATTCTCTAATGTATTCTTGTCTAGATCTGTTGAGGCGATCTATTCATAACATCTAGAGATATTTTTGAGATAAGTTCTTCCTTAGTAAATAAATTTCTCTTATAATAATAGAATGATTAGGAAGATAGTCGATACAAAGTCATAAGGAAGTTTATTGTAGAGATAATACATTGGAGTGACACTAAAGATGTATGATAAGATTTGTATATCCCAAATGGATGACAACATAATTCCGGTTTATCCTTGAAAGCAAAATGCTAAAATGAGTAAGGAGTATGGAAGACTCCCTAGAATTAAGAATCTTATCACATAAAGGATGTGAGTAAATGAGGATTTACACCTAAAGTATTCGAAATAAGAATAGTACTTCTCTAACTTAGAAAGTGTTACCTAACACAGAGTTGACTCTATAGTCAGTAATGGAAAGAACAGTGGAGTAGGTGTATTGTGTGATAGATTCTATGATGACCCTAAATGGAAGAAATTTATGTTGATCAAAGTTCTATGGCATCTCCATGACATTAATATGTTATGTGGAGACTTGATGATATGATGAATGAATAGTATCTGTCTCCCTTTACCTGGGATTTCGGGGACGAAATCCTTGTTAGGGGTTTATAACTTCTAACGACCCTGACCTGGGTTATGAGGTAACTCTATTTTTTTGGATAATAAAGTTGCTTAGAACTTTAATATAATCCTCTAAGGTGTTTTTTTATCATCTGACACACTTATGTTCCAAGTTTGGTCCTGATTGAATTTGTTTGAGCAATGTTCCTTTGTTTTGGACCAAAGTTCAATTTACCCAAGATGAGGGGTTATATTATAAAATGTCACATGTTGAATGTGAATTAAGTTCTTTATCATCATAAGAGAGAGATTGATGCTAAGGGTAGCTTGTGGAAAGCCTAAATTACAAGTTGCAGCTTGTTTGAATAATGTTAGTGCATTGTGCACCAATTTTAGTACAAATTGTAATTTACCAAAAATGTAGGGTTGATATGCAAATTATCACCTCTAGAGTGTTCCTACTTCATCTATGTATCATTTAAAGGAGAGAGAAACAAGGAGACACCATGTTTGAATCAATTATGAGTGATGGTAATCTTAGTGATGGAATGACCAAGAAAAGGGTTGACTATGAAACCCTAACTTTAGTTGTATCAAGTTGAAAAGCTTATATATGAGTGCCTATCGGCCAAGGAGCCATAGGAAAAGCCTCATATCGTTTTATAGGCTCTTGTAAAAGGCCATGTCATGAAAAGCACCTCAAGTAGGTGAGGTTTGTCGGGTTACATCTTCCTTTGTAAAGTTGTATCGGGTTGTGAATAAAGTGATGATTTAATTAATATATCTTATTCAAAGGGATATGTAATGGACGAATTTGCATCTCTATATTATCCTCAACTATTTTGCATGTTAATATAAATGTTGATGCATGCATGTACACGTGTCATCCATGCATGGACATGTGGCACCTACTAGTTCAAATTGATGACACCTCATTTTCACCCTCCTTCATGAACAACAAGTATATATACCCCTAGTTTCACCCCTTGGTGAAATTTTTAGAACCTTACCACCCTCCTTTCATAATTAATCGTGCATAGAGATCTTGTATCGTGCAGGAGTGCAAAGATATCGGGCATAGGTCATTGGGTATCTCCCATAGCAAGAGCATATCGACCAAGTAGGTTGATATCGGCCATATAGGGTGATATCGGCCATAGAGTGAAGTGTTTGATCCCAAGTGAGTGCCATATCATGAAAGTGAGTGGCATATCGTGCATGAGTGGTGGCATATCGTGCAAGAGCAGTAGGGTATCATGCAACAGTGTCAAGGAGAAAGAAGGAGCTCATACTTAACCCTAAGGTGAGGACATGATCATCTTCAACCTTGGATTGAAGCATGATTTTAGGGTTTCGATCTTCTTTTCTTTTCTTCTTCACCAATTGCGTATCCATGGTGATTCTTTGAATATAGAGGAGTTGTGAAGTCCATCTTCAACCTTGGGAATGTGAAGCTTTTGAGCTTGGAGCTTTAAAGTTGTTCTTAAGGTGGGTTATATAACTTGAACTCAGCCATGTTATTATTCATCACCTAAATTGCTATACTTAATGAATTATTTTTAATTCTAAAATTTTCTGAAATAGTTGATGACTTTATGAGTTCTAGTAGTTTCTTAGACCTATTTCCATGAACTATAATAGTTAGAATGAAGGTCTAGAGCTTGAATAAGATGGTATCACCTTATAAAAGTGACATCAGGTGCAAGCACACAACCAAGCACCTCTAACACGATATGATGATGCACATACTTCACTAAAACGATAGGGATATGATTGTATACCTTTTTGGATGATATGGTGGTGTAGTATACATCTCTTGCACTATATGAGGTCAAGAAAACACCTCAAAAGTGATATCGGGCACAAGCATACACACAAGCACCTTCAATCCAATATTGGGTAGAAGCAAGCACACAAGCACCTTCAACCCGATATGGGTTAAGCAAGCAAACATGTACCTCTAAACCGATATGGGTTAAGCAAGTAAACATGCACCTCCAAACCGATATGGTGGAAGATATCTCACACACATCTCTAATCTGATATGGTGTGGGAAAGCACACACACACCTCCAAACCGATATGGAGGAAGCTACCATACACACACCTCCAAACCAATATGGTGTGGAAGCACCTTAAATGCAATGTACTTGATGAAGTAACACATGGAGTGTTTTATATCAAGTTATACATTAAGAGGTATGGAGTTTAATGATTAATGATTAAGTAGGCTAATGTACCTTAAAGTAAAGGTTGAGCCAACTTAATAAACTATGGAGTAATCAACATCCTAGAGAGGATGAAAGAGAAACTCATACTTGTATAATAAACATGTAATGTGCATACATTGATACTTCTAATAAGTGTAGATTATGAATTAGGGTTTGATCTTTGATAATGTGATCTTGAAACCCTAATCGATAAGAAATGGGAAATATTAACCCCTAATATAGGGTAATGGTATATATGTGTAACCCTAATCAATAAGAGAGGGAAACCCTAACCCTAATATAGGGTAATGATATGTATGTGAAACCCTAATTGATAAGAAATGGGAAACCCTAACCCTAATGATGGAATAATGGCTAATACCTTGATAGGTGAAACTCATAAAGTGGTTGATAATGGACAACCTTATGCCTTAATCCCGAGATAAGTCCATATCATTAATGATGGTTGGATAATTCAAATATGTGACTTATGACAAATACACTACATGATAAATGTTATGAGTTAGTGTATAAAATATTAGGATGGGAAATGCCCTAACACAAGATAAATGATGAGCTTAAGTAAGTTAAAAGTGATGAGGGAAGTGATATATCAAGATATGATAGATATCACATCCAACACCTCAAGGTTAATATACCTTGATGCACCTTAAATCCAATATACATGGATGAGTGACACATGAAGTGTGTCATGTCAATTGTTACATTGAAATGTAATGTCCTTTGATCAATGTTGGCTAACATGCCTTGAGAAAGGGTTAAGCCGAGTTAATGAAGTATAATGATTTATGGCCTTGTGAGCCATATGAATAAGTTGTTGCCTAGTCATAGGTGACAAGATGTGTAATGGGTCTTGTGAGCCATGTGATAAAATGTTGCCTAGTGAGAGGTGACAAGATGTTTAATGGGCCTTATGAGCCATGTGAGATGCTTGTATAACAAGTATCATGCATACCTTAGTCTAAGGACCTAGAGGTATTAACAGTGTTTTGTGATGAACTCATGGTTTGAATACCCAGATCTAGTAATCATGATGGTGATAATGTTAAGAGATGAGAAATTCCCATTAATGTGATAAGGGATTAAGATCCTAAATGTTATATGTGTTCTAAAGATTTGAAAAGTACTTGTAGATGTATTATACTTTTCTTTGTAGCATTTGTCATAATAATTCATGTTTGAAAACTTGACTGATGCTAAAAGAATATGGTAATGTACCTATTTAACTAAGTGGAATCTCATCATGTAGTGCCCTGACCATAGATCCATCAGCGTCAAGATTTGCTGAATGGTGAAACGGGTTGCTCCACAGCATAACCCAGAGACCACATATTTTTTGAATATGCGGGGGTGAAGGGCGAAAATACACGTACACCCTAATGTGGGATTGACGTGAGATAAACATGAGATCTCTCAATACTTCATTATATATGCCACGATGGATGTATCATGAATCTCGCAATGATGATTAATGCCCAGATTGATGTTAGATAAACATGAGATCTTTCTCTCCTGAATAGAGTGCAGCTTCCCCTGCAACTCTATAGCGAAGTTGCCAGTGTACCCTGGAAAGCTATTTAGTAGTGACACAAGATGTCCTACCTATGGTCTCGTACTGACTGAGACAAGGGAGGTCTTGGCAGCCGGCTCTACCATTGACCTTGTATGGTACCAATTTTGACTTCGCAGTGGTCGGTTGGAGATTAGTGGTATACCTCATCTCCTCAGAGCATAAGTGTGATTGTAAAATGTAATCAGCCGTGTAGCATATCTGCTTAAGGATCGAATATGGAAAACAATGATTGATGCGCTTTTCATCTATACATCTTAGTTGATAGATGTTATTTATGTTCTTTACATTCCTTGCAAAGCAGATAGATTATTTATAACCTTGCCATGCGTAGATGCAATGTTCTCCTTGAGAAAGGAGATTAGTTCATTCTGTTCATACAGTGATTTATACTACCTGTTAATATAAAAAGAACCTCCGCTTAGTTTATAAATGATTAATTTGTGATAATAATATGGTCGGCGGAGAGTTATATCTCTCGCTAGGACAATTGTCTCACCCTGTGGGATCCACATTTTTTAGGTGAATGTGCATGAGGTGGCGAAGATCTTTTTGTAGTGGAGGTACAACAGCTGAGGCAGAAGTGACAGCTCAAGTTGAGTGTACTGTCTGTCGTGTCTTGTAGATAGAAGTCCTATGTGTCTTCTATGTACTCTCAGGTCCTTGGAGTTAGTACTTAGTGGTTTTATGATCGATCTGAGATTTTGGCTTGTATGCCTCGAGGTTTTATGTTACTTATGTATAGTTCGGCAAAGCAACTGTTATATGTAACCCTCGAGATGAAGATGTACATGTTATGTACAATGTGAACAATGATGTATATAAGGTTTTTGACCTTTCAGTAAGAGTTTTTCCCATAGATCTTTTTGTAAAATGTTTTTAATTTTTAGTGATTTTGTTAATATATTGTTTATGTTTAATTCCACTTAATTGTAACAATTTATTTGTCGGTTTGATGACGGTCGTTTTAAGTTTTGGTATCAGAGCTTTAGGTTCGATGAGTCTATAGAGACATAGGACTAAGGTGTTGAGTCTGTTATAGTGTCCTCCAGTATATCTTATAGTGACTTTTGCTTATGCAGAAGATAGAGTAAAGCTCAAAGATGTCTGGAGAACTCAAGGAGTACACGGCTGAAAGCCATGTTGCTGCACCAATAGAAGATGCATGGGACCAGGCAAGAGAAGAATTACTGCTTGAGAATCCCCAATATGATCCAACCATGATAAGGAATCCTTCTTTTGATATCATTGTTGGGCAATTTAGGATAACAATGATGCATTTAGTGGATTTGGTATTAGCGACACAACCCATAATACCAGCCCCCAATGATGAAGTTTTGGACTCCAACAGGATTCTTGCTCAACATCAGCATGTTGGAGCAATGAATAATGATGAAAGGAATAGGTTACAACCTGAAATTAGGGTTTGATATGGGTGTAGGCAGTATGGACATATCATAAAACATTGTCTAGAAAAGGATAATAAGGTAAGAATTAAGAAAAGGCCTATCCAAACTCAGGAACAGAGGCCTAGTAGTTCCAAAAAGGGGAAGTTTTTGGAACCACCAGTGCAACCAGTGTCAAGTGCACCAGGGCAGTGGCTACCCAAAAGGGGTAAAGGACCTGATGTTCCACCAGTTAGGACTCTTAGTTTGGCCTCTACATTAGTTATAAGATCGATGATGTCAAGATATGCATGTAAGATGTGTTATAATTGTAAACAGTTTGGGCATATTAGATCATCTTGTCCCAAAAAGAAGGAGGAAATGACCCAACCACTGAGGCAGAGTCAGCAAGACCCTTAAAGGCAGTGGTCTAGTAGTGGAATTCAAGGACGTAGATAGACATTCCCAGCAGGTCTAGCTGCAATGAGCAATAGAGCATGACATTTGAATCAGGCAACGACAAGATTCTATGAAAAGAATTAGCCTGAGGCAGTGAACAATCCACAAGTCAAAACAGGTGAGCTGAAATAATATCATTCTGATCTATCATTTTATGATTTCATGAGTTAAAAATGAGAAAGTAGTTGTTGTTGAGCTTCCTTTGATTAGTCTTATGAGGACAAAAGGAAGATGAGGACTTACATTTTGTTTAGTAACATTTTAGATGCTTTAGAATTGCTCTTATCTATGCGAAAAATGATGAGATATAGACGTGATGCCTGGAGAAAATCCAGTCATGCTAAATCCTATGTTTGTGATAATACGAAAAGTAATGAATATGATAGTATACAAAGTGCATACTACCTAATCTCAGTACTTGTATACCCTGGCCAAGTATTCAACTATTGAAGATAAGGTGAGTATGGAACTCTTAGATTGTTATCTTTCTGATTACTATGATCAAGTAGTCATTCTGAGACAATCTAGTGAGTATAACTAAATTGGAAATACGGTATGGACACTAGTATCATATACAAAGTGCAATAAAGTGGAATCTAAGATGATCTCAGGTCAATCTGTGTGTATGAGGAAGTAAAGAATATAATCCTCATAAGATGAGAATGAGAAAAAGGGAGGTGATCCCTATTTGATAAAGTCTGTGTGTATAGTAAAGATCTTTTCCATGATATGGAAATAAGAAATGTGATAAAATCATAAAATGTTCATGAATATGATTGACAATAATAAAGAAAGGGATGATGATATGTAATCGTCCATATAATTCCTATGATTATGGCAAGGAACCTGAGATACAATAAGTGTAATTGACTCATGAATAATGAATGTTCATGTAATAATCTTAGGAGATGACGATGTCTCCTCCTTTAATGAATAACCCTGGGTAATGATGGGGTTGTGAAGAGAATATGTTTCTTTGTGTTCTTCCCTTTCTGGAACATACCAATCAAGAGAGTCTAAGGACACTTGATGTGCATGAGTCGGTAGTAATTTGCTAATGGATATTTATAAAAAGATCAGTTTGTCCTGAACTTGGGTTCCAAGATATAAGATATGGGTAACATACTATGTTTCAAGATACAAGGAAGATCAATTGTATGTATAACTCTGAGATATGGATGTAATGAGGATATAATAGGTTTTCAACACCTATGAAGGATACCAAGGTAGGGAGTTCTGGTATCCAAGATGTGTCAGAGGATATATGAGAGTGAGAATATGACTCCTGATAAGATGAATAATGATTGGTTACCTAGAAGGTCCAACCATGTGATAACTCTAGTAGAGAAATCATATGTTATGGGTTTATGCTCTGCATAAACATAACCTTGATAAAAATGTATTAATTGAAGGATTGAAGAATCATTTTGAGGAGAAACTTATCAAATTTGAGGATAATTCTATAATGTATTCTTGTCTAGATCTATTGAGGCAATCTATTCATAACATCTAGAGATATTTCTGAGATAAGTTCTTCCTTAGTAAATAACTTTCTCTTATAATAATAGAATGATTAGGAAGATAGTTGATACAAAGTCATAAGGAAGTTTACTGTAGAGATAATATATTGGAGTGACACTAAATATGTATGATAAGATTTTTAAATACCAAATGGATGAAAAAACGTAATTCTGATTTATCCTTGAAAGCAAAATGCTAAAATGAGTAAGGAGTATGGAAGACTCCCTAGAATCAAGAATCTTATCACATAAAGGATGTGAGTCAATGAGGATTGACACCTAAAGTATTTGAAATAAGAACAGTACTTCTCTAACTTAGAAAGTGTTCCCTAACACAAAGTTGACTCAATAGTCACTAATGGAAAGAACTGTGGAGTAGGTGTCCTGTGTGATAGATTCTATGATGACCCTAAATGGAAGAAATTTATGTTGATCAAAGTTCTATGGCATCTCCATGACATTAATATGCTATGTGGAGACTTGATGATATGATGAATGAATAGTATATGTCTCCCTTTACCTGGGATTTCGGGGACGAAATCCTTGTTAGGGGTTTATAACTTGTAACGACCCTGATCTGGGTTATGAGGTAACCCTATTTGTTTTGGCTAAAAAAGTTGCTTAGAACTTTATTATAATCCTCTAAGGTGTTTTGTTATCATGCGACACACTTATGTTCCAATTTTGGTCCTGATTGAATGTTGTTTGAGCAATGTTCCTTAGTTTTGGACCAAAGTGCAATTTACCTAAAATGAGGGGTCATATTGCAAAATGTCATATGTTGAATGTGCATTAAGTTCTTTAGCATCGTAATAGAGATATTGATGCTAAGAGGTGGCTTGTGGAAAGCCTAATTACAAGTAGCAGCTTGTTTGAATAATGTTAGTGCATTGTGCACCAATTTTAGTACAAATTGTAATATACCCAAAATGTAGGGCTGATGTGCAAATTATCACCTCTAGAGTGTTCCTACTTCCTCTATGTATCATTTAGAGGATATATAAACAAGGATACACCATGTTTGAATCAATTATGAGTGATGGTAATCTTGGTGATGGAATGACCAAGAAAAGGGTTGAATATGAAACCCGAACTTGAGTTGTATCAAGTTGAAAAGCTTATATATGAGTGCCTATCAGCCAAGGAGCCATAGGACAAGCCTCATATCGTTTTATAGACTCTTGGAAAAGTCCATGTTGTGCAAAGAACCTCAAGGAGGTGAGGTGTGTCTGGTTACAACTTCCTTTGTAAAGTTGTATCGGGTTGTGAATAAAGTGATGATTTAATTGATATATCTTATTCAAAGGGATATGTAATGGATGAATTTGCATCTCTAGATTATACTCAACTGTTATTCATGTTATGATAAATGTTTATGCATGCATGTACATGTGTCATCCATGCATGGACACGTGGCACCTACTAGTTCAAATTGATGACACCTCATTTTCACCCTCCTTCATGAACAACAAGTATATATACCCCTAGTTTCACCCCTTAGTGAAAATTTTCGACCCTTACCACCCTACTTTCATAAGGTATCATGCACAGAGATCTTGTATTGTGCAGTAGTGCAAAGATATCGTCAAGGAGTGCAAAGATATCGTGCACAGGTCCTTGGGTATCGCCCATAACAAGAGCATATTGGCCAAGTAGGTTGATATCGGCCATTTAAGGTGATATCGGCCATAGAGTGAAGTGTTTGATCCCAAGTGAGTGTCATATCGTACAAGTGATTGGCATATCATGCATGAGTGGTGGTATATCGTGCAAGAGCATTATGGTATCATGCAAGAGTGTCAAGGATCAAGAAGGAGCTCATACTTAACAATAAGGTGAGGACATGATCATCTTCAACCTTGGATTGAAGCATGATTTTAGGGTTTCGATCTTCTTTTCTTTTCTTATTCACCAATTGCTTATCAATGGTGATTCTTTGAATATAGCGGAATTGTAAAGTCCATCTTCAACCTTGGGAACGTGAAGCTTTGGAGCTTGGAGCTTTAAATTTGTTCTTAAGGCGGGTTATATAACTTGAATTCAACCATGTTATTATTCATCACCTAAATTTCTATACTTAATGGATTATTTTTAATTCCGAAATTTCCTGATATAGTTGATGACTTTATGAGTTCTAGTAGTTTCTTAGACCTGTTTCCATGAACTATAACAGTTAGAATGAAGGTCTAGAGCTTGAAGAAGATGGTATCACCTTATAAAAGTGATATCGGATGCAAGCACACAAGCAAGCACCTCTAACCCAATATGATGATGCACCTACTTCACTAAAATGATAGGGATATGATCGTATACCTTTTTGGACGATATGGTGGTGTATTATACATCTCTTGCACGATATGAGGTCTAGAAAACACCTCAAAAGTGATATCGGGCACAAGCATACACACAAGCACCTTCAATTTGATATTGGGTAGAAGCAAGCACACCCGATATGGGTTAAGCAAGCAAACATGAACCTCTAAACTGATATGGGTTAAGCAAGCAAACATGCACCTCTAAATTGATATGGGTTAAGTAAGCAAACATACACCTTCAATCTGATATGGTTGAAGCTAGCACACCCACACCTCCAAATCGATATGGTGGAAGCTAGCACACACACATCTCTAATCCGATTTTGTGTGAGCATGAACACACACACCTCCAAACCGACATGGAGGAAGCTAGCATACACACACCTCCAAACCAATATGGTGTGGAAGCACCTTAAATGCAATGTACTTGATGAAGTAACACATGGAGTGTTTTATATCAAGTTATACATTAAGAGGTATGGAGTTTAATAATTAATGATTAAGTAGGATAATGTACCTTGAAGGAAAGGTTGAGCCAACTTAATAAACTATGGAGTAATCAAGATCCTAGAGAGGATGAGAGAGAAACTCATACTTGTGTAATAAACATGTAATGTGCATACATTGATACTTCTAATAAGTGTAGAGTATGAATTAATTAGGGTTTGATCCTTGATAATGTGATCTTGAAACCCTAATCAATAAGAAATGGGAAACCCTAACCCTAATATAGGGTAATGGTATATATATGAAACCATAATCGATAAGAGAGGGAAACCCTAACCCTAATATAGGGTAATGATATGTATGTGAAACCCTAATCGATAAGAAATGGGAAACCCTAGCCCTAATGATGGAATAATGGCTAATACCTTGATAGGTGAAACTCCTAAAGTGGTTGATAATGGACAACCTTATGCCTTAATCCCGAGATAAGTCCATATCATTAATAATGGTTGGATAATTCAAATATGTGACTTATTACCAATACACTACATGATAAATGTGATGAGTTAGTGCATAAATTATTAGGATGGGAAATGCCCTAACACAAGATAAATGATGAACTTAAGTAAGTTAAAAGTGATGAGGGAAGTGATATATCAAGATATGATAGATATCACATCCAGCACCTCAAGGTTAATATACCTTGATGCACCTTAAATCCAATATAAATGGATGAGTGACACATGAAGTGTGTCATGTCAATTGTTACATTGAAATGTAATGTCCTTTGATAAATGTTGTCTAACATGCCTTGAGAAAGGGTTAAGCCAAGTTAATGAAGTATAATGATTTATGGCCTTGTGAGCCATATGAATAAGTTGTTGCCTAGTCAGGGGTGGACAAGATGTGTTATGGGACTTGTGAGCCATGTGATAAAATGTTGCCTAGTGAGAGGTGACAAGATGTTTAATGGGCCTTGTGAGCCATGTGAGATGCTTGTATAACAAGTATCATGTATACCTTGGTCTAAGAACATAGAGGTATTAACATTGTTTTGTGATGAACTCAGGGTTTGAATACCCAGATCTAGTAATCATGATGGTGATAATGTTAAGAGATGAGAAATTCTCGATAATGTGATAAGGGATTGAGATCCTAAATGTTATATGTGTTCTGAAGATTTGAAAAGTACTTGATAGATGTATTATACTTTTCTTTGTAGCATGTCATAATAATTCATATTTGAAAACTTGATTGATGCTAAAAGAATACGGTAATGTACCTAATTAACTAAGTGGAATCTCATCATGTATTGCCCTGACCATAGATCCATCAGCATCAGGATTTGCTGAATGGTGAAATGGGTTGCTCTGCGGCATAACCCGGAGACCACATATTTTTGAATATGAGGGGGTGATGGGAGAAAATATCCATACGCCCTAATGTGGGATTGACGTGAGATAAACACGAGATCTCTCAATCCTTCATTATATATGTCGGGATGGATGTATCACGAATCTCCCGATGATGATTAATGTCGGGATTGATGTTAGATAAATGCTAGATATTTCTCTCCCGAAGAGAGTGCAGCTGCCCCTACAACTCTATAGTGAAGTTGCCAGTATACCCTGGAAAGGTATTTAGTAGTGACACAAGATGTCCTGCCTGTAGTCTCATACTGACCAAGACAAGGGAGGTCTTGGCAGCCGGCTGTACCATTGACCTTGTATGGTATCAATTTTGACTTCACAGTGGTCAGTTGGAGATGAGCGGTATACCTCAGCTCCTCAGGGCATAAGTGTGATTGTAAAATGTAATCATTCGTGTAGCATATCTGCTTAAGGATCAAATATGGAAAAAAATGATTGATGCGCACTTCAGTTATACATCTTAGTTGATAGATGTTATTTATGTTCTTTACATTCCTTACAAAGCAGATAGATGATTTATAACCCTACCATGGGTATATGCAATGTTCTCCTTGAGAAAGGAGATTACTTCATTCTGTTCATACAATGATTTATACTGCCTGTTAATATAAAAAGAACCTCTGCTCAGTTTATAAATGCTTAATTTGTGATAATAATATGGTCGACGGAGAGTTATATTCCTCGCTGGGACAATTGTCTCACCCCGTGGGATCCACATTTTTTAGGTGAATGTGCACGAGGTGGCGAAGATCTTTTTGCATGGGAGGAACAATAGCTGAGGTAGCAGTGACAACTCAGGTTGAGTGTACTATCTATCGTGTCTTGTAGATAGAAGTCCTATGTATCGTCTTTCTACTCTCAGGTCCTTGGAGTTAGTACTTAGTGATTTTATGATCGATCTGAGATTTCGGCTTGTATGCCTTGAGGTTTTATGGTTATTATGTATAGTTCGGCAAAGCAACTGTTATATGTAACCTTCGAGATGAAGATGTACAAGGTATGTACAATGTGAACAATGATGTATATAAGGTTTTGGACCTTTCAGTAAGAGTTTTTCCTAGAATGGATCTCTTTGTAAAATGGTTTTAATTTTTAGTTATTTTTGTTAATCTGTTGTTTATGTTTAATTCCGCTTAATTGTAATGATTTATTCGTCAGTTTGATGATGGTCGTTTCATTCTATGTGGGGAATTAAAAGATGGAATTCTTCTATGTTTGTCAACGATCCCACCACATTCTAGAGGCACCTTAGAAATCAGCATCTTTAGATTATTGATCAACTAAATCCTAATGAGAAAGAGAAAGATGTTCTAGAATATATGAGGAAACCTATGATATAGAACATAATTGCAATGTATCTCAAGACAACTACAAATGTCCACTCCATGAGTAGCAGAGAGACTCCAACGCACTAGGGGAAAATCTGATCCAAGTACACCAGGACAAACACCATTTGGCAAGGTCCTAAAGTTTCATCTCTTCCCCTAGTAATAAAAGTGACACAATATGTGTAGACTAGGTGAATCCCAATATATAGATATCTTAAAACAAAATACATCAAGTTATCCCTTAGCGATCAACTTGGCCAGATATATCACATTAGAATGATGGGATATGAAGCACATTATACTCATGAGTTGCATCCCTATAAGGGTCGTGATACAAAACATTTGTGACATTCTTCAGATGGACGTCCCGTGTTTCATAAGGGACAATCTTTACGCTTAGTTATGAGTGTGTAAAATAAATTCAAATGTCAAAGTGCATGTCATCATGATAAAGGCTCATTAATTACATTTCAATAGTCTTAGACAGTCAGGTTAAGATGACAAGACCATCTTCAATATCATCAACACAATAGAAGATGGACACACATCTCTAATAGTAGACCAAAAGATTCATTCACTTCAAGATACAACAACTGAGTCCCTATGGTACCTTGAGAATAGAGCCCAGGACAAGCTAGATGAAGTTCTCTTCACACTCAATGAAACTTTCATTTAACTAACACGTCATAATAGGCTCTAACCTACAATTTATTTATAAACACAAAATCCTAAATGAAAAAAATGAATTTCTTTCCAATAAGGCTTATCATTTTATATGGCCACATGCATATGTAGCTAAGATCACAAAGGAGATCTTTGATCAACTAATAGACATAAAAGCTTCACTTTCTTTGTAAGAAGAATCTACCTTTCATGTCACAAATAGAATATAAGTCATTAAAACTAATCATGTGAAGGAGGATTTTAATATTAAAATAGGATATGGTTGATATGAGTTTTTTGCACAAGAAAATCCCTAAAATGAAATAATGCTAGGTTCTAGTCCTTTTCCCAATTACAATATCACTCACCTGAAAGAGGATGAGTCAATTACAATAAAACTAAAAGGGTCAAACCTAAAGGAGTCCTTCTTTGAGAAATCTCTCATGAACTGATTATTAAGAACAATATTCAGAGTTGATTATTGAGAGAGTTGATTAACTAAGATTGAACTAACTAATACAAAGCAATGGAAATGATTGAAAAGATGTTTGATAACAATATTTAAAAGGTACAAATACATTTGGATTTCACCACCATCACCTGTATTATTCTAATTATTACAACTCAGCAGATATGGCTAATTAGACTAGGACCATGTGAATCTATCTCCTTTTGGAATACAAACCGTCACAAGGATCAAATTCTCTATGGGATCAAGGTCTCACTGCCCATGGATCATCACCCAATCAAAATGTAGAAGTCCTTCTGTGATCTCATCTGGAGTTCTACATATTCATTTGAGATCTATGTCAGGAAACCATTTATTACTTGCATTCTCACTCCTAATGGCTAGTCATATGATGGAAAGAGGATCCAGATATCTATCCCTAGAATGGTAAAAAATACTTCACACAATCCATGCATATGTAAAAGGCAAAAGCATTCCACTCAATGTAATGAACCATATAATTTTAGAATACTAAGTCTGTAGGCAACATAAAGGAAAGACATAACCAAATGGATTACATAAGTTACAATATATAGACAGAGCCATATGGTCATTTCTATTACAAAGATTACACATGAGGGTGACATTTCATAGCTTACTTATCATGATGAAATGTGCATCATATCTTCGTAGAGAAGCATCTAAAAAACTGATAAATAAAATATATCACATCTACAACATTGAGTACACTATGAAAAGTCGTGTAAAGACAATTTAAGAGTATAATACAAGCCTTGGCTAGAACTATATACTAAGCAAGAATAACGCAAGAAAACTTAAGGATATCTTTTTATACAAAGGATATTTCAGGTTCTATTTTTCATTATACATTAGGGCTTTGACCAACTTTCCAAGGAAGAGTCATAAGGGACATTTGAGGCTAAAAGACTGAATGTCACCTTATTTTTACATTAAGGACTTCAAAACCAAAGTCAATAAGCTAACCTTATATTAACATGGCTTATTCACTTACCCCGAGAATCTAGGAAGGTACACAAAATTTGCATATTGTATTTCTATTATTTGAACACGTATAAAAGAAACTTTTCCTAATGCTTCTACGCAAGCACATTTCCTTTCAAGTTTTCCTCCAACGAATTTTACTTTTCCAACAAAATATTCTTTCATTATAAATACCATTTCTATATCTTTCTTCCTTTTAAGTATTCTCTCGCTGACATTTTATTTCTTTTGTTAAACTAATATTTCTCTACAAAAAAAGAAAATGTTCGTTGTAAGAATATATTTCACTTTAATTAACTTTTTTTCAAGAATTTGTTTTCCCTCCATTTTCTATTCTGGACTTGTTCTCTCCAAGTAAAGAACTTCCATCCAAATGAATATTATATTGTAACTATATTCCTTTGCAACTAAAAGTTTCCATCAAAGAGTTTGATTTTTACCCATATTTTCTTTCATCCAAATAAATTGTTTTCTCTTAAAAATTTATTTCTTCATGAACAAAATATGAAGAATTGGTATTTTACGATACATGCTAGTCATATGATTGAAAAAATTTGTCCGTGTTGTGATTATCAAGAAAATAGTATGAATGAGAGATTTTCATTTGTAATTTTTTTAATAAAGCTTTTGTTATCATGAGCATAATGAATGTATGTCAAAGATTAACTTATATTTTTATATTTTTTATTGAAATATTTTGATTTTTTTCAAAAAGATTTTGTTTCTCTAATACAAAATCTTTTCACAAAAGTTTCATTCTCCACCGCTTCCCCGTATTCTTTTTCTCCTCTTTTTTCTTCTCATGTAATTTTTATGGTATGAAGTGTTGGTATGTATGCCATGAGAGCCAATCATATGATGATTTGGATTGGGATAGATTATGATTGATTTGATAAATATCAAAGGCAAGCTTCTAATTTATTCTAGTTCAATCAGTTATTAGATAATGATAGAACAGAATGAATGTCTAGAAAATGATAGTACTCAATGACTCATGTCTTCATGTGGAGGACCTGAAGAATGAGATCATATGGATGCTAAGAGTTTGTACATTCTTGTTTTGTCCCTAGTCGGATGTCATTGTGGAAGGTTGATAGATAACAATGAAACAACAAGACTAGAATGTTTGTTGGTTGATAACAAAATCTCATTAGTCATGATATGTGATATCAAACCAAGTACATAGATACATGTTAGAGAATAGTGTATCAGACAGACCCACCGTGAGAGTGACACATGGAACCATGACATGGTAGTCACGGTTAGCTCTCACAGTGATGGTGGTGATTGTGATTCTTAGACCTAAAATCACTATACTCATCACATGTCATTGGGTACACTTTGACATCATCAAATGTGATCCTGAAATATGGATTGTTATAAAGGTAATGATTGGGTGACTTTGACACATGGGGTTTTGACTGTGAGTGATAGATATGGGATTTGTCCCTCCTGAGGAAGTATGATGTCCATGAATGAATGTTGATGGCACACATATCTCAGACAATCTACTTTGGATCAAGGAACATGAATGAATGTTGAAAGGATGACAGCTCCATGATGTGAGTTCATTCGGGGTATCAGAGACAAAGGAATTATACATTCACTGGAACACCAATCATAGATTGTAGGATTGAAAGTTGTTCTCCAACTTTCCTTTTCACTTGGGTAGCACTAATGTGTGACTAGGCACCGCTCTTTGCGCTATGGACATTCACTGCCAACGTGAAATGGGACCTATAGGGTCACACACAAAGGATTTACCTGGAAGAGGACTTTATCCATGAATGATGTTTAAATTGATTACTAAAGGTGTTTAGGTACTCAATTAAACATTCAATCAATTGACTTGACTTAGAATCATCAAGTTCAAGTGTTGAACTAACTGATTTGAGTGTCAGATTGATTGAGAACTGCATTGATGTGTTTTGCACAATCTGGACCACCAACCAACCAGTTCACTGGGTGAACTGATCGGCTCATGGTCAGTGAGATGACTAGTTCACTTGGTGAACCGATCGATTCGATTGGACCAAACGAGCAAGGTTGGGTTGTCCCGATTTGTGAGAAAAGTTTTTCGTTTCTATTATACAATTCGATTGGGACAAGAATTAATCTTTGGATTAGTAGGAAACGAAAGAGGAAAGTCAATTAGAGGAGAGTTTGGAATGTGAAATGACCAGTTCAACTGGTGAACCGATCGGCTTACACTCCAAATCGACCGATTTGTTTGTTAAATGAATCGGTTCGGCTGCTGCAGTGCAATCAGTTCAAGGAAATTTTGGACCACCTTTCTACTCCTGCACAGATTGGGAACCCTGACCCTGCCCTGTACTATAAATAGAGGGGTACGGATGGCTTCCTAAATAGCACAACTCAAAAAATCAGTTGTTGCGCTAAGTTTTCCTCTCTGGTTGTGGTGATCGAGAGAGCCCAAGCAAGTGCTACCCGACTAGGGAGGCACAGTGAGGGAAAGACAACTGTAGGATAGCAACTGGTTATGGGAGAGTGTGTCGGTGACTAGTACGCTGAAAGAAGGGGACAACTCATTCTAGTCCATTCTACATGACGACTAGAGTTCCCGGTAGTTCGTGTAGACTATCTATAGAGGCGGGAGACTTATGTCACTCAAGAGGATGACAGTCAACCGCAGTCTGGGTCAAGACTAGGAGCTACACAGATGTCGTCGAAGATGGATGGTTGAAGACTACACTAGCTGTGAGGTATTGTCACTAAGCAAGCCTCAGGACCAGGTATATCTCACTAAAATCATCCTTCCTATTTCATAGTCATTGATGTGATCCGTGGATATGGTTTTGTGGTGAGAGAATTGTTTTGTTTCCACTGCCTTCTCCCTCACCTAAAACCCAACATGAAGCTCCAATCAGCTTTTTAGGGCACGTCATTATGGTATTCACGTCTGAAGACTAGATATTTTATTATTTGACATGACCAAAGGAAAACACTCTTATATTGATCTCTCTTATGTTTCTCCATTAATAGATATTTCAAATAATTTTACAGACATTTTTTTATGCAGCCACACATAATGTTTGTAAGCATAAGGACTCTTTATGAAATAAATCATCATCATTTTTTTAACTTTGATGTCTTCAATGTTCTTACGGATGGGTCAATTTTCATCGTATGCACGCATACAACATGTTCATAGATAGAAATGTGATTATGTAATTATCTATTTTTCAAATTTTATTTTTGGTTCATTGGACGTTGCCATACAAAAATGTTTGACAGCCTGCTCGTGTCTACGTGAAGACATTTATTTAATTTGACATGTATATAGTGTGATTAGTTTATGACAAACACAACCTTGGTTAAAAACTAAATCAAATTTAGGGCATGTTTGGTTCCGATGAGTTGGAACACGAGAATCGCAACTGCATAGCTTTTAGAACTCAGAATGTTTGGTTGGATGTGGCTTGAAATTGTATTCCCAAAACAAACTGCACGATTACTCTCTGGTACGTACAAATTAGAAGACGGTGAACTGCACCTGTTTTGAGGTCGGTCCATTTTCCACAATTGTTAGTTGTTCCACACACCTTCTACTCAAGTACGGTGGTGAAGGCGCAACTTAAAAATCAGACTATTAAGTTCCTATTTAGTATGTTTGGTTAGCGATATTATAGGTAGGATAGAACTTGTATCCTATTATTATCTCCAATCCCATGTTTGTTTGGGTAAAAATGACATAAGGATACAAATTCGTCTGGGACATACATCCTACTTGAATAGGACTTTTCAGTTTGACACCCCCCTAGGTATTGGGTGGTATAAAGCCTCAACACCCCTCGACGGCTACACCCCGAACCAACTCGATCCCGGTCTGAGTAGGATTGTGATTTGCAATCCGAGTTTTGTAGTCTTGGGTCCTTTCTCCCCCCGACACCCCAACTCCCTCCCTCCCTTGTGTTAACTCTATCACTAGAACAACAACTCCCGAGGAAGACCGAAACGTAGCCCCTCATCCTAAGAGAATCCTGTGACACTATCTTCGTATTGAAGATGAGGGTGGCGCTCTATCTCGCCGGTAGAATAGGGGCTAGGAGGTGGAACAGGAGCCCATCTATCCCCCTATGTCGTGCTTGTGTGAGCAGTTGCAGCATCACGGGCGGAATAGCTGGTCATAGGAGGAGTCGAGCAGGTGGTAGCAGAAGGTAAGTTGACTTGTAACATCGCCCCTGTCACGTCGAATTAGTATATTTGACCATTGTTTCCCACCATAGTTTCAAAGAAAAGGCGGGAAGGGGCACAGGCAGTGCACAAACCCTATCGGCTGGGGTATAGCTTCTGCTATAAATTGGGGTTGTCTGTAGTCGAATTGGTGTTGTTGCATCTTCATATTCTAGTCCAGTTGATCGCAGAATCTTACGCATGTGAATCCTCGTTCACCGATTTATACGCACTACTGAGGTGAGTCTTCTTCTGCAACCTGTTTTTTTTTTCTTTGTTCAGGACATGTTTGTTTGATTGACACTAATGTTTTTCTTGTTTAATTGCTACTTGGTATGGGATGCTCCATCCATCTGGATGATGTGGAACCTCTCCTTATCAATCGTCAATGCAGGTATTTCACTCGCCCTATTGCTTGATGTAGTACTACTAAGATTTTGGGCATAATTGTAGATTGGTTTAACTTAATTCCTCTATTAGATGTCAGTTGAATGTGGATATATGTTGGGGAATCTATTATCAGTGATTGAGGTTGTAATCTTGATATAAATCATGTTGCACTCCATATACGATCATATTGTACATTTGTTTATACTATGTCACTCTTTGACCTACCTTGTTGATATAAATCACTATTTGACCCGATCCATGAATTGACTGAGAGGGATTGTTTGAAGTGCAAATTGAATCGTTTGTTTGCATCTTCTTCACATTTACTTTATTTGTATCTTAAATTTAATAAACTAATACATACTATAAACTTATATGATGTAACCTTAAATTGATTATTTGTTGTTACAACCTTTATATTACATCTCTATTTAGCATGTTTGATATGCTTGACTATTATTATCTAGTTGTAGCAGTAGATTATGGGGGTGTAGGTGATGCACAACTTGTCATATGTATGGATGATTGGTGCTCTCATCTAACCTCGTATGCTCTCACCTAAACCAAATACCATTCCATGTAGGATTGTATAGGTATTTTCACCTCCTTCGTAGACACGGACATTGAAAGTGTGTTGTGTGTTAGTCATAGATGATTAAATCCTGCTATATAATTTGCATGTAGTTCGACCAAATTGATTGATTTTGTATTGTTGTCTATATTATATTAAGACTATAATTGCTTTTTACTTTGTTTGTATGTTTAAATATCATCAGTAAAACACCTACACATTTCTATACTGACTCTAGTAGAGGTAGGTCAAAAGATTATATATGGAAATATCATTTTATCAACATGAACACCTGAACGATGTTATTGGGTTGATTTTTTTTCACCACATGTTCTACCTCTCTGTCATTGTGGTTGTTTCTATATGTCCATTGTGCTCTCTATTTTTCATCTCATACATGTACAACAACATGTTTTAAATGTGGTTATGTTAGTGTATGATTAATACAATTTTCTTATTATAAACACCAAAATTGCTCAATATACCACATTACACTTGAGCAATGCTTGTTATTAAGATGTCCTTCAAGTTTGTAATATATAAAATATGGAATAATCTATTTAGTGTTGACTTTGGTATTAATTTATTAACTTTTCCGTTCATTGTTTCCTTGACCTTACCTCAGTTAGTTTCTTATATATTAGATTAGGGTTTTCGTGTGGATTATTGTATGAATATTATATATCCTAAGTACAATTTGAGCAATTTTTTTCACATTGATTTTAGTTTGTGTAAATTGTGTATATATCATTTTTGTTTTGTGTAAATTGTGTATATAGCATCGACCTAATACTAAAATATGACAAAAATATGGTACATGTCCAATACTAAATGTTCTTTGTATATAACATTTTTGGTTTGTGTAAATTGTATATACGACACTTATTTTAATTGTTCAACTGAGTCTACTTGTAATGTATCATATTTGGTTGAGTGAATCATTTGTGCAGTAATAATCAAATTTCTCAAAATCCAACAAAAAGAACATTTATGTTCTAGCTACATTTATGTTCTAGCTTTGTAGGTATTGTAGCACTATTTCCCCACCTATATATGCATATTTGTCAAGTAGACATATGCATTATTATATTTATATGATTTGAAACCATATTTTTGTCATATTTCAGTATTAGTTCGATGTTGTACATGTCACAGATAGATCACAAACTATAATTTTACACTCCATGTTTGGTGTGAGAAGTGCACAACAACTTTTAGAGCTAAACCTATGATTGTGTTTTATTTTGGAATTTACTTATAATTTCAATGAGGCATAATGCATTCTTGAATGAGTCCTAATTGGTATAGATATTGTTTAATATATTTTTTATATATTAATAAAATAGCATTTGAAATCACATCTACAAAATCAGATACATAGTGAGGACAGATAGAATGGAATGTTTGTCTTGCAGAGTAAGATAAAACACTACTAGTAACTAGTGATGATGGAAAACAAACACTACTTTGTGGGAGACACACCATAACAAGCCTATATTATCTAATAAAGATATATTCTATAAGTATATATGGTTGTGTGATTCAAATGGATTTAGGTTTTACTTTGTAAATCAAATTGATGGTGTCCAACCGATCTCATTTGTTTTAATTGTGAGTTGTAGGTAATTTTTCCATATGTTCCTAGTGTATGTGCAGTTGAAAAGAATATGTGTTTGACTTTTTCTATCTTGTCAAAGATGCTATCATATCATGTATCCTCATTGGTAGAGAAGTGAATACTTCATATGTAGAAAGTTTGGTTGAATTATCCATTTGAATATAATAGGTAATGTTTCCGAAATCCAACAAAAAATAAATTGTGATCTATCCCCTACTTCCAATTACATGTAAGACTTAGCTAACATATATGCATTCAAGTGTTATTTTCCCAATTGGATTATACATTGAATTTGGTTGGGACCATTTACTGCCCATTTTTAGCATACCTTTATTGGTTTATTAAATCCCAATCATGGAAATGGTTGAACTAGTGATTTCTGCATATTTGTTGGGTTTAGATATATACTGCAGAACTTCAAACTTATACACGTATTAGGTTATTAGTTGTTCATATACAGCAGAACAAAATAACAGCTCAGTTTTTCAGCTGAGTACATGTATGATTACTACTATCTTTGTGGTATGCTAGATTAATTTTTAACTGGAAGGCATCCTATATAATATTCATGTTAATAATATGCTAATCATCATAGTTTTATCAAAAGTTAGTCAAGACTGAACCCTTATAAGTATAAAAATGTTATTTATGAAATTTTCTATGCTCGCTATTGTTGAAATTTGGACTGTAAGTCTGAGAAATGTATTTCATACATGTTACTAAATTTACAAAATTCATACACATCATTGACGAGGTTAAATAAGTAAACGTATCAGTTAATAAGTGATGAAATGACGTAAGTTGATGTTCTTTGCATAGGCTTTTACAGTGAATCTTGTCTCCCATGTATAAATTTTCTCCATTTCTTGTACCTATTAATAACCATGTAAGTCATTATATATTTATAATTACTATAAACACCACTCGTTGTAATTATATATTGCAGCACCTACGGGAGTATGTCTTCCGCAGACCCCAAGCTCCATTTTATATGGTCGAGAGAGTCTGACGATGCTTTAGTTTCATCACTGAGGAGGCAGTATGACATATGTATGAGTATTGACGGACAGTTTACTAGGGAAGCTTGGAGGGAGATGCTCCGTGAGATGGAAAATAGGATGTTGAGGCTAGATTATATTATGGAGCAGGTAAAAACTAGGTGCAAGTGTTGGTATATGTATGCCCGTAGAGTCATCCCAAGTGATTGCATGGAGTCGGATATTAATTAATCAATTAATGTGATTATTTAGTTAATTAATGAATTCCAGAATATTCTAATTAATCCATAAGCATTTTAATTAACGCAACGTTTCTGTTTACCGATGGGTTTAGGAAACCCTATTTCCCTTCGTATTTTGTTTAAAGGAGGATTGACGGCCGATATCTATATAAGATAGAGAGAGGCTTTTCCGTTTACGCTCACGCACGTAAACCCTAGCCGTCATCGTCCTTAGGAGAGAAAGGAGAGAAATGCGCCGCTAGTACGCCGCCGTAGAGACATACTCCTTCCCGCCGGCTTGGGAAGCACGACGTGGAGTTTCGTCCATCTGCGTGGACGAAGTAGAGACGCGGACGCCTTGACATCTACGTTCGGAGGACATCAACGACCACTTGTACGTGCTGCGAGTAGCGTACGTCTCCGTCGCAAAGAAATGCCGTCGGATCTTCCTGTGACGTGCCTGACGAACGGGAGAGAAGTTCCGTCCGTGTAGGCCAGCAGCGTTACACCGTCGTGCAGCGGGACATCGCCGGACTTGCTCCGCGATAAGGTATATCCCGCAACACTCTTTCCAAATATGTTGTTGTCGACGAGATCCTGTTTCGGGTTGCATGGATTTTATTGCTTCCGCCGCGCATTTTTCTCCACAAAACCCAATAGTGGTATCAGAGCAGCGTCGATCTACAACGTATTTGGATTAGTTTTGATATGATCAAATCGTTGTATACTATTTTTATGTTACATACGATGCGAATTAAACCTGCTAATGTGCAAATCTAAACCTAAATTCTACATACGCCGCATGCTTCTGTTTTTGACGTTTTGGACGGGGTCGACTATGGAAAATATTGACTTTCCTAAGTGCACGGAAGTGAAATTCCGTAGACCTTTCAGGGGCTCTGCCCCTGGATCCCCGCACAGGGGCGCTGCCCCTGTGTACCCCGCATTGTCTGCATGGGAGTCAAAAAAAAATTTAATGGGGAATGTCCCACATTACAAGTATTGCAATTTTAATATGTATATACGTATATGTAGATATACCTATGATACCATACACGTCGCCTTTAAAATTTGTTTTATGTGGTGAGTGCATGTACGGTTATGGCCTAGTATCCCCTTTTGTGAATGTTGTGAATGAATGTGGATGTCAATCTTGTGGATATGTTTGTTTGTGAATTCTATGGATGTATAATGGTTACATATGGATCCTTTGTATAAAGTATTCAGCTTGCATGCCGAGCCTCATCTCTTATTTCAAAGTGTAATTAATTCTTTCCTTTTATATTTGCACTCATATGATGTAATAGAGATAGGATTAGTTTTAGTTTTTGTAAACTTGATGTAAGGAGGCCACTTGAAGATCCAACTCCAAGGAGTGTCCATGGAGAAGCACCATGAAGATCTAATTCCAAGAAGCAACCTGAAGATCCAACTCCAAGGAGCGTCCATGGAGAAGTAACAAGAAGATCCAATTCCAAGAAGCAACTTGAAGTTCCAACCTCACGAAGCATCCATGAAGTTGTTCTTTGTAATGTTGATCATTACGAGCTTACAAGTTGATTTGCAGGTGTTGCATGAGATGCATAAGACCATAGGTGGACTGTAATACTTTTTTGCTCCAAAGGATTACAATAGTATGGCCATAACCGATGTATTTGTGTTTGTGATTGCATGTCTATCGTTTGTGGTTGTGGATATAGTAGTATATGATACGTACTATAAGTATGTGATGTTTGGATATGTATATGTATATGTATTAATAAAACCCCTCAATTAATAATATTAAGTTTTAGTTGTCTTCCATAAAGCAACACACATGAAAAGCTTGATCGACTATGTATGGGCACGCCTCCACATGGTACACTGTCTATCTCGTGGAAGTGTGATGGTGGGTGTGTGGGTCTGCCTCCGCAGGGTGCACACTCATCGTGTTGGTTTATGGGTTGGACTTAACTAGGGAACCTTGATAGGATCAAGTACCTAGAGGCACACAGATGCATCATGGCAAGGAGTTGTGCATGATCATCTATCCAAGAGTTGCATATGATGCAATTGGCAAAAGTTGCCTACCTTAGTATTTGGTCTTTGACGCCGGCGTTGGCTGGGCATTGATCCAATTATTTTGGGTCTTGGCTCACTAGAAGGTTGTGTGTTGCAATCTTCCGAGTTGATAGTGAGGGCTATCAATTTGAATAAAATAGTGGGAGTGTAATCAATTAAAGGCCTGATTAATCTCGTTAATCAAATCTTTACAAGTCAAAATGTTTTGGACTAAATGCAAATTTTCCTTTTGTAGCAATCAAATGGCAACCAACACTCACACTTTCTCATTGCGATCGGTCCTTGAGAAGGACAAACTTACCGGAACCAACTTTCAAAACTGGTTTAGGACACTGAGAATTGTTCTCACACATGAGCGTAAGCTCTATGTCCTTGAAACACCAGAGCCAGAGGAGCCCGCCGTAAATGCGCCCAAGGCTGAAAAGGATGCTTACAAGAAGCACCTTGATGATGTTGTGGATGTCAAGTGTCTGATGTTGTGCTCAATAAACTATGAGTTGCAAGAGCAACATGAGAACATGAATGTCATGGATATGGTAACACATCTCAAGAACATGTATCAACATCAAGCAAGATAGGAGAGATATGATGTCTCAAAGGCTTTGTTCAAAAGCAAGATGAAAGAGGGAGACTTAGTTGGCACCCATATACTCACCTTGATTGGGTATGTGGAAATCCTATCTAAGCTGGGATTTCCCCTAGGTCAAGAGTTGGCCACTTATGTGATTCTACAATCGTTGCCTGAATCATATAATCATTTTGTCATGAACTACAACATGAACAATTTTGACAAGTCGTTGTCAGAATTGTTAGGCATGTTGAGGACAGTTGAAGCACATATGAAGAAAGACAAGCCCAAGTCTGTGATGGTGATCAGCAAGGCAAAGGGAAAATCAAAAGGCAAAAGCAAGGCTAAGAAAGGTTCTAAAGTCGGGCAGAAGCCAAAGTCATCCACGCTCAAAGCTAAAGGTGGGATCTCCAAAGAAGGCAGTTGTCACCATTGTCACCAGCCTGGACATTGGAAAAGAAATTGTCCTCTCTACCTGGAGGAATTGAGGAAGAAGAAGCAGGGGATAGAGATCTCCACTCCAGGTATATACGTTATTGAGATAAACTTAAATACTTCTTCATCATGGGTATTGGATACCAGATGTGGATCTCACATATGTTCTAATATGCAGGATCTGATAAGAAGTAAGCCTTTACGAAAGGGCCAAGTCGAGCTGCGGGATGCTAATGGAGCAAGAGTTGCTGGCACCGCAGTTGGAGTTGTTAGTTTATCTTTGCCTACAGGCCTTGTAATAGAATTAGAGAATTGCTATTATGTACATGCCATTAATAGAAATATTATTTATATATCTTGTATGGACAAGAGTGGATTTGAATTTCACATTAAGAACGGAATTATTTCTATATCTAAAGATGAGATCTTTTATGGCAATGCCCCTATGTCTTATGGTATCTACTTGTTAGAACTTGAGACTAGCATATATAACGTAAATACTAAAAGGTTAAAACTTGACAACTCAAACAAAACATTCTTATGGCATTGTCGTCTTGGGCACATAAACGAGAAGTGCATATCTAGACTCCATAAGGATGGTTATCTAGACTCTTTTGATTTTGAATCATTAAAGACATGTGAGGCATGTTTATTAGGGAAGATGACCAAAACTCCTTTCACTGGACACAGTGAGAGAGCCAGTGATCTACTAGGGCTCATACATACTGATGTATGTGGACCTTTTAGATCAAATGCTAGAGGAGTCTATCAATACTTCATTACCTTCACTGATGACCTTAGTAGGTATGGCTATGTATATCTTATGAAACACAAGTCAGAAACTCTTGAAATGTTCAAGACTTTCATGAATGAAGTAGAGAAGCAACTTGGTAAGAGTATTAAAGCACTCCGTTCAGATTGAGGTGGCGAATACTTAAGCCAAGAGTTTGAGGAACTTCTGAGAGACTGTGGTATTGTATCACAATGGACTCCACCTGGTACACCACAACATAATGGTGTGTCAGAAAGAAGGAATCGTACATTATTAGACATGGTACGATCAATGATGAGTTCAGTCGAACTTCCAATATCGTTCTGGGGATATGCTCTTGAAACTGCAGCGTTTACACTTAACCATGTACCTTCCAAATCGGTTCAAAAGACACCATATGAGACATGGAATGGGAATCGTCCCAATTTGTCTATGTTAAATATTTGGGGATGTGAAGCTTATGTTAGGAAACAATTTCCTGAAAAGCTTGGACCCAAATCAGAAAAATGCTATTTTGTTGGATACCCCAAGGAAACTCAGGGATACTACTTCTACACACCAACTGACAACAAAGTGTTTGTTGCTATGACTGCTGTATTTCTTGAAAAGGAATTTATTTCCAAAGGAATTAGTGGGAGGAATGTAGAGCTCGAAGAAGTTCGAGACCAACAAGAAAATAGAGAACCTGAGGAGGTACATAAGGAACATGAAGACTCACAAGTTGTTTTGGAATTTCAAGTTCCAAATGTAACATAGGAACCTCATAGGTCTAGTAGGACACGACTTGAGCCTGAGAGATTTGGATTTCTCGTGACTCAAGACAGTGACGAATTGGGCATAGCAGATGAGCCAACTTCCTATCTAGAAGCTACTAAGGGACCAGAATCTGAGAAATGGCTCGAAGCCATGAGATCTGAGATGGAATCCATGTACACCAACAAGGTATGGACCTTGGTGGATCCACCCGAAGGGGTAAGACCCATAGGGTGCAAGTGGGTCTTTAAGAAGAAGACTGACATGGATGGAAATGTTCAAACCTATAAAGGTAGATTGGTTGTGAAAGGATTCTGTCAAATTCAAGGTGTTGATTATGACGAGACCTTCTCACCAGTTGCCATGGTTAAATCCATCAGGATCATGCTTGCCATTGCAGCTTATCATGACTATGAGATTTGGCAGATGGATGTTAAAACATCATTCCTTAATGGGAATTTACTCGAGGATGTGTACATGACACAACCTGAGGGTTTTATTGATCCAAAGGAAGCCAATAAAGTCTGTAAGCTACAAAGGTCAATCTATGGATTGAAGCAAGCATCTCAGAGCTGGAATCTACGTTTTGATGAAGCAGTCAAAAAATTTGGCTTTAGTCAAAATGAAGATGAACCTTGTGTTTACAAAAGGGTTAGTGGGAGCACAGTCATATTTCTCATATTGTATGTGGATGACATACTATTGATGGGAAATGACATCCCTACTCTTCAGACAGTAAAAGGTTGGCTAGGGAAGACTTTATCTATGAAGGATTTAGGCGAAGCATCCTATATACTTAGGATAAAGATCTATAGAGATAGATCTAGAAGGCTTCTAGGCCTAAGCCAGAGCACATACATTGACAAGGTGTTAAAGAGGTTTAGCATGGAGGGTTCTAAGAGAGGTAACTTGCCCATGTCCCATGGGGTTACGATCTCTAAATCCCAATGTCCTAGTTCATGTGATGAACGGGCACGCATGAGCAAGATTCCATATGCATCAGCAATTGGATCTATCATGTACGCGATGTTATGCACTCGTCCTGATGTGTCGTATGCTTTGAGCAAGACGAGCTAGTATCAGTCAGATCCAGGTGAATATCATTGGACAGCCGTAAAGAACATCCTAAAGTACTTGAGAAGGACTAAGGATCAATTCTTGGTATACGACGGTGAGGAAGAGCTCGTGGTAAAGGGTTACACCGATGCTAGCTTCCAAACTGACAAAGATGACTACAGATCGCAATCTGGATTTGTGTTTTTCCTGAACAACGGAGTTGTGAGCTGGAAGAGTTCCAAGCAAGAGACGGTTGTGGATTCTACAACAGAGGCCGAATATATTGCCGCATCTAATGTTGCGAAGGAAGTTGTGTGGATCAAGAAGTTCATTTCTGAACATGGAGTGGTTCCAAGCGCTGGTGATGCAATTGAGTTGTTTTGCGACAATAATGGAGAAATTGCACAAGCTAAAGAACCAAGATCGCACCAACGTTCCAAACATATTCTACAGCGGTTCCATCTCATACGAGAGATCGTAGAATGAGGAGATGTGAAGATTTGCAGAGAACCTACAGAAAGCAATGTGGCTGACCCGCTCACAAAAGCACTTTCACAGCAGAAACATGACGGACATGTTCGATCACTTGGATTGAGATTCATGAGTGATTGGGTATAAGTGTAAGTGGGAATCTGTTGGTATGTATGCCCATAGAGACTATCATTCAATGATTGTAATGGGATACTATGTAAATGATTTGTAATACTACATTGATCATATCAATAAAGGCAAGTTTCCAATCTATATGTTTGTGTTTTATATTGTGAGATGATCATAAAACTTATAGATGTCTATAGAATGATATACTCAATGACATATGTCTTTGGGTTGATGACCTGAACAGTGAGATCATATGTATGCAAAGAGTATGTATTATTGTTTTGTCCCTAATCTGTTGTTATTGTGGAAATATCCATAGACATCAATAACACATAAGATTAGAATGTATGTTGGTTGATGGAAGAATCTCATTATCCATGATATGGAGATATCAAACCAAATACATAGATACTTGTTAGAGAACAGTGTATCGGATAGACCCACCTTGAGAGTGACACATGGATACCATGATTGGTAGTTAGAGTCACATCTCATAATGATGGTGGTGATTGTGGTTCTTAGACCTGAAGTCACTACACTTATCACATGTCGTTCGGTGTACTTTGACATCATCCACCGTGGTCCTGAATAAGGATTGCCATAAAGATGGTGCTTGGGTGCACTGTGACACATGGGGATGACTGTGAGTGATGTAGATGGAATTTGTCCTTCCTACATGAGTTTGATATTCCAGCCACTTGATAAGCAAGACTGAGAAATGCATGGCCATGCTGATGTGAGTCAATATGTGATATTGAGCTTACATATATCTCAGACAGTCTGCTCTAGTTCAAGGAACATGGATTGAACATTGAAAAGGATAACAATTCCATGACTCGAGTTCAATCCGGATATCAGCGATAAAGGAACTGTACAATCACTGTAACACCAGTCATGAATGATAGGTTAAGTTTTTCTCCAACTTCTCCAATTACTTGGGTAGCAATGAAGTCTTTCTAGATACCAATCATTGCTTGTGAAATCATAATATGATTATGGATATCACTGCCAACGTAATTTGGAGCCTACCGGGGCACACACATAGGATGTTTTGGAATAGGAGTATAATTGTGGATTTGATTGGAATTGCTCTGAATCACATTGATTACTAAAATGTTTATGTAATGGATTAGAATAATATTGGAGTGACTGGCTCTAAGTGCAAGTGGGAGTATGTTGGTATATGTATGCCCGTAGAGCCATCCCAAGTGATTGCATGGAGTCAGATATTAATTAATCAATTAATGTGATTATTTGATTAATTAATGAATTCCGAAATATTCTAATTAATCCACAAGCGTTTTAATTAATGCAACGATTCTGTTTACCGATGGGTTTAGGAAACTCTATTTCCCTTCGTATCCTGTTTAAAGGAGGATTGACAGCCGATATCTATATAAGATAGAGAGAGGCTTTTCCATTTACGCTCACGCACGTAAACCCTAGCCGTCATCGTCCTTAGGAGAGAAAGGAGAGAAACACGCCGCTAGCACGCCGCCGCAGAGACATACTCCTTCCTGTCGGCTTGGGAAGCGCGACGTGGAGTTCCGTCCATCCGCGTAGACGAAGTAGAGACGCAGACGCCTTGACGCCTGCGTTCAGAGGACGTCAACGACCACCTATACGTGCTGCGAGCAGCGTACATCACCGCCGCAAAGAAACGCCACCGGATCTTCCTGTGATGCACATGACAAATGGGAGAGAAGTTCTATCCGTGTAGGCCAGCAGCGTTGCACCGTCGTGCAGCGGGACATCGTCGGACTTGCTCCGCGATAAGGTATATCCCGCAACACTCTTTCCTAATACGTTGTTGTTGACGAGATCTTGTTTCGGGTTGCGTGGATTTTATTGCTTCCGCCGCGCATGTTTTCTCCACAAAACCCAATAGGAAGAACCTCAAGAAGGACTATGCCAAATTGAAGCTTGTAACCAACAAGAGTGGCATCGGATGGGATGAGACTAGGAACACGCTCATGCTGCCTGACACCCCTGCATGGAAGGAGAGTCTTGTGATACGTACAATAACCATACACTGACCCAAAAGTAGTGACGTACATTTACATATCAATCTCCTAATAAAGATTTTTTTTTAAAATTAGGCAAAAAAGGGTCTCACTAGGTTGATTAACTAACCCTTTCCCCACTACTACAACATTGAGTTGATGGCGGGGAGGATCATTGCTAGAGGACACCATGCAATGTCTTTTGTGGATAGACAAATACCGTCCAACGTCGCCTCTGAGGATGAAGTTGTTGTCGACTTAGATGCATCTGATACACCCATGCCCACATAAACTCCCATTGCAGAACCAGACTTAGGAGCACCTGGGATGCAGAGTGAGGGTGACACCGGGGGAGGCGAAACAAATACACAGGGTATTGGGGGAAGTACTCCTCATAGCCACAAGCACAGGAAGCAACTGTCAGTGCCATAAGATCGATGCGTCCTTTCTAATGATGTGTTAACTGAATTCATACAAGTGTACACAAAGGTACACAAGTTAGGCACACGTGTCACCATTAGAGCCATTGAAAAAGAAGAGTTTGCAACAATTTTACAACATTTCAATGTCATTTTACATGATGCCCCTACCCATGTATTTACAACTCTTATGAATGCCCTAAAGGAGTCAACAAACTCTAGCATCTACCTCAGCCTCACCCACACCCCATAGAAACTAACAATATGGTTGCATGACCTTTGGGAAAGGTCCCAAGGAGGTAGTGCAACACCATGACCTTCCATGCCATCTACTTATGTGCCATCTCAATAGGGATATGCTTCGCAGTCCCCATCATCAAACTTCAATGGCACATCAAGTATGCCATCTATGTGGTATACTGGAACCAATGATACTGACACAAGTGGGGATAACATAGGTCATTCAACATCATAAGTTAGAGGATGGTTCAGGTTGTGGCTTGCTTTCCAGTATCATTTATTTATGAATTTCAAAAATTTAGTTTGCCTTGTTGGTTTATTTGTTTCAGAACATGATAACCAATTCATTATTGTTGTAATAAATACTTCACCGTCAAACATTTGTTGTGCATAACAGTTTATTCGTATGTAATGTTGATGTAGTTCATTTCCTATCACATCTATCATATAATGTTCATGTTGTGAGTCTTTTAATTTTAGGGATCATGTCAAGTTTTATATCCTTTTTCTTGTAGGCATCATGTCTGGTAATGGTCATACATAACCAACAAACCTCCTTACATAGATTTTAGATATTGTGTCTGGTCCAGCAAATCGCGTTGTTGATACAATACCTGAGTCAATAGCGAAATCCATCATGGATGATATTTCTGATGATAATGATGTACCTCCTTCAATACCTAGGTCAGTTAGTATTAGGAGTGGGCACCAAAAGGTGCTAGAAATCATGATTGGTCATGAATAGAGGGCTTATGACCTATACCGAATGCATCCACAAACTATAATAGCCCTCGTGGACAAGCTTGAGGATCGTGGGTTGTTAAAAAGTAGTAGAAGAGTCTCATCAATTGAGGTTGTATGCTACTTCCTCTAGATGGTTGGCCATGGCCATACAAATTGTGCTTTAGCTGAGGACTACATTCACTTTGGAGAAACCATAAGCAGAAAGTTCAATGAAGTTTGGGATGTGGTGTGTGCGTTATGCCTTGAGTGTGTTGTCATGCAAACCACAAACACAACCACACATCGTCGTATATTGGAGGTCCCAAGGTTCTACCCTTACTTCAAGGTAGTAATAGTCATCCCCTACAATTTTTAATATTTTTCAATTGGTTTGTATGTTGAAACTTGATTTTGGTATTGTAGAGTGCCATCGGGGCCATTGACGGGACACACAACCTAGTCTTGGTGACACGCGACAAGTAAAATCGTTACTGAGACACAAAAGGGAATGTCTCCCTGAATGTCATGGCTATTGTAGACTTCTCAATGGAGTGTACATATGTACTAACTGGGTGGGAGGGCTCGGATGCTGACCAAAGGGTCCTACAAGCAGCAATGACCATAAGCGGTTTTAAAGTACCGACAGAAAAGTATTACATAGTTGATGCAGGATACGTGAACACTCATCAATTTCTTGCACCTTATCGCAACACAGCTTACCATATATCTAAGTACTGGGGAAACATACATTCCTACAACAACAAGAAGGAAATTTTCAACCACCACCACACTCAATTATGTAATGTCATAGAAAGAGCATTCAGAGTTCTTAAGAGGTGGTTTGCCTACCTTAAAAAGGGGGTGACATAACCTATTCATTCGCAGTGTCGCCTCGTAATGGCTTGTTGTATCCTCTACAATTTTATACGTCGCCAGAATGATGGTGACGCTATGATGGAGGAAATACCAAATAACAGTTCAACATCTGTCGTCCCACCCAATGACGTTGACCTGAGTTTGCTACAATAAACAAATCTGGCTGATGCAAGGGAGGGTGATGTACTACGTGAAACAATTTCTAATTTCATTTGAGATACTCGTTGAGATGAGTTTGTAGTTGTCATCATTTGTGTAGCTTTGTGGTCAACCTTTTTCTCGCATCTAAATGCAAATGAGGGACAAAGGAAGGAATCAAGCTTTACATTTATAAACCTGAATCCTTCTAGGCCTCCACAACTTTTATTACAGGGTCGAAGTAGATATACGAGGTCAAACATAGGGACGTGGTGACGTTTAGGATGCCACAAATCTCGTTCTTGGGTCAGTTAAGCCAAAGTGATAGTCGATAAAAATGATGCTAGAACTAGTCTAGCAGGTTGTCATGATTTAAAACAAAGAAAAGAAAGAAAATAAAACAAAATAGAGCTCATGGTTCTACTAATCAGAGAAAGAGAGCTCATGGCTATGTAACTGCAAACGGGGCAGTCTATGCACTCGTTCTCGGGCGTAAACAACCCTCGAACACCCAAGAAAATACCTAGTACACATAGTGGCAACTGTCCTGTGGGTCATCCCACTCACTCTCGTGATGCGTGACTAAAACCATCAGTGATATGTCATCGACCCTCTCTCAAGGAATGACATATCTACACCTCGAAATATGCTAAGTTCCCTTTCGAGTCTTAGAATATTCTGGGATGTTGGGAACAATATACCTTGGATCGTCCTCCTCTCGGGTTCGGATCCAAACTATCGTCTCTTAGCTATCTCTACAACGGATCTCTCGATATAGGCAGAAATAACAGTTCAAGTGAGTAAGAGATCAACCAAACTAGCAATCATAACTTAGAAAGAGAAAATAGAGCATGCAACATACTAGATCTGATATGAATCTACTTGCTTAAGGAAAAAGTACATATACATGCCCAGATCGGGCTACATAGCCAAGAAGGAGCTAACTAGCCATAGACAAGCATGGTTAACACCGAACAAAGACGGATGAATATCATTCGTACAAGAAACAAAGGAATGTAGTAGAAAGAAAGAGAAGAAGAAAGAGATATAGCCTGTAGAGGAGAGGTGGCTCTCGCTCCTCAGCCTCCGTGCAGACCAGATCTCATTCCTTAGTCCTCCTCTTCATCCTTCTAGACTCCTTGGTTCTCTCTCTCTCTCTCTCAAGATCTGCTCTGAACAGCAGCCCGGTGGAGGTGAGAGAATGATGGTGGAGACGGATCTTCTCTCTCCTCAGCTTCCACCTTTAGAGATCATAGACCAGTAGTGGAGGAGGCTGGTGGTGCGGATCTTCTCTCTCCTTGATGGTGAGGATGAACATAGCACATAGCTTCTCTCTCCTCAGCTTCTGCCTTGGGAGAGAGTAGATCTGAGATGGAGATTGAGGAGGAGAGAGAGTGTGGGGGCTGGTGGCTTCTGGAGCACGTAGGCTGCGTACCTTGGTCCTCTCAGACCTTGGGATGCTCCCCCGGGGCTCTAGCTCCAACCCGACAGCCTTCCGGCGTCTGGACTAGATACTCTGGTAGGGGGTACCCTTCTATTTATAGGTACGATTGAGTGCATCAACATGTGCATTTTTAAGTTAAGTCGGTGGCTGGAGTCACGTGACCGCGACCAGTGCTCTTTAATCAGGTCGTTGTTTACTTTGCTCTGAGGTCACGGTGTTTGTACTGGGAACCGGTCACGATATCTTCTGTTGCAGGGGGTTGGATAGACGATTGCGGTCTCAAGGGACCTCAACCCGCAATGGTGCCTCCCCCCTCCCAACATCATCGAAAGATCATGACCACCTTCAGACGTCAACAGCAGTCGCGGTCCAACTTCTTCTCCCGCGAATTCTGAGCATGGTCCTTGGTCGCGGTGCTGATGCAGAGGGGCTGTGTGGGTTGTTGTCGAAGTCATTGCCCTTGAAGATGGTCGAGAGCAGGTGCGAGTATACGTATGGTCGCGGTCTTTAGATGATAACCGCAATCGCAGTTTTAGTGTGAAAAGGGAACCACAACCGCAATGATTGAGAGGGGGGATCGTGATCAGGGTAGAGAGGGAGGAATCACAGTCTTCTGTGATGGTCGTGATTGCCTGGCGTAGTTAATTGTGGGTTGCGATTAGGGTATTGGCAAGGTTGGAAGGAGCCGGCCGCAGGTACAGATTCACTGGAGTGGAGGCGAGATCTCTGGTTGTCGAGGCACTTAATCACGAAGGTGGCAACACTGTCGCAGACGTCTGAGGTGCAGTGGTTGGATATAGCATGGACGTCGCGGCCATCAGGGTTGAAGAGCAATAGATCGTGGTTGGAAGAAGTAGAGCCGACGTGTTCGAGGTGGAAGGAAGGTCTGGTCGCGGTCTGTAGAGGATCGGTCACGGTGGATGGAACCGTGGTCATAGTTCAGGGGGCCTATCCGCGGGCAGCAGGAAGGGTGATGGAGTCGCGGTTCCTTTGACGGTTTGTTGATGGTAGTTGTTGACGGTGGGCGAGGATGATAGTGGGTCAAGGTTGGCGCTGCTGCTGGCCGAGGTGATGGTGAAGAGGAGGTGGCGACGGAGACCGTGGGCAGAGAGAAAGGGTGTCGCGATGCTTGAGGGATCGCGGGCAGGTGGCGGACGTGGGAACAGCAGTCACGGTAAATGGAAACTGCGGTCGCAGTTTCTATGAATCGCGGTCATGAATTGTTGAGGGGAGGAGAGAGGGTCGCGGCTAGGAGAAATATTAGGGTAGGAGCAAGAATCGCGGGTGAAGAAAAGGAGAAGGGGCCCGTTGACCAGTATTGACCAAGCCTAATCCAAGGGCTAAAATGGATATATAGCTGAGAAGATAGGGCCCATATGCTCCCAATTGTCATGCACATGAGACATAAACCCGATTAAATTAGGAGTTAAATCCATTGGGTTGAGTATGGATATACAGAAAGGTTTAGACAATGTAAGCAAATAATCGAGAGTCAAACTGGGCCCAGAGTAATGATTAGACCATGATGATTATGTATTTATCGTAAGGTTATATTTCAAATAATACAGTTCACTGGGCCTCAATTTAGCAGGGAGAGAGAGCAAGGTAGTTCATTTGTGTTTGGTGCATGCTAGTCCAATATTGGCTATTTAGCTACATTATTGGCTAACCAGATACTTCGTCTATGTAACGATAAAAGGAACTGAAACATGAGCAAAGAGGGGAATATCAAGGCCAAGGTGATATGGAACTATAGATAAAATGCATAGACAATATGCGTAGATTTGGGTGTTATCAACTACCCCAAGCTTAAAACTTGCTTGTCCTTAAGAAAGACTGTGCTCAAAGAACAAAAAGATAACATCCAAATTAAGCATGGCAATAAATGCTAAGGTTAAGAAAAATAGTTTAAAGCATCTATTCTCTTGATCCATGTCGTTTCAGAACAAACCCCCACCAAACAATCATAGTCCTGCCAAATCAAGATCAATGGTTTCCAGGCAGGATTAAGTGAATTCACTACAGTCTGCCAATACTCATGAGGGTTTGAATCATAATTATTAAACATGAAAGAGTTGTCACATAGGTGATTACACAGGTGATAAGCAATGAGTCATCACCATGAATCTGTGCATACCAATCGGGAACAATGTGCCTCTCACTTATGTCCTAAGAAACAAAGCTAAGGACTCTAATGGCTTCTGAGGATCCTGATCTGTGTCAGATTGGTCCATGTAACGAGCAACAGTCCTTGTAGTCCAAGCCAGTTGGCCCAGAGCAGTGAGACGAACTCCTCATACTGCGCTCAGACCAACCCTGCTACTGAGATGATCTCATAGGTCACCTAGGGGTTCCTAGTGACTCTCTAATGAGCATTTGGAGTGATACTACCAGGCACGACATACCCGCATTTGTGAGCGCAATCATACACCGGCTGGGTACCATCCTCAACTCTCTTAAAAGCGAAAACAACACTCGTTTATTGTTCACACTCAGGCTTTTATTCTCTACATTCTATTTTTGTATGCTTGGGTAAGAACCATATATATATTTTTGGGATTTTGTGGGCGGCCAAGCATCTTTTGCACATTTTTATATTTTTCATCTTTTTGACGCAATCTAATGTGAGAAGGCACGTAGTCCATCAAGGAAAGCACTTCATCTTGATTATAGCTCAAAACTCATCATGATCTGCTTGACACCTGTGTGAAAAGTTGCAATTATGATTCAAGAATCCTTAGAATAGAGGCAGGCTTGTGAATCCGCAGCTAGGATTCTTTGATCATGTTTTAGCTCATTCCAACGGTCCTTTACCATGGATTTGCCATTCACGACATAGATCAAGGGAATTTAGCTTTAAGATATGAAAAAAGGACATAACCTTATATTTATTACCAAACTTAAGGAAAGAGTCAAAGAGCAAGTCAAGCAATTTTTAAGATAAAACTGTGCATTTAGGCATAAGGTCAAGCATTTATCTATTAGATTCGCACCATATAGCCATAATTGCAAAGCTAAAAAGCTAATGTTTTTTTTATTTTTAAAACTAAATGAAGGGAGTAAACATGCATGCAAGAAGGGTGAAGATAAAGAAGGGCGAAGCCAACCACCCCAAGCTTAAAATTTTGCTCATCCTTGAGCAAGACTTAAACTTGAAATAGTGAGGCAGGAATACATGATTTTAACGACAGTTATTGAATTTCTAAAGATGATTCATGGATGCAAGGATATAAAAATAGTTAGAGGAAAGAAACTAACTAATGAGAACATGAAGAGCAAATATTATTGTAATAAAAGGGCGGGAGGGTGGGTAAGAGAAAAGGGGTTGGCTGCCCCACGATACTGACACTGGGATCCCAAATCCTAAGTTTTGGGACCAGTGTCACCTATGTCTTGCCGACGGGTTCTGCCACATAATAGGAGTAAAATAGGCAGATGTGTTGGCCCTGTCGAGTCCAAAGAAGTGAAGTGAAATCCGGCGACTCGACGAAGTCATCTTTGTGTTGGAAGTGGCTTGAACTGCAATGGGATGAATTCTTCGACATATCATCCTTAGGGTACCTTTCATTATATGAATCTGAATATGAAGGTCCTGGGATGTCGACACAGGATGAGATGGATGAGAGAGATAGGATGTCTTCTGGAGGACTCATATGTTCTCTCTCCATCTCTACACTTGAGGTTGGATGCTCAGATAAATTTTCATGTACAGTCTGAGTCATCCAAACATTTTCTGAGCAAGAAGTACTCCCTGAAGAATCAGTTTGTGGTTCTACCACCCCAAGCTTATCACCTGGCGTGGAGTCAGGGGTATCTTCATGCTCAACAACCATGTTGTAGTTAATCATCCATCCTGCCCCCTTGGCGTCCACCCTACCTTGTAAAGGTAAGGGTGTAGATGGTGGCCCATGCTACTCTAACTCATCGTCATTAGTATACTCATTGCTCCATGTCGAGCAGATGTCATCGTCGTCATCGAACAAGTTATTCCAAACCATGGTTGGCGTGTTGTTCAAAGCAAAGTGACAAGTCTCAATATGAGAGATGTCACTCTGGTCTGGTTCAATATCTGACTCTGGTTCCTCAAATCAACCTTCTGGTTGTGAGGTTGATTGGCTTTTTAAGTCTTCATCATCGTCATCATAGACCCATTCATGTCTATGACTCATTTCTTCCATTGGTTCATCAGCTGGGTCATCTGGATAGAATGAAGGGCTTCCCCAAGTGGGTTGGTCTTCACAAAAAATCCTAGTGAATCCAGTTGATGGTCTGAATAGGATGGTGCTGCATACTCCACTTCGAACCCAATGGAATGGTCTTGATGACTAACGTCTTCATTGTCTTGTGATGGCAGTTGTAACCAAATCGATGAGCTCTTAAAGCCTCCTGCCTTGTTCAACATCTTTATCATGAAGTTGTTGTACTTGAGTAGCAATGCTTTTGAGACCCTTTGATTCTGCCATACACATCTGATGGGAATCTACTGTATCAAACTGATGTTTTCGGATGAATCCTTGTTCAACAGTTTGAAGCATACTTCTACTACGGTCTGCAATCTCCGTTGCTATTTGGAGTTGACGCTCCTACTTATCAAATAGTTCCTGGAGCGGATCGGCATGTTCTTGGAGATGAGGGGCTAAGGAGGTGAGTGTGTGAATACTTTCCCCAGTCAACTCCACTGCCTTAATCATTTCTTGATCCCATGATAGCACGGAAATCGAGGGTTGACTGGCAGTCTCTTTTGTTGGAATTTCATCATACGACGACGGTGGAGGCGAGTATAACTCAACTAGTTGTAGAGCATGACCTTCAATTATTTGGAAGCAGTCGGAACTACGGAAAAACTCAGGAGGACAGATGGACAAGATCACTTGTCTTGCCGAAGCAGGATCCATGGCTGAAAAAGTACAAGAAAAAGAAAGCTAATTAGTATAAACGAACAAGTATGTTTAAAATAAAAGAAAAACTTTGCATATATATATATATATATATATATATATATATATAGGCTTAAAGTGACAGAACAAAAATCTACTAGGCATGTAAACGTGGAAAACACGTCCCGGGCAATGACGCCAAAAAGTTGGTCAGCCTTTTTCTCGCGTCCGAATACGAACGCGAGACGAAGGAAGGAATCAAGCTTTACATTTATAAACTTGAATCCTTCTAGGCCCCCGTAACTTTTATTACGAGGTCAAAGTAGATATACGGGGTCGAACACAGGGACATGGTGACGTTTAGGATGCCACAAATCTTGTTCTTGGGTCAGTTAAGCCAAAGAAATAGTCAATAAAAAGGATGCTAGAACTAGTCTAGCGGGTTGTCACGATTTAAAACAAAGAAAAGAAAAGAAAACAAAAAATAGAGCTCGTGGTTCTACTAATCAGAGAAAGAGAGCTCATGGCTATGTAACCGCAAATGGGGCAGTCTATGCACTCGTTCTCGGGCGTAAACAACCCTCGAACACCCAAGCAAGCACCTAGTACGCACAGTGGCATATGTCTTGTGGGTCGTCCCACTCGCTCTCGCGATGTGTGACTAAAACCATCAACAATATGTCATCGACCCTCTCTCAAGGAATGATATATCAACACCTCGGAATATGCTAAGTTCCCTTTCGGGTCTTAGGATATTCTGAGATGTTGGGAATAGTTTACCTTGGATCGTCCTCCTCTCAGGTTTGGATCCAAACCATCATCTCTTAGCTATCTCTACAACAGATCTCTCGATACAGGCAGAAATAGCAGTTCAAGTGAGTAAGAGATCAACCAAACTAGCAATCATAACTTAGAAAGAGAAAATAGAACATGCAACATACTAGATCTGATATGAATCTACTTGCTTAAGGCAAAAGTACATATACATGCCTAGATCGGGCTACATAGCCAAGAAGGAGCTAACTAGCCATAGACAAGCATGGTTAACACCGAACAAAGACGGATGAACATCGTTCATACAAGAAATAAAGGAATGCAATAGAAAGAAAGAGAAGAAGAAAGAGATATAGCCCGTAGAGGAGAGGTGGCTCTCACTCCTCGGCCTCTTTGTAGGCCGGATCTCGTTCCTTAGTCCTCCACTTCATCCTTCTGGACTCCTTGATTCTCTCTCTCTAGATCTGCTCCAAACAACAACTCGGTGGAGGTGAGAGAATGGTGGTGGAGACTAATCTTCTCTCTCCTCAGCTTCCACCTTTAGAGATCGTAGACTAGTAGTGGAGGAGGGCGGTGGTGCGGATCTTCTCTCTCCTTGATGATGATGATGAACGTAGCATAGACCTTCTCTCTCCTCACCTTCCGCCTTAGGAGAGAGTAGATCTGAGATGGAGATGGATGAGGAGAGAGAGTGTGGGGGGATGGTGGGTGTTGGAGCATGTAGGTTGTGTACCTTGGTCCTCTCGGACCTTGGGATGCTCCCCTGGGGCTTTGGCTCCAACCCGGCAGCCTTCCGGTGTCTGGACTGGATACTCTGGTAGGGGGGGTACCCTTCTATTTATAGGCATGACTGGGTGCATCAGCATGTGCCTGTCATGTGCATTTTTAAGTTAAGTCTATGGCTGGAGTCACATGACCGCGACCAGTGCTCTTTGATCACGTCGTAGTTTACTTTGCTCTGAGGTCGCGGTGTTTGTACTGGGAACCAATCGCGATATCTTATTCTGCAAGGGGTTGGATAGACGATCACGGTCTCAAGGGACCTCAACCCGTAGTGGTGCCTCCCCCCTCCCAGCATCAGCGACAGATCATGACCACCTTCGGACGTCAACAGCAGTCGCGGTCCAACTTCTTCTCCAGCGAGTTTTGAGCACGGTCTCTGGTCGCGGTGCTGATGCGGAGGGGTTGTGTGGGTTGTTTTCAAAGTCGTTGTCCTTAAAGATGGCCGAGAGTAGGTGTGTGTATAGGTCTGGTCGCGGTCTTTAGATGATAATTGCGACTGCGGTTTTAGGATGGAAAGGGAACTGCGACCGCGGTGATTGAGAGGGGAGGTTGCGATTAGGGTAGAGAGGGAGGAGTCGTGGTCTTCTGTGATGGTCATGATTGCTTGGAGTAGTTAATTGCGGGTCGCGATTAGGGTATTGGCAAGTTTGGAAGGAACCGGCCGCGGGCACAGATTCACTGGAGTGGAGGCAAGATCTCTGGTTGTCGAGGTTCTTGATCACGAAGGTGGCAGCGTAGTCGCAGACGTCTGAGGTGCAGTGGTTGGATATAGCATGGACGTCGTGGTCGTCAGGGTTGAAGAGCAGCAGACCGCGGTTGGAAGAAGAAGAGCCAACATGTCTGAGATGGAAGGCAGGTCTGGTCGCGGTGGATGGAACTACGGTCGCGGTTGTTGGAACTGTGGTCGCAGTTTAGGGGGCCTATCCGCGGGCAGCAGGAAGGGCGATGGAGTCGCGGTTCCTTCAACGGTCTGTTGATGGTGGTTGTTGACGGTGGGTGAGGACGATAGTGGGTTGAGGTTGGCGTAGCTGCTGGCGAAGGTGATGGTGAAGAGGAGGCGGCGGCGGAGACCGTGGGTGGAGAGAAAGGGTGGCGTGATGCTTGAGGGATCGCAGGTAGGTGGCGGACGTGGGAACCGCGATCACGGTAAATGGAAACTGTGGTCGCGGTTTCTGTGAATCACGGTCACAAATTGTTGAGGGGAGGAGAGAGGGTTGCGGCTAGGAGAAAGATTAGGGTAGAAGCAGGAACCGCGGGTGAAGAAAAGGAGAAGGGGCCCATTGACCAGCATTGACCAAGCCTAATCCAAGGGCTAAAATGGATATAGGACCGAGAAGATAGGGCCCATATGCTCCCAATTGGCCTGCACATGAGACATAAACTAGATTAAATTAGGATTTAAATCCATTGGGTTGAGTTTGGATATACAAAAAGGTTTAAACAATGTAAGCAAGTAATCAAGAGCCAAACTGGGCCCAGAGTAATGATTAGACCACGATGATTATGTATTCATCGTAAGGTTATATATCAAATAATACAGTTCATTGGGCCTCAGTTTAGTAGAGAGAGAGAGAGAACAAGGTAGTTCATCTGTGTTTGGTGCATGCTAGTCCAATATTGGCTATTTGGCTACATTATTGGCTATCCAGATACTTCATCAATGTAATGATAAAAGGAACTAAAACATGAGCAAAGAGGGGCATATCAAGGCCAAGGTGATATGGAACTATTAATAAAATGCATAGACAATATGCGTAGATTTGGGTGTTATCAATTTGAGAACTCATATAGGGGTTCACATGTACTATGTCCCTCTTTGTTTAATACAATGTTAGCGTTTGACAACTAATCTATGACTTCACACGTGTTCTCAAATTCTTTAGTACATGCAAATTTGTATATGCCTCATAATTAAAAATATCACATTTTCTATCATTAGGTTGTCTATCTTAAAATGGAGAATGAAATGTCGTCGTGTCCATGTGGGCTCCAATGCACCGTACGAGTGTACATGGATGGCATAGATGTGGCAAATGGACGGTTTGAAGACAACAACCCCCACAAGCTGTATTTTACATGTAGTAGGGGTGTTGTTCCAAATAGATGTTGCATGATGTTGCCTGCGCAACGAGTACAACCTACACTTTCCACGCTAACTGCAGTTAGGGATGCACTAGTAAAACAACTTGCATATGCATGCAATGAATGCAAGACATGGTCAGAACAATGCGACTTTATCTGTTCCACTAGAGCAGACACCGCCCGGCTAATAGCAGAAATTGAAATTTTGTGGGAGAGGTGCCTATATCTACGCAAACGACTACACATACTGAGTGATAATGACTCTTCAATGGAGGAAGAGGGATACCATACATTATAGATGTAATATATTTTGATATATCCAACAAAGGCTTCATTACATGTTACAACATTCAACTGCTCCTATCGAAATACTATCAAAACTAAGTTTCGTAGAGATATATGTTTTGAAGCCGAATTTATGTTACTAATCATTAATCCTATTTTAGATGTTGATGAATCTGTCTGTAGTTCTGAGGTATGATTGTGGTCTAGTTGCAACATTGTGGGTAAACACAGAGGATGTAGGGTTATATGATTTTGGCATTCTGAGTGAAAGGCCAGGAGAAATGTATTATATATGTCCTTCTAGTCAGGTACGTTAGTAAAACAACAAATAACCAGTTGCACTTGCTAAGTACATCGCGTATTCATTGTTATTAACTTGAATTTAGGAAAACATTTTAGGAAAAAGACCGATGCAAGTACTTTCATTGGGCAGTCGATCTCCCCCCAACAACTGATTTGTTGAAGGCTAAGATTATATTACTAACTTGCGAGTGCAAGTCAGCGTGGGGACATGCGATGAACATGAAGGACTTTGTTGAAATCCATCACAACTCTGAACATATTTACACCTCCAAACAGTAAGAGTATGAAGTTTTACAAACCTCCATTCAAAATTTGGAGGAGAGTTGTACTCTTCTTTTGGATTACTCATTCACCTCCGATGACTCCATAACATTGTTGTTACACTTATATGACAAGCTTCATAGTTTTTTTTCATAATTCTATTGGATGCTTATGGATGTATCAACTTTTATGTCCTATGTTATTTGCATATGAAATTGTAATATTAGAATTATATCCACCATTGTGAAACGAGCCCTTATACTATTTCAACATCTTACATACATAATTTGTTATATGGATGGTCATCTAATATGGAGTGCGGAGCACGGTCAAATCCTACTTGATGCGATGAGAAACCAGTATGACCTGGGGAGATGTGTCAACAAATCATATACTAGAGAGGCTTGGAGGGAGGTAATGCTTGACTTTCATAACATAACAAGCCTGCTTTGGATTGATTTGAACAAGCTAAAAACCCCTTGGAAGAACTTATGGAAACAATTTATCAGACAAAATTGATTCCTTTTATATGATTGGATGTCTAGGAATGAATTAGCCCTAGCAAACGTGAGGAATGTTGCAAACATCAACAATGTTGTTGCAGGAGAAGGTGTTGCAGGCAACGAATGAAAACCATCACCAACAATGTCCATGTTTACATTTAAATTAATGCTATTTTCTATTGTTGTAATTGGACCCCTAATTTTTCTTGCTCCTACATGTATGCTCTTACTTCATCACAATGTTGTTTATTTATGGATTCACTACATAGGATGCCCTTTCTTATATGCACATTAAAATATCTATATTCTAATTATCATAGTAGCTTAACATACAAAAATAAAGCCTTACTATTGCAATATATTACATACATAAATTTGTATTATGGCTGCACAACAAATAACGACGTATGTTATATGGTGTACAAAGCTTGATATGATTCTTAGAGGTTTGATGAGAAGCCAATATGACATGGGGAGATGTGCGAATGGAGTATATACTGCTCAGGCTTGGAGGGAGGTATGGCGTGACTTTCGAAACATAACAGGGGGCCTTACATTTCTTTGAGCGAGGTGCAACTGCACTGGCAACACCTCAGGAGAGAGTTCATAAGAGATAATCTTTTCATTTTGGGAGATTCATTGCCTCCCCCCCCATTGGTCGTACAACACGTTGTTCAACGCAACTTTGTGACTACTTGTCGCACCTATCCACCATGAGTTGCTGAATATGAAAACAACAACACCCCTACACCCTTAGGCGGTTAAGCAAACGAATGAAATTGTAACGTAGTTTCTCCATGTTGTATTTGTTTATGATTGCTTGGCAACATTTTGTTGTAAAACTTATGGACACCATTACGTTGTTTTTACCATCCATTTGATAAATGTTTAGAAGACTTCCATCCCATTCAAACATGTACTTATCTAAGTTTTCCCCATGTTGTATTTGTTTATGATTGCTTGGCAACATTTTGTTGTAAAACTTCAGGCCACCATTACGTTGTTTTTACCATCCATTTGATAAATGTTTAGAAGACTTCCATCCTGTTCAAACTTGTACTTGTCTAAGTTTGGTTATTTTTACCATCCATTTTGTTGTAAAACTTGTACTTACTTATTCTGTTTAGAAGAATCCATTTTGATTATTTTCTCTTGCTCATATTTATATTTATTTCAATAATTTAGATGTCGACCTCGAGTTCAAAGTCAAGACCTAATTTAGAAAATATATTGATGTCCCCATCAAAGTTATAAAAATATCTCGAAGAATATTGTGGCATCCAACTCACAAAAACAAAATTAATTGAGCGGAAGTGAATCATTTGCAGCAGATTACTGAAAATCACTAAAAATTAAAACTTTTTGCAAAGAGATCCACACATAGGAAATCTTTTTCATCAAGAACTAAAATATAATATTTACATTCTGTTCCATAAGTACACAACCTGTATTGTCTCTTCTCGAGGATTACAACATCAGTTGTTCTATTCAATATTATGTACAGACAGTATAAAACCTTGAGGCATCAAGTCAAAATCTCAAGTCGATGATAAAAGCACTGTCTATAAATCCTGAGGACCTGAGAGTACAGAGACGACACATAAGACTACTATCTATACAACTGGACATGCAGTATCTCCACCTGAGATATTATTATTGTCCTCGATGCTGCTGCCGTTACTTCTCTGCCAAAGGTTTCTTGCCTCTTTGTCCGCGTCTGCCTAAAAACATTGGATCCCACATGAGTGAGACAATTGTAAATTGCCCCAGCGGGAGATATAACTCTCCGCAAAAACATTGTTTTGCAATTAAAGATATGAAACTGAGCAGAGGTTAAGCAGTTTAAAGCATTCTCAACTTTGTAAGCATTGCAACTATTTATGATAGAGCAATATATCATCTATTCTTTTAATAAGGAATATGAATGACATGTATATCATTTATCCAACATGTTATACCATCATATCAAACTTTTCTTGTGACGTACACTCATCATCTTGTTATGTCACCCATGAAACATTCTTGTTTCATTCTGTTGGCCTTAGCCAACCTGTTAAACAAATAAAGAGATATATCTACCATGTACTCATTTATCATCAATACAGGAATTGGATTAATACTAATCCTAAATCATCATTACATGCATTGGGTTATTACCAATCTTGTGTTATCACTACAGGCATTTAGCCTCTACCAGGTATTGGACTCTTCCAAACCTGATTACACCGCCAGGCATTGGACACTACCAATCCTGATTTCACAGCCAGACATTAGACTTTAGCCAACCCTGATTATAGGCATTACACCTCTGCCAGGTATTGGACTTCTCCAAACCTGATTACACTTCCAGGCATTGGATACTACCAATCCTATTTTCACAGCCAGGCATTGGACTTTAACCAATCCTGATTTCACAGCCAGGCATTGGACTCTAACCAATCCTGATTTCACAGCCAGTCATTGGACTCTAACCAATCCTGATTTCACAGCCAGGCATTGGACTTTAACCAATCCTGATTACAAACATTACACCTCTTCCAGGTATTGGACTTTAACCAAACCTGATTACATAGTTCATGGAATTTAATTCCTTTAACTCATCGTTGATCATCACATACTACTTTAGGCTCTAAACCCTGAGGTTAGCCTGCATAGCTTTACACATTCTTTATTGAATACAGTTGTTCCTCTTATTAAGTTTATTAAAACATTATTCTTTCTTATAATAAACTTTTATAATCATTTTGGTACCTCTCACTATGCCATAATTGCTCTCATGGCTCATAAGGCCCATAAAGCATCTTGTCACCTCTCACTAGGCAATATTTAACCATATGGCTCACAAGGCCATTAAACATCTTGTCACCTCTCACTAGGCAATGATAACATATTACTTCATGTAATACAATAGTAACACCTCTATTCCCTCAATAGGGTTAGGGCTTACTATTCATATCATATTATGATTTCTCATGTCCCATTACCCAATTTAGGGTTAAGGTTTCCCATCTCACATTAGGATTTCATAGTTATTAAAGTATATAAACTTTGAGATACTAATTGTGAAGTCTTTCATATCTTGATGTATCACTTACCTCATTACTTCCAACTTTCTTAAGTTATCAGCTTATCTTGGATTAAGGTATTTCCCATCTTAATCCTTTCATCCACTAACATATCACTCTTACCATGAAGTGCATATGTTACACATAAGAATGGTCCAATTATCTTTAAGGATATGAACTCATCTCAGGTTAAGGCATTGCTTACAATAAGCTTGCCTATAATCAACCATTTATGATATTTCACCCTTATAAGGTTTTACCCACTATTTTATTATTAGGGTTCTGGGTTGTCATCATGTTGTCCAAGATTAAGGCTTCATGTATTATAACTTCAATTAGGGTTTCACATACCTTTACCCTTTATTAGGGCTTTGGGATTTCAATGCTATCATACTTCATTAGAATTAGGATTACATATAGCATCACCCTTCATTAGGCTTTCACATCTCATTGCCTATACTTAATGTTTACTATTCATCCCAACTAGGGATTTCTCATGGCATCATCCTCAATTAGGGTTTCTCATGGAATCAACCTCAATTAGGGATTCACATTGAATCAACCTCAATTAGGGATTCACATGGAATCAACCTCAATTAGGGATTCACATTTTATTATCTTGGTTTAGAGTCACAACATTACCCTGGGTTTGGGTTACATCTGATATTGCTCTAAATTAGGGTTAGGGCTCAACAACCTTCTTGATTAGGGTTTCATGATCTCTTTATTAAGGATCATACCCTATTCATCACATGATCAATACTCATGTATGAATTCCTTTCCATCATCCTCTCATCTTGATTAGGTTACATCAACCCTTCAATCAAGTACATACAATTATGATTAACATAATGTACCAAGTCATTGTTCATATAGGCAATTAGGGTTTATCCCTTAACTGGCACTAATCACTTAGGTACTATTAGGGTTTCAACCTTTGTACCTTCATTGATTATCATTACTAATCATCATTGGATGAATGGATCATTCATCATCTTAATTCTCAAGAGATCCAATTACATTGGACCTCCATTACATAAGGTATCCAATTGAATTGATCAAATGAAATTTCAATTACAATAGGTGTCCAAGTGGATTAACCAATTGAGTCCTCAATTAATTTTGACTACTTGAGCCCCAAACGGTCTTGGTCTTTCAAAGTACAATGGTTTGAAACCGTTTGGTAAATGTGGTCACTTGAAACTGTTTGCTAAAGCAAGTACTTGAAACTGTTTGCTAAAGCACTCTTAAGATCGATTGGGCCTCAAACGGTTTGGGATTGTTTGGTCCCAAATGGTCTTGAGACCATTTGGACTCAAACGGTCTTGAGACCGTTTGGTCCAAACCTCCTCAAAACCGCATGGACCAAAGATGGTCTCAACCTATCAAGTCGATTTGGGGTTCTCAATGTTGATTCCTTCAATCATTGAATTCCTGTAACCAATCTTCAATTGGACCCATCACCATACTTCAATTGAGTTAATTAGGTCATCCTTCAACTGATTTGACCCTCAATTAACCCTCAATTGATCATCAATTAGGGTTTGGAATCGATGATCCTTCAACATTAACCAATGTGAAACTAGTTACTTTAAAACTATTGGACCATCATCCAAATTGGGCATGACCTGACCCCAAACGGTCTTGAGCTTGTTTGGATGACCTCCAAACGGTCTTGAGACTGTTTGTCCATGTCAATATCAAAATCCAAGTCAATCAATCAAAGTTTGGATCATTGGATTGATCAACAAATCAGCATTTGATTGCACTTCAACTTAGTACCTTTAGATTTTCAAACACCTAACCATAGTCAACCCTAGACCTCCAAACGGTTTTGGGTGACCCCCAAACGGTCTTGGGATCGTTTGGATGACTTCCAAACGGTCTTTCGACCATTTTCCCATCATATCATCATCAACCATGTCATTCAATTAGGGTTTGGATCCTAGGATTGGTCACCAAATCAGCAATTGATTGTACATCAACTTAATATATTTGGACCTTCAATTGCTCAACCAAACTTAACCCTAGACCTCCAAACGGTCTTGGGTAGACTGTTTGGGTGATCCCCAAACGGTCTTGAAACCGTTTGGGTCAATCAACCCAAAACATCATCTCAATCACTTGCAAAATCAACACTTAGCCGATTAGGGTTCATACCATATCTTTGGGTCTTCAAACACTTAACCATAATCAACCCTAGACATATAAACGGTCTTGGGTGACCCCCAAACGGTATTGAGACCGTTTGGGTGATCCCCAAATGGTTTTGAAACCGTTTGGGTCAATCAACCCAAAACATCATCTCAATCACTTGCAAAATCAGTACTTAGCCGATTAGGGTTCATACCATATCTTTGGGTCTTCAAACACTTAACCATAATCAACCCTAGACCTCCAAACGGTCTTGGATGACCCCCAAACGGTCTTGAGACCGTTTGGGTGATCCCAAAACGGTTTTGAAACCGTTTGGGTCAATCAACCCAAGTTTCAAACTCAATCACTTATGAAATCAGCACTCAACCCGATTAGGGTTTAGGTGATTGATGGACCTTCAACTCATGAACCAATTGGATTTAATCAATAATAATTGGTGGGTCATTAACCTAGATCATTATGAACAAGTCCCCAAACGTTCAACCCTGGTAAACATCACCAAACGGTCTTAAACCATTTTCTTCTATGCAGTTTAGTGAAACCGTTTCATTCCAAACGGTTTGAAACTGTTTGTCCAAAACACAAACCGTTTGGACATTTGATTGAAACCATTTGGTCTAGATATTTGGGGAGGTGTGTGCTTATGATGATGTCATCATCATCAAGCTCTAGACCCACGAAACCTGCTGTGATTTCCATGGAAATTGCATCAATCAACCAAATCAATAATTGTAAATAGAGAAATGATCATTATTTGATGGGGAATTGAATGCAATAACAAAGTTAGGGTTTCAAGTTATAAAACCCGCCTCCAATTGAGCTCCAAAGCTCCAAGATCACGACAAAAATGGTGTATGAAGATTTTGCAACTCCCCCTAGGCTCGTCCTCAAGCTTTTGGTTGAAAAGATTAGCTAGGGTTGAAGAGGAGATCGAAATCCATAATTTATTTTCAATTTCCACCATGGAATCAAGGTGAAATGGATCAAGAACCTTACCAACAGGTTGGGGGTCGTCCTCCTGACCCTCCCAAGCTCCCTTGGTCGTTTCCCAAGCAAGTAGAAGAAGTGGGGTCGAAAAAGCCTTTCATTTGGCTTGTAAAAGGTCTTTTTATAAAAATTTCAATGAGAGAGAATATGCTTTGTAAAAATCCATTTAATCCCAAAAATATGGCCGCCTCTTCTCCCTCATCTTAATTAGGAACGAGTCTATATTGTTTGCATCTTATTACTCTCAATTATCCATGATTTAAAGAAAAGCAAATCAAGCACCTTAAATCATATAATATTAATATCCATATGTGAGTGGATATTTCTTTTTCTTATAAAATTGTGAGTGAGTTATCCATTCCCTTGGATATTTTCATGGTCCTTGCAAGGCTCAAGTATGTCCACGCACATATGAATTCAACCATTTTAATTTTGGTTGAAGGCTCTTTAATTAATACATTTATTTTTGCCCTAAATCGAATTAGGGTTTCAATTAGGATTAAATCTTGATTATTTTAATATCAAGATTCTCTCTCCTCCAACTTAATTCAATTGAGGCGCGCCTTTCATTTTATTTGCTTTAAATGGTGACAATAAGCATTATGGACCTTATTGAAGTGGTAATTTGCATATTGAACCCTAGGTATTGGGTAAATTGCACTTTACACCAAAACTAGGTTTTAATGCACAAACATTGCTTTATCAGCTTTTCCTTGGTACTCAGGCTACCACAAGCCATACATCTACATCATCTTCATTCTCATTATGCTTCAACATATGAGGAACATCTTATCATGCAACATTTGTAATTTAACCCCTCAACTTGGGTAATTTGCACTTTAGTCCAAAATAAGCAAACATTGCTTCAACATTGTTCAAACAGGACCAAACTTGAAACATAAGTTTCTCAAGATCCCTAATTAATTTTCACAAGATAATATTAAGCATATAATCATCTTTATTAATAAAAACACCTAGGTTTAAGTATAACCCAGGTCAAGGATGTTACAAATTATAAACCCCTAATAAGGATTTCGTCCCCGAAATCCCAGATAAAGGGAAACAGATATTATCCATGCATCATATCATCATGTCCTCACATAACACCTCATTATTATGGAAACACCATAGATTTTTTATCAACAAAAAGTTATTTAACACAAATTTATCATGGAGTGGTTCACATGGAACACATACTCCCATGTTCCTTAGTTGGTTCAGTATTTCTCTTTCAAGATCACCATTATATTCTGTCATCCACTTGAGACTATAAGTCTTTTCATACCCTGATTGTGTCATTTCACCTGATAACACCATACTATCTTTCCTTATTACCTGCACTAACTATCTCATTAGTTGTACATTCTCTTATCATAAGGAAAGGTTACTTATCAATTAAGAACTTATCTCAAAGATATCTTCAATTGTTATGTTTATGCAAAACATAAACCCCTAACATGTGATGTTCATAATATTTTACATATTTAATTTGATTTCATGGTTGACCATTCCAAGTAGTCAACATGAATCATCTGATATATCTTAAGATACCAGGATTTCTTACCTTGGTACATATCACATGTGTTGAAGACACGTGACATCTTTATCTTCCTTTCATCTTGGAACATTACTTATTACATATATCTTCATCTTGGAGCCAAAGCACAAGATAAACGGATACCTTTCTAAGTATCCATCACATAAACATCTTTGTATTATGCACATCAAGTGTCCTATGACCCACTTGATTGCCATGTCCTTGAAAGGAAAGAAAACAAGGATTCATATTCCTCGTATTTATTCTTGTGTTTTCAACTATTCATGAACCATTTACTCTTCATATCATCCTAAGTTCCTTTCCCTAAGCTCAGGAATCTATAAGGATGATCACATAACATTATTCTTTTCTTTATTATTATCTAACATGTTTATGATCATCTTAGGATCTCATCACATTTTCCATTCCCACATCATGTAAGGGATCTTTATAATACTTACAACTTTATTGGATAAGATTCATCTCCCTTATTTTCATTCTTATCTTATGAGGAGTATACTATTAATTCCTCAAACAACCATGCTCATCTGAGGTTATCTCAGAGTTCTCTTTCTTATGCTTAGGACAGGACACATTTATTCATTCCATACTTCTGATTTCATGATACTCATTAGATTGTATCATAATGACTGCTTGATCAGGGAAATAAAAAAGATAACAATCTAAGAGTCTCCATACTCACTTTATCATCAATAGTTGTATACCTGGCCAGGGTATATAAATACTGAGATCAAGTAGTATGCACTTACTTTTATTTTATGTTTTTCATCTCTTTAGATTTAGTATATTTAATATCTCAGATTTCTTTTGAGTTCCTTTTTCATCTCTTCCCTTTCTTGATGGAGAAAGAGAAACTTCAAAACATATAAAAGAATATTAAACTGAACACAAATTTCATACTACTATCTCTTTCTCATATCCTTAAAGGATTATACAGATGAACTAAACAACAACTACCTTTCTTATAAAAGAAAACAGAAGGTAAATCAAAATAAAAAGTTCTATCTTGACAAGTCTTCCTTATTACAAGTTATCTAGTGTCTTGTCTGTTGAGTCACATCATCACTTTCTATTTGGACATTGCCACTTCAGATGTCCTTTCTGTCCACATCTATAGCAAGCTCGAAGCTTTTTAGGTGACTGCTGTACACTATATTGTACTTGAGTCGGTACTACTGAAATATTTGATTGTTTAGTACCACTAATTCCTTGTTCTTGTGACTGTTTAGACTTCCTTTTAAGGTCTATCTCATGTTTCTTTATCATATACCCTTCTATCCTTCGAATTGATTCCACAAATGTGGCAAATCTCTCTCTACTTTCTAGGGCAGATGCCGGAATGGACATCTCAACATTCAATCCCTTCTCAAAACGTCGAATCTTTTCCTCCTTAGTAGTAGCCATATGAGGACAAAATCATAAAAGTTCCACGAACTTGACCTCATATTCACTTATTGACATGACTCCCTGTCGAATTTTCTCAAACTGTGAGATATTTTCATCTAAATAAGTCTTGGAAGATGCTTATTAACGAATTCTCAACGGACTTCCTCCCATCCAACCTCTTCATCATTCCTTTTTATTTCTTCTATAGTCCACCAATGTCCAGCACTACCTTTCAGAAGGTACACATCATGTTTAACTTTGTCAGCATCCGGGATACTAAGGATCTTAAAGGCTTTTTCTAACTCAGTGAGCCAGAGATCAGCATCTGCTGGATCAGATGTTCCAGCATATTCTATGGCTCCTACACGACGTAGTCGTTCAAAGGTCTTACCAGACCCATATCCCTCATTGGGAACCGGTGCCCTAGGTGTTGATGTTGGCATCCAATCTGCTATATACCTCATTGTAGTCATAAGTTTCCCAAAAAGATTATGAACATCTAGGTTTCCTCTCATGTTTTCATCAACATGAGGATTTTCAGGCACTGGTTCCTCCCTTGTCTGATCCCTTACACCTCCCACCGGTGCAGAAACATTGCTCTCAACAACATATTCTTTATGTCCTTCATACATCTTTAAGTTATATATCTTCTTCTACATAAGCAGAAGACACTATAAGATACACTGAAGTACACTTAGAACAGACTCGATACCTTAGTCCTATGTCTCTATAGACTCAGCGAACCTAGAGCTTTGATACCACTAAATTGTGGCATCCAACTCACAAAAACAAAATTAACTGAGCGGAAGTGAATCATTTGCAGCGGATTACTAAAAATCACTAAAAATTAAAACTTTTTGTAAAGAGATCCACACATAGGAAATCTTTTTCATCAAGAACCAAAATATAATATTTACATTCTATTCCATAAGTATACAACCTGTACTGTCTCTTCTCGAGGATTACAACATCAGCTGTTCTATTCAACATTATGTACAGACAACATAAAACCTCGAGGCATCAAGTCAAAATCTCAAGTTGATGATAAAATCACTATCTATAAATCCTGAGGACCTGAGAGTACAAAGACGACACATAGGACTACTATTTATACAACTCGACAGGCAGTATCTCCACTTAAGATATTACTGTTGTCCTCGATGTTGTTGTTGTTCCTTCTCTGCCAAAGGTTTCTTGCCTCTTTGTCCGCGTCCACCTAAAAACATTGGATCCCACGGGAGTGAGACAATTGTAAATTGCCCCAACGGGAGATATAACTCTCCTCTAAAACATTGTATTGCAATTAAAGATATGAAATTGAGCAGAGGTTAACCAGTTTAAAGCATTCTCAACTTTGTAAGCATTGCAACTATTTATGATAGAGCAATATATCATCTATTCTTTTAATAAGGAATATGAATGACATGTATATCATTTATCCAACATGTTATACCATCATATCAAACTTTTCTTGTGACACTCATCATCTTGTTATGTCACCCATGAAACATTCTTGTTTCATTCTGTTGGCCTTAGCCAACCTGTTAAACAAATAAAGAGATATATCTACCATGTACTCATTTATCATCAATACAGGAATTGGATTAATACCAATCCTAAATCATCATTACATGCATTGGGTTATTACCAATCATGTGTTATCACTACAGGCATTTAGCCTCTGCCAAATATTGGACTCTTCCAAACCTGATTACACCGCCAGGCATTGGACACTACCAATCCTGATTTCACAGCCAGGCATTGGACTTTAGCCAACCCTGATTACATGCATTACACCTCTGCCAGATATTGGACTTCTCCAAACCTGATTACACCGCCAGGCATTGGACACTACCAATCCTGATTTCACAGCCATGCATTGGACTTTAACCAATCCTGATTTCACAGCCATGCATTGGATTCTAACCAATCCTGTCTTCACAGCCAGGCATTGGACTCTAACCAATCCTGATTTCACAGCCAGGCATTGGACTTTAACCAATCATGATTACATGCATTACACCTCTGCCAGGTATTGGACTTTAACCAAACCTGATTTCACAGCCAGGCATTGGACTCTAACCAATCCTGATTACATATTTCATGGAATTTAATTCCTTTAACTCGTCATTGATCATCACATACTACTTTAGGCTCTAAACCCTGAGGTTAGCCTGCATAGCTTTACACATTCTTTATTGAATACAGTTGTTACTCTTATTAAGTTTATTAAAACATTATTCTTTCTTATAATAAACTTTTATAATCATTTTGGTACCTCTCACTATGCCATAATTTCTCTCATGGCTCATAAGGCCCATAAAGCATCTTGTCACCTCTCACTAGGCAACAATAACATATTACTTCATGTAATACAATAGTAACACCTCTATTCCCTCAATAGGGTTAGGGCTTACTATTCATATCATATTATGATTTCTCATGTCCCATTACCCAATTTAGGGTTAAGGTTTCCCATCTCACATTAGGATTTCATAGTTATCAAAGTATATAAACTTTGAGATGCTAACTGTGAAGTCTTTCATATCTTGATGTATCACTTACCTCATTACTTCCAACTTTCTTAAGTTATCAACTTATCTTGGATTAAGGTATTTCCCATCTTAATCCTTTCATCCACTAACCTATCACTCTTACCATGAAGTGCATATGTTACACATAAGAATGGTCCAATTATCTTTAAGGATATGAACTCATCTCAGGTTAAGGCATTGCTTACAATAAGCTTGCCTATAATCAACCATTTATGATATTTCACCCTTATAAGGTTTTACCCACTATTTTATTATTAGGGTTATGGGTTGTCATCATGTTGTCCAAGATTAAGGCTTCATGTATTATAACTTCAATTAGGGTTTCACATACCTTTACCCTTTATTAGGGCTTTGGGATTTCAATGCTATCATATTTCATTAGAATTAGGATTAAATATAGCATCACCCTTCATTAGGCTTTCACATCTCATTGCCTATACTTAATGTTTACTATTCATCCCAACTAGGGATTTCTCATGACATCATCCTCAATTAGGGTTTCTCATGGAATCAACCTCAATTAGGGATTCACATTGAATCAACCTCAATTAGGGATTCACATGGAATCAACCTCAATTAGGGATTCACATTTTATTATCTTGGTTTAGAGTCACAACATTACCCTGGGTTTGGGTTACATCTGATATTGCTCTAAATTAGGGTTAGGGCTCAACAACCTTATTGATTAGGGTTTCATGATCTCTTTATTAAGGATCGTACCCTATTCATCACATGATCAATACTCATGTATGAATTCCTTTCCATCATCCTCTCAGTTTGCACTACTAAAAAAAAGGTCTTTAACTATATAAAAAATTGTAGTGAAAACCCCATATTTTGTAGTGAAAGGCTTTGACTACATATTTCTTTACACATACAAATTGTATTATATGCTCGTATAGCTAAAGCCTTTAACTATATTTTTCAAATATGTAGTTAGATAATCCATTCGCTACAAATTCATATGTATCCAGAATTGTAGCTAGATATTGTCCTTACATATTTAAATATAGGTATAATTATAGCTAAATGTATGCCTACAATTGTATATATAGTCAGTATGTAGCAAAAACATGAAGTTAATACAAATTATATGTAGTTAATGTGTAGGGAAAGGCAGCATAAACTGCACATATATATGTAGTTGGATTATGCACTAGCTACATATGTAGTGCCACATATACATATATGTATATTTTGATTATTCATGTATTGTGTAATTAGTCTAGCTCTTTTAGTAACAAATTTGTAGTAGTTAGACCAAGTTATGCTCTTTATGCCAACAAACTTACTTTCATTTATACTGAAACATCAAATGTACATGGGGAGGACGTATACCTTGCCCCTATTACATAATGTGTACAAAGAAAAGGATATACATATACTAATAAATTCGGTGAGGTCTACATGCATCTTGGAAAAAGTGTATATATCTTTCTCGACCAGTTTTAGAATCGTTGTTGTCTTCTCCTTTTGTTCAATGAGTTGGCGATAGCATGGGTTCTTGTGTTGCACAAAGTTGTGACCTTGTGACATGTTGGCCCTTCATCCAATTTCCTTGACAAGTGGGTCGATTTTGTTGAATGGAAGAAGTCTTGATTTGAAGATTACAGCATCACCCCTCATAGTGACATCTTTATATTACAACTTGGACCATCCATAGATGTTCTAGGAATCTTCTTTGTACTCTATTTTGTTGGACTTGATCTAGACCCAAAGATGGATTCTTCTTTAGATATAAGTTGACACTGAGACCTTTTTTATCCTGTATCATATATGTATCAAAATTGCAGTCATTGAATAGAATAATTATTTCATTCATTTTTAAGCTACACCTTACTCGCAATCTCTGTCATTCCTGCTCTTCCCTAAAAGTAGTACAATATTTAAGCATGGATAGAATATGAACCTGCAATAGTTAATCACATAAAGAAAGGTAGATTACAATCACCCTAAGCATCAATATTAGAAAAGCAGACTTCATGTGTCTAAGATGTCCCCTAAAACTGAAATTGAAAGGACAAACCAATTTAAGGAGCTTACTACAAAGAAAGGAGAAAGGAACCTTGAATAACATTCTGATCTTAATTGGTTTTCTCCAAAGGAGAAGATACTAGAGTCTTCATTTTAGAGTATCTTAGCTAGAAAGCATTTCACAAATATGTATTAGAGAGTCAGAAGTCACCTACTGCTAAGCTAGTACTCAACGTTCAAATACAGTTGTGGGATATTACTAAAGCCTTTACAATGGAGAGATGTGCAATGGAGAATCCCAACATGACAAAAGATGAGACATGTCCCTCTCCTACAGTTAACGGTCTATGTTTATACAACCATCAACCAATAACATTGCCTACAATGCACTAGCTATATTGTATGTTTTGAAGAACACCTAGAGGAACATTGAAAGCAATCTTGTTTAATTTGACAACATGTAAGGCTCACTAGACTAGAACAAAACCTGAATATGTTAATCACTGAAAACTACAGAGGAACATAGCATTATGATAGTTTTAGCAGTCCATAACCACTATTTGTCAATAGCAACAATTAAGAAACTGTTAGACATGATGCATGTACATGGAAACTACACTTTCAAGTGCCTAGTAATTTTGTATTTTGATGGCCTTCCCACACTAGGACTGTAGGTCTCTAATCAATGTTTGATCCCATGGAAACTAAGATGAAAAGTAAAAAGTACTAGACCTGCTACATATGGTAGATTAGTTCTTGTTGTTTGTTGTAGAGGTTGTAACAGCAGAAAAAAAATTATGTTATTGACATACAATGGCCTGGTATATTAAAAAGGTATTTTGAAGGATTGGCTTTGAATCAAGTCCATCACACATGGTGTCAGCTCAATGCTTTGGCTCGAATCAAACAACTAGGCACATGCAGTTGTAGATATTTGGTAGGATTCGTCAAGGGCCTATGCCTTGACAAGTGCATCCTTACTGAGATTGTACCCCTTTTCTAGCTTAGTCTTCACTACATCCTGTGCAGCCATCAACGCTTCACTTGGGGTCGAAACAAAATTGTTATTACAAAAAAGTACTACTTTTTCCTAGAGAAAATATGAGATATTATTTGAAGATAGTCTTTGTTCTTTAGAAATCATGTTACATATAGGATTGGACGAACCTAAACCAAGCACCAGGAGGATGTCTTTTAGTTGAAGTCTCTCCAGAATCCTACCTTTTAGTGTTAGTTATCTGACTTGGAACTTTATAGGTCCAAAAAAGTAGTGTCATTAAGTGCCAGAGTCAGTAACAAATGATCTTTCAGTGATCATAGATGGCTAAAAGTGTCTCACATCAATGTACCTCTAATAATCCTGGAAATTGGATAACACATAAAAGAGGGTGATAAAGTCATAGACCAGATGGAGGGGTAACTTGAAGATATATTCATACATAATAACTATGTGGTAGAGTTAAGGGAGGGGCAATGGAGGATTTTCTGACAAAATTTTAGAACGACTTTTCACTCACAGATGCATATCTTTATGTGAATAATTCTACACAATTTTTGACAAGACATTGAAACAATATATAGTAATACATTCACACAGTCCATGAGAAACTTATCTACCTTCTCCAATATAGAGCACCACCATCACTAACAATTACCTTGACAAACTTGTTTACCTTCTCGAGGAGTATAATGGTTCTTGGAGAGGAGGCGACTGGAATCATAAGTGCTCTGCAAGGACTGACTATAGATAAAGACTACTAAACTAGTAAGCCTAGAAGTATAGTTGTCTGCTAGGTTGCCCATGACACCCATGTAGTTAGGGGGTTTAGAGAGGCCTAATTGGAAGAGGAAGATCACTAAAGCACTAATGCACTGGCTTGGTTGATGCTCTGCTATCATTTACTGGTACTCCCTGAATACTAGCTTTAGGTCCCCTTGCTACTTGCAGGCTGCAAGAGAAGAGAGGAAAGGAGATCATTTAAAGAGTTTTGGAGAAGGCTCACTGAAGAACCAATATTACCCACAATGACCAGTTGGCATTTCCTAAGGTTCAGTGATTCTATAACAATTTGGAGAAGAGTTCCTATCTTCATCTACAATAAGATAAGGCCCATAAATAAAGATTTGCTATGATTCAACATTTAAAAACTATTTAGTATTTTCATCAAAAATTCTTCTAGAACTTTCCCATTGCTGGTCTTGTTTTAGAGAAAAACCTTGTTGTTTGACATGTAAATCTAGATATGACAAAATCATATACTGATAAAATAACAAGAGAATTCAATATTCAAAATGAAAATTATATTCATGGCGTTGCTGAACAAATTTATCCTAGACATCTAGAATTTGAATCTACTTCAGCTGAATGTAAATTCTACTATTGCTTGAAATGAAAATATAATTTAATTTCCTGATTCAGATGAAGAGGTATACGTTCTCATAAGAACCTGCAGTAGCAAGCAATCAAACAAGTGTACTGCCAAACAATGGCTGAGGTGAATTAACTGATACCTATATATATGTAATCTAAAAAGGAATGGACACATAAACAAATCATGGGTTGAACGTGTTAGTTCACCTATTGGGATTCTAAGTGAATCCAATGGTTTGATAAGTCACAGCTAGCCAAACAACCTGAATCCTGGATCAAGATTAGCACCCTCAACAAGGACATTGGAGTATAAACACCTTGGTAGGATAACCAGCATATCTTGATGTTTATAAAACACCAACTGGCAGAATACTACAAAGAATTCTATATTGTATCATAAATAATTACTTTATTTTAGAAATCTAGTATCACCACATGTTGTTTAATAAAAACTAAGGCTAAACACAGAAGTTGACAAGAATAATATATTGTATTGTACATACTGCTATGATTCATCAGTAGTATTGATAAACCTAATCATGTTTCTACATAAAGTGCTTTCAACATATCAAGTGTCTATAGAAAGACCACGAATCGAGTAGACCTGCATAAACTGAGTTCAACTATTAAGTTGTGAATATCAATGTGTCAATTACATCACTCCTCCTAGATTCTATGAAAAAATATAAGTACAAAGTTCTAATGGTAGAAGTCCACTTTCACCAAGATCTAAAAATTATTCTTCACCATTGGGTCAATTGTATACATTCGAATGCCCCTGTATTATATGTTTGCAACAAGCTCAAATTTGAAGCCATTTTCTAATGTAGAAGGATCATCCAATGAGTTTATGAGCATACTCTTATGTCTAGGTTGATACAAGAAATGGTATCCAAATACAAGTTTATGATCAGGTTTCTACCACTTGCAACAATGACAACATTCAGCAGATATCACAATTGCAGCAAACAAGACCTAAATAAGCACGTCAATTAAGTGATAAGATCACAATGGTTACTCTGTTAATTAACAATACTAATAAGTATTATGTATGGACTTATTAGGGATATGACATAGAGGAATCACCAAAAAGATTCCCTCGTACAGAAATCCTCTTCATGCACATCGTGGCTCTCCTACAACCTTGGTCATTCACCATCATGCTCTAGTCATTGCAAGTAGTTCAACAAAGCAAAACAACAAAGTATTCACTATGCATGGATATCAATTTAGTGTCATTAAAAATTACCCTACTTTCTTGGAGCAGAGATTATGTTCTATTACCAGTCTTTCTTTTCACCCTTAACGGGTGCAATGAGCTGTAAATGCCTCTGACCCCATTATTTCTATTTAAGCGGATGAAACATCCCAGGCAAGTTACAGCATGTGTAGCTATGAAGGATGGTACATCCCCAGAGTGATAGACATGTTTATGGTTGTGAAAGGATGCAGATCCAAGGGAGCTTATATCTGTTGTGGATTGAAGTTATAGACATTGGGTTTCCCATCACAAAGTTGTTGAAGTGTATGGAAATTTGTGTGATTTGTGCATTTTGAACAATGTAATTTGTTTTGTAAATCCCATTCTGAAAGGTTTTGAATATCAGTGTAACATTTCCATCTGAAGAATTACAAGTTACCAATATACAATTAGTGAAGTGTACAAAGGAGTTCCTATGCTTTTTCCTATTGGTGGAATAATTTTTTGTGTACTATCTGATCATTGAGCTAAGGAGGAACAAATTAATGATCCAGATTTTATTGTTTTTATTATATGAATCAATTCCAAAACACTATGTCATTGTTTGGATTTTGTTCATTGTCACTTATTTTGTTCCTTTTAGATTTCAAAATGCTTGGATCAACCTGTCTTAGGAGCAACTGGATGGAAGGATGACTTCTAGATAGAGATGAAGATCTGTCGTCAGATGGTTGGGCTTTATCAGGACAGGGAGCACTTTCTGAGTTGATAAATGTAGGAACCCTAAAATCATCATCATTATCCAAAATCTTCCTAGAACTATTAAGATTAGAAAATACCTTGCTCATAGCAGACTAGAACCAAAATCTGAAGCAGCATGTTGTGAATGCTCTGGGCCTACATACGCTGTTTTAGTCACAACTGAAATTTTTTTCTCTCCGGGCTCATTACAAATGTATTGATACTCTTCTTGCTGAAAGAAGGCATATGAGTCTCGTGTGTTGAAGAGCAATTTATGTGGATGTTGATAAGATGAGGTGAATGGTGCCCGTTCACTCAGCAGCTCCCTAGAACAACATGCTTAAGCATTTATAATATGAAAAGTAGGACCTTCTCAAGTGAATGGTGCCCGTTCACCCTTAGTTATGCATATGCTTCTTAATAATCAGAATATCATGATACCTATTTATCTTTTTTTTTATATTGCAAAATAATTCATCAAAATAAAGTGATGAAGGCATAAGAAAGAATGTACTTACATTTTGCATGTTAAACAAGGTTGCAATATCATACATGTGGAGAAGATAAAAAAAATCCAGAAGTCTGCTTCAAAATAGGTTCAGAAATGTATAACTCTGAATTTATCTCTTATTTGACGATAAGCATCAGTTGGTCCTCTAGGGCCATTATATCAGATGTATAAGAAACCCCAATCAAGTCTTTTAAATGAGGGAGCATATAACTCTTCAACCATTCTATATGCAAACTTTCTTTCTGAGAAGTGGGCATATATCTGCAAAAGAGAAGAACACAAGCTTAAGGTGTACAAAGTCGATGGGCTGACAGATAATAATAATCCTGAGAATTCTTCCATGGAATTTATTAGTCAGAAGAGATGAATTATAGAAGTCTTGACGATTCAAATGGATGCAAGCAGTGCAAAACTAAAACGTACATTATTCATGATCCAACTAATTAACTACCCTCCAACCCACCCACACACATTCCATTTGAAGCTTTGTATGGCCACCCTCGTCCCTCTTTGATTTCTCATGACCCAGGATCTGCTTCTCTTTAGAGTATGGAGTCTATGCTTCAAGATAGGTTGGTTGAAACTTACTATCTGTCGGACTGCATAAAGAAATTTATTCAATAAAGTTTAATTGTTATTCAAATGATACTCACAATATAGAGTGGAAATCAGTAGTAGGCAATATCAAATCCGAAACTCATTTCAATATCTATGAACACATTTTGATTCCTGCATAACCAAACAGCAAGGCAGGTATCAGCAAGAAAATTTAGTAAAAGTAACCCACACCTCATCATGTAACTTTATCTTCATTGTTGAACACTCTCGCCCAAGTTGGCCTTGAGTTGTTGTAGTTGGGCAACGTTTCTTGGAAATATCCAAGATGATCTTCTCTATCTGGCTGGAGGAGGTTCTTAACTGTTGCACTGGAGTCAGAAAAAACAAATGTGGATGCATAGATAGATGAATAAGATGAGAAAAGGAGAGGTCAGCCATTACGTGAACAAGATGAGCAAAAGAGAGGTCAGCCATTACATGGCAAACATAGGATGACATGTGTTGATTTTACAGAAGTCATCACAGGGCAACTGAAGCACCAAAATAGACCCAGATAACAACATAAAACATCAAATAGAAACACAAGGCAAACACAACTGGCGATTCCTCTGACGTCTTTTGACCCCCTCTCTATCATCTTCAAGCAGACCTCTATAGCCGATACATTGGTATCAATATCTTCATCTTGGAATAACTTCCTATTACAGATTTTGTTTAACTTCACAACTGTTAAGAAAGCTTGTGTTCATGAAAGTAGTAGTAGCATATCACATGAGGACTTCCATCTCCAAAAAGATGCTTGCTTGATATAGCAAGTCAGTGGACCCTTTTGTGGCCATGGTAATATGCACGAGTTTGCTCTCTATTCTTTAGTTCAGATCTGAACTATTGGCTCATTTTTCAATACTCTGTCCCTTTGTATTGATCAAGCTAGATCTTTGAGCAACTTATCATACTTAATGGACGTTCAAAAGAAAATGCATTCTCCTAAAAGAGACCTCCCATACACACACAAATTTCAAAACCAGTTCCAAGCAAATATTTCCTAGGTGCAATATTCTATTATAAAGCCATCATCTCTGTTTTCCCACATAAATTAACAAGTTTAGATCCAACTAAAGTATTTGTAAGTCAAAGCTTATGGAACATTAGTGATTTTTAAAGGGGAAATCCTAGAGTATATAGTTGATATTTTGATAATGTTTAGATTTTATATTAGAACAAATGTGCACGGATATGTAATAAAATTCCATCAGCTTTAAACATGCAGGGTAGAGTGTAGATGCTAGACTCTGTCTAGGATTTAGTCAAAATTTATTTAATGCAAAATAATAATTCTAGGTTCACTAATATACCAAGTGGATTTTTTTATAGAATTAAAAGATAACCCATCCCACAAATAGTATAAACAATTACCCATTTTAGGTGTGAAGAAGAGTAGGATTTCACTACATTTGGTTTTAATTCCGGACATTGATCATGACGCCGACACACACATTTATTATTTACTAAACTAGCGCAGAATATCGGTAGATTTACACACATATTTTCTATAGTTCACATACCTTTATCGTTTGTTTTTCTGTCAGGCGTACAAATTATAGTGGATATAATCTAGTGAGCCTCAACAAATGTTGCATCAATGTCCCTGCTAAAGTGACTCATGAGTCCAAGAGCATTATAGCTTCTACAATCCCTCTAGACTCAACAAACATTTGTACTCCTACGGAAGGAACAAATTTCATCAATAAGAAAAAGCACATGGTTAGTTGTAATAATAGATCAGGGCCCTGAATTTATTTTATTCAAACATATGAGCTTCTACAAAAGTATATACAAAAGGACCAATGCTGGAATGTCAGACTGCAGTCACTACACTAAATTCCCATTAGCTTTAAATGGATTAAATTAGCTGAACAAACAACTCCATCTTGTACTCTCTCAAATCTTCCAGTTGTTCCTGCATTTCCTACGTGGATATTAACTCTTTCATAGTATCAAAGGGCAGTATTGTTGCTAAGGTGCCCACAAAGACATCGCCTTAGCCCGCAAGGGCATTTTTGATCTAGGTAATGCAAGATCATTATCATCTTTAGATAATAAGATTGTCAAAATAGATACATATGGATTATCAGAGAACAAGACCTGTTGGACGTTATAACATACTAGGGATTCTTTCTTCAAATTGCATAACATAGAAAAAGCAGGTACAATAAAATTTCAGAATTACCTAATATGTCATGTGTCCATCAACGTTTTACTAGAAAACACCTTATAAATATATTATTTTAATATGTAAACCATAGCATTTCATATTCAATTATATTATCTGTTAGACATGAAAAGGAATTGGCATGAAAAATATTCCTACTTGAACAAAAATCTAATGTTAGTAAATGAAAAGGAATTGGCATGACAAATATTCCTACTTGAACAAATACTACCGGAGAGATAACTGAACCCCTTCAACCCGACAAGCAAAGTGAAGACGGGGCTATGATATACTCCACCGTGGAGGTACCCCCGGTCGCTAGGCCCAGTGGTGGACAGGCCCTGTCATGTAGCGCAGCAGCTGCGGGCGGAACCATGAACCAAGGCCATCAAAACTCTGAGGCGGACACGTTCTTTCTCAAGAAGCTCTTCAAAAATCACCTGGACGAGAAGGCCATCAAACTGACAGAGATAGAAGGCTCACTGGCTATCTTCATCGAATTAGAGGATGAGGACAAACTCGCCCGCCCGTGGATGTACACAGTTGTCATCAGGCTTCTAGGGGTAAATGTGGGTTTCATGATGATGCGAGATAGGGTGAAACTCCTATGGAACCCAAAGGATCGCTTCAACATGTATGAGTTGGATCTGGGACATTACGTGGTCCAAATGTTGTGTAGGGAAGATTATGAGATGGCGATGACCGGAGGGCCATGGAAGATGTTTGGGTGTTGTTTAGCCATCTGGGACTGGTACCCTACGTTCAAGCCTTCTAAAGACATGCCTAGACACATAGTTACATGGGCCCGCATTCTGAACCTTCCCCTACACTTGTATGTGTCCACCCTGTTCGAGTACATCGGGCTGGCAATGGGCAGACTTATCAAGGTGGACAACCACACGACGTTCAGAACCCGGAGTAAGTTCGCATGATTGGCCATCGAGATCGACACCTCCAAAAACCTCCGTCATTCTGTTTTCATTAATGGAGTAGAATACTTGGTGGAATATGAGATGGAGCCTGACATCTGTGCCATTTGCGGTCGGGCTGGTCACAAGGAGCAGCACTGCAGATCAAAAAAGACGGGTAACCATGACCAAGGAAACCCAGGTTCCAGTAATGTGTCCCCTGGCATATGGGGAAGCAACGAAGACAATTGGCAAACCCAGAGGAGCAAGAGTAGCAGGCAAAAACGTTCGAGACCGGCTAAATAGACCAAATAAATGCAGGGTGCCACATCCACTGGCAACAGATTCACATCACTTGATGATGCAGAAGGGGAGACCCAAACTGAGTCACTGAGTACCAATACCAAACAAGTCAGCACCACTCACCTTACGGCAGGCAAGGCCAACGAAAAGACGACCAAAGTATGGCGCCCAAAGCCAACTATCGACACTACGGAGAAGAAGAAGGAAGCTGTGAAGGAACTCACTGATAATGAAGAACCCACAAGCCAAAGCAAAAGCAAGCCAACATCGAGTTCTGAGGGTAACCACAGAGCCGTGAACCCTACTATTGATGAGGTTGTACTGATCATGGAGGAGGACACAGGCAAAGCTGAAACTACAGAAACAGATACCGTCGCTGGTGAATCAACTGAAGACCCCCATGCCATGCAGGTTAACACTATCGAATTAGAAATAGGAGGGGAAAACACTAATGTAGCAACCAGCGTGGAGCAAGAAGGCCAAGCCATAATCAACAGCTCAAAAGAATTTGGGGTGATCGAGACCACGACCATCACGTCCACTACTTCCCCACCCCCTCCCGGAAGGAAGATGAAGGGCAATGGGCCCAGGATGAAAAAGCAACGCGCTGCCCCTCCCTACGAGCAACGATGGAAGAGCCCACGCCTCCTGACCCCAAACAGTGCAAAGGTTGACACCGTGAGCAGAGATGTAAAGATTAAGGGACAAAGAAAATGTTGTCGGAGAGCAGCAAGCATAAACTCGCCTCTCCCATGATGGTTGACATTCTTTGCTGGAACTCAAGGGGAATAGGTAGTGACGTGAGGTGTCGTGCTTTGAAGGAGCTTATGTCTATTCACAGGCCTAAGGTCGTGGCCATCCTCGAACCCAGGATCAACGCGGAGAGAGCGACCCAAACCATTATACGACTGGGTTTTACTAATTCTTACCACGTGGAAGCGCGAGGCTACTCAGGAGGCATCTGGCTCTGCTGGAACACCGACCAGTGCACAGTGGAAATAGTTTGCTGCCATAGGATGTTCGTCACTTGCAAAGTTAACAACGTATGTTTTGTATCTGTGATCTATGCTAGCCCTCAAAGCTCCACTAGAAGGCTCCTATGGAAACACATCGTCGACATGGGGAAACGATTCAAATCGGCTTGGCTAGTTCTTAGAGACTTCAACGCTATCCTGAGCCCGAGCGAGAGAAGCGGTACTGGCCACTTCAACAACTAAGAGGCTACTACCTTCCACAACACGCTCATGGAGGATGACCTTACCGATCTTGGTTTCTCGGGCATGAAGTTCACATACCGCCATGGGTTATTGCAGAAGAGACTCGATAGAGCGGAAACCAACAATGCTGTCATCTCTTACTTCCCCAACACCTCAGTCGAACACCTTCCTAGAATGGGGTCCAATCATTGCCCGATCCTGGTGCGCAACCAGGCAAAGGAACGGAACCAATACATGTTCATTACTAGAGCCTCCTGGCAGCATACGACCTGTTTCGTGGACACCTTGAGAACGGCCTGGAACGGGCAACTAGAGTTTCACAAGGCCCTCTCTGCTGCGCATGATGATATCAAGGGTTGGGACATCCGATCACACAAGGAGAAAAGGAAGAGGAAAGACTGTCTGCTTAGAAACATCAACCGCCTTCAGGTCGATCTAGCCGAACATTTCGACCCAATCTCCGACACCCTTTGCAATGACTTTCAGGCTGAACTTGGTAGTAGAACTAATGTTGTTGGTATCAATGTTTTAGGTGGCTTCTTTGCATACTTTTTAGTTTATAATAAAAGACATTGCATTTCTTGACCTATCTTTTCAATTTAGAGCAATATATATACATCCACATATTGAAAGAATCATGGCTATCAGTGTATTTTGAATAAACTACAACAAGCAAGAATGCAAGGGTATTCCTATTAGAGTGTGTGAGAAGCTTATAAAGTCAAATGAGAGATTGTGCTTGTCAATTTCATGGAAAACCTACATTAGGGATGTCTCCTCCTCCCTTCAACTGTCCTCTGTTACCACACTCAAAGCATCTAAGTCTAGCTACATGATTATCTAATACAAGAAAAAATAAAGACCATTTCAGCTACAAGCATTGTAATTGAAAAATATTCCCTCAAGGTAAGAATCAAGGATTGTTTGCATGATCTTTAATGAACATACAAGGAAGTATATGATGAACTAAAATATAGAAAAGTAACCTTTCTATCAGACAAAAACACACCATGTTCGCGTTCAGACTGCTCCATTGTGGTCTGAAGTTTAAACATTCCAAACTCTAGTCCCTACTAGCAACATTTTGAAAAAAGTGAAAAACTAAAACCAAAACCACGGTGAAGACATTTTGAAAACATGAACTAATCCATATCTTGTCAACTAAATATGATATTAAATTCTGTTTAGGGTAACATGGCACTAAACATGGTACACATAAAGATATAACTAGAATGTTTTTAATACTCAAAAGTGTTTCAAAGGTCAAAACTAATAAGCAATTTGCAATAGGATGTCCAAGAGAAGTGTGGCATGTGAAACATGTTGCGTCAGGGCATTGAAGTAGCATGTTTATAAACATAGGACGAAATATGTGAACTTGGTCATTGAAATAATTAATATAGACGTGTATCTAAAACATGTATACATACTTTCAAAATATCATAATACTATTAGTTCATGGCTGTAAGTATAGATGGATGACAGTCATTTCGAGCATGAAAGGGGACGTTTAAGTATCATTAACCAGTTGTTTTCCTCCAATTCAACATTGACCAAAACTTACCCCGTAAAATACCCCATACACATGCTACAACAAGAATGGCAATATGAAAGGTTTGTAGTATCTGCAACACTCATATTCTCCAGTGTGAGTTAACTACTATTGTGTAAAATGAAATTCAGATGATAAAAATGTGCACGTTTCATCTTCTTCCCATCTTCCTAAGCAAACTGACAGATGATGACCATACAATGTCCAACAAGTTAGGGCCTCTGGAGTATCTCAAACTGTAAGGCTAGACTAGAAATCCACGAGTGAACTTCAAAAGTAAGTATCAAGCAGCCCTATTGTAGAAGGAATAAAAAATTAAACAGAGCAAAATAATACGGAAACATGACGCAAGGAAATTGAGGATTTCAACACTAACAAGTAGAAGAATATAAACTATTGATGTTAACCTCGTGTGTGATAGTGTCACAATCCAGTATCCCACAGTACAGGAGCAGAGATACTAGAATTACAAGTTAAGAATAAATAAATGAAAGAAACAGAGATGAAATAGTAAAATGATTGCAAACATAAGGATTTTGACCGGAAGAATCAAATGGTGTACTTCCTGAACATAAATGTAGACAAACAAATTGATGTCTATGGAATTTAGGTGAATCATCGATTAATATATTATATAGTCATTGGAAGAAGCGCAAAGGAAAAAAAATTAAAAACAAAATAACAAAGTGCACCATGGGCAATTGTTTCTTAACCTTTATGGGCACACCCATGTTTCTCCCCCATATGTGTTCATTGTAAATGCTTGGATTACTCTATTGTAGTTTTAAAAACTTGATCTCCTGTCACAGTTGCTCTTCTTGCAAACCTAACACTTAGTCACATTTGGTCTCCTTCAACATAGCCACTTCCTTAGCTAGGATTTCCACAAAAATAGGGAACCATAGAGGAGGACAAAGTGCCGCAGGTCAAGGGGATTGCACACATTGAGAAAGTGGGGGAAGTAAAGATAGGGGAGAAGAAAATGACGGAGATTTTTATGTATGAACAGAGGAAGCGATGAGATCCTTGGTTGAGCATGAAGGTTGTTATGGAGGAGAAGCCAGTGAAGGTGGGAAAGGTAGATAGAGACCATGCATCTTGGTGGGGGGTTGTGGGAACAAAATTGGAGGGAGATTTGGGTGTGTAAAGTAGGATGGAAAAATATCGAGTGAGATGAACAACTACATTTTTTATACAGTTATTATAACGTGTAAAGAAGAGTTGTTTCTAATGACATCCAATGGAAATGTAGTTAAGTTATACTTAGCGAGTTCCTATTTTTCTATTAGTGGTGAACTGTGTCATAGACGATATCTGGTCATATACACCTATTAAACCCCATCGCCCCATTCATTCCAATCATTATTAGTTCATGAATTCAGGAGAGAGAGTAGTCAAGGAGGTATTGGTCAAGATATATTCATCTTACAGTATTAGTTCACACAAGTATACTTAACAGTTTACTGCTAGTGTTTATAGAAAATTAATCAAAATTACTTCCTAAAAATAGAAGGGCCACTATTATTTAAGTTGAAAAAGCAACTAGTCATTATTTTCCAGCTTGTCGACTCTCAAAGTGGCTTAGTTCAGATTATATACTTGCATTTGGATAGACCTACCCTCCTATAGTTGTGTTCACCAATCTTCAGTTTCATTTTGGATCTGCTAAGACAACTTCTCCATGTATATATTCATTGATGGGAATAGTAGCTTCTACTTGTTAAGTGTTCACCTGATATGTTTAAGGTAGAGCAGGGCTAGATTGCACATCTCTCTCTCTCTCTCAATTGAATACTCACAACCCTCTCCTAGATCTCAATGGAGTCCACTCTTTAGACTTGCAATAGCTGAGGATAGTTCTCACCTTTTTGCCCCTGGTTGCCCTGGCCCTAAAAGGCTATTGTTGGTCATTGACAGTTTCTTAGAAAGAGGTATGTGGTTAATTTGTCATGTAGTGTGAAGGGTATGCAAGATAAAGATATATATCCATTTTAAATGCAAGCATTGAAAAGAATGAATGATTTGGAATGGGGTTTGTTGAAGGACAAAAGCGGTAGATGTCTAGAAAAAAAAGGAAAAGAAGAGAAACAAGAGGCATCAGTCAATGATATGCATGATGATCTTGCTGATATTGAAGCTACCCTAATGGGGATTAATTAAGAATGACAAAAAATGCCATGTATGAACTTCTAAAGGGCTATGACTAATATAAAAGTAACTACCTGGTGCTTTTTTTGTTGTCCATCGGCAAATCACAAAGCAGTAGCTCAAAGCTTAAGTAGAAATTCTTTACCAAAGACTGAAACACGGTCAAAATAATTATAGAGAAACTACATATATCATCATCTTCAAAGAACACCAAGTATAGATCATTTCTAAGGCATAAGCATTTCAGTTAGAAGTTAGTCAAGGATAACCAAATGGATAGTCAAGCTAAATCTAATATAGGGCATATCAAACTATCTCAAGACAGGGATATAAGTTGATTATTGCGTACAATATGCATATATAAGGTGTTTAAGAACTGTCAAATATGTGACATCATGTGCTCATGTTTAATAAGTGTTGTAGAGTTTGCAAAAGAGATAGAATGGGGGCTTACTCATGGTGTAAGATTGTCTTTGGTGACTTTCAATCTCCCACCCCAGGCACTCTAGGAAATCTCATTTTCTTGAGTATCTTAACTACGTCAAAGTTCCTGCGAAGTTCATCACCCTCTTTCTAGCCAGACGTTAAGTGGCAACAAACAAAGAAAAATGTTGTTTGGTGGAATGCAATACTGATAGAAATAGAGCTTGACACAAAAAAATGTATTTTAGTTTGGTTCTTCACATTAAAGTTCTTTGGTAAAATGAAAAGAGGATAATAGAAGTAATTAAGGACTATTATTCATTATATATTGTTAAAGAACTTTAAAGTAGATGCTAAACAAGTCAAAAAGAAAGGACTCAATTATACATGCTTGGACATATGACTAATATTACACGTCTACTAATAATTACAGTGATAATCCAAGAATTACTATAAAACAACACTACCTTTTATCATTAAATGCATGAAATGATTACAAAAGAAAGAATCTTCAAAGACATACATTGAGTGTTTTTATGGCTTCATCATAGGCATGCAATTCCTTCATTGTAGAGATTGGCAAACTCTGAATTGAATATAGGCTAGCACATATATAAGACAATCATACCATGAACATATCCAGAGCTGATAAAAAATAGAGCCAGAGCTGATAAATAATGTGATATTGATGGCCATCACCATAGCCATTGTACTTGGACAATCAACACAGAGAAATGCTATCAAAATCTAACAAAAAGTTACTATGTGAGTCTGTGACTATAAATAATGTATATGCCTAGATCATCTTTAGTGCATTATGTACCTAGATCATCTATAGTGCATTTACGCACAATCTGGCCTTCAACATGCATCAAGTGGTTACTAGTAGGTGGATCCTTTACTTCCTTCTATGGTTCTATCTAAGGTTGTACACCACTGGATCACCAATCAAGGAAGAAAAAAAAACACTCTGTCGTATTAAATGGACCAGATGGTCCAGATCTGTTCCATGATATGGCAAAGACTATGAGATTTTTGTAAATGGGCACCGCATGGTCCATTTAACACGATAGAGTGTGTATTTTATTATCCTTGATTGGTGATTCCATGATATGGAAAAACTATTATATCATTGTCCACAAAGAAACTATGCACACCACTGGATATAACCACAACCTTGATTTGACCCTATTTGCAGATGGAGCCAGAGAAGACCTTGTAACCTAGATTCTTTGTAATAGGGATGTAATCACCAATGAGTGCAGATTGATCAATGTTTAGTGGGTCACCCTGTAGAAGATCAGCATCAGTAGGGACGATGTCACCTAACTTTATGTTGATGATATCTCCACGGACAAGGATTGTTACCTCCTCACTTCATCGACCATCTATGAGAACCCTGGTCTTTGGTACAAGATCAGGCATGGATGCATCGTCTGCATTTCATAGGTTTTTTAACTAATATAACTTACAGTGGATTTGATGACCCACAAGACAATGATACTAACAAAGTCCTTGCAATATAGAGCCCTTCCATCTCCCTTGGCCAAGGTTAAAACCATGATAGCAGCCTTTCTAATGGATAGCAAGCTCCTCCAAGAATAATTTGTTCTGCATCTTCGTCTTCATCAACCTTTTTCTTTGAAGTTTCATCTTCATCAACATGATCAGATGAACATACAACAAAACATTAATTATAACTTATGGTTTCATCTGAATATTGTAGTCTGAATGAGCAATTCACAACTGACAAGAATCAACCAAAATTTCTAGAGGAGAAACTATGACAAATGACTTGATTATTTATCACGTGTGACATTTGAATCACTATGAATTGATTCAACTGGTGCTTTATCATGCATGAAATTCGAGAAATAAAGTTTTATGATTATTTAGAATCTAAATATGATTTTATGGAGTAATTCTTACTTCTTCTATTGATATCAGTTTGTTATTATAAATTTATGACTTGTGGCATGTGGGGTATGTTTTGGTCGTGGATCTAATCTTGATCTGTGGTCTTGCTGCTTTATCAGTGATGTTAACAAAGTAGTAGCATTTTTTGAGTCTGATTCTTTGGGAGTTGCATGGCTAACATGCTTTCAAACAATATATACCAAAAGATACTGTCAGTTCCTTGCATCCTAGAGATTAAGAAATGAGGACCTTTTTCACTGATATATACTGTAAATTTTTATATATTGTCGGTTGTCCAGTTTGTTATAAGCTCATATAGCATAACACCTAACAACCCGTAAAGGACACTGAATGTGCATCTGTAAACCTTGCAACCACTCAGTCTGTTGGTCTCCTCGCCAACAAAATAATATACTAGCATTTGTATGGATGGAGTGCTTCTAGGTTACATCACAAAGTATGTAATGGGCAATATCTAACCACCAAAAATTCAGATCTTACAGGTTTGCAGTAAGAAATTTTAATGAAAGAAAGTAGATCCCAACCTAGAATCATATAATTTCAACTGACTGCCATGCTTCAAATGACCTACACCATGATATAATAATAAAGTTGTAGATGCATATGTTTATTGTTTCCAAAGAACAAGCATTATGAATAGAACTTATTATACCTACACACAAAAACCCAACCCATGTCTTATTAGGCCGCACAATACCATGGATGGAACTGTCTGGTTTTCCATCCATTGTCCTACTATTTCTCATGTGGGTTTGGAAGATCCATGGGAACAAATGGTAATGATATGTAATGCTAAGCTCTACAATTAACAACTAGATTAACATTATTTGTATCAACATAATATTGTTGGTAGATTCACATGGGTACATGCTATTTCAACACATTTTAACTTTATCAAATGAGCATCCACTGCAATGTGAAGTAAGTTGTATCAATATTCAGTTTCTTAGCAAAATCATAATATGTATTTTTTATGGGAAGAAAACATACAAGTTTCTCACTTAGCTCTGTCATCTACTTGAATATATGCAGGGCCTAAACCCGATCATATTGTCTTTTCACCTATTCTTACTGAACTTGTTCAACCAACAGCTCACAAGGGACAATAGTTCGCAAATGGCATATGAAGTTTATTACATATCAAGTCAGAAAACTGAATAAATTGGAAACGAAAGACAAAATAACAATAGCTTAGCCTCACCACTAAAAGGCATTAGTGTTATTGGTCACATTAAGCTCAGTCCTAAAATTATCACTGCATCAAGAAATTTGCAGGTTGCCTGCAAATGTGATAAGAAATGAAATACTTATGATGTAAGTAGAGGGGTATTTGAAAGAAAATAAAGAATCTAATTTATATTACGAATGTACTAGTAATAAGAAATATTTTCCACCAGCACCTACCAGTTACATATGATTGCTGCATATATGGTCGGGGAACAAATTTTACTTCCCGATCTTGATGTGGCAGTTATGAGGTCATACATAATAGAGCAGAGCATGTAGTGTGTGTGTGTTGTTTTGCTTTGAAAGAGCCTTGCGAATGGTGACTATTTCTTTACGACATTGTTAGCATAAAAGTGCAAATACGAATTGAATAATATTGATATAGAATCTACACGATTTAGATGTCGTGAAACTGAAGGAAGAGTAGTAGTATAATATTTAGCTATTTGCTGTAGCGGAAACTTTGTTATGAACAAAGAAGCAAACTTCAAGGTAGGGCGAGAGGTCCAACAGATAAACAAGGATAGTATGAAGCCCCACTTTCATCTCGCCACCACCATGGATAAACCTGCTTGTTTATATTTTCCTCACCCAGCTCACCATGGATTGTTGTCCTCTCCATTACAGAAGTAACTCCTAAAGATTCCGGCACAAGTAATTGGGGAACTGAAGCGACGAATGGACGGAGTGGAGAAGGCATTTCAGGGGCAATGAGGTTGCACATGCAGAGGAGGTAAGGGAATAGGGTGATCAGAGTGAAGAGAATGCCAGAGTGAATGGTTTGTATGGGCAGAGGGTGGTGAAAAGCTTCTTCCGTGAGTGTGGCACTTGTGACGGAGGAGAAGGGAGGCGGGGGCTAGGAAAGAAGCCAGGCATGTGGGGCAGGTACGAATTTGTGCAAATGAAAATCTAAGCGGGATTGGGTGTATGGTTTGCACTTTCGCGGGATGGTAAAAATTTGGACGGGAATCCAAACTATGGCTACATTATTTCTGGATACATTTTCAATAAATTGTAAACAAATATCATAATTAACTACATATACAACAAATGTATAGAAATTATGTGTAGTTAATTTATGTTTTTCTCGTAGTGTTGATTAGGTTACATCAACCCTTCAATCAAGTACATACAATTATGATTAACATAATGTACCAAGTCATTGTTCATATAGGCAATTAGGGTTTATCCCTTAATTGGCACTAATCACTTAGGTACTATTAGGGTTTCAACCTTTGTACCTTCATTGATTATCATTACTAATCATCATTGGATGAATGGATCATTCATCATCTTAATTCTCAAGAGATTCAATTACATTGGACCTCCATTACATAAGGTATCCAATTGAATTGACCAATTGAATCTTCAATTACAATAGGTGTCCAAGTGGATTAACCAATTGAGTCCTCAATTAATTTTGACTACTTGAGCCCCAAACGGTCTTGGTCTTTCAAAGTACAACGGTTTGAAACTGTTTGGTAAAGGTGGTCACTTGAAACTGTTTGCTAAAGCAAGTACTTGAAACCATTTGCTAAAGCACTCTTAAGATTGATTGGGCCTCAAACGGTTTGGGATCGTTTGGTCCCAAACGGTCTTGAGACCGTTTGGTCCAAACCTCCTCAAAACCGCATGGACCAAAGATGGTCTCAACCTATCAAGTCGATTTGGGATTCTCAATGTTGATTCCTTCAATCATTGAATTCATGTAACCAATCTTCAATTAGACCCATAACCATACTTCAATTGAGTTAATTAGGTCATCCTTCAACTGATTTGACCCTCAATTAACCCTCAATTGATCATCAATTAGGGTTTGAATCAATTGGATTAGGGTTTGGAATCGATGATCCTTCAACATTAACCAATGTGAAACTAGTTACTTTAAAACTATTGGACCATCATCCAAATTGGGCATGACCTTACCCCAAACGGTCTTGAGGTCATTTGGATGACCTCCAAATAGTCTTGAGACCGTTTGCCCTTGTCAATATCAAAATCCAAGTCAATCAATCAAAGTTTGGATCATTGGATTGATCAACAAGTCAGCATTTGATTGCACTTCAACTTAGTACCTTTAGATTTTCAAACACCTAACCATAGTCAACCCTAGACCTCCAAATGGTCTTGAGACCGTTTTCCCATCATATCATCATCAACCATGTCATTCAATTAGGGTTTGGATCCTAGGATTGGTCACCAAATCAGCAATTGATTGTACATCAACTTAATATCTTTGGACCTTCAATTGCTCAACCATACTTAACCCTAGACCTACAAACGGTCTTGGGTGATCACCAAACGGTCTTGAGACCGTTTGGGTGATCCCCAAATGGTCTTGAAACCGTTTGGGTCAATCAACACAAAACATCATCTCAATCACTTGCAAAATCAGCACTTAGCCGATTAGGGTTCATGCCATATCTTTGGGTCTTCAAACACTTAACCATAATCAACCCTAGACCTCCAAATGTTCTTGGGTGACCCCCAAATGGTCTTGAGACTGTTTGGGTGATCCCCAAACGGTTTTAAAACCGTTTGGGTCAATCAACCCAAAACATCATCTCAATCACTTGCAAAATCAGTACTTAGCCGATTAGGGTTCATACCATATCTTTAGGTCTTCAAACACTTAACCATAATCAACCCTAGACCTCCAAACGGTCTTGGGTGACACCCAAATGGTCTTGAGACCGTTTGGGTGATCCCCAAACAGTTTTGAAGCCGTTTGGGTCAATCAACCCAAGTTTCAAACTCAATCACTTATGAAATCAACACTCAACCCGATTAGGGTTTAGGTGATTGATGGACCTTCAACTCATGAACCAATTGGAGTTAATCAATAATAATAGGTGGGTCATTAACCTATATCATTATGAACAAGTCCCCAAACAGTTAACCCTGGTCAACATCACCAAACAATCTTAAACCGTTTTCTTCTATGCGGTTTAGTGAAACCGTTTCATTCCAAACGGTTTGAAACCGTTTGTCCAAAACACAAACCGTTTGGACATTTGATTGAAACCGTTTGGTCTAGATATTTGGGGAGGTGTGTGCTTATGATGATGTGATCATCATCAAGCTCTAGACCCATGAAACCTGCTGTGATTTCCATAGAAATTGCATCAATCAACCAAATCAATAATTGTAAATAGAGAAATGATCATTATTTGATGGGGAATTGAATGCAATAACAAAGTTAGGGTTTCAAGTTATAAAACCAGCCTCCAATTGAGCTCCAAAGCTCCAATATCACGGAAACAATGGTGTATGAAGCTTTTGCAACTCTCCCTAGGCTCGTCCTCAAGCTTTTGGTTGAAAAGATTAGCTAGGGTTGAAGAGGAGATCGAAATAAGAATAAATCCATAATTTATTTTCAATTTCCACCATGGAATTAAGGTGAAATGGATCAAGAACCTTACCAACAGGTTGGGGGTCGTCCTCCTGACCCTCCCAAGCTCCCTTGGTCGTTTCCCAAGCAAGGAGAAGAAGTGGGGTCGAAAAAGCCTTTCATTTGGCTTGTAAAAGGTCTTTTTATAAAAATTTCAATGAGAGAGAATATGCTTTGTAAAAATCCATTTAATCCCAAAAATATGGCCGCCTCTTCCCCCTCATATTCCTTAGGAATGAGGCTATCTTGTTTGCCTCTTATTCCTCTCAATTATCCATGATTTAAAGAAAAGCAAATCAAGCCCTTAAATCATATAATATTAATATTCATATGTGAGTGGATATTTCTTTTTCTTTTAAAATTGTGAGTGAATTATCCATTCCCTTGGATATTTTCGTGGTCCTTGCAAGGCTCAAGGATTTCCATGCACATCTGAATTCAACCATTTTAATTTTGGTTGAAGGCCCTTTAATTAATACATTTATTTTTGCCCTAAATCGAATTAGGGTTTCAATTAGGATTAAATCTTGATTATTTTAATATCAAGATTCTCTCTCCTCCAACTTAATTCAATTGAGGCGCCCCTTTCATTTTCTTTGCTCTACATGGTGTCAAGAAACATTAGGGACCTTATTGAAGTGGTAATTTGCATATTGAACCCTAGGTTTTGGGTAAATTGTACTTTACACCAAAACTAGGTTTTAATGCACAAACATTGCTTTATCAGCTTTTCCTTGGTACTCAGGCTACCACAAGCCATACCTCTACATCATATTCATTCTCATGATGCTTCAACATATGAGGAACATCTTATCATGCAACATTTGTAATTAACCCCTCAACTTGGGTAATTTGCACTTTAGTCCAAAATAAGCAAACATTGCTTCAACATTGTTCAAACAGGACAAAAATTGAAACATAAGTTTCTCAAGAGCCCTAATTACTTTTCACAAGATAAGATTAAGCATATAATCATCTTTCTTAATTAAAACACCTAGGGTTAAGTATAACCCATGTCAGGAATGTTACAAATACGTTGTCTGCAAGAACAAATGTTGCGAGCATGCACACCAGGGGGCAAAATCTGAGAGCCAGGATGAAGGGAAGGATGGGGTCAATAACATTGTTCTTAATATACCATTGTTATTTGATTGGACAAAAGACTACATCAAACAACAACCTCAGCCGCTGCAGGATGACTGCCCCGTATCATAGGACGAGTACGATGAGGCCCTAAAGTGGTCCAATTGGGAATGTCCTACGTTGGAGCAAGAACAATCATCCTCCACACCCAAGACTGGCCAATGTAGTGGTTGGTCACCATCTTAGCATGTGTGTATGGGTGTGCTGTACGCCCAGGGCACGTCGTTCCTTTTTTGTCCGCTATCCGTTGGTTCTTCACGCAGTTGCCTGGGACCAAAATATGTTCTCATCAGCTTTTTTTGGCCGTTGTTTAAGTTCTAATGAAAACGTTAACATCTATTATCTATCATATCTTTTATTATGGAACAATTATGGCAATTTTAATAACACTATCATTCAAATGATGTTTGGTCTACTTTATGAACAATTATGTGTAACTGTCATAACGACATTTTCTTTCACAAACTGTTCTGCTACTTGTGCGTGACTAATGTTTTATTATGCCAATTACAATTATCTTGTCATTTACCAATTACTAGAGCGAATATGCACAACTATATACATATATACAAAATTAGCATGCCATGCAAGACATTTGGGCTGATTGGGTCTGGAAATATTTCCATCCTATGAAGTTTAAATTCCATGCTTGGAAGCTGTTCTCTGAATGTTTACCTACGATGGATGTGCTCAGAAGTCGTGGGGTTACTCTTGTCTCCTTCTATTTTCTGTGTAGGAAGTGTGGTGAAGATTCGAAGCACTTGTTCTTTGAATGTGAGTTTGCTTCAAGTCTGTGGAAAAGTGCCGTGACTGACAAATTTATATCAAAGATCCCTTTGAAGCTGGGTGACCTGATTCTCTGGAATAACAGAGTCAATAAAGGTGCTTGTCTCACGATTTTATACCATATCTGGACCTGAAGGAATAGGGTGATTTTTGAGGACCAGATTCCTGAGTTTTCTGTTTGTTGGAGATATATACATATGGACATTGGTTCCTTGTATAGCTTATAGTTTTTGTCTTTTTTTGTTTAGTCCATTCTCATTATTTCTTTGTTCTTTTTTCAGTTGAGGCCGGTTGGGCCTTAACTGTTGGACTGTACTCGGATGTGGCGTAGGGCCCATCCCTTATTCTTTTGAATATATCAATAAAAAGGGGCACCAAGCGAGTAAAAAAAACATACCATGCAAGACAATTGTAAAGTTATACATCATTAAAATAAATATATAAAATGAGCAAACTCATCTAATATTCATTTCAATAAACAATACACAACATCAACCACATTATCTATGTAATTATTTTTTTAGTAAATTTTATACTTGTATTGCACTAGCATCACAACTTCACGTAGTTTTACGTTGTTAAAACAAAATAACCATATTCTGACTAGATTGCTAAATAAAATCAGACTGAATTCAAACTGGTAGCTAAACAGAGTCAAACTGAAACTAGACTCAAACCAAACCAGTTGACCAAAATCGATCTGAGTTTCCAAAGAGAATCAGATTGGACGACACCAATCTAGATCTACTAACTAACCCCATCCAGTCCAATCCAGACTATAGAATCCCAGTTCCGAACCAAACATGGGCTAAAGCTTCGGCTTCAAGTTACCTGAAATCAAACCATTGACGTTGTGTTCCTATTGGTGTTTTCTTTTTCCTGTTTTAAAACCCATTCTTTTAGTTGCAACAACTACATATTATAGTTAGAATTTAGTTTGTGTAAACCAAACCTCACCTCGTCACCGAGGAGCAAAATAGCGGCAGCTAACACCCCCAATTCATTTTCGATTCCGAAAATCCCCCTTGTTCCTTACTTCTACTCCAGCCTCGTCGAACCCTAGGGCCAAGGCCTGTCGTGTATCTCCAGATCCCATGGACCGGCCATGGCGATTCGGCGCTCCGTCAGGCGAGGTCTATCCGCCCCCTGGGATTGCTCCATGCAGTCCGTACGGCTTCCCCGGCGACGATCCTCGTAGGTACCACCTCCACCCGCATCTTCCCCCACCGCACGACACCTTCAGCTACCCGGATCCGAGGACGACGCAGTTTGCTGCGCGTGCTCCTCTCCCGCGTCTCGAAAGCGCCCCGCCGTTCATCCCGTCATGGCAGCAGCCACCTTTCCACGACGACGTGCTTGAAGGCGGTGGCTTCTTTAAGAGGGCGAGGGTGGGGGATATTGAAGTTCCCTTCGATCATGCGTCTAGCAGTCGGGCATCTATGGAGGAAGCGCGAAGGTTGAATCTGATACGCAGCCATGGGCAGCAATGGCCAGGCGATGGTAGCGGCGCAGGTGCTACTGTCCTTCAACCGGGGCACTACCGTGGAGATGTTGGAACATTCCATCACATTTTTCATAATGACTCCCAACGGCATCTAGACTTAGAGTTCGAGTCAATCAGCTTCAGGAAAAGGCCGTTTTCGGAGCTGGGTTCCCAGTTCTTGTCCGGAGGTCAGGAAGGCTTTCGGAAGGAAGCGGTGGCAACCCCTCCTCGTGAATTAGGCAGGTTGTACTTTCAAAAAAGTAGTGAGGTTGGACGGACAGAGTGGCAAAGGCCAAACAACAATTTTAACGCCTTTCAGGATTCGGAGTACATACACGCTACCGAAGGTCATGCAAACCTCCCACTTAAGTCTTCAAGCAGCCAAGGATACCAGGAAGAAATGCCAAGAGCCGAGAATCATCACCAGCACTGGGTTGATGGTTATATGCAAGCATATTCTGGAAACCGGATCATGAGTAGCTTGCACCCCGAAATTTCCAATGGGAACCATAATGTGCACGAAGCCCAGAGAAAACAGTTTCCTGCTGAACGTTTTCCCCCTGGGAAGTCACATTTTGCTGCTGATAACTATCATATGGATGCACATCCCACTTCAACATCCGAAGGTTTTGAACCAAGATGTTATAATCCGTCTCAGTTAAGCAAGTATAAACTTAGTGGTCCTTATAGCAATGAGATTCACGGACACCCCGAGCCTCTTGAAACTGCCGCCACTGAAATGGACAGTCTGAGCTACTTGGGGAGTCGGCAGAGCATTGAGGCAAGCCGTCCAGTAACTGATGCACCACATGCTAACCGGAATTATCCTCCTCCACCACTACAACGTTTTCCCTCTCCTCCACCCGAGCCTTCTTTCTCTCATTTTCGAGATTCCACTTCCACGACAAGACCGATGATTCTTCCACATTCTAATTCAGCCAATCTATCACCACCTAGACCAACTTGTGAGGCAAATATAGACGGAAGATCCTCTTCAAGAGCTTTTCTGCGGGATATCCCATCCTCTCATCAACCGTCAGGTTTTGAATCCAAGGTACAACTCTTCATCTAGTATTGTTCATTGATGAACTTTGTGACGGATCTCTAGTAATCTTTAGATACATGAACATAAAATAGGATTGATGAGTATACCGAAAATGATTGTTTTGTGACACCATCCTTCAATCCTGAAATGTTTTCAAATACCAGTCTGTCATTTAAAACGATAGGATGACAAAATCAGTGCTGGAAGACATCTGTTTGTGTTTGCTTTTATTATAACAAAGATAGTAATCGTGGTTTTTCCTCTTATTAGTAAGCTGAGGGTCTGATTCTAGTTGAACCTACCCTGTGTGTATCGGAAAGGGTGCCAACCCTAAAATGAAATTGACACAACAAACAATCACAACCTCCATCGTCACTCACATGTATCAAACAGATTGTCCTTGGTCTGGCATTCCTCTCACTGCGCATCTGCTGCTAGTGGGTGGCTGCGTTGGAGATTAGGTTGCTGTAGGGTGTAGGCATCTCTAACAAGAAATAAAAGTCTCTTGCCTGTGACTCAATAATGTTACTGTATATTGAGTGCTATACTGTAATGAAAAATTGTTATACATACGATTGGTTACATGACACTGTATGTTTACTATAATTATTTTAACATGTAGTTAGTTGGTTACTATTTGATATATGATGTCTTCTTTTTTATATTACAGGCGCACAAAACACCGAGACCCCATTTTGAGGAAGTTGCTCCTGTTCAATCTAAGCAATTTCAAGAGCCGAAACTTACAATCGTTGATGCTTCTCATCTCTTCAAAAAGCCACATCGAAATACTCGTCCAGACCGCATTGTAATTATACTTCGAGGTCTTCCAGGTACATTTTGTTAGTGGCTATGGTAAAATAGGATGCAGATATATGATTTTGTCAAAGAGAGCTTTGACTTTGTGTGAAGGTGTAACTGTTTGAATGATGTTGGTATTACTTGCATCAATTCCAAAGGAGTGGTTTTATTTCCTGCTCATTTACGATTTAACTAGTTATCTTAGATAAAAATACCCAATATCTAGTTTTTAAGCATTGAGCATAGTTTCTAAGTTTCTTCTGACAATCTCGTTCTTAAGTTGAAAGTTCCATTTCACAGGGTTTCAAAAGTTGCATATGAATATGCACATAGTAAACAAGTTTCATCTCTACTAAACGTTTGCATGACAAGTTGACTCACAACAACCTGATGGAAGAATATGTTCTATTTGATGTCCTTTTGGATAAAAACTGTCTCATTTCTTATATTGAAGTGATTTTTATTTTTGGCCTGATTATGTTGTATCAAGTAACCCAGAAAACTAAACAACTCGATTCCTTTTCATAATGTACACTGTGGCTCAAAACTGGTTACAAGTTTGTAGCTCAAGTTCCTTTGACTTCCTTACCCTTTTATAAGTACTAGCAGAAGGCATGGTTGTATAGGTGGCCAGGTGACCAGGCATTTCATATGGACGCCTAGGCAGCCTAGGTGCCCGGATGGAGGCCCAAGCGTTTCCCGACATTTTATATCTATTTATCTATATATATATGTATATGTTAATATATATATATATATATATATATCAAATTGCATATATAATAAAAATAGTAAATTCAAAAACCTGAATTTGTAGTACTTTTTAAGGAGATATTTGCCATTTTCCTTTATTGGGCCTTTGTAAAGCCGATTTGAGTTAATCACAAATTGATTACTCATAAATCAGAAATCGGAAGTGTTAACTGTATTTGTATTTGTATTTCTATTCAGGAGGCAGTACATTTATAAAACAAAACAGTAGATTAATAAAGTCAAATAGTAGACAAATTAAAACAGTACATTTTTTTTTTGATGACCGAGAGAATCCACTCCGGGCGATGCCGACACGGTAAACTCTCGAGGCATCAAAGAGTGTGGTCCGGTCACCCCCCTCCTGCGCCTAATCAGTGTGGTTTTCCGTTCACAAAGTACCTTCGATGAGGTTCGAACTCGGGTCCTTCATTGGGACTTACCGAGCTCTTACCACCCCGCCCTACTATGGCTGGACCAGCAAATATATAAATAAAAAAGTACATTAATACTAATCAGTAGATAAATAAATAAAAAAGTAGATAATAAATACAACTCAGTAGATAAGTAAATACTAACCAGAAGATAAATAAACACAAATCAATAGATAAGTAAATATGAATCAGTAGATAAAAAATTTCAAAACATTAGATAAGTAAATACAAATCAGTATATAAATAAATACAAAGCTTAGATAAATAAATACAAATCAGTAGATAAAAAATTCAAAGTGTTAGATAAATAAACTCAAAGCATTAGATAAATAAACTCAAAGCATTAGATAAACAAATACAAAACATTAGATAAAAAAAGTACAACTCAGCTGATAAACAAATATAAATCAGTAGATGATTAAATAATTTGAAAAAGTAGAACAAATACAAAGCCCTAAATTTAAATAATGTGATGACAAAAAAATCAGTAGATGAACAAATAAGTAGATAAGTAAATAGAAATCAGTAGATACATAAATACGAATAGGTAGATACATATATTCAAATCAGTAGATAAGTAACTACAAATCAGTAGATACATAAATACAGATTAGTAGATAAGTGAGTTCAAATCAGTAGATAAGTAAATACAAATCAGTAGATAAGAAAATACAAATCAGTAGATACATAAATTCAAATCTGTAGATAAGTAAATTCAAACCAGTAGATAAGTAAATACAAATCAGTAGATAAGTGAATCCAAATCAATACTAAATACAACTCAGTAAATAAGTAAATACAAATCAGTGGATAAGTAAATACAAATCAGTAGAAAAGTAAATACTAATAAGTAATCAGTTAATAAAAATCAGTAGAATTAAAAGCTTAGTTACGTGTATTACTTCTGGGCACCCAGATTGGGGCTGGGCTTGGGCCGCCTGGGCGCCCACATGTACAACACAGGCAGAGGGGCCTGCTAAGCTTGTGAGACCATGTTGTCAAGGCGTCTAGGCAGTGGGTTTAAGCTAAGGGGCGCTAGCCCGCCTAGGCGCCTAAGCTTTTCTGGGCTTTCTTTTACTTCTTATCAGTGACATATTTAAATGTTGTACACATGATACTATATGTAATAATGTATTTTTTATTCGTTATATGTTATTATAAATCTAATTTGAAGAGAATCAGGGGCAAGGGAATTAATAGGAAGAAAAAGAAACAACACTAAGAGGAAGATAAGTAGGAATTGGAGAGAGAAAATGGGATAAAATGAAACATGCAAATGGTAGGAGTTGTGCAGGAAGAAGTTGTTATAAGACAAACACAAGGGCAGTAAAGGGAGATCGAAAGAGGTGGAAGAATTCAACAAAACAAAATAAAAATAACAGTAACAGGTGCAGAAATAAAAAAATATAGAGGAAGGAAGTATAGGACAGTGAAGATAAATGGAAACATGCAAACAACAGCTGTGAGAGATGTAGGAAGAAGAAATCAGAAAAAGAAGAATAAATATATGCAAACAGTAGTAGATTTGGTAGTCGAAGATATAGGACAAATTTGAAATAAGACATGCACATACACACATAGTAGGAGGAGGATTTATAGGAGGAACAACTCACAAAAAAAAACACAGCAGCAGTAGGATTCAGGAATAAAATGCAGGGGAAAGGCTAAAAAAAGGAAAGAAAAAGAAGCAAGAACAATAGACATGAGGAAGTAGAATTTTTTTAACAAACAACACCATGAGGACTTACCAAATATGGCCAATATCAGACATAATTTTCCCAAACCGGACCTGTTTTCCCCCCAGATCAGACCTGATTTGCCAAAATTTGACCTGATTCGGCCTCAATCAACCTATTTCATACATAAAATGACTCATGGTGATCTATTTTGATAAAATCTAGACTCGGTTCATGCTAATTCAGCCAGCTAATGACTTAATTTGGGCCTAAAAAGCCTTAGACACCCACTTAATGCACTTAATAGGCTGAGCACATTGCCTAGCGCCTAGGCGGGCGCCTTGATAATAGTAGCAAACAAATGAAAGTATTGTATTTACCATGGAACTAAACTTCGGCGAAGTTTCGCCGAAACTTCGAACTTCGAGCCTAGGCGACGTTAAATCCTCAATACTTCGGCTTCGTCTAAACTTCGGGGCGAAGTTTCCCTGATTTCGTCGAAGTTGGTTTTTTTGTATGTATTTTCGTCTCAACTTCTCCGAAGTTGTCGAAGTTTCCTCGAAGTTGGGGTGAAATTGAGACGACCCAGAACATTAATTCTAACTAGTGCACGAACGGCCTTATAATACATAAGTGTTGCCTCCAACCCTCTTCACAACTTCTAATATCAACTCCTATGTTTGTTGCTGCCACTCTTTCCTAGAGAGGGTCTTGTAACTACTTTTTGGTTGTATATTTGTATATAATACATATGTTCAACACTTGAACTGTATTAGTATGTGTATTGCTGTTTGACCATTGCAGGCACACATCATATTATCAACCTACTTAGGGCTAAAGACTCATGAATCGTGTATTTTTGTTAAATTAGCAATTATAAGAGAGAGGTATAACATAATTAGAAGTTTTCAATCGAAGTTTCCTTCAAATTCACATCATTTTCTTCAAAAATTGGCATCGAAGTTTGTTGAATTTGCGTCTAAACTTCCTGGAAACTTCCTCGAAGTTTCCACAAACTTCCACTTCCACACCTGGCGAAGTCGACACAAAGTCGAAGTCCTGCATAATGGTATTTACTATATAACATAAACAGCTATAAATGGCAATTATGTAACACATATATGGAATTTTTATATTTAACACTACAAATTGAAACTTAAAATTTAGAAAAATACACTGTTGGATTACAAAAGAGTGAAAGACCAAATATAATTTATTATAAAGAATATTACTTAATAGGCAGGCGCCTTAATAACTAAGTGTGAGACACAGTTGAGTTATGATATTGCAGCAAGTAGTAGCAAATAAATGAAAGTATTGTATATAATATATAACATAAACAGTTATAAATGGCAATTATGTAACACATACATGGACTTTTTATATTTAACACCACGAATTGAAACTTAAAATTTAGAAATATACAATGTTGGCATTACAAAAGACTAAATATAATTTATTATAAAGAATATTACTTGCTGATAAATAAGCGAGAAAAATATGGAGCAAAGCCGCTTGATTAGTAGGCTTGGTGACAAAACATTGCCAACAATTTAAAAACCTAGAGCAATTGGCTAGACGAATTGGCTGGAGAGTGGTTACCACATAAAAGAAAAAAAACATATACAACAGACGAAAAACCCAAAGTAAGCAACTCGATAAGCGAGCTTGGAGAGGAAACAAGAATGGGGCTTGCAACTAATTATTAACGGGCAAGATGCTCAGACTCCTATAACATTAGCTAGCAAACCCAAAATCTAGAAAAATGAAGGAAGAAACTCGGTTCTCAGAAAAGTAAAAGCAATATCTAAAGCAACTTAGAACAAACAACTTAATTAATATGCTGATAGTAAAAAAACAACCGAGATGCAGTTGCTTGTGGTATCTCTCTCGTTGCCTCCATTTATTGGCTACTCCCAAAGCGGTAGGAAAAGCCACTACCAAATGTGAGAAGCAAACAACCAAACATTAGATCTAGCAGACAATGAATCAATTGAAAAAGCAGTATGCTCACTCCTTTTTCATAGGGTAGTAAGATATATAAAAGAAATGTTCCTGAGTTCCATCTGTCAAAGAGCGGATAATGAGTTTATGGCTAAGGAAATGCCCCATGACATCCTATTTTGTTTCTTTATTTACAAGTGTAAAGCTCTTAGTGCCGTCTTATGTAGTAAAAAGCCATGCTGACTAACATGATGTAGGGATTCTACATCAAGATTCACAATAAACCAAATCACAAATAAGTTGTCCTACTCGGGCTCTAAGGAATGCACTAGAGTTTATGGAACATGCTTTCTTCTTAAAAGACCACTTAGAACTACTATTCCAGACCTAACAGAAACATAAGTGAATTGCAATTTTCTGTAGCAGATAGTATGCTCCTCATGTTAGTATGTGGTATTTTGTAAATCCGTTGCTTGTAGTTGTCAAGGTGTGTCTAGGTATCCACCAATTTTGGTTGAACGCCCAAGGAGCGCAACTGACTTGTCTCAATAGGCACTCCTTGGGGAATTTCCCTTCTTTTCAGTTAAGGCTCTTATTGGTTTGGTGCAAGTCAATAAGTTCTGTGGAACTCATTTTCTGGGAACTCTAATTCAATTACCGGAACTTAAGTTCCATTCACTTCCATGTGATTGGTTTGTTGTAGCTGTAAATATGAAAATCATTAAAAATATTGTTAAGTTTACTATGTAATATAAATAAGGATGGCAAAGACATAAAAAAATCATATCCGTGAAAAATCATAATATTTTAAAACATAATAACCTCAACAAATGGTTATGTTGCATATGTTGCTCCTCTAAAAAATATTTTATCATGGTACAGTTATAATCTTAACTAAAATATTATGATTAAAGCACATCACAATATTTTTATTTCGCTTTGTATTTACAAATTATTGTAATAATATCCACATTTCATGTACTTGTAAATACAAGTTTTCTTTCGTCATTGTTTAACGTAATGTAGAACATTAATTTTTACATTATTTTCTTAGAACATAAGTATTTTCTTTTGGTCAAGTTATTATTAATTTGTGTATCCTTGATGATAGTTTGATTTTAGTTGTCCCTCATGCACATATATCTTGCATGCCATCAAGGTGTGGCTTGCTGTTCCTAAATATTTGCAATGGTTTCTCACTGTGCACATGCTATAAACTATAAAGTGTTTGCATGTCCTAACCTAGGAAGCATGGACACGGACACGGACACGGATTTAGACACGGACACAGACACGGACACGGGACACGTCAATTTGCAAAAATATAGGACACGGACACGACACTGGACACGGCAAGTATATGTATATATAGATATTTGTATAATATATTATGACATATAATGTGTAATATGCCATGTGTATTAACACAAAATGATCTGCATAGATTATCCGCATGGGCAATCACCATGAAATCCAACAAGCAATCGACATATAACATTATATTTACAAGTCACAATATGGATTAGTTCACAACAAACATTACGATGCTTGATTATATGATATTGTTGTAATATGAATTGTAAAAATTAAGAGCAGTAGAATTTTGGGGACAATAGTTCCAATGGAAGTTATGATTAACATGTACTATCAAGAAGAGGTGAATCCAATTGTTTTCCTCTTCATGGTTGATGTGGCAGTCCCCGGATGTTGCAACAGCTGGTGGAAATGATAAGAAGGGTATCAACGACTTGCATGTAGCACCTGAAGCTTAATTAACTAATGGTAGTAGGGCGAGTAGTGGAGGACAGGAGGCAAAGATTTAGAGAAGGCTTGGGTTTTTTCATACGCCTAGGCTTAAGTGGGTCGGAGTGGTGTGTCCTGAAAGTGTCCATGGAGTGTCCAAGCCGTGTCCAACACTTCAATAAAAAAAAATTCAAAGTGGACACGCCAAAGGCATGTCCGCCACGCGTCTAGGCGTGTCCAAAGTGTGTCCATGTTGGACACGCGTTGGACACGGACACGACAGCCTCCGAGAAGTGTCCGTGCTTCCTAGGTCCTAACGCTCGACCTTTTTGCTGAAGCAAATGTCTCTCAGTTGTGCATGCTCACATGTTTCTTTTTGCAAACTCTAGTTAGCCAGTTTAAGGATAAATGTACTGTTAAGATTTGATACATTCCAGATGATAATGATACAAATGAGTGGATATCTTTTTATCATTAAAAGTAAAACAGACCGTATGTTAGTAATCTGGGAGTTTTATTTTTGTGCAATGTTGTCTCAAGCATTATATTGACTTGCCTTTCAGGCAGTGGGAAGAGTTACATGGCGAAGGTGGTTCGTGATCTTGAAGTTGAACATGGTGGTAGTGCACCAAGAATTCATTCAATTGATGATTATTTTATGACTGAAGTTGAGAAGGTGAATTCTCTAACAGTTGTAATGCATAACTCCTTGTGTAGTTTCTATGGACCCTTCAACATAATCAGAAGCACTGATGTTTAGTTTCTGTTTCCTATATGTAAGGAAGAAGATGCCGACGTCCAAAGATCTTCCGGCTCCAGTAAAAGCAAGAAATCAGTGGCAAAGATAGTGATGGAATACTGTTATGAACCTGAAATGGAGGAGGTGATTCTCTCGCTTTTTTTTAGATTGCACCAACAGCAGTGTTTCTTTTCCTCATGCTGCAAAAGTAATTATTCTAGATCTTGCATTTCCTAGTAGGTAATTGGTACTTCGTAGATCTACATTTTAATGATTTGGGTTGCAATATATTTAACTGCATGCTGCAACAGTTTCATTGAATGACTAGTCTGATTTCGTGTTGTATACTGGTCTTAATTTATAAACTTTGTTAATAATATTAGAAAGCACAAACACTTTCTATATGGCCCCTGCTTTGGACACACGGACATGACCCGAACCGTGTTGGATGCAACCATGGTTTGTTGTCCATTTTGGTCCTTTTTTACTGTCCGAACACGGCCTGAACGCGTCATCGTAGCTGCTGCTGCTGCAGTAGCCATTTCACTCTGAATTATGAATATACAGTTACTATGTAAGTATGTGTTTTCATTGAGAAAATGTAACATAAAGCTAAGATTCAATCAAATTGCAAACAAAGTCTCTTAAGAAGGCTCCAGATATAAAAGCTTAGATAAATTAGATGTCGTGAATCACATTTTGGTCTGTGATAAATTGATTAAATAACATAACTCATTTATTTATTAGACATTCACGCAGATGCACACACCCATGCACGCAGACACAAAGTAGGTAGTTGTGACGGGTTATGAAGTAGTAATTACTATAGTAGTTCAATTGTTCTTTTATCAAAATCACTTGTTTAATTTATGTATACAATTTCAAATGAAATAATATAGTAATTGGAATAGTGTAATTTATTATACACCTACGCCGCTTGCAGCTTTATAAGATCCAACCATTAGCGGATGCCAATTGCTTACGGATTTGGTTACACTCCATTCTCCTAAAACAATGCGGAATGTCAAATTTCTGTCATTATAATCTAGTCTGCACCAACTACCACAAACCAAACATGGCCTAGAGCATCATATTCATCCCATCAGAGTGTTGGGAAATGGATGCAGTGCAGTATGAATGGGCCAAAGGAAATTTGCTTATGTAGCTATAACGTACTTATCAAGGTGGCGGTGGGTTTATTCTGTGGCGCCTAGGCGTTCTTGGGTGTTTTAATTTTTCCAGTTTTTGTTATAAACTTACATATACACACCTAATCACCTATTAAACTATATGCAATTTTTTAATTATTTGCAAAGTATATGCATCAAGTATGTACAAATCTATTCTAATATCTGCTGAAACTGTTTAATATCCCCCCCCCCAACAAAAAAAATGCAGTATGGACTGTGGTGGGCATGGGAGAAGAAGTATGGGAAGAAAAAAAAGCAGCAATGTGGGAAGACATAGGAGGAAGTATAGAGCTCAAAAAGAAGAGGAAGAAAAGATATAAAAAGAGTTGGGAGAGAGACGTAGGAGCAGAAGAAAAGACGAAGAAAACAACAGTTGTAGGAGGGATGGGGGGGGGAGAAAGATAAAATATCAGGACTCAGGAGCAACAGCAATAGGGGAATATACATGGTAGGAGAAAGCGTAGGGGAGGAAAAGTAAGAAAAAATAAAAAAACAAAACAGATATATATTGGATGAGAAGACGAATAAGGAAGAGGAGGGTGAGGAAGAAAGAAAAAAAAAAGAGAACAAGCACACCAAGAGAGGCGTGACTAAATATGAGCATCAGATCGGGCTGGCCCGATCCAACCCATGTCCCGACCTGCATAATCCAACACAAACCCAATCCATATAATTTACATGGAAGGTCCGATCTAAAATTTTGACCCAGATTTTGTATGGATTGGGTCAGGGCCGAGGTAAAACCAAGCCCAGATACCCAGATTCATTGCATATACTTGTAAATATAATCAAATGCTTATATATTATGTGTCTTTTGTAAGATACATATAACTACAAACTTTCAGAATTACTTTTGATCTAAAAATGTTTAGTCGGTCATACAAATAAGACAAAAAGACAATGTATTAGAGCGCATTAAATTATATGCACCCATCTGAAGTTTAAAATGTTTTCAATAGACTACAATTAAATCTGACCTTCTAGATAGGATGTATATAACTCATTTATAAAAATAATCTCAGTCGGACATTTGAAGACCATTGTTTGAAATAAATTTGTAATTTCCAATCAGCGGTGTCGGTAAGTTGCAGAAATGTCACTAATGGTTGGATGATATTTGATTATATCTCATAAATAACGGGAAATGATTGTGATATTCAGACATGTCTAATCTAGACAATATTCTTTATATCCATTAGATTTTGTAGAGAATTCCTGTGTATATGTTTCACAGATGAATAGATGATACATATAGGTTACATGTACGTACTGGTACACATTTTCAAAACTCTAGTAACAATTTATTTTCTACGCATATGTTTTGAGAAATCTTCATTTCATTATGTTATCTGGCCAGCCCGAACCCAAATTTATTACATGGGTTGGGTATGGGCTGAGATTTTCAAACATTATCCAGTCCTAAACTCGGCCTGCCCATGCCCAGTATATGGGCCTGCTCAATGCTTTTTCCTGCAGATGGATGAGGAAAAGTAGGTGCAAAAAAAGATAACTCCAATAAAATGGCAATCCCTAGAACCACGACCTGCCTAGGTTGCTCAATCCCCTCCTCTCCCAACCTAGCCCTGGGTTTCGCAGGGTGGGGGCTGGGGGTCATGGAGCACTTAGACTCCTACCTTGCTAACTATGGATCCATAACTTTAGCCACTCGAGGGAGATGTTACTGATGGGCAATACACGCTAGAGGAGACTTCATGTGGCTCAATTGTCCAAACCTGCTGGCAATAACTCGCTTATCTTTGCACGAACTTGAAAAGCTGATAAAAAGCTTCTATGCTATGATGAACTGAAAATAAGAAGCTCCTTGGAACATAGCAAAAAAATGCATAAGAAGATCTTTCTTGAAATTCCCTCGTAGTTCTCATCATCTCTCTTTTCTCTATTTTCGTTCTTCTTTTCCCACCTACTACAAACAAAAATTCACCGCTTAGTTTGGGTGCCAGAATGCAAACTACCCATCCTGCAAAGTTAATAACATATGCAAGGAAATTTTACTGCACATGATTTTGTTTTTTATTGTGTGAAGAGAACTAAATTAAAAAAGAGAGGGTTGGTATGGGAAAGAAAAAGGATGTTCATGACTGGTCACAAAATAGGAACATGAGGATTTGAGAAGTGTATTTATTGGGAGAAATGAGAACAAATATAGTAAAGGAGAAAGAGTAGGTACACAATCATTATCAAGTCTAAATATATTACGCAAGTAACCTATAACATTGGCATGCTTATATTCACATTTGTGAAAAATGCAAGTTAAGAAAGATGTGAAAATCACTATCACCCTAGGCACCACCTTTTTAAGTTAACATTTATGTAGAATTCTGTTTTTGATTAAATTTACCCCTCTACTCTTTACCCTCTCCGTTTACCCTGTGGGGAAGAGGGAAGAGGGTAAGGGGAGGGTAACATGATTGGTGAGAACGGTAATTACCATTACTCTTACTTGCTACCCTCTGGAGGGTAAGAGTAAGGGTACAACCTTACCCTCCCCATACCCTCCCTATTAACAGTCCTATCACCCAACTTACTGGGAAGGAAGCTTGAGTCAAGCAAGTTTACCCAGCTGGCCAAAAAATATAAAAGCAAGGATAAACGACAAGGAAACATAAACATATGAAAGTAGCAAGCGAGGTATCTGATGTGCCGTTTCGACATCCTAAAAAAATGTGTTTACCGGTATATTGACAGAAATTTCGACAGATGCAATCCTGGCCGTTTCGACGCCAAAATGAACGAATCAAATCATGAAAATTTGCAGGTGTAATCTCTATACTTGAATGCATCATTTTATGCAATTAAATTCCGTACTAGGTGTTAAAGAATATATATTAGCCTATTTACTTAATATGTTAATTAGTTAGTGGGCCTTTAGTGTCTCGGCCGTTTAGATTACTTGGGACACAACTCTCAGGGTTTCTCCTTTGCTCCTATATATAGGACATGGCTGTACCTCTTTTAATCATCTAATCTATTCGAATCAGTTCAATACAATATTCTTTCACATGTTATTAGAGCGGTAAACAATACGGTGGCGTGAACAGTAACAACGACGTGAACAGTAAATCCGACGTGAATAGTACGTGGCGTGAACAATAAAATCGGCGTGAACGGTAACTGCGGTGTGGACAATAATTTTGGCGTGAACAATAACTCCTAGAGAGACCAACAGAGAGGCGTCTCCGCCTGCGGGCGACTGCCACCATCTCCATGGCTTAGGCTGGCCGGCCGCCAAGCAGAACCCGACCTCCATGGCTGATCCTCCTCTTTCTTAATTGATCTTATCTTCTTTACGTACGCCGACGTCATCCTTCCCGGCTATCTCCTGTTTATCCATACACGCTGCATCATTCCCGCTGTCGCATCACGCAACCGTCAGCCCCAAGCAGCAGTGCTACTGCCGCCAGCAGCTCCAATTAGCAACGCTGGCTAGGCCAGCTGCCGCCACTGCCTGTCCATGCACCGCTGATGACTGCTGGCCCTACACCCTTTGCCGTCAGCGCACAGTTATCAGCGCTACCACCACATGTATCCAGCAGCAAGCAGCCGCCGACCGCAACCGCTGCCAATCCCAGGAGTAGCAATTAACGCCATCGCAATCGCAACCATCACCTCTACCGCTGCATCGCCCTAACGTCCTCAGCACCAGCCTTCGCTGCCTCACATGGGGAGGCTCCGCACTTGACTCCGCATGCAACCTCATGGCATGCAATATCTCCAGAGCCGTGCAGGAGACCGGTATCATCTCCTTCGTTGCGGCTAAGTGCTACATTAGCCGAGCAACACAATCATCGCCATCTTTTGTGTCTGTCCGTTGCTGAGTTGCTGCCTCATTATCCAACAACCATATCCCCAACCGAAAATCACACTCTTCAGCCACCGTCATCATCATCCATGCCCATAGGTCACTGCTCCACATTGCTGCCCTGCTGCTATTTATCTCGCCATCACCACTCATCATCTCTGTCAATTGCTGCCACATTGCTTCTGCTTAGAGAGATGCTCCATTGCCCCTAATTGTTACATTGTCTCCCAAGTTGCTGACGTCCTCCAATACTTATGATATTCGAATCCTTACTCGGATCTATCTTTGGCTAATCAGATCCAATTTTAAGCCTAATCGGATTTTATCTATTAATTTTCTACGCGGATCTTACATTGACCCAATTAGCATATTCTCTCCGGTTATCGTTTTCATTCTTCACATATTACACATCTCCATATCACGAATTCCTCTCAAATCCACCAATTCCTTTCCCACCCACCCATCATGTATGTATCCATTTTTCCACATGCGGGGGGTCATATATCCACTTCTCCACACCAAACACTCACTCTCGTAGTATTTGGTGTGCGGGGGGGGGGGGGATAGAGAGGAGAGGAAGAGATGAGAAGAGAGAGAGTGTGAGAGAATATGTATGAGAGAGAGAGTATGAGAAGAGATGATATATGTATTCATGCTCTATTCCAGGTTATCTTCATGGAGCTTCATTCAACACATTTGTTCTCCACTTTCAGACAACATTATCACTCTTGCTGCATTCTTGAGAGGCAGATAGATGCTTCTTCAGGCTTCTCAGAAGCTCAGCAATTTCAAGCCTGCCAAGTCTACATATGCAAGGTTGATTCATCCAGTTTTATCTTCACCGAGCTATTTTTATCACGTCTTCTTCGAGCTGCATCTATTGTATTTGCATCGCCTTCCGCTGATCTTCTTGGGACTTTCCTTGATGGATGATATCTCCTTTCCTGTCAAGCCCCCAAGGTTCACGCGACAGAGTTATGGTACCTGCATCGTATCACCAACATGTCGTCCGTTCGTGTTCGTGCCACGTTATGCACATCTTCCCAGACAATTTGAAGATTCCGCTACTGCTACATCGACACTGTGTTTCCGCGTTTGTGCCGCGTTAAGTACGTATTCCAGTGAAGTTGCCGTAGTCGTGGTATTGATGATCGTGTGCTCCAAGTGATGAATTACTGCTGTAGTATTCAAGTTCCATTTCAGATGTTCTTCAATCCACATGCACCCTACAAGACCATCTCCAAAGCTCGAGGATCTCCAGCATGCAGAAGAGAGAGGCGTCATCGTATGATTCAGGGGGAGTATTGTTTGAGGGGGAGTATCAATCTTTTGTATGGGGAGTGATATTTATCTTTTATCATTTCTATCTTTTCTTTTATCGAATCGTGTAACTCCAAGCTTGGACATGTGTTTCACCCATGATCCAGCTTGAGGGGGTGTGTTAAAGAGTATATATTAGCCTATTTAGTTAACATGTTAATTACTTAGTGGGTCTTTAGTGTCTTAGCCCGTTTAGATTACTTGGGACACAAGTCTCAGGGTTTCCCTTTTGCTCCTATATATAGAACAGGGTTGTACCTCTTTTAATCATTTGATCTATTCGAATAAGTTCAATACAATATTCTTTCACACTAGGTATGTGGGGGTAGGGGGTCCATGTGGGAGGTAAGAAGTCTATCTTGTTTCCTAGGAATTTCGATGACAAAATGTAGGAATTAAGATCTGGAATTTATTAGCACAATCAATTAACTAGACACACTTATGCAATGATTTCCACTTAATAGCACACTAATAGCATAGTAACATACTAACTCATATTAGTTTTGTATGTTAGGTGTCGCTCTGGTATTCCATACAATATTGAGTTAACATATTGCTCCCATGACATGTATATTATGTAAGCAAGGTTTTCAAAAGTGCGAAACGGGAAGCGTGCGGACGGGACCTTGTAGTCGATTAATCGCTAGGCGGGCGATTAAGCGGGCGCTTTTTAGAAAAGCGGATTTCCAATTCCTATAAACTTTTATGCAAAATTACATACATATGTATATATACTATATTTTTGAATTTTTTATACATATCTAAACATTGTACAAGCCGGTATAAAATACCCAAATAGTTTATAACACAAATATACAACAATGATTGTATCTATATAATAAAGTAAACAATATACTTGTCATAGATAAAGCACCCTACACTTAAAGTAATAAGTGTATATACAGGATGCAACATCAATTTTGTATCACATGTTTACGTAGCTAAACAGTAAACAATAAACTTATCATAGCTAGCTTACAAACATATTGTTACATTTGCACATCATCAAATAGTCATACATTACAACAGTACATTTAATCAAAGTATGCATGCTAAATTAGATAATTATTATCTATAATATACTTGGATACGTCACAAAAGTACCATATCATTACAACTTACATACAAAGTATGCATTCTAAATTAGAACTAGGTATAATATAGAACATTTAATGTATGCCAGTTTAATATATTATAGTCAATACTAATCGGGGCATATAATGTACTTAATATTATATGCTTAAAGCAATTTTTTTTACAAAAGGCGGGCAAAAAGCGGCCGCTTTTCTCAAATCCACTCAAGCGGCACTTATGGCACATTTTAATCAGCCATCACCTTGTGGCGATTAAGAGCGGCCGCCTAGGACGCTTAAGCGGCCGCCTAGGATGCTTTTTAGAACACTGTATGTAAGCTTGGTTATATGAAGGTACATATTGCTCATTCACGTTTTGTATAATACTATATAAGTATATTACTCATTTCTATGCAAGCAAACACAATATGTTTTAGAATTTCATTTTGTTAAATAAGCTTTTAATATACTCTAGAAAATACGAAAATGATTTGAATGATTAAAACACATTTGAAGGCCTACCAAATAATAATTTTAACTCGTATAAAATTAACACAAACATATAGAAAATTAGATAATTGAAAGTATATTTAACCAAAGCAATTTTTTAACTTTTGAAAACAAAATATTTATTTTTCACTATATTTCTTCATATGTGTTCACATAACTCTTTACTTTAGTAAAACTTATACTAAACATAAATTAGTAACTAATTATAAAAGTACTACTGTATTATTACTACTAATTCGATAATTACATGATGATAATAATAATAGTGTAGGAATTAGCTAGATCTAATGATAATATTGTAGATATGCATAATATACTTGTTAGAAATTAGTTTCGTTATTTATGTATCTCTTTACTATTTCCTATTTCCTATTTCCAGTTGGGTTTATTATTTAAATATTCTTCTCTATATAATAAAGGAGAACCCACTTTAACCTGGTATTACTTTGACCCAGATACACTCACATGGTATTAGAGCGTATCTGGCTGCTACAACCCTAGCCTCCGAACCCGTCCTCCCCTCCACTCCTTCCCTCTTTCTTCTCCGGTTTGCATCCTGCGTCGCCGCCGCGGCAGGACAATCGTCGGCGGTAGTCTTCACTGGGCATTCGATCCTCCTCTGACACGTTAAAGCACGATGGCTTCTTGAAGGAGAGAATCCCTCGTTCTATCCCAAAGAGAGGAGTACCTTCCTTCTCATCCTCTTTCCTCTCCACATAGTCCCCATACGTGGATGAGTGCCCACATCTTTCGGGGCTGCTGATGCGTCAGATTCACATCTTCAATTGAGTAGTGACAACGCTAATTCTCATCACCCCTCCCCGACACATCTTCCTGGAGCCATCTTCTCTCCGGTGTGTCTTCCTGGGGCCATCTTCTCTCCGGTGTGTCTTCTTAGAGTCCTTTTTCGCCCTTTGACGGAGCCAATTCCCGTCAAAGTGTCCGTCTACCACTGCTGACACGACGCATATCCCGAGCGACATGGCATGTTGCCACCCGATATCTCTGTTCTGACGACATTGTTTGCAGACTACACAGCGTGTCTCATCCCTGAAACGACGTGTCTGAGTTGTTGAAAGTTATGCCTCTAGAATTGGGCACGACAGTCTCCTATCAACATGACGTGTGCATATCTATCAGGAGTCTGTGGCAACCCACACGACGTGTGAAAAATCAGACACGATGTGTTGAGTACCTGGATTTTATCTCTGTTAACTCACACAACTTGTGGAAAACCAGACATGCATTTCCTTGATACGACGTGTTCCGTCCTTGACACGACGTGTTGTTCACTCTGTTTGCTACTGTTGTTTTCATTTCTCAATATGGGAGATGCTAAGCCTGCTGCTCCTGCTACGATCGTCTACAACGACTAATCTTAGATCACTTCTGTGAAGCTTAACTCACAAAATTATCTTCTTTGGATGAATGCTATCTACACTGTGCTTAAATCTCGCGAGAAGGTGGACATTATTGAGTTAGTGCCTCCTGATGAAGGTAGCAAAGACTATCCCATTTGGCGGAAAAATAATGGGCTGGTGAAATCATGGCTTTGGAATAGCGTGGAGCCTCAGATTGCTTCCAGATTTACGCTCTACATTTTCCTACGAGAAGAATGCTCTCCATCTTTATACTGTCTATGATGGTCTATTTTTAGAAAAACAAAATAGTCGCTCCCTTAAGGATTATTTTGGCACTCTCTAGTCTATTTCTTAAGAACTCAGTTTATATCAACCACTAAAGACTGATGACCAGATGAAAGATCGAGACAATCTAGTGACAACAAGGTTTTTATCAAGCTTAAATTCTGTATATGCATCAGCCATGAACGTTATTTTGGCCACAGACAAACTACCAAGCCTTGAAGAAGCCTTTATATTGATTCGATGGTCATCATTTGAGTCTTTTTCGACTACTCCAGGCGAACACTATACGGAGAATCATGCTTCTCTTGCTGTTGCTGCCAGAGGAACAAGATGGGGTGCTGGTCGAGGACGAGGTACTGGAAATTGTCCAAAATGTATTTAATGTGAGAAACTTGGACATGTAGAAGGAAAATGCTGATCTAAGCATGTTCGTCCCCCAGTGGGTGCTGCACATGATACTGCCAATTCCTTCGGAACATTTGCCTCTAGAGCTTCTAAACAGATGCAATCAGATGTTACAATCTCCAAGGAGGAGTATGACCGTCTCTTGCAGGCCACTCAACAAGCTTCCTTGGCGCTTCAGCCAATCTAGTTTCAAATGTAGGTAACCATGGGGCTTCACTTACTGCCTCTCTCCCATCCTCTACGTGGGTGGTGGATTCAGGGGCCTCCCAACATATGACGGGTATACGATCTATGCTTCTTTCGTCTGACTCGTACATCCCGTATTCTTTTGTGACACTGGCTGATGGTTCTGTCAGACGATTCCAGGCGTGTGGCACCATACAAGCATCATCCAATTTAACTGTACAGTCTGTACATTATGGACCAGACTTCCCATTAAACTTAGTGTCTGTTGCTAAGCTGGTTGACTCTTTGAAATGATTGGTAATTTTTGGAGACTCTTTCTTTGCGTTACAGGATCCCAGGAGTTGGAAGACGATTGGTGGGGGATCTAGGAAAGGTGATCTCTACTTCTTCGAAGGTGGTCGCCCAACTCGCTAGATTCCATCCACTGCCTCCACCGTGCTCAGATGCTCTCCCTTGCAATGGCATTGTTACTATGGACATCCATCCCTACAGAGTCTTCAAAAGCTTGTTCCAGGTTTAGCCTAAAAAATTTCTTTAGAATGTCAAGCAAGTCAATTAGGCAAACATCACCTCATTTCTTTTCTAAGTTGCACTGTGAAACGCTCTAAGCGTCCTTTTGATCTTGTTCATAGTGATGTCTAGGGTCTTGTTAAAGAGCCAAGTTATAATGACTTTCGATATTTTCTGTCTTGCATTGATGATTTCTCCCGCATGACTTGGGTTTACTTAATCTCGCAATAAAGTATTGTCTGTTATTCAAACTTTTCATCACTCACTAAAATTCATTTTGATGCTCAAATTAAGATTCTTCGTACTAATAATGCTCTAGAATATGCTCAAAAGGCTGTTTCAACGTTTTGTAATTCTGTTGGCATGATTCACCAGACAACTTGTCCTCATACACCCCAACAAAATGGGGTTGCTGAAGGCAAAAACCGCGACTTGATGTAGCACATACACTACTTTTCAAATGTCTGTGCCCAAGAAATATTGGTTCTAATGCTCCTCACTGCTTGTTTTTTGATTAATCTTCAGCCATCTTTTATCCTGTAAGGGGCTACCCCCTTCTCTGTTTTACGACCTGACGAGCAACCTTTCCCTGTCCCTCTTCATGTATTTGGGTGCACTGCGTTCGTTTACGTGTTTGATCCACGAGCTGACAAGCTGTCCCCTTGCACATTTAACATCGTCTTTTTGGGATATTCTCCCACATAAGGGATACATCTGTTACTATCCTCATCTTCATCGCCTTTTTGTGTCGACTCACATTACGTTTCATGAGTCTACGTCGTTCTTTAGTGACTCTGTTCAGAGTGAGGGGGAGCACAATCCTGAAAGTGACTACATCTTTGAGCGTTAGAGAGAGTCATCACTCCCTGTGCCTGTGATGAGTGTGTTATAAAGACCACCCCACCGTCACCACCACCACCACCGCCGCCTCAATCTTTTCCATTGGTTTACACCAGATGAGTAGGGCGTCACCCCGAGGATGTAGCGTCACTAGTCCCACAGAATGCCTCATCGTCCGACACTCTTGAGGTACCTGTTTCTATTAAGAGTTCTCTTGATGTTTTTGTTTCAGATTTACACCTTTCAGTTGCAACTCGGAAAGGTGTTCGACCCTGCACTATTCGTCACACTTTGGCAAATGTTTGTTGCTTCTCTCATTTTTCACTTGCAACTCGCACGTTTGCTCTTCACCTTGATTCTACGGTTGTTCCTCGCTCTTATACAGAAGTAACCAGACATGAGGGTTGGATCCAAGCTATGGGCAGTGAGATGGCAACACTTCATGAGAACTCTACGTGGGACTTGTTGGATCTTCCTCTTGGCAAGTCTGTTGTCGGCTGCTGGGTTTATACCGTGAAACAGAAACCATATGGGTCTATTGATCGCTTGAAGTATCGTTTGGTGGCAAAGGGGTACACTTAGACACATGTCGTTGATTTCTTTGAGACCTCTCCATGGTTTGACTCAATTCTGTGCGGATTCTGATTTCTGTTGCTACTCATTTATACTGACCTCTTCTTCAGCTGGACGTCAAGAATGCTGTTCTTCACGGTGATCTACTTGAGGAGGTCTATATGGAGCAACCTCCTCAGTATGTTGCTCAGGGGAAATGTAAGAAAGTGTGCAAGTGAAAGAAATCCTTGTATGGTCTAAAGCAGTCACCTGGGGCAATGTTTGATAAATTTAGTGTTGCACTTATAAAATTTAGGTTCACCTAGTCTTCTAATGATCACTCACTATGTGTGTATAAGTCTTCAAGTGACACTATTATTTTAGCCATGTACGTAGATGATATTGTCATCACCGTTGATAACTCTATTGGCATTCTACAACTCAAGAATGGCTGCAAACACAATTTCAGATGAAAGATCTGGGTAATCTTCGCTATTTCCTTATACGCTCCATGAAGGGCACACATTTCTCACAGTGGAAGTATGTCCTTCGCCTCCTCGCAGAGACAGGCATCGCACAGTGCAAACCCGTCTCCACGCCTATGGATTATCATACCAAGACTTCTATTTCTGATGATAGTAATTTTTTTGATCCAACAAAGTATAGGAGAATTGTAGGGAAACTGATTTACTTGACAATCACTCGTCCTGATATTTCTTATGCTGGTGGGAGTTGTTAGCCAGTTTATGAGTGCGCCTAAGATGTCACATTGGATTGCAGTCACCCAGATTCTTCGTTATATTAAAGGATTGCCAGGGAAGGGCCTTACCTACTCTACATGATAAAATCTCACACATGCACCCTAGAAACTCACTGGGTTTACTAATGCTGATTGGGCTGGTGATGTTGGAGATAGGCATTCTACATTTGGCTATTGTGTGTTTCATGGGTCACATTTGGTGACATGGAGGAGCAAGAAATAGAATGTGGTAGCATGATCCAACAAAGAAGCCGAATATCGAGCCATGGCACGTGCTCTTTGTGAGCTACAGTGGGTTGTGTCTATTTTATTAGAAATGGGGATGTCTGTTGAGACACCTATTTTTCTCATGTGATGACTAGACAACCATTTATATTGCTAGCAATCCTGTGTTTCATGAAAGGACCAATCATATAGAAATGAACTCCCATACTGTTCGTGATTTAGTGCTCTCCAAGGAGATTCAAACTCTTCATGTTCGGACCGGTCAACAAGTGGCAGATATCTTCATCAAGCCACTTCCATCTTCAGCTTTCAAGCATATGACTTCCAAGCTGGGCATGCATGATGTGTATGCTCCAGCTTGAGGGGGAGTGTTAGAAATTAGTTTCCTTATTTATGTATCTCTTTACTATTTCCTTTTCCCTGTTGGGTCTATGATGTAAATATTCTTCTCTATGTAATAAAGGGGACTCGCTCTAACCGGGTATCACTTTGACCCAAATACACTCACACTACTTATAGATGTATGCATAATTTGCATCAAACATATCGATTTGGGAGTAGTGCTAGGCTTTGGAGGTAGAAAGTAGGTGAAAGTGGAAGAAATTAGAAGGAAAAAGAGATGGAGGGATTGCAAATGGAAGAAATTAGTTGCACTTACCTTGAATTGGGTTGATTTGAGCCGTCATTGCCAAGAATCACCCAAATGCACTTTCTTCTCTCATGCCGTAAAAATATGTCGCGAGTTTCAGTCAGTTCTGGGAAGTGAGTAGTGCATTTTGCACTCAGCCTATCGGTACACGCACATAGTCACAAATTAAGTTTTCGGGATACGTACGGTCAGATTGAAAAATTTGGAATTCGGAAATTGTGGAGAATTCAGATAGAAAATGGTCAAAGTATAGTAATTGTACGGTCAACTATTCGGGATAAAATTAAAAAAACGGTTATACATATAGTGTATATGTATATAATTAGGCAACATAATTGATATTGACTTGTTACAAATTAAAATCAATGTTTGCCACTTCTTGTTTTACAAAAGAAGGCATCTTAGGACCAAGGAATACTGTTGTAAAACGGGCATTGACCTGATGTAATGGAGGAATGATGGTATTCAATAAAGGAAAAGGAATTAGACAAGTCCTAGAAGTCTAGAGGAACATAGTATTCAATAGTGGAAAAAGAATTACCGAATATCCAACTATTGGATAGTGATTAAATAGAAGTCTGGAAGAGCGTGGATAATGGTTAATGGAGGACAATGGAGGAAGGGGGTGACAGGATTGTAGGAGCAAGAGGATGGGTTTGTGGAGGACAATGGAGGAAGGGGGTGACAGGATTGTAGGAGCAAGAGGATGGGTTTGTGGAGAAAGAAGTTGCTGATTTGCTAGATTTGGAGGAACATGGCAAGTTGGAAGAGGGTGATGAAATTGTAGAGAAGAGGACAAGGGTGGTGAAGTAGGGCTGTAGGAGAGCTCCCGTCACCGAGCTGCTGGCATCCATCAAATCGTGGCAGCATCAATAGTAGCTTGGTGATGGGTGCTTAAGGGGCGGATGACGAAGAAATCATATGAAGCATATTGGACGATGGAAGAGAGAGAAAAGAAGCGGGAGGAAGAAGAGATTGGAAGAGAAACAAACATACAGATATAAGAGGGGAAGAAGTGGCCATACCTGGAGCTTGGAGGATGAAGCACTGCCAGGGGATTTTGCTTCTCTGTCAGCCACAGCCCCATGATTTCTCTTCCGCAATCTGCTGCTCTAGCAGCCGTTGCAAGGTGCTGCTCCAGCAACCGCTGTGTGCTGCTTCAGTCCATGACGTTGGCCTCGGCGTGCGGTTCCACTCCTGTATCCGGTTTGAGGTCCGGGGGGGGGGGGTGAAGGGTCAAGATTTTTTCCAAAACCCCGTTGCGAGGTGAAAAGAAGTCTAAGGGGAAAAGACTAAAGAGGCACATATCACTGCTAAAACAGGAAAAATGGTCAAAACACATATTAAACCCGGATACTTTATAACACGTGTTTTAAAACCGTACTTATAACACGTGTTTTAAACCTGTACTTATCGTTCTATTTGTTTAGGAGTTTAATACGGGTGTCACATACGGGGCTGAATAATACACTTTAAACTGGTATTCAGAAACCTACCAATCATCACTGAAGATACACATTAGTAACTAGGAAAGTGATAACAGTCAGCTGTTGTCAGAACCAAAGGAACATGCACTATAACTTTAAAGGCAAAGTGCGGCAATTTTAAAATCCTTCCCATCCCTCATGGCCACAATGGAGGAGCTATGAGAAGAAGAGGAAAACCCAAGAGAGAAACCAGGGCTTTGGACAAGTTATCTTCCCACACAAAGGGTATATTGGTTGATGGTGTGATACCCATCTAGTTCAGCTTTCCAAAATTTGATTGAACTTTAGTTGTTTGAATGCTTCTAAATGACATCAAAGTTTCATATACATATTCTTCGAACCCCAATAAATTTATTTTCATCACCTAGTACCATTGCCGGTCCAAATATTTTGTGTTGTGTGAATGTGATGGTTGTCAGCAGGGTCTTTTCAACAATTCCAAGGGAATGCTTGGCAATATAGATTTTTCTTGGCAATAAAACTCTGGAGTCTAAGAGACGGATAATTCTCAGATGATGTGAAACGGTATGAGAATAAGGCAAACTTCATAGGCTCCAGAATTCCTAGCTTGTTAACTGCTAGTATAAAACCTTATCTTTTATAGTCCTATATCTATTGCATGTTTAGATATAGCTGCTAGGGGTGGGCATGGTTTGGTCAAGTCTGGTGTGATCCTAAAGCCACAAACCAGACTATGTATAGCGATCTAAATTTTTTTCAGACTAAACTTGACTGCTAATAGGGTTAAGACCGAACTTAACTTGATTGCTAAAATGTGGTCAAGTTCGGTCAAGTCTAGTCTTAAAGCAGAAGTGATTAGTATAGATGGTGAAATATTTATTGGTGGAAGAGTTCAATAAGAAATTTATTCAATTTTTAGGTGAACTTATCAGTGTTGTTAGATAAAAAGTATACTCTAATAAATGTTGTTGACTATAGACTTGATGGAAAGGTTTGTATATAACATGAAATTAGATGGTGAAATAAATATATCTACATATCAATATGAAGTCATCGATGTAAAGGCAGCATACTTATGAATATAATGATCTAAAAAATGTAAAATTTTGTCTAAATATCAACTATGTCACGACTAAAATAATTTTCTTTTATGTACATATATAGATATAGCTATTGATATTGATATAGATATAGATATAGATATAGGTATAGATATAGATATAGATATATCGATATACACACAATTACACATATATAGAGATTGTCAAGTTCGGTCTGAGTTGTTAACTAGTCCCCCAAACTATGACCAGACCACTCAAGGGTGGTTTATAGATTTTTCAAACCAAACTTGACTGCAAAACTCATCTAGACCAGACTTAACTGGGCGGTCTAGTCAAGTTTGGTTTGGTCTGATGGTCAAATTTGATTTCCTGCCCAGGCCTAATAGCTGCCAGTTTGTGTAATCATAGAGTAAGGCATAAGTTGTTGAATTTTGTATTCGAAGAGAGAGCTATAACTATAATGCTAAGCATGTTAAGTAATCTTGCATACATGTCGATGATGGTAAACTGGGGCTACAAACTAACAAATGTAGAGCCATTAACTGATGGGAGCTGTTCAAGTTTCAAATAATTGAATTATGGAGTAAAAATTTGGATATTGGGGAGGTAATAATTCAACGGCATATTTGAATGCATGAAGATTTGCAATGTTCTAATCATTGCCTATCAATTTAGAAAGGAAGGCTCTAATCGTGATGAAAGAGGAGCCTGACTTTTTTGAATAAGAATCTAATGAGGACACGCCTGCCAGCGGACATTGCTGGCCTTTGGTGTTATCGACAACATGCTGCCAATGGCTCAGTGATAGTATCATCACCATCAAATCAAATGTCCAATTTTGATGCTGTATCCGATGGCCCAGAAACAGAAATTTACAGAAATCTCAACAGAATTATCGATATTTACGGTCCTAATGCTTTTGACGCTCGAATAAGTGAATTAAATCATGAAAATTTACCAGGACGATCTAAACACGAAGATCTACTCAAATATGCAATAATATTTCATATAGGATGTGGTGGGGGGTTCTCCCACATTTATAAGTGAAGGAAGCTGAATAATTTTGATAGAATTTCGATGGTAAAAATGAAAGAAAAAAGTTATGAAATTTCTCAAATACAAAGTTTAGACTTAAACAAACTAGACTACGTAATAAATTTATATGTTTAGAGGTCAAGGTGGGATCCATGTCTTGATGAATGAGTGCACTACTAAATAGAAATGTCAAGTATGTGAAACAGTTACAAATGTACAAACTTCAAGCTACAACTTAGAATATAAAACTTAGTCACAAGTTACAAACTTATGAATGACAACTTGAATAAGTCTAGTGTTAGCATTTAACTAGGTTACATGGGACATTTATACATAGATCCAACAAAGAACTTTGTTATTTTCAGAGTATTCCTCTAGATCTCTATAGTTGAGTGTAGAAATTGAAGAAGGTAATGAATAGGTGGTCTAGCGACAGGGGAAAAATACCTTAAAATGAAGAAAAATACCCTCTAGAAGCAAGGGATCATTTTTTTTGCCAAAATACCCAAGATGTAGTAGTAGCAGCCCTAGGAACAAATTTCTCGAAATTTAAATTTTGTTTTTGTGCTATTTCACAAGATGACGGCCCAAACTGGGCTTTTTGCTGCGAAATTTCCACATTTTTGGTGAAATTTCACACCTACTTATGAAATTACATCCCATTCCCTGCATTTGTACGTTGTGATGTCCGATTGTACGTTTATGTATGATGGCCAAAATAATGAAATTTCGACTGAGATTTTGCGATTTAATGAAATTTCGACTGAAATTTTGCGATTTCAATTGAAATTTTGTTCCATGAACACCGCTACTTAAGCACTTTTACATAACCATCATATAACTGTATGTTGGGCCGGTGACATGGATTCTTCGTTCCCATTTTGTTTTGGGTCATGCTCGCAGAATCTCTCGTTATCAGCTGATCGTAAGTTAATTTAGGTCTACATGTTTTACTTGTAACTGTCTGGCTTTAATGTCACTCCAAACTGGTGCACTTACCGGCTTGTTGCACATTTAGACGTGCAACTCATAGTTTGTCCTCAGTACTTTGAAGTATTAATTGTCAGGAGAAAATCCCATGTCTTATAATTTGTGTTACTTCACAACTGCATATGATTTGCTGATGCTTCTTCTGCTGCAACATGACAGGCTTATCGGGGAAGTATGCTTAAAGCATATAAGAAGACACTCGATGAGGGCAATTTTACTGTTGTCATCGGTAAGAACTTGTGACAGTGTCACTTGTTGAAACTGAAAGATCTCTGACTCTAATAAAATAATGATTGTTGTTATACCCATGGTTGAATGAAATGTTTGATAATAATTGTGCGTAGCTTTTATATATAATGGCATCATGAATTCAGTTTTTGTCAAATTTGAGATGGATATGTATGTGCTTTGATAAATATTTAATTAATTTGGAACAAGATAACTCATGGGCCACTTAAAACAATTTACATTATTCAGCACTTCATTCTCTTAGTGTCTGTAGATGCAGAGGGATGTGGTGCATTTTCAGCGTGCACTGCTTTATGTTCAATAATTACTGGTACAGTATTCTACAACTGACCCATTTGCTGGTATGTCTGCCTCGCTTTAGTGGATGACCGCAATCTGCGGGTAGCTGATTTTGCTCAATTTTGGGCAGTCGGAAAGGTATACTTCACTCTTTATCAAACCAATTATGCATTTTGACTGGTTTTTTTGGGTACCCACAAGGCTGTGTTGATTGCTAAAAAGCTATAAAAAGGAAGACATAATCACCCTTCTTGGTTCTCTCTCCCTTTTCTATCACTTTCTGCATCTGTGGTTTGAGACTTTTAATGCGTTAGTTAACATTGGATAATTTGATAAGATTCTGTACTTCCAATGGCCATTTTCATCAAGTATCTACTGAAATTGTATAAGTGGATATCATTTGCATTGGAACAATATACATAACAAGTTTGGCTTATTTCTTATAAGACTTTATGAACGATCTACATTATGTATGGTGGTACCTTTCTGCTGCACCAGATTTTCTTGTATTAATGAAAAAGGAAACAGAGTATTATCGTGTATCAGATTTTTTTGTCACACCCAAGAATGTTTTAGTTTGTTATTAATCAACTTCAGGCACATTCTGCCGAGCCCTTTTTATTCTTCCAAGCTTATATTAAAGAGAAGAAGATATTTTGTTGCTAAAATTAGTGCAATGACTGAAAGTGGTATTCTATAAATGAAATTTCATCATCTATGAAGGTTTAGTTGGTTTAGAGGAACGTGAAAAATGCCAATATCATATGATACTTGATTTTCTATGCAAGTTTACTACACATTTCATTTCGTAGTTAATTTTTTTAGTGCGCAATTATTTTAGCTGGCTATTTCTTGTTTGTTTCTCTGACCATCTTGCGATTGCAGTTGACCATTTGTTACTTTCATTTTTGTTGATCACATCCTCATGCTCTGTTCTTTTGTACTCATATAATTACCATACCATATGAATAAAAAGAGAAGTGGGTTGTCTTCCGGTTGAGTCAACAATCAACATACTTGTTAGATGGTGCTGGGAATATAAGATGGTTGCTGAATCTGGGCCAGGGCATATTTGTCCAAGTTGCCAAGCACTCCTTGTTTGTCACTGACAGTCAGGGGTTGATGAAGTTAATGACTAAATATGGTTGGCGAGTGTATGTGAGTATAGGTATCAGGAGGTGAGAGGGGGGATAGAATAGGGTTTGAGACAGCAATATGAGTGGACCGCTCCTCTCGGCAGCCGGTCGTTTTCTTTCTTCCACATGTGTTTGGCAAAAAAATAGTTTCAATTTGGGAATAATACACCAAACTGGGGAAAAGTGCAGGATTCATGCGAAGCTGATGAAAAATTTGCTAATTATACGCGAATCATCCGAAAAATTTGCCATATTATGTAACATAGGTAATCACTGATCTATGGGCCTGGTCCAAGAGATTCCACATAATGATATTAATGAGTAAATAGGGAGATATATGTTACCTCAACGATTTCTCTATTTAGCATTTACAACAAGCACCTGTATATATGTCCCCATGGTGGTGAAACACTCACTTCTCTGGCTACTCTCTTCAGATTGTATTTTCTGACCGTGTCCCATCTTCATAAATATATTGGGATCAAAACCTTTCAGACCTAATTTGGACTCTAGGCAGGAAAAACCTATTTTGTCTAATATTCTGGAAGTATGAGGATCTCATTCCCCTTGGGATAGGTTGTACACCATTTTATACTAGAGACCATTGCAGCAAATGGGGGATTTGTTCGACGAGGCTGAGCAATTCAGCTTTGAGGAATTATGCAAGATGTTTGGGTAAAACCCGGCAAAGATTTCATTGAAGATCAGAAAAAGTCATGAAAAAATCAGACACTACAAAGTACATATACATACACATCTAAATGTGATTCATATATCTTGATCACCTAACATCAAATGAAGTAAATTTCTTAATGTATATTTGTTACAGACAACCTATGTAATTTAAAGGGATTATATCTATTATTTGCATAACACCGAAAATACAGAAAATCGTGGAAAATTTCAATCTGACAGCCTCTGTTTAATCTGGAATCTTATCTTTAGAACAAAGAGATGTATATATTCTAAACGATTTTATAAGAAATTTTCAGAAGCTATTACAAATTTTATTCGAATGTAATGATGTATATTTATGTTCAGTATAAACACCTTTCTGCCATCTGAGATCCATTTTTTTTTTCACTGTATATTTTAGTGCATATGTATGTTCCCCCGCCTAGTCTTAGGCTGCGCTCACTATTGACTTCCCATGAGTGATTTAAAAAAAAAAAATATCAGTAGTGTTCACAAGGTCTTTCATGATCAATGCGGTTTCTGGTTGGATTTTTCGGATATGTTGGTTTTTATCTTTATTTTGTTTCTTTTTCTGCTGCAGAGAGCCGGTTATGAAGTCTACTTGTTGGAGTCGACATATACAGATCCTACTGTAAGCAATGACGTCTTTGCCTTATTAGCCATGTTTGAGGAATATGAATTTTATCTCCGAAGATCTGTAGTACTGTTATGCTATTATAGCTGACAGTGTGGTAGTTGATTCTTTATTAACTATTTGGATTTGAGTTTTACCGTAAACTTCTTCCCAGTTCCCCATTTAGGTTAGCGATTTTTCTTCTTCTTTTTTTCATAGTTGGTTCTTAGTGAACTATTTGTATTTGGGGTTATGGGACAAAACTCGCCCACATTTAAAATAAGAAAATACTTCTTATTATGTGCTATATGATATGGGGTTCTGTTTTATCATCCCTGTCATACCATCTATGTCAGACAAGGAGTGAGAGTTCTAGTTCCCTCTTGCAGATATCGTTGATTGCAGGGGTTTTCCCGTCAAATTAAACAGAATCAAATCATATCAGAACATAAAATTTTCTTTTCTCAATTGTCATTCCGTGAAAGCCAATTTAAATATATTTTTTGTTATCCAATCATGCTTAGTATGTGCTGCCAATTAGATCTATCACATGTGACTTGCCTTCTAGTTGAATAATCTAGGAATCATAACAAACAATAGTTGGAACCAGTTTTACTGAGGATCAGCTGGATATATAATATGCTAGGTAGGAGATATGCCTTTGAAATCGCTGATGTAATATAATATGGCTAAACTTGGATACAACGATCTAATCTAAGATTCATATGACCTTGTACATCAAAGCTTGTACGATCATATCTAGTTCTTTGCATTCTATTTTGTGAAATTATCAATAGACTAAAACGGCACGATATCCTGGTTAGATTTTATGTTCCTTAGCCATTTTTCTGTAAAAAGGAATATATTTAACAAATGTTTGAAATTTAAAGCGAATCATATAGCTAACTACCAATAAAAAAGTAACAGCTGACACGTTTGAAAAAATATAATTTGAAAACATAAATATGAATTACAAGATTATTTAAATTGATTAATTTATTATAAAACGGTAAGGGTAGTCTTATGTTAATTAAGATAGTCAAAAACAAGTTTTTAAATTTTTTTGATGTTTTATGTATTCTCACCGTGGTTTGCTATGAATACTGTCATGAACAGATTTGTTTAGCACTCTTGATGGTGTGTTATCTGCGATTCTTAGTAATCCTACTGATTCTAAATGTTGGAAGCTATCTTGATTTCTGTAAGGCTGCAAAAAACAGCCTATAATCACTCCACACTCAAAAGAATTTCAACTGTTGTTATGTTCTTGGAATTTATTCTTGAGACTAGTTTTTTAATGCTGTATATGTAGAATATAATGTAAAAGAAATTTCTGCATATGTCGTGGAGATTCTTTTGTAGTTCCCTTTGCCCACCAGATGACAAATATTCACTTTGGCAGGGCTGTGCTGCAAGAAATGTTCATGGCTTTTCCTTAGCCGACATCCAAAAAATGGCAGAAAAGTGGGAAGATGCTCCAACCTTGTACATGAGGATTGATGCTCAGGTTATAAATTATTTCAGCCTATCGTATATGTCTATCTTTTTAGTGATCAAACTTTCATGATCATAGAGAGAGTTCTACTGTGGAGTCTGTCAATTATCTTCCGATCAAATGTTAAAGATATTTTGGTGGTATGCATTTTGTAGTCATTGTTCCACGGAGATGACCTCGGAGAGCATGATATACAGGAGGTAAAGTCAATCATCACCATTCAACATTTTGTCATCGAAGAAGCATTATAGTGCAACTTCTCTCTATCAACAAACATCAATTTATATTTTTTAAGATCATTCGATGATTATGGCAAGTTGACTGCCGCACACACAGGCACATGACAATTTCTCTATTGATCATGGTTTTTTTGTTAATAAAGAAACATATCTTCCATTGTAACACATCTCTCTTTATCATAAAATTTAACCATTTACGTGCAAAGCAGTAAATCTACTATTTCTCATTTGATCGAGTGCGTACTATGCGTATCCTACTACCTGGTCATCTTGAGATCTAAATACCGATGATGTTGAAATCCGAAATGATATACATCACCTTTGACAAAAGTTTCACAATTTGTAGGTAGACATGGACTTGGAAGATTCTGCTTGTGATGAAAGGGATACATCTAGTCTGCAGGGTGAAAGAAAGTTAACTACCGAAGTGGATGATGATGCTGATTTTACACCTGGTATGAGCTGATAAGCTTTTCTGTCTGTAAAAGTCCCTTTCTTTAAATGATTTTACACCTGGTATGTTTGTAACATATGAATTTTCGACAATATTTCATTGCTAGATTCTTAGGTCTGTATATATTCTTCTTTTCTGTTGTGAACGAGAACCAAGTTGCGGTGAGAGCATGGTCGAGCTGTGCTCTATTAGTTAGATGTAAACAGCAGAGTCAAAGAAATAAAGATGTGTGGTGTTCATCCTTAGCTGGATGCTGGAGAGAGTAGAAGTGTAGAACTATATAGCATGGCAGCCATTTGAACAAATACAGGTCTAGGGTTATATCCAACATAAAACCGTTTCAATTACCTCCACAATAAAGTTGCTATGCTTGGACAGTTTGTTTGCATTACGAGTTGCATATATTTTCTTCAAATGGTAATCACGAAAATCAATAGGGAGTTGTTGAAAAATTTTCTGTTGTGTATAATGTGGATGATATATTTGTCTCATGCTTATGAAAGTAGGTAAATGCAATAGTAAACATTTATAATCCATATAAAGGAAGAGTTTTCAGGGGATCTCACCAAATCATTCCACCCCTTGCCTCAACCAACCATAATGCACACAGAAGGCAATGATCATATATTCTTGCAACTTATGCTGTGTTTTGGAGATCATATTGCTGACAATCAAACTGATGAGTGCTCACCGTGCAAATTTCTTGCACGAGTCTAGCGTTTGGTGTTGTATAGACAAAAAAAAAATGAGATGGATAGGCTGTATTGCATGAGACACATCTTAATCTTTTATAGTAACTTATGCTGTGTTTGGGAGTGATTGATGACTAGATTGCTCATTGCACATTTCAGTGGTGAAGCAGAATAATTTGTAAACTGGTGTTGTCTTATATAGGGCTTGGGAGAGCATCTGTATCCATCATTGGATAGTTAATGTATGTATATTCTCAAAAGTGTTTGATCAGTCCATATTGCATCATTTTTTCTAGTAACTTATGCTGTGTTTGGGAGGGTATTCTCTTCCACAGGCAATCACTATTGACTAAGTTGGCCACCAAGACTCCAGCATTCGAGAAAGTGGTCATGGTATACATTTTTTTAAACGATCCGGTGTTTGCGGTGGCTGGTGACCATCGTAATGAAGCAAAATATTCTTTCGGTCTGAGAGAGCAAATGATCTGCTGCTTGCGATTGGCTATTGGTTCCATCACTGCTCGATCACTCTTGTAGACACATGCTTAGTAGAACTGCAAAACAAGCTTGCGAACCTGGGAGAATCCATTTGCATGCATCGTGGTCAGCTGCTGATTCAGTGATCTCAATTTGTGCCTTGACCCTAAATGACCAGTCTTGATAATCAAATCATTCCATTGCCTACTTTTTTTTGAACGTGATCTGATTAATTTAGTTTTTAAGTATTGGGACACACTAAGAATGTAGAATTAAAGCTAAGCTAACTTAAACTATAATAATCGAGAAGCTTCTCATAGGCTATAACGGTATAACCACGGTGGGATACTTCATTGTGAAAAGTTACTGTTGTGTATTATCATTACGTCTTTGACCTGGGACTGTAATCCATTCTGGTGTGTCTGTACAAGTACTCTGAAATGAATCCAGCCGAGAAGTTAGAATGTAGCATGTTTTGTCTAAAATATACCTTATCGTCCCTTAGTTTTTCGTGGTATCTGCTGATGACATGTGAGTTCCTTGCCTACTGGAAGTTTGCAAATGGAGAACAGTTAAAATTGACTCCAATTCTACAAAAAGCTGTTCGTTTGTTGTAAATGTAGTTACGATTGCATCCACTGTCATCTGTTTGTAATAAGAGTTTTTGCTAAAGCAGGTGGTAGGTGGGCTACTGATGCAGAAGATGAAGAAGCACATGTAGTAAAAGAGCTGACAAAAAGTAAATGGTCTAAAGACTTCAATGATGATACTGGTGTAAAGCATGAGCCCAAGGGTTATCGCAGTGCTCTCTCAGGTTTAATGGTCGCCTATGGCCAGAACGACAAGTCTGTTCGTTGGGGTGACCAGGTCTGTCACATCTCCAGACCGATTCTCCATCTTAGTTCTGATTTCCATCCCCAATCTTGGTTTTGATAGTAACATTTACTTGTGTTTGTTTGCTTATATGGTTTCTATTTTACTTTACATAAACTATGTATACTAATATTTTTTACACTACACTTCAATTTATACTTTGATTTTCATCACATCATTCATGAAGCTGTTTATCATAGACGTCCTAAAAATTTATCGCTTCATTCATGACTTGATTCTGTGTATTTATAAGGTTGACAACGGAGGATTCTCTATTGGTACTTCAAGAAATTCGGGTGCTTCGTTACTAATTGGACCTGGGTCTGGCTACAATTTGGTGAGTGATATCATAATTTGAACTTTTGCCTTTTGAACTTTCAATTTTTTAGGCTTATGTAATCCTTTGCAAATCTTTTTGACTCATGGGCGATCGATGGTGTTCACATTTTATTAGGCATAAAAAGTTTCAAGTGATGATCAAATATGTTTAATACATTTACTGTAATATCTCCTGTTGCATGAATGTGTTCAGAAACTGTTATAATTACCGCCAGCAATTTGACTAAATTCCTGGAATGATTGCAGAATTCAAATCCCTTGTTAGAAGAGGAATCCGTTGCTAATGCCTTAGAAAAACAAGAAAAATTTGAGCCCAGGAAGCGTTCCGTGTTCCTTGAGCATCTCCGTGCAGAACGAGAATCTTTCAAAGCTGTGTTTGACAGAAGGCGGCAACGTATTGGCATTGGCGGTATTGACGAGGAAGAAAACTGATGCATATCTCAAGAGGGGAAGACACCGCATGCGTGCCTTGTATATTAGACGTCTGCGTTTGTATTCAATGTAATATTATGTTCAGTGTTTCATCATCCTTGCTGAGGCCATGCGTCTCGGATGACGTCAAGAGTCTATGTAATACGTAAAAGAGAATGCTATAAAAGGGGAACCATGATTCTTTTATTCAAATATACGTTCTTCGGCGTCAAGTCTGTATACATTATTTAATTTGTATTTTTGTCGTTTGCTCTTTGGGAGGGTGGTTGAGTTTGGACTGGTCTCTACTGCTGACATTATATATGTAGATCTTATATCTATCACTTCCGTTGGAACAAGTTAGAGAATTTGAAGTTTTGTTTCTTGAGCATCTCCTTGAAGAACGAGAATCTTCCAAAGCTGTGTCTGATAGAGTGAGCCAGCGGCAACACATTGGCATTGGAAGGATTGATTAAGGTTAAAAATACATGCAATCTCCTGAGTGTGAAACGCCGTTTAAAACCACATTTTGCATTCAGAAAGAATGGTATCCTCTGTTATGCATAGTCCTGGTTGAGGCGTGTTTCCAATTATATCAAGTGCTTTAGAAAGTTGAAGGAAAACGCTATGGAATTGAATCTTTGGTCTCTGGCGATGATATTTTTCTTCTTGGAGACCACTCTAAAACTAGGCCTGGCAAAAAATATTGCTACCTGAGCTGCTCTGATCCGGCAATAGGGCTTTTTGGGTTTGAAATAGGGTTTGGATTTAAGTTGGGCAGACCTGAATCACGTCTTTTAACTTTGGGCCAGGCACATCTATGTCTAGTAAAGCATAGGAACCTGAGGGACCGAGTGAGGAGCAACGGAAGACCTGGCAATCTGATTCTCGCGAGACCATTGGTACAACCGTCGATGCTGCCTCTCTTGCGGGGCTCCTCTTTTAAGTTCTGCTCTGTGCCGACTTGCTTCTCAGGGGCTTCCTCTCCCATCATACTCCTCGCAGCCTGCTAGGCCTCTTTCTTTGATCTCTACAACTACCGAAGTGGTGGAGATCTTTCTATTGCTGAAGTTTTCTTTGACCTTGGCTAGCACTAGATAAGGAGTTGCTGATGCTATATGCCACTTTATGAAAAGGATTTGAGGGTGCACCTTTTGTTATATTGTTTACCGTTCTTGTTTTTGGCGTAAAACTCGACCTGAATTCGGTCTTGGTGATAAAAATTGGGTGAGTTAGGTTTGTATTTCAAGCAATTTTCCAAATTGGGTTGGGCCGTGTCATTAGAAACCCATACTCGAAAGCTCGAGACCCATCCTACATTATCAATTCCTAATAATATATAATATTTATTTATATATACATTTCATCCTAAATTTCTTTACTGTAGGATCATCTATGATCCATCCAATGGTTGAAACTCACCAACCAACTCCCTCAAAAGCTAAAGTCTAAATCTAACAAAACCCCCCTTCCGCTCCACAATCCCACTAGCACTCCCCCTCGTGACTTGCAATCTTGTAGTTGTGGCGTGCCCTCGAAGCGAAGGTTGCTCTCGCTGAACCAACGTGGCAACACAACCATGCTTTAGCTAGGAGGATCGCCGCAGATCGCCACCCTTCCTCATTTGAACCGCCGCCAACCATTGACGTCCGACTTGATAGCTCTAGTAGGTCGACCTGGCCTAGTTGCCAATGCACGCAAAATCGTCTCCAGTCTCTCATGTTAGCGGAATCACATCCTTCTTCTGGATGAGCCGCCAAGGTTGTTCTCAGGATCCCAAATCGCCGTAGACTAAACTCAGAAGCCTAGCTCCTTGCCAACTCCATCACATTGCTTGTCATCATCAGATTGCAGCTTCGCACCTTGCCTTGCACACTATGAGCAAAAGAAAGCGCTTGCCCAAACATCATCTTCCCCCACTGGCTGTTATTCTCTTCCATGCGAGGCATGCTCTAGAATCCCTTCATTTCTCTTTCTCTATGGTCATTGTCGATGCCCCCTTCTATTGCCTTGATTTCCAACATCCCCTGCTTGCTCCCAGTCATTGTCTAAGACATTAACATATCAATGCCTATAAGGAACACTTGTAAACTTGTAGCATCCCCTACTTCATTAAAAAGACTTGCGAATTTTTTGATTATATATCTAGATTTGGGCGTTTAAAGGAAAAAAAGGTCTCTTAGATATCAATAGGATCATTTGAGGTCTGATTCTAAATATTTTAGATTTGTTATTATATTAGTGGTGTTAGATACTTAGACATCTTTTACTGGTTGAATATCACAGTTAATCATGAATATAATTTATCATTGATAGATGTCTGATGCAAACAGAGACTATGGACAACATTGAACACCAAAAACTTAATGAAATGCAAGAAGAGCCACTTGTTCAGAATAATGAACCTCCTGAATTTGATAAAACCCATATAAGGAAAAAAAGAACTTCTAATGTTTGGAATCATTTTAAAGTCATTCGTGACAAGAATGGGATAGAAATATGTAGATGTAACTATTATAAGAAACACTTGACATGTAATTCTATTAATGGGACAAGCCATTTGAGTCACCACTTAGAGAAAACATGCCCATATTATAGGAAATCAGATAAGTCTGAACCTTTGTTGACTTTAAATAGTTTTGATAATTGAAGCATAACCACTGCATGGAAATTTGATCCTGAGATGAGTAGGTCTAATTTGACAAAGTACTTTGTGCTAAATGAGGTTTCTTTTAGGATAATGGAAGAACTTGCCTGTCCATTTTTGTTTTTCAATTTAGAACCTAAATTTAAACTTGGCCCATGATAGAACTGAATGGAAACGAAGGATCCCTGTAGCTGACCCCAACATAGTTGGGACTGAGGCTTAGATGATGATGATGATGATGGACCTAAATTTAAACATGTTTCTTGTTTTACCATTAGGAGAGAGTGCTTGAAGTTGTATGAAAAACAAATGATAGAACTCATGGAGACTTTAAGGTAATGTACTAGAAGGATTTCCATCACAATAGATTCGTGGATCTCAATACAATTAGTAGGGTACATGTTTATCACTGCTCACTAGACAGACAATGATTGGAAGTTGTGCAAAAATATTTTCTTTTATGTGTACTACCATCTCCTCACACTGGTGATAAGATTGCTAATATGATAATCAATTGTTTACATGACCGGAATGTTGAGAATTTATGTGCTATAATTGTAGACAATGCCTCTTATAATGATGTTATTGTTAGGAATTCGGCATATCATTTTTCTGTGAAGGGGGGGGGGTGTACTATTAAATAGAAAATTATTTCATGTGCATTGTTGGGCACATGTTCTAAATCTTATTGTTTAAGATGGGATAACTGAATCGAAATAATTTATTGGAAAAGTTTGGAATTTGGTATGTGAAATATTCACGTAGGAGGCTACAAGAATTTCTAGAGGTAGCAAAGATGGAACCCATAAGTAGCCAAAAAAGGCTAGTGCTAGATGTTAGTCCTAGATAGAACTCTACTTTTATGATGTTAGAATCTGCTCTTGTCTATCAGAATGTCTTTACTAGATTGAAAGCCCAAGACCGTATAGTGCTTATGATGTTCGAAGTATTGTTGAATGGAAATAGATTGAATATATATGTAGGATTCTTGAGGTTTTCTATAATGCCACTAATGTTTTCTCTGGCCATTTGTATTCAATTGCAAACCTATTAATTTGAAGAGATTGATGAGATTCAAAGTGAATTGATAAATCTGAAGGACAGCGAGGATGATTGTATCAGGAATATGGCCATAAAGATGCATTCAAATTTTTGATAAGTATCGAAGGCATAAGTATACATTGTTGCCTTTGCAAATTGCCACTTTATTAGTTCCCTGTTGTAAATTAGAGTATCTTCATTTCTATTATAGTAAGATATATACCAAACTTGACGTCGAATACTATATGTCAAGCATTGAGGGCACAATTCATTCTCTTTTCTCTGAATACACATTGTTATATCAAGAGTCTCAACAACCAATTGCACTCTCTACATCTCAAGTGGTAGTTGAGAGTGTAATAAGCCCTTGCAAGAAAAAGACAACATAAGACAAATGTTTGTAAGAGAAGAAGGGGAAAGGAAGGGTAATATGGATTTGGAAAAGTTTGAAATTCAGTGTTATGGATGACAACACTGCTGATTATGAGCAGGATGATGACAAATTTGATATTTTGAGATGGTGGCGTGAAGATTCATATAAGTACCGGATTTTGTCAAAGATGGCACAAGAAATTTTGGCTGTTCCTGTCTCTACAGTAGCATCAGAGAATGCCTTTAACACTGGAGGTAGAGTGCTTGGTCAATATGGCAGTAGATTGAAGTCATACACAGTTGAAGCCTTGATTTGCACCCAAGACATGGGGGGAAATCAAGTGAATTACATTACGACCAGAATGAATCTGGTGAGTAAAGTATCATTAGTTCTTTTGTATTACTCTTTATTTGTGGTACATCTAAATAATTATATTTCAGAAGAATCTCTCACTGTGAATGTAGTCTGAGCTTGACTTTCTTGTGGAGAATGTTTTAAGAGTAAGTGCAACATCTATTTAACTCTACTTTTTTCAATTCTACGCATACTTTTTCCATATACTTTGGATTCTTAACCGTGTATTTTATTTGATGTAGGAGAATGATTGAAGCGAACGTGTGATGAATACTTGAGTTAATCTGAGTTGGGTACTTCTCATATAGTCTATGTTTTCTGCAAACATTTTGCAATTGGCTCAAATGTCGTTTGTGATACAATCTTATCTTCATTTTGATTGTAGACTATTTTATTTCCTATTTGGTCAACTTATAAACCCATGTTTACGTGTGGATGTGGACCTGATTGAACATGGATCTGTAATCAAAATATAGCAGGCAACTGGTGGCTTTTTTATTCAAATGTTGGTGGTTTTTCTATCCATATAGCAGCAACCAACACATCCACTTCTCTGTATACTCGACCATGTAATTAAAATTCATATAGCAGCAGATTGTTGTGTATGATCGACATGGATTTATAACCAAATAGAAGTAAGTTATCTACTTCTCTGTATGCTCGGACATGAAATTATAATTTATATAGCAGCAGATTGTTGTGTATGATCAACAGGGATTTATAACTATATAGCAACTTATTCTTCTGTATGCTTGTATATTTTCTTCCCATATAGCAGCAGCAATAGCGATTTGTAGCCAAACCGGTTGCAAGTTGCAATGCTAGCTGAGAGTAAATATAAGAGTTTTTACTGATTATGAATAGGAACTTGCAATGAATACGTATGGGTAACAGGATGCTAGCTAAGAGTAAATAAACCGGTTGCAACTTGCAATACTAGCTGCCAGCCTACTAGCTTCTTGTTTAATTTTGTTTGATTTGACTTTGTCGATTGTGATGTGCTCTTGCACAGTGTATTCCTCTATGAATGCTTATATAAATGGTGATGGGCACTTGTTAATGAATACTATGGGTAATGGGATGTGTAGTAGTAGCATACATATCTGTATTTCTGATTATGAATAGGACGTGTATTAGTAGCAGGCAGTTAAAATGTATTCTTATCTTAAATTTTGCAGATTTTAGGCAATAGTAATCTACAAAATAACACTACACTATACGGATGGGTGATATGATGTAATTTTTGAATCTAAACTACCGAAAGATTGGCAGTGGCAATTGCAAATCTGACGTATGAAGTAAACTGGGCCGGCCTCCCATATTTCTATGGCGGGCTCGATACGAGCTTCATTTTAAAACAAAATTCAAACCCAACCCGCAACCCGATTTGAAATATGGATCCGAGACTGGGTATATCAAAATTCAGGGTGACCCGACCAGTTGCTCATTCCTAATATATATAGTAATCAATCTCTGATAACAACTTATTATCTGATTTGTTCAAATCCGACAACACACCCTTGGTGATAGACCTCTGGTCCAGGTGGTGGATCAGCAGCACAGGGAGCCGTTGTCCGATAGCCCAGTAGTTCGGGATGGAAGTAAACCGAAAGAGATTTACATGGTGGGTGCTCACCGGATCTTGTGATGGAACCAGCAGCCGCAACAACAATATCAACTACCGTGGGGATGTCCGGAAAAAAAATCCACCATATTATATTCCTTTCAAACGATGATGAGGAGCCTAATGAGAGGTAAAATAATTTCTCCAGGCCCGCACCCGAGTTCTAAAGAAAGTCTTCAGGTAATGTCTCCACTCGCAACACCAAGAATCAGCTTGAAATGACGAGGATGGAGGTCAGCGGCATACTTGAGTGTAAGTGCTCCGCCGTGATATCCAACGATGAGGAGGGGGAGCGGCCTCAAATCGAGGGCAGCGTCATGCACTTTAGGAGAAAACTGTCACTTATTATTTCCAGCGATGAGGAGAAATTTAGCAAAATGTACAGTGGACCAAAGTCGAAGCCGTGCCAGTGATATACTGAACCCCGTCGTCAGAAATCCCAGGGTTCAGTCTTGGAGCGGCGTTTCGCATGCTATTTTTCCGAAGCCATGCACATTGAATTACCTATTATCCAACAGATGCACATTGAAATGCTGAACTAGATATGTCACAATAAGGTTCCAAAGTTTAGGCCATGCATCTTTGATCTTAACTTACATTTTTTCTTACAAATAAGTAAGTATACTTATATATAGTTTTTTTGTAGTAATTACGTCTGCTACAAGGAGGAAGGCGACATAATAACCTTGAGGGCGACAAATATCCGATCTTTCATGGAAGGGTGCTACATCACCGATGCAAACGTTCATGCAATAAATCGAAAAAATATAGAACACAAACGGAAGTGTGAAGAGATTTTATCTTCTGACGCTTCTATGTGTACGTCAATTTTTCTCCTCCTTGTTCCCTTTTCTCCCTTTTCTTGTTCATTTTCATCCATTCTTAGTTCCTTTCTCCCAATCCTTGTTCCTTTTCTCATCGTATGCATTCCTTTGATACCGCTTGTTGTTCCTGTTCTCGAGTTCCTTATTCTAATTCTCCACCTCATTGTTTCCGTTCTCCTTTTTCACCTCATTGTTCCCATTCTCCTTCTTTATTACTCCCATTCCATGTTCTTTTGTACCCCTCTTTCTCCTCCTTCATTTACTCCCACTACCTGTTCCGTTCAAAAAGAAAAAATATAGAGCAAACAAACAAAAGAGTGAAGCGATTTTATCTTGCGATGCTTCTATGTGTACGTCAATTTTTCTTCTCCTTGTTCTCTTTCTTGTCAGTACTTACACCTTTTGCCCCTTTTATTGTTCCTTTTTATCTAATCTTAGTTCCTTTCTCCCAATCTTTGTTCCTTTTATCATAGTCCACGTTCCTTTAATACAACTTCTTGTTCCTATTCTCGGGTTCCTTATTCCATTTGTCCGCCTCGTTGTTCCTGTTCTCCTTCTTCATTACTCCCACCCCCTATTCTTTTGCACCCCTCCTCCTTCTTCATGTACTCTCACTACATATTTCGTTCTATCCCTCCTTCTCCTTCTTCCTTTATTCCCACTCCATGTTCTTTTGTTCCCCTTCCTTCTTCCTTTCTCCTCACTTCTTCTCTAATTTTCATTCACTGCTAAATTCTAGTTATTATGCTCTGTTCTGATTTCATAAGTACTTATTGTTTGCTGTCTATGTTTTCTTATTTTTTAGAAAAATAATATTCTCATTCTTTGCTTGTCCGAGCCAATTAACAAGGAGCGTGAATACAACATTATCGTGGCATGTTCCAGTTATACAACTTGAATAATCAACATGACTTAGATCATAGAATTTGTGATTATGTAAGTAATTTCTACATCTATATAACATCTTAGAAATTTGGTGGCTATTCTCACTTTTACTCTAATTTTTTAATTTAAAATGCAGTGCACGATTCCTATCAGCCACCACGAATATTTCTTTGTTGTTTTCTTTGACTTCCCTGCTGAACAATTCATCTTGCTGAACAGTGTGGACACTCAGACCTCAGAAAAATGGACTCTTTATAGATCAATTCGCAAGGAGGTGGTAAAGTACTTTAAGATCTTTCTCACTATCACAAGAGGGGTTGCATATTGGAGCACATGGAAATGTGATATTTTAGTTGTTTCTGAATAAAGGGACTTATATGGAGCGGGGTCTTTACCATGCTATTCTTGAAACATTGGAACAACAAAATTGAGTTGAATAAATTTATTCAATGGAATGATCCGAAAATATATTTCACAAATGCGTATAAAGATGGCTACAAGATCGTCTGTAGTCGTAGAAATATACTTTTCGATTTTGTACAAGAGCGTGCAATCAAAGTCCGAGACATGGGCTACAAATGTCATATACTATTCCTCTTTTGTAATATAACTATGATAATTTTTTAGAATGAAAGTGTGTCGCCATACTCAACATGTATGTTGTGCAAGTGTTACTATGTTTAAACGTCATTTGTGATATGTATGTATGTCATTTTTTATAATAAAAGGAGAGAATGATGTTGAGGAGGAGAACAATAACAACGAGTAGGATAATAGGAACAAGTAGGGTGAGAATATAGACAAATATCCTTGCTAATCTTCTTTCTCTTCTTGTTTCATGTTCTCGTTTTCTATTACTCTTTATGCCAGTAACTAAGTGCTTGAGAAGTGAAATAAGGACAATGATTATAGGAACAAGGATTGGTAATAAAGGATTAAATAGGGGGAGTAAACACGTGGAATGTCAAAATGTATTTCATAATTGTCCAATAACATAATTTATTATACACTCACACGTAAGACACATAATTTGAATCCACAAAAGTGTCACAGTTCATTCAAAATTTATTTTTACAACACGAACAAGAATGGATAGTAAAGGAACACCGTGTCCTTGAAAAAGATCAAATAGGAGGAGTAACCGATGAAGGGCAAGTAGTCATTGTCCTTATTAAACAAAGGAGAAAAAGAATGAGCATAGGAAAAAGAAAAAGAATAAGGATAGAGAGGAGAACAGTAACACAGAAACTAAGAACGGGAGCAGGTAAGAGGATAACATGATCGACAATTGTGAGATAGAGAAAAAGGAATAGGCCATGAGAAAAGGAACAAATAGGAAATGAGAAAATAATATGTGGAATGGAGAACATGATCAAGGAGGGGGAGCAATGGAAATCAGGATGAGAAATATAACTGGTACTATGAAATATAATTTTTCAAACTTTAAATAAGTGTAATACTTCTAGGAAACCTATTTGGCAATTTATAGGTGTTTGTGTTGATTACGTACTCAACCATTTTTTAAATAAAACAAAAAGAAGATTTTCTACCATTATATTTTATGTCGGTCCTCCAATCCAACTATTACTTATAAACAGCTACCGGAAAAGACGTATCATGAACCGACCGAATGATTTCTATAAGCTCAGTTGCAGTACTCAGTTATTCACTTCATTTCCACTTGATCTTTTGATGCCATCTCCAAGCAAGAACTTGACATTTAATAATTTCTCACAATCTCCAAGCACAAACTTATCGTCCTCATTCTTTCTAGCCTCCTCCAAATATGATTTACTATAGAATTTCTAGATTTGTGAAATAGGGGTCTCAATAGCAGTAAATAACCTGGTTTGATTCTTTCAAAAAAAACTTCTAATTCTTTTCTCTTTTCCTTTATGTTTTATATGGCAGGCCAATTCCATCACATGACAAGGACATCCTCAGTTGTGAAGCTGAATAAGATAATGAACACGCTGGCTAGAATTGAAGAAGTAAAGAAGCATATGAAAATAGCAAGTTATTTTAGATTGCTACTGTTGAAGCTGATGTCTCTTACTTTGCAAGTTATGCACTTCCTGTGTATCAGTTTTGATTTGTAGAATATGGACTAACTGACCCTCGATGGAGAGTGATTGATGTTGACAAAAAATAACGTTCGCCGAGTTTACGACACCCCCTTAGGTTTCATCACAGACGATATGGAATCTAGAGACAAGGTGACCAATGAAAAGTTGAGGAAATGTCTAGAAGGATGGGTCTATCACCTAACATGCTATAATGTGTTCATTCTGAAGATGTGGAACAAATGATATTTAAGTTAAACAATCTTGAAGATGTATCCCAAATATATATTTTATTTGTCTTCAAATGCATTCTTGGGCCAATGACAAGAACCATTCACGTTTACTACCTCAGATATATGGAAACTCTTAGTGGAATACAAAACCTGAACTAGGAAGGTTACATCCTGACATATTTAAAGAGTCATATGCTGAATTTTAAAGAGAACAATTACTACGGAAGGCCAATTGGAATTTTGCACCTTCTGATGGTATGTAAGAATTATTTGAACATACTTCAATTCACTTTCATATTGCTTATTGTACTCAACAAGACTCTTTTGGTGTTTCTTTTAGGTGCACTACTTAGATCTGTCTTTTTTTTAGGGAGGGGGGAGATCACGCCTGCCGCCTACATGCAGTATTTGGAGTTTTTTTTTACCAAATTCTAATGAAATCTTGAGTGGAAAGAAACCCATTCTTCATCAACATAAGGACGCTGATGATCACCTTCTCATCAAAATAGAAGACGGTGAAGGCACAAAAGACGTAGAAGACGCGGAAGACGATGTTGGATGTAAATCATTAGAGGAAATGATTCGTGAGGTAATTAATATCCTACTCAAAATGTCTAAAACCATTGTATGTGTTACCTTCTAATATTTGTAAACAATAGTTGCATGTAGAAATAAAGATATACAAAGTACTGCTCATCATTTATTGATTAAGAAGAATGTTACTGAACGTAAACTACAAAGATATAATAAAGAATTTCAATGACAAGTGATGGGTCCAGTTGTTGAGGATGGAATTCCAATTTTTGAGGCATTCCATACCCTAGAAGCAAGCTGGAAGAAGAGGAAAACGTCCAAAATAATGTCTAAAGCACTCATACCCACGACTGTTCTCGATCTACTTGTTCAAATTCTCATTTTCTATTAGTATCCATACATGAACAATGATTGGGAAAAAGATCTAATAATTATGAATCCAACAAACGTGCCATTACTAATTTAAAAGTACATTCCTACAATAGGAACACAAATTGATAGTAAAGGAACAAAGTGTTGGAGAAAATGATCAAATAGGGGGAGTAATGGATGCCAAAAAAGTAGTCATTGTACTTATTTCACAGATGCAAGACTCCTCCTATGGCTTGGAGGAGAAGCTCCTGCATCTGCTGAACCAGCCGATGCAGTAGGTCAAGCCATGAGGATCAACCATCTGCATCACCTATCCCTTTCTCGTGGACTTGTATCCATGATAGGGTAAGGGATTGTCAAGATTTTGGCAGAGCAAGCATATGAATCAGAATGCTTGGAATTGACATGCAGTACCATGGCTGATCATTAGGAAGGATTGGATTTCAAACCCCAATAGAGAAGCTGGGGTTTGTCTTCCATCACTCATACAATTACCCATTATGTTTGGAATGATCGGAAAAGATTTGAATTATGATGCACGACATGGATACTGATCTCAAATCGACCACTGTAGGAGGAGAGTTGATTGTAGCGGATTGGTAGGTGCTTATGCCCTGCTCTGAGTAGGTATTGGTACCACCAAAGGACTTTATTTATAGCCAACTGACAATTACCTTGAAGGTAGGGTTTCACAAGATAACCTCCATGCATTGTGCAATTTAGGGTTTTGCAAGCTCACCTTCCGTTGAGAAGTAGTGGTCAAAAGGTATTGGTTTACCTTTCAACGCCTTCTTGTAAGCAGTAGTAGTTAGTGTGCTCGTGAGTAAGTGTTTTTGGCCATTGGTGAAGGATGTGACCATACGATGGACAAAGAACAAAAATGGGGAGTAAATGAACAATGATAAGGAGAAAATGAAAAATGACGACTACAAAAACAAAGGGATGGGGACTACAAAAAAAGGAACAATGACAATGACTACAATAATAACTATGGGGAGTAAAAGAACAAAGAGTGCGAATAAAGGACCAATGACGAAGACTACAATTACTGGTGCTTAGAGAAAAGGAAGATTGTCTATAAGTACATGAATGAGAATGTCAACAATATAGGAATCCAACACAAGTTGCAAATCACATGTTGCCTCAGTCACGTGTAGCATTTACTGCAACTGCTAGCCGCAGGTGCTGAAAGTTAACCCAATGACCGTGACCAATGCAGCTGCTCAATGAAATTTGAGCTTGAGAAACCCTATCTTCAAACAGAATTGGTGAATGGCTAAATATAGGGCAATATCATTGCAAAGCAGGAGAACACCACCTATCGCCACAACCAACTCCCCTCCTTCTCCACCGCCGAATATGTATTCAAGAAATGGTGAAGTTGCGAAAGCTCTTTTTCACAGCCACACCATTGTTCGATTGGAGATCATTGATACCGTAACTCCAAATCTTTTCCAATCCTTCTACACCTAATGGGGAACACTACCTCTTTGGAATCCAAATCCATTCCAATTCTTCCTGACCTAATGGAGAAGATACATATTTTGGGATCCAAGTAGGTTGGTTGAGTGCAACACATGGACCTTGGTGTCCGAGTTTGGTGTATAGAGGTTTAATGCACACCATGCATCCTCTAGCTATGCCGCCATAGTCTACGACTGTTGTTTGCTATTATTGTGTTGTATTGTAACTCCATTTTAATAGAGAAAAGGAACAAGGACGATGACTACAAGAACAACAATTGGGTTGTTCCTTTTCTGCCCCTCCATGCTCCTTTACTCCCAATTATTGTTTCCTTAGTCATCATCCTTGTTCCCTTCCTCTTACTCATTGTTCCATTTTCTTGCCATTATCTATATTTATGTATGTGTAGCTTTTGATGTATTTGTATCTTATGGGTTTCTGCATTATCATTAATTGTTTTGTTTGTCCTACTCATTGCACGCTATCTCTTAATCATTGTTCATTTAGGGAGAGGAGGAAGAACGAGATTGAGAAAAGGAGCTAGGTTAGGGAGAAGATGAACACAGAGATTGAGAACACATATGATTCAACACTATATGACATTATTGAATAATAGAAAATATTATATGACATTATGTATATGAATGCTAGCGAATAAGACATGATACATAAATAGGAATGCTAGAATATTTTTACATTAGTCGATTTTCCAAGTTAAAATTAGGTATCCTTCTCTCTCTTTCTTCTTGTCGACGCATCTTCACCCATGCATTCTGTCTCCCAGCCTCCACAAAACTTACCAACCTTTTTCTTGACTTAGGATTTTCACAAACCTTACTAACTTGCCTTTAAACAGACTTAGAGAATTGGTTAGAAATTCAACTGGAGTGCAATGTGAAATATGAATTGGATCATGATTTTCATTATGGTTGGCCCTAAGTCATTCATCCTTAGAGCATAACCAATCAATCTCGTAATCTACCATTTGGTACACATCATCATCCATGCAAATTGATGTGGTCTATTGAACTATTTTACGATGCAGATGATGATAGCGTTCCCCATATTCAGATGGTTCATTGACACCAGAACTGGAGTCCAATATAGTACTCCCACTCTTAGTAAACTTTGTCCAACGAAAGACTATGTAGTGTGGGGGGGATTGTTCTCAAATTTTGTTTTCTAATAGAGCCTAGAACATCCATAACTTTGAGAATGTGTCTACAAAGCATTGCCATGATTTTGTACAGAGCATTCAAACTTCATATCACCCGTTTGGACTAACACAGTCCTCTCATCTAGTCTATTCTCATTATCGCTTTTGAAAATAATATATGCAAGCTTACAACCTATGTTATTTTTTGGTGTGAACTTGATTACATACTCCATCATCTTTTTGAACTCTGATTAAAAGATTGCAAACATATTAGGCATATAAACCTCATCGACCCTTATTGCAATAAGAATGTAGGAAAAGGTAGTGTTTGTAAATTTATTAGCATATTGAAACTCTTGTTCTTTTTTGTTACTTCTCCTACTTGAAAGCATTCTATAAAAGTGTGTGAAGAACTGAACCAAGTTGTGATTTGCTTGGAGGAAGAACCTGATAACAACATTGCATGATTCACTGAGCTGGGTCGTTTTCATTCCAGTAGTAAAATGTTATTTTACCCAAGCCGAGGACCATAGTTTTAAAAAACCATATATTCTCTCAATCTAACAATGTAGTCCATTAGGCAAGCATTCTTGAATCATCTTTGTCCAAGCAAAATGAAATTCATATTTGGTTTCAACGTCGTACACGAGGAGAGTAAGATGGTTGCACAAAATAGGAGTGAACAGCTGAGTGAGGTTCTTCTGAGCATTTTGTAATATATGCCATGTACAGAGTGCGTGGAACATATTAGGAAGAACTTTTCTTATAGTTGAAGCCATTGCAGCATCTTGATATTAGAAAATAGTTAAAGGGTCCTTTTCTTGTATGCATTTAAGAAATGTCTGGAATAACCATTCAAAGGACTCAATAATTTCATCAAAGAGGAGGGCTGCACCGAATATGACACCCCGACGATGGTGGTTAAAACCAACAAACAAAGCTGCATAAAAAATTACATGCCAGTTCAGAATAGTAAAAAAATGGTTCAGTACTAGAACACGTTCAAAGCTGGAACACATATAGCTCAACACTTGAACACAAATGTTGAGTAATGGAACATAATATGTTGACTAAAGCTATAAAATACTTGAACATAGGATTCTATTGAGTAATGGAACAAAATATATTGAATACTGAACCACAAGTGATGAGTAATGGAACAAAATATGTTGAATATTGGAACATAAGATATAGAATGCTGGAATAAAGGATTCTATTGAGTAGTGGAACAAAATATATCGAATACTAAAACACAAGTGATGAGTAATGGAACAAAATATTTTTAACATTAGAACATAAGTATCAGACATTGGAATAAAGGATTCTATTGAGTAATGGAACTAAATATATTGAATACTAAACACAAGTGTCGAGTAATGGAATAGAATATGTCGAATAGTAGAACACAAGATATCAAACACTAGAACATAGGATTCTATTAAGTACCTATTGGTTGGTAGCTCTTGTTTGTCTGAAATGTAGTATCAAAATAAATGGTGTCACCAAATAACCGATAATCAAGCTTCATCCTCCCATCAGCCTAGAAGATGTTTGCAATTATCTCTTCATTATCAACCTCAAACTCATAGTAGAATTATGGGTTGTAGTATGCTTCATTATGGAAGTATTTTATAAAGCAGTGACCTCACAAGATATCATTGTCTTATGTTTCAATATGCCTTAAATGGTTCTTTAAATATAGTCAAAGAAATCCAATACTCTCACATCCATTGGAGACCAAAGACATCACATCATAGAAATTTCTTAATTGAATTCAAGCATCTTCATTGATCTCTTCTACATCTACTTGCACGTTTGAAACATTTCAGTTATATCTGAGAAGGTGAGCATATTCTTGCGGGTGAATTGTATGGTTATGAACAACAACCCAAAAATTTATCTTGAAGAGATTAAGCTTGTGATATTAATGTGTGCTTTGCACTCGGTCCTTTCATCTCTACGGTGCCATACCGTTCCACTTCGACACTCTACTGATTCTTCTATTATTTTAGAACTAGTTTGATTCAGTAAACC